>OU612059.1:9410689-10753694 GCA_914767635.1 Melanostoma mellinum
CGACCAACCGACCCCTGCACTTAACTATTAGGAGATGGTTGGGTACGGTAGACTCAGTGAATGCCACGGCCAAGTGCTTAGATTCAAGTTAAGGGGTATGGCAGTTTAGCTTGTAGGAGAATCGGCTTTACCCTATTCCTTTTTCCTTTACGATGTCTTTATATTGTTTTATTGTTTTCCACACAGAGAACTGAACGCACTGAACTGAACACTCGATTCAAAAAGCCGAACTCAATAAAACAATCAGCGGTTGAATACAAAAATAGTTCAAGCACTTTGACAAAATTTAACCAAAAGTCTTGAAAAATCAAGTTTGTTCAATAACTTTTTTTTCCCCAATTGTAGGTTTGGGGGTACCAAATAGAAACGATGATGTCTTAAAATTTCAGTTTCATCTTTTTGATTGCTTGGAGAATCGTTTGTGACATTTTTAAATGAGCGTGATTTTTTCCAAAATCCGTAAAAAACTCCAACTTAAGACTCTGGTCTTCCACAAAGACTTTTTACATATTACAAACAAAGGTTTTAAGTATCGTTTAAGCCAGTTTCAAGAAATACTTGAGCTTTTTTCTAGATAATCCGAAAAAACTGCTAATTTCTGATTGAGAAAATGATACCATGTGTCCGTTTGGGCTGAAAAGCACAAAACAAATAAACAACTGTACGTACATTAACAGGGCCGACAAATGGTATGGTATCTACAAAATGTTTGATCATATTTATCATTCTAATGTTTGTTTTGAATAAAGCATAGATTTTCTTATAGGAAACAAAATACTTGCCGTCAAGTAAAAATGCAACCAATACTAGGTATAATCGTGAAAGCCCTGGGGTTGCTCTGTGGTCGTTACAAGGGGTATTCAAAAAAATCTACACTCAGCCTCAATGTCAAACTAAGTGTTTTTTGAGCACTGGGTTTGCCCTCAACTCGCTGGGCTGTAAAATGGCATGTATTGTTCTTCAGATGACTTTTGGTGATTTAGTGTTTTAGCGTCAGGTTTCGAACCTCAGTCATTAAATTTCGGAGCGAATTAAAAGAGTGGAATAAATGCAAAATTTTTGGAGTAGATTTAAGGAGTGGGTCATCTAATGGTTTATAGTTTGGAATTCTTAGCTGCTTCCCGTTCGAACATTCGACATAAAGTCAGTATCAAATCTCTGCGGAACGAAGCAAGTCGCTGTAGGCTTGATCAAAGTGAAAAACAAATTCAACGAAATTGACCGAAGCAGATAGTATAGCTATGCTTGCCCAAAATGTGAATTTAACCCAGAATCTACGAAAAAGCTGAGGTTATTGTATTGCTACGTACAAAAAGCTTTTAGATAATTCAAGCCCAATGCAGACAATCATCAAATCATATTCAACATACATAGTTGTCCTTGTCCGGGGTTGGATTTCAAGTAATAAAGTGCCCATTTGCGACTGCAAACCGTTCCTTCAAATCAGGGTTGCAATCGTACGCATTAATTGCAACACAGTCCGGCGTACCATTCCCTGCAAAGTTTCACAAAGCCTAACAATGGTATACGAAAAAACTGCCGCGTGAAACAATTTTATTTTTATTATTTTCTGCACACCGTCTCATCAACTCATATCTACCTCACAACCGATTGGTTCAAAGTGCAGATAGACTATTTACTAACCATTTCTTGTACCCGAACCTGATAAATGAGTAGCGTGATAGAACCGATCGTTTCTGACCATGGTCCGAACGACCTTCGCAAAACTGTGAGAAGTGTAGTCTATAAGACTCAACTGAAAGAAAAATAGCAAATACATTATTTTAAAAAGATTAAAAATGTAATGTTACAAAAAAATCAAAAAAGAAAATGAAAAACACTTAAACATAAGTTTACAACAAATAATGCCTTTTCGTCTCAGGTAATTGTGTTCAAGTTTTGAATTTCTCCAGTTGGGCTTCGCAACAGGTAATTCTATCATTTGATTTAAGACCCATCATTTTGATAAACCTACTCAACATATTCCCTTCCCTCAATGAGCTTGAGCCTGGGGCTCCCCACTCTGTTGCGAAATCCTATTTATTTATTTTATCCTGATAAGCAGTTTCGTTGGGCAGAGACAAAGATCTTCAACAAAAACAGGCAAAATGTAATTATTGGCATCATTTGGCTGAAATATTTGATTGTAAAGCAAAAAAAAGAAGTTTTATTTAGTACAACGTCAGAGTCTCAGAAGTAAAAAGTAGTCCAATTATTCCTCAGTGTACACGATTTTGGTGTGTAACATAACTACCACTCTCTTCGAAAGATTTTCACATTATTAGAATTTAATTATCACAATTTTTTATTAAAGACAACTTTTTCGTTTTCTCGAAATGACGTTTTTCGGCGGTTTGTTAAAACTATTCAACCGGACCATGTGAGCGGGCCACATAGAGTTGCCCTGAAATTTTTTTTTTCTAAACGAACACCTGCAACCTTTTTTTGCACTTCTTTAAACTGAAATGACAAATCGGTGGGAATTAAAGGTGTACGGGGAATCAAAACTTTTTCTCCTCATTAGTAATTATTAAAACTTCTATACTGCCGCATGCTGCATAACAGATGTATAATTTGAAGCTGTGTACAATTCTAGATTTTTACTTATTGACACTGGAACACCAACTTGCAGCCACAACTTATTGGAAAGTACTATACATAATATTGTCTAATGATAGACATTCGACAACATCCTTCACCACTTCTGACATTTTATTTATTTAATTACAAAAAATAACTTACAAAGTAAATTTAATAAGCTATTTATAAATTGAAGACATCAGGACAACTTGATGATAAATGTCGTGAGAGTGGAAAAATGAAAATAAAAAGTGATTGAGTTTAGAAAAAAATTTAAAAGACGAATTAACAATGTTAATTAGTTTGATATTATATCTCTTTCCATTTGTTGTGCTGATCTAGAGCTTTCTTAATTCGTTGCATGGTAAGAGCATCAGAAGGGTTGAGGATTATCGAAAGTTTGTTTTGCATTTCTTCAATTGAGGTCATGTCCGGTATTTCCCGGGAGATAGGCCATTCCGTAAAAATGTGCCAGATTGTTAATGTTTCCTGTAAATTTCCGCATTCCGGGGTTCCTTTTTGAAGTATTGGCAACAAGGTTTTTCCAACTCTTACTCGAAACAGCGCTACGCACTCTTGACGGCTTAGTTTGATGTTGTATGGCGGTCGATGTTGTGAAAACTCATGTCTTCGTAGAAAGGTTCCTTCGTTTTTCCAGGCCTTATCTAAGCCATCATTTTCATAGGCTTCTAGAGTTCTTTTTATGAGATTTGGGAGATTTGGAAGTTCTGTTGTTAGAGGATAGCGCGTAACTTCTTTAGCTACGCTGTCTGCAGTTTCGTTCCCTTGAATACCCACATGTCCTGGGATCCATGCAACCGTTACATGCTTGTTGCTGTAGAGAACACTTCGCATACATTCAAAGGTGAAGCAGTGGTTATTATTATTGTTTTTTAATCCAATCAAGGCGTTAAGGCTGTCGGTCAGTATAAGTGTATTTACATGTTTTGATTGTGCTAGAGTAAGGACTTTAAGTAAAGCTGTAATTTCAGCCAAGAAACTTACTGTTGCATCTGGTAGTAAACCATGTAAGCTGTGAATTATTTCGTTGCCTACCAATTCTACAATAGCATAAGATGAAATGTTGTCTTTAAATGAGCCATCTGTGTATAGTGTTCTTTTTGGGTGGATGTTTAGAACTCCTGACATAATTTATTAGTTTATATGGTTAACAAACAGTATTCTAGTGAAATAGCCAGCTGCATTCCTCCCCTGAAACAACTTAGCCGCAAAACACGCTTCGCTAGGAATGCTCATCAGTTTTACCTTGAGCCCAACTTCGGACGTACAGTAAAGTATAGACTAGAGATTCGTATTTCAGTCGCACCACCCGTGTGGAATGCTTTACCTGGCTCTGTGTTTCCCCTGCATTACGATTCACAAAGATTCAAAAGCAACGTGCATCGGTGTCTCCTTTCAAATCCTCTCCTATTTTCCTAAATGCTCGCACTGTGTTTTATTACATTAATAGGGTAGTCATAACCCCTTGATGTGCGCGTTAATTATTAAAAAAAACTGTCTCATTAGCCGGCACTGAAATCAACGTTTCACACAGTACAATTCAACCACACTTGCGTCACCAAGAAATTCCAACTTCCAAAGGTATAATCGGCCACACTTGCGCAATGCGCCTCCAAGAATTTCCACCATCCACGTAAAAAAAATTCTTTTTTATGTTATTAGTTCGTAGGATTTTATTTGTTCTTGATTTGTATTTTTGATTTTACTTTTGTTACATTAAACTGAAATATTTGGGGCCAGAAGGGTAAAACTTTTACAATTTTGGAAAAAATAGATTTTACTGATAAATATATGCCAGGCACAAAAAAAAAAATGGCAGATGGCCCAAGTGAAAATTAATTATGATGTGTTGGCTGGTTGGCTGTTGTTAAGTGAATGACTGGTCGTCGCTATGCGACGAACCACTTTGCAAGAAAAAAGTACTAGATTTTTAGAAAAATTGGTTATGGATTATTTAATGTAAGAGGGCGAACCATGAGTTGGTACCAAACTCTATTTTTTTGATTTAGCTGGGGAGTGGCACTGTTCACACTGGAGTCGTGTGAACACAGTTATTACCGATGGACAATATTTATTTGAAGTTCAACATAGAGTCTTCTTCCGTTTACGTTGCTGTTTTCGTACGAATATAGGGATAAAATATATAAATTATGTCCTTCCTCAGGTTCTAGACTATCTCCGTACAAAATTTCATTTAAATCGGATCAGTTGTTTGGGCGGGAGATAGTAACATAGACAAGGGAGCAGACAAAGTCAGTTTCACATTTATAATATTAGTTAGTACTAACACCGGTGAAAAAATTAAAGTTCATGAAAAAAGACATCTTTACTTGTCCAAAGAGGTTAGACACACAAGACTACTGAAAATTTGCTGAATGTTGTAAGCATTCCTTGGCATCCCCGTGGCAGTATGGGTATAAAAAATCTAGCCTATGTTAGATAAAGTATCATCCTGGTGTTGAAAGAATTTTTTAAGTCAATTCAGTGGCTTCTGAGTTCTTTTTCCCACTTCCGCTTCGGTTCCTGTGGTATTCGCTAGTAAAATAAAAAAAAACCAAGCACACTTAAACATAATTTTAAGTTAAAAAAAACTTTCAGAAAATTCTTCCAAACAATTCTTAGAATTCAGTAATCTACAGTTCGGAACTCAAGCATCGCATTTACGATTGAGTAGAATGAAATCTCTCTTCCTGCCCATTTTCTTGAATTAAAATCTGAGCATATTACGTTCGTACATATTCCTGCTTCTCAAAGTGTGACTTACTTCTCAAAAGGTGCTAAGAATTGTTTTCGCTGTAACCTTTATCAATTTCCGAGAAGACAAATGCGAGTATTAGTTTGTGCAATACAAACGAATTTTCAACATCAAAATGAAATGAAGTTGTTGGTGGTACAAAGTATTGAGACGCAATTGAACTTATTCATATCAAAGGAGCTGTTTATCGGGAGACAGTCACTCGTCCACGTCGAACTGTTCAAAATACATGAAGGAATATACGTGGCGTTGTGTTAAAAATTGCTTTTCTAATCTAATATGTGAAACATACGTAGAACGTAACAGTGTCCCCCTCAATAAGGAATAGCTATGGCTTGATTTATTTGATGGCAGCCTTTATTTCACTGTGTTCCCGATTTTTGTATTGTCTCTCTGATGCAACTGAACGAATGCATGACAAATAATATGCGTAATTGCGTTTACAAGTAATTAACTTGTCTAAATAATTATTGCAATTCGATATGCAACTTCTGTTAAGTCTTCTATTCCAAAAAGAAGAATAAAGGATAGGGTGTGATAGAATCATCTTGTAACAGATGTTAGTATCTCGTTCTAAGCATTATTGAGTAAGGTATGTCGATTTCAGTTCTTGCTAAACACAACCATTGTTCATGTGTGCAAAATCCAGGGGGAAGTTTAAATACTAAACGCCGCGCGGCTAAATGTGGGGTTGTTGGGCTTGATAAGACTGGTAGAGTGGTTTATCCACCCTTCACCAGATAAGGGATTTGAGAGGATACTCAAAGGTCAGTTTGACACTGAACTAGCTTTAGGTTCATAAATCTACCCAAACAACCGAGGGGGTTGATATAGCGAACAAGCCTAACAATCAAGATAATTACATGAAAAGGGTTTTTTCTTCTTTGGTTATCATTAAAAATGGTTTGGCTGCTCCCACCTGCGGTAACGTATATGTACTCGTACCTACCGTCAATACGTGCGTTTGTATTTTAGAATAGATAAGCTAAGAGTGTGCAAACTTAAAAAAAGGTACTTATCCACGTCAGATCTCTCACATAAGCCCTTAAGTTAGCATTCATCCCTTATACTGTTGTTGGTTAAATTTTTTTTTGTTATTTTTTTTATTTTTCGTGGAGCTTCACGACGACGAAGAGTATAAGCAACTTTATCTCATTGTGACACGTACTACAGCCATTATAGGTTTTTATAACTTGTACACATCGATACGCATTAAATTTTAACATCGTTTCAATAACGCACGCATACCTCTCCCTTCGTCCATCAAAAAGTGAAACTCCCTAGTGTACCACTCGGTTGGAATGTCCTGAACAATGGCTTCGCGAGTGTAGCCCTCTCACTTCAGTTTCTTGGTTAGCAGGAGAATCATGGGGGTATAGCATTAGTGTAGTGAAAGAGCCTTCGCGCTTTCTTAAACTGACGCTGTGAGTAAATTTCAACTTTTCATTTATGCGAGCAGCAAAAGCAATGTGTGCTGTGCGTGTTCAGGGCCGCAGCGAGTAGAAAACTCTTCTGGGCGAAGTGTTAATCAGACAAATTTGTTCCAGATAGCTTCACGTACAGGTCCAAAGTTCTCTTATGCATATTTTGCAGTTATACTACAGTTGGCCGTTACACGACTTACTTACAAAAAAAGAAGTGAGAGCCCTTTTTATGGCCTAAAACTCTTGGGCTTTTCTGTGCAGTCTTTTTTTCAGTCTCAACGACGCAAGATTTGATTGTAAATGCCCTTCTAGATTATCGTAAATAAAATAAGGTAAATAAATAAGTAGGGTTGTGCAACGCGGGTTGCACCAGGGCCTAGCGCATTTCTCACGATCATGCCTTGTGAGGGAATTTAGGTGACCTTCAATTTTCTGCCGGTTCCGAACGGCTAATCGAGAAACCGCGATTATCGTAGATGCATCAAATATTTTTGCTTCGAAGTACAGAAAATCTAAAATGGTGCAGCTGAAGACGGTAAACAGCTCCCGAGACATTCACGGGTTCAACGAAGTGTATTACGTGGTGCAAGCATACAGTTATAGTAAATGCTCCATTCTGCGGCCACTGTGTTCAAGTTATTGCAACTGAACGTATTCAACTGGAAAACTAGGCCTCTTCCTCAATTTGCACAAAATACCATGAAATATGTCTCATTACAAACTAACGGCTATACGGCCTTGTTTTCCAGATTAGCGCCTAAGTTTCAAGGCCTTCAGATCTATGCATGCAGAAGTTAATGAATCTTATAAAGAAAAACAGGCTTATTTCCTGCCCTTAACTAGTATAAAGACCAGTCACTTATTCAACAGCAATTGGTAGACTATACGGCTGTAAGGACATAACAAATCCGCCCCTGCTATCGCTATACTGTATTCGCCACAAAAGCATACGCGAAAAAAAATAGCTATAAGAAATAAAACGGCCCCAAGTATTCAGTAGGTGGAGGATCATAAATGTACATAGAATCCTTTTTTTAATGGCACTCGCGGATGTACGAGGGCGCATTAGTGCGTGTTCTAAGAATATACATTTTTTGGCGGTGTTTTCCTCAGTAGTAGTGGTGGCTATGGCATGGCTTTGGTATGGGGGGCGGTGTATCTCTAAGGACACACTGAATCGTTTATGATGCTGTGCTCACATTGGCACACTGCGTGTACCGAATGGCCCCATCTGGCCTAGCTACAAAACTACCATAAAAATCCCATTTAAAATATATGTTAGAATTTATATGCACGAAGTGACATACCTACATTAAAGTTTATTCAACAGTGTGAGAGGCGCGGTGTGAAATAGAGTATCAATGTTGTATATATGGCATAAAAAGTTATAAATAACACGAAAAGATATCATTTTAAAATTGATATGGATTGGCCTGGTGGGGGATAATCGTATTTTTGTTTGGAAGGACAGCGAAAGTGTGCCAATGTATGTGTGTGTGTTTCAGCCTGTTTGTGCGGGTGTGTTGTTGGCGCATGTTTGCTTAGAGGTTGTCAAAAGACTCATTAAGATAGAAAAGTGTTTTGTTTCGAAAAGGGAAAGTATTTTAGAAAATTTACCGACGACGTATAATAACGATGAATGCAATCAAGGCTTATTCATTTGAAAGGACTACCGAAATTAAGGCTTCCGGTTGGTTGGCTTTTAACAGAAGGATATTTCACTGTCTGCTTTTTTTGTTTTAACAACGAGAACAAATAGAAAAATTCTAATTGCCAACATCAGTTAATGTTAATTTGGCAACTTTAATTTTTCTTAGACAGTACTAATAATTATAATGGCGCTATTCTGAAGGATGGTAAGCTTTCTTCAGCGTAAAGAATTGCTTTTAAAATCACATAAATGCATAACTACAATATTTATTTGTACATTACTACTTTAAAATTATTACTTAGGACTTTAAAAAAATAGAATGTCAAGGTTTCGAATGACTCCACTTATCTTAACACTCGTCATATTTTCATTCAACAGACAACACTCTGATTCGTTGCTGACAATTAATTTAAAGGACTTCGTTCGCACCTCGTTTGGCCTGATGTTTTCAACAATTCGATAAAAACGTTGAACAATAAATTTGAATTTTGAACTGAATGTAACTCACATTCAGAGTTTCCACTGGGACTCAATTGCGTTTAAAAGGACTCATTATTTTAACCTTACTCAGGGACTTACTTGAAATTGGCTCATTTTCTTTTTCAAAATTGTGAAAAAGCATTCTACATAAAAATCTAAAGTTATAAATGGTTTTCCAATAAGAGTGGTATGATTTCTTTAAACACATTTATTGTTAAGGAAATTCAAATGTTATTTTATTTCATGTAAAGTACAATCGATACAATTAAAATTTAAGTAAAATGTCATTCAAATGCCTTCCACGACTTATTCTACAGGATCGAGTTCGATAAACCCAACTTTCGAGAACTTTTTCCATTAAAAAATCATGTCGTATGTCGTGAATGGGATGTTCAATATTGATTTGTAAACCTTGAAGAGAGTCTGGTTTATTTTGAAAGACCAATGACTTCAAATAACCCTACGAGAAATAGTCGAATAGTATTAAATCACGACTTCTCGGAGGCCATTCAATATCACAATTTCCTGAAATAATCGAGTCTCCAAACTTTTCTCGCAAGAATTCAAATGTTGGATTTGCTGTGTGGCACGTCTCTCCGTCATGTTGGAATCAAATGTTATCAAGATCAACTTCTTCTATAAATAGTTTGCCATCATCGATCTATACCGCTATCCATTGACAGTAACAGTGTTACCATTTTATATTTTTGAAAGAAAATAATATTCTTAAAAAATTGTTATCGTTTTCAAGTTGTTCCAAAACAAAATCAGCAAATTCACGATATTAACGGTGGTCCAATAGCTTTAGTTCTTGAGTGAGAACAGTTTTATACGAATGCAAACCCAAAGACTTTCTCAAAAACCGCCAGGTTGTGGTTTGAGACAGTAGCAATTAAATGGCAAAAGCGCACGTAAAGTTCCAATTGGAGAAAGATTATTTTGATAGTAAATCTGAATAATTTGCGAGCGTTGTTCTTACGTATATTTCTCCATGATGAAATTGTAAACACTACCGAATTAAATGAAAAAATTAACACATATAACAATTGTGCGAAACATCTCTTCAAAATCATATCATCCCTTTATTACGTTTCTACCCGCTACTTAGTCTAAATTATCACGACACATAATCAAATCTGAATAAAATCTGATTGATATGTCTAACAAATACCAGACTTTGTTTACTCGTTTGTGAACGATACTAATCCAAAATTGAAACCTTTTATCGACCATTGATTTGTCAGTATAAGAATTCAGTTTTTCTCTTCTTTCAATCCCTTTTGTTTAGACAAAAGTTATGTGGATCGATTTGTTATATTTTTTTCCCATAAAACTATCCAACTAATTGCACGGTGTGGACTCCGCTATAGTTTTAAATAAAACGAGACTTCTATCACCCGTCAAATAGCTTGAATATTGTTCTGCTTAAGTTGATTTTATCATGTAATACCTAATTTCCGAGCTCTATATTCAAAAACTCATTACCAGAAAACTACAAGTGATTTCGGAAAACAGTTTTTTTGTAATACATATTCTTATTTATTATTGAACTTTCCAAACTTTTATTTGGTTTAACATAAAAATGAAGTATGTGGTGACTGTGACCGACCAGATGATCTGAAATCAAAAAACCATTAAAATTTATTTTTACTATCCCCTTGGCAATGAATAGACACTAGGTTTTTCAATAACTCAAAAAATTCTTAAAGAAAATGAATTTTGAAAAATACAAATTTTTGTTGTCCTTTTTTACCTGCTATTGAAGGCTGTTGAACTTTTTGGACTAGAATTTCAAAAATTCTGGTGGATATCTGTTGCGACATGATTATTAAAATGTTTAGTATGATAAAATCAGTCAAGTAGATTTTTAAAAACGTTCAGTCCTCCTCCAAAAAAAAAAAAAACAAAACAACTTTCTTATTGCAGTGTTTTGCAAAAACACGAAAAAGGACCACGCGTGGTCTTAAAATACTTCTACCAGTATATTTAACACTATTTAGATAAAAAAAAAAAACTATTTTTGGTATCCGTTACATGACAACCCCCTTAACACGTTGACTGCCACGCTAATTTTCAGTATGTTTCACTGGGTGCCAACAACGTTTTTTGCTATATTCAAAATTTTTACTATATAAATATATATTTTGATATGAATTTTTATGTTTGTGTTGTCCTGGGAAACCTTGTGAGGGATTTTTGCCTGGCAATCAAATATGATAGCCATGGCACAGCATAATAAGTTAGACTTCTTTCTTTCCGTAGGAGGCCATTGCTATTTTATGTGATATTCAGTTTGCTCAAACCAAGTTTACCTAGCACATCACAGGGTGCAAGAGTTATCAATTTGGAGATTTCTCCTTAGTAGCCACCATTTTTGGTACTCCTATCATTTTATGAAAGCATACCTGGCTATCATATTTGATAGCCGCGGCACCACTGAAAACATAACTGGCTATCAAATATGATGGCCATGGCAGTCAATGTGTTAAAAGAATATAGGATACAATTACTTCATTCTTCACAACGTATGGTTGTGAGAAATGCGCCACCCTTCTTTTGAGTTCAACGTAACTTAACGAAAACTGCAAATAATTTTCGAGCTTTCCGTTTAATTGTATCGAAAGTTTGCTTCCATATTATCTAAAGTTTGTTGGCGTTGGCATCACCAGCCTTGTGCAAAAGAAATTAATGTGGGAGTGTTGATAGGCAGCATAACCTCAAACCCTGTTAAGAATTCGATATGCAAAAGTAAGTAGAAGCCACATGCTTGGGCGTGAAGCTCGTTAGTAGCTCTGATCGATACGGCATTGGCTTTTTCGCGTTTTGAAATAGGGAGACTAATACTAAGTTATTCTTATACTCAGACCAGTTGCCGGTCCATTGAACTAACAGGGTAGCAACCTTCCTTTTTTTGTGGTTTAATGGATAGCAATAAAGGTGGTTGTTATTTGACTTATAACTTCAAGACAAAACTTTGAGGCCGAAAGAAAAGTAGATGCCCTGCTCTGCATTTCATCTGAAACACCCCGTATCCGCTTAACACCCTGACACTGCACCAGTGCCGCCCTTGAAATGGTAGTGTCGCAAAATTCTTAGTTTTACTGGTAGTCTATTGTCTTGCAAGGTAAACTTGAGACCAAATTTTTCCAAGGTATTGTGTTAAGTATGCCTCTAGTTTCTATAGATAGAAAGGGTTAGGTACCCACTATTCAGCTCAAAGTGGCATAATATTTGTTGATGAACAGTAAACAAACGTAAGTTCTTCAAAAGTAAGAAATAAAAAAAAATTATATCAAGAGATGTTGTTTCTTAGCACTATCATATGTAC
The DNA here is from genome assembly GCA_914767635.1 of Melanostoma mellinum. Taxonomy (NCBI): domain Eukaryota; kingdom Metazoa; phylum Arthropoda; class Insecta; order Diptera; family Syrphidae; genus Melanostoma; species Melanostoma mellinum. The sequence continues at coordinate 9,422,929 of OU612059.1, forward strand.
TGGAGACCCTCCATATATGTTTGTACCTATACTTCTTGGTAAAAGATGAGAATCACCTTATCAACTGTAAGCCTTTTAAAACATACTTGATCCTGGCAAGTGTGTTCTTCTACCACACACTTATGTAAATCCTTAAGCATTTCAACATTGATTACACTCAAATAAAAAAAAAATCATATATAGTTAAGCTTGCATCTGATTTGGAACATACATTTTGACGGCGAGTTCTCTCCATTTTTTCACTTAGTCTGTAAGGGTCTTCTTCCACTTGCATGCAATGTGGATTCGAAAACCCGTCGAGCCGGAGCGTTTAGGTCCATTCACGGTATGTCGCGGTACAGCTCATACTGCCCGTTAGCACAGTAACGTTTTATCCACGCATTGTTTCTGCATACCAAAGATCATTCCGAGTACCTAATTTTCTTTTGAAACGAACAAGGGCATCTTCATCCAATTTCAATAAAGTCCACACTTTCGCGCCGTAAAGCAGGACTGGGATGATTAAGGGTTACCTTGTTTTCCTTAACCTTCTAAACCTAAAAAAACAACGGCTGGCAAGAGTTATTCTTCGGTTGATATCCGCACTAATATTGTTTTCAGTCGAAAAGTCTAAGAAATTTAAATCTACGTTTTATACACAATGTTTAAAAACAAAAAACAAAGATCCCTTTGACTTTCAAATGTATGAATTTGTAAAACATTTCATTAGTTGCTGATCGAAGTGTTTCAAAACATATACCGAAACAGTTGCGGAATCTCAAACAAATAGCCACTTCAAAACTCTTTCCAAGTCACACAAATCATGTGTCGCACTGAGAATCTGCTTAACATGAAACCAACAAACATTTTCCTAGCCTATATGGTAGCTCTTACATAGCCCAGCACCCACTGATTCCATCCAATTACTCCGCTGGGAAGTCAGTTCTAACAGCCATGTCATTTGAAACCCGTTAATTGTGACAAATGCACATGACATTGTCTAACAACCCCATAGATACAAATCTTTTTGTTTTAATAACAAGTACCAGCTGTAGCTATATCGCCATTCCCCTAATGCCTTTTTATCCTCATCTCAACACAACATACATACAATGGGCCATTGAAAATTGCACGGCCGATAGGCAACACTCAGTCAAGACTCAAGAGCAGAAACAAGAGTAAGAACAAAAATCCTTAAAGCGGCCGAAACACACAAAAGGAATCCTGCTCTATTCATCCAGTCGGCCCAGGCCCACTCCTCTCGACTACTAAGCTCAAGAGTCAAATACGATACGCATTCAATCCCACATAAGGAAAAGCGTTCCTCTCTCTGCCTGCCACAGCCAACAGAACAAAAGTCTTCGCAAATCATTTCACTTTTAATATTCGAAACGAGAGAAAAAAGCATAAAGAAGGAACAAAACTCCAAGAACGATCTAAAAACTAAGCTAGAACACCACGCTAAGGAAGTCTCATATCCCATCACAGGCACTGGAACAGGGGACACTCTTCTCACACCCATTCCCATCTTCAACTAACTATTAAGTACGCTATGAAATACAAAAAAAAAAAATATTATATAAAAATCTTTAACATTCATTGCCTTTGTCCGTAACATCCTGCTAAGCATCCTTTTCATCTTTTCAATTTTTTTTTTTTCTTACCCCTGGACTTGTGTTCGCTGCTATCCCCCACCTATATTTGCAATGAATATGAAAAAAAACGAGAATTTTTTAGGAATCTCAAGCGGAAGAAAAGAATTTTCTCAACACAATGTGTGCAGGGAGAGTAGAGCGAGGATGAGGAGATCCTTAAGTGGGTGAGTCAGTGAAAGCGGGATATATGTACCTATATCCAACCACCTTTACTTCCTCCTCACATATATAAGCAATGTCAATGTCGTACGTGCACTTCTGTCGTGCGCTTTGCTTTGCACTCCTTACCCCGTCTGTGATGGTGTGCATAAAGTTGTCGTCTTTGCCAGCCCCATTTCAAAGGAGACGGTGACAAGAAACATACAAGGGGTTACACCGACCGGCATCGGTGCAGTTGTGTGCTTGGGTCATATCGCCACGAATTGCGGGGGACAAGCTCTACGACATGCATCTTTGCTGGTGATATGTTGACGATAACGACGACATCAACAATCAACTAGCATGTTAGCGAGGTGAATTTGTTCAGAGTAGATACAGTTCGGAAAAATGCTTGAAATAAAAAAGCGAGTCTTCTGGAATGATATCTACATTGGAAATGATTCCACGATTTGATAATAGCAAGTTTGTAAGACAGCGTTTTACTTATACAGAACATTTTGTCACATTAACAAACTCAAATAACTTTTTTTCATTAAATTTTATTGAATATAGTGTAATGTACACCACAATGTACACCCAACATTTAAGATAAATTCCCTAAACGGAAACGTTTAACGGAAACCACGAAGTGGCATCACTATAACGTTATATATATTGTAACGTGAACCCAACATTTTATACCAATTTTCCTAATCGAAAAACGTTCAACCGAAAACACAACTGGCAACACTTTAATGGAATGGTATAAATGACAGGCGTTGCTTGTAAGCCAGTGTGTGTGAGTGTATAGAGAGACAGACAGACAGAGAGTAGACAGCAAATGTGGAGACAATGCAGAAGTTACTGGAGAGTTCTAGATGGCATGTCATTCGATATAAATAGCCCGCCCGAGGCAACCAGAGGCGAGTCTTGTTTATAGAGTGATAAAGTTAAGAGTAAATACAAGTGATAGTCCAAAAGTCGAGTTGAGTTCAATAAAGTGTATATCGAAAGTAGATACTGAATAAAGTGGTAGAATTAAATTGAAAGGTAGAGTTTTATTTTTGCGAACTAAGCGCACGTTACAATATGTTATTATTGCAAAAGCAAACTATTCTCGATGCTGCTGATGTGACCAGAGGGTCAGTTTTTTTTATAAAGTGATAATGTAAAGATTGAGTTAGTGGGATTGTGATTATTACTCGAATTGTACATCGAAAAAAAGGGGATATCGAATAAAAGTAGTATAAATACAATAAAAGCAAAAGTTTTATTATTTTGAACAAAGCCAACCTTACAGTTTTTTTGTTAGTTTTAAAAATAAGGAATTGTAAATGTCACCCTGCTTGTTGATGCATGTGCGGCATTTTACCAAACAGTTGTTGTTCACTACTGCTTGGAGGGTTGAGACAGGAATAGCCGCAATTGTTTCCCAAATGGGTTGTTTAAGTTCATTAAAATTTGTTGTCTTTGCTTTGTTGCTGTTTGCAATAACTCCACACAAAAAAGTCAGGTCAAGTCAGATTAGGCGACTTTGGAGGCCAAAGGAATGTGAAGTTTCTGGAACAGGCTTGGTTATTTGAGGAGTTTCACCATCTTGCTGAGACCACACAGTATCGAAAGAAATTCATTTTTAGTGCAATAAATAAATAAACAGGGTGGCGCAACAGAGCGAGGAGCCCTTTGGGCTAGCGCATTTCTCACAACCAAATCTTGTGAGGAAATGGAGGGGACCTACAATTTTCTGCCGGTTCTGAACGGCTAATCGAGAAAGCGCTTTTCATGGCAATGAATACTAACGGAGGACTTGCCATTTCCTCGCGAAAGGCGATACTCGTGGAAAAAACATTTTTGCCTCTGTTGGGATTCGAACCACGAACCTCTGGATTAACAGGCGGACATGCTATCCATCACACCACGCGTACCACATTTTAGCGTTATGCTGGACAAAAAAACTCTCGCAACAACTTCAAATAAAGGTCTACAGTGCACACCACACTGTGGCACGAAATTGATGCAAGTCCATCTGATCGAGAAACGAGGATCAGTGATTTGGAAGCACTCCATATTGTTTGTCTATGTTGCCGTTTGAACCGAAATGGGCCTCATCAGACAAAAAAGACAGTTTAAGTCATTTTTTCCGTCGTTTCCGTCTTCTTTTACCATTTGATACATCTTCTGTCAAAATTCCAAACGAACTAGCAAATCTACTGGGTTCAATCTGAACCATTTGGCCATTTGAATTTTATATGAGAATAAGCCAAAATCAATGTCCATAATTGACTGCAATGACTGTCAGCCCATTTGAGCAGATTAACTTCTTGTCGCAAACTTGGATTGCTTTGTAAGGCAGCAGCTACAGCAGCGATTGTTTCCTACGACCGAAATAAAGGGTTTCCATGGTACATCGTACATAGGTCTTCTTTCGATTGTCCCATGCCTTGAAAATTATAAACAAGTCTTATTATGGTCCATCTGCTCGGAGGACTGCCACCAAACGTGGGTTTGTACGATCTTTGAACTGAAACAAACAACAGTGCGTGGTATCAGCGAACAATCCAAATTCATGTTTCAATGTCCCAGTTATCCACTTTTCTTAAATCTAAAAACCAATCTGCAAAATAAGAAAAAATTAACCAAATTCATCAAATAGAAAAACATTAATAAAGTTTTTTTGTAACGGCTTTCATCAGCTTTATTGTATGTATTGGAATGTACTGTAATATTCACCCAACATTCAAGACAAATTTTCTAAACGAAGCCGATTCAACAAAGTGGCATCACTATAGTGTAAATCTAATGGAAGGCGTTGCTTGTGAGTCATACATACGTGCAGAAATATACTAGGAGGAGACAGTGTCTAGCCATATCATGGTTGGGATATGGTTTATAGCAAACTACTGGAAAGCTCTCGATGTTCGAAGCTGTTGGAAAGCTCTGGATGTAAAACGTTTCCTATACACATAAAGAGGCCGCTGGTGCACAAAAAGTCAGGATTTATCGTAAAGTGATCTTGTAAAGACTCATTTAGTGTGATTGTTTATTAATCGAACTGTGTATAGAACAAAAGTAGTATAATTGTAGTGAAATCAAAGTTTAATTTTTTCGAGCTCAGCGAGCGTTATAGTAAAGAATACATTTAGTCTACATTTAGTCCAGCTTTACAGACTTTTTTTTTCTTTAAGCTGATTTTTTTACTTTTTTGTTCCTGAGCACAAATTAGGAAAGATGAAATGATTTGGTATCTTCGAAGAATGCGAGGTAAGCCACAATAGCATAAGCGGAAACCGATGCCGAGAATTTGATGGCTTTTACAGGTATGAGGTTTTGGTCTCAATATCTAGCAAAATGTCTCGCCGTGCCGTACCCGCAGCTCTACAATGATTCACATTTGATCTATGTAAGTAGCTGCGATATGCTTTAACGACGTACATTGGATGTGAACTGGATTGTGGTTTCCCGATTCAGTGTTGCATTGAATGTGGTAGAGCTCTAGCTGACTTTGAGTTTTTATATCTTTTGCCGAGCAGGACAATCGCGAGCTTTCGCTTTTTTCGCTATTGCCTTGACAATCTTCATTTCGCTTTAGTTTCCAAAATTGTATCTGTAGGTTTGAAAGAGTTATGCTTTATGACATTCAGATCAGAAAATGTCTTCTTTCTCCTCAAAACTTATATAGTTTCGTGTTCTAAACACAGTTCATCTTCACTACTTTTCATTTGATCAAAAAACCAAAACTCAAAATGTATGCAATTGAAAGAACTAAACTGAAAAAATTCTCCTTTTTGTAACAACTTCGATGAGGTCGCTTCCACGTACCTACACATGTCACCAATGTTCTACCCGACTGCATCCTGTTCAACATTCAGTTGGAAGCACTTCGAACACATCCTGTTGATGTGTGGGTGAGTCGCCTTCTAGTCTAACACAATCTGGGGGACACATCGCCACGTACATTTAGTATTATTTGCCACTTGAATCAACAGACAACACTTTCGCTTCGTACCTGCCTCCCCAATCCCCATCAGATGATATCGTCAACCACCCCTGAACATCAGTGCTCTGCTTAGTGCATTAGAGAGTCAAGTGCAGCATAGCCGACGAATTGTTTGTGTGTGTGATAGGCTATGCTCCCAGCATCCCAGCAGTAGCAACCAACCCCTAATGGTTTTGCTCCATACGGGTAACGAAAGTGAAATTGTGCTGCGATTGTGCACTACTAAATAGACCGCTTGGTTTGCTCTTGGATGGTGTTTTTCATGGTTGAGGGTCCAAAGGGGTGGTGCATTTTTTTTTTCTTCATTCTTACTCTTCGTCTCATTATCATCATTGCATGGCGTTGGCGGTGGCGTCGCGTCTGCAAAGGTGTCTGGGTAAAGGAGATCCCAGAACTGGGTGGACTGAGAGTGAGATGATGGACTGAAGAGCAAAGTTGGGTTTGTTATTATTTTTTTTTTCTACTTTTTGTTTCGAAGAATTCTTTCCATGTGACTTCTTCTGAAAAGCGACGCAGCGGCCGTGGTTAAGACTTTTTTAGACTTCCTAGTGTGAGCTGGGCATTCAGCTCAGACACTCGAGTCTAGAATAGAAGGGGTGGTAGGTAACGCTGTCGTACCACTCATTGAATGGGTAAGTGCTGTTTGCATGTGGGTGTATGGGTGCTACAGTTTTTAGAAACCCGAGGGTGGTTGAATTGATGCATAACTTTAATTAGAATGTGAAACAAGAAGTTTGAGGGGATTAAGGTGGTTTTACTAATGGGCTTTCGTAAAAATCATAAACCCTTGGGAATCAGGTAGTTGAAACAGTTAGTTAAATGTGTTTTGAATATCAACTTCGAAAGGGAAACCAACAATGGTCTGGTGAGCTGTTGATGGTTTGTAAAATTAAAAGCAAACGTAGCAGACAAGCTTCAAATTAATGCAAGAATCTACTTCAAAAAAGTTTGTGAATGATTTTCCACATAATAATAAAAAAAAAAATTATGTGAAAAATCTCGCAAGATATTGGTCTTTAAAATATGCCTGTTAAGAATGGTAATAACAGAGCTAAATAGATTTGGTGTTTTGTTTTTAAAATAACAAAAATACTTTTTCCAATCTGAACTGTTTGAGGTTCGAGTCGAAGAACCAATAAAGGCTTGGAATATTTGGAAGTAACGCAAGTATTTCTCAGACCTGTTCCTACTGCGTACCGTTGCGCTGCTGTGCAGATCACTACTGAAAAGCATTAAGTAAGAAAGCTGTGATCTCTCGAGATAGCGATGCTCCTGAATCCGAAATTGAAAGAAGAAGAAAAAGGAAATGTTCTTTCTGCTTCACATGTTACTTGCTTTTGACTGATTAATTGTCAACCCAGAACTTCGCTGAATCTGACAATTGTAGGCCTCCTCCATTCCCTCAAAGGCATGGTTGTGAGAAATGCGGTAGGCCCTGGGGCTCCTCGCTGTATTTAATTTTTTCGACGTCTTCAGCTACGCGAATATTTGTTCCTTGTACTAGCTTCCCGTTTTAGTTTTAAAAATTTCTAAAGAGAGTCAAATTACGAAAATTGCACAAGCGCTTTGTGGTTTGTAACCTTTGGTTGGCTCAACTAAGTTTTTTCTTCGAAGCAGTACTTTTAAAAAATTTTTCTTCGCTTCAAAAATATTACACTTACTACCTACTAAGCTGTTGCATTATAAAAAGAAGAGTTTGATTTGCTCAAAGAATTGGTCCTACATTTAAAATGCAACGCAAAATAGCATTTAAAGGGTTCTGCAATTCAAACTGAATTTTGAATTTGGCTTTTCCATCATGGACTGAACTTATTCTAGTTAAGCCTCATACAAGGTTCTTAAAATGCAAATAAATAAACAACTTGTTCAATTTCTTTCAAATTTTCAAACCTTTAGTGTAAATGGATTTTATAAGCTCTCAAGGTACATAACTATTCGCTTTTGAAAAAAATGTCAAAACTAAAAAGCCTTTTAAAAAGCGGTTCTTCGATTTTTATATATTAAACTTCTTTTATTATGCTGTGATAAATGAAACAAAATGTCGTCGTTGTATTTTGTGCAAATTAAAATTTTCATCGATTATTTTCCACTATCATAACATCTAAGGAATCGGTAGTTGGTACCCCAATACCAAATAAAGAGAAAATCTTCAAAGTTCAAAATTTTCCATGTGTTATGGGTACAGATACAGATAAAAAATTTAGACTTTGACCAATTGCATTTGACTCAGTCGTGCCTCGTGCATACTGCATAGGTACATCTTTGCAAATAACTTCATATCAGGTGATATTTCCACAAAGACGTTCTTTAAAACAACATGATTCTTTCGCCCGAATTTTATTTTATTTTTGAGCTTACTTCTGCCGCTGAGCGCTGACACAATCATATTTGTCTAAATAGCTGAAATTTCTTTCATCCTCGGTGCCCCAATTAAGTGCCAAAGTATTTCAACTGAAAATTCCCAGACTTCGATGAGAACTACTACTATGATGAGACTACTGGTATGAATAAATTTTGTTTTCCAATAAAAAACTACACTTCCCTTCAGTAAAGTGCATTGGCTTAATAACTAAACTTAGACGATTTTGAAATGATCAGACCAAAATTTGCATAACGAATTTTGAGGAGTAGAACTACATACATGTTGTTGGTGGTCAGCCGTTTACTTTGTTTTCCATTCCTCCTTACGAACTCAAGTTTCTATATCTTTGTATATAGACCAAGCTATTGGTTTCACCATTGCTTGTAGAAAAGCCATAGTATAAGGAATCAAGCTATTCCTTATACTATGAGAAAAGCTAATAAAACGCGGCTATTATCGAAACTGAGAAAAAATATAAAATTAAACTTGTAGTGACATCTATGAAAAAAACAGAAAAGCAGAACAATGAAGGTTTGAGTACAAACAAAGATGAACTTAAGTACATGTCAAAACCGAATGTAAAAAGCTTTTGAAAATTTAAGCTTGAGCAACTTTGAGCTATTTTAATTTTTCAAAAGCTTTCCAAAAGCACTAAAAGCTACGAAAGATGCTTTATATATTATCGGTTTCTGCATAAATTAAAAGCTTAGATGGTGGTTGTATTTGCTAGATGCGGGAACTTTTAAAAGCTCCTATAATTTAATCTCTTAGTACGTTTTTAGAAAAGTGCTCAACCATATTGTGCTTTTCTGGAATTCATCCACAGCGACATGGTGGCTTTTCTACGAACCTCACAAGCCAAGTCACAATTGATATTTACAACTACAACTGTTGAAGACGTGGTTGTAAGTTCACAATTTTAAAAATGAAAATTAAAGCAAACTTCCATTAATAAAATATCTGTATACATTTGTTGATTCAATTGCTTTTTAACTTTTGATAAGCTATTAATTTTTGAGAAATACAGTACGCATATTGAAACTTAAGAACGAAGCAAATTTTGATGGAATTCCAAGAACGTTTTTTGTAGAAAGCAAATTTTCTCATCAAAAAACACCTTTTGAATAATTGTAAAAAAAAGTTTTCTGTCCGAAACGTTTCAATTCCCAAAGAAAAAAAATGTTTTCCCAATTTTTGAGGTTTGTCAGTTTTTTTAATGGCATTTCTTTCTGGTTGTAGATAGGTATAAGCTAGGCATTGCTTCATAAAAATAAAAGTAAATAAAATTTTATTTTAAACTTTTTGCGTTTGAAATTCACCGAAGTATACCACCACTCACAGTATAGTACCACTCAATCATAGACATTTATCGTCGTTTTTCATCCTTTAATACTATACTGACTGCAGCTTCTTTGTATGGAACAAAGTTGAACCACACTTTATATCTTGTTGAACAGATTAAAAAAAAAGAAAATAAATTGAAGGCAGCCAAGTGATCGAGTGAGTGAGTACTATTATTTCCGCGAATTTAGCACAACCATCAGTACGCTGTTCATTTCTCGACATCAATTAGTTCAAATACTGATGAAAGAATGTCAAATTGTGGTACTAAAGTTATCGAAAACGCGAGAAGTAATGCCAAAAGCACATAATACAGTCGGCCCCAGGTTGTTGAAAAATGGCATCCGCTTTTTTATCTAAAAGTGTATTGTTTTAGAAGAGACTAAAAAGATACTTTTTTATTAAGTGTGGGAGCACTTTAATTTGTGTTGAAATACTGCTCTTAATACCATTATTTTGAAAACTATTTTACTTCAACACAATTTCAGCGCATATAGCTTTCCCTTGTCTTTACCCAACCTAACCGTGCTGAGCGTTTGTCACAACGTATTCAAAACACCCTGTATACTTTCTTTCTTGGACTCCTATCTAATTGAAGAAAAGTTAAATCATCTAAATAATGAGTATATTCCTTGCTCCGATGGTATACATGCCATATTTCTTAAGAAGTGCTCCTCAGGTCTTTCCCTTCCCCTCTCAAAAATCTTTAACTTGTCCATATCCCTTGGAGGTTTCCCCCAAGCTTGGAAAACGGCGTTTATAACCCTATACACAAAAAAGGTCCTAAGTGCGACGTGAAAAATTATCGTCCCATCGCTAAAAAATCGCATTTTCGAAAGCATATTGGATGAAAACTTAAGTTTTCGTTGCAAATCTCTCATTTCCCCTTAACAACACGGGTTCCTCAAAGGCGTTGTCTCATTTTCCCTCTCAGCCTTGGAGAATGGAAAGGAGGTCGATGTAATTTCAACTGACTTTAGTAAAGCTTTCGATAAAATCTCTCACAAACTTATTCTTTTTAAACGTTCCACCCTCGGCTTTAAACCTATTCTGTTGAGATGGATTTCTTCTTATTTAGAAAACCGTTTTTACAGCGTTCGGTTTAGATCCACCTTATCCAGCCGCTTTCTAGCTACATCCGGTATTCCCCAAGGCAGCCATTTAGGCCCTCTCCTCTTAATTCTCAGTATTAACGACATTCAAATGATCATCAAACACTCCTCTATCTATCTCTATGAGGACGATACTAAGTTTTACCGGATCATTTCTTCTTCTGAAGACTCTTCCCACCTCCAACATGACCTCGACAATTTTTCAATATGGTTCTCCATAAACAACTGCCTGGAGCTAAATGTTTCCAAGTGCCAATCAATAACCTTCTCACGTAAACGCATCAAATCTACTCCCCGTCTCTATCTTCTAAACGGTCAAATCATTTCCACCGTTGAGGTGATCCGGGACCTTGGGATTATTTGCGACCGTGAGCTGAATTTCCTCAAGCATATCGACGATATAATCCTTAAGGCTAATTCAGCACTTGGCTTTGTGAAACGATGGTCCAAAGAATTTGCTGACCTCTACGTAACCCGATCCCTTTACATTTCATTTGTTCGTCCACTTCTTGAATACGCTTGTCAAGTCTGGTCGCCTTTCCAACAAGTGCACATTGCCAGAATTGAGAGCATTCAACGCCGTTTCCTCCGATTTGCTCTTCGAGGTCCTAATTGGAGTAATCCCCTGATATTACCTCCTTATCAAGACCGAATCAAAACCTAAATACGCTGAAAGATCGAAGAGAAATATTTGACGTTCTTTTCATTCACCGAATCCTCACAGGTATGTACCATTGACTGTCCAGCCTTTAACGAATCCATTTTTCTAAATACTAACCCTCGTAACACCCAGAATCCCCGTCTCTTCTATCTTCCCACCCATCAAACCTCTTACGGCTCCAATGAACCCATCTCCCGAATGCTGAGGAATGTCTACTCCCACTCCACTTGTTTTGACTTCAATATGAGTACTCCCTGCCTAAAGCTTCTCCTAAGCCGTCCAACTAGTTAGTAAGTCTTAGCTATTAGGTTTCTTAGTTTAAGTTAATAGCTTGTATTAACCTGAATAAATGGGGGTTTTACCCCCACCAAAATTTAAATAAAATTAAAAAATTAAAAATTCTTAAGGCAAGGACGTACAATTTAGGTAACGTCATATTTAAAAAGAGAAAGCAAATAGACTTCGAAAAAGCGACAAAATGACAAGACACCGTCGCGTCCGCATCGAAAGCATACCAACGTCCAAAGAGCGACATTTTTACGGCACACCTACAATCCGGAAAACGATGAGGTACATCAAAGTTCAAAAATAGGCATGATTAAAGCACACCTACAGCCAAAGAGTCACTTGATAAAGTTTAATGTACTTTTATATTTAAAAGCTTTGATGTCGAAAGCGTTTTCAGTTTTCACTGGCAATCAGTATAAATTTGGTGATGCCGGTGGCGCAATGGTTAGCATGTCTGCATGTTACGCGGGAGAGTCGGTGGCGCAATGGTTAGCATGTCTGCATGTTACGCGGGAGAGTCGTAGTTCGAATCCCAACAGAAACCAAACAAATGTTTTTCCACGAATATCAACATTCGCGTTGATTTGGTAAGTCCTTCATGAGTAAATTCGTTGCCATGAAAAGCGCTTTCTCGATCAGCCGTTTGGAATCGGCAGAGAATTGTAGGCCACCTCCTTTTCCTCATAAGGCAATAGTTGTGAGCAATACGTTAGGCCACGGGGCTCCCAGCTCTGTTGCGCCATCACCCCTATGTATGTAGTAGTCACACTTTCTTTTAAAAGTTTCTCTCATGAAGTAAAAAAAGGGCACAAACTTATTGCCTCTGGCTCAGCGATTTCCCTTTTTTTACTCAGAAGTAGGGGTCTAGTAACGCAAGCCACTATTCGTCAACTTGTTGTGACCATATTTGTTCGTTGAGTTCCCAGGATGTTGCTGTTTTTCATATAATGTCCATTCAAGTTTCATCTATATTCAATTATATTCAATTGATGTCTATTGAGCTTCATAAATTTCTTAAAAAAAAAACAATCTTTAATTCTGAAGTACAATTTTTTAAATTTTTTATTAAGCTGACAAAGACACGTGTCCATCCTCTAGTTTCAGTTGACAGCTTATTCCCAAATCACTGGTGGTTAATTAATTGAGTTAGGATTGTTAGGGAGCTTCGTTTATATACGCCACTAACCTGAAGAGCGACTGGAAGTCTTACTAGTTGAAGGAGAACACTCTTGATATTGCGAACAATACCATTACACTGACAAGTTCTGACATCAAGTACAATTCTGAGAAGTCAACCTTACTTCCGATGATGAATTGCTGATGCTGGGTCGCATGTGGCGAATGAATATATGAAACAGTATGTGCCCACATTGTGAGTAAACAGTGCAAATGTTTAAAAAAGTCGGGTTTCAGTATCAGGAAGCCTCGAATATGGGGAAGGCCGGCGATCCCACACCAAAATCCTCATATCAATGACAGTCGCAGAAATGTGAGTTTATTACTATTTCACAGCAATTTTCACAGCAAGGACTTCAGCACCATGGGTGGTCTGAAGGGTCTGCATTCCTCTCTTGTTTGGAGAGTTTTTAATATTTTACATGCCAAATTAATGCCAGTCAGTTTACTTATGATAGTCGGAACTCGGAACTGTTACCCATCACAGTTGGCTGGGGAGACAGACAGATCTTATGTTTCAAAGGATGCACGTCTTGCTGCCACCATTTCGCAAGATCCTTATTTTCATCAAAACGAAGTCAAACAAAACAAATGCTCCTGCCAAAAACACTGATTAAAGTGTTTTACTCAGCAAAATACATATGTACTTCCATTTGATAATAAATCAACATATGAGACCAACTTGTCACTCAACCTAAGCCTTACGAAAACATATCAATTCATATAAAGATAACATAACGATTTATCGTCCGAAATAAGAAGCATATCCACCTTACAACGTTGACTACTTATCACCCCCTTTAACGTCCACAACAACCGCACCAAAACGAAACGACCCTTTGGTCGAAGCTTTAATGACCATTTTGCACCAACAAACAAAATCACTTTTTTATTCCGGTTATTGTAACGCTTCGTGAGCAATCGCCCTGAGTCACTCTTATCTTTATAGGCGGCATCCGGTTTTTATCGAAAGAGCAATATGAATGACACTCTTAACTGTCATTTTATTCCGGCCTCAACGCCGACCCCACTAAAAATGCGACTTCCATCCTTGAAAGCATAATCCACAAAATTTAATAGCCCCAAGGTGAAGTAGAGAATTTGGACTTGTGTTGTGATAAATTCAACATTTCGTCCTCATAGCCATCACAAACTCACGCTTTTTAATTATAATCAAGCCCAAGGCCCTTCTACATTCATCATCAATTAAGATGGATGAATTGTTCACATGCTTTCCACATTCGTTCATATACCTGCACAACAAACACACGCACACACACCCAAACGAATCAGCATCGCATGTTCTTGAGCACTTTTCTCCTTGAATTGAAGTAAACAGAGCGCACTAAAAACAACCTTAATTAGAAGAAAACAAGTGTAATCAAACGACACCCAGCTCGACTCGAATATCCCTGTGAAGAGATTTTTTCTCTAGAAAATTGTCCGACTTCACTACCAAGTTGACCTTGCAGTACAAACCAAATGATTTAAGACCAAGGAAACCTTCTTACTTTGAATACTTGAGCTGTACCATGCTGGTGTGAGTGTGATTAGAGAAGGAAATCATTGAATCTAATATGACGATGATGTAGGAAGTAGGTATAAAGACTTCCTGACATGCCAACTTTGCCCATGTTTATATTAAGTGTAAGTCCTAAAGGATGCCATAGGAAATACACAAATCAATGTCAATGCATGAACCGTGTTGAGTAAAACCCAGGGGTGAAACCAAAACATCACCGCAAGCTTTTGTGATTTGTCACATTGCTTCAAACACACTGGAAAGTGAACTGGAACCGCTCCGTGACACAAAACTGCGCGAAAAACGTTTTGTGTACAATAATATTCCAAGGAAAGGGCTTTTGGCTTTCCAAAATATCATCAAAAGGAGCGGCCATCTCGCACGAATGACTAATTTTCCAAGCTCTTCTCGAATTGACTCTCAGCACTCATGCGCTTGTCATCGCAATGGAAAACTTATTCCTTTTTTTTAACCTGTTCAAGTCAGTTCAGTGTTAGCTGTTGAAGCTTCACAGCGAATAAACCCAAAAATTTCAAGACTCTTCAAATGGTTCAGATTGAAGTTCACAACAGAAATAGGAACTTTTTATTCAAGATCTCGTTAACCGAGTTCATTCATTTTACAAGGGAAGTGCATTTAACAAGCTGAAGTGTTTTTTTTTTTTTTATTAAATGAAGTTTAACGGAAAATACGCGTTGCTACACAAAAAATATAATTTGAGTTCATAATAAAAGGAAATAATTTTGTTCAATTGGTGGATGTGGTCAATCCTGAAAGCTTCCATTTTTCTCAAATGGATGACCTGATTCAAAGACTGAACTTTAAATTAAGTAACTATTAGTAGTTCGTTTTATTTTCTTGTTAAATGAGTAAATGAGGACTCTTCATTTTGCTACTCCCACCCCTACGATGAGAAAGTTTAAGGAAGCTGCTGAAGTGCTGAGTGTCCACTTTAACAATTGTTTGACATCAAAAAATGTTTTGCTTCAATGAAACTTTTTCCTTTCCTTGAATATGATCGTGGATCACGGTCCTGACGATAGAATAATATTTGTGATAGCCTCCAACGTCAAGAGAAAGCATCGATTAATTTTGGTTTACCAGTAGATTTCCACAAAGCTTAAGCGAATTACTCGACGAGTTAATTGACAATGTTTATGTAACCTTCAACTTTCAGCCAGTTCTGAAAAACTATTTGGAAAACACTCTAGATGGCAGTTAAACTTTTGGTGGATTTGCGAATGCTTCTCGAAAAGCTATACCCCTTCTTTTTCGTTGACTGTGTGAAATCACACTTCTCTTCTTTCTGTTCTATACCAGTCAGTGGTGCGTCCGTAGAGTACGCCACGCCGGCCGCCGCCGGGTTGAGCTTGGAAAGCGTTGGTAAACCTTCCGGTTTTATGGATTGTTCCATGTTCCGTGTTTGATGCCAACCAAATCCCGATGAAGTTGAATTTTTCTGTTCCGTTCCGGTCTGACTTTCTTTTCGTTTCATCGCGATCGTGTCTGATCGTTATGTGCATTGCTTTCATGATGTGGTTCTCTTGACTTCTTTTTTGAACATGGCAGTGCTGTCTCGTGTTGTCTGTTGTAAGATGGTATTCCTGACGGTTAGGCTTCGATAGACAGTTGTTCTTCTATTACGATCAAGCTTCGTTACGCTTTCCATCATACGGAGCATCTTCATCTCAGCTACGGTCAACTTACTCTTTTGTTGTCCAACACTGCGAATGATGGATACACATCCATCAAAATCTTTTCTTAGAAGGCGTTTTCTCGACTCATTGGTCATCATCACAAGTTGCTTTAATATTGATCGTAGGCTCAAGATATTGATCATAGGATAAGACAACGAAGCGCACTTTCATACAAAATCGTTTCTAGAACAGGCATCTACGGATCTAAGAGAGGTGTAGCAAAGCTATTCTGTATTTTGGACTAATATGGTGTCTAAAATGGATATTTAAAACAGAAGTCAAGTGCTCGTTGCAAGGATATAAAATTATTGCTGATAAAGGCTGTATCGTCAACAGAAAATAATTTTCAGATACCTGGTTCACGCGTTTATTCACCTTTTATGACAACCATAAGATCCGAAAAATAAGTATAAATACTTACTCACCTACTCCGAACTCACGACGGGTACCAAATTGTTCTGTGCGTTCCTCGTCAATATAGGCAATAAAAAGTCTTCTCGGAAACCTTTTACCATCACGGTTTATAGAAAACAACTACTGTCATTGGAATATTTTGTCTTCGTCTTCGCTTAGAAGATGAATTTATACGTACTAAAGGTAAGGTTAGGTTAGGTGGAAGTGGCTGTCAGCCAATGAGTAATGCCTACGTACATTGCCTGACCCATTGTGATACCACAGAGATCAGCAACTTAATCATCTACTGATCTGAGAAACCTGATGTAAGATTAACGAGTTGATCACCCGTTTATCTTCCATTACGGGACTAGCCGGTTAATAACCCGCTAGTCGAACCACGCGCAACTTTTAATTTATTTCGAAAGGCTTTTAGGGCATATATGTAAGCTAGGTCGCTAGTATCATCGAACAAGAATTCACCGAGATGAGTTTTCCTCCTATAAAGTAGTGCAGTGCATGAGCAAAGAAGGTGTTGAACGGTTTCTTCCTCTTCTTCGTCCATGCAGCTTCTGCAGAAAACACATCAAGTCTTATGGCTTGTCCTTTACATACATACAAAGTTGTGCAGCAATTTCTGAAATTCTGCATCACAAAGTCAAAAAAAGTGGTGGAAATGAATCTTGATAACGTGTGTTTACAGCATAACTTCACGGGCATAACACAGGCATTGAACAGGCGCTTTCCAACCAGCTTTTTGCTATATGTTTTTTTACACATTTTACTGAACTCATTTCAAAAGCTTTTTCTGTTCAGTTTTTCAGTTCAGATGTTGAGATTTGTCAGCGCTCACATTTGTTCAAATCTGTAAATTGAACTAGTTCGTTTTTGGTACCTTCATTTAAATCAAAACCTCAAAATTTTTGTTTTTTTTTTTTACTACCAAAAATCATTCCTTCGTCTTTCTATGATTTATGCCATCAAGCGTAAAAAAAAGTGTTCAGCATAAGCATAGTACAAAATGCTGCAGTTAACTGTACTTCAGTATCAGTATACGATTTTAGCACAAAAAGGCTTGACTCAAAAAGCACCAACAATTATAGTTCAATGAATTGAATTTGAGACAGTAAAACACAGGTACAAAAGGTGAACAGATATCAGTTCAGTTCAGTGCAGTTCAGTTCATTCACTCTCACTGTTTAGGGCAATTGATTGTTTAACTTAGCCGAACTACATCTGTATGCAGTACTGACGCCCGTTGAGGTGAGTAAGTGAACTAAATTAGCTATCTGGGCCCCTTTAGAAAGGCAGGCTTAGTCTCACAAGCGCTGCGATTATCATGAACTCGAAGGGAACACAGCTCTCGTACTGCACTGTTCATTTAATTGCTTTCACTTTAGTAATCCGCTTGTGGTATACGCCGCAGAGCCAAGCTTATTTTCGAGTATAACGAACAGTTTCTAGCTTATGTACTCCTAAAATCGCACCACAAGCTGAGTTCCACTTTTGAAATGTCAAAGCAGCGTTGAGGCATATCATACTAGAATTTTAAAATGTCGGATTTAAACAAGTAAATCCTTTAGTGATCCTTAGCACGGTGCTAGTAAACAATCCGAGAGTGGGTCTTTTTTAAATTTTCATTTAAGCAGTACTGGTACCCGTTGCAAGTCCTCCGTTAGTTAATTCATTGCCATGAAAAGCGCTTTCTCGACTAGCCATTCGGAGACGCCAGACAATTGAAGGTCCTCTCCATTTTCTCACAAGACATGATTGTGAAAAATGCGCTATGCCCTGCGGCTCCTCGCTCTGTTGCACCACCTTATTTGTTTTTCATTTCTCAGTTGAATTTTTTTTTCTTCAAAAAGTTTCCTCCATTCTGGTCCTTAAATTGCAAGTCCGTTCGTCCATTCTAATGATTCTGCAATGGATACTTAGATTTCGAAGTTGTCGTCATTCTGAGTTGAGTGTGACAGATGCTGTTATCAATATTGAGAAATCAAAAACTCAATATATCGCTTTTTTTCCACAACAAAGCACAACGTTGTCGTTGATCCATTATTTTTAAAAACAACAGCAAATAATTTGACAGTCAAACACATGAGGGTGAATAGGCTGAGTAACGACTTCTTCTTCCATTGAACCAGTGTCAACACAGGAAAATGTGTACAAGTTTTCACAAAATAGTGACAACAACAACAACCATAACTTTGAACAAAGTCCCCTGGCATATTTACAATGTCAATGGTAGTAGGTATAGATATAATAATAAAAAGCAAAATATCCCTAAGACCACTCCCGCTGTCACACTACAGCACAAACAGTGATGATAAGAAGGTATCTCCTCCATAAATATGAAGTATGAGAACAATATTGACTTTATGCCGAACAATGCTGGTACGAGTACAACACAAACTGATGAGATACCATCATTGAAGCCCGGGATATAACACAGTACTCGTATCTTTTAAACATGAGTGGAGAAAATCCCTTTTAGCACAAAAGACGTTAGGGTGGGTGTTATGAAAAAAAGAAATCGATTTTAATCCAAAGAGCAGTAACTGTAAAATAAGCTGCAGGTTTTTTTTTCTTCTTTTTCTAAAGAATAGGTACTCGTCTATCAGTATTTACGGCATGGAACCAAACACTGGCCTTTGATGTTAGTTCTATGCATTATGCAGCAGTCTTTGAATTGATAACAAACATTAGTTTAGTTTTTGTGAAGTTTTGCAATGTTACGAAAAATGGGATATTGAAAATCAAATTTAAAAGTAAATTTAGAGCTGATATTGCAGTTGAAAAGTGAGAAAAGAACTGATGGAAACTTAAAAAAAATTCAAATAGAAAGTTGTGACGAAACGATCGAACGATCTAATTTTATATCAATTCGCCTTGTTCTCATTCCGCGGCCACCTCGCTGAGCCTAATATGCGTCAATGATGCAGTGTAGGGAGCAAGCGTAATTCTCTTCGCGCAGATTAAACACTGGCTTTGAAAAAAAAAAAAACATTTGCCTGTCTGCTCATTAGGGTAAAGTTGGGTGACACGGGTGCGTCTTAAATTATCTCCTACTGAATGACTTCTTTTTAGAACAAGAAGAGCAAAAGATAATTCAGTTCGAAGTAAGCTTTCAGTTGATCCTTTCAGACCCACAGTTAACATTGAGACTTCAAACTTAAAAGCGAACAAAAAGTATAGTTGATGCAAAAAGTTTTTTTTTGTATAAGTGATGTGCGTTGTGCATTTTGAGACAAAAAAAAAAAAACGCAACTGCTGTGTTTTTGTGTTGGCTTATTTCAATAACTGAGCAAATGTGTTTATTCATTTTGTTAAAGAAAAAGCAGAACAGTAGTAAAAGGGGGATATATAGGACCGGTGCCATTTCTACTTTTGATCTTATTTATAAACTAACAACTCCTCTTACTATTTTCTTTTAGAGACGCCAACGTACTTAAAAAAATCTTCGGTAAACCGACCCAAATAAAGCTGTACGTGACAATAAAGTGCTAAAACAAACTGCAGCAAATCATTTTGAGGTTCCCTTCACTACATTTAGAAAGTTTCTTGAAGGACCAGGTCCTTAAATACTCAGTTTGGGATCCATGTCACCGGACAAGCAGAGCAAAGAGAGGAAATTATCGTTCTATATATATAAAAAAAAGTCCCAGGCAAAATTGATGAGCAACTGCTTAGTTCACATGAGCACTGTTTGTGAAAAAAGCGACAAAAGACAGTGAGACAGGTAACGTTTCGAAGATGTTCATCACCAATCAATCATTACGCTCTGTTTTCTTTTTATGGGAGCAATACTTTGGTTTTGGACTGAGCCTTATAAATTGTAATCAGATCAGAAGGGGCGAAGAATTTCCTACATTGTCTTAAAAAAACACAAGTATCTACTTTGAAGCATTTTTGGCAACTTCAAATATTTTTTCATTCCAACGAAGATAATCGCTTACACATATACCGAGTACTGACAGCTTTTCAGTTTCTTTGACAGTTAAAGTTTGCAAGCTATGTTCTGAGGTAAGTCTATTTATTGTCAGTGAAGTGGCAAAATGTATACTGACCAAATATACCCTCAAATTGACAATCGCTACAAACTGTGTTGCCAGTTCAAAAACCAAACTGCAAGAAAGCCTTTATTAGCAAGGGACACATGATAATCATCAAAGAAGTATAAATGTTCGAGCGTAAGGCTCCTTGATATGTTTGAATAGAAACCCTAATTAAATCCGCTATTGTAACAGTAAAGGGACCTACAATGTATCAAGAACTGTCCTAATAGACAATTATCTTGACAACCTCAGCAATAAAATGTTAAGGATAATCCCACACCATTTTCTACAGCGGTTTCTATTTTTAAAAACTCCAATTAGCTAGATGTATTTTTGGTTCTTAGCTGCTGCCAAGTGGCATGAAACATTATGATTGAAATGTTCCACAACGGTGGAAGGAAAAGAAAAATCACCACCCAGTCGTCAATTTGCTTATTCCTCCTTGCTATAACAGCTATGCTATTGTTATAACACATAAGATACTTACACATCAGAAACACCCTGTACGCTACAAATGCACTATCATGTTCCTTTTTATAAGAAAGACAAACAAGAATGTATATTAAAAGCAATTAGATAAATAAGATGGAATCATATTACAGTATGACTTATAATCTCCATGTACATAATGTATAACTGATTGTCATCGCATGGTATCGCTTTCCTCATGTATTTCAAATCAAAGACTAATTACTTTGTAATAAGGCATCGAAAAGTCAACATCGTCTCTCTTTATTTAAAAAAGTACTTGGCATCCTACATTACCAACATCAACATCAAAGGAATTAAGGGCAGTAGAAAAGCAAGGCAGCGCATAGCATTAAGTGCCTTTTTACTCAACAAACAAACTCACGATTGGTTCTTCTTCATTTTTTCGACCCTGAACCCTCCTGATGGCCAAAGACATTAAACTTTTTCACTTAAAATTCACTATCACTGCAGTCTACTGTCGGATTCCATTGCAAATTGTAATTGAAATCAATTATCGCCATTAAAAATCTCGAAACCAAAAGTATTCTTTGCATTCGATGGAAAGAAACCTGGAGACCTTTTGCCCAATCGGGCAAAAGCATCCCAAGATTCTACGATAGTGAGATCAATGTAGTGTTTTCAGAAAACGACAGTTTTGAATAAGCTTGGAAACGCAGCCGAAAATTTAAGAACTTAATTCCAAATTTTCCACAGGACTCAAAACTGAGTTGAGTATGAAGTGACTACTCACTTTTGAAAGCTGTAATATTCGTCAAAATGCTCACAACATTAACGAGGGCATTCAATAGACGTGCTGATGTAGACGTAGTTATTGTATTCCTTTAAGAAAACTTTTCAACGGCAGAAAGCATATATCATAAGGCTCTACAGCACACTATTTAATTTTACTTTCATGGAACACTTTTGCGGCGTGGGATTTGTATCTATTATGGATTATTGCAAAGGGTAAACAAATCCTTGATAATGTGATACAAAACTTCTTTGGAATTCTTTTTTCCTGTTTGTGAAAAAATATTTTATGTTTCTTACAATTTTGTGTGATGAGACGAAATACTTTCAAGTTGCTCATCACAAAAGTTCGCATATGAAAGAGAATTAAGTGTTAAAGAGCATTTTCAAAGTCAATTGCATATACGCAACACACACCAATACCTTTTGTTCACTTACAAACAAAGCACAGTAATTCCTTTTTCGCTTGTTTTTGTTTACAGAAATCCACTTTCTATACCCACATTTGTTGAGAGTTCGATGACAATGCTAATCAGTGATTAATGGTTCGGGAAGCGGCTAAGAATTAAGGAGAGCCAAAGCGCTTAATTTCGAGGTGAAAGAAACCAATTTCAGAACGGACTTACTTTGATTCATTGAGTTTTTGCCACTTGCCTGGTACATATTGTTTGCCTTCCAAGGAAACAATTGTACAGGGTGATCCAAATTGCCAAGGCATGTACGGAAGTTGGTTTGAAATTATTTGGGCGGCGATGGGGTACTCCCCTTTTGGGAAAAATTGTTTAAAATCGATAGGAGCACGTAAGCTGATGTTTTATAGCATGTTAATAAGGTGAAGCACCAGTCTTTATAAATAATTCTTAGACAATCTTTGAGGAATATACTCTCAGAGTTTAGGCTCAAGCTCGGAATTTCTCATTTTTTGCTGTAGGTTTTGCACTATGAAATGTTTTTATTTTCTAAACTTTAATGCTCACAACAGTTTTCCGTCAGATCCTCAAAGAAAGGTAAGAAAAAGGTTTTTTTTTTTTTTAGAAAAACTACTTGTAATGGCTCTTCTGAGTGTCTTTTGCGTTTCACCCTGTAAAAAAAAAACTTATAAATGGATTCACCCTTCGTAGTGTTTTTAAATAGATTTCTCTATAAAAAGGTGGAACGGTGCTATAATAATTGTTAACATATTTGCTGTTAATCGGGGAAATTCGTGGTTCAAGTCCCAATAGAAAAGAAAAATGTTTTTGCACGGGTATCGCCTTTCGTGGGAAATTGACTAGTCCAAACAGTAAATCCATTGCCATGAAAAACGCTTTCTTGATTAATCGTTCGAAATCGGCAGAAAGTTGTAGGTCCCCTCCATTCCCTCACATGGCATGGCTGAAAGAAATGCGATAAGCCTAGGGGCTCTCCACTCTGTTGTGCCGCCCTATTTATTTTATTTACTATACGAGAACGTGCTGAATACAGTGCAAAGTCTTTCCAACCCAAAAAAAAAAAACCACAATCGACATAATCTTTGATTTGATCTACAGAGATTATCTTCAAGTAATTTGGTGGTACCGCTTCGCAAAAACACCGAATTCATTTGCAACTGATGAAGGGAAGAGAGAGTAAAGAACTTACAGAATTCTTTACAATAATATGTTGTTTCCTTTTAACGCTTTGGATATGTATTGCAGGGTAAATTTATTTTACTAAAAAAGCTTCTATTTGTTCACATTAATTTTTTCGTACATTCCACTAGATCTCAGAAACATTTCCCTAAGTTTGAACTTGATTGAGATAAAACTATGCTCCTGGCGCACCATCACAACACCATTTCAAACTGTGTATTTGCTTCTGTTTGCGTGTGTCACGTATCACGTTTAAGCACTTTTCCCATGGCATTAATAAATGTCTCACCTCTAAATTTATTTTTTTATGAACTGCCCAGCTTTTCACAGCAAAAGTTTTTCATAAGCGAAAAATAAAATTTTAGTAGGGCCATAAAAGATGTGTTAAAAGCATAAAAGCCTGTGCCCTACTATGGCCATAACGACGCACACATTATAATATTTTGAAAGCTCTAAGGTTGACTAAGACTGAATTAATCCAGGAAGAAATATTGTGAACGCATTGGAATCTTGTTTTCTCTTAATGGTAGGCCTATGACAAAAATAAAAATAGACCCATCTTTGATATAATGGGGCATTGTTTAAGGTTTTATTAGTTTCGTTTTTCCTTTCCTTTTTTTTCACAGAACAATGGTCATGAATTCCTGGGGTAAAAAACCAACGGTCAAATGTATAGAAGAACGTAGATGCGCATTTCATTTCGTTTGGATGTGGTCTTCTATTTGTAGATTGAAAGAAAATGACGAGAATGAAGTTCAAAAGATTTGATTTTTTCTATCAATTATTTTCTGCGGAAGTAAAAATGTCATGCGAGGATGCGAGCTAATGGCTCTTGCATGCATTAGTTAATTCTGTGGTGAGAGCAATGTAAAAACTCTTTTTTACATAGTTGATGAAATCTCACACGAAAGTCGAATCTAACGTGGGAGAGCAAGTCGGGAGCATTATTTGAACCGATTATTAATTGATGAAATAAATCTTAATTCATTGCCGATTCGTCTCTATGAGAGGGTCTTGAAGATTTGATTGGCGAATACGATTTTCATAAGGGGGAAGAGTCAAAGGAAATTTGCATGGTAGACCTTTGAGAATGCTTATACGTATGAATCTGTGTTGCATTCCTTCGTTTCGAGATTTATGAATATCATAAAATGGTAACCACAACTGAAAAGCATGATATCTTGATGGGAACGAACATAATAGCTGTATGAAAAAAAAACTAAACTAAGGAGAGGGTAACATAGATGTCATTAATTTCATTTTCCCATTGCATAATAAGCAAAGCATTGAATTTGCTCCGTTCAAAATCAAGTTGATGTGTTCATTAAAATCGATGTTGGTATTAAAGAGAACACCGTGGTCAGGGAATCTAGAAACTTTATAGATAAGGATTCTTGCGATATTGAATATTCTCCCATACTTGGAGAGCTTTTGCGCAAGAAGGTCATACATACAACAGAACTGTCAATATCTTTTTGGACGAAGTCGCACTTCTGATAGTTTTTAAAATTTTAAGTCATCAGCAAAGATCAAAGTATCGCCGTAGTATAAGCAAGAAATAACATCATTTATGGCAACAATGAAAAGCAAGGGACAAAGAAGACTTCCTTTTGCCACGCTAGACAAACCATTGAAAAGATTTACAAAACTTTATGAAATTTGACTTCATAAGAAGACCTATTTCTTACGTAAGCAAATAATAAAAACTGAATGAAATCCAAAAGCTTTTAGTTTTAATATAGTACTCGTATAATGTTATGAGAAACGCCTAAGCTCGTTCCCACATTCAAGAACATTACAGCATTTGTGATTAAAAGATAAAAGGTTGGTAGCCGTTGATCTTCTAAGCATAAATTCCTGCTGCTGATTGCGGATAACATTCCTTGCAAAGTAGACAGAGCACAGACTACTTGTTTAAATTGCTTTGGTATACATGAGAGCTTTGAAATGTATCCATAGTTTTTTATACCCTTCTTGAAAACAAGTATGACGAAAGACTTTTTACAAAGAGTGGGAAATACACCAGATTTAAGAGAAAGATTGAAAAGATATTCAAGTGGGAAGGACAAACGTTTAGAACACTTTTCTAACACATAAGACCTATGGAATTGTGTCCGGACCAGAGGAAACGCCATCTTTAACGCCCTTTTAGACCATCATTTCAGCTTTCACTTCCAGTTGAACTTTCAGTTAAGCTTTCGGTTTAACTGATGTCAAAAAGCTTAAAAATGAACTGATAACTGAACTAAAACTGAATAGACAATTGATGAAATTCACATCACTTTTCTGTTCGATTCTCAGTTTTCTTTCTAAATTAAATTTCTCTCAGTTGAAAAAACTGAAGCGTCTAACTGAAGCTGAAACTGATGGAATTCCCATAATTTTCAGTTCAGTTATTAGCTAAAATGACTTTGACGGCTGCTCACAAGCAAAAAAAAAAAGCTCAACTGAGCACCGGACTGGCGTTTAAATATACTGTCCTTTTAAATTGAACTGACAAATGAACTGTGATAACTGAACTAGCCACTGATCGTGGCTCAATTTTTCAGATCAGTTCTCAGTTTTCTTCTGATTTTGATCTTTCACAATTAAAATAAAAGCTCAACTGAAGATCGAACTGACGTTTATTTACACAGCCTTTTTTTACTGAACTGAAAATTGAACTGAGAAAATGCCGCCAAAATGTCCTATAAGAGATGAAAAGTAGTGAGCAATTTTGTCTCTGTGAATACAATTTAAATGCACTTGCGAGCCACTGTTAAATAAATATACAAATAGGATGGCGCAACACAGAGGGGAATCCCAGGGCAAAGTGCATTTCTCACAACCATTGCTGTTGTGAGGGAAAAGATGGGGGAGGGGGCACCTTCAAATTTTTTATAAAGGTTCGCTGAAAAAAGTGGACCCGAAAAAAATTGCTACGCCGATCGACGCCTGCTTGTTACTAAACATTTTGGACGGATGCGTTAATTTTACAAGCCTATTCTAGTACCCTTAGACTACAACAGGCGGCGCTGAGATTAGAATTTGAATGTGATGGGTGTACGGTACCTACATTTAGTCAAAGTCGGAGCGGGTCTTCTGCACCCAGTATGTGGTTAACGGGTTAAATAAAAAAAAAAACAGTTTTGGATATCAATGAAACTCTTTATTCCTGTACGTTCGATGCCATTATGTATAAAACTCAGTTTCTTTTGCATGGCCATCACGGGCACGCTTGCAGAAGTCCAGACGCTGAACCCAATTTTCGACCGCTTTTGAAGCATACATCGGCTGATACTGCTGCAGTTTCACGTTCGATATTCTTACGAAGTTCATCAGTCGTCGCTGGCTTATTGGCATTGACCATAGACTTCAATTAGCTCCACAGGAAATAGTGAAACGGCGTCAAATCGCACGACCTAGACGGCCAAAAGCGACTGGACCATTTCGTAAGATTACACGTTCGCCAAACTTAGTTTCCACTAAATTGATTGAGACATTCGCTGTGTGTCCTGTGGCACACCGTCCTGTTGGAACCACGTGTCCTCCAAGTTCATATCATCCAATTAGGGCCAAAAATATGCGGTCATCTTTGAATGATAACGATCCCCATTCACAGTAACGTGCCGGTCTTGGTCATCACGGAAGAAGTACTGCCCAATGACGCCGCCAACCCATAAACCACACCAAACCGTAAATTTTTTGGGATGCAATGATGACTCATATAGTACGTGTGGATTGCTGCCTGACGAATATCGCATATTTTGTTTATTGACGAAGCATTAAACCAGAAATGAGTCTCATCGCTGAGGATGATTTTTCGATGAAAATCCAAATAATTTTCAAATTGTTGCTCAGCCCAATTTACGTACATACGATGCTTCTGGTGGTTAAGCAGCTTCAGTTCTTGCGTCAATTTAATCTTGTAGGATGTAGGCCAAGATCTTCTCGCCAAATTCGCCACACGGCGTCACAGAGATGTCCAACGCTTGAGAACGACGTGTGAGAGACGGGCTTTCTGCAACTGAAGCCTCAGCGGCAGCAATATTCCTGACACTAAGGGCACTTCCTTGTCTCACTGGCACGAGAACACTTTGTACTGTGCGTGTAGGTAAAAATTTTGCCACTAGCCGCTCAATTCTTGATCTGCTAGGACGATTATGACGGCCATAAATTGGACGTAGCACTCTTAACATTGAGGCCAATGACTCTGAATTTCGGTATTAAGTTTTAACAATTTCGACTCGTTGTTGGCTCGTATATCTTTCCATCTGAAGATAAATGTCAAAAAAAAAACAGCAAAAAATATGGCGTCGAATGCTGTCCCTGTTGCTCTACTTTTGTAGCGTCCTTGTTGAAAAGCCCTCTACTTAAAAAAAAAAAAAAAAAAACACGACTTTTAGTTCAAAGGATAGATCTTTGCAATTAAATGAACGTTTGATTCAAACTATTAGCTTTTCCGTCTATGTATTTATGGACTTACTTTTTTCATTTTTCAAGGACTAATTTACGTGATCCTGTTTGCCTTACTCCAGCTACCAGTCAAATAATTAAGAATTTTTCTATTGCATTCGGAGATGACTCTTTGCTTAACTTTTTTTAATATATAATTTTTGTTTTACAAATGTTTAACCCAAAAACTTATTTCATTTTAGGTATGTATACGAAGCTGCAGAAATCAATCAAAAAAGCAAATATCTACATTCTACTATTGAAGAATATAATTTAATTTTTATAAATTGAATTCAGCGTTCTTGTGAAAGGCTTAAAGTACACAGCATATTCTGGTGAAGGATAAAATTGCTTATTTACGACAAAATAAAATAACCAACTTTTGAAAAATATACGTTGTTTCAATCAATTTATTTAGTTTCTCAGTGAGTGAATAAAAAGACCCAATTTTGAAATGGTTCTGAAAAACCAATGCTTTTTTGTAAATGAGCTTAACTTACCATGTCCATGTCAATACGAGTGATAATTTTCTACTGCAAAAAGTTATACTCGCATGCAAGTTATATTATATTACAGACCATTAACTCAATTTTCCTCTTAAATGAGTGCACTGCACACTCATAAGTATTGGTAAATATTTTGTTATTCACATAAGCCTGAGCCAATTTTGCTTTAATTTGTGTTTATGCAAAAGACTAATTCCACCTTAATAATTTTCCTCCGCCTTCCATTTTAAATTAACCTTCCCTAACGGTGAATTGTCTTTTACCTATGAAAAAATCTCACTTTAAGGAGTCTGAAAGGGGGGGAGGGGGGTAAATTAAGGACACCTACATCCTACACATTCGTTAAATGAATAAAACCAGTCTTAACGTTTTTGGGCATAAGTAATGCCTCCAGATATACTCTGTCGGCCTATGTTCGTTTTGTCTTTTCTTGCTTTGCAAGTGAGAATTTGTTTGAATTGTTGTGTATGAAAATTGTGCATGTGTTGGTTGTAGGCTTGCCATTTTTCCCAAAGGGAGCTCTCTGGCAGAATTCCAAAAGAGCTACATTAATATATATGGTAATTTAAATAGCTACCTACTTTCATGACTGGGGGACTTGATACAGTTGAATCTTGTTAAACAATAAATGTGAATACATGGCGTTTCAATAATGTAGGCTATAATTGAAACCATAAAAGGTAATTGAACTTATTTTGAGCAATTTTTTCCTTGGTGATAACTTTTTGTAGGGTGATTTGGAAGGAAACTATATTAAACTTTGTTTTGTGAATCACTTTGTTTTGTGATCACTTAGCTTTTAAGATTATCACTCCCCAAAATTTCGTATAGGAAAAACACCTTTAAAATCACCGAATTTGATGTAACAAATATAAGATTAAGATACCGCACTAGAAATGTTTTGGGAATTATCTAGCGTACATATCTCTGGGCCTGATTGGGTCCCGAAAGGAAACGCCCATTAGGAAATCCCATTTTGGCTCAATTGGGTTCCGAAAAGAACACCTGACAGATCCCAATTAGACCCCAATTGTTCTCCAATAGGGAAATATTTTAATGTTTGGTAAATTTTTTCCAATTGGAACTGGAGTGGGGCCAAAGTGGGAAGTTCCAAAAATAATTTTAGTCAAGTTTTCCTGATTTGGATCGGAGTGGTACACAAATCATTGAATTATAGCCAGTGAATGAATTCTATTTTCGTGTTTTATACTTATAACAGATTTTAAAATACTCCGGCGTAATGGGGTCCTCCAATTGGGCGACATATTGCTTTGGCATGACAACCCTATTGTGGTCTTTATAGGACGATCCAATGGGAGCCCAATGAGGTGGGAGCCCTAATAGGTCTCAGATTAAAGCTTTCAGTGGCGTAACTACGCTTTACTGCGTTCCGGAAGTTACATAAATCAATCTCTCTTGAGAATATACGAGTATGTACAATTGAAAAATATTCGTTTTTGGAATATCAGGTTCGTTTTATGACATTTTTATCTATAAAGCTAAAAAAATTGATATTAAGGTTCACTTCAAATAGATTTTTGAATTGACATAAATTACATCGAAGTCTTAAGGAATTTGGAAAATCATGTTTAATATATTTAAGAACTGTTACAACGCTGTAAAAAGGGCTGAGCTATCGGAGCAAAGAACATGACGGGACATCCACCTGAAAATATTGAAAGTCGCAGGTCAAAGGTATGTGATAAAAAACCAAGCCCAATCTATTTACAACCTCATTAAATTCAACGATTTCGAAGAAAAATGAAGTAGTGAATTTATTGCAAGACAACATATAAGGTTTCACTAAACGCAAACTTTAAGGCACTAGCTCGTAGGAAACGTATTTATTTATCAAATTTGCTTCAATGCATATCACACAAGAAGAAACCCTGGCTGGTGCCCGTAGACTGCCACTGCATGGGAGTTTGAGGCTCTCATTCGAGGAACATAAAATTGTTTTTCCATAGGTGTCACCTTTTGTAAATAATTGGCAAGCCGAGAGCAATTACGCTACCATTTAAAGAGCTTCCTCAATTAGACATTCAGAATCGACAAAAATGGAAGGGCAAGGTATGGGTAAGATAAATACGCTAGGCTCCGGGACGCTGCGCGTTCGCAAACAGCATATATTCTAAGTCACGCCTAATAGATACATCGTCCAATTCTCAATCAATTCAGGAAAAGTCCACTTTAGAATCTGAGTCAGGATAACGATGATATCGGATCATGGATCTGGCGAATCAAAAACATACGACGGAACACCTCACTAGGCATAGGCACATATGCGTCCGTCTTCCAAATAGTGGAACCTTATGCTATCCAAGTGGCTATAAGCTATATGTTCGGAAGAATAACAGGACAGAGAGAAGTATTTGTGTCTGCAGGGACAGCCTAGGTTTGTCTTAGGCTCTACTCAATCCTCTAACTTCTTCGAAAGCGATCCAAGAATCCAAAACAAAATTTGTAGAGTCTCTTTTGGGTTCCATGACATCACGGCTGTCTAGACAGCATTGCTATATTGGTTGATAAAAGCGAGTTGAATTCAATGCATCGAAAACTCAATACTGCCTCTTGTCGTTAAAGTCGTTAAAGGAGATTACTCCATGAATGGTACCTACTTCCGAGAAACCGAAACGCTGTCAGTGCTTGGTATGTGTGTAAGAAATCATGCTTGTTGGAATGACCACTTCTCTAAAGTCGCCAAAAATGCTTAGGTTTCTTGAGACGAAAATTATAATTCTCAACCCTTCCTGATCTGGACTCTAGTTACAAATCCTAGAAAATCTAAGTATAAATCTCATATCTGGTAAGGTTCTCCCCAAACATCTTTGCACCTACAAAACAAGCCGTTGAGGTTGATAGGTCATGGTTCATAGCAGCCGTAGATGACATATCTCTATAGAACATAGACAGAATAAACGTATGCTCCCCCACGATAGTAAGTAAGCAGCAACTTTTGAACCATTCAGTAGTAAAAACGCTATAGTAAGCTTACTGGCGTTGATGTACGTAGTGAGGATGATGTCATCGCGTATCACTTCCTCTGTGAATGTCGTGTATTTCTAATCGACCTGTATTTGCTTCTGAGTGCTCCAATTAGTATTTTAAAAAGAAAAATAAGTAAAATAGATATCCGCATAAGAAAAGTTTTCAACGAAAATTTTGTGATGATAAAACAATTTTAGTTTTTAAAAAGAGCATTCATTTGAAAAAGCAGTTCCATTTTGATATTTTCTTATAGCAGCGTCCTGTAGAACAGACTTTAATAACTAAAAGCCAAACCATTTTCTATCAATGGACCGTTAAAAACATCGGTCACGCTACAATCTTGAATTTATTCAGATCAATTCCTCGCCTCTCCGATTTCACCATCCCCAATTGGCTTTTGATAATAAGTTCCAAGTCTCAATTCCACCGAGAGCTACTTGGGAAGACGAAGAATTCTTGAGGGATAGATAAATAAATTCATTTCAAGAACCGAAGAAGAGGTCGGCTGCGGGGTGTACTCAAACCGACTTGACGTAAGTCTCTCAGTCCGCTTTCCAAACCATTGTAGCGTGTTCCAAGCGGAAGTTCTGGCGATCAAGAGGTCCTATCACGGCTAAAAGAAAACGTGATATCCTCACCGAATATCCGAATTTTCTCAGACAGTCAAGCAGCCCTCAAATCCCTGTGCGCTGTTTATACGAACTAAGTAACCGCCCTTAACTGTATCGCCTATCTTTTAAGGAGATGACTGAACAGTTCAATATTCACCTTATTTAGGTGCCGGGGCACAGAGATATCGTGGGAAACTGCAAAGCCGATGAACTCGCCAAAAAAGGAACAATTCTACCGATCTCCAGCAGCAGGTTGAATATTGGTTTACCAATCGCTACATGTAAAGTTATGCTAAAGTAAGAGGCACTGAATGGAATAAATGATAGGTGGAACAATATCACCACGTATGTGTGGCAACAAAACGGATATGGCCAGTACTAGATCCAAAACGCACAAGACATTTGTTATTCAACCAGATTGCACGTTAGATCTGTAATCAATGTCATCACCGGACATTGTCTGATGAGGAGGAGGAGACAATCCCAATCCTCCTCTGCTCATGTACTGCACTCTCTTAAAAAAAAAACGGCATCTGGGAAAATATTTCCTCGATGATCGAAGGGATCTGGCGAACACTGATACCCTTCATCTCTTTTGCTTTTTCAAAAGCTCTAAATGGTTTTGTTCAGTGAAATACTCCCCCATCGTATAATTCTTATGGAATCACAATGGACCTAATATTGGTCTATGTGTCAGTTGCTTTCCTGACAGCCATTTTAACCTAGAATTATCTAACCTAGCAGCTCGAAGTACATATATTACTTAGACTGTGCGTATGGAAAAAAAATTCATAATCTTTTCAACAGATATATTTGGTCAATGGCTGACATCGCCCTCTCAAACCCTCTCTTCACGAGTATATACTTCTGTTTACTTTGCTTCTTAAGGCTCTTTTTATTATGTGCCAGTTCATATGTTTACAGATTGCGAGAATGTCAAAATATAATCTTCTGAGCGCTTTGCTACGTTCTCGAATAAATGTTATTCGTTGTCTTTAATCTCAACTTCATGTACAACATCTACATGTGCACATAATCCATCTTCCCCCCATTGTTGGCGTTTTCGTTTCTTATTTTTTTCCATTAGCGAAAGCTCCTTTCATTCTGAGATTAAATTTTCTTATTCAAGAAAGAAATCAATTTCTCATAATTTCTGCTTTCTGCAAAGAGAACGCTTGTTGAAATTTAATATTTCAAATCGGAAGTGTTTAAGTTGACATTTAAGGCTTTCACAGTTATGAATTGGAAAAACCAATTATTTGATTATTCATGGTTAAGAATCGGTTGAAAGTTGAATTTGCCACCATTCAACTTCATTTCATTTTGCTGACACAATGCAAATCAATTAACAATTCGTATAGAAGTGTGTGAAGAAGTTGGTTCAGACTTCGATTTATTAGTCTCTGTCTCTGAATTGTGATTTGTGCATTTTCTGAAATGTCAATCATGCTACAACACCACCTCATCTCCCATTCTTATTACATTCCCACTTAGATGAAAAATACTCCTGATTTTTACCCAAAACAAGGACGCCTGACAAACGCACACCACCAACTTTGCAAAGCTTTTTTTATAAACTGTGGTGGCGACAGAATTCGAAACTTCGTTTACAGAATTTTTTATCCTCAACATTAAGATAAGGAAAAATTTATTCAAAATGTAACTTGAGTTTGTCACCAATAAACACTGAACAGAGTCCTTTTCAGCATAACCAACCCACTCTCTCAAAGAGGAAAGTAACTTTGTTGAAACTTAAGACGCAGTTATGCTAGATCTCATGAGGACTGGTGGTATACGTCGCATCGTGTCGGTTATAAATTAGTATTTATAGATATGTATATACACTTCCGCAGGACGATAATTTGGAATGTTTTTTAAGAACCTCAAAGACTGCGAGCGGTTTTCCTTAAAGTGTTTACGAAAAGAAATAAACACTTGGTCACGTTTTTGTGCGCCTTGGCAAATTTTGCCCCAATAATAGGATTACGTCACTAAATGCGTGTTGTTTCACTTCTTTTTTTTGTGTTTTGCTTTTTAACAATGTTCAACTTGCTTTGGAATTTATAAGTGTGAACATCACGGAGTAATAAATCTTTAACAAAGAACTGTTAAGAGTTTCGAAGAAAATATTTTTGGAAATAAATCATTTTTGTGGCAAGTTGGATGTTTCACATACATTGAAGGTGAAGAATGAACCTTAAACAAATTTGCTAGGACGAAAAATTTTACTACTAAAAGGAAACTCCAAAGCAGTGATTATCATTTTTTAAGTTTAATTGTAGATTCAAACTCATAATTTATAGCCAAAGTAAAGCAGCACGTTCCAACTGTTCGTTGTCAAGTGGTTTCTTTGCATTGAGTTTAAGGACACTGTCGCACCTGGAGTAAAAAAATCGATTTAGTACAACATCGAAGTTCGAAGTAAGTCTATGACAAATTAAAATATCGACCAGTTAAAATTACTTTTGGAACTCTTTCACGTCCTTTCGACTTTTTTTTTTAAAGAGAAATAGGAATCTTAAAAGAAATAAATTTCTTAAAAGACATGTTTGAGATCGTGAAGATCACCTCGACTCCTTAATTCGCACTTCACCCAGGTACGAATAAAACTTGAGTTAATGATTATTATAGAATAGATTGTTAGTATTAAATAACTGTAGGAGTGTTCTGTTCCTGTTGTCCTTGCAATTAGTTGCGGTTAAGAATGGCGGAGAACGGTAGTGTAGGAGAGAGAGTGAGGAGGGTGATGTGGTGATGGAGCAGCTAGCCCAGTGGTGGATTGACGCTGCCTCAGCACAGAAGGCCATTGCCTCATCGTTGTTGAATGTGTCGTCTTCCATTAGTGTCATCGCGTCGATGTATCTCGGGTCCGGGTCCGGGTGTCGGTCTTCTTCTGCTATCCTTCTTACTAAGGGGTTCGGATAGTTGGCCAGGTTTCAGTGGGCGTCTTCGTCGTTGCTTTTTAATAGAACTTTATATTGCTGACCTTTTTCCTGCGTATCGGATCTCAGCCAAGCCCAATTCATATGCGCAGAACCTTCCTTTGAACACAACCAGTTTTTAGCAACCCCTATAATCGGATAAATCAGGTTGAAGACACGGTGTTGTCTACTTGCACGTAAAAATATCTGAAAGAAGAAAATTAAACAAAATTTTTATTAATGAACCTGGAAAGCGTAAAATGGCTAGTTTATAGATAAATCCGTTTATCCAGATACTATCAAATGCCTTCTCAACGTCCAAGAAACATCCAACTGTTGTTTGGTGGTTCTTGAGTTTCTTTACAACGTCCCCTAGGAGCTTCAGGAGCGAATGCCTTCTGTGGAATGTTTCTCCCGGAATCCAAGCTGCATATTTGGGATGATGCTGTTGTCGTTGCAGAATGCCTTAAGCCTTCGGAGAACCAGATCCTCCAGAATTTTGCTGACGTTGCTGAGTAGGCCTGTAACCAGACAAAATGTTTCGATTTCCCTTTTTGGGAATGGCCACGATCTTCGCCTTCTTCCAACGCTCGGGAAAGTGGCAGTTGTTGAGGGAGTTGTTCATCACAATGGCCAGAAAGATCATCACTGTCTGATTTTTTGGGGCGCCCTCTTTGGATCAAATCTAGAATGTCTTCTGGGTTTGTTAAAATGGTGCATTCACTGGGATCACATGAAGGGTTTTCGTCATTGAACGCAAAATCTGTTCGGATAACACCGTCACTTAATAAAATTCACTGCACTCACATGCCGTGAATTTCATTTTTAAGTAAGTGTACGAGACATATTATGATACTTAAAATAGTAAACCAAATGTTTGCCATCCGTAGACAAAGACAATGTGTGGAGAAGGAGCTGTATAAGCGGCATAGCTAGAGGAGTGCGCATTGTGAGACTAAAATGACTGGGATATCTATAGCGGTTGGACACCAACGCTTTGTCTTAAGAAATTGCAGAGATATAGCGGAAGGAGAAGACCAGTCTTGAGTGGAGCAATCAAATGGAAGAAGACTTCAACCGACTTAGAGTGCAAAACTGGAGAGAGCTCTCCTGAAATTGAAGTCGGTATCGAAAGATGTCCATTAACTAGAGTTTCACCCAGAACTGTAATGCCCACTCAAATAGGTAAACATAGGTAAACAAGCAATAGTTATTTGCTCTCTGCCAATCTACAACACATACATTAAGTAGTATAACCAAACTACATTAATTTAAGGTAATATTAATAGCATTTTCATTTTCAATTTCAATTTCAGGTAGAACTGCGCTTTCAAGGAAAATAACAGTTAGTTGTTTTGATGAATAAGGAAATCTAAATTCTTCGCAAGCATTCACCAATCATCCCTTAGCAATTGAGAAGTTTCTAGTAATTTGAGATTTCGTACCAGCTCGTCCAGTTAACGACAACATAGCTGATGGTAAGAACATCAAAATAAGATCCCAACTAAGTAAGCACCGATACAGGGTATCTTCAATCAAATTCAAACCTCATAACAAAGAGAAACATGCTGGAAACTAATCTGACTGTAGTAGTTGTTGGTGTAAGTGGTGATGCTCTATAAGGACCTACACATCAGTACACCGAAGTGACTCTCAAAAAGAATATTTTTTCTTTCAAAGTCTTCTGAAATAAGCGTCTATGTTAGTTGATAATAAAGGCCTCCCCCTCCCAATACCTTATTTCGATAATAATAATCAGGCAAAGTAAGGCACATGCACACAAAACTTATAATCCAGGCTTATGTATTTCAAATTGACCAATCCAAAAGACAGCTAATGGGCAAAATGTAATTTTCGTTAAAAGCCTCACTCAGCTTCTGACAGAACTTCATTTATTTCCGATAGCATGAGCAGTGTTCTATTCCCTTTCACCACCCTCTCTACTATAATGCACTTAAAGTCGGTCATGCCATTGCATTTCCAATTTACAAAAGGAGAAACTCTCAAGTTTTTTTCTTTTTTGAAGTACGCCGCCCATACCCGTCAACAAGAACTTCAAATAATCCTAACCGAATCCTTGTTATGGCCTTTAAAATGGCTTGCATCAATTTCATCGGTCTCCCTCTGGATGCCTCCATAAGACAAGAAAACAAAAAATGAAAAGAAAAGAAAAAAATTTAAAAAAGAAGAATTATCTACCGTTACGTTGTTACGAAGCAAAGTGCTTCGTGAAAACTGAAGGATAAAAAACAAGTTTTCAAAAACTTAAAAGAAAACTTTCGAGCACTCGTTATAAATCGCCTTCGTGAAAGGAAAAACACAAAGACTGATGGCCATCCGATAATCTTCTGATGGGAAGTCATTTACGAAGAAGTCGTCTTATCTAAAGTTTGAACTGCAGTGATGTGATGTTGTGGTATCGTATAATGGAAATTGAACAAAATCATAATCTCATGCAATATTTCAAATTGTTTGCAATTGCGAAGGTGTCCTGAGTGGGGATGTGTAGAGATATCATCTCGATTGGGTTTTTTCCTTTTCTGTTTTATACAAAATCGATACGTAAAAGGAGTTTGGAGTTCTTTTATTGATCTGTATCCAGTTGATTACTTCTGTGACTATGCATTCAAGCCTTAACTAAAATACCTGGAAGACGATAGCACAAATTTTCAAATTTGGTACTTTAATGCTTCCGGCGCGACGGCGACGTTACATAAATAAAATAAAATAGCAGATTGTTTCAAATTAGGATACTAGATCGTAGAAAAACTTGATTTGTCTCTATTAGTTGGATAAATACTAACAGACGACTTAACTCACCAAAAATTAAATTTGGCACAAAACACAACAATCTCCAAATGAAAAAAAAAACGTAGAAAAAGTTACTCATACGCCAGAGTGAGTACCTAAAACTCTAATTGTAGCTCCTTTCTTATGTAAAAGACGAACTCAAATCCAATCTCAAATACTCCCATCTAATTTAGCAATTGAAGCCACAAGTCAACAACCAGAGGAAACAAGTTTACTTTTGACCCCCGTAACAACTTTGTCAACAAATAGTAATCTGTTCCGACGAACATCTCTAAATGCCCTCTCTCTCTCGTTACATTAAATAACCCATCAGAATATGACGTGCATCACAACTGACAGATAGTCCAATATGGTATCAAACTTAGTTCAAACACACTGCCTTACCATTATACCTACCCTGTTACATTAATCTTGACTTTTAACCTAAATCCCTCTCCTCCACAGTCCAGTGAACAAAGCTAAGTGAATGTCATTCAAAGTCAGCTAGAATCGATTATTATTTTCATTCCCCTCTCCTTTTTTTTATGTCAACGGATGTCAAAGTACAAATATTTGCTCGATTTACGAAGATGATATGAAAACATCCTTTTCCGTTCCCTTTCAGAAAGTTTCATTTCTTGAGCTAAGTAGAAGGAAGTTGGGGCAAAATATCTCCGGGGTTTTGTTAGGCTGTTTGTTTGGGATGTTTTATTTCGTTTAAGAGAAATGTAAAGTCATCTCCTGTGAGCTTTTTTCTTTGTTATATTGATAGGTGGTTTTGGGTTCGTTTGGCTTTTGAGGATGAGTGATTAAAAACGTAGTTTGTTTAATGCAGTTTTAACTTTGTTTACTTGAATGGAAAACAGTCAGTTTTTTGAAGGGAAGATAATTCTTTTTCTGCCCCTTTTCTTAATTTTATATCTTTTTCCGGAAAAGATGAATTGACTGGAACGACTTGGTTAAGGTTAAGAACGCTGGCCTTTTGAAGAAGAATATTGAGGTTCCCACTTAAGCCCGAGCATTTGAATCTATTGACCCGGCAGATACTTAAAATCTTTACATGCAGTACAAAGCACAGGTGGGAGTTTGTTTAAGCTCAGTTAGTGCTAAAGATTTTATTTCTAAACTCAACATAAAAACATTTTCATACTTGGGTCATTTTATTGATTCTCGCAAGGTATTCAAGGTATTCACCTGACGAAGCTAGACGTTTGTGGGAAAAGTTCTGGATGTCGGCGTGAATATGTGACAATCACACATAGCTTCGCACCAAGCTTTTCATCAACGTGAGCAGTGTTCAGTTCTTCTAGTATTGTTTGCTTACTGTCTGTAGAACGACCACTCGAATGTTCCCAAAAATTGTACAATTGGCATAAGCTTACTATTGTAAATCTCTCTTTGTTTCGTGTGTCTGCTTGTATCTTCAGGAATTCTATTTTGTGTAACAGAAAAAACATATATTTGTTGCGTTTTATAAAATGTTACGTTGTCGACATCTTTTGGTCTATCAACCGGTAAAGGAGAGGGGATAGCGCATCTGCATTTGCATGAACTTCGGTCGCTTGATACACAGTTTCATTATCAAGTGAGAAACAATAAAAAATGAATTTAAAACTGAAAACTGATACACAGTTTCATAAAATGAACCTTTGCAGAAACTTTGCGTGATGCAACATGCGAATGGCAACCATACTGGGAAAATTCTTGACTGAAAACAGCAACCAAGTAGGGTTTATGATCAGTGATTTGTTTACATTTACAACCGTAGCAATAACGAAGAAAATTTTTTTAACGCCCAGAATATTGAAGTCGCCTCTGTCAATTTGAATGTTATATTTTTTCTAAAAAAAAATGTTAAGCTTAAGCACCTAGCCCCTATGAACTTTCATCGGTAGCCAACGACAGGGCTAAATTCGTACTGTACGTATCACGTTCGTAGTTATTTCCGACTCAATATTTACAAATTATTTCTCGCATTTCGGCTACAGTTGTGAACCTTGTTTTCTTTAAAACAATTATAATAAATTACTCAATTTGGAAGAGAGACTTTCCAAAAACCAGCCGTAGTAGTTAGTTGAGCACACCTAGCCAGTTCTAAGCCTCAGTAATGGTATTGAGACAGGTGCGTCACTAACAGCTTGTATTTCGTCAAGTCCCCTTTCTAAATCTGTATGCCCGGGAAATGTGATTGAGTTTTCAAAAAACTTGCATTTCCTGAATTTAATGTGAAGTCCCACTTCATTTAACGACTTATTATCTCCTTCAGATTAGCATGATGTCCGTCAAAAGATGATCTTTTGATTTTTGTGTGGTCCAAAAGACACATATCCCAGGAATGTAATGCGACGTTTGAGTCATAAAACTTTGCCAGAGCGCAGGAGTCACATTGGTATTAAACATTCACTTGTTTATCGTAAAGTCACCCTTTTTTTGATATCCTCTGCATCATTCTTAGAACAGCAAGCAAAAACCAGAAAAAAAAATGCAGAGGTTAAGGCTGCGGACAACACGAGCGTCAACACGTGATGTGCTAATGTCGCATATGATTTACTTGATTTGAATGGAACGTATTTCATTTCAAATCTAGTGCTGATCGGTTATTGATAATTATATTTTTTGCTTGTTATCTTGTTTGTATTCACACTAATTTTAAACAGTGCCTTTCATCAATCGAAAAGTTGTGGCTTGGGTCGGGCCAACTAAATTTTTCTAGCGGGTCACTTCGTGCTTCAGCTCTTTATACTTTTCCTATCGTGAAATTAATGCACATGTGGGACCAAGACGTTCATGTGTGTTATCATATTACATATGTTGAAAGTTTACAAAACTCCATTTACCTGAGGATGCTCAGCCGGAGAAAGTGACGGATGCTATGAAAAATAAAAGTTTTGAGGTATTGCTCTTCTTTGAAAAATATCATTTTATTGAAATCTTGGGCAAGGGCTTAAGTTAAGGTGGCTCTCGGGAAATAAGAAAAGAGGTTCATTGTGATATGACTAAAAAATTTGAGGAATTTTCACTTATTTAAACCATTTTCAGCTTTCGATGAAGCGGTGAGGACTACGATTTTCTATGATTCTTAGATTACTTGGATCGTCGAAAAATTTCTGTCCCAAATGTGTTTTAAATCTTTGAGAGAGGGCAATACATGAGCAAAGAGGATGTGGAATGGTTTCCTCTTTTTCCATGCAGCTTCCACAGCTATCGTTAGAACGATCATTGAGCCTTGCGTTATTTCTATCTATTAGGCAGTTTCCAGTTATAACACCAAGCTCGGAGCTAAAGTGCTATGTGGTGATAGTCCTCTAAAGAATACAAACAGTATTTTCAATGTCACCGCAAATCATTTTCGCAGCTCCTTTTCTGACATTGCCTTATTAATCGATAAAAATTACCTTACGTATTTACGCACTTTTGCAGGATAGATGTTTGTCCAGTCCCGATGGGGTCCCACCAATTCCCTCAAAGAAATGTCTTTCCGTTATATTATCTCCACTTAAATATCTTTTTCAGCTTTCAATCAATCGCAGGACTTTGGAAAAATCCTTCATCACACCGGATTACAAAAAGGGTAAGGAGATTAAGTTATGTGAATTAATTTTTTTTATTTTATTCGAAATCTGTGGAATATGTATTCGTAGATTGAAATAAATAAAATAAACTAAACTAAACTAAGCTCTTTGAGCAAGTTTTTTTTAGCAACCTCTAATTTTTTCAAAAGACATTATTTGCAGCCAGGAGAATGTATACAAAGAAGGCTAACGG
The DNA here is from genome assembly GCA_914767635.1 of Melanostoma mellinum. Lineage (NCBI taxonomy): Eukaryota > Metazoa > Arthropoda > Insecta > Diptera > Syrphidae > Melanostoma > Melanostoma mellinum. The sequence goes on from OU612059.1 coordinate 9,464,151, forward strand.
TAACAAACCTTCTTTCTTTTCTTCACAAATGTTGCAATGCCCTTGGAAATGGGTTTGAGCTCGACTGCACTTACACTGAATTTTTAATTTTTCAAAGCATTCGATCAGCTCTCTCATGATGTTATATTACATAAGCTCAAGGCTTTTGGTTTTCCTAAAGTGTTTATTGTATGAAGTTACTCCCCTTTAGAACGTACCGAGTAAGATTACGTAATAGTTTATTGAATCCTTTCAATGCAAGGTCGGGTGTACCACAAGACAGTCACCTTGGACCTTTGCTTTTCACTATCGCAATCAATGACGTTTTTTCTCGAAATTCTGATTTTTGCGGACGATATGAAAATTTTCAAGTCCATTCACAACAATTCTGATCGCAAACTTCTTCATGGTGTAATAAGAATGGTCTTTCTTAGCCTCAATCTTCGAAGTGTCAAACTGTGACATTCTCAAAAAAAAAAAAAAAAAAAAAACGGGAACCTAGTAAAGATGTGTATTTCTTGTCTGGTTATTTATTGTGCAATGTCTCCAGTTTTCGTGAGCATGGTGTTAATTTCAATATCAATCTTGAATTTAGTGAGCACATAAAACTCAATTGTTGAGAAAGCAAACTCTATGCTAGGTTTCATAAAGCGGGGGTCAAAAAATTTAATCATCCTTATGTAGCACTATCTATGTATAACTGCTATATGCCACAGCCAGCGCCCAACCGACGAGTTTTAAACTTTTCGGTCATCCCTATAAAACAAGATCGACAGTCGCGGGCGGTTGGAGAGGTCATAAAAACCTTACCAACTGTTTTAAATGTTGCTTGGCTATCCGAGAAGATGCTTCTCTGATCCAGGATTTCCGCATATATTTAGTTCCTTAGAGTACATACCACCACTAAATCTGTTCTCGATTTTCGAACTGTCTGTGTAAAAATGAATTGGGCCTGGATTCATAGTTTATTGTCTTGTCGATCACCTTTTTCAAACGTTGATAACTTTTTTGGCGCTTTAAAGACGATTTTTAATACACCTAATATTTAAACAATATACATCTAAGACTTTACTTTATCTAGGGACTAATTTTTACAAAATTCATATTCTAGCCCGTTTTTTCGAATTGAGTCTTTTGCAAGTTCTTACTGCAGGGCTAATTACACTGCTATGAAATGCTTTTTCTTACAAACGGCTGACATTCGCAATCGGCCCAAAATCAGAGCTTCTTATAACTTTTACAGTCACAAGTTATGTTTGAGGGAAATGCGCCCTCCCCAAGCTCGTTTCGTCCGACTATTTACTTTTATACTCGCAGTGAGTAGCAGGCCCATCTAAAATGATAGTTGGTTTTTGATGACATTCTTCACCTTATCTCGAACAAATCCCAGCCGAAAAGTCCAATTTTCGACCATAATTTGCCGCATGAACATTATTCTCAACAAAGTCAATCTTCTTGGGCTAATGAGCGACAATTGGCCTTACACAACCCAACAAAAAATAGCGGTGATAAATCGGCCAAAAGACGAAATTGTGTTAAAATCCTTCCAAATAGTTCAGTAAGCACTGCGGTACTAAAGATCGTGCGGCTTCAATTTTTATACGATGAGATGGCAAGCGTTAATCAAGTGACAGCTGTCAAACAGACTAACTCAAAAAAGTCTGAAAATAAGTATAAAAACGACACGTCTTAAAAAGCACCCGTTGTTTGCTTTTTGTGGAAAACTATGTTAATTACTTGACGTGTCATGATAAATATTATTTTTATTGTTGATGAATCAAAGCCAATGATAAAAAAATGTGACGGCGGGGGGTGAAATGGTGAGCATGTCTGCCTTTTAAGAGTTGGAAGTTTGAATTTCGAGTTTTGATGTGAACTTCGAAAAATATTAAGGATCCCTAAACTTAACTGATTAAAATAATCCTCCATCCTACAGTTTTGTTTCATTGATAAGACGTGATGGGACGAGGTATACTTCTTCAGATGAAACAATTTTCCTTCTATGTGTAGTATGCGGTATGCCTCTGGGCATATACTCGTATTCCTTTGATGTATGAATTCCTAATAACAGTCACCAAGGAGATAGTATCCTCTTGTGGTTGCTTACACACATTGCTTCTTTGAAACGCACCAAATCACGCATTAAGTAGTATGAACTTTCTTCTTGTTCACCATCATTTCGAAAGACACCCAGTGGAGTAGCCCAATGTAGAACAACATAAAAATTCGAAGTCACATTGGAAAGCTCGTGGGCTTGTAAGACCACTCAAGTGGTATCTCCTGGGACATTGGAGAAATTCCTTCTTATTATTTTTTTTTTTAATGTTCATTTCGTTCGATTAATTTCCTTTCAATAGAATATTTCGAAATCAACTTGCATAGCAGACAACATGTTCCCTTGAGACATTTAGTGTTGTTTCAGCTCGTGACTGTTTAATTTAGTACAAATAAATTAAATCAATCCATATAAAGAGCTTCATAATTTACCATAACACTAAAATTTTTGGAATCAAGTCTTTTCCTCACCATTTAGAAACTGTCCATGACACAATTCCCATGCAAAATGCACTTTTCGCTGTCCCTGCAGCAATACATTTAATAAATCATTAGCACAGCCCCCATCTAGCCAATGTCATACAAATGTTTATCCAAAAATAACACCAGGATCTACTCAGGCTTATTCCCAGCGAAAAGCAAACAATAAATATTAATGCACAAACAGTCGCCATTTCTGTCTAATTTAAAATTCACATAGAGATTGGAAGCCGTTTCTACTTTTATTTTATTTTTGGCCGTAGCATAGAAACTGTGAGTACTGTTTAGAAACTTGTACTTGAACGAAAAAGAGACTGAAAACATGAATTCGATGTGCCTCGCCGCCACGCTTTTGAAAAAATCAAAAACCATCATAAGAACCACTGCAAGTTGTGCTATTGTGATGTAGGTACAATTCCTTGTGCCAACGTTTCTATTTCAATTTTCATTTTAAATCCAACGACCTTGAATAGAGGAGTTTGCTGGCTGGTCTGAGGTTAATAGGAACTACTAGTCCGTCCACACATTCGCATACAACTTTAAGTGGGGTGGAGTTTTTTGTTGTCTTCTTGTTGGGTGGCTTTGTACGTATCTATTTCCTATGTGGGTAGTTTGGTATTTTGATAAATTTCCCCAGAGTGAAGAAAATAATTAATTACAACAACCCACAATATGGGTAACGAGATATTTTAGTTTAGATGAAGAACGTGAGGGCAATTTCACCTAATGGACTTTTGATGACCTGAAAATTTAAATGTTTTTTAAAACTCCTTTTTGTTTTAAAACTTTGCATTGAAAGGTTTTGGTGTGAAACATCACGTCACGTTCATTTTCAGACTCTTATGTTTGACGAAATTGAAGAGGTCTTTCTTTGTGTGATAAAACTAATATTTTGAGATTGATACCAGCTCGGCTTTCAAAATTCATAAAAGGAATCTGAAATCCTCATAAAAATGGGTGTTTGTTACGGTCAAGAGAATAATGAACAGATAATTTTTTATTCTATGTTTCATCATTTGACCACGAGTAGTGTTGACAGTGTATGTCTCATGCACTCATCAAGCACCGTTTGTGGGTGGTTTTGTTCAACAGTTTTCCATCGTACGTCCATCAACTTTATGATTACTTACCCAACGGCTTGTCTCTTATTCTGACTTATGCAAGCTGAACTCCACTCTGAAGGGTTAAAGGATAAACGTGCATACAAACATGCGAAGACATGAACAGAATGTGCAACGTAACCATATGCCATGAACATTTCCTTCAGCATTTTGCACAAACATTTATGATGTACACAAGGAAGGTCTCAGGATTTGTATAAATCTTCCGGTCAGGATGTGTGGCAGTGCTATGCGAGGGCTGCAGTTCAGATGGATTATGTATGAAACAGCGGGTGAATTGAAAGTGGAAAAAAAGAAGAAGAAAAAACTGGACGTTGAACAGGAGTACCTGAGACGATGTGATGTTTTTACTCAATTGTGGGACACCGAGGAACTCATAGAAATTTTCTTCTTTTAACAAATACTACAAAGAAAGAGTTTGATCAGTGAACAAGGACGAATAAATACAATTTCTAATGCTAGCCGTAGAGCGATTGTGAGCATGTCTGCCTGTTAGCCTAGAGCTTTGTTGTTCGAATCCCAAAAAAAACAAACACGGGTATCGCTTATTCGAGAGACTGGCAAGTCTTCCATTAGTAAATTCATTGCCATGAAAAGCGCTTTCTCTTCTTTTAGCCGTTCAAAACCGGCAGAAAATTGTAGGTCCCCTCCATTCCCTCACAAGGCATGGTTGTGAGAAATGCGCTATTATCTGGGGTTCCTCGCTCTGTTGCGCCATCCTATTTATTTATTTATTTATTTATCACAACTTTTATAATTTGCTAACGACGCGTTTCGAAATTAAGTTTTCATTTTCAAGTTTTTCGCCTTTCAACTAAAATTAGTTTTTGTTTTCTGCTTTCTGCCAGATTGACAATTTTTATTTACTATTACATATAATTAACCGAAAAAATAAACTTTTCAAATAACTATTCCTTTTAAAATGTTAAATCAACACAGATAACAATTAATATTAAAATAATCTTTCAGGATAATTTAAATCGATTTTGCAAAACTGAAACAATTAAGAAACATCCATTTCATTCAATTTAGTTATGACTTCACCGGCATCCAGAAAATTTCTCTTTGTTTAAGTTAATCACGAAAGTAGTTCTTCTGGAGTATTTCATCTACAGAAATTATAAAATTTCATCACAGATTACGTTAGGCAAAAAAAAAAAATATATATATAACATGGTTCTTTTAAAAAAAATGATAACAATAAAAAAAGTAAAATTAACAATAATAATACAAAAGAAATAAGATGGCAGAAGGAAAATATAGCTCCATCAAAAAGGGGTCATGAATTTGAACAAGTTAAAATAATAAGCAATTTATTTTTAAAACTATTCCTTGAACATAATGAAAAAAAGTCTAATGTAAAGGACACTGCGTTAGCCTCATTTAAACAACGATTTACGGGTTCATTGAAAGCATAATTGAATCTATGAAAAGGAATATGAAACAGAGTTCGTTCACTAATTCTTCGTACAGGAAAATAAAAATTTAAAAGCGATAGCAAATGTGGACAATTAATTCTATAGTCTAAAATATCTTTGACAAACAAGACTGAGTAATATTTGCGACGACATTCAAGTGTTTGTAGACTAATTAAAGCACACCTGGTTGAATATGTCGGCATCTCAATTCTCCAATTTAATTTAAACACGACGTACCTAGTAAATTGCTTTTGGACTTTTTCAATTCTAGCTGAATGGCTAATGTAGAATGGGTTCCAAACAACGGAACAATATTCTAACACTGATCTTACGAGAGAGACATATAACGATTTTAATGCATATGGATCAGTGAGATCTCTAGAATTTCTTTTTATGAACCCAAGCTAGAGTTAGCTTTGGCTATTATATATAGTCAAAATGTTCAGTAAATCGAAGCTTAGGGTCTAGTATAACCCCAAGATCTTTTTTTACTAAAACTCTTTCTAACGTATGATACAAGGAGTTTGTGGCTTCTTCTATATACCTGCTTCTAGCTTGTTCATCGACCTTTGCAATTAACCGATACAAGTCCATCTTAAATTTGTATAGATCATCAGCGTTGTAGCTTATATCCACACCAGTAGTGCTTGCCAACGCAAGCCATTCTCTGTAGCACCCGATTTTGGAATTGATTGCCTTCAAGGCCGCCTTTTTGGTAGCCGATGGTCTCTCAAGCTTAAACTTCTGCATATATAATCTATTTGTAGTTTGAGAGTTTTCATAAACAGTGGTGACAGTCTTGTTTCAAGCATTATCAAATAATTAGGCGTATTCGACGGTAGATGAAACGTTTTCTTAATGTAAAATCGCAAAAGCTTTTCAACAGTTTCATATTGGTTACATTCCCAAACCGGTGCAGCGTAAAACAAATTGGATTCTGCTACTGCTTCAAACATTTTGTATTTTCTGCTATGATTGACAGACTTATTGTTGAAAAGCTCCCCGACGTTAGATTGGTCGCTATTTTTGCTTTTTTGAATTTTTCCTTCAGGTACTTCTCCATATTGAGATTTATCGTGCAAAAAACACCAAGATATTTGAACTCATTGACCACCTCAATCAAATTTCCATCGAATTTCCATTTTCCATTCAATTTATTCCTTCCACCACCATTCCTAAAAATCATCACCTTAGTCTTTCCTACATTAACAGTCAGCCCCCATCGTTTGCAGTATTCATTAAGTCTTAAAATAAAAATATCTTAATTAGATTAGCATGAGTAATTTCATTTCCGCTCGACTAAAAAAAAAAAACTGTTCAGTTTTACCAAGGGTGCAAGTGCTACCAAACGAAATAACTTTAATTTTTGGATTTCGGGTATTCCAGGACGGAGTAATACTTTTTTTCGAGACCTTTCACAGTAACCACTGCTACCATTGCCGTATCTTTTTGGAATATCATATTTTAAAGAAGCATTGATTTGAATCAGAAAAATGTACTTTTTTAGGGGCAACATACTTTTTCCTCATACCCTAAAAAAATTTTCAAAGTTCTTGCTTCTGAGAAAATGAAGATTTTAAAATAAAATAATTTATCAAACCATTTGTCATTTAATTCAATGAACACCGAAAGTACAGACCCAAACAGAAATTGACGGTGTTGACAATTTTCTTAAGCTCTCCATCATCGTTATGTGGCTTTTCAGTGCAAAGCCGAACTTCCAAGGCCGAATTTCCCAAAAATAAAAATACTCGTGAATCAATATGGCTTACAGAAATCAACTCCTCCATGAAATAACTCCCCTAGCGCAGAACAAAATATCCCCCCACAATGGAAGGATAAATTCATCGTTGAATCACCATAACATCGGATGTAACACAAGTTCTTCAATGAGTATGTGACAAGTCCCCCCCAAAAAAAGAGGAATGGAATATTCAGGTCAAACGTTTAAGATCCTGAGAAAAATTGTGTGTTGCCTCACCTTAAATAATCATTCAAATAGGAAATAGTCCTCCAATTTAATGCACCTGTGAAATAAATTTGCAGAACTCTATGAAGTTTGTCCTCAATATTGCCCAGTTTTGGGGACTTGTTTCGTATGTATAAAAATTTATTTCCTCAGCGTAGGCCAAATAAAAATACTAGTTTTGTCTTCACGTGAAAATGAAGCGAATGTGCTTGAACAACACACAAATATACAAATTCACGAAATCACAATGTACGAGTAGCCTATACACTCACACGTTCTAAGAATTCAATACAATTCAATCAATTTTTATTCTACCTTTATTCTCGAACACAATTATAATGTGTTCTCCATCATCAACACCACCATCATCATCATCATCATCAGGCTTGTTCTCATCTACTAAAATTATTTCAATTCTATAGAGCCCAAGAGAGCTAAATAGCGATGACGAGACACAAAATTAGATATCTGCAATTTCCCCCAATGTAAAAAGTGTCGTTTAAAATCACCAGTTGCCATAAATGATCCCCATTAGGCTGAGCTTATATCGTGCATCGATGATAACTACCATAACTGCTGGCACGTGATTTCATCAGCTATATGTACTCGTATGTGTGTTACAAAATCATTTGGCTACAGAGATGATGAAGTGTTTCAACTGAAACCGTAGATACAGCTTAGTAGCATCCCTTAGCACCTATAAATCCTATGTTATGACTTTATAGCGTACCCTCTTACCAACACATTTTATACACCAACAACAACGGCAATATAGATACTCATATCCACACTGACTGCTATCACTCGTATAGTTGTATGCAATGTGAGGATACTTTTTTTGTTTACTGAATAAAACCATTAGATAACGACTTCTGATGGAATTCTGACCACATGGAACAGAGTTGGGTTTATTATTTTTTGTGTTTTTTTTTATAATCCTCTTCAGCGGTTAGGGAGTGACAATTTTCAAATTGTTATGAGACCCAGACTTTTATTTATTTTTATTATTTTTGACATAGGCTTGCTGCTTATTTGGGACTACGTTCTGTTTTGAATTGTCCTTGATCGATAATAATAAAAAAAAGTGATTGCTTTGCTGTTTATTTGGACTTGTCGAATGGGAGACAAAATCATAGCTGTGAATGATTTTGGGTCACATTTTTTCAAATTGTGGTTAAACCAAAATGTGGATTGAGTGTGTGTGTGTTTTTTTACACTCGTTTTAGAGAGAATATCCTGCAATGGGTCATTAAATTTTTAATAATGGAATGCTATATTTTCAAGTCTTTTCAGCCTACAAGTTGCTTGGGGATAGGTAATTTGATATACCTTAAGACAAGGTGGATAAAACTTTAAGTCTGTTCAATTTGAATTGAATATCTTTTTGCAAACTCAACATTGCTCAGTCGAAGCAAATATTCATTGGCAGTGGCCCATTTACCCCTAAACTATATCAACATTGTAATAGTGATGCACCACCAGGACTGCCTCCTGCACATCAAATACATTGATGTAAGTATAAAAAAGAGAAAAATGCAAATTTATCAGTTGAATCAAAAGTTCCATTAAAAAATTATTTATTGAACGGTTCACTGTTTTCAGCTTTCATGAATTTTTTTCTTTGTTTTCCCTTTGCATTTTTTATCGTTTATTTGTCAAACAATTGATTTGAAGCAATCCAATTATACAATCATTTTTTTTTCTTTCATTTTTTTATTTAAACACAACTCTTCCACTCAGATTAATTCAGAAATATCTTCAAAATATTTGCAATGCTTTGTTAAAGTGGTAGCAAAAAACCAGTTTTTTGTTCCTCGATTTGAAACAATAGTCAACCGTCAACATAAACGCATACACCACCCACCGGGTTGTATCAAAAAATTTCATTGAATCCGTTAGTATTGGCTGATGATACGCAATTGAAAATCAATTTACTCAACCGTAATGCGTGACATAATGGATCCCCTTTCGGTGTATAGAGATATACTTTTTTTTCTAGACGGTGGATGAAATTCAAATTTTAAGTGCCCCTCAGTTTTGGACGGAATTGAAAAAAATAATTGATTTTTATTTTACTTTGGTTTAATTAACGAAGCGTACAATTTTTTGATAAAAAAACAGGTAACGCATTTGATTTTCTGACCAGTGTTGGTATTGACAGTTAGGTGAATCTGAGGTGATTTTTTCAGACTAAACAATATAAAGGATTTGCTGTTAATGTTTAAATAATAAAATCTCTGATAGTTCTTACTATAGCTGGAGCCTACTTATTCTCTTTAAGAAAGACAAAGCTGCTTCCCGCTGTCTGTCTGTGTGCTTAGTAGACCTTTAAAACTACGCTACGGATTTTGATGCGGTTGTTCAAAAATGATCATTCATCAATTGTCTTCAAATAGCCCAGTGTACCCTAAGATTAGGGATAATACAGACCACCTAAAATATGCACTGCTTGAAGGTAATTAAAATTAGGAATATCGCAGACCGTCAAAAATACTGACGGCTGCTTTGAAGAAAGAAAAACATTTAATAATGTGGATAAGAGCAGAAATATGTAAAATGCATGTCCTATCGACATAAGTTAAAATAGTATTTTAGAAAAACCAATGCTCTATATAAACTGTCATTTTTTTATTTATTCAAATTTCATTTCTATGATAATAATACATACATTTTATACCAATTTCTTTATTTTCATATCAAAAAAGATAGGTTTAAATAACAATTTAAGATGTTTTAATTATTTTTAAAACAAATTTACAACAATGACTTTCGTCTTCTGTCGCGATCTATCGCCAATATTTTTACAAACTCTTGATTTCTTTTTTTTATATAATAATTAAATTCGTCGATCAAATTCTGTCGATATTTGAGGGATGTTTCCAGATATTTTATAAGATGACACCAATCCCTTTCTCTATCCAATAGACTGACCATGGTGTTCTCATGGAGTGTTGCGGTTCCGAAGCAGTTTCTGCGTATCCTCATAGGATTGGACAAATTCCCATGAAATGCATGTATGATTCCGTTTCACTCATGTGGCAGAGTGAACAGTTCGTATTTTCTTGTGCTGTTCTTGATGTTTCATTCAGCCTTATGAATCCTGTCCTTGCCTTGAATATCCATTTCGTTACTGAGGCTTTTAGACCATCGCCGACATAGCTGATGGTACAGCCCATGTGATCTCGTCAGATTCGCTCTTTGAAGTGCCTCTTGGTGATCTTCGGTAACAATTTTTTGAGTTGTGTTCTCAACAAACATATGAAAGAGGTTCCTGTTTACCACAAGTTCTTTTAGGTTAGTGAACCCAAATGGGTCAGGAGAATTTGTTTTTCCTTAACTCTATTTTCTTCATAGCAATTGGAGACTTTTCCTATATAATTCATGTGGCACCACATCGTAAATTCGAGAATGGGTTTCATTTGACATTCCAGCGTTAGCGCGTACGTTGGACTCTTGATAGTACGAGAACTTTTTTAAAGAAATACCTTTGTAACTTCTCCACTTCTTCATATTTTGTGTGTCCGCAGACCTGTGCTCCATATGCTGCGAAGGCTCTGGTGACTGCGTTGAAGAGTTCTATCTTTGAGCAGTGTCTAACATCGTTGTTGGCTATGAAATTTGACCATGTCAATTCAAACCTTGCCTGACCAGCTGTGTCCTCTCCTTAAAGTGACTCAAACTAGGGGTCGGCCATACACCAAGATATTTTTTTTTGTTACAACTTTTATTTGTTTGTTGTTAAGCTTCTATTGTTACTGTGCACTTAACCGCCCTCCTCTTTTTCTAAATAGAACATTTTTTTATTTTTCGAGGTTGATTGTCAGGTACCAGCGTCTGCAGTACTCAGCAATCTTGTCTATCAATCCCTGGAGAACCGTTGCCTTATTAGCCATGAGCACAATATCGTCTGCGTACATGAATAAGCTTACCAGAGTTCCATTCACGTCAATCCCGCCACCAATATACTCGTGCAAATCGATGTTTTAAACCACTCCGAAAGTTTTCTCCTTCCCAAATAGCTGACGCAGTGTCTTCATAAAGGTCTTTGAGAACTTCTATAATTTTTTCCGATATTCCAGACTTTTTTAACTTGTACATGAGAGCATTGTGGTCAATGAGATAAAACGCAGCCTTAAAATCTATGAAGAAGCAGAAAACTTTCCTTTTTTTCATGCAATTTTAGCTTTATTATGTTGAATAAATTGAAAAGATTATCTGCAATACTATATCCTTCTCTAAAACCGGCTTGAGATTCGTTTAAAATTCCATATTACCTTTTCCCATCTCTGAAGTCCTGCCAACAGAACACCGGCAAATGTTTTTGCTACACAATCCATAAAAGATATTCCTCTCTAATTTGCCATTAAATTACAGTCTCCTTTTTTGTAGATGGGAAATATCAGTGATTTTTTGAATTTTGTTTCTACCTTTCCAGAAGAAAGCATATGGTTGAAAGCTGTTGTAATATGTCTATAGCTGAATCTGATGCATTTGTGATGAATGGGGAGTAGAAGTATTCCATTGACAGGGATTTCTGCAAAATCTTTAACAAAGTATTTAGCTCTGGTCACTCACTTTAGTAAACAAACACTGATAGGATTTTTCTGCATTTTGTGTTCCTCTTTAAAAAACTTTTTCTGAAGTTTTCAGTTTTCAAAGAACGAAGATTTTTTTGCCATCGTGGATGGTGCTTCTCTTGATAATTCAAAACAAACTCGTACTATAAAGTAAGTTTTGCAACGTGAAGAAAAAAAAATTAGAGATTAAGCATGACGTTTTGATGAAAGAATGAGAAAAAAAAGTTTCTCATGCAGTTCTGTCTTTCTTGCGTTCGGTCTAACGAATTTGATTAAATTTTCAGCACTTATATAGTATTAACAATTTCCTATAAGCGATTGTGTTATCTTACAAGCTCCGTCAGAGGTTTCAAGAGCAATGCCTAAGACTTCTACAAGGGGATTTGAATACTGTGAGCAATGACCACCTGATAATGAAGAAAAAACTTCAATGGTGCGATGGTGTAGGACAAAGCCTACGAATCAATGTTGAGACTTTTGCCTCAGTTAAAATGAACACATCCAAAAAAAAATTTGGGAATTACGTAAGTGTACCGTTTTGACAAAGGTTAAATAGCGTGAGTTTGTAGCAGTCAAGGCTATAAACAGAAACATTGAGAAAGTTCCAAGAATGTCGGGCTAAGAGAAGTTCAAAAGCACAGGTCAAAGCTCTTGTTACCAAGCAAATCTTGGTTTATTGCAGATGTTAAACCGACTCTTAGCATAAACTTAAATGGATGGCAGATATTGTGCCAATATACACAAGCACATCCTTGACTTAAACAAAAATCAACCCACAGTCGGTTAAGGCAATTGTGATTTTCTGAAATAAGGTAAGTGGTTTGACCTTTACACTGATAAATTGAAAAAAAGGAGTGAAGCCAGAAAGGAGAAATATCGTACAACGATCCAACAAGATCGGATGGACCCAAATGCTCCGGCTCGAAGGGTTTTCGAAAGCACATTGCAGGGAAATCGCGGAAGGGAGAGACCCCGTCTTAGGTGGCGCAATCAAATAGAAGAAGACCTCAACCGACTTAGAGTATAAAATTGGAGGGTGGACATAGTTAGGCCCAGGTTTATCAGGAACTGTCATTCCCACCTAAGCAAGTAAGTAGGTTCCAACACGATGGCGAGGATAAAATTAGGTGGCTAGTCCACTTTTGATGCAAATGAAATCATCGACAGTGTTTGGTTTAGACATGAAGTGATCTAGAAACGTGAGGGTTGGAAATGGTCTCTGAGGTCAACGCGAAATACTCACGGGCAGGTCACATTGGGTAAAGGTTACAAGCAGATGAGATTGGATATCTCTTCGTGTTTCCCACTAGTATTGTTAAAATCTTAGTAAAAAAACATTTCCTTATAAATTTAAGAAATTAAAGATTAATAAAATTTTTAACAGCTATAATCTTTTTATACATTTTCCTAAGATTAATATAAGCAAAAATTTATTATTTGTCAGAAAAATGAGAAAATGCTTCTGTATATCTGAAGGAAATATATATAACATGTTCAGCAGTTAAAAATTTTATTAATCCTTAGTTTATATAATAAAACAAAAGCGAGGATTATCTCAGCAATAGAGCACATCAATAAATAGTTAATTATTATGATCAATCATTTTCAAATCTTCATTGTCATCTGAACTGTTCTTAGATGAATGCAAATCCTCTTTCTTGATTCAAATTTTTAAATCGGGTTCCAAAAACAATTTATAGAACTACAGAGGAATTTGTAAACTATCTGTAATTCCTAAGTTTTTTGAAAGCCTTGTCAAAAAAAAAAACTTGATTTCCTAGTGAAGGAACATATAAGTGATGACCAACATGGGTTCATCTCGGGAAGATCAACAATTACCAATTTAACATGTTTCTCTTCTTTCGTTATTGACGCTATTGAAAATAAAGATCAAGTGCATGTTATTTTTACCGATTTTAGCACAGCGTTTGATTCGGTTTGTCACAAAATACTGCTTCAAAAATTGGAATCATTTCAACTCAAGCCTCCTTAAATGGTTCTGTTCTTTCCTCATAAAACGGGTTCAAAAAGTCAAAATTGACAAACTCACCTCAAGGCAGATTAATTGTACCTCTCGTGTTCCACAGGGTAGTCATCTAGGTCCTCTACTTTCTATCATATTTATTAATGATATTGTCAACTGTGTCAACTTCAGCAAATGCCTCGTATACGCAGACGATCTGAAATTTTTTCTGAAAGTAACCTCTATTAGTGATTGCCAAAAACTCCAATTGGATCTTGATAATCTATCTCGCTGGTGTGTGTTAAGCCGCTTGAATCTTAACGCCAAAAAATGTTTTGTGATTTCTCTCTCAAGAAAGAATCATCAGATTGCAACCCTCTTCAGAGAACTGAAAAATTTAAGGATTTAGGCGTACTTTTTGACTCCAAATTCACTTTTACACCACATATAGAAGCTGCTGGCAACCCTGGTGTGCAAAAGTACAGTGTAATTCTGCGGTCGCTCTTAGTATTTTTGATTATTTATACTGTTTAAGTTGGAGAAAAATAGTAAAATTCTGTGTTTAATTTGCCTCAATTGTTTACTTACGATTACCATAAAAATTTTGGTGAGTCCACTCGATTATATTGTTGAATTCTGCAAAAGTAAAATCTGTAGCGGTAAACAAAATGAATCGAACGCCACCATCATCGAACTATTGCAAATCCACACAGCAATCTCAGAAAAGGCCACACAAAGAAATTGCACTTGAGTCACCTAGGAATGATGGGTCGGGAATTAGTAAGAAAACATCAGTTGGTACAATGGAAGTTACGGACCTAAAAAAGTTGATCGAGGAAGCCCTGGCAAAAATGCTTGATGACAAACTCAAAGATATGCCGACCAAGGTAGACTTTGAGAGGTTCCATAAAGAGTTCCAAAGTCTAAAAAAGGCGAACGATGATTTGCAGGCGCAAGTAAAACATTTTGGAGCGCGTTGCGGAGCATTGGAGCGCCAGGTTGAGATTCTGCAATCGAAGGCCAACGAAAATAATGTCTTCATGCACCTACCGATAGGGGGAGGTGAGGATGCAGGTGAAAAAGCAAAACAATGTTGCTTAGACCTGTTGCAAACCAACGAAAACATCATTGCAACAACGAGGGTCTTGAGATCTAATAATAACAACACCGCAAATGTTATCGTCAAAATGAACAAAAATGAGGATGTTAGACGTCTCCTAAGAGCTTCTACAACACTGCGAAACACTGGAATCTATCTACACCGTGATCTACCAGCTTCGGCACGAGCACGAAGAAAAAAGTTAGTGTTACTAAAAACTGAAATATGGCAAAAAAACAAATCATTAAAAACACAACTCCGCGGACAATCATTACTCGTTGGTAATAAAACTTTTTTTTATGACTCCGAAAACAATTTAATTTGTGACGGCGAGTGTGGAATGTCATTGTTAAGTCAAATGCTGGATGACAGAAGTAATGGGTGCGTTCGAGATCAAACCAATACAAATCCCAGTGGTTCTTCAAAGGGTGCTCAAACTGTTATGAGGCCTAGTAACTTATTTTAATATTAATGCCGTCTGCCAATCTAAATGTATATTAAGAAAAGTAAAAAATGTTGAAATTCAAAATTTTAGTAAAAAATGTAAACTCTTATCGTACAACATATCTGGCCTTAGTAATAAGAATTTATTTAGTGTTTTTTTTTAATTTTATAAACAAATTTGAGCTGATTTTTTTATACGAAACGCATTTAACTGAAGACAACAGTTCCTGTTATGTAAACAAGTTCCTGAACTACGACCTGCAAATTGTTCCTGCTATAAAAAGTCACGCAAGAGGGAGAGCAAGTGGTGGATGCGTATTCGGAATAAAAAAGGAATTGAGGAATAGTGGCTTTGAATTTAAGCTCTTTGATGATATTTGGTGTGTAGATCTAAAAATAGAAGAAGAAATATTTCGTATTCTGCCGTATTATGTTAACTGCAGTAATTGGGATACGGATTTCAATAAAATCAAAGATTTTATGATGTGTGGAGCAATTTCAAATCTGCTAGTGGTTGGGGATTTAAATGCAAGAGTGGGTACATCTGGAGGAGTGGAAAACGAGATGAGAAGCTGTCGCAGACATTCAAAGGATTCAATTAAAAATAGTAGGGGAAATCAATTATTGGAATTATGTAACTCCATTGGTCTTCGAATCCTTAATGGTACCAGTGAAGGGGATAAACATGGTGAATATACTTTTGTTGGAAAACAGGGAAGCTCAGTCATCGACTACGGTCTAGTAGGAGGGAATTGGAATTCCTTGATTACTGATTTCGAAGTAGGGCAAGTACCTTATTCAGATCACATGCCAGTTGTCATTTCTTGCAACATCGGAGAAATTGAAAATGATGAAAATGTGAAACTAGAGCTCATGCCAAAACTACAATGGAATGCGTCCAAGGCAGCTACCTACAGGTTGAAATTGGATTTAGTGCTGAATTCACAAGAATGTTGCGATCTGAAGAGCATTGAGGATTGTATCAAGGCAGCGGCACCGGTTTGTAACCAGTACAATAGAAGAGGTTTGTTTAAGGAGCCATGGTTTGATTCATCCTGCATGAATTTGAGAAAAAAATCTTATGCTTGGTTAAATCGGTATCGGAGATCGAATGATGAGTCAGCGAGACAATTATATTTGCAACATAACCGAAAATTCAAGGCGCTGTGTAAGGAGAAACAGGTTATTTACTTTGAGAATGAAGCCAAGAGTCTGGCTAGTTGCAAAAATAGTCGTGAATTCTGGAAGAAAGCCCAAAAAATTAACGGCAAGATATATGTCATCAATCGAAGCCTTAATTGTGACACCTTGGGAATGCATTATTGTCAACTACTGAATCACATGTCTCTGATGCATGATAGGGTACAATTTGCACAGCCTGCTTTCCACGATGAACTTCTAGACCAACGCATCTTGTCTGAAGAGGTATCTGCAGCCATAAGAAGTCTGAAGGATGGAAAAGCAGCCGGTTCTGATAGAATACCGTCAGAATTTTATAAGTATTGTACGGAAGGGCTCGTTAACAAGCTATTAAACATATTTAATAACATAATGGACTATGGCATAATACCACAGGAATTCAAGGAGGCACTCATCTTTCCTATTTTTAAAAAAGGCAACACGATGGACCCTGCTAATTATAGAGGAATTTCGTTTCTCAACTCATCATACAAAATATTCACATCAATATTGCAAACCCGGCTCAGATTGTGGATAGAGTCTAACAATCTCATCAAGGAATTCCAAGCTGGATTCAGGCAAGGATATTCAACTATAGATAACATCTTTATCCTGCGAAGTATAGCGGATTCATTCTTATCCCAAAAAAAGAAACTATATGTTTTTTATGTCGATTTCAAAGCGGCTTTCGATACGATTGACAGAAATGCACTAATGTACAAGATGTATGGCATGGGAATGTCTTTTAAATTTGGGCGTGTTCTACAAAATCTGTACATGGAAACCAAAGCAGCTGTGTGGGATGGAGATAACATTTCAAATTGGTTCGAAACGAGGACAGGTGTAAGGCAAGGCTGCATGCTTAGCCCAAGTTTATTTGCGCTTTTTATCGATGATGTCACCGATTGTTTGCCGGGAGGAGTTGAATATGCGGGAACGCTCATAAAAGCCCTCCTTTTCGCGGACGATATAGTTTTATTTGCGTACTCGCCAGAGTCTTTGCAACTTATGATCAACAAACTTAGCGAATATTGTAAAACATGGAAACTAGTTGTCAATTTAGAGAAGTCGAAAGTTATGATATTCCGAAGAGGTGGAGGAAGAGCAAGTGGGCGGGAACGTTGGACATTTAACAATGAGAGAATCGAAGTAGTGAACGAATACAAATATTTAGGCGTGATTTTTACAAAAAATAATAGCATGGAAAAACATCTCAAAGAAAAATTACAAAAAGCAAAAACTACCATCAACATTGCATGGACTAAAATATTTAGCAACAGACATATAGCCCACAGCAGTAAATTCAAAATATTTGAAGCGGTAGCTGAATCCACAATGCTGTATGCAGCTCAAGTTTGGGGCAGTAAGAAATATGAAATCGCTGAGCAACTCCTCCGGTTTTATATCAAAAGAATATTTCGACTACCATCAAATGCTCCTAACTACATGATAATGCTAGAAACTGGTATCTCTCCCATATTTATTAAGACCTTAAAGCTACAAGTAGATTACATATGTAATGTTCTGGAAATGAGTGATGAACGTCTCCCGAAAAAAGCAGCACTTCAAGCTATTAATAACAAATCAGGTTGGTTTAAGGAGTGGACTGAATTAGCGGAAGAAGCAAATATAGAACTTGCAACAGATAATTACAGAATGTGGAAGCCGTCCTTATATCAGCTCATTTCTAAAGTTGATGATCGTTACAGAGCGGTGTATGCAGCTGAAGCAGAAAGCTCCATTTACAGGATGTTATACAGTAGACTGAACCACAACCTCAACCATAGTAATTACTTCCGTGATGAATACACGACTGAGCAAATTGCGACGATGTTTAAAATACGAGGTGAACTCCTGAATCTCAACTTCATTCCGCATCGTGAAGATTTACCTTTGCAGTGTGAAATGTGTAATATGAGAGAACGAGAGGACATATTTCATTTCATTGGCAGATGCCCTGTATTGCGAGAGACGAGAAGACAGATATTTGGAAGTGATTTCTTATCTAATGAGCTTTTAATACAATATTTAAATGAAATTGAAGTTCCAGCAATGTTCCAATATTGTAAAATAGCATTAGCTTATAGAAGCAGAATTATAAATGAAAATTTTTAAACATTTATGTTAGATTAAAGGAAAAAAAAAAAAAACATTTTTAAAATGAAGAAAAGTAAATGTATGTAAATATAACAAGTTGTCAATCAGGCAGACGGCAAAAAGCCATGCTTTAAAGATATTTATTTTTTTAATGAATGGTGTAAATATTATTTATGGAAATAAAAATCTAATCTAATCTAATCTAAATCTAATCTAGAAGCTATTGTATCAAAAGCTAACTCAATGTTAGGATTCATCGAAAGAAATTCAACAGACTTTACTAACCCCTACACCCTTGTGTCTCTTTATACCTCACTAGTAAGACCCAACCTAGAGTATGCAAACATCATCTGGAACCCTCACCAACAATGTTTTTCCGATCGAATTCAGAAAGTTCAGTATAGGTTTACGAAGTATGCGATTTACAAAATGCAATGGTACTTTCATCCAAATTCCACAGCTAGGCAGAGTCTTATAGGTTTGCAGTCGCTCAAATCACGTAGAACTAGTCATGATATAGTTTTTGTGCGAGAAATTTTATGTTATCATATAAAGTGTCCTTCCTTGTTGTCCTTAATTTGTATTTATGCTCCAGAGAGGCCGTTGAGGGATAGAAATCTTCTTTTTCAATCAAGGCACAGAACTAATTATGGCATGAGTGAACAAATTTCAAGATCAGTTAGAGAGTTTAATGAAATATTGATTTAGCCTTCTCTAGAGATAATTTTTGAAATAAATTGTACTACTTATTTTGAAGAAATTGAAACATATTTTGTAATAATGTGTAATCTGTTGAGCTCATTGCTCGTAGGTGATATAAATAAATTAAACTAAGTTATTATCTAACAATGTTTTGTAGATGAGCTAACAGCTCAAAAATATCATAATGGGGAAATCACCCTAAAACTTAAAAATTGAGGGTTACGCAGCTTCTGGCTCTCAAGGCCTCATTTAGCATACCGGATAGTGGGAGAAGACTGAATAAAAAAAGTGTATACAATTCATAAGGGAAATAATGGGAGATACATCTCCTTTTTTCCTTTCCCGTCTGTTTTGATCATAAAATGTTTTTGCATCTCTTCACGAATAACTAAATTTTATATATATATATATATAACAATTAAAAAAAGGTCTCCCAATCACCCATTCTGTGAAATTTGCATTTACGTTGACTCCGTTTGTGGGCCTTTTTGGAAATACTAAAATACTCTTTTATATTTGCTCATTGTAGAGAGGGGCAAGATGCTTAATTAATAGACTTCAGACGTGGCTGGAATATTCAACAAACCATAAATAAATGGTTGTAAACGTGTTCTCACAGATTTTATGTGTTAATTTAGCAATCATTTTCTAGGTGAAATAGTGTACACAATTAAAATGACTTTAATTGAAGTTAGGCGTGGCGATAAATTTTTTTTCGTGATCGTGACAAAACTGAGTTAATGTACCAGTTGGGCAATTAATGTTTTGTAAAAAGGATGAAGCAATTAAACAAAGTCAATGTTGTGCGTAAGAAAGAGGAGCTGGGAATATTAGTTTTTTTCTTAAAATTAGCATAAGAAATTGAAATATCGAAGCTTTGCTCTTATTTGGCTTAATAATGTACGGTAATAGTAAGCACAAGAAGAGCTATTTATTAAATGTGAAATTTCAAATAACCACCTGCTACTTAGATTGTTTTTTCTATAATGGGAGTAAATCGAAGATACAACAACTTACCTCCGCAATTAATGTTTAAGTCCGGTAGTTAAACAAAGCAGCCTTAATCAAAATAAAAAATCCCTGGCAAAGTAAGTAAGTTGGATATAACATTGAAGTGAAGTAAAACTACTTTTCCAAAAGCATGATCCATTATTACTTATAATTTTTTAATCCTCATTACAATATTAAATAGCTCTTTTCTTAAGCTCAACTTGAAGGACTTAAGTATCAAGACATAAGTAATAGTCTTAGGCATGAACATGGAAACTCTATTTAATCATTTAAACACATTTTCTAGGCCCACCATTCGACAGGGAAAAGAAAAGGGATGTCTTTCAATTTAGTATGTCACAAATCAGACGAAGGCATTGATTAAGAAGAGGTTTGTATGTTAGATATTCATCAAGTTGTTTGAATTCATTGATGAGGGAATAACTGGTGACACTAAATGGGAATCTTCCTAATAATGATGTATTGGTTTTGAAAGCATATTCATCCTTTAAGAGAAGTACACTGCCACAGATATTGAGAGATACAGTGTAACATTAAACATTAAAAAGGATTTTTGGATTATTGTTTTGTATCAAAAATCAGTTGAATAATTGTCATTTGCTGAACGCAGGAAGTGAACGGCATATGAGAAACAATTTGTTCTCGTTATTCAATCTAAAGAGAAAGTAATATCTGTAGTTGAGAAAAGGGGTATTGTCAGAAATAGCATTTTGGCGTCAGGTGAATTCGTCTATGATAAATATCCCTCGTGTAAATTATTCTCTGAAAAAATGTTCGGTACATACTTCTAAAGGGTGCATTTATCCACTAATCCACTAATCACCGCAGAAATGATAAGTAGATGTGAAATAACCTCCAGAAAGGAAAGAGAAATTACCAGCTAACATTAGTTATGGGAATACCATTCTGATTAAAAGCGATAGTTTCTTTTCTGCCGACTTGCACAGTAAATTTTCAATTTGTTTTAATTGGCCTTACATTGAGGACGGACCCAGGAGGCACACCTCTGTTCTAAGGTCCATTAAAAATACCAAGTCTGCCGTTTCATCGACTCTGGTAGTCCACACCGTTCCGCTCCCGAAAAATTGTATTTTGGTTTAATTGGCCTTACGTTGAGGATGGACCCAGGAGGCACACCTCTGTTCTAAGGTCCATTAGAAGTACCAAAACCGCCGCTCGTTCGACTTTAATAGTCAACCCTAGTTCCCGTGTTAGTAAGGAACCAGTTTAATCGGCCTCATAACGTCAGGACCCAGTGGGCACTATTTTGTGAGGTCTATTGAACCTTACTAATGATTGTTTATCCCAAATATAGCTCACCGTGACCAGATGACCAACTTCCCAGGTACTACAGCGAAAGGTTGCCCCGATTCCGACCAGCGTAGCTAATTCCCAACCTCTCCTCGATACCGTCGTCCGCAAAGTCCACGAAAGGTGAAGATAAAAAAGAAAAACCCGTCCCTTCAGGCATACTTATTCAGTTTATTTTTAGACCGATTAACGTAGATAAACAAGAAAAACTCAGCCCTTCAGGCATATTTATTCTGTTTCTATTTTGGACCAACTAACGTAAATAAAAAGGAATGATTGTTAATTTTAAGATTGCATTAACGTAAGAACAAAGCCTTTTGTAAACAATAAGTATTGTAAGCTCTTCGTTATAGACTAGGACAATAAAGAAAATATTTAAGAAAACATTTGCCGTGTCCTTTTTGCACAGAAGTTGGACCGTCGCACCCCAAGTCTTTTGGCTTCCTTGGGGAAAAAAACCCTGGCCCGCTGAGTCCTACTCCAGCTGGAAAAGAAAAAAGCATCACACATTTTTGTTTTAAAATCTGCGGGAACAGGTCCAGCCTAGCTTCGTAAAGTACGAAGAAACTTCAACCAACTTAAGTCGTGTTACTTATTTTGCTTACCTTGAATCCTAGCTTACCTAAGATGAACTTGAAGCTGGTTTTTCCAACAAAACCCTTCTTCTGTCTTTCTTGGAACTCTGCTCTTAGTCCCACAGTAAGATAGTCATCTCCCATGTAATTTCAGTGACTCTTGCTCACTTGAATAGATTCTCGAAAACCGACGGACAGTGGTTTTTTTGTGTTGATCCAATCCTTTTATTGCGATGTTTTTTGAGTTGGTAATAAAGAACATAGAAGATCTGATGTCATGGAACGGAAGGAGGTATTAAAATGACTTCTTCCTAACATCCTCTTACATGAAATTATGCTTTGTTGGAAGTTGGAAATGACAACTTCATTTTTTCATGACCACATTATTAAAGCCCATAAATTTTTTGGGTAGTAAATCAAACATAAAATAAGTGAAACTACAATAAATCGTAAAATAAATAAATCGCCATTGACATCACAACCCGACTGAGTGAAAAAATCGATTAAGGATGATCTGATGTCTCAAAGGACGTCCCGTGCTACAAGCCGAAAAATTCTTCAAATGCCAGTCAGCTAATTAATTTCATCCACTTAAACGCGAATGACTAATCTCAAACCAAAAAAAGGTCAAGAATTTCAATGATTTCGTTCACCCTGATTCTGCTAAAAAGGGCTGCCAAAAGGAACAAGAGGTATTTACGCTTAAGCCCACAATGGGAAATGAAACAAATGATAAAGACACAAAGCACAAAATAAAAATACCAACACATTTTCTTTTTATTTTTTTACTAAACGCCCACTCATCCTTGAGCCTTTTGACATCCTGCAAGAGCACTGTCGATTTCAATTTTAAACATTTTCCTTTCAAAGCTTCAGCTCGAGTGTAAACAAAGAAATGAAATTAAAAAAAATGGAGAAAAAATACTATGGAGACAAGGGCTTGCCGACTTAACTTTCACAAATGCAACGATTTACGTTTTGTAAAAGTCGAGTGTATCCAAATAATCAAGCGAACTTAGGCAAGGATAAACTTGCTTCACATCGCAGATCGCACAAAAGAAGAAGAAAAATTCTCTGTGAAAAAATAAAAGTAAATACATCGTCGGTGGATCTACGTGAGTCAGTATAGGTGACATAACATACTCGTATATGATGGTTGAGCGGATGTATGAATGTCGGCGCTTTAGCATATACGACAAACGACAGCAGAAAGCCAGCCAAGCGTAATCCATTTAAAAGTCACCATGACGAGTATAATAGGCATACGATGACGACTACATGCGGAAAAGGTCCTAGTAAAAACTAGAAAAGGGAATCCATGTCCTCTGGCAGTAGGGTATTCTAAATCCTAGGGTTGGTTCAAACAGAGTTAATAAAATGTGAATTAGAGTGCTGGATTAAGGGGGTGAATAGGTCACATTGAGGGTGAGTACACAGAAATATGCGTTTCATATATGAGATGTATAATCCTAGCTTTGTTTTGAGTTGGGGATATTGCGGGGCAACATAGCTGTGAATTTATTGTCTGAATAATTTGTAGGTGGGGATCATCGTAAAGAATGATACGTTTCATAAGATTGAAGGACATAAATGTCGGAGTTGGAAGAGTAGCTGCACTTAGCGGTCATGAAAAGTTAACACAATTGTTTCTAAGGACCATGGAGCTTCTTTATTATATCAAAACATATATTTGCTAGAATTTTGTTTTTATACTTCAAAGGAGAGAAAATACTAAACTGATAGGATAATGTTCTAGAGCCAGTGAGGAAGAAGGTAAAAGTCAATTTTTTTTTGCTTGGCCGCTGCTTGAGTTCAATTTACTCAAAGTTGGCACAAAACTGAACAGAAAGCAAAGCAAATGATTTTTGATCGCATCGCTAGCTGCATTACCTGCTGGGCTAGTCTCAAAATTATTTCAAAATGTCACCAAAATCAGTCTAGCGGCTTTTAAATTCTGCGGAACACCTTGTTCTTCAAATGCCATTTAAAAGTGTATTTGGGCTGTATATGTAGGTATACTAGGGTGCTTTTTTTTGCACAATTTTTTTGTTTTTTTAACTCCCATCCCGAATTTTTGTGGAAAATACCTAAAAAAAATTAACTAAAAATTTAAACCCTCAGTATTAACATTTAGTACTCGACCAAGGCATGCAAAGATGAAGTCGTAACTCACACCGGCGAGGTTGTACGGGTCACCAAACCCAAATTTTTCGTAAGATTTTTGTTTTCTTGCCCCTATCTCGTAAATGACAATAGCTACAAAAAAAAATGTTTCCAATAAACTTGTAGAAAATTTTCTACAAAAAAAATTCAAAAATCATCATGCTAACATTGATATTTATTGAGATATTGAGCTTTTAACACGTTGAATGCCACGCCAATTTTCAGTATGTTTCACTGGGTGCCAACAACGTTTTTTGCTATATTCAAAATTTTTACTATATAAATATATATTTTGATATGAATTTTTATGTTTGTGTTGTCCTGGGAAACCTTGTGAGGGATTTTTGCCTGGCAATCAAATATGATAGCCATGGCACAGCTCATTTTATGTGATATTCAGTTTGCTCAAACCAAGTTTACCTAGCACATCACAGGGTGCCAGAGTTATCAATCTGTATGGAGATTTCTTCCTAGTAGCTACCATTTTTGGTACCCCTATCATTTTATGAAAGCATACCTGGCTATCATATTTGATAGCCACGGCACCACTGAAAACATAACTGGCTATCAAATATGATGGCCATGGCAGTCAATGTGTTAAGCTAAGAAAGTATGGAATTTAATTAATAATAATAATAATAATAATAATTAATTAAAATTCTATGCTTCCTCAACTTAAAAGCTATACCTCAATAAATATCGATGTAATCATATTGACTATCAATTTTTTTTGTAGAAAATTAAATTTCCTACAAGTTTGTCGAAATCATTTCTTTTGTAGCTATTGCCATTTACAAAATAGGCGCAAGAAAATAAAAATCTTACAAAAAAATTGGGTTTTGGGACCCGTACAACCTCGCCGGTGTGAGTTGCGACTTCACCAGAACAAACAATTATTTAGAACATTTAATTCTAAGGAAAACCTATTAATGTCCTAGACTATACCATAAAATGCCTCTGAGCTGTAGAATTTTTAAGAAAAGAAGGTTAAGTTTACGTGTATTTTATATGGGAAATCTTTGCATGCCTTGGTCGAGTAGTACTAAATGTTAATATTAAGGGTTCAAATTTTTAGGGAATTTTTTTAGGTATTTTCCACGGAATTTCGGGATGGGAGTTAAAAAAAAAAATTGTCAAAAAAAAGCACCCTAAGGTATACGTTAATAAATGTTAATAAGCTTAATGCTCTATTTATTTAGAAAAATAATTAAAAAACATAAATCCCTCAAAAACATCCGTCACATGAGATCCCCCTCAATTCTTATCACAAAATTTCTTTTCTGCATGATTGCAAAATTTGCCTTATAGTACCTCTATCCACAAGCAAAAATGTTATTTATCAAACGATGAAAAGACAGTCACGTCAGTCGCATCGATGCCAATGTCGTTCGATATAGAGCTTCTAACTAAACTGAAAACGCTTTTAATATTTCATTTCTGATTTATGAATCAAAAGTCATTTCGGGACAGAGACAAAAGATTTCTGTCCCGAAATGACTTTTGATTTATAAATCCTCTAAAACTAGTCACATTTTCTTATGAGTTCCCCCGTGTACTTGTCAATGTTTTGGCATGTTGCCTCTTCAACAGCTACCTACAAAATACGAACTTTGTTGGAATTCGATAATGATGAAAAGTGCTTCCACTTGCGAATTATTGTCAAAGAACTCAAATGTCGAGAGTAAAATTAATGCTTTTCAACTCCACTAGCTTCTCTCAAGTAGGGTTGTGACAACAGTAATTGCATTTTATCCCAAAACGATTCTAGTGCCTTAAATGAAATACTCGTATACTTCACTTTATGTTTTACGAACAAAAACTAAAATTAAGTGGAACTTTCATAAATGAATTTTAAGTCCATGCACTGGATGTAACCATTTTCTAAACACATACTTAGCTATCGGCTTCGTTTTACGGCTATAGCCTTTTTAATGGAATTATCATTTTATATAGCGTTTTGTAAAAAGGAATTTGATGTTTGATTTATTTAATTATGAATAAATTATATTCTTTTATTTAATGATTTTTCAAAGAGATTGGTCAGTGTGTTTAAGTATTTACAATTGAGTTTCTTTAAAAAATTTGAAACCTGATGCATAAATATGGAATCTACTGCATTTTTTTTTTTTTTTTTTTGAAGATCTAGGTACTGGAAATTTTTTCAAATAGTGGCTGTTCTAGACTGTGTTCCTTTGTAACTTATTTACTTATTTATTTCTCTATATGCACTAAGTACGAGAAATCTTAGATCTAAATAAAAAATATAATCAAAAGCAAAATGAAATCAGGAGAGTTCAATTCATTGTGAGTAGGAAGCTGAAGATTTTTCGGAGGGTTGATTTTGAGGTATGGAAATCGATCAGATTAAAGGAATCATTGACATTACGTGACATACGTGACATAGGATTGTAGAAACTATAGTTCGTACGGTGATAGGGAATTCGGAAAGAGGGAACAGTCCTACGATTTCGGGAATTTACATTAAAAGATATTAAACTCAATAGCGACGGACAACCCATGTTTCCACTCAAAAGATCTTAGACAAATATGACATCTGAGATCTCGCGTCTCTTTTGAAGAGACTGAAGCTCTCAATAAGTTGCAGACGATCAGCATATGGAGGCAAGTGGTATCTATCTTCCGAGGGAAGTTTGCGTAGAGCGTGAAGGAGAAATCTACCATGGACAGCTTCGAGGCGTTTAGCTTGTGTTATTTCATAAGGTGACCACACTTGGGAGGCATATTCAAAGATTGGATAGTATAAAGATTAGATAATAGCACCGAGGGGGCAGGGGTAGACGTTTGCAAGAGAAAGTTTTAGCGTGGCATTTACTAACGATGAGTTTTTAATAATTTTTGTGACACCAAACTGAGAAAATGTCTAGATTATCTTGTAAGATACAAGAATCAACTGCTGGATCAAAATGCTTCTTATTATTTTCATATCATCTGCGTGTCCCAAAACGTTACAATTAATGGTTTTGACAACATCGGTAATCGCTAAAATCTAAAAAAAAAAAAAAAATAGTGGGCCAAGATGGCTGCCTTGACGGACACTAGAATGTGCTATAAAGGGAGGGATCCGAGAGAGACGATCTGAAGCAGACTACATATTTCCTTTGAGTTAAATAGGTACTAACCCAAGAAATAAAAAGTGGGGGAAAGCCTAAGATTTTTAGTTTAAGAAAGGATTATTTTACGTCACATTTTGTCGCAATCAACTTTGTTTTGTAATCAACTTTATTTCCTTTCTCTAAGGTACACAAAGTTTGGGAAACAAAATCCACTAGATGGTCGTAGTTGACCTACCAGCTAGGAAGCCATGTTGTTCAGGAGCCAAAATAGATTAACAGTGGAAAAACATCATTAAGAATGACATTGAACATTTTTAGTATACAGGAGAGTTTGGCTATGTCACGATAGTTAGACACATCATTCTTTGGACCTCTTTTATGGATAGGTTCTATATTTATGATGTTTTCCAGAATGTTGGAAACACACCTTGTGAAAGTGATAGCTTGAAAAGGGCTGCGAGAAGTTGGCTAAAAATGCTCAAACAGTTTTTTAGGACAATAGCCGGGATTCCGTCTGGTCCAGATGAGTAATCATCCTGGAATTTTTCTATTTATTCTTGATTATGGATGGGAGAGTATGCAATGTGTGAAATGAGGTTTGTGGAGAGTTATTTAGATATTTGAAATAATGAGTTTCCACTTCTACCCTAGAGTCACTAAATGACTGGTTAAAAAAGTTTGTGAAAAAATTAGCAATCGTTTTAGGGTATAATGAAGAGTTGTTGAGGTAAGAGAGGGAGGAAGGGTAGCCGCCAGATTTTCTAATAAATTCATAAAAACGTTTAGGATTTAATTTAATTGAAGATGACATTTGAAGAACATATTCATTATAGAAACGTGTGATAAGTTCAGAAAACTGTTTAAAAACGAACGAAAAAACTTGGAAGTCGTTAACTGAATTTGAAAAAAAATATTTTCACCATTCCTTAGGTTGCGAAGTAACCGAAGATCTTTATTATATCAAGGTGGGGAAGAAGAGTAGTTTTTACGAGGCATTGCATTGATGGTGCAAAACATTTAAATATCTCTGAATTTTTTTTGCTCTCGAAAGTATCCCGAGAGTTAGAGAGTATTTTAAGCTTTCAAATGGACATCCACTTTTACAGGGAGAGTTCAATTCTGGGTGGAGTGGTACTTCATGGATGACGCAAAAAAATTATTCATGTTACATTCAACCCAGCGCATAATCAATTGTTCCCTCATACAAAAAGTTGTGTTGAACATAATTGGAAATAAATGATTACTCCCCTGTTGAATCTATTGAGAGCTACAAACGAAAGCCACATGACAGCACGACATGAGCAATAGACGGTGAAAAAAAAACACAAAGGATAACATAATTTTCAATTATTTTGAAAAACGTAAAATGTGGTTTCATGAAATTGAGGTAATTTTATTTCTCTTCTCTCAAAAAAACAGAAAAAAAAATATAAACGCAAAATACTCACTACACCCCATGTAATGTAAGTGAAAAAGTGAAAACAAAATTGGTGAATTCTTAAAATGAAATGCCATAAACTGATTCATGCCACGTTCATGTTCCACAACGTTTGTGTGGCTATTCAAATTTTCAATTTTGGTTGTTCTTTTTTAAGTGAAGCTAATCTCGTATTCAGAAATCCCTACAAAATGCAATCACAGTGGAGATCTTTGAGCAACAACAATTTCAACAAGTCATAGTGTTGGACTTAAACCATTTCAGAGACAAATTTCAGTTCAGTATCACATTCAGATTGTGTTTGGTGAGATACTAGAAATCGAGTGCACTGATGCATTATTATTCCTTTTGCTGAAACAAGTTGGCAAATAGCAATTTTTTTTCTTTCTGTCCAAGCGATGTGTGTTTTTGGTTGGTTTTTTATTTTTCGTTACTACGAAACGATTTTTTAGATGTGTGATTGACATGTGGAATAAAGACAGGACGAATGGATATATGGACGACCGGGATCCATATCGTGTGTGTTTCAAATTTAGGTGATTGCTGACTCTCTGATTTGGTATGCATAGGAAGGATATACAGGAATAGCTTTGCTTTGATTTTTTTTGTTGATTTTATGCACAACTTGATGGATGTGTAAAGAAATGAAAACAATAAAAAAATTGGCGTACTTCAAGCAATGTCCTTTTGATACAGGGTTATAATTATTTGGGCGGAAGTTTGAGTTGCTTGTGGGTTTGGGAGCTGAGAAAGGTTAATAACGGTCAAATTGGTTTGTAGTCAATTGGAATTATTCCAGTTGTTTTATCTTTTACGTGTTTAAACCACTTAACTGTGTTGGAGGTGAAAAGATGTCATCATTGACCTCAATTAATTACATGTATTATAATTTTCTTTACTTCGTCCACCAAAGACATTGCTCCATTTTCATACGCTGCCCTACACACCGAAGCAAAACAACAACACAGGCACAAGGCACTCCAGCGTCCAATGCATTGAAATGAATTTCCTGGCCCATGAACCAAAGACATAGACCCAAGAATCATTATCACCATTTAAGTCCGAAACCCAAGACCTGAGCTCCCAACTGGTCATCATTCGAGAACCAAATCGTGAAATCCGGACTCTTCCGCACCCCAGCCGGATCTCAGAGTGGAACAATCCTCATCCGAAGTAGCCTAGTTTTCCAAGGTCCTGCTGCCAGACAGTTTATAATCTTCATGTTGGTTTTGGTCTCCAGTTGTGTTTGCATGTAAATATGAAATGTAAATATATAAAAAGAAATGTTAATAAATTTTCTTTGTTTTATTTTATTAAATAAACTGTCACAACTTTTATAATTTTTTACGACGCGTTTCGACATTAAAATTTCATTTTCAAGTATTTCGCCTTTCAACTTATTTTATTCTTTGTTTTGGTTTGTTGGTTCATCTATTGGTGTCTCTTTTCGTTGGTTTTACTTTCATATACCTGTCTGATTTTATTTAATGGTTATTGTTTTTGTTTTTATTACGTGTTCTTTGTTATCTAGTGGCAATTTAGTTGTTTCAGTGCAGTTTCATATAATGCATTCGTCTTAAATATTAATTTATCGTTCATTAGTTTGTCTTTTTCTATCTTGTTTGCTTTGTATATATCAAACTCCTCCAGTGCGTCAAGTGCTCTTCCTTTCTTGCATAAGTGCAAAGGTTGTAAATTTGTGTCAAAATCTGAGTAGTTATGGTTGGTCTCTATTAGGTGTAAAGCGTAATTAGATTTTGTGTTTTGTTTTGGTCTATGTTCTTGAAATCGTTCGTAGAAAGTTCTTCCAGTTTGTCCTATGTCCACTATTCCACGGCGCATTTCTCTCGTGCATGAATGAAGTGCAGGCGAGAAAAAAATCGAGATAGAAATACAGCTGCCCGGACATGCACGGGTAGCATTTGTCGTGCATTTTTCATGTTTCTCTTTATCTCTGTTCGTTGTTTTTCGTAGTTGCTTTATTCTTGATTTGAACTTAGTTGGGATATCACTTTGTATTATGGCGGAAGAATTTAAGTGGTCAAAGGAATTGACTTGTGAGTTAATAGTTCACTACGAACTAAATTCAATATTATACGATCCCTGCCACCCCGACTATGTATATAAATCGGGTTGAGAAAGCAGATGCTTTTCAAGTTATTTTAGATTCATTGTATGACCCATTGATTAATATAAATTTGATAAAAAGAAAAATACACATTTTGCGAACTCAGTTTTCTAAAGAGATTCGTCAGATGGAAAAATCTAAAAAAGTGGAGCTGGTGCGAAACCCTGGTGCTTTGAGCAGTAGATTAGGTTGATGGACTAGGGTCCATGTTCAACATATCATTAATTTCTTCTATATTCATTTTTACAACAGCTAAACAACTGTTTCAATGGAAATTTAAAACTGCAAGACTGAGCGCAGAAATCATTATGAAAGAAAATTGGCAAAAACATGCGAAACTTGAAAAATGCAGCGTGTAATAATGAGAGCATTACCGAATACAAGTTCAAAACGAAAAAAGCGATTAATGCGCATTAAAAACATGCGCCATGTAATAGCCGACTATGTAAAATTTGTTGCAATTTTATATACTCCTGATTGTTGTTTGTCGTCTGTTTTCTTTTTTGGCTGTAGGATGTTCTTCAAGTTGTTGTTTGCTCTGAAGGAAACTTTAATGTTGAGTTTTTTGAATTCGTTTTGTATTATTTGTGGCAGGAAATTGGTGTATGTAATGGAAATGTAGTTTGTGTTCTCTGTGTTCGATTTGTTGTTGTTGTCAATTGTTCTTTTTCTCATACTTTTTTGAAGTAATTTGTCTATTATTTCTGTTTTATATCCGTTGGATTTGGCTATTTGTTTTATTATATTTAATTCGTCGTCATAATCTTGTTCGTCCATGGGTATGTTGAGTAGTCGATTGATAAATGCGTTGTATGCTGCTATCTTTTGAGAATATGGATGATGTGAGTCGTTGTGTATGGTTATATCTGTTGTGGTTGGTTTTCTATATATTTTATATTTGAGTTTATTGTTGTCTATTCTTATGTTAAGGTCTAGGAAATTTAAGCTGTTTTCTGTTTCAACTTCTGCGGTTAATTTGATGTTGTTATTTATATTGTTTATATAATTATTAAGTATATCTATTTGTCTGTGTGTTCCGTCAAAAATCATAAAAGTGTCATCTACATATCGTGAATATGTAATTATTTTATTATGTTGAGTGTTGAGGTTCGATAAAATGTATTTGTTTTCAAAATGGTTTAAATATATATCAGCTATTAGGCTGCTTAGGGGTGAACCCATTGCTAGGCCTTCGTTTTGTGTATAAAATTGTTCGTTGAAAGTGAAATAGTTTTGTTCTAGTATGATCTGTAATAAGGCTATTATTTCATCTATTTGTTGTTTATTGATTTTCGCGGTTGATTCTAAATTTTCTTTTATTAAGGTTATTGTTTCTTCTATCGGTATATTAGTGTACATATTTGTGACATCAAATGAGAGCATTTTGTATTGTGGGAGTATATTCAAACTTTCCATTTTTTCTATTAGTTGTTGGCAGTTGTTGATGCTGTGGTTTTTATGAATTTGAATATTGTCTTTGATTAATTTTTGAAGCTTTTTAGCTACTTTGTATCCAGGCGCGGTGGTGTAATCTATTAATGGTCTAATTGGTGTGTCTTTTTTATGTATTTTCGGGAGTCCTGTAAAACGTGGAGCTTTTGCGTTGGTTTGTTTAAGGAAGTGTTTGGTTGCGTTGTTGATTATGACGACGAATTAAATATAATAAAACAAATAGCCAAATCCAACGGATATAAAACAGAAATAATAGACAAATTACTTCAAAAAAGTATGAGAAAAAGAACAATTGACAAAAACAACAAATCGAACACAGAGAACACAAAATATATTTCCATTACATACACCAATTTCCTGCCACAAATAATACAAAACGAATTCAAAAAACTCAACATTAAAGTTTCCTTCAGAACAAACAACAACTTGAAGAACATCCTACAGCCAAAAAAGAAAACAGACGTCAAACAACAATCAGGAGTATATAAAATGAAATGCAATGATTGCAACAAATTTGACATAGGACAAACTGGAAGAACTTTCTACGAACGTTTCAAGAACATAGACCAAAACAAAACACAAAATCTAATTACGCTTTACACCTAATAGAGACCAACCATAACTACTCAGATTTTGACACAAATTTACAACCTTTGCACTTATGCAAGAAAGGAAGAGCACTTGACGCACTGGAGGAGTTTGATATATACAAAGCAAACAAGATAGAAAAAGACAAACTAATGAACGATAAATTAATATTTAAGACGAATGCATTATATGAAACTGCACTGAAACAACTAAATTGCCACTAGATAACAAAGAACACGTAATAAAAACAAAAACAATAACCATTAAATAAAATCAGACAGGTATATGAAAGTAAAACCAACGAAAAGAGACACCAATAGATGAACCAACAAACCAAAACAAAGAATAAAACAAGTTGAAAGGCGAAATACTTGAAGATGAAATTTTAATGTCGAAACGCGTCGTAAAAAATTATAAAAGTTGTGACAGTTTATTTAATAAAATAAAACAAAGAAAATTTATTAACATTTCTTTTTATATATTTACATTTCATATTAACGTTTATAATCTATACAAGCAATTAATCGTCCTACCTTTTAACAAATAAAGAAACCACTTTTTTTCTTGGAATGACGGCAGTATTGTTTTAAATGAACTTGACTCTCAATTGTTTCTCTAGCTTTTGCATTTTCGCATCCTTATACCCCGGTGTATCCTTGCGTCATAACGTAAAGTTATGCGGCACTACCTCACTCGTGCCTTTCAGTACTGACAAGTAAATAGAGTGGTGTATACAAACCTTCGGTGAAATAACGTAAATGCTACGTCATTTTTGAAAAAAAAAAACACTCGCCAGTTTCTGGAAGATCACTGCGTCTTTTCACGCAGTGCACACATGAGTGATTTTGCCGCTTAATAAACCCGGAAGAAAACTATCACGTGGAAGATCAATATCAATGTCTTCTATGATTGATAAGTTTTTGTATCCGACGAATACCATCCCCAGCAAAAGACAAGAACGTTCGGCTCGTGTAAACATGAGATTGCCTTTGGCTCTTTTTAGGAAAATAGTTTTGAAGTACTGAATACTCAAAAAGAAGGTGAGCCAGAAAGGTTTGTGTATTTGAAAAAATCAATAAAAAAATGGACAATTATTACAAACAAAAGTTTATTGCAATAAAAATATTTTGGTGGACGGTAAAGTTATTTTTTTTAAATGATCGCATGGCAAACACTCCTCCAAGTAGGCCCTTAGATTATAGAAGACTCGCTGACACGTTACAGGAGTATTCACCCCTTCTTCTTTGATATTGGTTTTCAACGGGGTTGTCGTGGTTGGACTGTTGTGGTTAACTCTACTCTTTATACATCGCCACAAAAAGAGCCTGGTGTTGTCTAATCAGGGATTTTAAAATCAGTGAGATATGAGTTTTTCTGTGAACCTCTTGTTTGCGGCTGCTATCAAGGCAACAGATGTAGGGCACGTCGTGCCATCTTGTTGAAACCATGTAATACGATTATAAATTTTGAAGTCATGCTGATGTGGAAAGACAAAATTTCGAAACATGGCGGTCAGAATTTGCAGTCACAGATCGCTCCCGCTTATTTTCAAAATAAGAAGACCTACTGAACACCATGTGCTAAGATGACCCAAGTGTGCACCGCGGCTTAAGCTTTCAGGTCCGCCGCTAATGTTTAAGTAATTAAATCTCCAGATTTGGAAAGTTTTGAGAAGTTAGATCCAAATTTCTGTTAAAAAGGTAAGACAAAACAAAACTCAGCATTTGGAACGGTCACCTGCTGGCAGTAAATTCCATCCCTATAAATTATTTCAATGAAACAAGCAACGTTTTATTTGCTTCCTTCTTACTAAACCACCTGCTCCCCACTCCGAAAATTCCTTTTCAGTTTTGTTAAGTACTAAGCTAAATTTATTGCTCCCCGTGTTTTTCTTTGTTTAATTCCATCACAGTGTACCAGGAAGTGTTCAAACATATTTGTGTCAAGAAAAAACATCAAATTTCCTGTGTCCTCCAATAAAAAACAGCGGGGTTCTGTTTCACAGAAGTTTTTTTTGATTAAGTTTGAACAATATCTTAAAGTAAACTCTCTTGTTTGATATTTGGACTGTTTATTCGAATTTCTTAGCCCATTTCCATCCAAACTGAACCCTTAAACATATCAAAGCCTTAAAGCAATAAAACAAATCAGAAACAATGAAACATAAATCAATTTACAGAGCTCCTAAGGGGGGACAACTCAACTTCGCATTACGCACTGCCGAAAAGACCTCGAGGAACATTTGAGTGGTGTTTTAAAAATTTGTTAACTTATTTTTGGAGCGTCTATCCTGTGTACGGTTAACTCGTTATCTTTTATTTTGTCAAACTATGTCGTCATTCTCAATAAATGAAAAATAACTTTCTCAAAAGTTTGCCGGTCTAAACAGAAAAATTTCATCTCTGATTTTTAAGCATGTTACGTACTGTGTTTGAAAGTTGGAAGAATTATTC
Organism: Melanostoma mellinum; assembly: GCA_914767635.1. Taxonomy (NCBI): domain Eukaryota; kingdom Metazoa; phylum Arthropoda; class Insecta; order Diptera; family Syrphidae; genus Melanostoma; species Melanostoma mellinum. Next base: position 9,499,427 of record OU612059.1, read on the forward strand.
AAAAAGTATACAGAAATAGAAATTGTTTTCCTCACTTGTTCCTTGATTGAAAACATTCTTCTTTTTTTCCTTTTTTCTATCATCCCAAACATTGCTTACAGAAGTTTCAATTTTTGTATTTTCATTTTTAAACACATTCACAAGGAAGAAAAAAAAGTTTGGTTGGAGCTCTTGAGCAGCTTTTGTGTGTGTTTCTTGTTGGGGGTGGGGATGCTCATAACAGATTATTACTCAATTATTTATCGAAATAATTATGATAAAAAAGAAACCTGATAGAGACAGAAATGAATTCATAAAATCATTATATCAGTCGAACAAAGCTCCCTTACGTCCTAAGCAGACGTTATGTGACAAGCATTACTAATTGAAATACCTACAACGCAACGTAGCTTGAGGAAAGAAAGATGTGAGCATTTGATTAATTATTATTTAACCGAATGGAACAGCCTTAAGCAAAGTGAATATAGAGGAAAAACAGACGAAAAACATTCTTATTCATGACTACAAAGTATTTAAGTATGAAGGCTTGACAAGTTTTGTTAGAGCGAAAGTTGTCAGACATAAATGTCAAATTAGAATAGTAGAGAATCTTTTGGGATTAAGCTTGTAGGACTGAGAAGTTCTCATATTAATAAAGGCTCAAGCACGTTTTTTGGTCATTGTAAGTAGTTTTTTTTTCTGTTTATTTAAATACGAGCACTCAAACCAAAATAATACTCTGTTGTTCTATTAGATAGCATCCTTCCATTGTTATAGCTTTCCAGATGTGCGTAGAAAAGCAAAAAACCGCTGCATTAAAAGGAACATACAAGAGGGTCACCGACAGGCACATCTGGGATCAACTATTAAAGATGCTCAATCACTTTCCACATCACAATGTTTGAATCAACCAAGGAAATCAACGGAAACTGTGTTGAATGATATGATGAAAAGGATTGAACATTCTATCGATAAAAAGAAAATTCGCATAGCCTCATTCCTCAACGTAGACGGAGCTTTTAACAACACTTTCTTCAAGTTCACAGACTGTGCTATCATATATATAAAATTCTCGTGTCACGGTGTTCGAACTTGAACTCCTCCGAATGTTCTTTATAATGCATTCGATTATAAATACTTCCCCGCACGCTTATAGTAGATAATTATTTTTATTTACATGGCAAAACAACGTTTGCCAGGTTAGCTAGTACTATATATTATACATCGGGAGTTTTGGATTCATCTGTTAAGATCCAATTGTAATCCTGGTTCAGATTTTAGAGTCAACCAGTCTGGAGCCCACTCAATGTTGACGGTTCATATTTGACGCAGTTTAAGCCATGGGATCTTTAAAACCAACGGAACATCCATGAGACGTTGTTCAAAAAATATTTCGGAACCGGCATAAAATTGTAGGTCCCTTCCATTCCCTCACAAAGCATGGTTGTGAGAATTGCGCTAGGCCCAGGGGCTCCTTGTTCTGTTACTCTGCCACCCTATTTATTTATTTTATTTTAGAAAAGCACTGAAATTGAATCACAAGTACCACGGGATAAGTAAAGTACTCTCTGTAGTCTTTCGATTCCTGTGCCATTCTTCCTTTTTTCCCTTTACACGCAATTGAATGCATTTCTTGCAGACATTGAAAAAGAACTTACGATGAAGCCAGCAAGACCATACGCACCGGCTACTGAAACCATTTTTAATTTTTTTTTTTTTATCGAATAGCCTCTGGCCAAACTGCTAATTAAGTTGGGTGTTTTCTGTTGTAATACTATTATACACTACTGTCCTTGAACTGTATATCAAAGCAACTGTTGCAATTCTTCTTTCTTACATTTTCTCTGTACTCATACAATGTATCATCATCATGATCAGTCTGTTTGCAGTCATTAAAGAATAAACAACTAAATCAGCCTGTAGATCGTTTTTCTATTACAACAGGTTATGGGCCCAGGCTACGAAACACATAAGAAATAGTTTTTTTTTATATATACTTCCAAAATTCCAAGTTAGATTTGATCTTGTAAGTCAAGGTTTTTTTTTGTATACTGCAGTCGCGATGAGTTCGTTGTATCAAATAGACAAACTTAATGGGGAAAATTACGGAAGCTGGGTGATCCATTTGAAAAGTGTGCTCGTGCATGCTGAACTTTGGTCGTATGTTGAAGGTTCATATGAGCTACCGGATGAATCGAACGCAGAGGAGAAATCTAAATGGATGGCTGCGGATGCGAAGGCTCTTGCAACGATTTTACTTAGTGTTAAGGCATCGGAGTTAATCCATGTAAAACACAGTAAAACATCAAAGGAGGCATGGGACAAACTCTGTGAAATCTACATGCCAAAAGGGCCGGCTCGCATGGTAAATCTGTTCAAACAGTTGTTGCACGCAAAAATGTTAGACGGCCAATTGATGACCAGTCACATAAATGAATTCTCAGTTATAGTGGAGAAACTGCGAGAAATTCAGGTATCTATCCCCGAAGAACACGGGATAAAGCGCCAACTTACAGTCGAGTATACTCCACAGCAGAACGGCGTAGCTGAAAGAGCTAATCGGACGCTGGTTGAGATGGCAAGGTGTATGCTGTTGGACCAAAATCTCCCTGAGTATCTTTGGGCGGAAGCCATTAATACTGCAGTCTATCTGAGAAATAGATCACCATCCAGGATTCTAGGCAACATTACCCCATTCGAAATTTGGACGGGATCAAAACCAAGTGTTTCGCACTTAAAAGTTTTTGGCTCGAAAGCTATAGCATTAAACAAACGCCCTGGCAAATCCAAATTTGCTGCGAAAGGTCGAGAGCTTATTTTTGTAGGATACTCAGAGGAATCTAAAGGATACCGACTATTTGATCCTACAACGAGGCAAATTGAGAAAAGTCGCGATGCAAAATTTTTTGAAAACAACGTTCAAAATTGTTTTATAGATATAAAAGATTTTTTATTTGCAGAAGGTGGTAATAATGCTGAACGAAGAGAACAAGAGGATCAAACCAACCAACCAGAGGAAGATCCAACAAACAACGATGAAGATAAACCAAAGCCAACAATAGATGCAGCAGAATCAACTAGCTCGCCACCCAAGATATTAGTTGTTGGGCCGGGACGACCGAAAATAGTGCGCACAGGAAAACCTGGTAGACCAGCTAAGCAATATAATATGATCGAAGCAGTCAATGGAGTGAGGGAATTATCGTCGCCTCCATCATCAGTTGCAGAAGCGAGAAACAGCCACGATGCAGATGAATGGAAGAGTGCCATGCAATTAGAATATGATGCACTTATCAGAAATGACACATGGGAGCTCGTAGATCCACCACCAAAGAACCAGATAATTGGTTGCAAGTGGGTGTTTAACCTCAAAAGGAAACCAGACGGGTCAATCGATAAGTATAAATGTAGATTGGTAGCTAAAGGGTGTTCCCAAAAATATTTGATAAACTTTAATGAAACTTTCTCCCCGGTAGTCCGCTATTCGACCATTCGATTAGTTCTAGCAATTGCAGTGCAGTATGAACTCCTTGTGCACCATCTCGATATAACGTGTGCATACTTAAATGGAGAACTAAATGAAGACGTCTTCATGACACAACCAGAAGGTTTTGTCGACTAAGACAGTCCGGAAAAGGTATGCAAGTTAAGAAAGTCATTGTATGGATTAAAACAGGCGGGAAGAGAATGGAACAAGAAGGTTAACCAAATGTTGAAGCAGATTGGATTTACGAGATGTAACGGGGATAGCTGCATGTATGTCATGAAAAACGATGCCGAGGTCAACATTGTGGCGGTTTATGTTGACGATTTTTTGATTGCCTGTTCGTCAGAGTCGTCACTAAACGCAATTAAAATGAAAATTAGTACTGCATTTGATTGTGTGGACAAAGGTCCAGTCCAGCAATTTCTTGGGATTGAAATCGAACGTAACCAACCTAGAGGCCCTGTTGCAATACACCAACATCAATATATACGGGAATTTCTTGCACGACACCGGATGGATGCATGCAGACCTTGTTTTACGCCGCTAGACCCTGGAATGAAATTAACAAAGTGTCGAGTTGAAACGTGCCAGAAGGAAGATCCGAGCTACTACCAATCCACAGTGGGGGCAATTATGTATTTGGCAGTTTCTACTAGACCAGACATCAGTCACACTATAAGCAGACTTTCTCAGTACAATGTAGATCCTCATGAAGAACTATTAGTAATCATTTTACTTTGTAGCTTGCCGGATTCCTACGAAAATTTCGTAGTTGCGATCGAAAGTCGCGATAATTTGCCTTCTTATGGTAGTTTGAAAGTCAAACTTACAGAAGAGGATCAAAGAAGAGGCAATAAGGATCATGCAAACGGTTCGGTAAGTGAATCCATTCTTGCTGCAAAACAACGGGAAAAAGGTCATACTAGCAAATCAAATCACGCTATGAAGGGTAAATGTTATGCTTGCGGTAAACGTGGTCATTATGCTGCCAACTGTAAAAATAATAAGCCAAAACAGTTATCTTCGTTTGGTCTTTTTTCATCTGTAGATGGTACGATGCTGCAGCGGGACGAATGGTGCTTAGATAGCGGTGCAACCTCGCACATGTGTTGCAAAAAGGAACTATTTACCGAAATCCGGAATGACGTCAGTGGTGAAAAGGTTCAGTTAGCAAATGATAAGTTCGCCGTATCGAAGGCTATTGGAACAGTTCGAATAAAACTAAATACAGGGGACATCGATCTGCAAAATGTCTTATACATTCCAGAACTGCAGGGTAGCTTTATTTCCGTGAGTAAAATAACCAAGCATAATTTTACAGTGGATTTTTTACATGATTTTGCTATTGTAAGAAACCCTCAAAATTCTATTGTTTTAAAAGCCTTTAGGAAAAGCGAGCTTTATATCATAAGACCTCATGCGGAATTTCTTTCCTATCAGCCAAGCATTAAGAACAACATGATACAGAAATGGCACCAAAGGTATGGACATTTCAACACAAATAATCTTCAACAGCTGGTGAAAAATCCTGTGCATCATCCTAGAAGCAAACACATCGATATCCGTTACCACTACATTCGAGAGTTATATGAAGACGGGACAATAGACTTGGAGTACATATGTTCTGAAGAGATGATGGCGGATATCTTTACGAAGAATTTGGCTAAAACAAAACACCTGAAGTTCAGTTCGATGTTGGGCATCCAGATCAAATAAATATTTTGAATAGCAACATGCATTGTTGGGGAGTGTTGTAATACTATTATACACTACTGTACTTGAACTGTATATCAAAGCAACTGTTGCAATTCTTCTTTCTTACATTTTCTCTGTACTCATACAATGTATCATCATCATGATCAGTCTGTTTGCAGTCATTAAAGAATAAACAACTAAATCAGCCTGTAGATCGTTTTTCTATTACAACATTTTCAAATTTAAAGCGTTTTTTTTTTCAATTTTTGGCAGTTGGTTGAATAGTATGAAGGAAAAAAATGGCCAACCAGACGCTTATGAGAATGATTTTAAAACCAAATGCACCAGGCATCTATGGTACTTTTCACAACGATTCCATTCAACCCTTCCATGTTAAGGGCTGGTTCTACATTTCCCAAATGAACATAGAGCAGGTGAATGTATTTGACTTTCCAAATCCAAACAATGTTCAGACAATTCCATCGAAACCCGAAACCTCGACTGTTCTATTTCAGCTCTTGTACCATTTGAATCAACTAAATATTTTAAGTTTGAATTTCAAAACTCTCAACACGCCAACTCAATTTTAATTACTAAATGTAAAACCACAAATCAACCATTCGCACTAGATTGTACCACTGTGTTGCATCGACCGACCCCACATTTTCGTCTGAAAATATAATTCAAAAATAGTTCCCAGTCGTGTTTAGGCCGACTCCGCATTTGTAACCACTTAATTAATTTGCCGAGTTAAGTTATTCCAACACTTCCTACACAGAAATGTTTTCCATTCTTAATCACGCCAGAGAATTGAATAAATTTGATGATTACTCATTCGACAGTGATTCTATTTACTTAGACAATTAGTTGCCCTCATATAGTTTGAAAGTACTTTTGAGGTTTGTTTGAGTTTGATTACCCATAGAATTTTTGATTAGAGTATGGAAATTGTACGGCTATCAGAAATCAAATAACAAAACAAAAATGTGAACTCACCTGTTGTAGGAGAAGTTCAATATTTACACGAACTCTGCAAATAGTGGCAGTGGTTACCAAAAGTTGGTGTAACTGTTTACAGAGGCAGATAAATCTTTTTCTAAACACATAATTCCCCCAAAAGGTGTCTTACCCGACATGTTATCTGGTCATTAGAATTGACTTAATGTCTTCTTGGTGAATTCATATCCAATCCGATGACATTATACCTAACAAGGGTTGTTAAGTAAAGTCATGAAGAACTATAGTTGGGTCAGTTTCTTACACTAGCAATCTTTTTATGTATTTTATTGCTCCGCCACACCAGAGGAAAATATACATGTCAACGAACAAAGTTTTCCTGTCAGAGAGAAAGAGTTTTGGACAAAAAAAAAATATCCCAGGTCGCTAAAAGATGTCCAAGTAAAGGCCTTCGGGTTGAATGTCCTTCCATCTTGGCTGTTTGCCAGCAATGGATTGTTTGTATACCAGGCCATTGAGTAAAGTGGAATGAATAAAATAAGCCACACTAATGGCTAAAAAGTCATCCTGACCAAAAAAAGGGTTTTGAGAATTCAGAGTATCAGAAAAGGTGAATTAGATAGCAATTTCTCTGGAGGGCTTAGTTATAAAAGTTAAAACCTTTTGAATGTCCTTAACCGACGAAACTTTAAAGAACAAACAAAGTCTGTCAACTCAATGGTTACATTTTAAGAACCTCTCTACAAGGTTGACGGCAGTTTTGCTTAACTTAACCCTCGTTTACAAACCGGCAAAAGTCGTGTCCACCCGAACTGGGGTCCAAATGGACCCCACGATTTTTTCTTCGAATTTTTTTTGATTTCTTTGTGTGATTTGGTTGGAGTTTTTCAGGGTTTGCAATTCGATATATTTTGGAAACATTGAAATAATTCAGTGGTGGTAGAGAATTGGACTTCATAACTCTGTTTCCACAATCATAAACTCCCAGAAGCTGATTCCGAAACGAATTCGAAAATTTGTGCTGAAAATTCCATTCGCAGATAAGCTCTTTCACACGCCCTTTGTACATCGATTGAATTAGCTGATTAAACAGTTGACTGCTTGTGACATTGGTTAAAGAACCCATCAGGCCTAGTAGAATCCCTTCCTTCCCAGTGAAAAATTTCCCACTGCCGCCGCCGTCATCGGCAGTGGCTGAAATATTCGCGGTTCGGTCCGTGTTATACAAGTGCACGTACCAAATTAAGCTTAAAATTTTATCCCCATACCAACTTATACATGCCGTTTGTGGTTTCCTGTGTGTAGTGCGTGCACTGTGGAGCATATAGTAACCGAATCTATGTCCAGGATACACGAGCTGTTTGGCTTGGTCCTTCTCCGGTTCGGACAGCACGAACGCACTAAAGCATTTCAAACATAGCTATTCGCATTCTCGGCATGAAAACCGGTAGCCTCGCAGCTAATAATTGGTGCAGTAAATATGTATGTGTGCGAGTGTAATGGCGGACGTGGGAATTACCCTTTTACCACCACAATACCATAACACTCAAAGTCTGCTCTGTTCGGTTTCGCGCTAAGGGATCTAAACTAACAACTTCCAACTTTTCAAAACTTTAATTGAATATAATGTGAGCTTGTGCATTGCCTGAATATTTAATCTACGCATTCACTCGCACACAATAAATCTGGGAAGTTGATGCAAAATGCATACAGAAGGTGGATTTACTATATATGATTTATGCAATTTTTGAATGTGAAATCACGATGAACACTGTACAGCCTTGGCCAAAAATATCGACCCCAAAAATGTAACATTGAAATAAATTGGAAAAAGGAAAATAAATAACATCTAATTGAGCATTTTTGGCTTTGGTGATTGGTGCTGTCCTTTTTGGTATCGAATAGATGAGCTTCAAGCACGGGTTGTAGAAAGAATTTTTCATCATGAGAACTTGAAGGATACTTATTTTAGTTTCGTCTAATAAATTTTAGAACTTTGAACACACATTTTCAGTGCCTAGATTTTAAGTAGTCGTGGTCACGTAACTCGAGCACTGAGCTTAAAATCCATTTTTGTTCAAAATTATTTTCTACATCACTATTGTTCAATTTAAATCCAGAAAATATTCAATCCATAGTGTAAGAGTGGCTTATATCCTTGGTCGAGGCTGTAAAGTATGAGTATTTTTTAATGAAGTTCATTGACTTTAAAACAATAGATGATTGTTAATAACTTCCCGCCATGCAAGTTGCTTTCAGCGGCAGATAATGTCAAACAAAACATGTGTAAAAATGCACCTATTTTATGTAATAATAGGTGCATAATAATTGGTGGGTCTGCGCATACATAACCAACAGTGTACAGTGTACACATTTCCTTTTTATGGCGGGCAGTTAGCTAACAGTTTACTTTTGAGTTAGTTCAGTGAATAAATTGAATGTTCATTTAAGGATATTCCTGTTATGACTCATTTAAGCGAATGACAACTAGCCATCCTACCAATTGGGTGGATCTATGTAGTGATTTAAAATGATTAAAAGCCAGTGAATCAAAGAATTTGACGCATATGAATTGATTGAAATTGATTTCCTTATTCTATCATAGAGCCATAGAATATTTATATATATATATGAATGACACTTAACAGAAAAGTCCAGGGTTCCCGAAGGTGGACGATAAATAAAAAAGTTAATAAAGGGGTACCAGAGCCTAGCGCATTTCTTTCAATCATGAGAATGTTACCAGCGCCACATTAATTAAGAAAATTAATTAAATAACGCTGAATTTTGAATCAAAGTCGTTGGATCATTTTGTTTTAAACGGTTTCTTATTTTTCACTTTTTTAAAAAGTAAAAGTAAAGTATACAAAGCTTATGATCTTGCCAGAATTCTTTAAAAAAAAAAAAAAAATTAAAAAATCACGACGGAACGTCACACTTTTGACCATCACCACCCCAAACAAACTACACATACAACGGCTATAAGACGATCGTTCATAAGCTGCATTGGAAGAAGATAAGAAAAAAATTTTGTTTTCATTGTGATGTTAAATTACCTCCAGAAAGGGAAGAGGAACTACCAGCTAACATCGGCTATGGGAATACCATTCTGATTTAAAGCTAGAGTTTCTTTCCTACCGACTTGTACAGTCATTTTTGATTTGGTTAAGTTTGGACCCAGTGGGCACAACGCATTTATAAGGTCCATTAAAAATACCAAAGTACTCGGTTTAATTCGCCTTCCTTGAGTATGGACCCAGTGGGAATAGCTCATTTCTAAGGTCCATTAAAAGTATTAAATCAACCGCCTTAGCGACTTGGTTCAATTGGCCTTACATTGAGGATTGACCCAGTGGGCACACCTCATTTCTATTCTAGGGTCTATTAAAAGTACCAAGTCTGCCGCTTTATCGACTTTGATAGTCAACTCCCTTCCGCTCCCGAATATTGTAATTTGGATTAATTGGCCTTACATTGAGTATGTACCAAGTGGGTACGACACATTTCTAAGGTCCATTACATATCAAATTTGCCGCTCGGAGTCGAACCCCAGTTTCAGTGGGAAACCGGTTTAATCGGCCTCATAACGTCAGGACCCAGTGGGCACTATTTTGTGAGGTTTATTAAACTTAATTAATTGTTTCTTATCCCAAGTATAGCTCACCGTATTCAGACGACCAAAACGTCAGAGGCTACAGCAAAAAGGTTGTGCCAATCCCGATCAGCGTAGCTCGGTACCAACCTCGCCCGGATACCGTCATCAACGAAAATCAACGTAAGGCGCAACTAAACAAGAAAAATAAGGCCTTTCAGGCTTTCATATTGAGTTTCTATTTTTCTTAACCGATTAACGTAAACAAAAGAAATTATTGGTAACATTTGAAGAGTGCAATTAACGTGAGGAAATAACCAAAACTATTGTTAACAATAAACATTGTAAGATCCTTTTTTTGAAACCCGTATAATATTCCTTGTTGCACAGAAGTTAGACCATCGCATCCCCAAGTCTTTTGGCTTCCTTGGGAAAGACCCTGGCCTGCTGAGTCCTACTCCAGCTGGGAAATAAAGAAGCATCATAATACATAGCTTAGAAATTATTTTAAAAAATTAAAATGTTTTAAAAAATTCATAAAAATTTCAAAGTTAAAAACTTTTTAAATCTTTATATGAAATCTTTCTTAAACAACTTCGGACTTCTAAAATACCAAATTTAGTTGACATCGTGCCATTAATGAGAGTGTCATATATTTTTTTTTTTTAACAGCACTATGGGGGTACCGTTCTTAGACTTCTTAAAAAAAAAAAAATTACATCATAAAAAAGATCTTTAAAAAATGATCCTTCACATAAAATTTTATCGATATCTTAAGAGCCGTTCTTGAGAAAAATAGGTATTATCATATCGGTTGTATGGCAGGTACCGTTATTTCAAGGCGTCGAGACTCAAGTTATTTCAAGAACCCCTCCGTGGGCTGCCTCACAGACCCTATCATCAAATAATGAAGAAAACCAATAAATTGGATTAGATTGTAGATCCATATACGGACAGTCAGACAGAGAATTCCAGGACCCACTTTTTCGCATTCCTTATCATGGCTTTTTTTTCTCTGTACGATTGTAAAACTTGCCTTTTTATAAGTACTACTATAATCGCTAGTAATAGTTGCTAGTCAACATTTGAAAAGTTTCTTTTTTGTTTTAAAAGTGTTTTTTTGATAATTATTAAATGAGGCAATTTTATGGGGTTTAAATTCAACTAGATTTCAGAAACATCCTGCTTAGGAAGATTCAAGTAATTGCTCCTAGGATGTGGCAACAGATCCAAGGAGTCCTCGAGGCTTTACGCGTTTCCATTTCCTACAACTTTTTTGTCGATACCGAACTGCTGAATAAGAAAATATCATGGTAGTTCGCAGTTACTCTCGGACGATTTGCAAACTCCTCGCAAAAAAAGGCAAGACTCACTGTGCGTAAGACACGTTCTCTTAATATGGACTAAGTTACATTTGTGATAATTCCTTTCTCCTCTCTTTTTTTCATATACCTACAATCGAGTCATCACATGAGATTATTTACTTTTAACTTTCATCAATTAATGATTGGGTTCACTCGGGCGTATGCGTAACCATTTAAAGAAAATCTTACTACTGAGTGAAAAATACGAGTTGATTATTTCGTCATAATCTCTTCGCATTGCTTGCATTAAGCGAATTTGGAAAAAAAGTAATGTTCACAAAATTTCCAACGAAGGTTAATTTCAATTCGAAGTAATTGTACGCCAATAATAAACTCAATTCCGTCAGCAAGTCGATGCCATCTTGGCATGCTCGTTTATGCAAATGATCTTAGTATGATCATACAATTTTTTTCTACTTTTATCCATTGTTGAAGGTTCCAAAACCTTCATTGATTTAAAGATTCTATAGAATAGCTTAGCATCAATAGAAAAATTGTCTTCCAAGTCCCACCTTCACATTGGGATCATAATAAGAAGGCGTTTTCCGGAAAAGAGAAAATACTGAATTCATTATCGAATGATGTTGGTAGAGGCCCACGTTCACCCCGAACTATAATGCCCACCTGAGGAAGTAAGTTCTTGGAAGAGGAATAAGAAAAACCTGCTTCAAAGACATCCATTCATATAAAAAACCTTATGCTAAAACTTTAATGGTTAGGTTTTGGACTTAGGGTTGTAGAAACATCCCTTGAGTTCATAGGTAATTCGTTCTCTTGTTAACTCCATAACGCAGCTTCACATCGTTCGACTGCCCACTGACTTATTTCCAATAAAGACTTTAAAAAAAAAAATTACTGATAAAGAAGAAGTGAACGAAGAAAGTCTTCATTAAAGTTGGGAATCGGAAAACATAATATACAACTTATGACTCAAGCAAGCTTAAAGTGCATTTAATAAATGATAAGAAAGCTCCTGAAAAGTCTTCTGATGAATCTTTGACACAAATAAAATCAAAATCCATGAAAATCTTGCTCTTTTTTTCCTGCTTAAATACTTGAAGCTTCGGATTTATTATGACACTCGTGGGCGATACGTGTTGGATAGTAAATTAATAAAAAAAAAAGAATTTCACCGCCTGCAAGCACTCTCCATACAAGAGCTTAGAAAAATTATCAAGTAATTCATTCGGAATCAACCGAGTGCTCATAAACTCACTTTGTTTTTACAGCAAAGTAAGTAACAGACATTTGTACCCAAATCGAATTTTACTTAAAAGAACAAAAAAAAAATGTACACATGCCTTAACCCACCACAACCCCTTTTTAAGAACAATGACTTCTTGCACCCCACTTGTGTGCATATCTGCAAGTGTATTTACTATTCAAACCTTACAATTTCGCGAGCCAGTATTTCGTGCTTGCAGCGTGTGAAACCGCAAAATATTACCACGAGCTTATTTTCCCTTCCATCCATATGACGAAGTCCTGGAATATCTGGAATTTTCATACGACAGGAAAATGTCCTGCGTACCAGCATTTTGGCTTTCCAATAAAAAGCTTCCTTTTCCATGGTTACATCACCGAAGTGTCCATCTCCTGTTATCACGAACTTTCGCTCTTCTCAGATCGACTACAGGATAACTGCGTCTGTACCACAAAAGACCACCTTAGTTCTGCTGTCCATTCCAATCAGTTCCTTTTCGGTACTTGAAGAGTTCGCAACCTAAGCAAGAAATTGCGGTCGTTTTTCATTCAGAGTCGCGCCTTGCTTCCATAAAAATAGCAGGAGGCTTATTCCTCTGAAAGTATAATTAGTGCAATAATTTTAAAAACCATTTTTTAAATAATTCTCGCGGTTTGAATGACGTGAAAATCTCAAGACACGCACTTTAATCTTGTTAAAGTATTATCGTTTCTTACTTTGCCATTTTTCTTGTGTCCCTTTATCTTGCCACGGGCCGAAAAGAGTGTAGTCAAAAGGGAAATTCTACATTTTATCGACACACACACACACACACAAACACACACAATAATAAAGTAATATATATGTGAAAAAAAAAGAAAGAAACGGATTTTGTTATCCGTTTTCCTTTTCGGAAGTATTTTTATGTTGTTGTTGTGCTTCGTTAAATAAGAAAGGAAGCGTCGCGGTGGAAATGCATTTTACTAGAGTAGGTCAAGAAGAGAAATAAAGTGTATGTGCTGAGAAAACCGGAAAATAATTGTATTCGTGTAAGTGTGTGTGCATTTGTAGTTCTACAATTTTTTCGTTGTTGTTGTTGTTGGATTGTGTGCCATCGAAGAAAGCGCTTGAGTGCGTTTTTAATGTTTGTTTACTTTAACAAAAGTCCTCGAATTATTAAAAAATAAAAAAAAATAGCTAAATGGAGATTTGAAGGGAAGAGAAAAGGAAAACGTTTTTCCACAAGAATTGAGTGTATTTGATGCTTTTATACTGAATGTGTGTTAAGTGGTTAGTGGACGACTGTGTGTGCGCAGCAATTCAAAATATACATTTATATTTTTGTGTGGATAACCAAGGAAAGGGTATTTTTATGTAAAGAAAGGATATTTAATAACGTGAATGGATATACTTAAAGGATAAGAGATTACCACAGGGTGAGTAAAGTAATTGCGTTGATAGAAAAATAATAGTTATTTATAGTTTAAGTGGGGTAGTATGTGAACACAAAAAAAGGACTTTGTAGTTAACGTTTGTCAATGCGTTAATATTTTAATCCTTGGTTCCAGGAGAGTATTGTTCATTAGAAGCTTGACAAGACTTTTGAGTGAATTTTTGAAGTTGCTACGATGGAAAATTTAAAGCATAAATTTTTTTTTTTTGGGGTGGGATTGTTTAAAAATTGTATTCCCTTGAAATTCGTTTAGCCTATTAGCTCTCTGATCTCGTTGCGGTTTTCTAATCGCTTATTGATTTATTTTAAGAAGAAAAGAGCTATGGTAATATAGTATACCGGCAATTGGGCTGAGCTCTTTAGCCTAGTATTCGTCACCTCTTTTTTTTAGAGGATGAAAACTGCAAGTTTGAATTATATTATTTTTGGGCGAAACTGGTCTTACTGATTTTACGTAGTTTGAACCAAACATTTTCATAAAATCTGAGTCGGGTACTGTCTTAGAACTTGAAATAAAATTTTAACTATGAGTTAGTTTCTTACGCGTTTTCTTGTGATGTGCATATTTGAAGGATTGTATATCGCTGCGCGGCGTTCGTTGTGTGAAACGCTGATCCAGTCGCTTTGTTATTCCTTTCAGGCTGGGCTTAGCTAATATCCGCCCAAAGCTGAGTCCCTGTTCACCAAGGGTGCCGCGCACGCCGGCCGGTGGTGAGGAACTGACTGTATGAGGATGCAAACCTTGACAGCCGGCAATGCTAACCTTATCCCATCATACGCTATTTTGATATACAAATGCTTTCAGATGACTATTTGGACTGGCCGTTCCGAGCACAATCGTGCCATTCCATGAGATGAATGGCTGAAAAGTTATTTAACAGATTTGGTGGACGCCACGCCGTCAAAACAATATGGACATCAACTGAGGTACTAACGCACTTGCATTTACTTAAATTAGGTCGCATATAGTTGAGTTCCTATGGGTGGATACCATTGTCAAAGCAGACAAATTAGTCTTGTAGGATAGGTATGATTTTTCAACTTCATTACTACATCTGAAAATATGATCAACTAGCTGAGCCGCCCGGCTTTGCTCGGGTCTGTAATTTTAAGGTTCCCGTTCTCGTTTTTCCTCTTACATGAGAATTTGGGGATGAAATATAATCTTCCTTACTGTGGGACTATGTGGCATCCTAATCCTGAAAGAATTTTTGAAATATGTCCAGTAGTTCTTAAGTTTCAGTTCTCAACCCAATCCTGTTGGAATCTTCCGTTCCAGTGGAAATATGTGAATGAAATATAAATCTATGTCACTGAAGGATAATGTTACACCCTAGAGTTGAAAGAATTTTTAAAATCGGTCAAGTAACTTTATGGTTCCCATTCTCGTTCCCGTTCTGTTCCTGTGGGATTATAGGGATGAAATATAGTTTAGGTTACTGATGAAGGGAGATAATGTAGCACCCCTAGTGCTGAAAGAAATTTTGAAATCTGTGGAGTAGTTTCTAATTATCCCTTCTCAACACCGTTCCTGTGGGAATATGAGGATCAACCCTTGACAAGAACCATCTCTGGACTAAACTATGTCTACCCTGAAAATTTCATAAAAATCCGTTGGGTGGCTTAAGAGTTTTTCCCGGACATACATACATACATCCTATTTTATATATATAGATAGATAGATAGATTACTAATATTATACGTAGATATTTTTGAAGATCTCTACTTGTTTTGATTTTCCTCTCAAGATTTACAAGAAATGTAGTTCTATAACAAAATATCATCCATGGTTACCAAAAAACTTAAAGGCACTTTGGTAGACTGAGAAGAGATATAATTGGATTATTTTATATTTTGAATTAGAAGGTTTTTTAATCATTATGACAAATGATTAATAGCAAATGCATCTTTAAAGGGTGAATGATGACCAAACAAAAGCTACTAAATAAATTCGCATTCGTTAGCAAAAAAAATTACGAAAGAGAGGAACAGGGTTCGAATTACCGCAAACGTGATCGAGTAATACGTGACTGAATTACGTTTTTTTTTTTTAATTTCAAACTAATTTAATTTAATTTTTTGTTTAGGTGTGCGGGCAAAACCCCCATTCATTCGGCTTAATACAAGCTAATTCTAAATCTAACTTAATCTTAACTAAGAAACTAATAGCTAACGTTGATGGGAGGGTAACTTTACTCAAAATTCAGAAGATACCTACATAGGTTCATTTGGGCCATATGACGTTCGATGAGGGAAAACGTAATAGAGGCAAAGATTCCGTATGTTGCGAGGATTAGTGTTAAGGAAGATAGAAAGATAAAGGCTTGTGCAGTTAACCGACGCAACGGTTCCAGGAAATGAAAAGAATATCGAATATATGTTTTCGATCTTTCAACAAATTTATGCTG
The DNA here is from genome assembly GCA_914767635.1 of Melanostoma mellinum. Taxonomy (NCBI): domain Eukaryota; kingdom Metazoa; phylum Arthropoda; class Insecta; order Diptera; family Syrphidae; genus Melanostoma; species Melanostoma mellinum. Next base: position 9,515,545 of record OU612059.1, read on the forward strand.
AGAAGCTTGATGTGAATTAGGCAAGGAGGGAGATTCAAGGGTTTATTACAAGAAGGACCTTATTTTACTTATTATACATTTCAGGACCTCAATTTCACATTACTTTATTAGTATTTAATCGAATTGATGTCGATAAAAAGGCAGCAGACTGATGTTTTGTAATAAAGAGCGAATGTTGAAAGAAAAATAGCATTCACTCTTTCGATCACTTATGCGGTAATTCGACGCCAGTTTCCTTTTTGGAAACCGGATTTCGGTAAGACCGATGAGTCCTATATTTCTCATCGTGAATGCTCCAAGATTTCGTTAACGGTAGACGAACAGAAGAATGCTCTTAGAGCTTAAGTACATTTCTTTCTTATCATTGGATGCAATCTTAAAATAGCATTCCACTCTTACTGTATGTTGTAGCTTTTCTTTATAATATCCCTGTCGTTTTCGGCAGGAGCAATGGCACGTCTGAGGTCTGACTGCAACTGGGTAGATGCCTTTTAATGTTGGCCTTTACTCTCCTACATATTTAGGCAGCTATAAGCAGATAGGTGTGAGAGATGTGTTCGCACTGCAGCTACATGTGCATGCGCAGTTTGCTGTCAAAATGATCGGTAGAAATTGAAATCGGTATTATTTCACCAAAGAAACAAACATAGAGATAGAAATAGATAGAGTCTGAGGCAGAGAGATAGAGAAACAGAGAGACAGAGAGACAGAAAGACAGAGAGACATAGAGACAGAAAGAAGGACAGAGAGATATATAAACAGAGAGACAGACAGACATACAGACATAAGGGCAGAGAGACAGAGAGACAAAGATAGAAAAAGATGGATTGACGATTAAGATTCCACTTGTTTCAAGAATAAGATAATGACCGTCTTTTGAGGATGTTTGAACGGCTACTCAAACTAATTGTTCATTATTGATTTCTCCTCACCAAAGGTAAGGGATCTTTAACGGTACCTATCTTTTATTGATTGTTCACTGACTGAAGTCACACTAGCACTGATCTTCTTATCGACCCATGTATGATTGTGGTTGGTTCGTACACTCCGTTAAATGTCTATCTTTTCGATTTTTTCGCCCCAAACTGATCAGTTAAGAAACTGTTGGCTGTTAGGTGCAGAGTACATTGAAGATATGCTGCAATGCAACTAAAATTTGTCCTTGATTTTGAGCCGTACTCTTACAAGAAAGAAAATAAATTATCTTGAGCAAAACTATTTAATCAATGAGAAAACAATAGTTCGTCGGATCTACCGAAACTGAAATAAAACGCTAGGAAGGGTTAAAGTACATATTCGAATCACTTTATTTAAGTTTTTTATCATAAACCTTACTCGAATCAAGTCTGGACGTAAACGGAGGCAGTAAAAGTAAAAAAACCTTTTCACATGCATCGTACCTTTGGATCAAGAATTCGGAATTAAAGTAAAACTGTTGCAGTTAATAATCTGGTGCATACAACAAAATTAGGATTGAAAAACTGAACAGAAGCAACTATTTCGATGTTTTCAGTTCATTCTAAGGTGCACAACATTTTCTACCAAATAAAATAAAAGTATTCTAGACTTCCTGCCTTCAGGAGCAGTAACTGCTTGTATTGGCTGGTACTTGAGTTCCTTGAGTTCTGAATCAAAATAATGACTCCATTTACACTTCTTCTTCTAGCAATTGAGTAAAAGCTATAGAGACAAAAAATTCTATTTTCGTTAAATTGCTGGAATCACTTAAGATTAAAGTTCTCTCAAATATCATTTCCGCCTTTAAAGGAGCGCAGGTTACAGTTTAGGAGGGTATCGGATAGTCTCATCTTCCTGTTCGTCAATGCAGATTCTGCAGGATTCATTTTATAAGGATCGAGTCCTGTTTACAACGCACTGCCGAGTTATAGCAGCGATTATTGAATTAAGATGCAATCAGTCAAGAAACTTCAGAAATCTAGTACGTTTTCGAACAAGCTTTTGTCTAGACAGGTGGATTTTAATGGATTGAATTAACCCCTACATGTATATCCACAGTCGTAGCTAGCATCATGATTCATGAACTTCTCTAATAGTCTTTGCACAAATCCTTAAAAGCTAGAGAAAACTCAGATCGGGAGACTTTTTAGCGTAGGAGTTTGCAAAAAGAAATACATTTCATTCCGCCAACTTTATCAATGGATTAATTGAGCAATTCAATATCGAAACCCACATTTGTGTGACGATTGGGTACCGTTGAAAGCTTGAGCAGATCCGCCATTTCCTACACACGAAGAATGATGCTGAAGTGAATTGAAAATGTTAAATTTTAACTATATGCAATGGCAACAGTGTTCAAAATTTCAAAATATAAAATGAAGAAATTTCCCGAATATAAAACTTTCAAAAAGAAAAATCTGCAAATTTGTGGAGATTCTCGTTGAAAACTGAATAAGATCCGCAGCCGTTTTTGGATGGGTATTACAAAGAACACTCAGCCTTAAACAGCTCCAAGCTCCAACTAGGCAAAATAACAACCCTTACGTACAGACTTTTCTAAGATGTGAAGCAATTTAAGCGAAAAATTCGCTTCGATGAATGCATTCACTGTGCATGCATCGTATACATAACACACCTTCCGCAATTACTTTCATGTGCATAAATTGCGAATTGCATAAGACTTAAACCCTCTTTCAAGTTCTTTTCTATGGAGTTCAATGGATGTGATTGAAGTGAACCTCATTCCATTGCCAATTTCGGAACCAAACCACCGTGAGAGACGTCAAGCTTCAGTGAATTGCACCTACGTTAAATAAGGAAAGTCTATGAATCGTTTATTTTTGCGGTTATACCTTGACTTGGTGCCCTGTTTGAAGAATCAGACAAATAAGTTCTCATTGTTGAAGCACTTTCTTGGAATATAATCACTCGACAGTATATCAACAAACCAAGGCTAACACAGCAACATACCAACATATCGCACATCTCACATTGACATTGTCGATGTTACTTGAGTTGCATACAGTAAGACGAAGCCCTTAGTTCTCAGTGAAGCAGACTCAAATGCGTTATAACGCTGTGATTTTTCAATTTTTTATTTCATGCGGTATTCCAGAAGTACTAATAGAAATACCAAAAGGAAATGTAAGAGTATGAGGACAATTGCGTGGTTTTGGTTTATGTATGTGATTTATAATCTACGGTACTGAGGAATAAAGTAGCATCCAAAAGCTGAAATAATTTTTGAAATCGGTCAATTAGTTTTAAAATTCTTGTTGTCGGTCCCGTTTTTGCTCCTATGGGAAGTAGTTTCTTACTGTCCGTTCCCAATCCGGTTTCCGTGAAGTACTTACAAGTAAATTTAAGAGTAAATTTTTTGATGAACTTTTTTTTATTGACATCAATTGCTTATTTGGTACCCATTGTGCAATGTCTGGAATTTTTTTGTGTCCCATAAGCCTCAGAAAAAAAATTTTATTTCACGGATATCGCATTTATCGAGAATTGGCAAGGGTTTCTAGAGTAGTCAAAAGATTAACACGGAAAGCGCTTTCCAAACTAGGCATTCGGAATCAGGATAAAACTATATCTATATAAACTATCAAGGGGCTATTTTTTACAACCATCATCACCCTAATGATCAGTCTATTAAGAACACCAAGACGGAGACGACTTCAAATGCGGACGTATTCAAATTTGTTTGTCCCAGGACTTGATCATGTCAAATAATCGCACCATGTGGCATGGCCAAAATGCATCCATCGGGATGAATACCAGAAAGCTTTGCAGGAAGGGTTATTTTCTCCTTCCTTGATTTGGAAGGAAAATATTTTTAAGGAACTGGCTGGGTAAAAGTTAATATTTATTAGAACATTTTAAGTTTTGAAACTCTAGTTTGGATGACATAAATTGTGTCAAAATTAAAAATGATATTCCAAACTCATTATAGAAATGGAATATTTTTGCCGTAGAAAAAAGGGCTAACTTAGTTAGTTGGTGGATTTACTGTCTGTCTCTTCCTTTTTGACGAGATTCAACGAAGCTCTCATTTGAACAGGATATGAACATGAGCAGAGGCTGCTGCACTTTATTTTTTTTTTTTTAGGATGGTATTTTTGCGTGATGATACTAATACGGATCTAGGCACATCTAATTTGACTTTCAAGCTCCTGCTAGCATACGAAACATCTTCATTTCTGCTGCTGTAAACTCAATCTTATTATGTGAAAGCATTGTCAGCCGTACGTCAGTTCTGGGCCCTATTCAACAAAAAAAAAAATCGAATTATTTCATCATCATATATTTTTTTGGAAAGTGAAAAGGGTTTCTGTTCCACAAAATTCTCTGCAAATTTTACTTAGCTTGTCATAACATAAGGCAAGGTACATGGCACTAGACTGCCCTCGAGACACTGTTGTGGGATTGTTTGAATGTTCCTGTGAACTTGAGGGTCGAGAAAGGACAAAGGGGCTAGATCAAGCACTTTTTGGGTGACTCAATAAGCGGCAAGTGGTTTTCTTGTTTTTTTGACTTTGGATCGTGAGAGAAAAAAATAAAAATATTAGAAAGTTGAAAGTAGAAAATGATTGTTAAGAGAATTATTAGAAAAGTGGTAGAAAGTTAAATTTCTTTTGGGATTTGAAACTTTATACTTTAATGCGGGTTTATTTCACCGATATTACCAGCATTGGAGATTCAAAGGCAACTTCGTCAAATCAGAACTTAAACAGACACGGGAAGGCAAGAGGACGCTCAGCGAAGAACTGCCGAAGCACCAAGAACGTTAATTGACGGGTCAGTTCCAAAAGCCAAAAACGACGTTAAATGCATGGGGATCCAGTTGAATGAACCACAGAGGTTCAACTCTCACGTTGATTACAGGAAAGTAAGCTTTGCTATTTACCAGATCCATCTACTTAAACAAAAACAATCAATGGATTCAGCCAAAAGACAAAGATTCTGCAACTTCTTCAACTACACGCAACTCATCTACCCGGCAATTGCTTACTGCTTTCACACATTGTGAAGGTCTACGATGACCAAGATCAAGAGGCTGTCAATAATAGAGAAAAAAATCTTATAAATCTGTACTGGACTATTATACTGCTCGATAAGTCAGAGACAAATCAGAATCAAAAGACTGCATGAAGAGGCACACATCCAACAATTTGACACATATCTCATCGAAACCAGCCAAAGATACCTAATACCCTAATTCCCGAATAGGAGACATCATACGCCAGCCACGACATCCCAACGGATCAGCGATACCATGAATCACCGGATCTACTGGACGAGAATCTCATGAGAACCACCAACGAAAATGGCAGCATCTTCTACGCAGACCCAGGAACAGCCCACTACCGTGGCTGAACTAGCAAATATTTAACATTTCAGATTTCGGTTCATGGTTTGGAAGTCTCAGCAAAAAATCTCTTGGTACCAACTTTTCCAATTTACAATGTACTGCAAAAATATTTTTGTAATTCGTTTTGATATTAAATTAATCGAAATGTTAATTCGCTATCGTCTTTTTATCGCTCTTTGTTACCTTTTTTAATTAGCGAACCCGGCCTAGCTTAGTGGCCGTGGATTCGCAGAATCTCGATTGCTGTGTGTTGCACTTTTTTATCCAGTTGCCGACCTGTCAACGGCTAATCGAGATTTTTCTTCGAAGCACACGTGTATCTTCCTTCCTTCTTAAGCGTCTGTTTTTATCACTGCTCCTGTGGCGTACTTAATGTATGTGTCCGGTGTTTTCCTTTCGGGCAGGTACTCAAGGACTGTAATAAAAAGCAGAGAAATCGAAACATTTCCTCGGTTTACACAAAAGTCCCACAAGAAATCTAATTTCGGAAAAGAAACTACATAATGTGTGGATGTAAGGCTAGGTTAGGTGGAAGTGGCTGTCAGCCAATGAGTACATTGCCTGAAACACTGATCTCAGAATCCCGATGTAAGATAAACGAGTTGATCACCCATTTATCTTCCATTACGGGACTAGCCGGTTAATCACCCGCTAGTCGAACCACGCGAGCTGATTTGACATCTCCCTCAGAGGCATTTTACAGTTTTGGACCGTGATTGATTTCGTATAGACAGGGGCAAGAGATTTAAAGGCAGCTTGGCTGTCCGAGAAGATTCGAATATCCGTCTAGGATATGGAGTCTTCTTTGTGTCAAGACAGCACATCCTTAATCACCAGAATTTCCGCTTGGAACACACTACAATGATCGGGTAGGCGGAAGAAAAGACTGAGACTCAGTTTTTCTGAGTAGATTCCACTTCCTACACCTTCGCTGGTTTTTGAACCATCGTTGTAAAAGTGTATTGCTTCATTTTCCAAGAGAGTACATTTTCCTAAGATTCTCTTGAAGGTATGGTTACTTGGAAATTATTATCAAACCCCAACTTGAGGGTGGTGTAGTCGGATCGATTCGGTACGGATCTAAAGTTATCTAGAATGGTAGTGTGGCTGATTTGATTACTGTACCACTGTGATGTAGCTCTGAGTCGAGTAGCTGAGCTAGCTGCGACTTCTTTGCTGAAGATATCTAGGGGTGTGAGATCTAGTAGTATATTGAGGGCGTCCGTTGGGGATGGAATCTTTGAACTTTGGCTACCTTGTTGTAGTTGACCATCTGTCAAAAATGAGACCTAGATATTTAGCCTGATTTGACATTGTGATAGTTGCCCCTTTAATAGTTGGGGATCTGAAATCCGGAATTTTGTATTTCCTCGTAAAGAGAACTATTTCCATTTTGTGTGGATTGATATTCAGACCACAATCTACAGCCCAATTATTAAGCTTGTTAAGTGCTGTTTGTTGCTGCTCAGCTAGGGTTTGTGGGTGCTTGCCTAAAACAGCAATTGCTACATCATCGGCATAGGCTATAGTTTTGAAACCTTCGTCCTCTATGTCGACTTACATTGATAACGACCAGGTTCCACAGTAGGGGAGATAAAACTCCTCCCTGCGGGGTTCCTCTATTGGCCATTCTGCTTGTTTTGTAGTTCCTCAATTCGGAACTAATGATTCTGCTGCTGAGCATTGTTATTATCATGTTCTTGATATGTTCCTCTATGAGCAGCCCATCAAGAGCATTAGTGATTGCTGTATTGTTAACATTGTTAAATGCACCCTCTATGTCTAGGAATGCGACGAGGGAGTATTCTTTGTGGTGCAGGTATTTTTCAATGGTGCAAACCAGAGAGTGGAGTGCAGTTTCCACTGATTTACCTTTTGTATAGGCATGTGGCGTGTCGTTGAGATCAGACTATGTTTAATTTCTTGTCTTAAGTGTATGTCAATCATTCTTTCCAGTGTTTTAAGGAGGAAGGATGATAGACTAAAAGGTCTTAGATGATGATATTTGCAACCTGCTGCAGCTCCGCAGGGATGATTTCGACAGGCCCTGGTGATTTATAAGGGTCTCTAGAGATAAGACCTTTACCATTTCGGTTTGCAAGTCGAGGCAAGTGCTCCTCGTCTGTTATTGTCAACGAGCTAATTGGGAAATGAAGTAGTGGACCTTACGATAGCCCAAATTCGAGATCAATTAAATAAAACCTATGATTTCCGAAAATGCAACAAATTTTTAAAAATCTCTTTTAATTTGGTTCTTAGAATTTCTGCTTCAAATGCACTGATTTAAAGGTTCATAGGAAAATAAGAATGCTTCCAAACTTGTTTTTCCTCTGAATCTAGGTCCGGATTCTGACCTTCTCTTACAGCGACTTCCCAAACATCGAATAAATTAGTTTTCCCCATCTCTGAGCTTCTATCAAATCATGAAAAATAAAAAGAAAGACATGATGATTTTGTATTCCCCGATAAATCACTGCTTTCATTATGTTCTCTTAAATCCGCATACAGGTCTTCGAAACCTCTTAATACCTGAGATCAAATAAGAAGCTCCGGATTATAACGCTTGGCTGTCGTCTGTCGATCAATGAAAAATGAGTGCAGACATTGGGGTGTGTAGTGCTAAGGTAACAAACTACAGAATTTCGGAGCTACCAATCCTGCCTTTTGATCGCACAAAAAAAAAAGACAAAAGTAATACTTCTTGTATTTCATTTACTTGTACCATCAGATCAAAGTGTGGTATAGAAGAACTGCCTACAATAGTCGGTATACATTATCTAGAAATTGATTTTCTTATTCTCAATAATCCGAATTGATTGCACTCCAAATTTGTAATGAAAATAATCTAACTTCTCGGAATACCTCAATAAACAAAAGTTCCTTCATCGACTCAGCTATTCACAGTGACTTTGTTAAAAAGTTCTACACAAGGACACTTAAAACCAAATCATAAGAAGAGGAAATTTATATTGACATTCCCCTGCTTGAACTTTCGATATAAACTTAGGTCGGACAGAAATAAAACTTATTCCTTCAACTCTCAGAACTGTTGACGTTGATATACCGTTTTCTTCCCTGATGTTATTTATTCTTAGACACGAGGGTAATATTCCCCATGATGACCAACCACCACCACGTTTGGTCATAACGTGTGACAAGTTGTCAACTGAAGAAGAAGCTATATGTTATTGTTTCATTCTACATGCTACACACTTGTGCCTAAGGGAAATTGTCTGCACTTAAATCGAAATTCTTCTGAGGAGAAGGACACATCATATTACATGGGGGAGGTAACTTTTGTGTGATGAATAATTTGAGAAAACGCTGCCTGGCCTTTCCTGTCATCCCTTGGTAATAATCTGGACAAGAAAAAGTAAGAAATATTACAAACTTGTTCAATTAAGCGTGAATGAACAGCTAGAAATCTCTTAAGCTTCATCTAATGAGAATTGCTCGAGAAACATTCACATTTATGGTGAAGGGTCATCTATTATAGAAGCACGCGTTTAATAGTGTTTTCTTTTCCTTCCTTTTTTCTTTTCTTATCCCCCCCATTGTTTTTGGATAAGTATTCTTTTTATTTGAGGGAAGTTGGATGGAAAGTAGAAAACAAAATTAATTCCCATTACCTCGACGTAAGTATTTTGTTCGTTTTGACAGGTGAAATAGGCCAGGCCCCTAACTTCCTCTCCCAGCATCTTCCACGAAAAATGAAAAACAAATTGATTTTCTCCAACAAGGTTGTATTTTAATTGCGATAAAAGATACTTGAAAATAATAAAAAGCAAAAAGAAAAAGTAAAATTTTGAAAGGGAATACGGAGTATGAATATTAGAAGAGCTTTGCCTTAACGGGCTCTTTTCGGAGAAGAAGAGCAGGGATCTATCTACTTAACAAACAAATTTGTTTCCAGTTAGGTAATTTAATGGCATTGGTAATTTCCTGACAAAAGCATAATGAAATAAAAAGGGAAACATGAATCATAAGGAAGAAAGGACCTTAAAGTTGAATTCGTTTTCATAAAGCTGAAGGGTGCATTGGTAGATTTTTTATCGATTTATTTAAACAGATTGAAAAGGTACGTGTATTTTTTTAAGTGCCCACACATGCTTCATATTTGTTCCCAAAACCTATGGTATCCTATGGTATCTGTTGTAAAGCATTGAGTTCCCAAGACAGTGCCCTTCTGGGAAATCGGCTTATGTTTCGAATTAATAAAAAAATTCCTTGAAATTATTATATTTTTATTTCGCATCTTAAGAAGTCCTTTTAAGTTGTTCCATTGCAGTGCGTCCCGTTTCATATAACTTGAGCTTATTTTGATCTTCTGTCGCTAGTTAAGTGTCTGGATTAGGATCTTTGCTTTTCTAGCTGCCATCAGTGGTAGTGAAGAGTCTAAGACTTCTTCTTCATTCGTTTTATTTTCGTCAGTTGATGAGCAGCACAATTTTTTCCATCGAATCGTTGTATTCTTCTTTTCCACTAAAGAAATGTACATCAAAAGGTTTGCTTATGAGGCAAAGTAGATTCCTTGTTTAATTTTCTTCAGCATTCCAAAGATATTTCTACCGGGAATTGTCATGGTGGGCGATCTAGTGCGATATTTCTCTAAGGAGATGTTTTGATATTTATGCCGTACATAAAACGTTGGAGACGCCCTCCAATCGACGAAAATATGCAGCTGTCGTACCGTAAGCATTTGCAATGAATTCAACGAAGAAAAAAATCAGAACCATTGATTGCTATGGAAGCCTGAAATGATTGAAATTCTGAGTCGGAATGGGCAAGCCATCAGTAGTATCCAGGGAACGTAAAGGAATTACGAAAATGTGTCACTTAGATCTTGAAAGGCTTGCCAACGAATTTATCGACATAACCGCAACACCAAATTGGTGAACACGATCAGAACTCGGAGTCAACCAACCGTACGGATTCAGAGCTAAATTACAATTCACAGCCTGTAAAAAAGCGTTAGATAATCTTCATATAATACTCTCCGAACTGATGGAAGAGCTCACCCTGTATTACTAACAGTTTCCGGCAGGCTCCCTTGTAATAAGTTCAGACTCTACCAGTAGCAGAGACCAAGAAAAACCGAACCTGCTGTGATTGATTTGGTAGTCTTTGCCACACAAGAAACGATCGGATCTGACGAAAACTTCAAGCAACATTTGTATTAATTGGAAAAATGAGCTCTTTAAGCATCTTAGAAGCAATTGGCATGATGAAAATTTACGGTTTAATTTTCTATTTTTTTTTTTTATTTTAAAGAAGAGGATTATATGCTAACCTGGAGAACTCAGACTTAATTACCGGTCCATTGTACTACCAGGGTAGCAGCCTTCCCTTTTTTCTGTGTTGCAGTAGTGGAAATAAGGTGTTAGTTATTTCACATATAACCTCAAGGGCGGCGAAACTAGGAGGCTGAAAGAAAAGTAGATGCCCAGAGCGGGATTCGAACCCACGCATGCGGCCTACCTTCTGAACACTCTACCACTGCACCACGGCTGCCCTCGGTTTAATTACTTGACCATTCGAAAGGAGTGACATACTCTCAATAAGTTTCTATAACTTTTTTATTCGTTCTCTATAGAATTGAATATTAAACATAACAGTGACTTTTTTCGGACAATGATTTATTTTAAGCGTAAAATGAATGGATATTCAAGCTGTATGAAGTATTTCAACAAACTGACTATTGATATTCGGGAAATTTGTAACCTCAATTTTCGTTTTGCCTATTTTTTGTTCTGACCCTCAAACATATTTAACAAAAGTTTCAGCCATTGTTAACATGGGGACTTTGGCTTTGAAGTTGTCTGAAGTTGAGTCACCATCATTGGGCTCAGATACCAAGAAAACGGTAATTCCTGATGAGATCCCACAAATTTTATTGTGCTGCGCATCTTCAGCCATTCCACTGAAGGACATTTGTAGTCTATCGCATTCAAATGGTATTTTTTTTTTTTTTTTTTTGAGGGTTGGAAACATCGTATGAAACTAGATGTTCCTTTTTTGGTGTGCAATGTTTGGCAACTCGGCATACACAGTTTGTGTATATATAGATTTATTCCTACTTATCACATAAAGCGACCTCAACTTTTTCTTCTAATATCTAATCGTGTTACTAATTAGAGCTTTAATAGTCCGGTCAATTTATACATAAAAATAGTGGTCAAATATAGAAAATTCCGACAGAGCCAAATCTTCGTAGAGACCTTAGGTTTACCACTAAGTATAAAGTGTCAAAAGTCCCAATCAGTCCCATGTGTGCTTAAAGACTTATGCGGGGTCAAAAGTCAAAATTTTAGGTTTTCGGATTTTTCTCGAAAACGGTAAGTTTCATTGAAAAACACTTCGAAACAAAGATGCAGCTCTTAAAATTCTCTATAAAAATGGTCCAAATAATTTTTTCTCAAAGGCCCATTATTTCCCAGATATTGCGCTTGTAAGAATCACGTTTTACATAATATGCGCACATATGCCACGTATGTACATTGTACATATTGAAATGCTCAACCAAGAAAAAATGCCTACTCGTGTCTCCTTTTTTGTCTACATTATACTATTCTAAGAAAATATACTCTAAAAAGACCGCCGGGCCGCCCGGTCCCTTACAGAAACTATCTACTGGAATAACATCTGGCTTTGAATGTGGCTATGTGTATTTATTACAAGCGTCTACTATAGTAGTAAGTGGCTGATCAATTAATCAATTTGTTTATTTCAAATTTTACTTTATTGCTTAAAACATTATTGCGGTCACTTTTTCTGAAACATTTTCTCATCAATCTTTCTCTTATAATTTACAATTAATACTCATATGGCCTATCCACCCATGTCTTTTTATTGAATTTGATTGAGAACCTGGTTTTAGCGAAGCCTTGAACCTATCTACTCCCAACATTTCTACAGCTCATTTTAAAGCTTACAGATTGAGCTATTGTCGGAAACTTAGGAACCTTTTTCACGAGCTTAATTGTTTAATGCAATGCCAAGGGTAAATTTCTAACAAACTTAGAAATTTTTCTAAACTGCACCAGAGATGTGCAAATGGGGATGAACCCAACATGGTTTTAAACCCCTTTCACTGAATAAAACCTGTGTCCGGTGTTCGTCAGGCTTCAATTTCTGTACTTTGAAGTGTCAAACTCATAAAAATAAAAAATAAATAGGGTGGCGCAACAGAGCAAGGAGCCCCTGGGCCTAGCATATTTCTCACAACCATGCTTTGTGAGGGAATGGAGGGACCTACAATTTTCTGCCGGTTCCGAACGGCTGATTGAGAATGCGCTTTTCATGGCAATGAATTTACTAACGGAGGACTTGCCAATTCCTCGCGAAAGGCGATACCCGTGGAAAAACATTTTTGCATTTAGCCTCTGCTGGGATTCGAACCTCGAACCTCTGGGTTATCAGGTGGACATGCTAACCATTACGCCACGGGTACCACAAGTGTCAAACTCAACTAAAGATAAATAACGAGACAGAGTACAAAATGGCTGTTATAGAAAATAAAACACTACCTACATACACCTATGAGCAATGTAAACACCAATTTGATTTTTAGTCTAAGGTACCCCACCAATCAGAAAGTTTTGTTACTGTACAGTATATCATTAGACCAGATAGAAATGGTTCTTGTTGTGTTAAGATGAGCTAAGAGTTTACTTTTGTTTCTATAAACGAGCTTTTCAAAATCAGGACTAGTGCTTTGTACTTAACTAAAAACAATTCAGGCGCAAGGCTAACCATCCAAAAGATTAGTTCATATTGTGTAAGGATTTCAGGCTTATGGATTTATTCAACACAACCGTCTGGTAGATATTTAGAGATATTTTATAGGAGAATCGGTCTCAAGAGCACATACCTACCGATCAAAGAAAGATAGCAACTTAGAAAGCACATACAAAAATTTGGATTAGGCGAATGTCGACAGGCGCGGACTCAAGGGAGGGGGGTCACAGGGGTCATGACCCCCCCCCCCCCCCCAAAACAGCCCGCATTTCAAAAAATAGAGCTAAACCAATCGAAACTGAAACTGAAAATCAAAAAAAAAATAACCGAACAAAATCTAATTTTTGTAAACTTGAAAAACGGAAACTAACCAAGCGACCAAAATCAACTATGGAAAATTTGCAATCAAAAAATGGCTGACTCAACATGACTGGCTCAAAATTGAATAAATTTCTCACACAATACTGACTTTTGTATCAATTTCTCTACATTTGGATATAAGCTTTAGTTAATATCTTAACATTTGATTACAAGTTTTAAGTAAAAACAATTTATAACACAAAATCCAGTCTTCTATTTTGTTTCGCAAATCTGTTGATGATCGCATCGATGTCCAATTCAATGTCCCGATGAATGTGTAGCAATGCAAGACCGGTGAGTCTGTCTTCTGCCATAGTCAATCTCAACCAAGTTTTGAGGCGACGCAACGGAGAGTTGAAAAGCTCCTTTCTGTAGTGGCTGCAGTAACAGGAAGCGTCATTAAAATCCAAAGCAGGGTATGAATAGCCGGATACATTACTCTATCACACGCATCAAGGGCGGCAGAAACCGAATCAGGAAGTTCACCGCCTTTTTCAACAATTCGGTTCCATTTTGCTACCCACAACTCAAATTCTGCAATAACGCTTGCAGGAGGAGTGTTCAGAAGCTTCTGGTAGATGACTGCTACGAGATTAACTTCTTCAATGTCCTCCTCTGTATAAGAAGTCCGAGGCAGAAAAACTCTCAACCCAAAAAGCTTCAATACGTCTGTTGAAAGACTTTCGTTGAGGTCCGTTAAAACGTTGTCTAAAAGAGGAACGTAAACACCTCTTCTAAAATATTCCTTCGGGGTTTGCTCTGTTTGGCGATTATCTCGATGTTTTTGAAGAGAAACAACGCGTGGTACTTTCAACTCGACACCCAACTGTGTTGCAAGATTTTCAGTTTCAGAAAACAACCGTTGGAAAACAGAATCAGCATCGCTTCTTTTCTTCTCAAGCACAGTTAAAGTATCTTGTATGTAAGCGGTTGCTTTCTTCAGATCTAATGATGGTGTTTGCAGTAGTCGGCTCAAAGGTAAAGTTACCCCTACAAAAACAATATTTTAGTTTTAAAACTAACGATCATACAAAAAACTTTGTAGTGATGGCATAAACTGAGGCATTTAATTAAAAACAAAGAGAATAAAGAAGATAGTAAAAAAGCTATACATGCCTAGAACATCACTCAAGCAAGAAGTTGAAATCAGAAACGCTGAATTAAGAAGAGCATGATGAAGGTTTGCCGCAGCAGATGCACTTTTTTCATCCTTCCAATCCGAAATTGCATGTGTCCTTCGTGATTTTCGACCCATCGTGTCTCGCAAAGTCTTTGAAGAGATTTTCCACCAAGCTCTTTTTCGAAGACGCTGTGCCTTTTTGCTGAAGCATTTGCAAAAGCTACAATGGTTTTCATTGTTCCTGAAGCATTTCGGCAACTCGTGACATTGGATGATTTTAGCAAAGACTTGTTCAAAACATGATTATTGCAAGGACAGCGTCGAGCGTGAATTGCCACTTTCATCAACTCGTGACATGCCCCTTTCATATCAGACGCCATAACCGAGCAACTGTCTGTACCAATACCAACCAAGTATTGCAAGTCCAAATCAAATTTGTTACACAAATCTATGACAATATGTGCCAATGCCACTCCAGTTAAACGCCGCTCGTTCCCTTCTACATCTTCTGGCCCAATGGCAGAGTAGGCATCGCAAAATGTGATGAAGTCTTCTCTGGTAACTCCGTTCCAGTGGTAGCAAAGTGACAAGCTTAGTTGTTCCGTGTGCGAAATGTCGGTGTCGGTCCCGTGACCCCCTCCGGAAAAAAATTCTAGATCCGCGCCTGAATGTCGAGGCTCGTTTATGAAAATATGGAAGAGGGTCGGAGGCAAAATAGAGCCCTGGGGCGCACCAGCATTTATAAAGTTGTTATCAGACTCGAAACCATCCATTACAATTTGTATTGAAAGGTCAGAAAGGTGATCTCTAATCCAACGAAGAAGAGACTCATCGATACCAAAAGCACGCATTTTCGATTAAAGAGTTTGATCCCAAACTGCATCAAATGGTTTAGAAATATCAAGTGCAATAATCGTACATTCTTCAAAGATTGGTCCCACTTTTCGATGAGATATGCCATCCAACCACCAGTAAACCTTTTTCTACGAAAGCCGTGCTGTCAATCATTAAGAAGCTTTCGTTCTTCATGATGTTATATGAGCTGTCAGTTTATCAATGTTTCAATGACATTAGAAGAAAAGGATGTTAGTGCAATTGGTCGGCAACATCCCGGAAGGGGTGGCTGATTACCCTTTTTTATGGACCGCTAAGACAAATACAGTTCTCCATCGATAGATAGAAAAACTTATGTAGTTGTTTTGCCAGCGTACAAGAACACCTCTTCAGAATAATGGCGGGGATACCATCTGATATATTGAGGACTTTGGGTTCTCGCAACCGACCGAGTTCAAAAAAATGTCTGCTTTATCACAGAATTTACAGACTCAAGCTCATGTGGAACCACTATTATATCACGAAGTGTCTTGTATCAACCCTTCCCTATCGAAAGAGAGGAAGCTTCCGTTTGGACAAATAGACTGAAACGTTTTTTTTTCATCATATATTAAATACTGGGGTAAGAAGTCATAAATTATAATCAGGCCTTTGGTCGAAATCATTGTTTTTGCAGCGTAACCTCGAGTCAGTTTTATAATGAAATTGTCGATTGTGTTTATTTGAGTCAATTCAATTAATCTTCATTCTCACTTAAAATAATAAATCATGAACAATTTTCCCTCTTGTACAGGACCCCACCAATCTGGCTGAACAGGAAACACTTCACTCGAGAAATTTCCAGAAATCAAAAGAAATACTATAGCCACCCAGTGCCAAATATCTTTTGTACCACAAAAGTTCAAATTTCCCAATAGAATGACAGAGAATCTCACTAGTATCAGAGTAAAATTTGAATACCAGGATTCTACTTTTCTATTAAAGTTTCTTAATATTCTTTTACAACACAATTCTTCAATGTTTTCTTTATTGCGACGAATGAATTGTTGTTTTTTTAAGAACATAATGGGCAATTCAACATCCAACGTCAATTGATTGCATCAACGCCCTTCGGCCTTAACGTACGATAATTAAATTTCATTTTGCTCTTCGTTTCCGACGTGGCATCATTAGAATGGCGGAAGTTCTTTCGCTCACATCCGGGAGATATAAAATTGAAAATTTTGTTTGAGAGAAATCTATTCTCAACTTCATATCTATGAGCAGAGGAGTTGAAGAAAAATTAAATTTAAATGCTCTCCTCCCTATGTACAGCTCGAAGCGGTTAGATTCGCTTACAACCACTCCCTTATATTCGAGCGAGTTCGCATCAAAAAACCCCCCGCTAATGGCTCATTCATATGCACGAGCTTTTGACTACACAATTGACGTGGCGAAGTACTTCCGCTCGTTGCTTGAGATAATCCTTGGGAAATGTTTCGTTTGGGGATTTGCCACCCCGAACCAGGTTTCACCATCAGCCTTGTCCCTAAAAGAAAACTGTCGCAGGGTTGTCACTTTATCAGAAATATGAAATTAGTTTTGATTTTGTTTTTTAAGTTGTAAGAAAATTTGTTATAGTTTTCTGGAGCAATTTTACAAGAAACATAGCCAATTTTCCAATTGAAAGATTTTCCTTATTCGTATCACCTTTCGCTCGCTAGGATCTTGCAAGTACTCCGACAGTAGTTATACTGCCATGAAAAGCGCTCAAGGCACTAATCACAAATACAAACCAACTGAAAAGGTAATTTTTGAGGCAAAAGTCAGAGTTTTTTGTTAACATCAGTCAAAGAGAGCATTCTCTTGTTAAGTAATTTTGACCGAGGTTTCGATGAACCCGTTGCTTTGGAGGGAAATTTGACTACAGGGATATGTAGAAATCAGTAGTCTATGAAATGTCGGTGATGATAAGTGGGAAGCATATGCAGTTGACAATTGGAAACCAACTCAAGTCTTATGAACTACCTTCATGTGAAAAAATGTGTTTGTGTCAATGAATTATCGGAAACAATTTCCTTTGTAAAAATATCCCTACTAAAAAGTGGTTAGCTTTGTCTGTCTTCAATGATGTGCATAAGCCAAATTATCAAAAGATTCAAAAGTGGGAACCCTCACGATTTAAGTACCTGCATATTCCATCCATTTGCAAAGTAAACCACCAAAGTATGTTAAAACATTCATGTGTATCATGCATCTGCTATGCATGCGTTACAAGGACACTTTGGAATTGTACCAACCGAATTAATATTTAATGCGTGGCATAAAATGTTTCGAAGCTGATAGACAAAACATGGGGAATCACTAAGGGTTGCCAATCGTCACCGTGTTGAGCCAGCTTATTTGAATTTTCAAATTGACGTTTCTGTGCCATCAGAACATGACATACATGCACGAAGATCCATTTGCCATTTATCCTACTTAATCAGAACTGTTATGCAAAATAAATGAACTGGTTTCAATTCAATTGGAACTTTGTCACGCTAACAAATTACAGAGTTCATATTTCTCATTCGAATACACTGCCACCACCAAAGAGTCAATATGATGAATGCTTTGGATTGTTGCCCAGATGAGAACCTCTTAATGAAAATGGAAATAATTTATACCAAGTTCGTTGAGTATTGACAATCTTTTGGCGATGTCTGTTTGACTAACTTTATGTTTTGTTTGTTAAGTCCTCCCTTATCAAACCTTCGAGGGTCGCCAACAAGAAAAATTTTTCAAAATACAAAAAGTCGTAACCTATTATACTCTTAAACTCAGGAGATTGTATTTCATGTCGACGAAAGAGATACCAAGCTTTGTAGATATGTATGTCCATTTTTATTGGGTCATTTCAATGAATATTTACGGCGCCAATTTTTTCCTCTTTATGGGCATTTTCGTGGGCAACAAAGTCAATTTACTTATTATTTTATCAACAACTTATAATTGGGTTTCGTTTGGATATAGACGAGTAGGTATACATTTATATGTATATACTTTTTATTTTTATCTAGGGGAAAGATAAGGTTTGTTAGGTCGGGTTGGTTAGTCAAGTGTAAAGAATATTTTGATGAAAATATATTCAAGGCCTTGACATTTAGCAATAAAAAAGTTGGCTTTTCTTATGGAAACGATGTCATTAAAAGATTCGCCATAAATAACGATTGAGTAACCATTTTATGCGCTGATGAAATTGAATAAATATTTGAACACCAATAAACTTCTATATCCTATTCTTTCAGTTCTTTGGAGAGAATAGGCTGAGATTTATTTATTTGTAGCTTAATTTTATATGCAGTTAAACCAAGAGTTAGATTTTCGTTCCATTAATCGTTCAAATATCTACTCTTAAATGGCTGACTCAAGATATTCGCACAGCTTAATCTTCTTGCAATAGTAATTCAATCTGTCGATTGTTGTGAGGCCGGTCTATGAAAAATGTTCCATCATTTTTGTATATTCAAAGATTCAATACGCTCTGTGTGAAATGCATAAATCAAAACAAAAGTATATGGCCATATTTATTCGGAATTTCAGTCCGGGTCATACAAAACAATATTTGGATAATTTGCTGGAGAAATTCAGCCGAATTTATATTTTTGACCACACATCCATACTCCCGTATTTTATTCCTTCTTTTTTCCAACTTCGTTCTAAATTTCATTATTTCATCCATTAGTAGAAAACAAAGCGGAAAAAATAGCCTCCTGATATCTTCATTCGGAAGGCAATCTCCTGGCATTTTAATTTAAATATGATTTCTGGCATCTGACCACCACGGCTGGCTCGGACGTAGTCTAATCTAGAGATCTTATTTTCGATGACTTTTTACTACATTTGTTTCCGTATATCGGCAGTAACGCGCCGAATATTGTCGTCGAAGTGGTCAATCACTTCAGGCTCATTGGCGTAGACTAGCGACTTCGCTTATCTTCACAGAAAATAGTCAAGCGGCGTTAAATCGCTCGATCTTGGAGGCCAATTCACGGGTCCAAAACTTGAAACAATGCATGCGGTCACCAAACGTTTCCTTCAATAAATCAATTGTGGCACGAGTTGTGTGACATGTTGCGTCGTTTTGTTGAAACCACAACTCCTGCATATCATGATTGTTCAATTGTGAACGAAATAGTCAGTAATCATCCACCAGCCCATAAAGCACACCACGCAGTCAGTTTTTCTGGATGTAACGGTGTCTCAACAAACACTTGAGGATTATTATTACTCCAAATTCCGCAGTTTTGTTTATTCACGTATCCATTCAACCAAAAGTGAGCTTTATCGTTACACAAAATTCCCTTTTGAATTTCGTGATCGACGGCTATGATTTTCAAAATAAATTTGCACTTTTTGGAAGCGTTGTTCAGGCGTCAGTCTATTCATGTTGAAATGCTAAACCAAACTAAACATAAATCACTTGACGGCTGACAAAATGGCCGCCAGTTGAAAAAGTGTTGCCAACTTAATGTTTTATACCTCTAAGAAAACACCCGTTGTAACGTCTTCGATTTCGGGCGAGCTCTCTCTAATTTTGCGCTCTAAGTTGGTTGAGGTCTTCTTCCACTTGATTGCACCACCTAAGACGAGCTCTTCCCCTTTCGCAAATTTCCTGCAATGTGCTTTCGAAGACCTATCAAGCCGGAGCGTTTGAGTTCATCTGCTCTACATGGCCCAACCGTAGTAGCCTTGCGATGCGTACTCTTCTGGCTATGCCCATGTTGCGGTGCAGCTCATACAGCTTATTGTTGTATGTTCTTCTCCACACATTGTCTTCGATTACCGGACCAAAGGTCTTTCGGAGAATTTTTCGTTCGAAACGACCAAGGGTTTCCTCATCCGCTTTAGATATGGTCCATGAAAAGCAGGACTGGGATGATCAAGGTCTTATACAGGGTTGCCTTGGTTTTCCTGGAGAGGGTTTTGTTTCTCAATTGCATTCTTAGCCCAAAGAAGTAACGGTTGGCAAGAGTTATTCTCCATTTGATCTCCGCACTGATATTGTTTTCTGTAAACGAAGGTCTTAAAGGTAAAAAAGGAACAAAATATAAAATTAATCAAACATAACGACTTTTTAAGAATTACTTAAACTTTTTTGAAAAAAGAAAGGAAAACTACTTTGTAGTTGATATTCATCAAATTTCACATAAAGAAAACTTTTTCGATTTTTGGATAAGAAAATTTGACGTTTGTTTCGGGAAAACTAACAGTATACGGTCTTAATCAGTTACTAAAAAATTCCCCTTCAAACAAAGATGATCAATGATCACGTTAAAATGGAAAAAAATTAAATGTCGCGTATGTTACCATCTAGCCACAGATTTGACCATTTAAAAGCTTTATTGGTTGATTGTAAAGTTTGTTCCTAACGAGTCAGCCAAAGTTCAATCAAACAGTTTTTTAATTTTGTTTGACTTTTGTTTCATATATTGGATATTAATGTATTTAATTCAATTTACAATTTTCTTAATAATTTCACTTACGTTTAGTTTTTTTCTTCTTTTTTTTTTCTTCTATTTAGTTCTTACTTTAATTTAAAATTTACGCTGTTGAACTGGTAAGCGTCTATATCGTCTGCTGTCTGCCTTTGTTCTGCCCATTTACCATATGACATTTATGGAAACCAAAAGATGGCCGAAAATAAAAAAGATGGCAAAAGATGAAAAAGATGGCTGATCGTGAAAAGATGGCGACCTTCGACTTTGCCAAGGGAAATCTAATATACGGGGTTGCCAGGCTTGCTAACAGTTGAATATGTTCATTTAATGGCAGTTCAGTCATCCTATGATACAAAAACGTTTTTATAAATGGTTATGTTTAGAAAAGATTGAAAAGAAAATTCGTAAAATAAATTGATTTACTTGAGCTTCCACGCGTGATAGGCTAACGATGAGCTGTCCACGAGACAAGCCCTCTTTTCTTACGTCAACACCGACCAGTGAAAATGTTTCTCCCTTGAACTTATTAATAGTAGTTCGACTTATTAATAGCGCAAATGATACTTTGACCGGAAGTTGAAGCCTTCTTAAGGTATTGGAAAATCTGTTAGTATCATTGGAATATGCGGAATGTGTGTAAGCTGCCCAGCGGCGCGGCGGGCCCGGCGATGAAAGTGGCTACGATGACGTTGTCTAAAAGTTTTTTCATTAAAACTTTTGTCCCGTTTCAAATATTCGGAGATTTTATATTCCCTAACACCATTACTGGGACTCCGTCTTTCAACTTTAGATAGGTGTGGTGGCAAACCAAAAGGGTTCAAAGAGTTTAATAACTCTTGAGAATAATGTACCTAGTCTTCGATGCTGCACACTATGTCAAAGGCCTTTATGTCCAATATTACTTTCTTTAAAACAATTTCATTAATTTCTTCAATAGTTGAATCATCACTGAAGGATGATAGATTTTGTATTTTGGAATAAACGGCATTAATAGGATGTTCTTAGCTATTTAAAATTTTACCAAATCCATTATCTAATATACTACTTGGTGGCAGCTTGCATTTCTGGATGGAAGTTCCAAGCATAAGGGGGTTCTAGTCTAGAAACATAGTAAGGCTGCCAGCTGCCTATAAAGAAGATTCTATCAAAATTTCAAGTGAATCGGTCCAGTTGAACTCTAGGAATCGTGGGTATCACATTGAAAAAGTATGTTCTGAGAAAAACGCATTTAAAGTTTCGCGTTAAGTGAAATTCTAATCAGTTTGCACGTCAATAGACAGCTATAACTTCGCAAATAATTTGAATTTTGAAAAACCCTTTTATCCCGGTTACGTTCTCAGTCTCGTCGTTTTTCTGTAGGAATACAGGAATGATTTAAAGTTAGTGCAACTCGGTGATTACGAAGCACTTCATCTGCGAAAGAATTTTTGAAAAGGGTTCAGTATTATCTTAAATCCCGGTTACGTTGCACTTCCCGTTTCTTTCCCGTAGGAATATGGGGATGAAATATAGCCAATTTTATTGCACTCTGTTCCAAATACTATTCAGTAGTAGTTGTAGTAGTTTTAGAGCCTATTCAATACAAACTTTAATTTCTTATTTACGTTCCCGTTTCTGACGGAATTATGGGATGAAACATGGCCTATGATACTTCCTATGCTGTAGACTTTTTTTTTCAAAATTCACTCAAATCGGCTTCGTAGGTTTGGAGCCTATTTCACACAAAAAATCTTTCTTCCTTCATAATAGTGTAAAGATATAAAGATGAAAAATGTTCGTATGAAATTACCGGAATAAAGTATAACTTAGAGCGAAATAAAAGAATCCACATTAAGAAAGTAGATTTACTTACTCTGTACGTATATGAAAGCTCGCTGAGTTCTTACCTTTTAATGACATGTAGTGAGACATACTTAAGTTATGAATTTATGTCCATCAATGGTTGAAATAAACGCAAGAATCAGTGCACCTGAGTTTTCCTTCAAATAATAAAAAACCTTCAATTTTCTGCCGATTCCAAAGGGCTATTCATTTTTCGTGCAATGAATGAAGGAGGACTTGCCAAGTCCTCGTTAAAGGTGATACCCGTGAACATACAGAAATACTGACCATCACGCCACGGGTACCACAATGGATTTTACTTACACTACTTTATAAATTCATAAAAGCATTGTTAGTTCAGCTTTAGATTTCTTTTAAACTCAATATTCATATAACACAGCTCTACAGTTGTTCCAAGATAGATTTCATGTTAAATAACTATCATCCAACTGTTACTTAATCTAATTGAAAAAAAAACTCTGCAAATGTAACGTAACAAGAAGCACACATTTGAAGTCAACGTTCCAGAATCTTAACATTTCTCGAATAAACTTTAACCTGACCCACTTCTTTTTTCATTTGTGTGCAAGGCAGGAGGCCACATCGGCAAGCTTTTTATTCAATTTGCGGCATCTGGATTAACAAATGCATACCCATCTCTAAACAAATTTATTTTTCATAACCACAGACGATCCTTGCACAATGTTTTCCATTCACTTTGCATAAGCAGGTTTGAATAATACAAAAAAAAGAACCTTTATTTTCGTACAATATCGCTGAAATTGAATTTTGCTTCGTTTGTTGAAAGTTTCACTCACTTTGGTGCCTAATTTGAATTTTTCTTTCTCTTTTATCTCATTTCAGAGTGCACACCAACTGTGGAACTACGCAAAAAAAAAAACAATATAATCAACCCACCTTTACAATTCGGACATCCTGCATCCACCTCAGCTGGCAATTTCCAACAGACGACGTTGATAGTCTTACGGAAGAGTAAAAAAAAACTGTACCTGCTGCAGACAAGGAGGAAATTCCTTAAGAACTGTTTTCTCTTTCGGTCTTGGGTATGCGTGCTTGTGATTGAGAAAGAAAAGTCTGCTGGGCGCTGGAGGTGGCTGTCTTCTTGGAGACTGAACCATAAAGTGTACTTAAGTGCAACACATTTCCTCTATTCGTGGCCATTGAAATCGAGAAATGGGGACACAAATGCAGTTGGACTGTAAAAGTTAACTGAGCAGCCAAAGAGATACAATATCATCTTCAACCAGAAACACATCTTCACGGTTGCCTTGGAATCTGCCCATTCCGATGGGAATTTGATGCATTTGACCCTACTGGCCTTTGAACGAATATAAGACACCGTTTCTAGGATGAAAAGCAAACTGTGTACGTGCACCATGCAGACACCAAGCTGGCTTTTTGTCGTTGTTTGTGTGGTTCTTATACACAACACCAATCCAACCAACTGTGCACCAACAACGGAAATCAATGCCCCAGGCAACGACCATGTTACTGGCGTCTTTCCAACAGCAACGTCGACGTCGACATCGACATCGCCATCGACGATGACAATGACTTCGGCCAAATCTTGGTCCTCACAAAAACCATCTCGAAGTAAACACATAACAAAATCAACTGTATACAAAAAACCATCCAAGGATAAGGGTGGCTGGGCCAAAGTGCCATTTATTTCCCCGACATTAGTCCCGACAGGTTATGATGTGGAAAAGGATATAAGCCATCATAAGAAAGAGGCAGCAGCTACAACAACAGTTGCCACTGCCATAGACACTGTTGTTGACAACGTCAATGGACCGAGAGATTACACTAACAAGAACAGTACTAATGCCGCCTCCCTGCGGCACCTCACCGTGACGCCACACAAGCACAGCAATGACAGAGCAAAAAGTATCTCCTTTACAAATGTGAATAGTGACGTGGAATCTGGCAAGGATATTGACTCTATATCCGATTCAAGTACAACAAAGGCTGATAAGACTTATGCAACGACCGAAGGATATCATGCCAAAGCAGCAGCAGCAGCACTACCAGCATCATCATCATCTACCACAACAATGCAAAGCAGTCTGGTGGAAAATCCTGATTCCAATGTGAAACTCATTCCAAATATTTCAATGAAAGCTGATAAGGCAAACGGAAAATCGATATCATCCCCTTTGCCAGTGACTAACACACCAATACAGGGTAAGTCATTGGCATTCAATACATCGCAGCTCTTGTTTTCTCAGCAAAATAGTCACACAACGACTATTTCACCCCCGTCCATGAAGCTAGACGTCGGACATGATGGTGTAAAAGTTACAAAAAAGAAGCAGCTGTTTGATAAACATTTTATTGCAGCAGCGAGCAGTCCTTCTGGTTCGCTTCATACTTCCATAGAAAAGGATAATCCGTGGCTGTCGTTGTTGTCAAAGAATAAACCCACCAAGGGCAATGGCGGCGGCGGTGGTCTTAGTGGAAAAAAGTTAATGGAAGTCCCAAATGGATACTTGGGACCGATTATGATGAAAGAGAAAACATTTTCAGTTTCGCATCATGGCAAGAAGCCAAAGCCATCCATAGTCGAGCAGCTGAAAGATAAAAAGCTTGTTGAAATTATTGCTCCCACGGCACTTATGGAGCCGGTGACTAAAGTAAAAAGTTCGCTTTTGCAACCGGATTTTGTGGCAATTGATAGTGTTTCGGTAGCAACGTCGACTGCTTCTACGACTACTGAGAGGGTAAGTAGCTCACAGGCACCGCCGGAACTACCCAAGGTGAACAAAAGCAAGAAAAAGGAGATTGAATCGGAGACCGCAACTACATACTTCTTAGTTGTCACGCAAGAGACTCAGTCTCCATTGAAAGAAATAACAGTTAAACCACCTTTGGACCCCAACATGGAGCCAATGAATTCAGGAGAAATCGAGTCAACCCTTCGGGAAATCTACGCGGAAGTGATAAATGCAATGGAGGGAGGGTCAAGGGCAAAGACTTCGCCAAATATCGAAACCGAAAAGATGTTGAACGTGGACGCAGTCTCACCTACTGAAATGAGTGACCTTTATGGAATTTCTCATGATGAGATCACTGATCCTACATCCTCCAACAAGTTGCTAGCATCGGGTAGCGATCGTGACGGTTCGGATCGAAGTCATTCCTCGATTACCGACTATGGCCGCAACTCTATTCCTAGACCGGATACCCTCATTCTTCCATCCGTGTCTACAGTTTCCTTAGAAGATTCCCCCGCACCAGGTGATCATGAGACATCAACAGTAACGCAGTCAAAATTTGATCCGGAAAAGTCAGCAACAGAAAGCAGAAATCACGACTTTTCGGACACTACTACCCATACTTTACCGCCTATTGGTTCCTCTTCCACAGCATTTCCCCATTCCTCGATCGCACTTCAAGTTCACGAGAATGACGATCGTATTCTTACAGCCACATCGCAGCCACGATTATTTACGCATCTAACAACAACACCACCTATGATTGATCATCAGAATCCGAAAACCACCAGCGAATCAACAGTGCAGAAAGATCAGTTCAACGATCAGGTGGTGGAAAGTCAAACTGAAAACAGTTTTTCCACAAGCACTATCACTTCATCTAATAGAGTCACCGTTACAGCAAATGATCGAGGATCAGAAACCATCTCTCAACGTCCTTTGACTACTCCAATTTTTGATCAAACTTCCTCTGTTCCACTGGCTACTGA
The DNA here is from genome assembly GCA_914767635.1 of Melanostoma mellinum. Classification (NCBI taxonomy): domain Eukaryota; kingdom Metazoa; phylum Arthropoda; class Insecta; order Diptera; family Syrphidae; genus Melanostoma; species Melanostoma mellinum. The sequence continues at coordinate 9,541,929 of OU612059.1, forward strand.
AAGGCCAACCAATAAAGACAATGGTTCTGGGGATGAAAGGAGAGAAACAGCCTCTGAGCCCTCACTCAAAGCTGACACTCTTCTCGTTGCTGAAACGTCATCTCATGGCACAGACGAGTCAGTACCAACTGATCAAAGCTACACATCGACAACTTTGTCTCCAGAAAGAATAGTTTCAACTACAAGTCTCCCAACCTCAACAACAATAAAAAATTTGGGTTTGGCAGGACAGAGTTCATCCATGTCTACATTCAGTACTGTTCCTAAGGACCCAACGTATTCTTCCACCAGCTTTCCACCCCTTACACTTACAACTTCGACTCAGACACTTGTGACGGATTCCAAAGAAACATCAACTTTATCAGCCAAGGATGTTGCAAATCCAACTCCTAACAGTCCACCAGCTGAATCAAAGATCTCTGATATCCAAATCGAGGTGTACGACTCAACTTTAGAGCCCATTCTGGCAGCCACCAACTTCAAACACAGCCCGCATGTCTCTTTCCCGCCATTACGCACCACTACAAAGCAAGCTCCAAACAAAGATTTTCCCCAAGAGCGGTTCACCCAATACGTGGTAGATAAGTCTTCTGACTTTGCCACCCCAGAGTCGAGTTCTATTGCAAGAACCCCTGGAAAGCCAGAGCCGGCTGCAATCGAAATTCACATCAATGTGTCTGAAGGCTTTGGCAACGAGAGTGAAGACTTAGAGTTCCTTTACCGTCAGTCGGATTTCAGAAAGGCTCCTTCTAAGAAACCGAACAATTTGCCTCTGAAACCCTTCCAACTATCTCCCCAAAATGAGACGAGTAATGAAGCAGCAGAGGAGATTGTCGTAGAAATAATCGATGGCAACTCAAACAGCACAGAGAACTCGGCGAGCAGGGAGAATCTCAATGTGAATCCAGTTTTTACATTTCGTTCAGATGATGACACCCAGGTAGAGCTAAAGAATGTAAAATACTATCCCGAGGACAGGCCAAAAGATGGCTCAAAGCAGACTGATGACTTCTTTGTGCCACACTTGGGTCAGCAGTCATCCGGTGCCAACAAGCCTCAAATGGATCGGGACTCTGATACGATATTCTATATATCCAACACAGAAGTAAAGGTGGGTGAGTCTCTTCCTACCGCAAACACTTATGACACACAAATGAAAAAGTCTCGCTTGGAAAGTCAGTTCTTCCCAGCCAACTACGAGGAACGAAAGAAGGTAGTGCCTCAGAGATATGAGGAGGATATCATTTTGTCACCACGAAAGAATGATCCACTGAAAGTCATCCGGAGACCTTTGGATATAAGCTACGTTGGTGAGTCCATCATGGAGGTAGAGCAGGTAACTGTTACCACAACAATTCCTCCTCCCGTACCCGGATCCACACCGGACGTCATAATCGAACCAGCAGTCCTCCCTGAGATGGCTATTGGAGTTCCTGTCATAGGGGAGCTACCTCCGCAAATCGAGCTGAAGGAAATCGATTTTATGCCCAATTTTGATGGCAACAAGGAGGAATCATCCATTCAGTACGGAGGAGATCTCATTGATGAAGGTGGTGCCTTAGGGGTGGGCTTCGATATGGACTCCTATCCCCTAGGAAACCTGGGAATGGGAAATAGGAACGCAGCTGTCTCTTCACAAATGGTACTCAATCATCGAGTTAGTCACTTGAAGAAGGATATCCTCTCGGCGGATCTAACTGGGTCATCAGAAACCGCTGACGGAAGTGACCTACTTCGCCAGTCCAATGACTCCATCAATGGAACGATAATTGGCGAAAAAATGGGCAATGCCACTGCATATTCTGTCATGGAAGAACCATTATCCGGAAGTGGACAACTTGGTAAGTCTACATCACAAACAAATTTAAACATTAAAACAATTTAACTAATTTTGTTTGTTTTCGCAAACAGACTTCACAGACGTACACACCTTGGTCTTGGCGTGCCTTGCTACCTTGTTACCACTAATTCTGTCCATGCTGTTGGCATTTGGATTGCGGTAAGTACCAATATCAAAGGCAGCTTTTGTCAACCGCACTGGTTGATAAAGCACAAAATAACAGTCCCAACAACGGTCGGTTTTAATTAAAGAAGTGTTGTGGTCGCGTTAATTAGAAATGGAAACTTATTTAAACGTAAGGATTTTGAAAGAGAAGGATAATCTCGTGGTAGAATATCTAATCCTGGCCAAAGGCATATTGTTTTGCAAACGTCTGTTTCGGAGCTTATGTGGACCTTTTTTGGACCAAGGCACATTTGTGACATGGTAGCACATTAATCCGGGGTTGTTATGGGTAAAAGGTTATCCAGCAACTTTAGGCTCCTTTTTTGTGTGCAAATGTGTGTGCGAGATGTGTACAGGAGGAGCATATGGAAGAGTGTACACGAGAAATCAACACGTTTCCGAAAAAGGTTTTTGGTATAAAGTGACCCAGTTGGAGGGAATATCCAATGACAGACATATTTGATGTTAAGAGGATTACGTCTTCATTGATCGCTTTATACGAATGTTCTGAAGGATGAACATTTTGGTTTCTATTGACATAACTGTTTAGCCATGATTTAAATGTAAATTATTTATAATGTCCTAGACATTTATGCGAGAAGTCCTTCTCATGTTGATAACAACAAAGTTACATGAGATAGATAGATGCAGACTTGTGTACTCATAAAATAGAAATTTGCTTTTAATTGCGTTATTGAAACTCTACTTTTGGGTTTTGGTACTAAGCCTGTTGAAATGGTAATTGAAAAAGGAATTAGTAAGTAGGTACTGCAGCCGGATTTCTGAATATCAAATAGACGATTAGGTAGCACTGCGATTAGTAGTCAGAATCAGAACTCTGTTGAAAAATGATGGATGATTTTCGCTATGAAGTCAATGATATGAGCAGAAGCAACAATTGTAGGGTTTCAAAATCTATAATCTTAAGTATTTATTTAATTTACTAATAAAATGAACAAATTTGTCTAACAAACACTGGGAGGTCAAGGAATTAGCACATTTATCTCAACCATGAATCTCATTTTTGTTGGAAGGGGCTGACGAATTTTTTGCCGATTTCGACCAGCTAAGTTCGCTTTACAATTCGATTTTCATTATCTATGGGCTGGATAAAGTTCAGAATTATCCCACAAAATCCCCAAATGGAATTGATTTCTCCAATGAAAATTGCCTCCGTGATTGGTGATGAAAACGGGCCCTGCCTGCTTTCTGTGGAAGCTGCTTGGAAGAGGAAGAAGACGAAGCCGTAAACCGTTCCACATCTTTGTACATGCCCTATATCTCTCTCAAAGACGTAAAACCTATTTGAAAGAACACTTTTTCGACGATCCAAATGATCTTAGAAACAAAATCATTCATAGTCTTCATCGCTTTATAGAAAGCTCAAAGTGGTTTCCTGAAATTTTCCTTTATTACCACAATGGACCTCCGTTCGTTTTTCTTAAAGCCGACTTAACCCAATCTTACCTTTTAACTTGTGATGGGAGTATACAAAATTATATTTGTTCTTTATTCAAAGTGGACATTTTATGGATTTTTTTAAATGGAAATACCGAAAGGCAAAACTTCAACTGGGTAATGCATTTCACCTTCTTATGGTACGATCAAAAAGAAATATTGCAAAATATTATGTTTAAATTTTGTTAGGGGAATAATGAACTTGGCATAAGAGCACTGCCTCTACAAAAAAATTATTATTTTTTTTTTATATAAAATTAGCCACATATCAAGGGGCTATGAATACAATTATAATAGAACACAGTGCGAGCATTTAGGAAGATAGGAGATGATTTAATAGGAAACACCGATGCACATTGCTTTTGAATCTTTGTGAATCGTAATGCAGGAGAAACACAGAGCCAGGTAAAGCATTCCACATACGGGTGGTGCGGCTAAAGTATGAATCTCTATACTTGACTGTACTTCCGAAGTTGGGCTCAAGGTAGAACTGATGAGCATTCCTAGCGAGGCGAATGTTGCGGCTTAATTGTCTCAGGGGAGGAATGCAACTGGCTATTTCACTAGAGCACTGTTTGTCAAAATAGCGATAAAAAAGAGAGAGACAGATGACTTTTCGACGATGTTCAAGAGAATCAATCGATTCTACGATTGAATTATCACCTATCAATTTTAATACTCTATTTTGTACCCTTTCAAGAAGGTGCAAAGATGTTTGATGAGCACCTGACCAGATATGGGAGTTATACTCCAGTTTTGGGCGGATGAAGGCCTTATAAATTGTAGCCAGATCAGAAGGGGTGAAGAAATATCTGCATTGTGTCAAGAAGCCTAAGCATCCAGCAGCGTTTTCTCAACCTCGAATATGTGGTCATTCTAACGAAGATCATCGTTTACACACATACCAAGTACTGACAGCTTTCGGTTTCTTGGATGCAGGTACCATTTATTTATAATGGCAATGGGGGCATTTTAAGCTTCAACGACAAGAGACACTCATCGAGTTTTCGAAGCATTGAATTCTACTCGGTTTTTATGACCCCATGTAACAATGCTGTCAAGGTCAGAATTCAATGAGCTTATCATACGCAACCGTTCCAGTTCCACATTCGAGACGTGAATTTGGAAACGAATATGAAAAGCTGAGAGTCGAATCGTCAGTAAAACAGTTAAGCGCATTAGAAGTTTCAGACAAGAGATCATTAATGAAAATGAGGAAGAGAGTCGGAGACAAAACGGAGCCCTGGGGCACACCAGCATTTATGAAATGGGTATCAGACTTGAAACCATCCAATACAACTTGTATTGAACGGTCGGAAAGGTTGTTTCTAATCCACCAAAGAAGAGACTCATCGATACCAAAAGCACGCATTTTCGATAAAAGAGCCTGATGCCAAACTCTATCAAATGCTTTAGAAATATCAAGTGCAATAATCTTACTTTCTCCAAAACAGTGTAAAGATTGGTTCCACTTTTCGGTGAGATATGCCATCAAATCACCAGTGGACCGTTTGCTACGAAAGCCGTACTGACGGTCATTAAGAAACTTTCGTTCTTCAAGATATTTCATGAGTTGACGGTTTATCAACGTTTCCATGACCTTGGAAAGAAGGGATGTTAGTGCAATTGGACGGTAATTGGACGGGGAGGAAGATTCGCCTTTTTTAGGGACCGGCAGTTTTCCATCTGCTCGAAAATATCCCAGCAAAATAAGAAAGATGGAATAGCTTACGCAGTGGTGTTACCAACGCAGTAGAAATGAGGAGAGATAAGAAACAAGAAAGAAAATTATGTTCCTATCTCCAATCAATTTCAGTGCTCGTCTCTGAATATTGTGCATCTGTGATACTGTGATACCCGTGGTGTGATGGTTAGCATGTCTGTATGTTTCCCAGAGTTAAGTGGTTTGAATCCCAACAGGAACCAAAATGTTATTTCACGGGTATTGCTTTTCGCGAGGAATTGGCAAGTCCCCGATTGTAAATTTTATAGTCGTGAAAAACGCTTTCTCGATTTAGCCGTTCGGAACTGGCAGAAAATTTTAGATCCCCTCCATTCCCACGGGCCTCCTCGCTCTGTTGCGCCACCTTATTTATTTCCTTCATCCTTTGTGGTTACATTCCATCTTATGGCTACGGTATGGATTCTAGGTAACGACCGCACCAAAAGGTGAGAAAAATTTGTGCATCGTCGAAGAAAACCTAATCGTTTTGCTGTACTTTAAGTGATGTCGAGGATATGATTACTCCACAGATCGACGAGTGTAATCGTTTTGATTGATTGATGCAAGATCTATTCACGGACAGTGGCAAGTAGCTAAGTTTCACTTCAACGACAAGAGACAGCGTTGGGTCTTAGAAGTTTTGAATCTGACGCGGTTTCTTATTCTTTATTCAACACTACTTTCAAAGTCAGAATTTAAAGAACTCAAAATACAATACAATGTCGTGCAAGTTTCTCCTCCGAAGAGGATGGACATTATTCTAGGAACGAATATAAAATCTAAGGGTATACTGTCACAGGCAAAACCGCTTTATATGTATAAACAAAAAAAAAAAAAAAAAATGGCAAGGGATCGAAAAATTGTGAATATGGCCTGCAAATCTCTTATAGATCACATCCGATTGAGATTGACAAGAATTTTAGTTTTTAGAACTCAGGTTCACTTCGAAGTGATTGCATTTATTGTCTGTTTCGAATGTCCGACTTAAAATAAGTCGCAGTGCGCACTCTTAAGCAAATTCGTCCTTTACTTATATCTACTTGTAAGGTGGAACTGCTATCAGCCGCTTCACAAAGATATTAATAGACGGCTTTCCCACATAAGACTGAAAAGCTGTATACCTTCCACCGCATCATTGCAAGTATGCTTCGCTTTTTGATTCAAAGCAACACATCAAGAAAGGATTTAATGAAAACAACAGCTTAAAATTTACCAATGACTAAGCTAGTATGCTCAGCTAAGAGCTAAGTGAGACCTTGATGGAGTTTCATAGAATGTGACATTCAACTTCCCACACTCCAATCATTGTTACACTCCAACATATATAGAAAAAAGCTGCTTTCAAAAGCTTAATGCCAAATCTCTTGAGATGCTTTCAAACTTACCGTTGTCATGAAAATTTTCAATTAACATTTCTACGAAATCCATTTGAAAAGTCCCATTTGCTAACTTACTGCGAAGATTAACGTTAAGATACCATTACCCTAATTAGTGAATGCAAACAAGGACGAAACATGTTCCAGGAAAGGAAAAAAAAAATTTCACAACCCTTAAGTAATATCAATTATGGCCTTGGGATAAAATGACACATAATACCTTCCATCTCATAAAGCCATACACAGTCAGTGTGTTTGAGATGTGACATCCCAAAGAAGTCCCTTCTGGTGGTGTATCCTGTAAGGTGAATAAACGTGAATCCTACCTTTTTTTTCATTTGCCATTTAATTGAATAAAATGTCTACTCATTTCTCAACACATCCATGTCAGCTTGTCATATCTTTGGCCTTGAGGACTTCACCTACTATCTGGGCAATGAACATCCCAGATACAAGACCAAGTAGATTGTCCTTACATATTTCCGGCAATGGTGACACCAAAAACTTTCTCGGGTTATTACTAATCCTTTGGCTGTAGTTTAATTCAAAAATATCTTGTCACGTGTACGTTCAGTGCGAGGATTTTAGTTTAGAAAACTTCTTCAAATAGGAAAAGGACTTCCGAGGACATGTGTCTGAAACGTGGTGCAAAAGGAACAAGAATAAAGTACGTGCAAGACAAAAGGGCCTTGGGTTAAGAATCGGAAAATGTATTTTTAATTGAAGACACGCTCTTGGAAAAGGAAGCTAGTGGAAGTAACTGTGTGTAAGGAACAGTCAAAACAGCTCTAAAAAAAAGAAAAACACGTACACTGATGATGTTTAGTTTCGAGGACCCTTTTCATTGAAATACACCCAATTCCGTTTAAAAGTTAATAGTGTGTGGTGTGCAACAAAGTTGCATTCAGTTCCATGTTCCAAGACAAAAGAAAACGAGTAACATTTTTATGCCAAATTAAGATCCACTTTGCATTAAATCCGACGTCACCGCTCGGTACATGAAAAAGTTTTGGCAGTTAAGTAGCGTTAAGAAATCAGTCGTTTACATCTACCAAATGTCACATTTCGAAAGCTCATAAACTTCGTTTAGAATAATAAAATACTCGTTTCCCTCAACGCTCGTCTAAGACATGGCTTTTAGGCTTTAATCCTTGGTAGGGATGAGTCTTGGTTCTTTTATTAGTGTCGCTTGGAAGATTTAATTTCTTTTAAATAGTCACGATCTCATCGTCAGTGCTGCGATTTATAAATTAAAGAGCCTTTAGCCCTTCGAGACCTTTTTTTGAGTAATTTGTTTTATCGACCCCATTGTTTTTGGGAGAATCAATCCTTGATTCTTGATTTAGAATCGTGAGTTAAATTCCGAAAAGACATTTGTGGCGCCGTTGTGAGTGAGGGTTAGGTTTGATTGGATTAGCACAGCAGCCATTTGTTTTAAAATACCAAATTAATAGTAAGGAAATTATTCTGGTCGTGAAAAGAAACTTAAGAGGAAAATGAATTAAATACGTTGTTTTGTGAACTGGAACTGTTTGAAAAAAGTAAACCGTTTTATGAGCTGGAGCTTTTTGGTGATTCTTTCAGATTTTCCTGTTTTATGACATCATACTCAAGCTGTTAATTTGGAATGTATCATCGCGTTGGTTGAAATGCCAAACTTAGTAAGTGACAAATTGATTTAAAATTGTTGGGCTTTTTTTAGACATTCTAAGTCTTTATGTTTGAACACAACATGTATGTAGCAGTGGCGAAGCGTCCATATAAATCGATTATTTCCGACTTACCTTTTGAAATTCTCATCCGAAACATCTAACACTTCTGGCAATATGTGTTGGCTCTTCAACTCACTCCATAAACAAACACAAAACTTTAGCAACATACAAGGTAACCCCAAATATTACGTCTTATAAAACTTGTTGCTGGATAGAACAAATTTGTGTTCTGTCCTCTTTTTTCTTTTACCAAAAAATATGACGGTAGAACATCGTCTTATTTTCTTTTATAAGAAAGCATGTGTTCATAAACTTTAGACGCGTTCTCCTCAAAACTACTTTTTCAAAGTCCGTGTTCACTATCTTTTCAAAACTACTTGAGCTATTCATTCCAAACTTTATACACATTTTTGACATATAAAATACGGTCCTTCAACGTTAAGTAAAAATTTTGTTTTCTACCCCCAAAAAGACGGAATTTTTAGTGGAAAATAACAGTTTACACTTTCAATGGCCGACAATTTATTTTTGAATAAAAAAATAAAGTTTTCCGATTGTATGTTTCAGTGGTTTGATTATGGCCTTAATATCTGTAGACTGTTGCTAAACTGGTTTTCTCTTAGAGGAAACAAATAATTTTAATCAGCTTAGTTTGATGAAGATAAAAAAAATATAGATCTAGGACGCTCTACCTAATAGCAAAGTTGGTTTGAAATACTTGACTTTTTGGCTTGATGCGAGTATATACAAATACATACATATATTGCTCGAAAAAAATTTCAAGTAAGCTATTGAAATTTACTTTGTTTGTGACTTAGTTTCCTTCGTGTTACCATTTGGAATTATTCACGCCTCGCCACTGGTATGTAGGGCTTAATTAAATTCTATTGATTTAACTAACTTACATTACACATTTAATCAGGTTGAAGTTTCAACGTATAAGTGGTTTAGGTAGACCAATTTCAAAGTTTTTTTTTTTTATTTCTGCAAAGGGGCATTGCAATTTTCCAACATCTTATTATTCGTCGATACCACACACCTGACCTGCGTAACACAGAAAAAAATTCACAACAACATCAAATATTTCATATTTTGATGAAATACGGTCATTAAATCTCATTCGTTCAATTTTGTCTTTCCTAAAGTGCAGAAATGCTCGTTAATCGCTCCACCATTGAAAATTAATAATTGTCGTTTACCATTCCTCTAAAATCAATTAAATCTCTGCTTCAAGAATTGACCCTTTCAATTAAAAATATTATTGCTGCCACCTTGTCAATTAATCAGACATAAATGTACAGCTACAATCATCTAGTGTTAATTGTTATCTTGTTGGGCTAAATTCTTAAATGGTTTGTGTAATGTAATGTAAAACATGGTCGCCACTAGAGTCTCGATTAGAGGGATTTCTGATGAGTTTAGGGCCACTACCAGCAAATCTACGACGAATTCTTCTTTCTGTTGGAATGTCGTATTTCTCCGATGTTTTTATACCAAGGTTAATTGCATATTCTACGATCTTTTACGCCATAATATACCCACTGGTAGCTTTTGGGTGTCACTCCCAAATGGGTGACACCCGGGGCGGTTCGCCCCAACGCCCCCCCCCCCCCCCCCCTTGGCTACTCTACTGTTCACAACCACAAAATAATGTCTCTATTCTTGAGGAATCCCAGCAGAGGCAAATATGTTTTTCCACGGGTATCGCCTTTCGCGAGGAATTGGCTAGGCCCAGGGGCTCCTCGCTCTGTTGCGCCACCCTATTTATTTTTTTTTTTTTTTATTCTTGAGGAACTCGTGAATGCAGATAAAACCACAAATCCTCCGACTGACAACAACCCCCTTAACAATATTAGTTCCCCCGATCCTGAACCGACTCGCCCTAATAAGAAGAAGATGAACAAATTCAGGGTTGTCTGGACTAAGTCGTAATGGAATGCCAGACTGACCAAAATAGAAGCTGCTTACAACACCTGGTTCCTACTTAAGAACGCTCCAAAATCAACCGGTGTTAATTGGGTAGTTCGTTCTTCAAGTTGCTTTGTTCGATTAACGTAACCAGGTTTATCTCAATGGCGGCAAGGCTGTTCAAAATTTGTATCACATCTAAATACACTTGGATTTTTGAATGTTCTGAAAAAAAGCTTCTCGAAAGAATTCTGTATGAAATATTTTCATTCCAATGCAAATTAATGATATTCTTCAAGTCGCTTGGAATTCGTAAGGGAATCTCTACCACTGATCTTTAACTAATTTTGTTGAGTTTGTTTCTCGGTCTCGGTGATAGAAAAATGAAATTCCTCTTCCTCAGATTCAGTATCTCTTCATATCATCTAGACAACCGCCAATATAGAGTTCGTTATTGTTGTACTCTTTTAGTACCTTTTGCGGCTTACCCCGGTGTACCCCAATGTAGCCATCTTGGACCACTCTTTTTCATCCTTGCCATTAATGATGTTGAAAAGATCATCCAATATTCTTCTATCTCACTTTATGCGGATGACGCTAAAATTTTCAAAGTCATCACCTCCGATCGAGATTCTCTCCTGCTTCAAAATTAGGTACCTCGATTCATTCGACTTTTGGTGTTCTAAAAACTTCCTTGAACTAAACATTGCCAAATGCGAAGCAATAACTTTTTCTCGTAAAAGTAATAAACCTCACCCCAGATCCTATCATTTTCAGAACATCTCTATAAACCGTGTACAACTTATCCGAGAATAAGGAGTTCTCTGCGACGGCGAACTAAATTTTCGTTCTCATGTTGGCAAAGTAATATCAAGAGCTAATTCTGCCTTTGGATTTATCAACAGATGGTCCAAAGAGTTCCGCAACCCCCTTGTTACCAAATCACTCTATATCGCCTATATTCGCCTTCACAGTTATTATGCATGTGTGGGCTCCATCAAGCGGGTCACATCTCTATGATCGAAAGCGTTCCACGTCGTTTTCTGCTCTTTAGCCTTTGATATCTCTAGGACATCTTCGATATTTCAAGTCCCTGTCTAATAGTCATTCTTTTAAACAGTCTCTCATCCATATAGTTTTATTTAATCTAAAATGAGTTCTAATTTGTTTATGTTCAGTACTGTTTAAGTACTTTAAAGCTTGCAGAGAGCTTATAAATGGGCCGTTAGCCCTACCAAAATTAGAATTAAAAAAGTAAAAAATTTCAGCAGAATAATTGGTGGATCTGGTTGTGGACGCTTTTTACTTTAGCTGAAAGACGGCTGTTGAATGCAGGATTACTGTTCAATTCACAAATATTAATAATATATTAATACTCATTGGAAACTCTTAGTTTCGAATTATGGAAAAACCAATGCACTTTGCTTTTAAACTTTTGTGAATCGATCGTAATTCAGGGTAAAAACAGAATCTTGCAAAGCATTCCACATTTGGAAAGTGTGTCTGAAGTTGGGCTCAAGGTAAAATTTATGAGCAAGCCGGGTGTTGCGGGTAGATTGTTTTAGAGGAAGAATTCAACTTCCTGTTTGAATAGAGCAGTGTTTTTGAAAAAAGCGGTAAAAGAGATTGAAACAAATAGCGTTTTGATGATGTTCAAGAGAAACAATCAATACCTAAATTGAACTGTGACCTATCAGTCCTGACGCTCTTTTTTGTACCCTATCAAGTAGGCGCAAAGATATTTGAAGAGCAGCTCTCCACTACTGCATTGTTGTGCAGACGCAGACGTAGGCATCTCTGTTAACCATTAAAAGACATGGGCATTACTAAGCATAAACTTCAATAAGCAATTGAAGTCATGTCTCATTTCAAGACGAAATCGATGATAATCAGATTCCAAAGCGCATTCTTTCAAAAATTTTCTGAGAAGGTGTCTATGATTCTATGACAAAAGATACAATACAAATATTGTCTTTTGGCTCCAAAGTGCTTTGAATTGAGTGATGTTGTCTCAGAAGCAGAGTTTTGTTTGAAAAAAAAACTCATCCTTTAAGTCTCAAGTGAAGTAAATTGGGTCGTAATCCGCTTACTTTATTGTTCAAGTTTCTTCCTTCCACAACAAACGGAATGGAATATTCAAGGATTGGTTGTTTCAAAAAGTTTTCATCAGCATCCAGACAAAAAAGTTTTTTCTTTCTGTTAATATGCATAACTTAATTCAAAGAAAACTTTACACTTGTCTATTCTCAGACATAAGAAGCATTTCCCTTCCTCGGCTTTGTAAAACTAACCCTGTCCTCTTGTTAGCGTCTACATAAACTCAAAACGCCTACATTTCCATTTTAAATTGTGTAAATTTTGTACCGAGAAGACACAGTTCATAAAAAGGACCAAACGTCCCTGCTTTCTATAAATGTGTCTTATTTTTATATATAGCTAGGTATATATATATATTTTTTGTGTTCCTTGTTTCGTTATGAAAAAAAGAAAAGAAGAAAATTTGAGGCGAAAATAAACATTGGGAAAGACGCCTCCTCTATCGTCATTAACCAACAACCAACTGGGAACGTGATTTTCGGCTTCGTGTGTTTTTCATTCATTCACACCATCACTTCAAATTAAACAGAAAAGTTTTCTGTCAGCCGTCTTTGTTATGCATAGAGAAACAAAACATCAACATAATTAGAGATTTACATTTGTCAGTGTCTAGCCCGACATTCTTTGTCATTAGTCTTCAAGGTTTACAAGAAGCACTTTGACAGCCCCAAAAGAGTGGATCTACAGGGGATGCCTTCTTCAGTTGTTTCTTGTTTGTTTTCATCTTGCTTTTGAAGGCATTTCTCTCTGACGCACCACAAATAAAATAAATTCAAGAAAATTATTTCAGTGAAATATGAGCTCTCATACTCGTGTAACATCCTCTGTGAATGAAAATTAAGAAATTATAATTTTTCTTTGCTTGAGGAAAATATGATTAAACCTCACTCTACATAGGCATGTAATTTATGTTGTGTGATTTTTATGTGTTGTGTGATTAAGTCTCTGAGAACTGCACTGGGTTTCATAAATAATATTTATGTCGTTTGCGAGGAGGTACAACGAAAGGAAATGATACCATACACTGAGCAAAAGGTTATTCGGCAATGAAACTCTATTTTTGGTGTTGAAAAAAGAATTTTTGGAAAAAGAGCCTTAAGGTGTCCCTGGCGATAGCCGCAACAGTTTTTTCTCCAAGCAGAGGTTCTTTTTGTGATTAACTTTAGACTAAAAAGTTATTTAGACACACAATCATATAGTCTTCGGATACTTCGTTGACAGTTTGATTGAAGAGTATGTGACATAAAGTTGGACGACAAGCTTGATAAGTGTGAATGCAAGCTACATCCGACCGTCCAACTTCCATCAAACGATGTCTGTTCTACTAATTGTACAGTGCGAACTCGGCTAAGGAAACTCTTTAAGATGAACATTCGATTTTGAATATCGTGGAAGCAATTTGGAACTAAATACAAAATAATGTAGTCAGTTCACTCCCAAAAAGAGTAAGAGTACTTGATGAAGTTGTTATGATTCGTCTAAAAGCATCATACTACAAAATATTTATTACAACGAAGTTCTCTGATGTGAGTTGGCGAAAAGCAAGGAGTTCAATCCACAGCAAACGATATACTTTTTGTCATGCCAGGGTCCGTTTTACGAATTACCGCAAAAAATGGGTCTGACAATTACATGGATCCATTCTTGTAATTCATATGGCGTGGCTATCGTTGCTTTGGGTGTGATTTTTTACCTGGCGTTTCATAATTAGCTATGCTGGGCCGGGAATTTCGTGGTTCAATGACCAAAGCTTCCGACGAGGCTTCCGACTTCGAGTGGTGCTCATGTCAACATATTTTTGTAAAACAAAATTCGAAGGAACAATATAAATATACATAAGCACTTAAGGTCAAAGTCTTAAAATTCAATTCTTTCCGTGGTCAAATAAATATAAAATATATATAAAAAGAGGGTGGCCCAACAGAGCGTCGAGACCAACCGCTTTTCTTGGCAATGAATTTACTAACGGAGGACTTGACACTTGACAGTGCCTCGCACAAGGCGATACCTGTAGAAAAACATTTTTGCCTCCATTTTGATTCGAATCACGAGCCTCTGGGTTAACAGCAGACATGCTAACCATCACGCCACGACTACCGTGGTCAGTGCAGGGAAAAATGACAGTCAAAAGCTTTGAGCTGGTGTGCAAGACAGTGCATGAAAGTAAACTTTGCATCTGGATACTTAAACTTAAACTTAAACTTAAACTTAACTACGGTTTTCGACTCAAAATGAAAATCGACAAAGGTTTCCTTGAACAACCGCAGAAAGTAGATGAGTACTTTAAATACTCAAGCCATACAATTGGTTTTCATTTTGTTTCGTTCTCTTTGACACCGCCAACATCTTCATGAACCACTGTTTATTAGAAGAAGTGGAGTGACAATGAGTGAAAAGTCTGATAAGTCTGAACGCAAACTACATCCGACCATCCAACATCCATCAAACGAAGTCTGTCCAACTAATTGTACAGTGTGAACTCCGCTATTTTGGGTGTAGCAGAGCTGTAGGGAGTTGTGATCACTTGCTGAGAAAATTGTTTCCAAGAATTATGCCACCGCAGTGTTTTCTAAGTGCCTGTTCCTGTGGAACTGAATATGAATGGGAAGGAATATAGGCTTTGTTACTCGAGGATAATGAAGTTCCTTAACCGTGAAATAGTTTTTGAAATCGGTCTTTTATTTTCTAGGTCCCTGGCTATGTTCTCCTTCCCGTTTCCATTCTCGAGGGAAATAAGGAAGAAATGTAGCATGTCATTTCTCAGGCTCTATAGAGTCTAGACTATCTGTATTTCAAATCTTATTCAAATCGGCTCAGTAATTTATGGAACTTATTGAATACAAACAAGCAAAACAACCTTTCCTGTGTATATTAAGTGTAAAGACAATCAGATATTTGAAAGCTGTTAACATGTTTTTCGTTACAACTTAAGGCCTAATCGAGTACTTACCGAATGCAGTGGCCCAACACGTCCTATATTTTTCGCTGTAGCTGATATTTTGACCTCGAGGACTAGGACTTCAAGACTGAAAACATCTTGTTTTTAATTTTGTTCGTTGTTCTTTGCACAAGATGCGACAAAAGCTAAGGAAGGATAGTCTCAGTCAGGATAAAAAAAAATCTTTTGTGAGAGAGGAAGCGTCTATCTCAATCTGTTTAGGCCGGAGTCGGTAGGCGGTGACTTAGTTGATTTTGATATTTTTTTTTTAAAAAGATTACGTTAGGTTTTCATAAAACTCCACCCTCCCACCTAATTGGAGGGAGATAGAACCCCTCTTTCTTATAAACGACTTTTTTTTTGTCTTGACCAAATCTGTCCGTTCTAAGCTTTTGTCGCATATTATGCAAATTTTTTTCTGGACTAGCCGAAACTGGAACTCGAATAAGTATTTGCTTTTTTCAAGACCCAAAAACTATAGTTAATTAGTTTTAAACGCAGTCAAACGGTTGGGCACCTTTTATACAAACAGTATAGTATTTATTACATTTACATTTTAATGAAACCGGCTCCACACATACGTTTTCGGAGTAGGGGGGCGAAAAAAACCATTTGGCTGATACACCACAAGACAAACTACACAAATACTACATAGAATAAATATCACATGACAACAGCACGCAGTAGTACAGGACGGTCCGCCATTTTGTCACTAACAGGGCGCATTCCGATTTAATTACGGTTTTCCAATGGGAACCGACTCTTTTCGGTTGACATAATTTCGGTTATATATAATTTCGACAGTCGAATGAAAACTTAAGCTGAAGATTTTGAGTATTTGCACAAATTTTAATCGAAATTAATTTAAACTTTTAAATTTAACACTTTTTAGGCATCAGTTGTATAGTTACGTATAAAATATTTGCCAATCAAGATTTCTCGAGTGTTAACGTATAAGACGTTGTACAAATCAAAACCAAGTAGTAGGTACTAGGGGCCAAATTACCGCACACGTGATCGAGTAATCCGTGATTGAATTATGTGAGTTTGTTATTTCTTCACACGTCATCGAGCACTTTAACATCACAATTCGACGTGCTTTTTTTTTTTAACTAAAAAAAGAAGAGGCTTATATGCTTACCTGGAGAACTCAGACTTAATTACCGGTCCATTGTACTACCAGGGTAGCAGCCTTCCCTTTTTTCTGTAGTAGTAGTGGAAATAAGGTGTTAGTTATTTCACATATAAACTCAAGGGCGGCGAAACTAGGAGGCTGAAAGAAAAGTAGATGCCCAGAGCGGGACGACGTGGTTACATCAGCATTTAAACGAATTGAAACCAATAGATATACATCAGTGTGATAATGTGTGATTTAAAGTGAATTTTAAAAGAAAAATGGCACTCAGTCTTTCGATCACTGATGCAATAATTCGGCATAAGTCTTTTTCTCATTTACCTCAAGGCATCATTTTACTTGTTACAGTGTATCAAAAAACTAAGCGTTTTCTTATTTTCGTTTTGTGTTTTCTTTCTTCAAGTCAAGTCGATGATAATCTCGTGATTTTTATTGTGTTGAAAAAAAAAAAGAGAAAGACCAGAATTCAATAATTAGATTATCCTTAATTAACAGAAAGTCAAATCGTTGTCCTGGAACCCGACCGTCAAGAGAGTAAGAAAGAAAGTCAAAATGAGAAGGCAACCATGACACTCACTGTCCAGTGTCCACTTAGTCGTTTTCCTCAATTTTGTTTTCTTTTATTTTCTTGTAGTGGCATACGCTGCTATTATGCTATGCTGGCCACATGAAAGGTCCCATCCTCCCATCCCCAACCACAAATCCTACCAATTTTTTTTTTTTTTCAACCACACATAATGTGTGTGCCGGTGTGATATACACATGTAGATATACAAAACTGTTAAAATAGAAAACACAAAAGGAAAAAAAAATGGCTGAGAGAAGATTCAATTTCGAAATGGCGCGGCTGCTGCAAGCAAGGGTTGCTATCCAATTTCCGCTACTGCGATTGCGGTATCTCACTCATAGTCGAATGAGAGGGTTAAACTCCTCGCGCGCTAGAACACGAGCAAACCAATATCATTTAATTAAAATTTGAGGTGGTTGCTCCAGGAAAGCATCACAGACACCGCACTTACTCGACCCGACCACAATTGTTCGGATGGAAAGCAATTAAAAATTCACTTCATGGATATGAAATTAAATTTCTCATTCGAGGATGTGTCATTTGGGGTTTTTGTGGGTTTTTCTTTGCCGTGTCACTTCCAATGGCCAATTAGTTTGTGGCACTGTCCCCTCTTCTAGTTTCACGTCACGTATTATATTTACATTAACCTATGGTCTTGTTATTATTATTCTCTTTTTTTTTTTACTTTTTTTCTCACTCACAGACACCTTTACCGGAAATATCACACCAATCCATTCAACATTATGGGTCGCAATAGCAGCACCGATCCCTTGGATGCTGAAAAGGGCAATGGCGGCGATGGAGACGTCGATGGGGTTGAAACTCCCGAAGAGGTGAGTATAATTGAGAGGTACATTTTTAGCACCCGCACGACGCTGTATAAAGTCTGGCCAATTTCTGCCGAAACCGATTTCAACCGTAGAGATAAGGCTTAGGGATTTCTTTCCTCAAGGACACCTCCATAAATTTGAATTAAGTCGGAAAATGAAAGTGTACTCCTTTTATATATGACGGTATTTACTAGGGATCTTGATTTCGTTGTAAAAAGGTGGATTCTATGGTTTGGTGTGGCCATTTACAATGTTGTTCATGTTCGGTGTTGGCCAGATGTGAAAGGCTTTTTTCGGGATTTTTTTGGCATATTTACGGGTGTGCGGTTGCTTTAATTTTTTATTTATATAATCGGGTCTGTGATAAACTTAATAAAACTACAAAGCAGCTAACAAAAAAATAACGATAGAGATAGACATTGTTTAGCTTTTAGGGACGTTTGGCTAATGGCAGTCGGGATTAGGTCCTTTGAATTGTGTTTCTTTTAAGTGACTGGGGAACGTTGTGTTGCGGCTTTTTATTTGCTGTTTGAAGAGATAGATAGACAGTGATATTCCTTTGGTATTCTCTGCCTCGTAAGAATAATTGTATTTTCTAAAAGCTAAAGGAATTTTCTTCGGTCGTACTTCTGAAGGACGAACAAGAAAGGGAAGAATATTATTTTGTGACATGGAAGAGGCAAGAGGTTTGTTGTGTGTCTGTCCTGTCACTCAACAACTTTTTCTAAATACAGTTTACAAATTTCAAGAGAACATCACGACGGAATTTTTCAGTGGGCAGTACGTTAAAGCGTAGCGTCACGTCTCAGAAATTAAAATTAACTCATAAGCGGAGTTCAGCAAACGAGATTTCAAATTTTAAAAATGAATAAATCAAAAGTTTTTCAAGAGCTTGAGGGTTTCAAAAAACGAATTTACCATTATTCCAACTTGGTAGATAAATTTATGATATTATACTTTACTATCATTTCCGGCATACATAATATCCGCCGCGCCGTGGGTACTTGATTCACATAGTCTATTCTGATTTATTTTGTAATTGAGAATTTCCACAATTTGGAAGCGTTGCTTTGACGTTAAACGATTAATGTGTTACTGTCAAACGTAACTGAACACAAGTCAACATAGTTTGGTATTATCAACTGTCATCTGTCAAGCAATAGCCATTAGATTCTTCACCAGAAAAAATACACCGATTACAGGACATTTTCAATTAGCTGTTTTCATACGATATTAGCTGAGTCACCCGGCGTGCGTTGCACGGGTCGGGTCTATAGTCTTAAGGATCAAATCCAGTAAGCGAATCGCTCAACAGTACCAGGTTTTCAAAGCATAGAGCATTAACGTCTTGAACTTATTCTGCTATAATTTCAGGAACCTGAAGTGATAGATTAATTCTGTGTCTGAATTTGAATTCAGCACATTGAGAGCCTTCAAAAATGTCTTGTTTGATTCAAATTACTTTTCCAGATTTGAATGCAGGGTAAAAAAAACCTTATAAAAGATGATTGCGAAATCATTGAAGACCAGTGTTATTGAAGCTACAGAAGTGGTAACTAAATTTATGAAAACTTGAAGTTGCTCTCATCCGACAAGTTTTGAATCACACGTGTCTTCATATGCGCTAGTTTTAACGACATTTTCAACCTCACAACTATACTGTGGTAACATAGCATCCATACTGTACCCCTGTTTTATAAGTTCCGCTTCGATAAAATCCATCGAGAGATGATAAAAAACTCGAGATGGTAAAAACAAAATTCCATGAATTTACTCTAATTGCGTTCCAGAACAGGAGAACTGCAGTCACTTCACTTGTAAAAGTTTTTTTATGCTGATAAAATAGTCATTTACCAAAAAAGGGAGAAAACCAAACACTTCCATCAGTCCCGCGAAACAATTTGGAATTCTTACCGAATAACTTATAACTGTCTATAGATGGTATACGAAGGCAAACGCACTCACGCCTACATCAAACGATCCAAAAGGATCGGGTTTTCCAAGAAGGACAACTTTTTGTTTCATAAACTTTACTCTCGAAAGTACAATAAAAATATTTTCGAATAAATCTCAACTTCGTTCACATGGCCACGCGGGCACGTTTGCAACGGTCGATTCGTTAGACCCAATTTTCGATTACTTTGCCACACATTTCCGCCATATCGGCCGCTATTTCACGTTCATTGTTGGCTCTGAGGTCCTCCAACGCCCAACGTGCGTGGTGTGCTTGTAGACATATAAACTATTATGACACCCAAAATAAAGTCGCTCGAACAAGGCTCGCAATTGGCTGACCCATTTCTTGAGATAACACGATCGTCGAACTTTCTCTTCAATGAGCTGATTGTAACGTATGTGCTGTGTGGCTTGTAACCACCCTGTTGAAGCCAAGTCTATTTTTTCCAATTTGAGCCAAAAATAGTCAGCCATCATGGTGCGATAACGCCGCTCATTCACGATAACGAGACAGTCGATGCTGTCAATGAAAAAATTTGGCCTAAAACGATGAAGTGGTAATTCATTAAGCACGGGTGAATTTTCATCCCACCAATAACGTATATTTTGCTCAAACGAACCCAAAAATGAATTTACTCAATGAATATAATTTCGCGATAAACTTCATCATCTTCTCCAGAACCCAATCGGAGAACGTAGGAAGCATCAGAAGGTCCATTGGCTTCAAATCTTGAGTTAGCCTGATCTTATATAGATGTAAGCCAAAATCACTACGCAAAATACGCCATAATGTAGGCTCAGATAAATTCAAATTTGCCAATAGGAAAACCCCTTCGAAGGCGAAACTACAAAGAAGAGCTTCTAACTGTGTCATAAAACCAACTAATAGGCTTAGCCATAAGGATGTCTCTTTCTATACCTCACAAACGCTTATGCTTACAACAATGAGATCATTTGAAGTCTCCTTCGATGGTTTCGAATTAGCAGGTCCTACGAGCATAGTTCTGTATCCGCGATATGCGTAAGGCCCGAGATTCGGTTGTCACTGGACAATCAGACTTCTTACGAGGGAATTGATGTCCTTGTAGCCATTTGAAGTGCTCAAACTGGTATCAGTTCGCTGAAAGCTTTGGTCCTTAGCCAATACTTAGGAGGAACATAATGTATGTACATAGGGTGGCGCAACAGAGCGAGGAGTCTCGGAGCCTCGCGTATTTCTCACAACCATTGCCTTGTAGGGGAATGGAGTGGACCTGCAGTCTTCTGCTGGTTCTGGCCGGAGGACTTGGTAAATTCCTTGCGAAAGGAGGTAGGTACCCGTGGAAAAACATTTTTGGTTTTTGTTGAAAATCAAACCCCGAACTTCCAGCGCAACAGATAGACATGGTAGACCAATAACCCACTTGAACCACTTAAGTGGTATCAACACTATAAAGCAAGCTCATTCTAAAAACTTACCTTTTAAAAGAGGAACCCAGTGTTCTAATCTGGAATTGAGTATTCTGAAAACTCAAAATCTCAAAATCAAACTACCGAAAATTTTTTGTATTTTCAATCAATGAACTTAATAGTATTCGAAAAATTGTGCAGAAGTGTTGTAATTTTTTTTTTTTTTTTTTTAGGGTATGTTAGGTTATATTAAAGTAGCTGTCTGCTCTGCTGACGCATTTAGGCCCGTTGGGCCTATTTTGGTACCACTGTAGATCTTATGTATCCTCATTCTAATGGAACCATTTTGACCTTACAATGAAGTGGGAGAGACGCAGGGCGTCGATGTGAACAAGATCACTATAGTCATTAAAGAAATACGAAACTATAGGTGAATCCTAAGTTTGTGAGCTGAAGCGAGTCATCAACAGAGAAGGTGGGTACTAGTTTCCTCCTCATCCTCATTCAAACAGCTTCTGCAAAAATCGTTTGAGGTGACTCCTAACCTCACGGCATGTCATCCAAACTCGACCTGATTTTTGACGCAACTCGATACACGCAATCTACATCCCTAAAAGAAGAACCAACTTATTGTATAATTCAGTGTTCGAAAATCGAATTAAAAGTGATTAGCGAATTCGCATTGAAAGGTGGTCCTCGAGGTGAACATAATTTTAGCTCATTAAAAAGGATAGCCTGGTATAGAAGCATGATTTTCGTATAATTTCTTAAGTGTCGTAAAAAGTCAGATTTTTCATTACTTATTAATTAACATTTAAAGAATCCTGAGAAAGAAAAAAAAGTAAAAAATTATTGATGCAGTGGGAAGTCTCGAGAGACTGGAACGTGACCATGGTCACGGTTCCAACCATTCAAGCAATCGGAAACAAAAAAAAAACAAAAAAGTTTATAGATCAATGTGATAATAGGGTCGGAACTACGAAAAATTAAAAAAAATAGTTCTTACGAACTTTTTAGAGTTTTTTTTTTTTAATTAGCAAATAGGAAATTCGGGGATTAGCGTAGGTACGAGCCGAACATAGAAAAAACTGTAAAGAAAGTTTTTAAAAAATTCCAGCATCATGAGAATGTTTCGCGAAGACTGAATTGAAGCGAATTGAACAACCAGGCATTTATACCGTTTCCTCTGATGATTGAATCACATTTCAATATGTACACAAAGATCGAATTGAAATAGGATTACCCGGTTCGATTCAGCTTAGCAGGCTGAATTGGATCGAAAAATGTCAGACTTACATTCATACAAAGTGGCTCTTCTAAACTGTGTACAGACTTCGGATCCGTTTGAATCCTTTTCACCGATTCAGTGACGTAAAATACCTACATCAATTTTACATCCTAATGCGGTCCGATTAATTACACGATCCGCTAGTAGGAACGGGTTGAATGCAAATATACGTCACTACTCGCATCCTGCAATATGCAGGATTTTTAATGCAGGGTCAAAGAGTCAATTTAATCCAAATCCAAAAAAAAAAAAATTCATAGTTTATTGTTGAAGTAACACCAGCAAATTCATCACAAATAATTTTTTACGAAAGAATAGGAGCCATTGATAGTCCTTAATGAGAATTAAAAGAACAAAAACACTCTCAATGAGGGAAAATGATTCCAAGTTTGCTAAAATTAAGAAAAAATATATATTCAACTTTGAATTGCCAGCCAAACGAGCAACAACGACCATTTGCATTCAATCGACAATGCCACTACGCCTTAGCATAGATTACAACGATAAACCCAAATGGGGCACGTTTTTAAAAAATCTATAAACGTGTAACAATCAAAAATACTTTTTTTTATCGTCGATAATAAAACGAAATCAATTGGCGCTGACAACCAACGCAAAACCATGAATAAATTTTAAACTTTTCTTGGATATTTATGAGGAAATGTGCTCAGCCGGGTCCATGTTCGTTTTCTTCCATTGCGATATTCCGGACGTAGAATTTATGTTACTGCCTCTGAGGACATTTGCGAGCAATGTTTGTTCGAAGCAATAAATTTTATTTGTCATTTAAAATGATATAACTCTCGAATTGCTTGTTGGCCCTTATAAATGGCGCCCAACGGGACGTCTGGTGACGTTCCAACTTTGAATACACAAACATCAAGCACACCTAACAGAGCAGCACACATTTTGTCGGCATAAGCACAGGAAGCATGCATTCAAATCTAATTTACCTACTCCATTGTTCTAGTTCTAATGAGTGTAGTGTGGATAGAAATTTTAATAGCCAGTTAAATTTCAATGAAAAGATAGATGTTGATCAAAGCAAGATAGCTGTGAGCGTTTTTCCGCCTCTCAAACATCCTCCTATGTGCGCATTTAATTGGATTTGATGTTTCGGCTAATCCCTTAAGTGACACTCTGACAAATTTTTAATCTAAAAAAAGACAATAGAGACACCAAAAGGCAATGGCGGGCACAAGTGAGCTGGAGCTGGAACTTAACAGTAATTGCGCTTAGTTCTGTTTGAACTTCTGGCGCAAAGGAAAGTGGCATTTTATTGGATGATTGGCCACAGAACAGTGCTAAACGGCCAATTGCCATGACAGAGGGTTAAAAGCGCAATAAGAAAACAAGAACAATAAAAGTGGTAATTAAAATACTTCAGCTTTTGTCTTTTGCTTTAATTCTGCTAGAATACCCTTTGAAGGAGTTGCACCACACTAACTCTCTCTGGTCCTATGCACATAATCCATGTTGGAACAATCCAACCAACAAAACGGATGTATCTGTATGTGTGCGTGTATATGTATATACTTCAAAAGCTCATCAGAAAACTTATAGCAAATGTTAATTAAGTTTTCCGGCAGATTGTCCTTTGTAAAGCATCAACTCGCTCTCATGGAAACCAGAAACAGGACTTTGCACTAAATTAATTCCACAAAAAAGTTACAGCAACAATATGATAGGAAAAAGTGTAAGGACCAAAGTTGAAATTAAAATACACAGCAAAAAAAACAGGAAACGTCTGAATGAAATCAGCTTTGGAATAACATTAGAGTACACTCAGTGTTAAACAGCTCAGCGTTCGTCGTTAGCAATAATGGAATGAGAGCAGAACTAGTAGACGAAGGAAAAAAGCGATCACTCAAAAAAAATGAATGTTTTGTATGACTGTCTACAAGTTTTAATTAAAGTTTTTAATCAACTCTACAAAGTTCAAATTGTATACATTAAACAGGAAAATTAAAATACAAAAAAAAAACTTGTCCATGGGTTGGCTTCTATCCTCCCTACTCTTAAAATCAAAAAACAGAAAACAAGTACTTTTCCTTAAGAGTGGCGCGGTGGCGATGCAGATTTGACTGTCACATAATAAGCGAAAACTTTGAGCTTAGAGTTCTGAGCACAAACTTGGAGATTTCTGAAAAGGTTCAAACTTAATAAATTTCAATTGGGTTAAATTGAAAGGATGTCTAAGCTATTGTGTTTTGTTTTGCATATTTTGCATTTTGTGCTATAGTAATGTTTTGCCTTTTTCATTTCAAAAGACTGCAACTAAGCGTTACAAGCTCACTCATATCGTCGCCCGAGAATTGAACAAATCATACGCCATTGACACTTTTGGAGAAAAACGCATTTAAAGATTCGCGTGCTTAATACTCCGAAACTGTGCGATAGGATTTTCTTTTTATTTTATTTTTAAATTGAAGTTAGTCTTGTTAAGACTTCACCTTCCAATTTTCAAAGTGTTTTGCCGTACCGTTAACAAGATACGTTAATCAGCATAAAAGTCTACTTTTTTGGCTTGTGTCCCACCTCATACATTTTGAAAATGATTTTTTCCCATACACGTGGAACATACAAAAGTGAACATGGTACAAACCAATTATCATCAATATATAATGTGAAAGGCAAGAAAGCGTGTATTTGGATGCTAAAATTTTAAAAGAAAATTGATTATATCTTTGTTTTCAATAAAATCTTTATTTAAGAAATAAAATAAAAAATAAACTTTTTTCTTTAAAAATAAACAAACAAACAAAAAAAATGTAAGCAGTTCTACTGCTTTAACAAAGTTTTCATTTACTGTACAATATTCTTCCCAAGTAACATTTTTACTCTCATAAAACTCTCCAAGAGCATTACTACACTTATTTCTGGGAGTTAAATGTAATCTTGTAGAGCTCTCCAAGATTGTTATGAGACTCTTATAAGCCTTAAATGGCCTAGTTATAGGAGACGCTTGGCTACTAATAGCAAGAGCTGGACTCTCTTTGCGATACTTGTTGTTTAATTAACAGAGTTTAGTTCTTCTTATGAGATGACAGATTGTGAATCAAATGCCTCTGGAAAGAATCTTATAAGGCTCTACTTTCTCTAACTATAAGAGCGCGTCTCTTGCTATAGGAGCAACTAAAACGAGAAAGTAATATTTCTAAACTTCAAAAAGAGCTTAAATCTTCCACTTACACCTTTATGAGAGCTAAGTTATCTTTACTCTCCTTACAAGACTATTAAGAGAGCAGAGCCAAGAATCAGAGTTTCGTTATGAGAGCAAAATACTTTTTACAGGAGCTCAAATGCTTTTTTAGGATAGGATCATTGTATATGGAATCTATAGTACTATCGAAAACAAAATCGATCGCTCAAAGCCACCTATTTATCCGCCGGCGCTCTAAAAATTACAGTGGAATGTTAGTACGCCAGCGGATACATAGATGGCTTTCAGGGACCATTTTCGTTTTCGAAAGTACTATAGATTCCATATATACAATGATAGGATCTAATGCGGCATTTATACTGTTCAAATGCTTGTCAAGCATGTAAGAGTTTATTAGTGAAAATAACTCACGTTTGCATTGTGTGTGTGCTTGAAGCAATATCAAATCGTTTTGATTTTAGTTCAATTGGTAATTGATTGGACGTCGACGTAGAGGATGACGATATAGAGGATGCTATTCTAATCTGACAGCCGTTAAGGGCATTCAAAACTAAAAATAAAAACACTTGAACATTTCTTCACAACAGTGAATGTTTTTCTCGTTAATTTCTTATGGCTATATGCTATATCTAAATTTCTAGATCTAAAATATGACCTGCTCTTTAAACGAGTGTTCGGCACTGAGAAAAATAAGAATTTCCTTATTCACTTTTCAAATGACATCTAAGGTTTTACTGGTGTTAACACAGTCGTTCGACAGTCGTTCATAGTAGAAAATCCTAAAAAAGCGATAAACATTGATTGTGTTATCCAAAATAATGAAAGAAAATACCTTGTAAAATATGGAGATGGAGCATTATTACTTAATATTCCTAAAGAATCAAAAAATTATAAAGATGATGGCACGAACTTGTTTAGCTATTAAAGAAAATTCTGTGCAAATTTAGGATTTAAACCTGAGACAAAAATCCAAATAAATGAAGAGTTTATCTATCATATACGAATTTCTCCATATATTATGTCCACCTCACTTGAGGTCGATTAACGAAATGACACTCTTTACAAACTGGAATTTGCTTTTGGTTATGCAAATCCTATAACAAGACTTAAAGCAATAATGCTCTCATAAGGATCCTATAACAAGACTTTAGTTATTTGAACTCTTCACAGTTTCTTGTTATAAGAGGTTTAAAACGGAATTCCTATAAGGGTTTTCATATGAATGTAAACTGACTTAAGCTCTCAAATAAGTCTTGTTATGGGAGTGTAGATACTTCAAACCAATGCCAAGAGCTTTATTCTCACAACAAGATTGTTATAGGACTGTAAGTATATATAATCCTATTACAAGTACAAAAATTGGTCTTGCTATAAGATTTAAGTACTTATAAGCATCAAAAGTGATCAACTCTTATAATAAGACTGTTATGAGAGCCATTCAAGTCCCATAAAAAGATCTTTATTCTTAAGTCTAGCTATGGGATCTAAAAGAATCTTATGGGAGTTTTTTTTTTTAAGATTTCAAGAGTTTAGCTCTCAAGAGCTAGTTAGTTGGGTTATTAAGTCATTGCTTTAAAAGATAGTACATTGTAAATACATTATAATTTGGTAAAAAATAAAATAAAAACTTTCTTTTCTCACTTTTTTAGTAAAGCAATGTTTTAAGATATTGCTTATCAATTTTAGGTTAAAACGGTAACAAGTCTTTAAAATTTTTTTTCTTTTTTTTTGAGATCGCTGTTTTAAAGGTTTGTGTAAATTTTGCACAAAGCAAATTTTTCGGTGTTGGTAGTG
The DNA here is from genome assembly GCA_914767635.1 of Melanostoma mellinum. Taxonomy (NCBI): domain Eukaryota; kingdom Metazoa; phylum Arthropoda; class Insecta; order Diptera; family Syrphidae; genus Melanostoma; species Melanostoma mellinum. The sequence continues at coordinate 9,569,269 of OU612059.1, forward strand.
CACCCTTGGTGGATGTCTTAAATAAACTTACAGTTTTGTAATCTTTTTCTTTCTCCGAGTTTTTAGATTTAATTTCAAAATCGAATTTTTTTTTCATAAAGTAATATTTTTACTTTGAAAAACGGTACTTTGTTGAAGTTCATTTTGTTAGCCAAAATGGAATACGCCTTAAAATCTTCAGGAAGCATTTGAATAATTTTAAGTTCAACTTTGTCTGTGTTCATGTTTGTTAGAAGCTTGACTAGGTGAAGTTGACTATGAATCTCAAGGTTTTTAAAATACTTATCGATTGCCGATTGAATACAATCCACCTTCTGAATTAAGGAATATCCCGGCTCGGAATATCTTTGGACAATCATCTCTACATCACTTCGGTTCAGGAACATTTTAATTGCGGTAGAATTGATTTTGTTCCTATTCTGCGGAACACATGAATCACTCCAATGATGGATTTTAAGTTGGGTGAGTGTGAGGCTTCTTTGTCTTTGGCTGGGGCAAAACTCAGCGGACCCAAGGTTTTTCCCAAGGAAGCTCGAAGACTCGGGCTGCTTCAATCCAACTTCTAAATAACGAGGCGAGACACGGCAAATACGAATTATAATGGTTCTTAATTACTAATTGAGTTTAACAATTTTTTACAAGAAGTGTTCAAATATGATGTCGGTCGGGATACGTAATCTCACAGCGTCTGGCACGGACGGAGCGGTAGATGGTCTGGGTACAGCCTCTGAGTTTCTTTTAGATCGATGGAGGTCGGTTTGAACGTCCTGGGATGTTACTGTACTTGTTTGGTTACTGCACCTTAAAACTGAATCCGCTCCTAGAAAGAAATAAGTTTTAATATTAAGAACGTTGCCCAGATTATGGCGCACCGCTTCTTGAAGTAAACAGGGGAACGGAGTGGCTACCGCAAAAACCACAGATGGTGAATTGACCTAGTGGGCCCTTAAGAGCACAACCAAGAAACATCAAACTACTCGGTAAACTACCGGCTGGGCCCCTTGAGAGCACCGTCCGGGCGATTCGACGAGATTTTTCTAAAGAATTTATCGTACGGGCCCCTTGAGAGCACCGGTCGAAAAATTCGGTGAGGAGTAGACGGGGAATTTAACAATGGGCCCCTTGAGAGCACCGTTGAGAAATTCAAGAAGATAATTGGGAAATTAATCGGGGGACCCTTAAGTTCACCGACCGAATAATTCCAGGTTCGAAGTAGAAAAGGAGAAGTGAAAGAATAATATTAAAGTGGTTTTCCCACAATTAACATTGGTAATTTCTTCTCTCATTTTTCATACAAATTCCACTTCTACTTACAATATTTTGCACCAAAAGTGAGTGTGAAGTGTACTGAATAAGTGAAATATTTACATTGTTTCACCCAACCACACGCTCACCTCTCGTTGTTTACATACCACCGCACAAAAAGAGAAAAATTAATTCCATCGCAGATGGCAGAGTGCTTGCCGCTTCTGGATTGAATTAATTTTTGTAGAGCATACAAAATTCCCATAGACTCCATTTTTAACTCAAAACCGACAAAATTGGCGTATGGAACAAATCATTTCTCGGCGATATAAAGTCCCCCTCTGCTGATTTCCTATTGGAGAAACGATTAGTGATAAGTGAAGGCGTGAAAGACTTACAACTTCGGAATAATGGTTCATTATTCGCTCAGCCGAAAGGAGTAATAAGTAGAGTGCTATATGTTCCTAAATACCTGCACTGCATTGGTTGATGACAATTTCTACAATTCAAACCATTACGTTGTGTGGAAATTTGTAAAGTAACGTATATTGCGTATGTGTATGCTTATCTTTAACGAACTTCGGCGAACGAATATCCTGGGCATTTGTCCTTCTTTGAGCGGGTATTTTGAAGATTTTTGGTTCCTTTAAGTTGCTTTGTCTTATTGTTGGAATAGCTTGGTTTACACAAACACCTGGGCGGGCGCTCCCAATCGATTCCTTCCATTCTCTTTGCTTGGAGTTGAGCGCACTTACTACCTTTTCAACGCGTGTATTTCTAACTTTTCTATTTTAAGTTTTTCCTACTTCAGGTTCATCATTTCACCACCGTGATTCTTTGACTTCTTGGTAAAGTCCATCTCAAACCCCTGAGCATTGATTTGACTCTAGCAAGCTTTTTACACTCAGTCCTCGTGTGCTTTCTGCCCTTTGGACAGTGCACACATATCTTTGAAAATTCAAAAAGGATTGGTTGCCTTTTCCTTTGTCAAAGCTCACTTTGTTTTCTTTTTAGCCCTTGTTTGATTGATCTCCTTTCCTTCACAATCCTGTCAGAAGAAGAGAAGGTGGCGTTGCTGAGCGACAGCTTCATCTTGTTTCACTTTGCAGTTTTTCATCCGAAGTTTCATTAATTTGGCAACCAAATCGAAGTCAATGTTCTTTCAAGTCTACAGTCTACAGTCTACACGAATGTTTTTTTTTAGTATTTGGTGCAAAGTGATGTTGTAGTGGAATTCTACTCCTCTGCAGTTGGAAATAAATTTGCAGTTGACGCTTCTATTTTTGCAAGTTGTCTGCTCATAAAACCTCACAGAGGACGAATCTTTATTTGCAGTTCACCAATTTGCAGTGGTGTCGAAACTTTTCGAAATGGTTTTTGGTATATTTTTAAACTTAAAAATATTCAAAAGACAACCAAACTGCAAATCAAGTTCATTGGCATCGCTACATGAGCGTAACAATATTCAAAAACTAATTAATTTGAAACCAAAATCAAGAGGCACATAGAGCCCAAAGCCACAAGGCTCAGTAAACACATATGCATAGAAAATCTTCAAATCAGGATTTCAGCAAGAAAAAGCATATGTACGAATGATTATTCCAAGTTCTAAGAATTTCCTGAAGCCTCCGCAATGCGCACCTACTTTTATCTAATAAGATTACTCCCTTTGCCTGTTTATAATTCTGTGAGTTGTAAAGTTCAAGTTCCGCATGAATCAAATCGATACCCCTAGCGTTCCCATCAGCCAAACCGAATAATCCTATTCAATGCCTCATTGAAACGTCCTTTTTGAAACTTTTTTTATGAAAAAACTCACCATGTACCCATCAGCATTTAACGAGAGGACAGAAATAAAAATAAAACTGAGTGCAAAATAAATGTCATCCCTTTATGACCATGTGGCAATACAAACCTTGTTGCGCTCTATATTGTTAGCCTCTCTAGCCAGTGTGTAGTGTTTACACTTGAAAGAATCACTTCAAGGACTTTACATCTAACAGATGCGCCACACACATTCATCTGCCAAACAAGGACAATGCCAATATTTACGTGTTTTTTTCCTCTTTTTTTGACGAACTCAGAAATCAACCAGGAAAAAATACCTTTGAAAAGACTTTTTGTTTTGTTTTGTTTTGCTTTTTCCAAATCCACCCTCAACTGGCACAGTTGGAGTAAGGAAAAAAAAAACAAAACTCAAACAACGCAACGGCATGGACTATGTGGACTTTGGACACAATCGAGAAATGGGGATAAAACAGATTCAGATTCAATTCAGGAACTCAATTGATGCGCACTGTTGCCCATCAAAAATGATGTCACGTTGCGTGGCATGAAACTTCTTTTTCGATTATATCCGAGCAATGTTCACGTTCACATTTTGGTACATACAAACAGTCTCACTCACTCATACCTCCCCCTCTTGTCAGCTTTAACTCTGCAACCAATTCGAAACCAGCCCAGAAACGGAGACTGCTGATAAAGGCATAGAAAACCTTATTTCCGGTGAATTTTCCCTGCCTTTCAGTGAATTTTATTGCAAACGTGGGGCACGAGTTCTTTTATTTATTTGTTTTTTTTTTTCTCTTTTTTTTGAAGCTTCCGCTTGGTAGGGAGTTTTTATCGTGCAATATCACGAAGCGAAATATGAAACGATTTCCTATTTTTCCTCTTCTTCTCTTTTTTTCCAACTCATCCTGATAGATAATTTCGTTTATGAGTAAATATTGTTCCAACACTTTGCAAACACAACCACCCTCTCTCTCGTACGATAATATAAAAGAAAAGACCGAACGAGGTGCGTGTGTCAAGGCCTTTTTGGGGTAGGTATTCTTTTTTTCAGGAAGCTGTTTTGTTTTGTTTTTGGTTTCATTTTTTCGCCGTTTTGTGCGTGCTCTAGTTTAAGTCGTTGATTATGAGATCCTCGTGCAAACGGATAACCGGGTAATTGGACAGTTTGTCATTTTCCAAAGAAACGAATAGTTGGGGAATTGTTTCTTATGTTCAATTAACTAAAATATTTGGTACGTGATCCAGGAGCATTCACATGATTAGGTATCAGTCTTTATTCTTGATAAACTAAAGTGGTAGTAGTGATACCAGTAGCCGGCCCTCTAAGAGAATTTTCTCACAAAATGTTCTACAAAATCTACAATTCTTAACCGATTTCGTCCATTTTTTGAACTAATTGCTCCTTAAGGTTTTGTTTATCCATACTCAACCATTTAAAGTTAGTAAACTAGTATGAAGCAGATTTTGTTTAAGATTTTCTAAAAAAAACCCTATGTTCCAGTAGCCAGCCACTTTGCTTCCCAAATCCAGCCACCGATGCTCCTATATTCGGTGGACTATAAATAAATTCATTAATTCAAAATAGATTTACTTTTATGAAAACAAAAACAATTAATAAGAATTCAATAAAAGGCTTATTTCTTAAAATGATTGGCACAACTAAAAAATCTACTCTTAGTACTAAAAAAAAAATAATTAAATTCATTAAAAACAAAAATATATTAAATTTATGAAAAATATCAACTTAATCTAACTGTCACATGATGGACAGACGAATTCGCTCATTAGAGCGCCGTTGGACGACATATGGGACAAAGAGGTACACTTTAAGTGATACCACTCTGCACACTCATCACAGCCAATGTTTGTCATGTACTCATCTTCTACGTCTGTTTTTTCTTTGGATCTCTTTTGCTGAGGCGCTCATGTTTTCTTCTCTCAATACCCTCAGCTTTCTTCTTTTAGCATCCTCTTTGCTCTTTTTGAATGTCTTCCAGGCTGGAGAGGATATTGCCGATGGTGGCCTTTCGACAGTTTCAGCTCTTTTCCTTTTGTACGGAATTGGCCTTGCACAGACGAGGTGTTTTTCGAAAGATGCCGCTTTCGATGTAGAAGCCTTGCAAGAATAGCCACGGTCTAAAATAAAAATTTCAAGAAAACATTTTACTTATCACAAACAAAAATTTCAAACAGAAACCTACCATTAAAGACCAATTCATTTTAATCGGCAATCTGTGAGCAAAGCTCGTACAAAACCATTTCATCCGTAGTGTAAAGATCATTTTGACCATGCATTTCTAAGATAGATTGGTAAAGATATAGGGCCCAATAAGTTCATGTAAAAAGTATAAAGGATACCAATAATATTTTGAAGATCAGTCAAAACAGTTCCAGTGCGTTCCACCAGAGGTGCCTCCAAAGATTCTTCGATATTTTGGTTACAAGAAAATGGTAATACTTTTAAAACTCGAGTTAAAAGGCCATCAGTTTTGAGATAGTATGTATACTTAATGCTTTCCACTATACTCTTTTCAACCTCATTAGAATTCCCGCTGTTGATCTGTCTTTGTTAAGCCTGGCTAATGATATCGTTTACTATTTTGTATTAAGGTGGGTTGTTCAAAGTTTTAAATCTTCAAAGGTTTTGTTGGAAAAAGTCTTTAAAACACCAACTGATTAGACAGCTTCATTCACGCCTGCATCTGTTTCAACATCATTTCCAACACCTGCCAAATAGGTCGCAAACAAGGTCTCCGCTAGGAACACCACCCTCTCAGCCTTGGAGAATGGAAAGGAGGTCGATGTAATTTCAACTGACTTTAGTAAAGCTTTTGATAAAATCTCTCACAAACTTATTCTTTTTAAACTTTCCACCCTTGGCTTTGAACCCATTCTGTTGAGATGGATTTCTTCTTATTTGGAAAAACGTTTTACAGCGTTCGGTGCAGATCCGCCGTATCCAACCGCTTTTTAGTAACATCCGGTGTTCCCCAAGGCAGCCATTTAGGCCCTCTCCTCTTCATTCTCAGTATTAACGACATTGAAATGATCATCAAACACTCCTCTATCTCTCTCTATGCGGATGATACTAAGTTTTAGCGAGTCATTTCTTCTTCTGAAGACTCTTCCCACCTCCAAAATGACCTCGACAATTTTTTAATATGGTGCTTCAAAAACTGCTTGGAGCTTAATGTTTCCAAGTACCAATCAATTACCTTCTCACGTAAACGCATCAAATCTACTCCCCGTCTCTATCTTCCAAACGGTCAAATCATTTCCACCGTTGTGGTCATCCGGGACCTTGGGATGATTTGCGACCGTGAGCTGAATTTCCTCTAGCTTATCGACGATATAATCCTTAAGGCAAATTTAGCACTTGGTTTCGTGAAACGATGGTCCAAAGAATTGGCAGACCCTTACGTAACCCGATCCCTTAACATTTCATTTGTTCGTCCACTTCTTGAATACGCTTGTCAAGTCTGGTCGCCTTTCCAACAAGTGCACTTTGCAAGAATTGAAAGTATACAACGCCGTTTCCTCCGGTTTGCTCTTCGAGGTCTTAATTGGAGTAATCCTTTAATATTACCTCCTTATCAAGACCGAATCAAACTCCTAAACCTAAATACGCTGAAAGATCGAAGAGAAATATTTGACGTTCTCTTCATTCACCAAATCCTCACAGGTACCATTGACTGCCCAGTCCTTAACGAATCAATTTTTCTAAATACCAACCCTCATAGCCCCCGGAATCCCCGTTTCTTCTATCTTCCCACCCATCGAACCTCTTACGGCTCCAATGAACCCATCTCCCGAATGCTGAGGAATGTCAACTCCCACTCCTCTTATTTTGACTTCTATATGAGTACTCCCTGCCTGAAATTTCGTCTCCTAAGCCCTCCAACTACTAAGTAAGTCTTAGCTATTAAGGGCCAGTTGCTCAATGGAATCATAAACTTAAGTTCTACATAAAGTTCTACTTTAGTATGGGGATTTTATGTAGAACTTAAGAATTCCGGAACGTCTCAAACAAAAATGAAAACTTTATGTAGAACTTAAATTTATGATTCGATTGAGCAACTGGCCCTAAATTTCTTAGTTTGTAAGTTAATAGCTTGCATAAAGCCTAATAAATGGGGGTTTTGTCCCCACCAAAATTAAAGCCAATGCCAGAGCTGCCTTCAGATCGCTTCACATGGCTTTATCATTTTCACTTTCCAAAACATTTTGGATACACTTAGTGTTACCAATAGCATCCGAATTGAAAAGAAAAAGAATACATTTTAGGGAAGCGTTTTGAACTATGACAGTTCTGTCTTTGCACTTCAGCACCTCACCTCGAACATCGCAAAATGTTTCTTTATTGATGGTAATACCACCACTTCGCTTCTGTCATTCTTTTAATATGTGCTTGTAGTCCGATTTAAGGCCCTTGATAGCATCACGTCTGCTGGCAGCATTACGTACTCTGTATTAGGTGGGAGAGCATAAAGAGTAATACTGTTAGTATGGAAAAAAACAGAACAACACAGTAAGGGAATCCTTTTCGTTTGCCGATTTTATTTGGTTAAGGTTCTTATAACCCTTTGTAGATACATATTACATTTCCAGTTATTGGCGCCATACTAAATCCTGTCTCGTCCGCATCCTTGAGGGATCTTCCAGGATATCTTCAACACCTTCCTCTTCCAAAAAATTTTGTAATTCGCCGAAGCACTTCCTGATTCCCTGCTCTGTTATTGCAGCTTTTGATTTGGTCAGAGATTCGGGGGTCCTAATGCTCAAATTGGGATGCCGCTTCAAAAAGCTATAATACCATTTTCTGCCTGGCCTATAATCTTTGAAAGATGTTTTTCTTCCGTCTTTTTTCAAAATATTCTGAACAGTTTGGATAAGATCCTCCTGCTTTTGGTGAAAACTACATTAAGCCAACGTTATGAGCCAGTTGACCAACGGTGCAAGGCCCTTTCTTCTTTGCGTTGTCCAAGGACCTTCCATGGACTCGGTCCTGAAGAGTGGTTCTCGGGATAGAAAATTTGGGAGGCTTCCCTAATAGCCATTTATTATTTCTTATTTTAATTTTCAAGATATCAGAAGAGGCCGAAATTAGGAAACATGTGTCCTTTACCTATGTGGCCGTCTGGTTTCGGTTACAAAAAGAGCAGCCGAATACTGGACACAAGTATTTAAAATCTATTGTTCTTTGTTTGAGATGTTTGTTAAGGTCCTACTGCATTTTTCTCAAAACAAAAAAATATTACTGTTTCCTATCTCCTCCTGCCACCCTGGCCGAAAATAGGCGACATCATAAAAAAGTGTGTCCTATTTCCGTCCCCTTAATAAAACAACAAAGGGCACTTTCTTTCACTTTTGTATTTTTTTTTTTGATTTTTTTTTTTTTTTTTTGTTACAATACTAAACATTTTATATAAAAACCATATATCAAAGAACTTACCTCAAAAATTATTACACAAAACCTAAACTCCCGAACAATTTCCACTAACAAATATTACTTTGAATCTGCGTAGTCACCCGTCCTCCACGAAGTCGCGCCGAAACTTAGTCAATAACTGGAAAATCATGGTGCAGCTCCGCACAAAATTTTTTGTGGATGTAGAGAAAAGGACGACAAATCGTTTGAAAACAAATTAAGAAGGACTACAGAGTGTAGTTTCCTTAATATAGACGATTCTTTTTCAAGTAGCCGGTTACTGGCTCAGGCTGAAATTAGGGAACACTACCTACCTTCTATGGGCTAACGGCTTCCACAATCAACAATGTGCTCTGGACTTATCATCTAGTTGATGTGTTTATTGTTGATTTCAAAACAAGGGAATAATGTGTCGAAGTGTAATGTGTAGTAATTCATTATTATTCAATGACAAAGAGCCAAAAAACCACAGTGGATAAATTGAAAACATTTTCCTTGGCCCACAGACGCCATAGGTACTTCTATTCGACTTAGTCCCTTGAGCAGTAGGTTCCTTTATAGGCAGTTCCTAAGGACGCAGGCAGATAGTCATTTTTGGTTTTAATTTCGATGAAGTTTCCTATAATCGCAAGTAACAATATCCACACATAACTTTCAATTAAAATGAAAAATCTGCAGAGCCAGAGCAGTTGCATACTCGTGTTCTACTCCTACTTTCTTTGTTTTTTGCCTTTTCAGTTACGTGCATCCTCGCTTGCATTTGGTGCTGCTACGAGTTCTCCAATTGTCGAAATTGGTACAAATCCCAACCAAGTAAAGGGCATTGGTAGCGATGGTGATGGTCGTAATTGTAATGGTAGTGTTTCAAATAGTAGGGCAACAACATCCGATATGGACGGTGGCGATTGTATTCAAGCATTTGTACCTCACGATGTCCAAGAAGAAAATTCCATACTAACCGTCCATTGCAACATTGAAACCCGTCCACCAATGGCATCATCAAAAAATACACCACAATCTACAACCACCACCAACGCTGCTGTAAATGGACCAAGTCCTGAAGCAATGCATTGTAATTATTCCGGGGCAAACGGTTCAATTACCACGATGACCCTTAAAAATAATCACCTCATTGTTGAGACTGAAGAGCGAAATGTAAGTTGAGTGTTGTGCTATACGAACGAATATTATGAGTGTGTTTGTGCCTGTTCTTGTAAATAAAATGATGCGATGCTCTTTCTGTATTCAAAAACATATAATAATAATCTCGGTGTTGTAAATCTGTTTTGCATTCAATTTTTTTAAGTTTTTTAATCTTTGATGTAAATACTATAAATCTATTTCTTCTGTCTCCAAAGGACTTTTTTAATACTCATAGGCTCCTTCTATTGAAACTTAACAAGGTCAATTGTTATATCATTAAATTTTTTTCGCATTAGTGACAATTTTCGATAATAAAATGTTAAGTTGGAAAAAAATGGCTGCTGAAATCCACTTCTGTTAAGTTTGTTGTGTTTATCCAATGAGAACTCAAACTTCAAGAAAAAGCTTTTTTCTTTTCTGTCACAGCAACATCAAAAAAATAATTAGTTTCGTGTTTTATTAAATAAACCGTGAAGTCAAGTAGGTACCTACTTGTTACGATTGAGTAGGAAGTAGCTTTATTTCAAGAATTTTTACTAATCGTTATTCTTCTCTAGAAATTGGTGCTTAAATAAAAAAGTTTCAGAGCTTTTACGTCGATTTCTCAACCTCTGCGCATGCTGAAATTGTCAGTTCTTTTTTAACGGTATCAAAATACCGGGTGCGACAAAAGTATGGAAACCCCTGGCAGAATATGCGTTAAAGAAAATCAAAGACCCTATATCCGACGTATTTTTCGACGAGGAATCCGATGGTGACCTTGAATTTGACCTTGGACGTAACATTGAAGCCCATTCATTTCACATAATTTTGCACGTATTTTTTATTTCAAGCGCTGCACCTCTAATAATATCATTAAAAAAAAAAAAAAAAAATGTTTTTTCGTAAAATTCAAGGTCACCATCGAGTTCCTCGTCGAAAAATACTTCGGATATAGGGTCTTTGATTTTCTTTAACGCATATTCTGCCATATTTCCAGGGGTTTCCATACTTTTGTCGCACTCGGTATAATGGCCGCAAAACAACAACGAAAACTGTCAAGTTCATCACTCTGTGTAAAGTACGAACTGCTTTAATATGTTTGGTTTACATTTTCTTAACAAAAATAAAATAAGTCGAAAGGGCGATTTTTTAAGCCGAGTTTTCATTAAAATCCAATAAAATATTCAAATCCCTATATTCAAAATTTTAATTGGAACCGGTAAATTTATTTTTTGCCGTTTACGGTTTTTAGGTAACTGTTAATAACGTGCGGCTCTATTTCAAATGATCCATTCAGTAGGTTCAATTTTCACTTTTTCGAGCATTTTGGGCTGTGTTCCACGAATGACTCGTGTTATGTTATCCTTTAAAGCTTCAATCGTGTTCGTCTTGTCCACATAGACTAACGACTTCATATAACTCCACAACAAACAATCAAGAGTCTTTAAATCGAACAATCTTGTCGGCCAACTCACAGGGCCATTTCGGGAGATAAGTTGCTCACCAAATTCATTCTTCAACATGTTCATTGTTTCACATGCCGTCTTGATGAAACCTCATGTCAACCAAGTTCAATTCAGCCAACTGCGGGGTTGAAAAAAGTCGCCTATCATGCATGGCTCGATAAGGTTCGCCGTTGACGGTAACGTTTCCTATACGGTCGTCTTTGAAGAAAAATTGGCCGGTAACGCCATGAGCCCATTAAACACATCTAACAATCGTTTTTATAATGCTTCGGTAATATGACATATGGCTTGTATATCAATGAGTCTTTTTTTTTTCTTCACGTATCCGTTTAGCCAAAAATGAGCCTCATTGTTGAACACAATTCTTCCATAAAACAGCGAATTTTCATGGAAGTGTTTAAAGCCTATTCACCACAAATTAGATGGTGTTGTTTGGCAATTCGGCGTCAATAGTTCTAGAATTTCATAGGCTTTCAAACTCTAATTGTCACAAAAAATTTGTTGAGTAACACATGTCCCATTGCTGAGATCGTCGACGAATTGACATTTCACCTGCAATATTCTCTTGGGAACGCACTGTACTCATGCAAGTCGATGGTTTAATGTCCAACAAAGAAAATTAGGAGTGAAATTCTGTTATAATAACATAATAGGCGGTTCACCAGGTCGATTATGACGAGCATAATATGGTCGTAACAAACGATGCGCAATTTTTACAGAGCACTAACTTTTATAAAAAATTTTGAGGAATGGTTGCTCGTTTGTCAGCTTTTCCATGATTTTGTCATGGCAGAATAGGTAAACTAAAAAATTTTCGCTTTGACAAATGACTTTCGGACGCCATAAGCAACTAGTGCATTCAACCAAAACTTAACTCTTAAAAAATCAACATTTATAAGGTAGCGCCACAAAAGTATGAAAACCTGGGGGCTGACGCATTTTAATTAGCTAAAAAAAAAATATGTTTTTTATATGTTTTGGGTTTCTAACAACTGATTTTCCGCGATACAAGCAGACATGGCAATCATTACTACACAAGCACCGATTAACATCAAAAAGACATCATGAAAATCCGTTCAGTAGTTTTATCGTTAGTGATAGGCAAAGATGGTCCTGTACACTGCCCCCCTTATAGTATAAAGTAGAAGATACAATTTTTAGAGTTGTTCTTGACGATGTGCGAAACCAAGGCAACTTATGGTTAAAGTAAAAAATAAATTTACGAAACGGAAAATAAAACACTTTACAGCATCGTGATTTCTGAAGTTTTTCAAGACTAATGAAAATGTGCTAGCTAATGTGAGAGCTCTCCGCTCTCGTGCCCCAGCATATTTATTTGTTTTACTTTATACATTCGTAGATTTTCAGTGGTAGGAGCACAAAATTTGAATTTCGTTGTGATGATTTAACGCCAAGTTACTCCAAAAAACGTAATTTTTTCAATACGTTTTATTTATAGAACAAAACATGTTGAGTAATCAATTTTTTTGCATATGAAAGCACATATTGCATGAACTTTTTTTTTTTTTTTCAAATGGCGGTCCTGAAAATGGCTGCTGAAACTCATCTGATTCGTAGATGGATGGCATCATTTCTTGCAAAAGAATTATCTGAAAGCAAAAAACAAAACGGTTTCATGTTCTGTATATCGAATTGGCTATGACCTCAAGCAGATTGAAACAATGAAAAAAAATAAAAATGGCGGAATCTTGAATTTTTTTCTTTTTTTTTAATTTTTATAATTTTTTCAAATAATAACGAATATTTCTTGTTCTGCTTGAGGTAAAAAACCAGACATCTTAATAGTAAAATGCCGTTTGGTTCATATCGAGCGGCCGAGTTTACAGCAGCGCTCCCCACTCATTTATATGTATATACTATTTCTACGAGTATGCAGTAGTAGTAGCAATTTATAAATAAAAAAAAATTTCGATTTTTTCAAAAATGTTTTGAGTAACCTGGCCTTAAATATAAAATAAATAAAAATAAATAGGGTGGTGCATCAGAGCGAGGAGCCCTTGGGCCTAGCTCATTTCTCACAACCATGCCTTTTGAGGGAATGTAGGGGACCTACAATTTTATGCCGGATCCGAACGGCTAATTGAGAAAGCGCTTTTTATGGCATGAATTTACTAACGGAAGACTTGCCAATTCCTCGCGAAAAGCGATACCCGTGTGGAAACATTTTTGCCTCTGCTGGGATTCGAACCTCGAACCTCTTGGTTAGCTGGTGGACATGCTAACCTACTAACCCAGGCTTTAAATAAAGCATCGGAAAAAATGTAGCAGGCAAATTTTATTAAATATGAGTTGGTGTTTTAACTTAAACGTCAGATTTCTTATTTTTGTTAGCAGCTTAAATAAACTGACAGATTTTGGCTTCTAAAAATTCAATGCCTGCTTCCTAATATTAAAGTCGAATAAAAGATTCCCAAGTCGAGAAACTTTATAAGCTTGACCGGTAATTTTTTAAGTTGTAAGGAAAAGTTGAGAAAGTGGGCACATAGGGAGTAACGTAGCAATGTCAGTTACTTTAATTTTTCTTCAATGTCTTTGGAATCTGCTTAAGTCGAATGCTCTCATTTCGCACAATTTTTCACATTTTCTTGCCCTAGCAAGACCTACTATATAATACACAGCAACTGCAGACTATTTTTCAACTGAAAATGAACTAATGTAGGTACACTTTTTGAATGCACTTCTTAAATCTAAGACAGTTTACAGTTTTTCATCTGTTTGAAACTGTGACAAAAATAAGGAATTATCTCATCCTTTATTCTGGTCACAGTTTCTTTCAATGTGGCCAATTTCTTTGATTTCAACCAAAAGTTTCCTATTTTTGGGTCTTATTTCCAAAAAAAAACTTTCCTATTCGTTTTCTAGTTTGATTTATATTTCAAAATTCTTAAAAACGTGGAAATAATCTCTTAAACTCTTTTATCTTTTAAATTTAGTGACTTTAGTGACGCTGTTGTTCGTTTCCAACTTCCCAGAGCTTACCATATTTTCATCTTGTCCTTACTAGTTTGTCAAATCAGACAAAACTTACTTACTTAGTTATAGTACGTCAGATATTTTTCAGTCTCTGTGGTGGCTAAGAAATGCTTTCGTTGTATTGCTTGCTGCTCTTTGTAATATATTTAGCTACCCATAAGCTCCCTGTTAAAAGACTGCGAAGCTCTAAAACACTAAAGTGCAAGTGCAATAGGCAAATTTATTCCCTGAACGTATCCCAGATCGTATGTACATCAGAGAGACATCAGAATGAAGTGTAATAATTCAGAAACATCATTCAAGAAGCAGGGTGTACAATGGATATAAGTTTCTAAGAGATTGAAGTGTATAACAAAACCTCATACCACTAATTCATTCATTCAAATAAGCCCTATTCACCTACGTATAAAGCAAAATCTCCAGAGTATTGTCGATTTTCAAAATCTCTAAGAGACCTCAAAAGTAATAGCGCCCCGTTAAAGGATAAAATTAATTTTTTCATTATAGACGATTGCTAGTTTGTCGAATTTTTTTATTTTTTCAACTTATATTTGCTTAAACCTCGCTTGGTAATAATTTTAAGCTTCGCTAATATTTGTTTTCTATCTCCATTCTTGAACTTTCAAGTCGGAACACAGCACTAATGTCTCTCTCTCAATAACTATTTAATTTTCCTTTTCCTCTATTTCTTTCCAGGACATATCGAGAGATACAAGAGTAACTAAAATGCACTACGATAATTCAGAGAAAGATGGCGTTTTTGTTGTGGAAGTATCTCGAGGAGCTGATTCAAAAATTATGCCTGGTAGCCCCTCAGCCGAAACAGCTGACAGACGCCCTTTCAACATTGACGCCGATGTAAAAATCGTCCCTAATCAAGAAAACGCTCTACTTTCAAATCACGAAAAGGTCCAAGTTCATCCACCACCACCAGAGAACCACATCGTTCACGATGAAATTGATACAAATCACTTGCATCAGATCGACGAGGTTGATGAATTTGAAGAATGTCCCAAAATTGCCAAAAACTCCAACACAGGTCTATCGCAATCCGATTTGAGTTCATCATCATCAGTGGACTCGAACAAGCGGTATACATATGGCAATCAAGAACTCTATACCATCGAACAGCAAGACTACACAACACCGTCCCCCACAGCTACTAAGGCACCACACCCACATGCAGAGTCGAAACACCCCCAGCCGGAGAACCACAACGATGATAACGGACATCCCGAAAATGGTCATTGCATTGAAAAAAGGCCAACATCCGCACCAAAATGCGACACATCTATTCCCCCAACATCAACTGACAAGGTTCATGATATGAACGGACATGGCAGTGTTGTCGAATCGAAGCCAAAAATCACAGCTGCTTTGTTGAAGCAGGACACAGTTGTTGTCAACGAAGTGACAAATGGCTTAAACCACACCAACGGTAATGAGGAAAACGAGCCAATCCCACACATTCCCATGGAAAACATCAGCAACGGACAGGCTTCCATAGTTAAGAACATCTCTGACTATTGCACCAACACTGAGAACGGATTCGACAGTATAATAAGCCTTCCAGATCCACCATCAACCGAGGAGATAAAACAAATGAACGACATTATCCTAATGGAGACGAATCAATTAGATTCCCTGCCTCCACCGCCACCACCAATAGCAGTAAACAACCACCAGCACCACAATGGCAATGGTAGTGCATCGTTTGGGAACGACCAAAATGGCGACAGCCATTCGATAGTATCGTCTGAGTCTCCTATGCAAACGCCTACAAAAATTGTAAAGCCATTGGTGCCACCGACGATAACCGTGGCAGACACCTCGGCGCCTATATCTGACATCCCTGTGCACTCCAATGGAAACTGCTTAACAGGGCATGCAACTGCTATAGCTGTCGAGGTGTCTGGCAGTAGTTAATACTAGAAAACCTTCGAATCAACTACTTTATCCATCCAAGATAAGCCAACCCGAAGTCTGGAAGATGGAAGCTCCCATTCCCCGCACCCACAGTAAGAAAAATAGTAAATGACACAAAATAATGACCAAAAAAACTCTTCATAACAAGATAAGAAAACGGATGTGAGTACAGGGTGAGGGAGCAGCAGGATATTAAACCGAGTTATGTTTGGAGCCAGAAAACGAGTGAGTTGACATCTGCATCTCCAGTATTCCTGAAACATTCTGTAAGCTGTTAACTTTTTTAACTATAAAAACATGTCCTCTTCTTTTATTCTCTTTCCCTTGTCATACACAAAGAATATCCTTTTTAGTCCTCAGAGATTGAAACGAACAAAATTATGAGAGCTCAGGTTGAATTCATTCAGTGTGTCGGGCAATTTTGTTGGACCACAGGAAACTGCATACATTATTCAAAGAACATCCCTGGCACATTTAAAATAAGGACATGGTAGATTGTACTGACTGTGTGCATGTTACACGAGAAATGGATACGAGGACATTACTGAAGTTTATATTTATTATGTAATAATAATCGCACTAAACCACCCACCAAAGTACCACGAGTGACGGTCCATTTTTGGCAAAGCATTTGAATCCATTAAGGAAGGGCCACATTAAGAGACATTCAGTACAGTCACTCAGAGTTAGACAGGGACAGTAATTGAATTTGTGACGAGGCATACAGAGCGATGCAAATCGTGTGAGGAAGTTTAAATTGCTCAATAAAACTTAATATTTAACAAGGATTTTCGCATTCTCAAGTCTCATAATGGTGATTCTACGGTTTTCGTTATGCGAGGACCGAGGACCAAGTCGAAATGGATACCTTTTTTATTGATTCTAACGGGTAGTGTATGAAAGTTTGATTTCGGTATATTCAGAGATTATACAAAAGGGTTTTGAAAGTGTTGAGAAAACAAAAAGAAATTAAGGAATTTAAGTTAGTCCTGAAGCAAATATCTAAAGTCGTTGATCCTTTTTGACTTTGTGTTAAAGTTGTTCCAGCTAAGTGGTGTTTGAAACTTTAATTTTAGACTCAATGTGAGACAGACAATGGAAATAAAGAATTTTGTTTTACAAAAGCTGTGGATGGGAAAATGTCAAACTTCAAATGTGACGTTTTGATTCAATCGATGATCCTTCACACTAAATGAGTTTTGGACGAATGAGGTGACTAAAGTGACCGAAAAGACTTTGAAGTAAAGCAAAAATCTTGCGGATTACAAAGAAAAGCTTCTTCTTCTTCCTTTTCGACGTAACAAGCATCGTTCCCCCCCCCCCCCCCCCCCCCCCCCCCCAAGGAACACAGCTCTTCCACTTAACAGCTTCCCACAACTTTAGTGATCCGATCATAAAGTATATGAATTGGTTGAAACTTGATTTGGAAGAGAGAAACTGTAATGAGGAAACATAAAACTACAATATTCAATCAAGAGCTAAGTGCTCAAACTTGTTTTTCTTTTTTTGAATTCTTAAGATCATTTGTGTCGTTCCAAACCTGCAATAGGAAACAAACCGAGTGAAACTATTCAGTTTTTAGCCGTTGATTGTCCTTAATTTTCTGTAGTTTTGAGTCCTCTCTAGGTACTTTTCTCAGCTCTGTGATAAAGGGGTGCACGTCGTGTAAAAAAATCGATACGTAAAGTTCAAAATCAAATACATATATGCATTTTGTTTCTTAATAAAAAAACTTTTGTTATCAGAAAAGGCAGCGTGGCTGAAGACAGGCGTCCTATCCGTGGCGGCTTCTATTAACGAAAAACTCTTCGTTGAGTTTCTTTATCGTGTCTACGTGGCTTAATGAAAATGGCGAACGGATGGAACTTAACGAGCAGAGGACGCGTTCAGTTTGACTTTTTAAGCGCTAGTGGTGTTTTAAAATGTTAAATCATTCGCTAGGTTGTGCTCTGTTACATTTCTTCGATTTTCCGAAACGGACAACCTTCGAATGATTTTTGGCCGCTACGGCTTTTTCCGCACTTATGTTTTATTCCCAGTAAACCTCTCAAATGCTAAAACGATCAGGTCTTTACCGTAGCCGAAAACAACTTTTGTTTCACCGATCATTACTCCGAAGTAGCCAAAGCAATGGCTGGTAAATATAACCTGTTTTTTCGACTTTGATGAACCAAAATAGATTCAAAGTCAAGTCCTTTGGAAGTTTCAATGCCAATGTCAAGAAAAAGCCGATTGGAGTTTAGAAAAAGGTAAACTTGACTTGTCTGAGTGACACGTAAGTAGTGTCAAATGAGATAGCATATCTTGGGGCTTAAGAAGGGGCTCACACAGCACACAGGGCTGCTTCGTAGCTTGGCATTTGTTTCTTACCGGCCGCGTCAGCAGTAACAAAAATAGCTACTCTACTCGTCGCTGGCAACTAGCCTTGTGTGACAGGTTCTTTAGTGAAGTATTATGTTTTTTTTGTCATAATGTGACATGTATTTGGTGTTTTGGCGTTAGAAACTCAATAAACCTTGACTTGAAAATATGTTGCACACCTTATCTTACTTAAGCATTTTTTAAAGGCAAAAATAGAATTTAAGGCAACAGTAAGTACTTGGGTGACTTTTTTACAATGACAGTCATTTGACGTTCACTTGATTTTCAAAAGCTTATTCAGTAAACCTAACCTAAGCTTCAATCTTTGTATGCAGATGTTTGACAAATATTTTGTCGCAACTTTAAATTGTGATTAAATTCAAGTGTCGGTTGTTGTGAAGAATGTTGCCTAATGGTTAGAATGTCTGCTTACTAAGCCGGAGGTTCATGGTTCGAATTCTAACAAAAACCTAAAATTGCTTTTCCACGGTATCACCTTTTTCGAGGATTTTCCGAGTCCTCCGTTGCCATGTAAAGGACTTTCTCGGTGAGATATCGGAACCGGCAAAAAATTGTAGGCCCACTTCATTTCCTCAAAAGGCAGGGTTGTGAAAATTGCGCTAGACTTCGGGGCTCACCGTTCTGATACGCCAACCTTTGTTTGTATGGCTGTCGGTTGTTGATAGAATTGATGATGCTTGTGGTGTAAAAATAAGCATGTCGGCCTGTTACGCTGGAGCTCGAACTTCTGGAAGATCCAAATGTTTTTCCACGGCCAGCGTCTTTCGCGAGACAGTGCCACCTTATTCGCTCTATTTTCAACCCCCGAAAAGAAACCTTCGTCGATTTGACGAAATTAATTTTATTTTATTTTTTATTTCATCCTCTTATCGTGTAACTCTAGTCATTTATGAGTGTTTTTGCTTTTTCCTTAAAACAAAACAGGAATTAGTTGGTATCAGCGCAGTTAAATATCACTGCGTTCATTCGACGAATGGTTACCCTTCACGTACCAAAAAACATTGCATCCCTTCTAGGACTAAGAAGAATCAGTTATGACACTTTTCCCCCAAGGAAGTGAATATTTTTATGTTGTTTCTGCTGACTTTGGCACATTATGATGCATATTTTCGTTTTACTGAACACGAATCACACGACTCCTGAATTCACAAAGATAAATTTCAGAAATGACACTTTTAATAATTCCCGCCGTTTCTCTCCGAACGCTTGTACATGTAAATCTCCAACAAAAAATACGAAATCATTACTTTTCCGTGTTTTCGTAAGGAAAACATAATTCTACCGGTGAGAACAAAATATCAGCTTAATTGCCACTCCCTGGACGCCATATTTCATACCCTGAGTGAGAGTGACTGTAACTGTATAAATTACACAGACCTGAATGTCCTGGAACGCAACACTAAAGATTAAATGTAAATGTATGCACGCGAATGGAAATATTTTGTATCTGAATAATACATGGTCACAAATTCCTTTTATTGTCTTCTTCAGAAATAAGAATGTGCCTATGAGGATGGTTGATATTATTTCCCGCCCGCGCAACACGTGCCACACTACGTTGCATATTTATTTTCAACCGAAAACAAACCATTTTCGTGTTTTTGCCAAAATGTTAACATTTTTCATTTTTCGTTTTCTTTTTTGAACAAAAGAGAAAAATCCTCTTTTATGGCCCATTATTGTATTGTTTCATTTTTATACAACAAAACTTTTTACACTATAAATAAACTCAAATAAAAAATAAAAAACTCTTCTTTAACGAAATGAACGCGCTTTAGAAGGATCCAACTTCTTTTTCTTTTGAAAACCACTTTCGTTTTATAGGAACAAAAATCCTACCAATGCAAAAGTAAGCATTTAGACGTGTACCAATACTATACAATATAATATTTTCTCCTTTATCTGTACTAATAAGAAGAAAATCAAACTATTACGTATTCTCTACAGTAAACTTACTATACTCAATAAGTGTCAAACAAACCAAACTAACATTTGTCCAAAAAATTTTATGTTTTTAAAATAACTTTTCTCAAAGACGAAATGGCCAAACATTATAAGAAATCAAAAAATATAAAAAAAATAGCGAATGTGTCAATATGTATTGAAATAAGTCTAGAATAGTAATAAAATGTTTTTAAAATTAACTCTAAGCAAATATAAGAAAAAAAAAATTCAAACAAAAGTCAAACAACAATTTTTTAACACTAAAATCATGTTATATAGATGTTTTAAGAATAAAAGAAAAACCACAACAAACTTATATTACTCACATAAACCAAAATACTTATGGATCGTAGAATAAAAATAAAAAAACATAGATGTTTCTCGTCCTATTATGCATGAACAAAAAATAAAATAAAATGAAAAATACTCCTACTACTAGACCCTCAATAAACTGTCCCTCTCTATTTAATATTTATATATGATGTCTTTTCTCCTGTTGGCCAAGCTACACACACAAACACCTACTTAGATATTTTTAAGAGTAGTTCTGTCAAAAATATAAAATACAAAAATACAAAAATAAACACAAAAATGCGGAGACGACACGATGCGGTATGTGCCAATAACAAATTGACACACTCGCATACGTGTAGAATTTTTACAAAGATTTTTGCATAATGAAATAAGAAAATTGATTCAAACTATATTCCATTTTTAAAAAGCAAAAGCAAAAAGAAAATTCAAATTTAACTTTAAGTTAAATTTAAATATTAATTATTAAATATAAACGTAATGGAGATAAAATTAGAGAAACACATGCATACGGTGAAAAGTTGTGAATATTAAAGCTAGGATAAAATGAAATTAAAAAGAAGAAAAAATTTAAGAAATAAATGTGATTGTTATTATATAAACATTAATTAATTTATGAAATAAAATAAATTAAATTTTAAAAATTAATTTTATTTGATTAAAACATTGTTTTATTTCGGGCAAAGAAAATATTGGGGAAAACACGAGGTAAGTTCAAAAAGGGCTCTGTTTTGTCACTGACACTCTTCCCTAACTTCATGAATTTTCTTCGTCTGAAGCATCTAATCCTCTCAGTTGCTTCCAAATTCAAGTCGCTGCTCTTCGGATGTTGAACTGGAACGTTTGTCTATGGCTGACTCATTGAATTCTGACCTTGACAGTATTTGTTACATGGAGTGGTAAAAACCAAGTAGAATTCAATGCACCGAAAGCCCAATATTGACTTCCATCGTTAAAGCTCAACCATCTTCCTTTGTGACGACTAACTTCGTTGGAATGACTACATATTTGAAGTCGCCGAAAATTCTGCAAAATGCTCAGGATTCTTAAAAGGATGAGGGAAATTGTTCATTCCCTCTGATCTGGTTGCAATTTATTAGCGTACATATACGTCCTTAACTAGAGTATAATTCAAATGATTGGGATGGTGCTCCTTAAGTAGAGCATTCAAATTGATAGATGACAGATTAGTTGTAGGTTCAATTGATTCCCTGGAACAAAGTCGTAACGTTTCATGTCTCTCTCTCTTTCTTATCCCTATTTTTACAGACAGTGCTTTACTAAAATAGCCAGTTGCATTCGTCGGCTTAAGCAATTTAGTCGCAATACCCGCCTCGTAAGGAATGTGCATCAGTTCTCCCTTCAGCCCAACTTCAGTCGTACAGTTAAGTACAGAGATTTATATTTTAGCCGCTTAACCCGGATGTAAAGTGATTTACCGAGCTAAATTTTCCCCACATATTAAAATTTAAAATACCCGGAATTTCAAGAATAATGGGCATCGGCAGCTCCTTTCTTATCTTTTTATTTCTCAAAACCCGCACTGTGTTTTCCAACATTATAAGGGTAGTTAGTCACAACCCCTTGAAGTGCGAGTAAAAAAAAAAGAATAGAGAAATCGATATGGCTGAGATCTTATTTGCTTTATTGTTTTTGAAATTACCTCAAGAAACTAGAATCGCCAGTATAAAAGACTCAAATGAATAAAAGTCACAATCAGGCTCTCGGCTAAAGTAGCGCGCAAATGGAACAACATTTTTGAAATTCGACTCATTTAGTCAAATATACTTTTGGTACTTTCGCACAAATTTTTTGAAAGCTTGAGGTTGAGGACAGGGCTTAAGTATTTCCTCTTCGAAATACATTTGGGGGTACAGGGCTGCCAACTACACAATAATTATGAAAATTGAATAAAATCACATAAAATATTAAAAAAAAAAATTAATAAAGTTTTCCAAAAGATTTTATCGAAATAGATACATGGACAGGACAGACAGACATAATTGCAAGACATATATTTTTTCTTTTATTATTATTATTCTCTATCATCGTAATGTCGTGTTATATTGTTTCTGCACGTTGGCAAAACTTGGCTTATACTGTCCTATAATTGCAGGTAAAATAAGACAGACTGTTCTTTTGAGGGATAGTAATAGGTTCTTTTGTTCTCAGAAGACTATCGTGCATTTCGCAGTTTTCATTGCGCAAAAGGAAACTCCGACTGTCAATTTCTTCTTTGAACCTTCCATTAGAAATTTTAATTTGTATAATTGTTAGTAAGTTATACATTAGTCTACAATGTTGGCTACCATATGTTGGTAGTTGATTCAACCAATGATAAGGGAACGCAGGTTGCTTGAACAGGATGAACTGCCGTTGAATAAGGAACTAGTTTTGGGTGCTTAGGAAGTGATATATATCTGCTTGTTTATCCAATAAAATTGTTCCAATACGCAGATTAAATAAATTAATAGGTTACGCAACAGAACGAGAAGCCCCGGTGCCAAGCGCATTTCTAACAACCAGGCCTTGTAAGGTAAAAGAGGGGACCTACCATATTTTGCCGATCCCCAAATGCTAATGGAAAACATTGCAATTAATCTTTTATCGAAGGACATCCCAATATCCCAATACCCGTGAAAAATCATTTTGCTCCTATTAGGACTCGAACTACAAACCTCTCGGTTAACAGACAGACATGCTAACCATCACTCCATGGGTACCACGGAATGCGCTGCGCTGATTGGTAGGCTCTTATTTTCAAGGAAGTGCGGGTAGTAAATGTCAGAATCAAGGACAGTTTGTTGTGTTTTTTTTTTTTTTTTTTTTCGAAAACTCTATCCACATTCAATCCTACTTTCACACTTAGTGTCATTCAGAAGTAGAATCGAAATTGAAAGTAGAAAGTGGGAAAGTTGAAGGTTATTTGCTTACAAACCGGAAAATCAATTTTGAATTTAATTGAAAAAAGTCTAAGTTTACCGATGTAACTATCACATAATCCATTCGGAGTGAAACGAATTTCGAAATTTGAGATTTGGCATCACCAAATTCGAGTGGAATGTTAATTCGTCGTCTTAATATACGATAGAAGTTGGGTTTGCAGAAAAATGTCAATGATCTTGCACATCAGTACGCAAGCGATTTGATAAACTTTTCATATTGTGAATATAAAATCGTATCCTTCTTGTTCTTTGTGACACTGAACAAAAACTTGTTCAAAAAAAAATTTATTTGTATCTTCGAAAACAATTTGAATCTATAATGAAAAGACTGTAACGCTCCGTAAAAAAAATTATATGAAATATCTTCAGCAGCTTGTAGTTACATTAATCAACAAGCTTCCAAGAATAGCATCATAGCTTGATTTCAATTGAATCGCCCTTTGATTTGAGTTTAACCTTTGAAGTGTAACACTTGAAGCTAAAGATGCATAACAAGTTCCAAGAAGAGGAAAGAAACGTGAGCACAAGGGATTTTCTGCTAAAATGTAAACAAATATCGACCAAACATTGCGTCTTAGAAAGGTACAAACAACATCTAACTGATGAGCCCATTGTTTGTACCTGGTCGAAACGAATAAGGAGTGGAGGTCACTTGAACTTTTAGTTTTGATTTTTTTAAATTAACACTCCATAAGAAAATAATAAATTCTTTTATAATTTTTCTTTTTTTCAATAAAATGTAAACTATTATTCCAAATATTCAATTCTGTATCGATACATCACCAGAAGTCTTGAACAGACATTTACATGGAATCCTCACGAAATTTAACAATGCAAGCAATATTTTCTGTAGGTAAATATCAATGTTTGCATTTATTTCCGATGAAAGTCCTTTCTCAAAAGTTTCGTACATATTCCCACTCACACATTTTCATATTCACACTTCTTCATGAACACCATACCTAGGCCCTGGCCATGTTGAACATTTCATAGAACTCCTTCTGCGTGCTGGTTTAAGACATGTCCTTTATTTTTCTCCTGAGTGTAAGTAATGCTTCCACATTATTTCTACGGATGGATGCTTGAATTGTGTTTTTTTTTTTACTCTTTGACTTTTTTCTTCACGTGCGTACGTTAATATATATCATGCCCATGGGGACCTGCTTCCAGGAACTGCCAGGATCGCTGACATTAATATGTATGGTAATACAAAGGAACCATTCCTGGTTTCGCCGATTGTACGCTTGATAGGGGTATTAAACGTATGAAAACACAAGTTGACGTAACAACACCACACTCATGCCAAACAGAACAAGGGCAAAAGAACAGCACTGAACGACGAGTCTTAACAACTCTGAAGTTCATGGTGAAATAAGGACTCAGTTGGAATTCATTTCAAAAATATACTCATGACACCCAGTGGTACACGATATGGGTTTTAGTAAATGTCACCAAATGCCCTATTTGCTGTCTCTTCACTCTAAAAAAAATATAAGCCCATAGATCTTGAAATTCTTTAAGGGACTCTACTCTATATGCGAATTTTCTATAGTTTCATTAAAATATTCAGAGTCTGTCATGAAATTGCTTGCCCAGCTGGAATTCCGATTGGAAAAGAAAGTCTGCCCGTTGTACTTGAAAAAGCAAATCGACACTGACCAACTGATTGCATTATTTCCAGTTCAGGTCAGCCAACAAAGCGCCAGAGGAAGGATAAACATTGAATACGGTAATCGGTAAATACTTGCGATAATGGCGAATAAATCTGTCTGCCATATTTGGGTAATTGAATTTGAATTAAGGATGAACATGAAAAGCTAGAGCTCCAAAGCAATTCCAAAGGTTTGAGCACTTACTTTGGGGGTGTGCATATAATCTCTTTGCTACCACAAATCTATTCGGGTTAATATACTGAAAGCAGAAAATGTGTGTGTTTCTCTATACCTATCTGCTTGTGTATGCCTCTTATCCAAGATAATAATCCATTATCGGTACTCAGCACAACACAGCACTGAAGTATCAGACCTACGCATTTGGAAAACGTATTCAGATTTGCTTTTACTCAACCCGGCCGCTGTAATGTTAAGGAGGAGTCGAGAGGAGTCGAGAGGAGGCCGCCTATAGGAAATTATCTCAGGGTTAAGAGATGATTTGCATAGTCCTATTTCAAGGGGGCGAAATACTTGATGGCTTTTAGAATCCAGTATCACCACAAACCATACATACCGCAGTATAGATTTATACTAAAGTTTGCGCCTGCTTCAAAAACTATATCGTGGTAGGGAAATGTTTCATCGACGACTAGCGATGAAATAGTAATCATTTCCTATTCCACTTGAAGAGGGTTTCTCTACAACTGAAGCGAAGTTAGGTTATAGAACGTAAACGTGCATCGCACAGAACACGTAATCAAAGTGAATGCGAACCAATGAATTGCATTCCTAATTGCAAAGGTGGAGGGTTTAAGCCCTAACCAGCAGCACCGTCATCACACTCGCTGCGCCTGTCGATGCCGCACCGTGCAGTATAAGAGGTCTGGATTTAGCTAACATAGAATCGCTGAAATGTGAAATATGAAAATGTTGCAAGTAAGAAACTCACTCGAAGGATTATAATGAATGAAATTAGTTGTGCATGAGTTTTCCATTGCACGCCCGTAATATGCATTTCATATTCAATGGGATGAAGCTCATATTTGCTAGTATTAGAGCATTGAATGGAAATGTCATTTTGTATGAATTCAGTGTTTTTAATAAAAGATGATATGAAGTTGAGAGGTACGTCAGATCTGAAGCATTAAATCTTAATATTTTCTTAATATGGTTTTACAATAGTATCTGCAAATCCAAAGAAGATGGCAGGTCTAGAAATGGAAGTGGGGCTATTATTCTTTTAATATTTCAATAGCTGGCCCGCCCGGCCCGCTAAGCTCTGGTCCAACGGTGAGTTAATTAAGTGAAGCAATGAAGCTTTCTAACGATGAAAGAATTTTTGGTAAAGTATTTTTAAAGTTCCTGGGTAAGTTCCCGAATGAATGTGAGGAGAAAAATATAGCCTAAGTCACTTTTCATGTTCTATACAATTTCTGTTGCAAGTTTTATTCAAATCGGCTGTTGTTTTGTAGCCTAATCAATACAGAAACTCAGTTTTCGTTTACGTTATCGTTTCCGTTCCGGTTTCCGATAGAATATTTCCTTGGCCTCAGACCATTTTTGTTGAAAATTTAATGCAAATCACGTCAGTAGTTTTGGAGCCTATTCAATATAATCAAAAAAAAAAAAAAAAGAATTTAAAAATCTGTACTTTTTATAAAAGTGTAAAGAACAAAAGAAAATGAAACAGGATAAGTAAAGCAGTGTACAAAAAGCTTTTCAAAGGACGATTTTTTTCACCATCACAAAAGAATAACACTTCAATCAAGAACGGCATTCTCTTGCTATTTTATTTTGCGGGGATGCTAACCCCTGGGTTGGGCTTAAGAAAGAAAATGTAACGAAGAGTTACAAGTCACAATCTCGTTAGCTTCTATACCTGCAGGTGGCTTGATACCGACTTCATATCGGCAGTTGTGCATTGTCTTACACATCAACATCTTTCTAGAACTACAACTATTCCAGAACTGCATAGGAGTTTCGTACTTCAACGTTCGGTACGTTCGACAGATAAGACTCTGATTTCATCTTCTTATCTATACTTTAACGACACCACTTTTTCCATTCATTAATAACCACACTTTGTCTAATCCCATCTGTTCATCATTACTTCACAATAAGAACTCACGTCTGCCAGCACCAGCAACCTCTTAATATAGAAAAGCATACCACCATTATCAAACTTTCTAGAACTTTCTAGAACCGTCATGAAAAACTACGAACAGTTCATGTTCGTTCTAGCTCGTGCTGAATTACTATACAGGATGTCCGGTAAATCGTGTATTATCCTTTGGGGCGTGATTCTTGGTCATATTCTAAGAAAAATATTGACCAAAGAATTCTGTTTATAAAGTGGTTGTCATTCAAGCTTCTCTCTAGCATCCAGTTACAAAATTCGATTCTCATCACAAAATTCCTCGGAAGTAGTTCCTGTACAGGTGTATGGTGATATGTATGCATATTTTCGCCATGCAGTACTCTGGAGATTCTGTCTTTGAAAGCATCTCATGCTAATGGAAGGATCGATTTCAACAGCTGCCAGTATTCTTTCATCGACCGAGACTCTTCTTATGGTTGCAGCTCCTGCGTTAGGTCTTTCAGTTAATACTAATCCAGTTTCTCGAAGGTTCTTCCAAAAACATTTTCAGAAGGAAGTCGTCTGTTGGGATAAAGTTGTGCTCTTCTTGAATTTCCATTGCAAAACTCATATTCGAATAAAATATCTGCGTATTCTTCTTTCGTAAATGAAGGCATTTCAAAAAGCTCTCATCGTTCCAAAAATAACTTTGAAAATGTTGCGTTTTTTCTGTTGAAAAAATGACATCTTCGTAGACAGCCAGGCGGTCATTAGAGCTATATAAAGCACTGTAACAAATTCTCAATTAGAGAAAAAGTGTAGCAGTTAATTAAAGTTGTCACCTAAATGAATACCGCAACTTTAGTTTGTTTTCCGAGACATCGTGACATAACTGGTAGCGAAATGGCGAATAAGCTGGCCAAAATCGGGTGATCACTTATTACCATAAGTGGTCGATCACCTTTAAAAACATGCAGGTTTTCCAGAAACCTATCGACCGATATTTCAAATAAAGGAACATTTATTCCACTTGATTGAGAAAAAGGATCATTCTTCTTCTTCCAAGTCCAAACTTGACCATACTAGAAAAAAAGCACTTCGAACTCGAAGAGTACTTCTTCGAAAAACTAGTCTAAATCTCTAACCTTAAACTATACAACATCCATAAGTTCATTGAGGACTCCAAATGACTAAGGCATAAACAAGCCTAATCATCAACTCAATCCTCCGCTATTCATCACCTGCTAGCCCCTACCTCCATCCATCATCATCCTCTGTCACTCGGAGAGCACAGTGGTTCCTTGAGATTCTCAAGTGACGTGTTGCTGCTTGCGGCTGTAAACCCTAACGTTGGTTAGGTAACGTAACCTTACATGACGCAGTAATATGACATACGGCCTTAATTTTTAAAGTATTCGTAACATTGACATAATATTTTCATCATCAATTTGACAAGTTTTTGGTCCTGTGAAGGAAAACTTTTGACTTGGAGCGCTTCCAAAAGTTCTTGAACGAATATAAAGAAAATCCTCAGGGTATCCTCTGTAGAATGTCTATAAAGGTTGCGAATTATGTTTCTGTTCAATATTTTAATCCTAAGATTCTTCATAGCATGGTAGAACTGAAAAATTTTTGACGATTAAAATTTATAATCAGTATCAATTTGCCTCTACTGAAGAAGACATTTATTTTTCTGCAACTATTTTGAATCTAATAAATTTGTTGAGCTTTCACGTAAAAAACGGGTTATGGTTCACATCAACAGTATTATATTAAAAATTCTAGAGAAAAAAATGGTTTCTGCTTTAAAAACGTGCTGGCAAATACTTAACTCATGATGAAGAGTCAATTTTTCCTTCAAATCCAGAAACTCATGTAGCTGCAACAGCGTCAGATAATTCAAAAAATGAATATGGATTTCAAGGACCTATAGTTTTAAGCTGATTTCAAACAACTGTGTGAGAAACGCTTCTCCTTACAGTGAATATTTTTGCTCGCAGATGGCTTGGCAATTTCTCAAAACCCGTCGAAAAACAGATTTAAGGCAATTACCATGAGTGTACATTGCTTAATATTTACGTAGAGGAAGTCTTAGAAGCTTTGCCAATTAAAACTTTCATGTCTTCCCGCCTTTACTAATCAGCCACGTAAATGGAAAAATATGAAACTGATTGCTCACT
The DNA here is from genome assembly GCA_914767635.1 of Melanostoma mellinum. Taxonomy (NCBI): domain Eukaryota; kingdom Metazoa; phylum Arthropoda; class Insecta; order Diptera; family Syrphidae; genus Melanostoma; species Melanostoma mellinum. Next base: position 9,598,736 of record OU612059.1, read on the forward strand.
CCATCTTCGTCCTAAGTCACCACAATTCAATTTGACATGTGTGCTTTACTCCAAACGACACTTTCCTCCCCTTTCCACAATGTGATTTTAATCAATGAATAATTTCAGCCATATTCTTATCATTGATGAAAAATATTGCGATGTTTTTAAACAACCTCATCCCCCAACGATGTCCTTCGCCCCAAATGTAGGCCCCATAAATAATAACAATTTTCATTGGAATGAGCTTGCGAGTGCTGATTAATAATTTGAATTTCCATCCCATAAATAATGCATGCATTCCAGAAAATTCTCATACACCACACCAATTCTCCTCCACCTCTCGCTTGAATCAAAATCTTTTTTTCAACATTGAAACCTAACCGTAGTTATTTACATTATTATCAGCAGTTGAACAAAAGGTCCTGATTTTTATCTGAGGTAATAAGTTTGGGGGCCGCACCATCACCCAGATTACAATGGCGCTGAAGCTGTACAAACACATTGTAGAGGCAAATTTATTCACTTTTCAGTGTAAATGATGTTAGCAAGGGAAATTTATGTGAAACCTCGATGCGATTTGTAACAATCTCTCAAAAATCTTAACAAAAAAAAAGAAACCAAAAACAACACTGGTAAAACAATGTTACAAGGCTTTGCAATGATTTGACCCTCCTTCGCCTATAAGAGTGGAAGGAATTCCGAGAATTTGTTGTTTTCCTGTTTGTGAGGATTAAAAAATTAATTGTTTAAGGACAGTAATTTGTGAAAAATTGAAGCCAAATAATCAGAAAAAGTTTGGGTAGCTTCAAATCGCCGTTGGTCACGTCTTGGTTCCTTCACAACCTATACACACACTACTGCTGGCGAAGTACCGCTGAATGCGTGCCAAAGTGTTCCTGGATTTTGTTCTAAAAAAAAGGCCATATTCATTCAAGGTACCTACAAGCTGGACAAGATGAAATAATAAATCATTCAACAAGAATGGTCGAAAGGGGCGGAACCCTTCTCGCACAGAATAAAAGTCTTTTGGAATAAATCATTTCCCATGGCAGGTGGATAAAATACATAGGTTTTGGAAAATTCAAATAAATTAAAGTGAGCAGAGGAGGCCTCAGAGTAGTCTACACAAAGAAAAATTAATTGTTCAAAATGGTTTCATTTCCTTTCTTCTTCACCAAATATGCTGACCTGAAGGAAGCAGGCGTTTTCAAAAATAATCGGATATGTGCTGGGTACAAGAATTCATCAACGGGTCTTAACGCTGAGAAACCGTATTAGTAGTGAATTTTTTTGTCTTTAATGTTGAAAGACAAAAAATGTGGAAATATTGTCTAAGATTTATTCAAATGTCTATACCTGAGTGGATTATCTCTGCAGTCAGGTTGGTTTCTGTCATGGAAATTTTAAGCGACATTTACTAGCTAGACCAAAATGAGTTCTTTAAGCTCGAAAGCGATGACTCCGAAATTGAAGCTGATTATGATACGGAGATTATACAGGCTGTTTGGCAAGTCGATCAAGTTAATAGTCTTTTACTTTTTTGGGTGTCTTTTGTGAAATTTTTTTAAATGTTTTAAATGTCAAGAAAGACAAGGATGCTGCGTCCCTTCAATGAAAACTTGACGAATAGATAGACTTGTGAAAGATAAGGTAGATAGGTACCTTACGTAGAGTATAGGGAGGGGCAAGTTGAGCAGTTTACAAAAGTGCCCGTATTTGTTTACTTTTAACAAGTCGAATTAAAGAGTCACAGGCCACAGTTGCCTAAATGCAGAAAATCAACTTTGCTCAACGTACGCCATTGGTGAGGTAATTTGAGCTAGTTAATGGGGCGAATTGAGCACTTAGAAATTATATCCAAACTGATGGCTTAGTATTAACTTGGCGTGAGATAAGATTTTTGTTTGACAATAAAGTTTTGTGTTATAGTCTGTCTTTTAGTGACATAACAACAAAACTTTTACTTTGGTTCAGAGTCGCGGGATTTTCTTTTTATAATATGCGCACATCAGGGGGTAACGAATACTCTCACAATGTTATTAAAACAGTGTGAGCGGTTAAGAAAGTAAAAATGGATTGGAAAGGAGCTGCCGATGCACACTGTGGTTAAATTTCTTTGTATTACACTGATAGGAAAGAATAGAGTTAGGTAAAGCACTCCACATCCGTATTGTGCGGCCAAAGAATGCATCTCTATATTTTACTTTACAGCCAAAATTAGACTGACGTTAAAACTGTTTAACATTCTTTGCGAGGCGTGTATTACAATCAAATTGCTTGATGGAAGGATTAGGTTAGAATAGGTAAAGATCTAAAGTATCCTAATCTCCTAATGAAACCATTTAGAGCTTACAATGAGGCGGGAGAGACGCATGTGTGTAAGATCACTAGGGTGAGCTTAAGAGGGGTGAATAGTCTTTTCCTCCTCCTTGTCCATACAGCTTCTGCAAAAATCGTTTGACGCGACTCCTAGTTTTGCGGTCTTTCAATTATGTTTGCGGGTTGCAAAAAAATGGAATAAGACATGAACTAATTAATTTAGAACTTAGAGGCTCGTTGATGATGGTCGGAAGGTATAGTGTGAAGCAGACAAGAGAGAAAGCTGTCATGTGATCAACTTCAAAGAAAGTGGCCCAGTTTAACTGCGCTTTAAGTAGGTAAATGGGAGCAACTTGTTCTTTGATTCTTTCATCCAAAGAGTAATGAGTTAATTTTCAACGCTTATATGTACGCAATATCTAAAGACTCGTCAGTTCTTGCGGGTTCTGTGGAATAGCATTTAATATTCCTGAGATTCGATTCTTCAAATCCCACGTAGCAGGAAATGTTCTAACCAATCACCACTGCACTGGCGCCACGTATTGACGGACAAAAATTTTAAATTGAATGAAAATCACTGAACGTTTTGGAAGTACTAAATAATAACTTCAAAAAGAGATAAGAATAAGAAATTAGTTTATCATACCACAAGAAGCACCGTTTAGATACTAAGTTGGTTTTTGAATATGTGGACATTACAGTTCGGGGTGAACCTGGGCCTAAAAACAACATCCTTCTATAACGACTTCGATTTCGGGCGAACTATCTCCAGTTTCACACTCCAAGTCGGTTTAGGTCTTCATCCATACTTGATTGCGTTACCAAAGACTAGGTCTTCCCCTTCCGCGATTTCCCTGCAATGTGTTTTCGAAAACCCGTCGAGCTGGAGCGTTTTGGTCCATCCACTCTACATGGCCCAATCATCGTATCCTCGCGATGCGTATACTCTTTTGGCTATGCGAATGTCACAGTACAATTCATACAGCTCATTGTTTTATCTTCTTCTCCACATACTGTCTTCAAATACGGGACCAAAGACCATTTGCAGAATTTTTCTTTCAAAACTACCAAGGGTTTCCTCATTCGCTTTCGAAAGGTAAATGCTTCGCGGCGTAAAGCAGGACTGAGATGGTCAAGGTCTTACACAAAGTTACCTTGGTTTTTCTAGGGAGGGTTTTGTTTCTCAATTGCCTTCTTAACCCTTAGAAGCAACGGTTGGCAAGAGTTATTCTCCGTTTGATTTCCGCACTGATGTTGTTTTTCGTGTCTATATAGCGGATCCTAGGTTTTGCCCTCATTTACCATCAAACCCATTTTTGCCGCTTCTGTTTGAATACTCGCAAAAGCACCTATTACATCATGCTTTTTCTTCCCATTACGTCAATATCGTCTGCGAAGGCGAGTAACTGTCCAGACTTTTCATCTTTACTTTTCATCTTTACACTTTTTTAAAGAGGAATGGTTTTTTTATTTATTTAAAAGAAATTTGGAACTGGCCTGGGAAATGATAAAAAAGATTAAAGTTTTGTTTGATTATATATAGACTGAATTAGACTGAATTGAAAAATTTCTTTTACCATTCTAGTTCTTCACTATCCCATTCTCAAGCAGGGGCTATATTTTCATTCCCATATTCAAAAAGGAATGGGAAGGTAACCGGGAACTTAGAAAATACTTCCTTCCCGACGATCATTCACCTTGTCGTTTTGGGGCGACTGTTTATTAGAATCAACCTCAATGCCAAATGGAGTTCGATGAATGAAACTAAGAAGTGATAAAACAAAAAGTATGGAAAATGACCCAAGGTATAATTGTTCTCCAGGAGGCAGTTGTCAAAGCAAAAATTCACCCGTGGTTTTTTCAACTGCGGCAGGATCACGAGGCCCCATCTAACACTCCCACTTCCGCCTTTTCATGTGCGTACACCAGAGTCGAAGGTACCGTATCCGTCTCCTGCAGCTCTTTCCACGGAGCACTTCTGAGTTTGAGCTGGAAAGATGAAGAAGGCTGCTCGAAGGTCTTGCCTTTAAGACTGAATTCTCATCCTAGTTCAGCTGTTGATCAGAGTGGTGCTACTACAGGATTAAGTAAAGCTGAAAAAGCTTATCTCACCGCAATCCTTTGGAGAACAGCTTTTAAGGTGTCAGCGGAAGCTGAAGAGTAGGGGAGCAGCAACATCAAGACAAAAAGGTCAACACGGTGACCGATGGCACTGAATCCAGCTGTAAATCATCAATGGTGATGGCGGTGAAAAGACAGGTCGAAAGAGGTCTCATCCACAAATATAGGACAGCCTTCCGTAACCAAAGTCACTTCATCATCGTCTGTAAACGCGAAGGAAAGGAAATTGCCTTCCGGAAGTTCTGTTAAACTTCCCGTTGGTCTAACTGGAAAGCCGATGTAGAAATTGAAGGTACAAGTCGCAAAGGCTTGCGAGTTTGGTCCATGGACATTAGCTGGAAGGGACAAAACCATCAACATTAAAACTCCTAAAGATCCAATCGAAACGTCGGTGAATGAAACCGTGACTGAGAGTCAGTCTGGTCCACGGACACTGGCCGTAAGGGATAAAGCCTCGAGAGGAAAAAAATCTACCTTAAAAAGCTGCCCTATAATAGAGTAGCCACCTCGCGCTTCAAAGTACGTATCTGTAAGACTGGCAATGACAATAGCATGAACATTACAGAGCGCCAAGCAATTTGAAGAGCATCTGTGGAAGTTTGATTGAAATGGCTGTGAGCACATTAGGATGAGGAATTTTGCTTAGAGGACGAAACCAAGCTTTTTTAAAACGACATGGAGGCTCTAAAATTTTCTTAGCATTACTTTTGACAAAAGAAAAAGAAATAAAAAATATCAAAAAAATTGAATTCATTAAACTCTGCCAATCCATTTACAACTGAGGATTATCAGATAGTATTATTGAAATTGTAACTTTTAGCGCTTGAAGCCACTCCAAAATTCATTAAAGTCCTAACACACCGCTATTCCACTCTTTCCGTGTAGTTTGTTCCACCAAAAAAAAGTGAAACCTAAGCTTGACACAAGTGACAATGGTTGCATAATTAAGTGAGAGTCAGCGTTCGTTTTGGCGCTTAATAAATCGTACAAACTTACATACCATTCCACATAGTTCTGCGTGTTCGTATACGAGTATGAATCGAACACCCTATAGCAAGGGCATAAATCGCTTTTAATTGCTTCTGGGGGAGCGAAAAATACTGATGCCAGAGCTCTGTAGGCATCGAATGGCAGTCACTACGAGTAGGCTGTACAGTATATGGGAATGTGTGTAGACTTCTTTGTTAAACTGATTTTTGTTCGTCCTTTAAGTGTTATGGGATTTTAATGGCACAAACATCGATAAAGCGAGATTTTCACAGAGACAACAGAATAATAGACTCTATTATCAACAGAAGGAATGCGATTGGAGAGTGCTTTTGTGCAGATTCCACTAAGAGCAATAACAATAATAGCAACTAGCAGGGACATCGACATAAAAATGAAGCCAAACTTTGTAAGTGTTAGGCTCATAATTGCCTCCGACACTGGAATCTCAATTGAATGGCTTTGAGACGCTGCTAACACTTCACAAAGTTGGAATACAATTCATCGATACCTACCACATAGATTGCTAGATTTCATTTAACACTCAGTATCAGAATGAGTTTTTCACATTTCCATTTCGTTTTTTATTTTCCTACAGTGCACTGTACATATCCAGACCAAGTGCTTTGTCTATAGAACCAACATTCCATTTGAGTCAATACAATCGGAGTAAACAACTCACAGTAAGCACTGCCCCGCTTAGCTTCACTTGGCCTAGTAAAGTGCGAAAATAGAACCCTTAAAAAACATTTGTTGTAGGTACCTTTTGCTGAGACTTTTGAACTAATCGTTGTCGTATATGAACATTTCTACACCCACTTACCTACTTCATACAGGTTGTTTTCATTCAATGACGCGTACCCAGGAAATAGTTGACTTCGTCAGTTAAAGTGAAGTGCTTAGAAGATGAATGAGGCTTACTAAAAAATAAAATATAGAACAGTTTCCTCTTGAAGTGTAGCACTATATCGGCTGAAGACTTAAGGAAAGGGCACAAGCTACTGAGACATCTACTTTTTTTCTCGATATAAGCGTCATAGAAAAGCTAAATTACTGGTCGATTGTATTTGAGTAGAAGAAGCCACTCACTGCAGCCATACAAGCTCCCGACCTGGGGTCTCTACTTGCATCGTACCACTTGCATTTAATGACCTCCTTGAGCGCCTTTGTAAGCAAATACAAAACACAAGTTATAAGACAGCAGTATCCTGTATTTGGAGAAGCGCATGCATCCCAGGCACAAAAAACAACATTATCATTAAAATCTTCTTTTTATTTTTCCCATGAAAACTTGTTAACTATAGTCATAAATCGCTTTCATGAAGGCATAGCCATAAAGCGGATTGAAAATCAATAATAAATTTTGAAAGGAAAGCCATTCGCAGCAGTAGTTTCCAAGAGGTTTGCCTCCTTTCGAACGAACGGTGTAAATAAATTGATTCTATGAGTTGAAGCGCTGGAGCAAAAAAAGAAGTCATAATCCTATCATATTTCAAAATGTTTGTGATAAATAAAAGCATTAAGCTGGTTTGTGATTTGAAGAGCTGGAACGTCTTTGGATCTGAATGTTGCAATTTATATCTGTAAAATGGATAAGGCAGTTGAATAGTTAAGTGTTGGGTGTCAGGTTAAAAAGAGTGTTTGCAAATTAGTAACATGGACGAAGTAATGTGAGGATCCGATGAACTTCAGTCTGAATGACTCACACTTCAGACACTCTTCGAATGTAGTGTCCCTAAGTTTAAGGAGTAGTTTCATTTTAATTATGTTTTTTAAGTAAAGAACTGTCAATTTCAAGTCTATTTACATGAAAATAGAGCTGCCAAAAATCTGCTAACTATAAGAACTTCCCAAGTGCTGGAGATTCAGTCATTCCCTAGATGGCGCCCTAATTAGAACGCAGTAAAAACAATTGTACAGTTTCGTCTGCAGCGATAATCAAGCTGTGCTTAAGGCTCTTCTGTTCTTAACCCTATAACTACTTCGAAAGTGATGCAAAAAAGAAAGAGCTTTCAAAATGCGGTCGAAAGACTACATTCTTTGAGTCTGTTTTTTGCGGGTTCCAGGCCATCACGACATTATTAGAAATGAGATCACCGATGAACTTGCACTTGAGACAGCTTTTTCAGGACTTGAACTAGCGCTTGGTTTGCGAGGGTTCTCAGTGAGGGCTTCAATTAACGATTGGATCTGTCATGAGCACAATCGTAGATGGCATGCAGTCAGACCAAACTTATGCTCCCCAGCGTTAATAAGAAGACTGCAACATTTTTGCTATTTCGTAGAAGAAATGAAAGTAGAAAGCTTATTGGCGTCGCCCCATGGTACTTATCTCTTGTCAAGCTATGTGAATCCTGTGGTTGGGAAGACAATATTTAGCAGCACTTCATCTGTGAATGTCCTGCATTTTGTCTTATGAGGTTATAGATACTCGTCCTAAGAGCCGGTTCCTCAGGCTCTATTTGGCTTTTATCCAAACATCTGAAAAGAAAGAGCAAAAGAAGTCTGCAATGGATCGGCATTTAGGTCTGAGTGTTGCAGTTAGTATCTTAAGAACCTCCAACAATAAAAAAGCGTTTCTGGAAATTTTTTAACACCAAACGAAGATCTTTCGGACTTCCACATATGACGTTTCCGTCCAATGATGGTCGAATATAAACTTTTTTTTGCCGAATATTTAAGTTCGGTTTATCTGCTCTGTTCTTCCTATAAACCTCCTTTCTTTTACACTTCTAACGTTATTGATGTTTCTAGTACCGAGTTTAGTATTTCTGAAGTTCTGGAAGTCGTTAATGATCTTGAAAGATTATTCCAAGGCTTTGTTTGCCACTCTGTTTGATTTTCAACTTGCCCTTACTATTGGCCAGCTTTAAGATAGTTGGAAAACTTCTTTTATAACTCCTTCAAGTTAGGATCGCTACTAAATCTTCTTCGTTGGAATGACCACATATTTGAAGTCGCCAAAAACGCTTCTAAATGCTAAGGCTTCTTGAAGCGATGCAGGAAGTTCTTCACCCCTTCTGATCCAGCTACAATTTATAAGGCCTTCAACCACCCATAATTGAAGTATAACTCCTATATCTGGTCACGTGCTTCTCAAACATCTTTGCGCCTACTTGATAGGGTACAAAATAGAGCGTTAACAGTGATAGGTGATAGTTCAATTGTAGAATAGATTGATCCTCTTGAGCATCGTCGAAACGTCACCTGTCACTCTCTCTTTAATCGCTTTTTCCACAAACAATTTAGCCACAACACCCGCAATTAAACTAGGTAATCATTTGTCTAAAAGTATAAATGTGACCTCATGAGTATCTCAAGAAAGTCATATTGCTCCCTTGCTATTTATCCTTTTTGCTAATGATATTCCAATTTGTTCTAATTATTCGAGGTATCAAATGTATGCCGATGATGTCAAAATTTTCCGAATCATAAATTCTTCCTCAGACAGCCTTCTCTTTTAAAACGAAATTCGTAATTTTTTTGAAGGGTCTGACTATAACCAAATTTTTAAAAATTTCTCAGCTTCGCGTGCCTAAGAAAAAGTCTCCCATTTTTTATTAGAGTATCAATAACACGATTAAAGAAGCCGTCACTGAAGAAAAAGATTTAGTACGTTCACAAATAAGGCCTTACGTAGAAAATAAAGCCATGTTAGGGTTTATGAGAAGGAACTCTAAAAATTTCATTCACAAAATGTTTTTGCACAGGTATTGCCTTTTGCATTGAAATTGAAACATTTTTTGTGTTCCTGTTTCTTTATAGTTGCATTTCTGTTTTTGTGCACTCTTGTGTTTTTGTCTGCTTTTTTTATCATCTGCTTTTTCATCATCTTATAACACAATACTGAAGCTCCCCACCACCCGTAACCACACATTTGCTTTGTCGCAGCATATCTCTTATCAATTTCAATTTCATGAGTTGTATAACCGATTCAATAATAAATACAAAACTTCTATCAAAATTCATAAATTTTGCTCAGATGCAATTGCACATCCAATAACTGAAAGACTGTTTACTATTTCCATTTTTTATCATCAAAATTCAAATTTCGTGAGATCTTGTTGGGGTGTACAAGTATGAGTGGTGTTTTTGGAATTAGCTTCAAGTTTAAGAACAGAAACCAGTGCAGTACGTTACCCAACGCCCCCAATACTCGAACTATTCGTTCAGCAAATGTTCGAATAAACGTACACGTCAACACCCCCGTACATAAAATGAAAAGTTGAACGTAATTCTTTTGCGACATAAATAAGTTTGCATCAAAACGAAAATTATATTATGTCCCTCCACCACTTTATCCCAGCGCCTTTCTGCATTGAAAGACCCTTCTCCTTTTGGAGGTGACTTATACGTGAACAAAATACGTTCGTGGGAGATCGAGAGTAAATGATGCGAACTCTCACATCCGCCGGAAAGGACATGCACAGAACGTGCAAGCTTTGTTATCGAAGGACACTTGGGTTGGCTTTCCGTATAGTTGTGTGCATGGGCTGCATGAACAAGCTGTCAGGGCATGTATAAATCTCCTGGACCGGATGTGTTGCTCTACCATGCCAAAGCTGCACTTTAGATAGATTATGTGCGAACCGGTTGACGGTTGCTAAGGAAAACAAATGTCAGGCTACGTACGTACGCCGATTACGAACACTCCTAATAAGGAACTCTGAAAGGGAAGGGCACACCAAGTACTCAAGCAAAGTGGAAAGTTTCTCCCTCTGCTGATACTCAGTTGGTGTATTTGTGCAATGTGATGTGCATCAGCTTTAACAGATAGTTTCTAGGGAAACAGATAATGCTTCTCTTGGTGTTGGGGATATCTCCAGACATCAGTTCTTATCAATACAAGACAATCAACTCAATAGAATCGTGTACATTTGATTGCGTTGGATTTTTTTCAGCTTACAGGATGGAGTTTGGAATAGGGTTTATCTGATGGAGCTTAGAGTCGTTGGCTTGGAGTCATGTTACAAAATATTTAAACGAATCTAATTTGATATGGGATAATAGTAAGGCTTGACAACTGACAATTTGGGATTGGTTAATATTGAGCATTACACAAGAGAACTATGTGTTTCGGTGTACTGACTTGTTTTTAGAAGGCCAGAGGACATAACAATTAAAAACATAGTTATTATTACATTTCAATCTCAATTGTGCCCCCATAATATCCTGATTTGTGTCACCAGTTACAAATATTTGAGTTTTTTAACCAAAAAATGAGTAAATCTGTTACACACACATACTTTTGAGATCATTCCGAAACATCTATGTCGTTTAGTTATTCACCAAAAAGCTTTCCTACATTGACGGAAAATCTAGATTCATATGAGTCTTTTTTTTTTTTTTGTTAAATAAAAGTCTACAATCTACATATAATCTGTATATATGCATTTCTTGCTATTGAAAAGTGATGTGTTTTATTTAATGTGACTGAACAGTCAGTCATCCAACAGTCATCCAACTGCTGCAACTTCTGAGTGACTCAAAAGTAACCAAACACTGACATGATTCGAAAACACTTTTGATAACTTGACAGGGACATAGAATGGAAATCTTGAGGATAGAGAGACAGTTCAGTAACTTCCACCAGTTGAAATATCTAAGTGACTCAAGACTATTCAAAAAACCAGAAGTGCTACTCATATGAGACTAAATGAAACTTAGACTTTTGATACCTGATAGCATTTTAACAGGAACGGAGTTTAATGGAAAATTTTAAAGTAACTGCACAGTAATAAAACATGTTTGTATATGTATACGTAACTGGTATTGAAACGGTTAAGCAACTTCCATCGTTTGATTTGTTGATTGAATGAGAAAGCGAACATTGCACAATATCTATCTCAGTTAACACTATTGTTACAAAATAGTCAGAAAACGGATGGAAAAGAAACACCTATATTTTTACTACAAATAAAACAGAGTTTTGTGATGACCTGAACAACCATTTTTGGATATCAATGAGTAGGTAAGGTTTATTTATTGAGTGAATAAAAAGGCCTTTCAAAAAGTTTTAAATCACAGTTATCATTATCACGTTAGTACAAATTTGGGCAGAAATTCACTTTTTGTTTTCTTGCTCTGAAAAAGTGATTTTGTGACTCTTAAGTACTTACATGTACTCTCACGTTAACTAACACAAATTATTTGGCTTTCACTATTTTGGAGTTGTAAATGAGAAAAGTGAATAATTTATTTGAAAGAATACTTGCATTTTTATGCCAGAGGATTGGAGTTTACTTGCTATGCAAATATTATTTAAGTTTTCGTAATAATCTTTGCAAATACCAAAACCTTCAAAGCAGCTGTATTTAAAGAATGCATTACTCAGATGATTTTTTCCGCTTTAAAATCTTTTCTTTGTTTTTGAAGCAATAACGCTGATCTCATTGAAGTATAGCTTCTCAAGTTGTTGTTAGGTTGAGAACATGGTTTGAGTATTCGCTCTTCGTAATAGATTTGATGGTGCACCTGCCAACTCCACATCAATTATAAAAATTGAATAAATGCACATCAAATATTCAAAGAAATTATATTAAACATTCCATATGTTTACCCATAACTGCTGAAAATTTTATTAAAACCGTTATTTTTGACTATTTTAAAAACTTGATTCTTAAAAATTTAGTGTGCAAGTCTTTAGATGCTACTAAAAGATGTTTTGGCAAAATATTTACAAAATATAAGATTCCGTCTTGAAAATGTTCGGAAAATTCAAACTTTTTAAGAAAGTTATCAAAACTTTTTAAAAAAAATATTTGCCAAAATCGTGCAAGCCATTAGAAAGAAAGTCGGTATAAAAAAACCGTAGGGTACTGTTTTTAAATTGTTTTTACATAATAAAAGAGGTGACAAAGAAAAAGTCTTCACTTAAAATTTTATTGAAATCTTTGGAGCTGTTTTCAAGAAAAATAAGTATTATCATAAAGGCTGTATGGCAAGTACCGTTCAAGGCCTAGAGATCCAATTTTCAGAGTCAATCTGTAAGCTGGCCCATAGACCCTAACTGAAAAATTTGAATAAAATCAGTCAAGGGGTTCAGGCTGTAGATTCTTATACGGACAGCCAGACAGAATTGCAGTTCCCAGTTTTCGTATTTTCTATCATCGTAATGTCATATTTAACGAGTTATTTTTTTTTTTTTTTTTTATTATTAAAATGCTTTACTTTTTTTAATCTGTCTGAGTGGTAACAGTATTTTGTTTTTCTATGACAAGTTTATATAAATATCACAATATTATAACATTTAATGTTGACTTAACATGGACTTTACATTTAACAGGAATGGGATTTAATGCATCCAGGACGATTGGGGTTTGATTAGCACAGAACGCATGAGCGCCCCTGTTCGCTCGTTGTTGGCGTTGAATGTAGAGCCAAGTTTAGACAACTTAATTTACATTTATTTACATTTAGTGATTATAGTAACAATACGGATAAGTGATATAAAAATAATGATAATAATAATTAGTTTACGTGGACTAGGATATCAAAAGAAAGAAGATACAGTAAACAAAATGCCTGCCTTTAAAAGAACTTAAAATAACTCATTTATAAAATTAATTCTGTATAAACGTGCTTCATTACAAAACCCTAAGAGCCTTTTCCATTGACTGTCATTGAGTATTAGTCTTATTTCTTCGTCTTCTAAAGTTGATTTGTTCCAATACACCCTTCTAATTTCTTGGAATATAGGACATCTTCCTAGGAATTGGCTGATATTTTCACGATCCATTAAGTTGCAGAAACTGCATAGTTGTTCCAGATCAGCTCTATGTGGGCGATAATTAAGGCTTAGCAGTTCACCCTTAGCTTTAAAAATTGTAGATATTGGACTTACGGTGAATGAGCTGCTGAAGTAGTTTTTCTCGCAGAGGTTGTGGTTTAATGTCCCATACATGAATCTAGCTGAGGAATTCTGTGCCTGTTCAATAAAGTTTTGCCTTTTTGCATCATCCAATTTCTGCATCAGTTGGTAAAATTGTGGTTTCCAAGAATTGAGGTTTGCAAGGTCCAAAGAACGCTCACATCCACACTCCCTATCTAGATTGTGCCATTCTGCAAACCAAATTGAGTTACTTCTGATGATCTGTACAGCAGTCCTTTTTGGAAGCCGATTATCTTCCATTTCTTCAACTCTTAACAGATAATCAATTTGTAGTTTGAGGGTAGTCATGAAGAGCTCTTTATTATGTATATAAAACCAAATCTGTAAGAAATCTTTTTGAAAAATAAAACATTCTAATAATAAAAATAATAATATTAAAATATTTAACGAGTTACATGAGTTTTATGCGGGTAAAAACGGTGTATTTGCTAGAATTTATTCTTTTTTTTATATAATACATGTGTGACGTATTTTATTCAAATTTTTTATTATATTAAAGATGCATATTTAATAACTATTTCCTGAAATTTTTAACAAAAAATATAAGAACTCCGTTATTGGGACGTCATTTCCAGCTAGTCTTCGCAAAAAGTGCATTTGCGTTGATAGCATAATTCAAGCAGGATCATCCGAAGTGAAAAATAACCTACTATGAATACATAGTTTTGAGAAAAACACGTTTAAGATTTTGAGCGACCATAGTACTTTAAAAGGCCGTGTCTCTGCAGCTATCACTCGAATCAAGTTGAAATTTTCGAAAAATATTCTAGAGATGTTGTAAATTTTAACAATCAACAAAAAAAAAATAGACTTTTTTAATGCGTGAAACCCATGTAACACCTTGTTTGCTATCTCAACAAAAAAGAAAAAAATTAGTTTTTAAAACGTTTTATTTCAGAAATATTTTTACACGCTTGAATTTTTGAAAAGATTTAAAAGCATATTTGGAGATATAACTGCGAGCGTTTTGAGCTTTGACAAACCTAAAAATCAGTCATAAAATTCATAAGTAACCCACAGAGACAAAAGCACTTTCAAAAATAAAACTATGTTCCATATGTATATTTGGAGCCGTCTGAAGCTTTTATTTTTATTGCAAATAGGTTTTTAAAAATTAAACTATTATAAAAATTGATCGCGTTTAATTAAAAAAATCTTTATTGGAACTTAGCTCCATTTGCTAGTTATACTATAGTCTTGTCAAAAACTGTGCTTTAACTTTGTTGACTTACCTTTCAGTCAAAAGCAGTCTTAAAGTCGTTTTGACTTGATTGTGACTTCTGTATTACCATCGTCTTACAGTTACAGAGATGTCAATTTAACTTCATAGTAACTAAGTCTGCCACTTTGGACGTTTGCTTGAACAAGATCCTTGCATTCTTTGATCGAGCTTTTCTTACCGTGGTCAGTATTAAGGATAAAGAGTGAAGACACGAAAAATGACTTGTCGCTTACATCAAAACTTTGTATTGGCAGAAAACGTCCTCGGTATTTTCGCCCTGTGTGTATTTTTTTGTTTATACAACACGTATTTTATGTTAGATTACGTTATAGTACTCAAACTAGGAAACAAAGGAAACCTTCAACCGCTTTCAAAACGAATGGAACATATGGGGATCGCATCTACCTAAAAACTGAAGATCAATATTATCTTTTATGCAATAGCCCAGAATTTGGTTATCCAAATTTTTAGGAAGAAGAAGGCGTTATTCTGTTACTAACATCATTCCCAATTTTCATTTAAAAACCATTGCCCTAAATGTCATCTTGTTTCTTGCAACTAAATGATTTCATCACATTCATTTAAATTTAAGATACATATTTACTTCATGCTTGTTTAAATAATAATAAAAAAAAAAGTACATACGGCTACAAAATTCAAACGACATCCTCATTTTACCCTAATTCCACATCCTTCCGATGTCTTCACATTTGGTTTTGTTTATAACCATTTTGTGCTCGCAATAATAATAACTGTTAACAGTGAATTAAAGCCAATAGAAAGATTATGGATTTTTAATGAATGTATTAGAGATGAGCCCTTGCTAAGACTTTCGTGAAAACCATGAAATGGGTCATAAAAAACGGTTTCCAACGTCGACCGGCATCGTCGGCGTCCTTACCATTTCAGCAGAAGGTTTAAGAAATTCCTTCTAAGTAAAGTAATTTGAGTGTTGTGTTGTGAGGCACGTACGTACATCAGTAACATTTTATTGTGCAGAACCGCCCGTTCATGATGTCACTATAATGGCTGGTACCTGCTGAAGGCATAGAGGTAAATCAAAGTGAAAGGACAAAATCAAGAAATCCGTCGCGCTGGTAATGTCGCATTGCGCTGATGGGGTATGGTGTATGGATGGGGACTGTTAACGTACAACCGCAATGACGGTTGGCGATGGCAATAGAGGCAATCACTGCTTAAGATTGAAATGCTTCTATTTGCTTTTACCCTTCTGGTTCAAGAGTAGCAGATGTCGTTTATATATACTTTCTATTCCCATTTTCCAGAAACGAAGAAATGAAATGTGGTCGTTCATCACACCGTCTTATTTTTCACTCACGACTGGGTGTTATGGGATGGGGACGACGGAAAAAACCACAATGAGAAAATTTTCCGGGAAAATGTTACAAGGGCATTCGCTGTTGGAGCTGTTGACAATGTTCTTTTTCTTTCCACAGCGCAAATGTCGTGCGTGAAAGAAAAGAAACTAGGTAATGGCATGGCATCACGTCAACCATATCAGATCGGAAGTCGCCTGACCAGAGACAACGAGTCATTCATTGAAAAAGAAATTCAATAAAACGAAACAAAGTTTAAGTAGATCCTTGATGCTTCCAACAGCTGCTTTCGATTAAAATCTTTCTGCAAAGAACAAAGAGACGCAAGTGAGTAGGTAGATACCACGCTACCTTTAATGAAACAAAAGTATATTCAAGGTATTGATTCTTAGGATGCGTGTTTGGCATTTCCCAACCGGGATTAGCTTCTGAGTTGGTATACTCTTGATCTCCAATATCCCGAAGAAAATTATTTGATTTTGTCTGCTATCTCAACCTTCATCGCACATAACAATCTGGGCTATAATGAACCGGAAATCCCCTGAGAGTACAAAACTGATTGCGAATTAAATTTACTTCAGTAGAATCAATCGAAATAATGAGATAAATACGTTTGAAAGGATGTGGCAAGGAGATGTTTGTTGAGAGCAGGTAAAGTGAAGCCTCACCTTTACAAAACATTTCCCAGACTACGAGTGTAATAGGGCGAGCACACAGAATGGATTGACTAGAAACGATATAAGAGCATCGATGAAAAGGAACTTACCAAACTTACTGACAATGAACGATGAGAACTATAAGCAAATTATTTTAAGAGTAGAGATTCAGTGAATGGAATGCCACGAACTAGTACTTTGCATTCTATGAGTAGCTAAGCAACGCTTTATCTGGTTGCCCGATAGAAAATCTGTTATAACAATGCCCTACTTATAATACTGAAGGAAGGTAGTGGGACTTCCTTTTTGTGGTTTATGCCTTTTCAAGCTATTGAGATGGAACAAGAGAATATGATTTTAAAGCTATTCTTGAGCTTTCTTGTCCGACAAGTTCTTTCAATCATAGAAGAAGATCCTGCCATTTTTCCCAAACATCACTGAAAAAAGGGGTGGCATTCAAAAACTACTTCAAAAGGTGATGGAAGTCTTCAAGTACATATTGGGCAATACCGCTGTTTGTATGAATCAAGTCTGCGGCCAAATTACCGCATCGGTGATCGAAAATGGAGATGAAATATAATCTATTGTACTCAAGAACAATGAAGCAGTCTAACAATGAAAAAAAATTTCGTATCGGTCCAGTTCCGGTTTCCGTTACCTAGGGAATAAGGAAAGCACATATAGTTTTTGTTATTCAGAGACAATGAGCGACTCTTCTTTATACCTACTATGTAATGATAATGATGTCTTTTTGGCAACGATGAAAAGCCAAAACTCAAACTGTGTACTCAGCCTCAAGGCTTTGACATTGTACTGAGCACACAATCGCTGCTCCTGCGATCCAATTGTGCCAATATTTTTTATTTTCGAGTTAAAAAATTTCAGAAACTATTTCGAGTTAGAATTTTTCTCTGTTTTAAAAGGAAGGTTCTATGAAACTGCAACCATTATGGGTAGTGCCAGATCCATAAAACGTTTTTGGAACTATTTTTGAATGAGATTCAGTGATTATCATATCTGCCTACTATGCTGGAAAATCGAAGTTCAAATTACCGAAAAATTAAAGAAAAAAAAAGTTTTTCACGGCATCATTTTTCACAAGGAATTTGCCAGTCCTCCAAGAGTATTTTCAAGCTGCAGCGGAAAACGCTTCTTTACGCGACCGTTGGAAGTGGGCATAAAATTGTTAGTTTCTTGGCTTTGTTGCATCAAAAAGGTTTCCGCCGTTTTCGCGAGCAAAACTACAACCTTAATGAGCATCAGCTAATGACAGCGTCTAAACGAAAATTTATTTTCACTACACTGAAACTGTTTCTGTTTACTACAGGGTGGGCAATTTAAAACTCCCCACTTTTAAACGCGTCGTATACAAAAACTATAATACCTAGAAAGATGATTCAAAAAAGAAAATAAAGTACACACTATGCCATTTAATATCCGCTTTATTTTTTAAAAATGACACCATTGAGGTGATGGACACGCCGTTGACAGTCACATTGCTCCCGTCCTCTTCGAAGAAGTAAGGTCCGATGATCGTGCGCGCCGTCAGAGCACACCACACGGTAACGCGAGGGGAGTGTAGCGGCTTAGGTTGAGTGATTTGAGGTTGTTTTTTCAGCATAACATCGCATATTTTGTTTATTGACATTTCCGTGTACATCGAAGCGCGCTTCATCGCTAAAGGAAACGTCATCCAAATCAAGTTCTTCTTCGTCGAGCATATCCAAAAATGGAGTGCAAAATTCCAATCTTTTCGGATGGTCGGTGGGTAACAACTCTTGGATGACTTGTAACTTGTACGGATGCATGTTTTAATCATCTTTAATGATTTTTCTTAGAGTTGAATGTTTAACGCGACGAACTGTTTACGCACTGAACGCGCAGGACCTCTCAACACCAGCGCTACGAACTCGTTCAACAGTTTCAGAGGTTCTCACCGACCTACGACGTTTCCGAGTGCTCGATGTTGCCTTGGCCGAATTTCGAAAGTTCTTAACCCATAACAAAATTGTTTTGTGGTCGGGAGGGTTTTTATGACGCTTTAACTTGAACTCTCTTTTAAACGCGCGATGAACTAGGACCATTTTTTCACCATACCGAAAATACGCTTCCACGCAGAAAGCGCGATGTTTCGCGTTCCAGTAAACCATGGCGACTAACCAACAATATCAGACGGAAATGGCATAGTCTCGAGAAGCGCCCTGCAGTGTTACCACCTTTGTCTAGTTTTTTTTTAAGACGCGTTTAAAAGTGGGGAGTTTTAAATTGCCCACCCGGTATTTAGAGTATTCTGTAAAAAAAAAAGTTCTTTCTTCAATATATTGGATAGCTAAATATTCAATCCAACGAGATTCGCTATGAATACATAAAACACTTAAGAAATGTCAAAACCGTAGCTCAATTAGTTCAAATTTGGAGTCACGCTGCCGCTAGGTGAAAACTAAAAATTTATCAAAATAGGTAATGGTTCAAATTATGTATACCTATCTTAATACGAATCAAAGCTGCGTTTAAAATATTGAATTACGAATAGCCACAACTGTAAGGGAAAATCTGTAGAAACGGCCCTTAACATCCTGGTTCGTTCTATAAAATATTCCTTCCATCACAAAGAATATACTCTGGCCGCTTTCCTCGACATAGAGGGTGACTTCAATAACGTCAGTAACTCTGCAATTACAAAGTCACTGACGAATGTCAAAGTAGATGGTTCCATAGTGGAGTTGATAAATTTAATGCTAAAAAAATCAGGAGAATCAACTCTTCTCAAGGAAACTTCTCTGCAAAGAGATCTGTCAGTAGACGAACACCGCAAGGCGGAGTCCTATCCCCTCGTCTATGGAGTCTAGTCGTCAATGAACTTCTACTTGACTTAGAAGCTGAGGGATTCAAAATGATTGCATATGCAGATAACGTCTCCATTGCTGTATCTGGCAAACATGCTGACGTCCTTACGGATCTGATTCAAACCGCTATAAATAAAATAGTAAAAAAGGCGGGTAAATGTGATCTAGGGGTCAATCCTCAGAAAACTGAACTCGTTCTCTTCACCAGGAAATACAAAATTCCTCAACTATAAACTCGATCAATAATTAGAATCCCATTTGAACTTTCAAACGAAGCCAAATATCTAGGTATCATCCTAGACGATCAGCTAAACTGGAAAGCCAATGTACAGGAAAGAATCTGGAAATCCACCGTAGCCTTATTTTCCTGTAAAAAATAATAAATGGGGTTTCTACCCCCAAATCACTTACTAGCTCTACACCGCGGTCATCAGACCAATACTCAGATACGGAGTAGTGGTATAGTATGGTGGACCGCTCTTTATAAAAGGACCTACTGCGATAATTTAAGCAAGGTCCAACGAACACCCTGTTTGTGTATAAGCGAAGCATTGAGATCAACACCCTCAACTATCCTAAACATACTCTATAATCTCATAATACTTTGAATCTTTAGCAAAAAAATGGCCGCCAGTATAGCCATTCGTATCAGAGCTATCTCCCAATGGACCGATAATAACATCGGTCTCCATCCCCCAACTGGTTTTCGATAATAAGTTCCAAGCCTCAATCACATCGAGAACTACCTGGGAAGACGAAGAATTCTTAAGAGATGATTCAATTCATTTGTATACAGATGGGTCAAAAAACCGAGGAAGGGGTCGGCTGCGGGGTGTAGCCATTGTAGCGTCTTCCAAGCGGGAATTCTGGCGATCAAAGAGGTCCTATCATGTCTAAAAGAAAACGTGATATCCTCAGCGAATATCCGGATTTCCCCTCACAGTCAAGCAGCCCTCAAATCACTCGACGCTGTTTCTACGAACTCATCGCCCTTAACTGACGCCTTTCTCTTAAGGGTATGGCTGAACAGTTCAATATTCACTTTATTTGGGTGCCGGGTCATAGAGATATCGTGGGTAAATGCAAAGTCGATGAACTTGTCAGAAAAGGAAACGTTCTACAGATCTAAGCCTGCAGGTTTAATATTGGTATACCAATCTTATACCAAAGCAAGAGGCAATGGAGAAAACAAATAATATATGAAATAATATCACCAAAACGGATATGGCCAGGACTAAATCCAAAACGCACGAGACATTTGCTATCCATAACCGGATTACAGGCTAGCTCCGTAATCAATGTCATCACCGGACATTGTCTGATAGGAAGACTCGGCGTTTCCTCTAATGACTTCTGTAGAAGTTGCTTAGATGAGAAGGAGGAGGAGACAATCCCACACCTCCTCTGCTCATGTCCTTTAAAAGTAAACGGCATCTTGGAAAATATTTCTTTGTTGATGTAAAGGATCTGGCGAACACAGATATTCTGCATCTCTTTCACTTTATCAAAAGCTTCAAATGGTTTTGTTAAGTGTGGTACTTCCTCGCTTATATCTTATGGTATCACTATTAAGCTAATACTGGTTTAAGTGGGTCAGTTGTTTTCCTGACAGCCATTTTAACCTAACTAACCTAATAGCCACAAGCGTGGTTTCAACATTAAGCATTATCCATCGTTGGTTGTAGGAGAGTACTTCACGATCGGTTCACTAGTGTGAAGTGAGCGAGCTGAGAGGCTGAGACCCTTTCGAGATCACGATGTTCGTAACGTCAAAAAGTAAGAAGAAGATTCTCTTAAATTAACATCCTTACTAATATTATAAATGTGAAAGTTCGTTTGTTTTGCAATCGTGCCAAAATTACTGAACCGATTTGAATGAAATTTGTTATAGAGATAGCCTACAGACGGCTATATTTCATCCCCATATTTATACGGTAACCGGAAATAGAAAGCTACTGGACAGAAAAAAAATCTAACAGCTTCAGTGTGCTACATTATCCTTCAGTAACTTAGACTAAACGTCATCAGTATATTCGATGAAGGAAAAAAACGAGAACAGGAACCTTTAAACTTCTGACCCGAGCAACGCCGTCCCGGACGGGTCAGTTAGTTGACGTTGAAGCTTGAAATAGAAAAAGATTAATTTCTTTGATTTTTAGGATCATTTTTGAGATATTTTTTAAATCATTTGACAGAATCAAGTACTTTTTATAGCTTTACACCGCATTTTGAGTAAATTGAGTGAGAAAAAAATATTGTGCTCCTTTTTTAATGATAAAAGAAAATAAGAACTAAATAATATTAATGAAGTGAAAAGAAACTCTAGTTGTTTTCTAATACTGTCCTATGATGAACCTTCTTCTCAATTTTTTCCACCCACAACAAATAAAGACTGCATATGTGGAAGCTCAAACGACATTGATGGATAATTTCTTTTAAATTGATTACTTCAGCCACTGAAGCTCTATAGGATCTTAAAATCAAAACATTCCTGTCCAACTTTTCATTGATTTAGAGACACAAGTAACATGTTAATTTTTCAGTCGTTGAACCCAAGCGTACAGAGATAGAAAATAGATGGGAGTTTAATTCTTTTGTTTATCAAAAAGTAGTTTTTTGAAAATATAATACATCTTGTAGCTTTCATTTTGCATCCACCAACTAAACTATTTGCAAGTCAGTAAACTTTTGCATTGCACATGTTATCCATAAACAAAGTGATCGTTTATTCGAAGCTCTAAATCCTTAAATTCCTGGAAGCGATTTGTGAATAAGACTGGCGGTGAGCCGTGTGTATTCAAGTCCTTAAAGAGAAACATTTTTTCCTTTATTTTATTTAATTTATCTAAGCCTTTGCTATAAGACGAAGCATGTTTATTGAGATGTTGAATTTCTATTTTCCTTTTCCTTTTTTAATGGATGGAAACACATAAAAGAGACAACGCTTCAATGAATATTTTTCTCTTCGATTTTTGGCAGCCTAATATGAAAACCAAACATGATTGAGTGACTCCGAATGTATGATATCACTTTTTTTCCTTTTTTCCTCTTGTGGGGTATATCCACTCCAAACTCTCATACTTTATTATATTTATCCGGGAAAAGTTTTTCGGCGTTTGGGCTAAGTGAACCTGAATGTACCTACAAAGTGTCGAAGAGGAAATTTAAATGAGAAGTCAAGAAGTGTGAGTAAATTTACTGTGATAACAAATTCATCGATTTTAACTCTTACTCTTAGAGGTTTTATTCGTATGGTGATTGTGTGACGGTGTGGTTGCAAATATTTGTTGGTATTATTTCTTATTTATGTCGACCTTATGATCGATTATTTGAACACGTCCTTCCTAAATTCAACAAGAATGGCAAATAGACACTTTACGAATTCTGCTTCAGAAATTGAAGAAACGACATCGCATTTGAGCCAAGTTTAATTTGCTTATCGATGGAAAACAATTATTTGACGACAGTATACTAGGGCGTTTTTTGTTTTCCTTGCCTCATCATTTAGCAGTGCCCTATAAACAAGAAAAAAATGGCGGTGTACTGTTTCGATCGCAAACGCGTCGCTTCCTCTAGCGAGAGTAAATCAAATCAAGTAGACATTTCCTTTCCCTAAATTCCAAACATTATTCAACACCGTTATCATTATTACTTCTGCTTCAGTAGCTTATCTTCTATATTTGAACCCATCACCACCTTTTTGCACAAATAAATTCACCTTACAGGACCAACCAAAGTGTCCTGCGCTTCAGTACCTCTTCACCAAACCATTCATCGCTATGGTTGACTGCCTTTGTGCACTGCTTCTCAATCCTCCGACCATTGCCAAGGCATAACATTTACAACCCATTAAGCCGTTCCATTGTTTATAGTTTTTATTATGTAATTCATGGCACCACTGCTCCCTAGTGTCCGTCTGTTAGTTTGTGGATTTCTCTTCTTTTTTACTCCCTTTTTGGTTGGGATTTTCCAAGAGTCAGCCTCAGGAATTCATTTTGTATCCAACAACCAGTCGAGCGTGAAGCAGAAACTCAAAGCTCTTTTGTTGTGATAATTTTTTATTTATTTCTTTTCGGATTACTTTAGTTACTCATTACTGACGTCCGGATCGCATTTCTATTTTTATTCCACTGGAATGCTTTATTATTATGCGTTTTGCTGTAGCAGCACAATCGTTATGTAGGTACTTTCGGGAACTCATTGTTGTTCAGCTTAAGAAGAAGTCGACTTTTTGCTGCTGGGGATGAGCCATGGATGTGAATTTTGTTTACAAGGATAAGTGGAATGGAAATTTAGCAGGTCTTGTTGGGTGTTGGCATCGTTTACTGGCGTATTCCGAAATGTTAAGGTTAATACAGGATTTTATTTTTGTGTTTCTATCCATTAGTAGTTTAGTTGGTCTCAAGTGGGCCAATGATAGCCCCGATATAAATACGTTAAGGGAGCTGGTTTTTCTTTACTTTATACAGGATCTAAAATTGTCAAGTTTTTCTTGAAGAATGTGACAACTGTGTATTCTTTTTCGCGACAAGATCTAAAGCACTTAGCCTAGCTTGGTCTTCTAGCAATCGTTTTGAGTCTATTAGCATCACATTCCATTAGAAAAAGAAATCAATTTTAAATTACCGTACGTTTTTCCTTTGATTTGGCTCGTAGGACCAAAATTTGATTTAAAAAAAAATGTGCTCTTCAGGATTAAGGCTGTATTAGAATAGAGAGGCTTTAGATCAGAAACTTAATGCAAGACTTTCACTACTTCAAAACCCTGAAAAGATAAGACAGAGCAATAGACAAGTCCTTGCCACACAAGTTTGATACTCTTTGCCATACTTCAGTATGAAGTTTGGGTTGTCCAAAAAATAACTTGTGAGGATGCTTTTTATATAAGGCTTTGAAGTAAGATCGTCAGATTCAGGGTCTACTAACAAAGCAGCAGAAATTTAGTTTATTGAAGTTAGTTTATTTTTCATGTTCTCAAAAATAGACCTAACAATTCACTGGGATATAATGGTGCTCTTATCAAATTTAACTCAATTCCATAATTCCCGTGCACTAGTTAGCTCTGGAAGGTTCTTTCAAAGTCTTTCCTGATAAGAAAAGGTTCGAATCTGACGGATTCGGGATGGAAATAACTCTGGGCCTCTTGACTTTTTGAATGATGACAAGTCAGGGTCTCAAGTCTAAGACCCTTTAGCGAAGATAACTAAAATTTTCGGCTTCACAATTTGGTTCAGGTAATTAACTCGCTCTTAAAAAACAATGATGGACAGAACACTAAAAATTGGAACATGGAATGCAAACGGTCTTTTACACCATTTATCAGAATTAAAAATCTTCTTACACATCGAACACATAGATATTTGTCTGGTGTCCGAAACTCATTTCTCAAGTGGACTGGTTCTTGATGATTTAATATCAAACTATATTTGCTACCACGCTCCTCATCCAGCTGATAAGGCTAGAGGTGGATCGACAATCCTCATAAAAAAGAGCTTAAAACACCATGAAGAAGATATGTTTACAAAAGAGAATATGCAAGTAACAATAATTAGTATTGGTATGAAAAAGAAAGACTTCAAGTTGGCATCAATATACTGCCCGCCGAGGCGTTCCCGACTGAAGATGATTATACAGATCTGCTAAATCTATTAGGACATAACTTCGTTGTTGGTGGTGACTTTAATGCCAAGCACACCCATTGGGGATCCAGACTTATAACAACAAAAGGCAGAAGGCTTTACAAAGCATGCCTCAAATACAATTGTGAGTATTATTCATCCAGATCACCAACATACTGGCCATCGGATTCAAGTAAAATACCAGACCTTGTTGACTTTTTCATAGTTAAAGGTATCAAACGAAACCATATAAGAGTCGAAGGAAAATATGACTTATCATCAGATCATACACCGGTGATTTTATCACTTAATGAATCGGAGATAATGGAAAAAAGTAATCCTAAGCTAGTAAACAATAAAACAAACTGGAGTGAGTTCAGAGAAAAGCTTGAAAGCTATATAAATCTAAGATCCCCTATGGAAACAAAAGAGCAAATCGAACTTGAAGCAGAACAATTCATTGCCGATGTTCAACAAGCTGCAGAGGAAAGTATACCAACTTACTCGAGTAGGAAGCAAACTGAAACAAATTACCCTGCCGAGATAAGAGAGTTGATATTGGAGAAGAGAAGAGCTTGAAGAAAATGGCAAAATACTAGATTTCCAGACGACAAAACAGCGTTTAACCGGCTAAGCAACGAACTGAAAAAACAAATCTACGAATTCAAAAATGATTCATTTAGTAGATTCCTGAAAAATTTAACGACTGATGCTTCAACTGATTATTCGCTCTGGAAAGCAGCTAAGCGCCTGAAAAGACCGCAGTTACAAAACCCGCCAATTAAATCTCTAAACGGGAATTGGATCGGAAATCCGAAAGAAAAAGCTAACCTGTTTGCAGAACATCTTGCGAATGTTCTTAAGCCATTCCCAGCAGATACATCTGAAAACAGCTTACAATTTATTGATAAAGTCGATGAAGTTGACATACCAATTGTCACACTCAAAGAAATAAAAAGTGTGTGTCGAAATCAACTATCGAACAAAAAATCACCTGGGTACGATCTAATAACTGCTCAGGTTATGAAAGAAATGCCATCAAAAGCCTTCATAAAACTCCAATTCATAATAAATGCATGCCTAAAGACCCAATATGTCCCATATCATTGGAAAATTGCTGAAGTAATTGTTATACCAAAGCAAGGTAAGCCACCAACAGAAGTGACGTCTTACAGACCAATATCGCTTATACCAATAATGGCAAAAGTCTTTGAAAAATTGCTACTGAAAAGACTGAGCAAAGTTATAGAAGAAAGAAATCTAATCCCAAATCATCAGTTTGGATTTAGAAATAAACATTCCACGATAGACCAAGTTCATAGAATAACGGATGCAGTTGAAAAAGCATTAGAAGAAAACAAAGTATGTTCGGCTTTATTTTTAGATGTTGCTCAAGCATTCGACAAGGTATGGCATGAGGGGCTAGCGTACAAACTGCAAAAGGACCTACCCAGGCAGTACTACGAAATACTAAAATGATGAAGAATATTCAAAGCTAAGTAAAATACAAGCCGGTGTTCTACAAGGAAGAGTCCTAGGACCTACCCTGCATTTGATTTATGCAAGGGATATTCCAGTTGATAACAACACAATTATGGCTACTTTTGCAGATGATACTGCAATTTTGGCATCCGATAAGTGCGTCGTCGAGGCTGCTGAGAAATTGCAAAGTGCTGTCGACACCGTTAGTGATTGGACCAAAAAATGGCGTATCAAGCTCAATGAAGCTAAATCTGCACACAGAAACTTTACAAATAAAAAGTTAAGCTACGTTCAAATATTCATAAACAATCAAGCTGTACCGTACGCCAATACGGCCAAATACCTTGGGATGAATTTGGATGCAAAGCTTAAATGGAAAGAGCATATCAAAAAGAAAAGGGAAAAGCTCAACTTGAAATATAGAAAAATGTACTGGTTACTCGGTAGAAAATCGGACTTATCTGTCGAAAATAAAATAATGCTTAGACCTGTTTGGACCTATGGAATCCAATTATGGGGCTGTACAAAGAAAACAAATACTGAAATCATCCAAAAGTTCCAAAACAAAGTCCTTCGTGGAATAGTAAATGCAGCATGGTATATAAGAAATAGCGATTTACATCGTGACCTACAAATAGAAACGGTTACAGAAGTTGTAAGAAAACATGCTGTATCACACAATCAGCGACTGCATAGTCATATCAACTCTGAAATGGAGTCCGTATTAAATACGAGAGGCAATGTTCGGAGATTAAGAAGAACCAAGCCACACAAGCTAATGGCCTAAAAGTCATGGGAAGCATTAAAAGTTTAAGCTTCCCTTAAAGCGATAATGTTATTGAGAAAGAAAAATCTGTTGTCGATCGTTATAGATTGGTTCTGATTACGAGGTCGAAGTGTCTTTTGAAGATTTACTCATGACAAAAAAAAAAAGGTAACTAGGCTGGATTGTTGATGGTTGTGGGTCTTCGGTCTTCGGAATCTAACGGCGGCGGCGGTTGCGTTTTTGTGGTTAATGGTGGTTTAATGGTTTTTGTTTGGTGTTTCCTGAAATGATAATAGAACTTGGTTTCGAGGCTTTACTCTAGACATTATTTCGTTCACCTCTACTTTTAATAGATTACTGCTCAACACTCACTTGCAATGGTCGAGGCACACTGATTCGCTGTGATACTTTCGAATTGACTTAGGGCACTTGACTCGTTGAAATGCCTCCTAGTTTTTGAAAGTTGGTCCAAAAGTTGGTTTGGGAAAAATCTTTTTGGTAGAAGAACAGGCAAATTGCATTACATTCGGCCTAGCTCACGAGCAGCGGATGACTAATATGAAGCTGTTAAGTGGGAGAGCTGTCATTCCTTCGAGATCTCACGATGCTTGTACCGCAAAAAAGGAAATAGAAAAGGAACTGCGATACATCCTCTTTTTTAGGGGATTGACAAATTAAGGCAGAGAATCTCATATCAACTCAAGTCTTCTTTCAGCCAGTTCAAAACCATACTTTGGGCTTACACCTCCACTAGAACACGTCACGGTGGTGGGGAAGACAATTCAGAGAAGTACGTTTAACTGTAGCAGATGTGGTCTTCTAAAATTTCGTTCTTAAGCTCCGATTTAAGTTCTCTTGAAAGGTTATACATAAAGAGGTCTCGTTTTTGTCGCAATTTTAAGGAAAACTGGACATCTTTGTCATCTTATCAAAGTCAACTGCTCTGCATGAGTGTGTGTGATGTAACCATGGATTTGAAACCAACTACATACAGAATTCATGTCATTCAAGTCTATGTGCAGTATTCGTTAGGCAGACATCACTTATAGATTCATGTCAACCTGTCGTACCTTCTCAACAACACCCAGCACACATTTTTGACATCACAGAATTGATTGAATCAAGATGCACAAAAGAAAACACATTTCCGCATGTGGGTGGTACATTCTTCCCACTGTACTTTGAATTCCAAGCCCTGCAACATTCTTCTTTGTAACATGGCTGACCAATGCTACATAGTACTCTCTGCCCAAAATTGTGTACCCAAAGAACAATGAACTCTGCTGCGATGCCGTGAAGGGAGCACTTGCTTCGTTATTTTCTGATTGACAGTCATTCAAGCTAGTTGTCTCATTTGTATGCGGTCGGTTGATAAATTCGTTTCGCATTGCGCCATCACAGATACATATATATGTATGTCTCAACTGAAAAACACGTCTGTCCAAAATGCATGCCACAATAATTCGGGTCAACCGGTTTATCCTTTTCCAGGCCAGTCGCTTACGAAATTAGTCCTTTAAAACTTTGCCCCGAAATGGAGGGTCATGTTGTTGTGTGTGGATAGAAAAAGGATTATACACGCATCATGTTTATTTAGGAATAACTTGGTTCTGTTCGAGGACTATACACAGAAGTGGCGGATGGTGAAATTCGATTTAATATTCTGTTGAGCTTAACTATGCAAATAAAGTTAGGCAAATAATAATTCATTTTGAATATGCACGATGCGTGCCTTGCGGACCTGAAAAACGGAAGATGAGAAAATGAGAGGAAAAACCCTACCTACATGTGTATGAAAGTTCGCTCGTGTTTTATAGGTCAGGATTTTCTCTCTCGTTTACTGTCCAAAAATATTCGGTTACTGAAAATGCTGGCTCATCAGTATGCATAGTGGGAAAAACTGTCTCTTCGAACTTTGGATTTTTTTTTTCTCCTTCTGCAGTTGAGATTTTCATTAAATTATAATAAGTTTCTCAAGTGATTAAACAGCAAAGTTAGGAACTTTTATTTTGACTATAATCTCGTGGATTACTCAAAAATTAAAGGAATGCTGACGATTGGAGAAATTAAAATAAAATATAGAAACTTTTTAAAAATTGTGTCTCAAAACTTTTTCATTGCTGAGCCATACTTTACATAATTGAATTGCTATCAAGTTACAGTTCCATTAGAACTTAACATAAATAAAAACAATGGTAAGCATTACTCTATGTGTAGAGTATCGTTTCAAGTATGTATCTGATGGAATCTCTTTTCCGTTTAGGCAGGAGGAACAGTATTATAAAAAATGTTTATAATTTTCTTAAAAAGTACTAAACACTGAATTACTACTAGCTACCACATACTCTAGTGATTTTGCAAGCTGATAACTTGTTCTAAAATTAACATTTTGGTCCAAGTTGATTATAAGCAAATGGTTTTGAGTGACCAAAATTCAAAGTCAAAATTTTGCGATTGTGTGCTAAGTGCAATACCAAAATCTTAAGACTGAGTAAAAGGTTTTAGTATTCACTCTTAAAATATTTGGTGGAATAGGGTTGTCAACTACACATTAATTATGATAATTGAATAAAATCGTGCAAAATATTTATTAAAAAAATTAAATTGAATATTCCAAAGGTTTTAAGTAAAAATCCAGTAACGCTATTTTTTACATTATTGCTAATACAAATAAGCGCTGGAAATTTAATCAAAATCGTTAGACCAGTTTAAAAAAACGGTTTTTTATTTTCCAATTTCTTAAAAACGAGTTTCTTAATAGTGAAATATTCAAAGTTTAAGATCTTGTCAGAAGTTTTTTTGACAAAAAACTAAAAAAATATCAAGAATATAGTTTTAAAGATATTTATAAAAATAAAAACCTTTTTTTATAAATTTATAAGAATTTCGAAGATATAAATAAAGGAGGGAGAGGGAATTAGAATCGAAAAATTGGATCGGTGTAAGGTCGGGATTAGGAACTAGGATTTAGAAATCGAACAGGTGCAGGGAAATAACTTCACGGGCACTACCTTCACATGGGAAATAACTTCACCTCATGTGGGAATTAGTTTCACTTTTTTTTTGTGAAGATATTTCCTACTGAAGGTGGGAAATAACCTCACTTTTTCGTGAGAACGAATTTCACTTTTATGTGAAGCTATTTATTGGAAAAAACTTATATATTTCGTTGCAGTGCAGATCTGTTTTTGAAAATATGTATACAGGGAGTCCCGTAATATGTGTTACATACTTCGGGATGTGATTCTTGGTCGTATTCTAAGAAAAAAATTGTTTTACAGTAAAGTCCATTTCTTTGACATCATTTTTTGACATTTAAAAAAAAGGCTAACTTTGGTTTACCCTGACCTGTGTTAAATTCGATTTCTCTGTCAATACTGATGGTAGAGACCTAATTTTAGACTTATTTTTTGGAGAAATGATAATCTTTAAAACTGTATTTAAATTGGACTTCTATAGTCTTAAGGTTGCAAGATCTGTTTTTGAAATATGTTAAATAAATTAATATGTATTTCAAAAGCAAATTTTTCGTTTTTGTGTATTTTGTCGTTTTAGTGCTTTACACAAGGAAATAATGAAAAATTTATTTAACATATTTCAAAAACAGATCTTTCATTTAATGTATATGTAAAATGAGTGCAATAATATACAGTGAAAGATCTGTATTTGAAAATATAGTTTGGCATTATTATATTTTTTTCCAGAATTGAGTTCTTTTATATTTTTTTTGAATATACAAACGCGAACTATTTTCATTCTTGTACCTTTGTTTATTTTGTAAAATTTTGTTTGGTTGAAATAAATCGCCCAAAAGCTATAATTTCTCTTTTGTTCAATGTCTATAATTTTCAAACTGCAAGTGGGAAATAACTTCACACAAATTTCAGGTGAAGTTATTTCCCACCTACAGTGGGAAATATCTTCACCAGAAAAAAGTGAAATTATTTCTCACTTAAAGTGAAGTTATTTCCCATGTGAAGGTAGTGCCCGTGAAGTTAGTTCCCTGCACCAATCGAACATACCAGGGATACGGAAAAGGGAAAAAAAAAGACAAGGATGGGAAAGGTAGGTATGTAAGATAGGGTGAAATATGGGAAGGGAAATAATGTACAGAGAGGAGACCTGGCACGCCTGCGTAGAACGGCTTAGCTCGCCGGATGTGGGTGGGTCTTGCACCTCGCCTCGCAACAAAGCATAAAGCGTGCCTAATCGGAAACCACCACAAAACAATACAAAGTTCACCTCACGTTGGGCCCTGCTGATGGTAGGGCAGGGTATCCTGCTCCCAACCTCAACGTAGAATCCAATCGGCCTCAACGTTTGGATTCCCCTTGTGAAAACTCAACTCAAACGCTCACACACCCCTCAAAATGGTTTCTTCCACGCCATTTGTCTTAGCAAGACCAGATCGTTTTCGTAAAAGGTTTGTCGCTATGAACAGTTTTTATTTATTAAAAAGATTTTCCAAGCAAAATAACCATAAACGTAACCAAAAAAAAAATATCATAGATGAAAATTAAAACTGAACAATAAAAACTAAAATGAAGCTAACTACAAAGAAAAATAAATTAACAGAATGGAAAATATCGGTTGTTTGGTAGGTTCCCTTATTTCAAGACCTAGAGACTCTATTCATATAAGTTTACAAACACTAACTGCAAGTTTTGAAGAAAAGTGGTCAAACGGTTCTGGCTGTAGATTCATATACGAAAAGACAGAAAGACTCACACACACAAAGACAGAATTGCAGGACCCACTTTTTTTTGTATTCTCTACTATACTTGTGAGCGGAAGTTAAAATTGAAGCTACTTTTTTCAGAAAATCGATTTTTGCTTGTTATGCGCGGATTGGACTTCAATTTTTGAGCGGAGAGGAGGATTCTACATATATGCAGCTGCAGCCAGAAATTGAGAAATCTTTCAAAACATTCCCACAATGAAATCCAAAAACGGGGTCTGGCATGCATTCAAAACGAAGAAGGGCACTTTGAGCACTTGTTATAATTGTATTTGTATAAAATACATTAAAAAAACTACTAAAAGTGCCCATATTATTGTTTTATTCAAGCAAACCTCAAAGGTAAACATTTTTCTTTTTTTTTTTTGAAGTGAAACTTCTTATGCGACTTGCAAACATGAAAGCGTTACATGAAAGCGTTACATGAAAGCGTTACATGAAAGCGTTACACTCCCGTGTTACACTCCCGTGTTAAAAGTGAAACTTCTTATGCGACTTGCAAACATGAAAGCGTTACATGAAAGCGTTACATAAAAGCGTTACATAAAAGCGTTACATGAAAGCGTTACATGAAAGCGTTACACTCCCGTGTTAAACGCTGTCATCAATTCCGCGCCATTCATCCCAACGATTTCATTGTAGTGTGTAAAATGTGTTTTTCGGTGGAAATATTTTGAAGAAAATCATGTCTGTGCGTGCGAAAATTATTTCAATTGCTCAGTGAATAATCGATCAGTGTTGTGTTTCCTTTTCTTCTCCAATGAAATGATAGAAAATATTTAATGCAGTTTCTTTTAATTTGTTTATAAGTATGTATGATTGATGTACGTAGATAAGTGCTTACAAATGTGTAAATCGATTAAGTTAAATTATTCTAACATAAAATAATTTGTGAAGCTTCTCCTCGAATGTGTTGACTGCGGAATTTTATTTGGAAGACAATATACAAATTAGAGCTTTTGGTGATAAGATGTAAGATTTTATTAGAATTTTAAGACAGTAGTGAGTATATACATTGTATATAGTATATTATATAGTATATAGTATTGTAAAGTATAGTATGTACATAGTAGTTAGTGGAGGCATAATCATGTATATATAAGCAATTTTTATTTAAGCCCGGCTCAAAAATGTTTATCGTCGAAACATGTTATCATGTCTAAACATGTTTGTTCATTCTAAACATGTTTGGTCATGTCTAAACATGTTTGGTCATGTCTAAACGTGTTTGGTCATGTCTAAACGTGTTTGATCATGTATAAACGTGTTTCATCATGTCTAAGTATGTTTGATCATGTCTAAACATGTTTGATCATGTCTAAACATGTATGTAAGTGTTCTCCGTCTTCGGCTTAGGTGTTAAGACTGCGGTCTTCATTAGTTTGTCAATCAGCTTCCACTTACACTAGCCAATCAACGGTTTCAGAAAGGTTCCTGGTATTGTATTCCATACATAAGTATGGATACAATACCATACATCCTACCATACATGATACATACATACATCTTCAAAGTCCTTCTAATCTCCACCAAAAAATAAAAAAATTGTTCTATGAAATGGTGTTAGGTACCTATCCCGTGAAAGTTAACTCCGATCCATTTCTTTTCTTTTTCTTTTAAAGAAACAATATGAGTTCACTAAAAATCAATTTCTACCTCTTCCTATTTTCATTTCCACATTGGGAAGTTTCACTTCTACCGCGCGGAGGGACTCCATGCACTATTTTTTTTTTTAATTTTATCCATTTTGTATTTTATCAAGTATCATAAAATGTATGGGTTTTTGAGTGCACTTATAACAAGGTTATTTTTCATTATTGTTTTGTTCATCTGTAAAAAATAAAGAAATTATTTGCTTAACAGGCATTTTCTGCAAAAAAAAATGACCTCAAAGTCAAAACTTTACTTGGGGAACAAAATTTGAACACCATTTAAAATTGAAAATCGGGCAACTCTAAGCTTATAGGAGCCCAAATTCAACACAGTGTTGAAGATTATTTAAAAAAAAAAAAAAAAAAAATAAGTCTAAGATTAGGTATCTATCATCAGTATTGACAGAAATATCGAATTTTACACAGGTCAGGGTAAACCAAAGTTAACCTTTTTATAAATTGTCAAAAAGTGATGTCAAAGTTGAAAAACGAGCTTTACTGTAGAACAATTTCTCTGAATATGACCAAGAATCACGCCCCAAAGGAAAATACGCGAAGTACGGGACACTCTGTATATACGCAATTACTTCTATATGTATTTTTGAATGAACACTACTCGTTACGCCAAAATAAAAATCTTAAAAATATGTCTTTTTTCGGCCGAATCAAGTTTTGTTAAGGGCTAAGAATTTGGACGTCTATTCTTATTAAAGGTTGACTCTTTTTCTTTTTCATTCTTCTTCCAGCGTTATAAGAGTCGTTGTCGCAAAGAAATCGCAGCTGTCCCGTCTAACTGCTTCATACTAGTGATCCACTGTAGAAATAAGTTACCTAAAACGTTTTCCGGTTGCTCTTTGAACTTTAAACTTTGCTGAACTTTGGACGAGGTCCTCTGGATCTCTTCTTTCAAAATTAGAATTGATAATTCCTGCTAAATCGTTCGTGCTCTATTTTTCTGAGATGATATTTGTGACGTAAATGTTTCAACGCTTTAAGTACTTCTGAGACGATCAAGCCTTGACATTTCTGCTGTCATATGAAGTATCTTCATCTCAGTTATTGTCAACTTATTCTCATCCTTTTTGCAAAGGGAGTTTTCTTATAAGTGTGGTTTCAATCACCTAATACCTTTTTGGAGTTGATCTTTTTGACACCTGTCATTTGATTTATACTTAATTTGGTTTGTCATTTTATCGCGAAAAAATTTAAGCCACATGACCACTGGAAACTGCGTACGTTCGCTAAATTGTCTCGAAGTGAAACCACTGTTAACGACGACTTTTACATAGCTTCTGGTCTTAAACCTTGAGTTACCTCCAAGACCGTGTGATCTTGATAACATCGCTGGACTATTTCTTGTGATACTTACTATGTGTAGATTGTCTATGCAGATAAGCCCGCGGACATTGACGCCTTAAAGGAGAATATTCTGTAAGTTGTTGCTGACATATACGGCCCCATATAGTGCGAGTTGTCAGCTGGAACTTAGTCCGAAAACGTTTTTAAAACGCAGTTCTTTTATTAACAAAAAGGTAAATTCTCGGCATAAAATTGAATAACTTTCTTCATTGAAATTCACACCTCTAAAAAACGCCCTTTATGTTGTTCGACATTGTAAACTGTATGTGAGTGCGGGACGTACAATCGCGATTTATAGAAACTCTTCTTTAGCTAATTCAACATTTTTGTGTTACAGAAGATGTCGGAGATTTCTCTCCATTTTATCCACCCAACGCTTACTCGATGATTGATGTGATGTCGTCATTATAAGTTGATTCACTATTGATTATTATTGATCCCTGATATTTAAACTCTTTTCTTTCGCGAAGTATATTTTTATCCAAATAAATGTCTGGAATGGGCATGTTTGTACAGCAGAAGTACTCCGTCTTGCTTCTTGTAGGGATGTTGGATCATCACTTAAGGTGGCTTCATCGTCCACAAAAATAGTTGACGCATTTTGGTGTTCTATACTTCATCTTCCAGCATCTTTAGGAAGTAAAGGAGTATATTAAAGAGCAGCAGACTCAACAGGCTTTCTCTCTGCTTTTGCATCCCTTAACATTTGTTTCTTTTTATCAACTCAACGTTCCAGCATTTTATTGCTTCTTCTGCAAATACATTTTATATGAAAACTCATCTCTAAATTATGGAGCAGAACTGTATCTCCTTTTTAAAAATAAAGCATCAACTAGAGCCGAGTCCTTGTGCCTTCATTCGCTCTTCTTTATTTTTCTAAACTTTGAATACATAAAACTTTAATTGCTTATTCATTTTCTTCTTTTTCTTGTTGCTGTTTTAAAAGCTTTACCCCGAGAATAATTAATAATGCATTTTATCCATTAAACATTTATAAAACTATGGTGCGTCTTTACCCTAATGAGTTACCCAACAACATTTTAAGGAGTTTGTTTTGATCCCGCCTCATTCATATTCATATTTCCGCTCGAGTGTCGCAACACAAAAACTATTTTCTATACTCGAACCAACTCATCCCGGACCCTGAGGTTTCAAAGTATGTTTTTTCCTCATTTTAATTTGTCGGATTCTTGTTCATAATCCATGTGAATAATGCTCATAACCAGAATGAAACTCAGTATAGTCTAGTCCTAGACTGGATGGATATGAAAAACTCCTTTAATCTCATAATAATTGTTGTGGTTTGCAGTTTTGGCAGAGTGTGTGTACTGAGTTCCTCGTTCAAAACCAAAATCCATAAGAAACATCTGCTATATAAATATATCGCTGGCTGCAGTTCACTACATCTAGACGTGGACACTGAACACTGGACGATACATCTCCAACATAAAGTCCAGAAGGTCATTAAGATACCTAAAAACATTTTATGAGGAGTGTAGTGTCTAGTGTCCTGCTCCTGGCTGGCTGCAAATAACGTTTTCGCACACACGTTTCCAGAGTAGATGAGTGTGTGAGCATAAATCGTCTCCCTCGAGAAACTATAGCCCGCCATGTTTTGCCAAAGATAAAATACAAAATTTCTGTGATATGCTGTTATTTCTGTTTTTTGTGTTTTTTGTGTGCTCCTGAGTGAAGAAAGGAAATCGTTTTTTGTTGTTTTTTGCATACTGCTGAAATTGTTTTTTGACGACAAGGTTTTTTGGGGTGGAAGCAAAGCCCCCATTTGTTCTTGTCTCACATCAAAGAAATGTATGCTGCATATTTAAGGAAGAGCCCTCCTCCATCTCCATATACTGTCTTGTCCTGTCCTTCCCGTCCTGTCTGTATGTGGTAAATGATAAATTAAAGGATGTACCGCAGTAGATTTCCAGTCGCCCTTTTCAAAAGACGACGGAAAAATATGGTCTGCCACTACATAATATCTTGAAGCTTGATGGATTACCATTTGCCAAAGGCATACCCACAACATTTTATTAAGTATCAGTCAAAGGAGTTGAGCAAAACTTTTTAAGGGTCAATCTTAGTTGTGGTGTGTTGCGGAAGGAGGATGCCATTTACTTCTGCCGATGCCATTGATTGTAGCATACTTTTGGGTTGTTTTGCTGTCAATCTTTGATTGATGTTCGCATTAGTAAGTTACTATAGCAAACTAAACTTTTTGTGTAGGCATGGCGAAAGGAATGAGTAAAAGGATACCATTTTTATAACGAGGGATAGAGGAAAGACATTAAGAGATGAATGGGCAATCAAACCTTTATGATGTTCGAATGGTATTACATTTATTTGTTTGCTCCATTTTGCTTACATAGGAATTGATCCTTTCAGCTTACCTATACATATCTGTACCTATTCGGTAGAAAATTGTATTGAGAAAATGGTTGGACTTTAAAAATGCTTAACTTTTTACTAGGTTCTTAGATTCTGACTGTTTTGCTTGGAAAAAAACTGAAATAAAAACGATAACAACGATAAAAGTAAACAGTTAAAGAGAAGACAGATAGGATCGACCTGCAGATAGAATTTCTTTATTTTTCAATTAAAATTTTTCGGAATTGCATATACTTTTAAAATTTTTGAATATACTACTGACGGTATCTGCGGTTCAACTATTGTAAAAAAACGAAAAACTTCTCAGTCTTTTTTCTAAGGGAAGCTTCGCAGTTCTTTTAGGCAAAAGACAAAATGCTTCTAGTAATGATCAATTTGAGCTCAAGGCTGGCTCGGCAATGTAAAAGAAAACCAATAAGAATCAATATTGTTCTTGAATCATTGTACAATATTGTTTGGATTCACAAACTTGTGTTTGTATGCAAGCTGAAAAGTAGAAGCAGCAAGTAGGGAAACGGAAGATGAGTTGTACCATTTGTTAATGCAGGCTGATCTGAAATTTCTTCCTGTTAGACAAAATAGTTTAAAAAACCGAACTAATACCTTTAACTTCCTAGAGACATTATCTTACGAATAAAACAGTACACCTTTAATTTATCATAATGAGAATCCCACAGCGAGGCTAAGTTTTTACTGAGCCTTCTTGAAGCTCTTCTTCCAACCTTGTACAATTTTTTTCATCTCAGGGACTTAAGTGGCACTGAACTTAGAGCAAGCTCGTCTGTACACACTTATCTACGCTCTTTATCATAAATGCAAGTGTTAGTGGTTAGTAAATAACGCCAACACAAGCACAAAGAGAACGTATAAAAAAAATTACAAAATTATAACAAAGTATAACTTAAATTAAATTAACATAAAGAGAACAAACTAAAATAGTGAAACATTACTAAACAAGGTTATAAATAAAAAATGAATATAAGGAAAAAATTAACTACAGTAATAAAAAATCTACTAGACATGAATCATGCAGATGGTACACTGGTTCTTAATATTAATTTTGAACTTCTTTTACTGATGTTGAAATCGGCAATAAAAGAATTAGAGTTGAATAACCTACTCATGCCTGCTAATGGCTCATGCATTCCATAGTTAGTTCGGTGGCGGGAGCGATGCATAAACTCTAAATTACGTAGTTGGTGAGTTCCTCGGCGATAGTTGAATCCTATGTGGGAGAGCAAGTCGGAAGCATCAATTATACCGGTTATTAATTGATGAAAAAATACTTAATTATTGTTGATCTTTCTCTGTGAGAAAGTTTGAAGATTTAATAAGCGATTACGAGTTTCATAAGGAGGGAGATTAAAAGTATCTTCCCAAGGAAGACCTTTGAGAGCGAAGCATATGAATCTGTGCTGTATTGCTTCGATTCGTGATTTATGAATATCATTAAATGGTGACCACACCTGAGAAGCATACTCTAGATGGGGACGATCATAAAAGTTGTATAAAGAGAGGGTAACATAATAAAAAAAAAAAAAAAAAAAAGCCAAGCATTGAATTAGCTTTGTTGATAATAAGATTAATGTGTACATTAGATTCGAGGTTTGTACTAAAAAGAACACCGAGGTCACGGAATCTAGAAACTTGATATAAAGATTGTTGCGATATAGAATATTTTCCAATGCTAGGAGACCTTTTGCGGGGAAAGGTCATACTTTGGCACTTGGAAGTGTTTAAAATTAGTCCGTTCACCATACAACGAAACTATCAATATCTTTTTGTAAGAAGTCGCAATCTGAAGCATTTTAAAAATCTTCATATCATCAGCAAAGATTAAAATGTCGCTATAGGAGATGCAAGAAATTACACCGTTTATTGCAATAATGAAAAGATAGGCACCAAGATGACTACCTTATGGCACGCCAGACAAAGCATAGCACAAAATAAAACCAAAAATAAAAGATCAGTGTTTACTGGTGTTCAGGTTTTGTCAAAATCAAAAGAAACATTTAACTTCAATTTATATAAAAAATATTTTGATGACTTTGAGTCCGGTAATTTGGTCAGCTATAGTAATTGGATATTGGAAGCATCTCTTGTCGATAACATCGTCGGACTGGGAATAAAATGAGTCGTATTTTTTGAAACTTTGCATAAGAAATCTTTAGAATAGAGTTGGTTACATTTTGCAACTATGTACACAATTGGATAATCTTGACCATGCTTACTGGTGTGAAGAATCACATTTAATGGGTGTTTTACTGACTCCTGCCGATACCTTTCAGCTTATTTTGCGAAAGACAATTTCAAGATCCATCTAAGGAGCGAGTAAAGTGTTACCCCCTTTCCGCTCGGTGATGCATTTGCATTGTTTTTTTCATATAACTTAATGAAGCCTGGGGCCGAATCACGACACAAGTTATCGAATAACTCGTGACGGAATTATATGAGTTTGGTATTACAGCTTACGTTATCGAGCAACCTAATACAATATCTTGGAAGTATTCTATCAGTACTCAAACGGATTTTCATTCCACTCATTAAGTGCTAACGAAAATAGAAAACTTTGTCCCAGTCTATCAAATTTGATAATAAGAAAGCGCCCAAATCAATGCACGAGTAATTAAGAAATTCAAATCCGTTCATACCACCTGTCTCTCTCTTTTTATCGCTTTTTTCACAAACAGTACTCTAGTGAAGTAGCCAGTTGCATTCCTCCCCTGAAACAATTTAGCCGCAATACCCGCGTCGCTAGGAATGCTCATCAGTTTTACATTGAGCCCAACTTCGGACGTACAGTCAAGTATAGAGATTCGTATTTCAGTCGCACCACTCGAATGTGGAATGCTTTACCTGGCTCTGTATTTCCTCTGCATTACGATTTACCAAAGTTTAAAAGCGAAGTGCATCGGTGTCTCCTTTCCAATCCTCTAATATTTTCCTAAATGCTCGCACTGTGTTCTATAACATTATAAGGGTAAGTCAACCCCTTGATGTGCACGTTTATTATAAAAAAAAAGAAATTACTTTTGTTGTCAGGTATCAATTAACAAGACGTCTTTTAAGAACACCAATGCTTTTATCTTCTGAAATCTTTACTAAAAATTTTCTTCTCTTAACATTTTTAATGAATTTTAACAGATTTTTGAGAACATATTAAACATTTCATAGCTGTTTCTGATAAGTTATTGTAAAAATTTTAGTTTGTTACCTCAGTGTTTACATTTGAAAACAATATCGGTCAGTAGACCACCTATTCAAGGCTTTGAGTCCGCCGAGTATAAGCTTTTGTTTGTAAAATTTGTCTTGGTTTCTTTTTTAACCTTCGTTTTTCTTGCATCATGTCAAAGACTTTAGCGGTACTGGACTTAAGGAAAACCCATTTCTTCAAACTTATCACTTCGCTCTTCATCATTAATGCAAGTGTTAGTGGATATTAATCAGCAATAACCAAAGCAAAATGAAGTTGATGTGTTCATTAAAGTCGAGGTTGGTACTAAAAAGTCCCGGAATCTAGAGACTTGAGATGAGGATGGTTGTGATATTGATTATTCCCGAATACTAGGCGATCTTTGGCGGGAGGAGGTCATACTTTGGCACTTGGAAGCGTTCAAACCAAGCCCGTTTTTGGAATACCATAAAGCAAACTATCGATATCCTTCTCTATAAGATGTCGTAATCTGAAGCATTTTTGATTGTTTCAAAAGTCTGCAAGATTAAATATAATCAGTACAACATTTGTTATTCAATTCTTACTAAAACATAGTAATTATTATATTTGAAAATGTTTTCTGATTCGTTTCCTTGGTCGCTATAACTGGGCCCTTACCAAAAACGCATCTAGCTTATCCGCATGAATGCGTTCAGAGATTGAAGAGAAATATTCGATATTTTCTTCTTTTCTACTAATATGGCTCAAATAAACCTCTTTCCCAAAGTAAAAAAAAATAATAAATTGAGATGTAATGGTTTTTTTTTTTTTTTTAATAAAAGAGGAGGCTTATATGCTGCTAATCTGGAGAACTCAGACTTAATTACCGGTCCATTGTACTACCAGGGTAGCAGCCTTCCCTTTTTTCTGTGTTGCAGTAGTGGAAATAAGGTGTTAGTTATTTCACATATAACCTCAAGGGCGGCGAAACTAGGAGGCTGAAAGAAAAGTAGATGCCCAGAGCGGGATTTGAACCCACGCATCCGGGCTACCTACTGAACACTCTACCACTACACCAAATGGTTTTGACTTCAACCTGAGTACCCTTTGTCTAAAACTCCATCTTTAAAATCACTCTCCTCATTAATGTTAGCTATAATTATCTTAGTTCTTAAGTTAAATTAAGAATAAGCTAGTATTTAGTCGAATTAGTGCGGGCTTTGCCTCCTTGAAAATTAAGAATTAAATCGAAATTAAAAATAACCATGCTGCCTATATTAAGAAATTTCGCGGTTCATTGATTGCATCCTCCATACGTTGCAAGTATCTGTCCATCTAAATTCTAAATCTTTTGACGGATTTCTGTTTCGAAAAACGACGCGACGGTACCGCTCAAACAAGGCACAGGAAGAGCACAAACAATCTGTTTTATCGTTATAAGAGTGCGTCATTTCTAGTAATATACACAATTTCAAAATCTAAACCAAAACGGCAAATAAATAAATAACGTTAAGTTCATCGATGATGGCGCTACCCGTGGGATAAAGTTCACTCAAAGGCAATGTTGTTTCTGTCTATTTGGTTTCATGAATTTGCGGAATTTAAGTAAAAAAAAACTATTTCACACGCAGGTTACAAAATTTAATATAATGAGCCTAAAAATTTAATAACTAAATTCTGTGGAACAATAAAATAGATGTTTGTGTAAACACAAAAAATTTCATTCTCATATCATGAAAAGAACTTAATTAAAAATATATTATATGTTATTCAAATAGTTATCCTTAAATAGGCAAATATTTGCCGACCATGGCTATTTGACTTGACATATTTATCTTTAGATGCCCTAAAGTTTTTTATTATGACCGCATACAAATATGAATTCTCTTTCCACATAACCGGACGATTCACAGGGCAGAAGATGATGAGTACTTTACAAACAACACAAAATTCTACTGAATATGAGGCACATTTGATGGAGGGTCCTTCACATAAAACAAACTCCTTTTCTAACGAGTCCTATAGCTGTGTTCAAAAACAGAAAATATCTCTGTAGTCTTTAATACCCCATAAAATGTGCCCATAAGTCCTAAAGTGTAATCCTGAACACTTCAAAATAACAGTCATCATAACACTGAGGGGAAAACTAACTTTCCCGACTGGTAGCGCCACAAAGAATTGATGGAAAGTTTTTTCTGTGTTCGTTTCGAGCAATTAATTGATGAATTTTTGTGTAGCGAGCTGGAATCATTCTTTCCCTGGATCTGCGGTGATTTATCCCGGTCGTTTGTTTGTATTACATTCGCAGACTTGGAGTTTGGCTTCCTGTAATAAACATGTAGCTTTTGTTATTCGGCCCCTTCAATGCAAAGAGTCCCCTTTTGGTCTATCTTACTTGCGAATAAGGAAAAGAAAAGAGGGATGAATTTGAAAAGATTAATTGCGAGTTAACTCAAATAATGAACCAA
This sequence comes from Melanostoma mellinum, assembly GCA_914767635.1. Classification (NCBI taxonomy): domain Eukaryota; kingdom Metazoa; phylum Arthropoda; class Insecta; order Diptera; family Syrphidae; genus Melanostoma; species Melanostoma mellinum. The sequence continues at coordinate 9,641,722 of OU612059.1, forward strand.
TTTTGAATAGGAAAACAACTTGAACTAAATTTCATTTGGCTTGGGGATTTAATAAAGAAACATCAAGAGAGCGAGTAAATAGGCCAAGTACAACAAAAAAAAAATATGATGAAACGTAACAACCCATGAAATTAACTACGTGATATCCAATCTTTTTTTTTTCCCATGTTCGAAAAAAAAGTACTCCCAAATCTCAAGCAAATCACAACATACTTCTTCAAGACAAACAAAAAGTGGGTATGTGTAAATATGAAAACTTTTTTCCACTCTTAAGGCTTTCTGACTTCTAAGTTTAATTACATTATGATTATTATTGGACGTGTTTTGTTTTGGTTGGCTTCTTCAGCCTTCACTTTTCTCTTAGCTTTTGATTTGCTTTGAAAAGTAACCGAAAAATGCCAGAGTTAGGCAAACTGTAGTAATGAAAATAAAGCAATTTAATTTATGGTGGCGAGTAGGGAACATTTATCATTTTTTGTAAACTTGGCGTACATGAATTTGTTTACAGTCCTTGTGCACCTGCTACTTTTTAAAGCACAGGACACAAATAACTTTGTGAAAAATTCTTATTCTGCTAAAACCGAACGGTATGATATTCAACATCTCAGATAATCGTTAATGTTAATTTGTAAAATTGGATAGCTGAAAAAAAAATGTTGTCGTATGTAAGCTGTTTGACATTTCTCATCGGATGGCCCAGCAAGATTTTTAAGAAACACTTCTATGAGTTTTCGGTCAACAGATGTCTCGCTAACATCTGAACATCATAATATATTCAAGATGCGGCCAATATATGAATCTCTGTAGGTACTTAATGTTCAACTGAAACTGGGCTGAAGGAAGAACTGATGCGATTAAAATGATGTTTGAGGGGCACTTGACCAATCATAGAATGTGTATTCAAGCTTGGGACTTTTTTTAGGCAAACTGTAACCCAGATCAAAAGGTGTCAAATATTTCCTGCATCGTTTTAAGAATCGACAGCTGTTCGGTTTATTGGATGCAGATACCATTCATATATAATTTCAGAGGCGTGTTCAAGCTTCCTTATCATTATCCTTCCTAATCCTATATAAAACAGAGTCGCTTTCGCTGTCTGTATGCAAAAATCCTTCAAACTGCGCCACGGAGTTTAAAACGGTTCTTTTTTGTAACATAGATACAGTTATTCAAGAGAAAGGCTTATGTGTAGATTTTATCACAATATTTCCACGGGAACTGGAAAGTGCAGTGACTGCGATTCCACCTTCAAAAATTATCTGAAACAAAAAATTTAAAAACGTATCGTGAGACAGCATCTTTCTCTGGTACTAAATCGTTAGGATTTCAAAAATTTCGATATTTGAATTATTGGTGACTATTTGAAAAATAAAAAAATTCGATTTTCACTAAAAAACTGGACTCTTACTGCGTGAAAGAGTTAAGATAAAGTTAACTTGTGCTGCTCCGGCTTGCGTTGTTATTGTATTCACTTGTATTTAATATTTTTTTCGCTGCTGCGGCCCTGTATTCATTCTGTTCATGCAGTTAATCGGCTATAATATTGGTGCTATTAAAAAAAAACCACCATTAAGTACTCTGTTTTTGTATTAACGGTAAATAAGAAAAATTTTAGGAAGATTGGTTGAACCATTTTTTAGTTATCGCGGGCACCGACTTCAAAAAAGTGGTTTTGAGATAATCGCATTAAAGTTTTAAGTTGATGTTAAACATAACACGCTGTAAACACGACTAAGCAGCTCAATTTGCTGCCAACTCGACACTTCCTCATAGCACTTTGGCCCCACCTGAGTTTGAGACAGCAAATTCTGCTATGAACTCGTTCGGTTGTGAGAGTCCTCAAAGATATCAATAAACATAAATCCGCTGGTCCAGATGGTATCCCCGCCGTTATTCTGAAGAGGTGTTCTACACTGGCAAAACCACTGCGTAAACTATCAGTTTTCAGTTTTCAACTGAAACTGAACTGCGTAAACTATTCCATCTTTCCTATTCTGCTGGGATATTTCCGAGCAGATGGAAAACTGCATTTGCCCAGCCAGTCCCTAAAAAAGGCGAATCTTCCACCCCTTCCAATTACCGTCCAATTGAACTTACGTCCCTTCTTTCCAAGGTCATGGAAACGTTGATAAATCATCAACTTATGAAATATCTTGAAGAACGAAAGCTTCTTAATGACCGTCAGTACGGCTTTCGTAGCAAACGGTCCACTGGTGATTTAGTGGCTTATCTCACCGAAAAGTGGAACCAATCTATACATTGTTTTGGAGAAAGTATGATTATTGCGCCTGATATTTCTAAGGCATTTGATAGAGTTTGCATCAAGCTCTTTTATCGAAAATGCGTGCTTTTGGTATTGATGATTCTCTTCTTCGTTGGATTAGAAATTACCTCTCCGACCGTTCAATACAAGTTGTATTGGATCGTTTCAAGTCTGATACCCACCTTATAAATGCTGGTGTGCCCCAGGGCTCCGTTTTTTTCCGACTCTCTTCCTCATTTTCATTAATGATCTCTAGTCTGAAACTTCTAATCCGCTTAACTGTTTTGCTGACAACTCGTCCCTCAGCTTTTCATATTCGTTTCCAAATTCACGTCCCTGCTCTTCGGATGTGGAACTGGAAGAGTTGCGTATGATAAGCTCATTGAATTCTGACCTTGACAGCATTGTTACATGGGGTCTTAAAAACCGAGTAGAATTCAATGCTTCGAAAACTTAATGCTGTCTCTTGTCGTTGAAGCTTAACATTCCCCCATTGCCATTATCCATGAATGGTACCTGCATCCAAGAAACCGAAAGCTGTCAGTACTCGGTATGTGTGTTAACGACGATCTTCATTCTAACGACCACATGTCGCCAAAAACACTGCTAAATGCTTAGGCTTCTTGAGACGATGCAGGAAGTTCTTCACCCCTTCTGGCTAAAATTTATAAGAACTTCATCCGCCCAAAACTGGAGTATAACTCCCGTATCTGGTCAGGTGCTCCTCAAACATCTTTGCGCCTGCTTGATAGGGAACGAAATAGAGCGTTAAAATTGGTAGGTGATAGTTCATTTGTAAAATCAATTGATTCTCTTGAACATCGTCGAAATTTTACTTGCCTCACTCTTTTTTATCCATTTTTTTCACAAACAGTGCTCTAGTGAAATAGCCAGTTGCATTCCTCCCCTGAAACAATTTGACCGCAACACCCGCCTCGCTAGGAATGCTCATCAGTTTTACCTTGAGCCCAACTTTGGGCGTACAGTCAAGTATAGTGATTCGTATTTCAGTCGCACTACCCGAATGTGGAATGCCTTACCTGGCTATGTGATGTTGAAATATTTTTTTAAAAATCAGTTTTTCGACCTTCCAGGTGCGACTGTGGCCTTAACTCACTCGATTCGATCACCGTAAGGCTAAAAGGCAGCATTGGGTTTTAAAGGCATTGATTTCTACTTGATGAATATTTCAAAATCATATACAATGACTGCATGGTTAAAATTCATTGAGTGATCAATTCACCAGTTTTGTCACTAGTATATAATAGTATCCCGAGAGATTCTTTTTCTCTAAAGGGACTTCGAGGATACATTTATTTGAAAAAGGCTCTTTTCCCTCCAAACGTTTACTTAATTTGTTATTTATTTAAAATATCGGATTAATGGTGTTTTCTTTTTTCTATGCGTTCAAAGAAAGTCTTTTATTTTCAACTCAGTTTTTCATTCGAAGGGTCTTATAAATGACACGACCACGACAACACTGTAACTCAAGCCGCCGGATCTGAAGAGTGGGGACGTGAAGCTGGGGGCAAATGTGAGCTTCTTTTATTCGTTTACAATTTCACTTCCCCTAAGGGTGTAGTCGTCAGGAAAAAAAATGTAGTGCTTAAGAAGTTACAGACAGAAGATACGGAAGATTGTCGGAGACAAGCCGAAGCCATCGGGCATAGAATTTATATGAGGAGTATAAGAGATTCATCGACATCAAATGCAAGCAATTTCGATAAGATAGGTTGATGCCAAATGTTTAATAATCATCTCGCTGTGTCATAGAACGTAGAATTTGTAATTCTGTACTCTGTTTTGCGAAGAGATTTAGCTTGTCGTGCAAATGGTTTTTAAGCTGGTACGATAAATTTGAATTAAATTTGGAAACAGCATGCGCTTGCGCTATCATTTATCAGCTCTGCTTTATGTGGTCGAGAACGAACATACCCTACAGCTTCCCTGTATCGAAGAAAAAGGTCCAGCTGTAGACATAGGTATGAGTCTCTTAAAGATGTTTATTGAATTTTGTATGTGTACTAATTTCACTTACTAGGACCACACGTCAGCAATTTGACAGGCAAACGCTCTGTCAAAACACTTTTAAACTAGCGAAGTCTAAATGCAACAAATTACAGCAGATCTTGGAAGGAATCCAAACTTCTTTTGACGGACCATCTTTTTCTCGATTGCAAGTAAACGTATGATAGTCTTACGTAGATATGCTGTATAAAGCCTTTACAAGTTAAAAAATAAACAATTTGAAATCATTTTACAGTAGTAAAATCGAAGGAACATTGAAGAAAATCAGGACGCTTGACTGCCTCACAGTTTTATTGCTCTCTCAACACAATTTTGAACAAATCAACCGACATTGTATGTGAACCAAGTCAGCTGTTATCAATTACCAACTCGTTACCCCCGCGGGTGTACTAACTACATAATCTCTAATTTCCAATAAAAGTTCTTAACTATTAGCTCCCGCGGCAATCTCACTCCTTCTTCAAATATTACCGCCCCATAAAATATTAGTTTGATGGAGATTAAAAAACACAAAACAGAACGTATATCCATTAACAGACAACTTACACAGCATTTTGCTGTAGTTTTTGCTGTAAAAGGAAGCCTTTATTACAGATCTGCCTATAAAGTCATAACAGCGGATTTATGGCTCCAGGGTTAACAGCTAGCTGTAGGAAGGACTGTTTCAATGGCATTACGTGCATCTATTTTGCCGCACGCAGATGTGAATAATTGTGTGTCAGCCCCTATAGAATTACGTGCCAGTGGTTTTGAATTTAATCATCGATGCGACGTAAAAACTGGGTCGGATGAGTGGAGGCTATTCACAGCAACTGGTGATGCCATGAATTCGCGCAGATTGTTTAGATTTTAATCCGTCGTCCTATGATCTCTTGAGCCTATTAGGCATATAGGATTACTGTTGTTGAAATCAGCCAAATTATATATGAAATTGTTTTGTCGCATTAAGGCGCGTAATGTAGGCATAGAGAGAGAGCTTAAAAGTCAGAACTTGTTTGCATACATTTGGCCAGTGCGTTTTGAAAATCAATAATTACTACGCATTATGAGCACTGTACCAGAAATGGTCCGTAATGCGAGACCCTTAAGTCTTAAAAGTCCTCCTCAGTGGTCCTTCAAACAAAAAAGAACACTTAATTTAGCCGAGTGGATAATTGATTGTGTCTTCAAGCTGAGCACTTGAGCGATTATTTCCGCCCCCAAATCAATTGGCTTAATTTGAATTTTTTCATGAGCTATTTGCCCGCTCATTATTTTTCCACTATCCACAACGCAAATTTTCCTCCATCATCCCTAAAGAGGGAGCCTCTCAAAGAAGAAGCTCCCATTATTACACCACTGACTGTATCGTTAAATAAACAACCCACAATTTATGACAGAATCGTTTGGAGCACCGTTGAGTATGAGAGTTATGCAAGTTATTAAGACTGTGCTATACCATGTATTGCTGCCACTTGATTTTGATTACACTTCTTTGGTGTGCCGTGTGCGTGTATGTTGCTACATTACTTGCGATTGGTATGAGAAATGAAGTTTAAGTAGATGCGGCTTCTCTTTATAGATTCGTGCGAAACTGCGAGAGTTGGGGGTTTTCACTGTTCAGCAACTATCAACATCAGACCTTCTCCATTGAAGAAGCAGACCCACCCACAACGATTCATGCAACGAAATGAGATACATTCGTCATTATATTCTATCCAAATGAAAATTGGTTTGCAGGAAGAGACGACAGCTCTCCGGCTAAAAGCATACATGAGCGCATTTTACCATCAGCGTAATTTGTATATTGATGCTGCTGGGATGTTGTGTATATTTGACGGCTAGCAGGAGCACACATCCCGATCTGGGTCTGGGTCTGGGTATGGTAGAAGTTTTCCCATTAGAAGCAGCAATCAGTGGCAATTTCGTTGAAGCGTATGAGATATAAATTGTTTTCTTTTCTTGTAGTTGTTGTTGCTTTTGTCGTTGTTGTTTTTGTTGTTGCCGGTTACTGCTGCCATGCCGAGGCAATTACTTTTTGATTTGTGAAATGGAAATGTTTTGACGTAATAAGAGGCTGAGCCAGTAAGGGTGGTTATGATAATGGAACCACGATAATCTAAGGCTCTGATTCGTTTTAATGGAAACATGTTCTTGGCGTGGCGTTAGTATAGGTAAAAGTTGTGATACCATAGAAGGTTCACTTCAGCAAAATAACAATTTCAATTTCGGCTTCGAAAATTATAATTTCAATTCTAAGAGCTTCAATTAGCTGTTGGAATGGCATCGTATTCATAACATACGTGGAACTGTTACCAACAAAGTGGAGAAAATTTTGTTTGGCTTTGTTGGAATAATTGAGCATAAATTTGCTTTTAAATGAAATTTTATTTCAATAAATTGTTTCTTTTTGGAAAAACTTAAGTGATCTACTTAGTAGGTCATACAACGGAATGTTTTCACTTTCTTAGTCCAAACTCAAAAAATTTTCAATGAAACAAAGCTCTATTTATGGTGAGAGAGGAGAGTGTAATATTTTTCTTCAAAATTTCACTTTCTCAAATTTGATATGAGTAAATTCAGTAAATTTCTTTGAGCAATATCCGGTTGCTGCACTACGAGCTGTAGCATGCAGGGGGGTTTTTGAATTGTCTTTCTTTTTTTTTTTTTTTGTATGACCCAAAGAATTGCAGCGGATTGGCACGCTTGCAGTGCTCAGGCATTAGCTCGCCGTGGGGTGGGATCTTGCTGCATATAGATAACCCTGCGCTATCAAAATTTACGTGCCAAAAAAATTAAAAGAGAAACAGAAAAAAAACTAAAGTCTTTCACCTTACATACCAAAAGGGGGAACATTAACGAAAAAAAAAAAAAGAGAAATACCCTAACTAAAAATTAGTATTGCGAGTAGAAGAAATACATAGATAGGCATATAAAGAGAACCAAACTTTAAGAGTAATTAATAGAATTGGATGAACCTCTTTTTGTTTTCTTTTTAGAAACTCTGTTATCACTTTGTCTCATGAGATCGCCGCTGTTGAGATCTCTGGATGAACCCTCCCATAGTAAACAACTACCTGTCGTTTTCTCCATGACTACCCCTTCATCTCTCTTTTTGTTGGAGTAGCCCCAAATCTGCATCTTCTCTTCTTGTCAATCATAACAACATCATCTCAACGATTATGTAAGATTTTAATTCTGATTAAAATTCATGTTTATTTCCATGCTTAGGTAGAATATACTTATACATGTACAATTTCAATTGAGAATACTGAGAGACGAATTTTCATGAATGTGGATATAGATTCATTTAATTCAATGTGATTATTGTGATTTTGCATGAAACTTATTTTTTTTTAATTCACAATATAAACAGATTTTTGGAATGAATGTTGCATGAAAGTTTAAGTTTATTAGCGTTCAAATTTCTCAACTTATTGTATTTAAAAGTAATAGAGCAAAATTTTAATAGGCCTTAGAACCACAAAAAAAAATGTATATATTTATATTAAGATCAAGAATTAGGTACTCACGGTTTTTTTTGTTTTTGTTTTTGAGTGTCTGAAATTTCAGGTTCCGCAGCGTCGAAGTTCGTGCACGAAATTCCACTTTGTTGGTTCCTTGTTTTTCTGTACTTTCTGTTTCAATTTAGGTTATTTAGTAATATATATATATCTTACTTTTTTTTGTATTTTTTTTTCTAGGGCCACTTTAAACTAAGAATAAAATTTCTTTTTGAACTTAATTAAACTAAAGCTTTCAAATCACACTCTTCAATTATTTTTTTTTTTTTTTTTTTCTTTCTTCCTTTCTCCTTCCTTCTTCCTCTTCTTCCTTGGTTTGTTTTACTTATTTTTACTTTGCTTTTGTACTTCTTTTATGTTAGTTAGGAATATTTGCAATTTTTTATAGGTGTATTATATATATATATATATTTTTCTGGATGCTGGCGATGAAGTTAGGACTGTGAATAATTTTTGATGGTATTGGAGTTGTTTATCGCGTTTTCTCTCGCTGTTCGATGGTCTGAGACTTATCGCTCAAGGTTACTGGAACCGCGTGGGCTCGGAGCTCGCCAGAAGAGTGTCGTAGTGGATGCCTCTAGGACTCTAGTTTTAAACCAGAGGTTTATTTCGACACTAGAATTTTTGGCCATCCACTTAAACAACAGCTCGCTATACCCAGAAATTGTATAAGCAATTATAGGTTTTGTTTTTTTTTTGTAATTAGTGTAATAGAAATATTACCTTTTCTCGGGTTTTTGTCACGTTCTTCAAAAATGTCGCAGTAATTCTTTTTCCGATTACTCTGCAGTCTTAGTACTTAATGTAAGGCTAAATACTTGTTTCACTGAACAATTTGCACTACTTTATAAGAGCTTAAAAAAAAAAGAGAAAGTTCTTGCCCTGCTACACTGAAACTTAGATTTTTACTTTTTCACTTACTTTGGCGAAAAATGTGCGTATGCATCCACCTCTGATGAGAGTTGATTTCAGAAAGAATGAGAAGATGGTTCTGATCGAACTTCCTACTTCGCTTCTTCGAAGCTGGAAATTATTCGAAGTTCGACTTACATGAATTTAACAATTCTGTGCGCAAATTCGAAGTGTGCATACTTCCGCTTTCTTCGGTTATTTTGAAAATGAGCTACTTTTATTCATCTGACCTAAAGTTTGATTATGAGTTTTTTTTTTTTTTTTTTTCTTGTTATTTGTTAAGGAGGGTGGGCACGCTACAGAGCATTCTGATGGGATTACAACTACTTTACTCTTCAGATCGGCTAGAAAAGTCGTTTTATGAAAACGCGTATTTGACGGGGCTTTTCAGATCTCTTTTTTGAATATGACAATTCCAAATGGGGCAGTCGTGCTCTTTTTTGCATGAAGGCTTATGTATATGGATCTCGGCACGATCCAGCTTTGTCACTTGTGCTCTCATGCGGAACATCATCATCTCAGTTGATGTCAGCTTTCAAGAAGAATTGAAACGCATATAATTTAATATTATGGCCATGAACTTACCTTAGGTTAGGTGGAAGTGGCTGTCAGCCAATGAGTACATGGCCTGACACAATTAGGCCGCAAGGGCCCATTCTGATACCACAGAGATTTGACATCTCCCTCAGAGACATCTGACAATTTTGGACAGTGATGGATTTTGTAGAGACAGAGTCAAGAGATTTAAGGGCAGCTTGGCTGTCTGAGAAGATTCGAATATTCGTGGAGCATATGACGTCTTCTTTAAGCCAAGACAGCATCTCCTTAATCGCCAGAAATTACGCTTGGAACACACTACAATGATGTGGTAGGCGGAAGAAAAGACTGAGATTCAGTTTTTCTGAGTAGATTTCACTTCCCACACCTTCGCTGGTTTTTGAACCATCGCATCGGTGTAGAAGTGTATTGCTTCATTTTCCAAAAGAGTGCCGTTTTCCCAAGCTTCTCTTGAAGGTATGGTTACTTGAAAATTATTGTCAAACACAAACTTGGGGGTGGTGTAGTTGGATCGATTCGGTAAGAATCTAAAGTTATCTAGAATGGTAGTGTGGTCGATTTGATTATTGGTCCACTGTGATGTAGCTCTGAGTCGAGTAGCTGAGCTAGCTGCGACTTGTTTGCTGAAGATATCTAGGGGTGTGAGATCTAGTAGTACATTGAGGGCGTCCGATGGGCTTGTCCTCAGTGCGCCACTAATACACAGACTAGCCGTTCCTTGAACTTTGGCCAGCTTGTTGTAGTTTATCATCTTGTCTAGTGGGGTCCACCAGACAATCACCCCGTATGTGAATATCGGTCTAATTACCGAGGTAAACAGCCAATGGGTGATTTGGGGAGAGAAACCCCATTTTCCACCGATGGCTTTTTTACAAGAGAAGATGCCACGTTGGCTTTATTTACTCTTTCCTCAATATTGGTTTACCAGGACAGTTTTTTTTTCAAAAATGAGACCTAGATATTTAGCCTTATTTGACAGTGTGAGAGTTACCCCTTTAATAGTTGGGGGTCTGAAGTCCGGAATTTTGTATTTCCTCGTAAAGAGAACTAATTCCGTTTTGTGTGGATTGATGTTCAGACCACAATCTACAGCCCAATTATTAAGCTTGTTAAGTGCTGTTTGTAGCAGCTCAGCTAGGGTTTGTGGGTGCTTGCCTGAAACGGCAATTGCTACATAATCGGCATAGGCTATAGCTTTGAAACCTTCGTCCTCTAGGTCGATTAACAATTTGTTAACGACCAGGCTCCACAGTAGGGGAACTCCCTGCGAGTTCCTCTATTGGCCATTCTGCTTGTTTTGTAGTTCCCCAATTCGGAACTAATGATTCTGCTGCTGAGCATTGTTTTTATCATGTTCTTGATGTGTTCCTCTATGAGCAGCCCATCAAGAGCATTAGTTATTGCTGTGTTGTTAACATTGTTAAATGCACCCTCTTTGTCTACAATTTACATTGTTGCGTATTCGCGGATTCTAGAATTCCCGAAGAATGTATGGAAGAGTAAATCAACGATTTAAAATAAAAAGAAAACGAAGTGAACTTAGTAAGAGACTTTTAATCAAACAAATCGATTTCTACAATGACAGATGTCAATCGATACCAGATGGTTCTCTCGTTCAGACGTCAGAAAAGTCAGTTCGTACTTCCGAGCGAGGTTCAACCTCAATGAATGCTTTCAGGGATTCGTAACAATATTATACAAATAAAGGGTTTGACATTATGTTTTAAGAATTATTACGGCAATTATTTGAATAAATTCCAGACGAGATGAGGTACAATGTGCGACCAATTTTTGCAGCATTTGAAATATGACATCAATAACACGCTGAATGTTCCCTTCGAAGGGGTTAAACGTTGCGGGCAGATAATGCAGATAATGGACAAACGTCACATAGCCTCACAAAAATAGTCCAGCGGTGGTGAATCGCCCGATGTTGGAGGTTACTCACAGGTTTAAAACTCGAAATTATGTAATTTTGGAGTCAAGTGCGACTTCGTTACAAGTCATCGAACAACGCGTTTTCAATTCATGAGGAACTGCACTGAGCATAAATCAAGTGACAGGTGGTGTCAAAAAAAAAACAACTCCGAAAAAAGTATTACCGCAGATTAAAAACCCTACGTTCAAAAGCACATGCCTTACATTTTCTACCATAGTGGACCGTAAGTGGGTAGTAGAAGTTTTTTAGAGTATTTAATGTATTCAGTATCAACCCTTCAGATTAGGTTGGATTTTTTATAACAGAAGATTTCTCACCACTTCATTCACTCTAGGCTCGACGGTTGATGTCGTCATCACAAGTTGCTTCGCTCTTGATCATTTATCGCAGATATCTAAAGTTTTCACACATTAGGGAAGTATATTTTCATTCAAATATATTTCCGTTTCTTGTCACCATTCCAACAAACTTTAGTTCTTGGGTCAATTGCACGGCGTTGATGCAAGTCTTTATGCATATTGTTGACCAACGACGAGTGTGAGAGATGCAATTGTTAGGCACGACAACGAGTTCAGGTGGACAGCAATATTGTACGCACATTTGAACAATTAAATGGACCTAAAAAACTACGAAGTGCACGATATGCATTTTGACTTGAACGCCTATTTCCATATTAGCCCTGAATAACTTTAACGCGTTGCTTGATTGTGAGTTAGTCTGAAGTTGTGATATGTCAATTGAAGTGCAGGGAAAAAAATTTAGATGCAGTTCACATTCAACCTCAGCCCTCAACATTTGACCACTCCCTTTATAAGAGCGATTGGTGCGCCATCTGTGTTCTTCGGTCCAAACTATTAAAACGCCTTTTTGACTTACTATACAATGGTTCCAGAACCCAACATTTTCCGAGTTGAGAGGGTTGCAGTCTAAGACATTGTGCAAATCAGAACGGCCTGCGATTGCCACCCGAGGAATATACTCACACACCATGCATCGCCAGATCGGCGATTAAGTGTGTGTCACCCCATAAGGTTAAATATTTAATAGTTTTGTAAGCGATGGTTGTGGCCACATTGGTTCTCGAGAAGCTTAATAAGTCCGAAACATGAGTCTTCGGGCCTCGTTCAACGCTAACATATGTTAATAAAGCGGGTTTCATTTTCCGAACGCAGCGAGCGTTGCAGTATTATTACCGCTGGCTCACTGACTGAATCTGTAACACTGCTATAATTTTCTGACTGACGAATGGCTATTGCATAAGATTTTAAAGGCCAGAAAAATCATCTTCCAAGTCCACCTCAAAATCATTCACCTATACCAACTGTATAACATTCCTCAGCATATATGCAAAAAACCTTAACATGGCATATTTCAAAACAAACTCATAACATAAATTAAGCTCCAATGCCTTACCTTTATCCATTTTTCACTTGTCAGTTGGCATCATCTTAAAGCACTTAAAGTAGGTATACAAAAGCTGCTATCTACTTCAACCAATTCACTTATTTTATTTGAAATGAAACTCAAACAAAAGAAAACGAGAAAATCCACAAACCACATTTATGAAAATACGAGATAGCTGAAAAACTGAAATACACAGTCGGACGTTGTTGGCATGTGCTGTAGTTGTCTGTGCCGACTTGCTATTCGTGCTGATAGTCATGTCCCTTGGTATATCAGGTTGAAAAGAATGAATGAATTCTTAATGAACGGTGTAGTCTTCAAAACAAACGAAGAAGAAAAATTCTTTGCCTCTGTCTGAGGCCCAATCGTCGCTCTTGTTACTTTGCCCCCAGAAATGGCTTAGAATCAACGACTGACCACTGGCATTTCCATATACTAAATGGATTTTGCTTACATTTTGTTCTCGGTCAATACTACTTGGCTTCCTTTTGAGGTTGAAGCAACATGAATAATGTATGCTGTACATGATGCATCAGTTGTTACCCGGGCTGGCACTGCTTCTTTTGGTGGCTGTTTTGTACCAACTACAGCTACTGCAGTATGCTTGGTTTTCTTTCAGCTGAATGTGGGACATTACTATGGGGTACCTCAACTGTGCACGAATGGGGTATTCTATGGACATATGTTTGTTTCTCCTGAATCTGGGTCCTCTTCTACTGTTTTCTGCATATAACAGCTTTACTTTTGCATTTAACTTCACCATGTAGGTAAAGATAATTAAAAATGGGATTGCCAGTAATTCGCCCACTCTGGGCAATTGGATGCAGTAAGGATGAATGTATCCTTGCAACGTCAGCAAAGAATGCATTGGTTACCACCACACATGACTGTAGCAGGCCATTGGCTTAAGTGGCTATTATTTTCACTTCCATTATAAAAAGTAATTGCAGGCCGACCAAATTTTGTTTGTCTCTGCGGAGTAAGGTTTGAGGGAAGGCCAATTTAAATGGATACACGATTAGAGCATGTCTGTTTCGGAAATTGTGAAGGTTTGCATATTGGAGCTTTCAATCACTAATTGAACCATGAAAGCAGCCACCGTTCAGCCAAAGTCAAGGATCTAAGAATAGCAGCAACGATTTGTGTTAAAAGATGACGCAATAGTTTAGATTGATAAGTCATGTGGTTTTAATTTCACTGAATCAAAACAGGATCGACAGTTGTTGGGATTACAGAAAAAGTGAATTTTGATTCATGGTCGATAATTTGGTTAGACGGCGGGATGCAAATCCAATTAAAGAAACCAACGAACTATATCGACTGAAACATGGATACGGATAGGCTGGGTTAGGTAGAATGGGCTGACGGTTGATCTTATTTCGACCACACTTAGATCAATATAGATCCATTGTGATACCTTGGAGGGTTATAGCGTATTAAGAAAACTACGAGTCAATGGTTGGTCAACTTTTAACCATTTTGTGGCCTCGATGAAGTTCAACAAACTGTTGCCTGGAGGGTCAGATAATTCTTCATGCCTGCTTGAAGTAATTGCACATATTTTTTTCCTGATCTGGCAAATTGCTGGACACTGAAAAAGGAAGTTAATGGGATCCTCATGTTCGTCTTCGTCACTGTATCCTCTGCATAAAAGTCATCTTGTCAAAGACCCATTTCCTTTTTGGGGTAGCCTAGTAGGTAATGTCATGTTAAAATACTGATAAGCAATGGTAATGAAGGCTTATTCAAGAGTGGGAGCCCTTCAGATTTATGTCTATCTATTTTGGCCACTGTTTTCTAGAAATGACAAAGAAATCTTCGCATTTGGATCTTTCATATGACTTTTGGTATTATTTTGCTAATAATGATCTGTTTAATTGCACAGAGTGGACCCTGACTCATTAGTCTGTCAGAGAAGGTTCAAGTGTTGAGCTTTTTGTCGCCAGTTCATTCGATTTTTCGTTTGTCACTATAACCGTTAGCCCAGCAGAGTCTGACGCAATGCTGCGTGCCGTCAAGAACCTTCAGTTCTTTGCGACAGCAAGAAACAAGCTTTAATTTTATAAGATTGGCAGAAACTGTTTTTATTTTGCTGCTTGGTTTAAATAGTAAAGTAATATCAACATTTGATAGCGCCATCACGGACACCAACACCAGTTATGAAGCGTTTGTAATTGCCAAGATCTTGGCTTGGAACACCTTGCAGTGATTTGGAAGTTTGAAGGAGCTGGCAAGGTTGAGGTTTTTTGGAATGAAACCTGCACGTGCTCCAACTTCCATTTTCGAGCCATCGCGGCGGCGTTGGTATAACTTGATATAGACGTCTCGTTCGTATGAGGTGTTTCGTTCTCCAAATCCTGTCTATTTGGGAATCTGGTTGAAAATGATTTATCAAAGTAAAGGTAAGAAGCTATGTAATCCGTACAGATATTGTTGTCTGCGTATATTGATAAAATATGTGCATGTTCTATTTGACTGGTTTACCAGAAATTGCACTGATTTAACCGAAGTTGATTGCTTGCTGCCGATTCTTGAACACAGAGATCAAAGGGTGTACGTTGAGAACTAATTCCAAACTAGCGGTTGGTGTAGCTCTCTCTCATTGTTCCAGTGACAATACAATACAGGTGGTTCTTTGGTTAGGGTTTTTAAGCTTGTAATCGACTGAAACGTGCAACATTTGTTCTCAATATCAACTACTACTTTTTGTCCTGGGACGGTCAAACCGAAAATGGACACAGTTTTACTTGACAGCCAGCTTCTTAAACATGGTATACAATATACAATATACATGTTCTGATTTATAGTTGCAGGGAGTGACAGTTTGTTAGTAGATTTGAACTCCACCAATGCACAGCTCAGCTCGGTATTGCACGTCGTAAAAGCATTCGACCTTGTGAACGGATATGTTTTGGTCGAGCCATCTGAAGTTCACAACCTCGCTCCTCGGCTCGATTGACTTTGACTTAACCTTGCAGAAAGCCTGGCTTTGTATGATTTAACTAACATTTTTCAGCTGATTTTGGAAAATCTATGTATATAAAAATCAATTGCTGTTCATTAGTCTGGCTTAAGCTCGAGAACGGATGAACAGATTTATCTTATCTTGGTCTTGAAATGTTCGTGGAGGTCTAGGGAGGGCTTTAAATGTAAGTAAATATGAAAAAAAGAATTGGAATATTGTACAAGTAGTAAAAGTGTGTTTGGGAAGCAGTTGTTAGACATTGGAAATAATAATGTTGCAGTGGACACCTCCACCGGATTCATCACATTACCCACATAAATCTGTCACATAACACAATCAAAAGAAAAGCTTATTCAGCGTGTTTTCCCAAATATAGCGCAAAAGTTCAATAACCGAACTGGCTGAGTGAACGAGCAATATTGGTGGTGAAAAATAAAGATGTCGAGGATCTCAATGCGACCATTCAGAATTTTCTTCCAGGACAGTTGGTTTCCTTCAAATCAGTCGACACCGTTATGAACCAGGATGACGTAGTCATATATCCCACGGAATCTTTAAATTCACTTCTTGGACTACAACCTCACAATTTACAGTTAAAAGTAGGATCAGCTGTCATCATGCTGCGTAACATTAATCAACCTCGACTATGCAATGGAACAAGACTGGCTTTGAAGAAGCTGATGAATAACGTCATTGAAGCAACAATCATAATAGGACAATACAAAGGAGAGAATGTTTTGATCCCGCGAATGCCGATGATTCCAAAGCATTTACCATTCGATTTTAAACATTTACAATTTCCAGTACGTCTGGAATTTGCGATGACCATAAAAAAAACACAGAACAGTCGTTAGAAGTTTGCGGAATCAACTTGTAGTTTTCCTGTTCCGCGCATGGACAATTATACTTCGCATGTTCGCGCGTCGAAGAATCGTCTTCTTTGATTTATTACGCACCACAAAACGAAACAAAAAATATGGTTTATGAGAAGCCTTTAAATTGACTAACAGACTGTATACAGTGTGTCTGATGTCAATATCAAATTCAAACTTTTAAAATAGCCAGTATTTCAAGAAAACACTGGGGCCGAATTACGGCACACGATATCGAGTGAGTGAGTAGCATTAGAGATCGAGTGAGTGTGTTACCGTTTTGGGATCACAGCATACGTGAGCTATCGTATCGTTTGTGTTTCTAAAACTGTAGTAGTTATATTCTACTACATCGAGTCTCTATCGATTTTCAGCGAGACTTTGTTTTTTTGACATTTCTATTTGTGTAATTCGAAAAGTGATTTGATTTGGTTAAAAGTGAGTTTAAATACTTAATTATGGATTATTTATTTTATTTCTTTTTCATAAATTTTGCAGGTGATTCTGGATACCCTTTGGAGCCTTGGTGTATGACTCCATACAGATCACCGCAGGAAGGCTCGCCCGAGGGGATTTTCAATGATGTGCACTCCAAAGCCCGAAGCACAGTAGAAAGGGCTATAGGAGTTTTGAAAGGAAGGTGGCGAATCCTCAACTACAATCAAAGAGGAAGGTATAGCCCAGAGAAGCATGCACGCTTTGGGAACATAAGTTGTGCACTGCATAATATATGCATAGATTTCAAGGTTCCGTTTAGAGACAATTTTTCTGAACAGGAAAATGTTCCTGACGAAGCGATTGAGGTTGGCAATGGTAATGCTAACAGAGTAGCAGAAAGAATTCGAGACTATATTAAAAGTTCTCTTATCTGAAGTGGGTAAGTTAAAGTTAATTACTTTTGTGTTTCTTGAACAAAATTTAGTAACACTATTTATTTGTATGACCTTTTTTTCAGATAACGAAGGCATTCTATATCTCCAATAGAAATCAAAACAATATTCTTACTTTTGTGTAAAATCCGTTCCGCGGAGCAACTGGTTGCAGAGTTCTTTGAATTGGTCAGTGACCAAAACAATTATGTAACAAGGTATTCATTGCAACATCTTTCACAAATTTTTTCTCATTTACGCTAATCTTATCGCTCTTGTTAAACGAATCGCGGATACAGAAAAACTTATTCATGACAATGTGTGTGCTTCATGCCACTCAGAGAAAATAATTGGAATCCGCTTCAAATGCCAAACATGCAAGAACCTTTCTCTATGCATGAAATGTTTTGCCACTGGCTTTGCATCGAACAAACATGAAAATGGACATCGCATGTATGAAGTTTTTACAGAGGTTACTACCGAGCTACCGAGCATTCAGTAGCAACTCAGCTTACTTCAAAAGTCAGGCACGTCAAATATGTGAGCTTCTGTTGGATCCCATAGAAGTAAGCTAAAAACTTTTTAATTAAAAATTATCTAAAGTCTTTGATTATCCTTAACAATCTGGAGGAATGATGTCACTTGCAGATGTGTATTGTCGTGTCAATCGAGCCCGGGGCTTGGAACTCCTATCACCTGAGGATTTGTTGAATGCCTGCCACTATCTGGATGGACCCATTAAACTCCGGCAATTTTCTAGTGGAGCACAGGTACTTAAAATGGAGTCACAAGACGATGGAATAGTTGCAAATGAAACAGCGGATAAAGTAGAAGCAGCGACTTCTATGGCAATTGATGAACTGGCCAGGGAAATGAAAGTTTCATTGCTCTTGGCCAAAGAGAAGTTACTCGTGGCAGAACGAATGGGACTTATTTGTCGCGATGAATCCATAGAAGGTCTCAGATTCTATCCGAATTTAATCCTACGCAATCAGGACACGAATTTAGATTACTAGTTGCAAGTTTATGTATTTTGAATTTGTTGTATCGCATATTATGTATGATTTTAATTAAATGAAGGCTTTTGCAATTTTAAGTCATGTCAAAGAGTATTTACTACTTCTATAGTTAGTTCAATGCTGATGAAGTTGAAAGTCCAAGCACAATTTTGTTTCCTAATTACTGGATTGGAAAAAAGAGAAAGGCTAAGGTCCCTATTATGAGTAGCGAATCGAACGTTCGATTGGAACCGAATGTTTTTGCGAGCTTCTTTTATAGCGGTATTATAGGTTGTAGAAACAAAAACTTTGTAGAAAACTTTTTTTTCGACGTTGAAGGTTTGTCAGATAAAAGAATGGACGAAGTTTAATGATAATAATCCAATAAATGAGTTTCTCTAAAACATTCGCTTCCAGTCGAACGTTCGATTCGCTACTCATAATAGGGACCTAAAGGACTTCTTTTCGAATAGACGTGTGTGGATTTTGAAGATTCGTGCAAAAATTTCGTTTTTTTTTGTCGAAATGTGGAGTTCGTTATTAATAGCGTTTCCTTTTCAATTGTCAATGTCTCATTGAAAAGACGAGCATGGGAATATGGAGTTACTCTTAATACGAGAGATATACCACTTGTACTGAGAAACGCTAAATCGAAAATAGTTTGCTTATTATAAATTTTTGAAATTCAACACACACCAAAGTTTTTTTAGTAACAATTTTATTGAAAAAAAAAAGAATATTTCAGTCAGTAATTCATTAAACAAAAACGATTAATTAATTCAAAAATAAAAAGGAACATTATTGGAGAAATAATAACTGGTGCTTTTCTTCCTTGATTTCTAGGAGCCTCTTGGATATTTAATTTAGTTTGACCTAAAAAGATTATTGGTAAAAAATTTCATACTAATTAAATCAAACAATAATATTTACATATTTTAAAGGCAATTTCCTCCTATCCGTGAGCTCTTTATGTTTCGAATGAAATTCAGTTCGATAACTGAAGACAAAATTTAAAATTATTGTACTAGATGCTCGATAGTTAACTCGATAACGTGAGAGGTAATGCCAAATACACAAAATTCAGTCACGTATTATTCGATCACTGATGCCGTGATTCGACCCCTGTTTTGTAAGTAAGCAACATGATGTGCCGAAAATAATAATAATATTTCAATCATCATAAAAAATGCTTTTTTATTAAATACGGATTCGTTTTGTTTGTTTTGAAATTGATTTATACAAAAGTATAGGTCTCTTATTTATCGGAGCACAAAAAATACATTTTTGATACATTTTCTTAAGTGTATACTGTTGACTGTGGCGTATACGCACTATTTTTTTTTTTTTTTTTTTTAAGTTTTATTCTGATAATAAATTGTAACTACTTTCTATACATTTTATATTTACAGTTCAATGAGAAAAATTTTGGTTGCTGATTGTTGCTGAATTAATTTCGTCTGTATCAATTCAAATCCATTGAACTTACCCCTCAGTGACATAAACTTATATTTCAAGAAACGAGTTGGAAATGGAAACTTAGAAACTACTGCACAGATCTCAAAAATTCTTTCGGCACTGGGATGCCACATAGTCCCTCAGTAACATATAGGGCCCCTACACTATAATGCGAACCGTTTTTGCAAACATATGTATTTTGTTTTTGTAAAAATCTTTGTGCAAACTGTTCGAGTAATGTGTAGCAATGTTGAGTGTTTGCGCAAACGGTTTGAAGAAATTCAAAAAAATTTTAATTTTCCGTGTTTGCACAAACATGTTTGAGTCGTGTGTGTTAAATTTTGCTCAAACAATTGTCAATTTTCAAGAAGTAAAGATGAATAAACAAGAAGAACAAATTTTTTGGACGGAATTTGTGGAATTATATAAAAGTTTACCGTTGTTGTGTTGTGTTAAAAGCAAAGTTTATTTTATTGCGAAATCGCTCATTGCTCATAGGTCTGAATGATATGAAAAACTTCAAGCATCTAATATCTCTCAAAAATGTTTGTGTAGTGTTTGGTGAAACTATGTTTGCACAAACACACGTTTGTACAAACGTGTTTGCGTAGCGTCGATGCCCTGTTAGCGTATATTTTATCCCTTAGGCTTAAAACTACTCTGCCCCTGAGTAGCATAGACTACATTTCATCCCCACTCTGCCACTACAATGAAAGCTGAGGGATTGCTTTACTTAACTTTCAATTTGATAAAATAGGGCCTGAGCTACGCCGGGCGGGTCAGCTAGTATTTAATTAAAAAGAACAATCTTATAAGTTTTGAGTTCAAAAAGCTTGGGTTTGGAAACCGTTTGTCTTATCAAAATTATCAAACCGCTGCAAGAACAGAACTCCAGGCTAACATTTCGAACATATTTGATTTCAAGTACTCTAGAAGTACTTCCTTCGACTTTCCTCATTACAATGACTATAAGAAACATAACCTCTGTAAGCGGTTTCTCACCAAGTTGCTAAAACCCCAAATGTAAAAAACATGTGCCGAATGCAGGCGCGATTTCTACTCTGCTAGGTCTAACGCCTAACTGTCAGTCACTAAGCTTATTTTCAAATCCAATCTCTCAAGTTCTCTTTCTCTATTGCCAATCCACTTTTAGTGAAAATAATTCGCTCAGACTTCTTTTTTTGTCTTCCAATTTATTGCAATATGCACTCTGACGGGGATTATGTGTCCATAGAGCCAAGTGATTGCGCTAAGGCATTACCGTTGCATGCAAACAAGAATGCCATTCAGTGTTTACATCAGAGTAGTGTTGACGTTGAGAAATGAGATTCCGTTTATCCTTTAACCTTACATCGCACACCTTTTACACATTTCCTCCAAATCCATACAAACATTATGTTATATACACACACGCCCGCCGTTCTTAGCTAGGCTAAGAGCAGCATCAGCATCACATAAAGTCAAGTGTTTGCACAATGCAAAAATTTCAAAAGGTGCTTACATGTACGAGACTGGTAGGAAAAAAAAATGAAATAGAAATGCAACCTGAATATCCAAGTTCAGACTTATACAAATGTACACACTTACCCACATGTTTTGTGTATAGAGATAGTTTAAAAATCTCAGGGCCCAAGGACGCGCTAGGTATTTTTGGAATTTTTTCCAACAAATTTCACCCACGGATCCCCAAGAGCTTTTGATGAGGCACGAAGGGACCACAGCAGATAGATATAAGGTAAGTGTAAGCCGTGAAACACTTGGTATATATCTATGAGTATACATCCTTCGAACACAGAGCCACAGAAGAGAAAATCCTCAGACAGATAGAACGAAAAAGCGCAACAGGGACACTACCAGTTGAGGATTCATTAGTGCTGCTCAAATAGAAGAGCATTTATGATTCAATGAGAAGCCATGAAAAATAGAAAATGATGAACTCGGTTTGTGTTTTGCATACTAATTGGAACTGTTCATTTGTTTGAGTGATGGAGATTGTAGTGCTCTACAGCGGAACAAGGACGTTGTACCTACCTACCACTAATTGCGTGATGTTTACACCATGGCGTTAGTAAAGGTGATAAAGTGTATTCGCATTCGCATAAATTGATGATTGTAATTCAGTAATGGTGACAAAATGAGCAATCTCCTATTTGCTGTGAGGGTGGCGAGGACAATTTATTTTAGTGAGAGTTTGAAATTGAACACCAACTGTAATATGAGGTAGACAATTCATCAATTAGGTATGGTTGCCAATTCAAATTCTAATTAATTGTCTTTATTTACATGGGTGCTCGATGCCAATAAATTGTCAATAGCGGTTAAGGTAAAAACAGCAAATATAAAGTAGTTTTTGGCATGAACATGAAAATTGTTGCTGCGTTTGATCAGAGCTTATGTTACATTAGTTATGTTACATAAGAGACTATACATATATACATACATAGATTTAGCTTTTTCAAACCATTCAACTTTTCAGTCACTGGAATAAGTTCCTGTACGAGCCGACTTGGTCCACCTGTTCCTATACACATGATAGTAAATCGAGGCTTAGTGCAGTTTAAGGCGGTTTATTGAGGAACGCACATATAGAAGATATGTATGTATATGTAATAGACCGGTTCAAAAAAAGTGACTTTTTTCTTTTTCTCGATGCACATCGATTTTTACCTTCGAGTAGGTGTAAAAACAAGCCTGTTAAAATTTTAGCTCGAAAAATTAATATTTAGAGGTCGCTCATCGCAGATTTCCATTTCCCATACAAATTGTATGGGAAAAAGAATATATAATTTTTGGAATTTTATATTTCGGTCTAGAAGCAAAGTGCCGAGATGAACGATACATATTCTTATAAAAAATTTGTTGTTCTACAAAAAAGGTTTCTTATTATTTTTCAACAAATTCACTCCTTCAAAAGTTATACAGGGTTAAAGTTTGAACAAATATTTTTTTTCTTGATATCTGACAAAATGTTAAAATGTATCACTTACAATCATAAAATCATTCGCTTTTGACACATATTTTTATAGAAAATTGATTGTTCTACAAAAAATGTGTTTTATCATTTTTCGACAAATTCACTCCTTCAAAAGTTATTCAAGGTTAATTAAATAATTAATTAATAATTTAATTTTTTCAGAAATTAAGAAAAAAACTTTAATTTACTCTAAATTAAACTTTAACCTTGAATAACTTTTGAAGGAGTGAATTTGTCGAAAAATGATAAAACACATTTTTGATGATGTATCTGAAATACGTCGTCCTTAAATTTTTAATAACAGAATTAGAAATGAAATCTCACGTCAAATTTATCACAATCTGACAGTGACAAAATTGTCACTAAAAAATATGTCAAATGTGACCTATCAATACGATATGAAATGGATGTTTGTCAGATAAGTTCGACAAATTTGTAGAATTGTCACTTATCAATGCTTACGAAATAGGGCCCTGTAGAGTTGGACAGATTTAAAAAAAATAACGTATTGGTTCTACTAGTTGTGAAGAGCTTCTATTCAGGTTAATGAATAGAATGATATCCAGTGAAAATATACGCTATCAAATACAAATAGAGCCATAATACTTACTGACAGTTTCGTGCCAATAACAAACTATGTTGGAACGAGCGAACAAATTTGACCGCTACAGCTCTTGTAGTCTTTATTGGTCACGTCTAGGCTTTCGCGAAGAAATGGAACACATATAATCTGATGTTATGGCCAAGAATTGAGTCTTATTATAAGAAAAGGGTTTTCAGACAAAAAATCAGTTAGTGAAATTCATTAATCTTTGTATTTAAATGGAGTGTTTCGGAGCATTTGGGGCCATATGTCAGTAATAAAGCGTTGAATATTGTCTTTCAAGGTGTCAGTCGCCACAGGCTTATCTGCTTAGACAAGCGTCTTCACATAAAACCGTCAAAAATGGTATGATGGTATGAGCTGCCCAATCTTGGAGGTAATTCAATGGTTCAAACTAGAAAATATGTAAAAATTGATGCCAACAGCGATTCTGTTTGAGGACAATTTACGAACGTACGCAGGGCCCAGTGGTCGTCCGGCTTCAATTCGTCCACGATGAAAGTGAAAGCTAGACCATTTTCGAGAAAAGTATTGCCTGATTGAAAACCACACGTCTAAGAAACTTATTTCGCGGGTATCTTCTGTATCATTGAAGGCACATTTTCTGACCCCAATAGCATCTCTTCAATCAAACAATAAGTTTTCTTTCAGCTTGATAGCATGAATAAATAAAATAAAATAAATAAAACTAACAAACCCTGTCGAAACGTCGGGAAAGTAAATGGAATAAGCTACATTTCATTTTGTTAACTAATGACCAAAATAGCCGAAGAGGAATCAGATTCTTCAACAATACATATAATTTCAAACTCGGTCAAACCTTATCAATTCTACTAATAAATGAAATAGTTACCATGTAAAATTTGTTTTGGAGGCTTTTTTACCAGTTAACATAAATAAAGTTCACGCGAATTTTTATTTTTACATCACACATCCAAAATAAAAAATAATAAATAGGCTAGCGCAACAGAGCGAGGTCCCCCTGGGCAAAGCACATTTCTCACAACCATGGCTTGTAAGAGGATGGAGGGGACCTACAATTCTCTGCCGGTTCCGAACGGCTACTTGAGAAAGCGCCTTTCATGGCAATAAATTTACTAACGGAGGACTTGCCAGTTCCTCGCGAAAGGCGATACCCGTGGAAAAACATTTTTGCCTCTGCTGGGATTCGAAACTCGAACCTCTGGGTAAGCCGGTGTACATGCTAACCGTCACGACACGGGTACCACAACACATCCATTTCTTTCATTGCTTTGTGAAGCCACCTTATTTATTTATTCGTTTTATTAGATTACTGAGTGGTCATTCTACGACAAGGAGTTCTATGCTTGGATATGTTCACTTTGTTGTTGGGATGTGGAAACCATTGCACTTTACTCGGAAATGGACAGCCAAAAAATGGAATATAATTCATTAATTTCACTCCATTTTACTCTTACATAAAGATGGACATCATAACAGACACAAATATTTCAGTGAATTTCAAACATAAAAAGTTCTCTGATATAGCATTTTAAAGAAAATTTTATTTACTTTCTGTTTTACGGATCATTGTCTATACCTATCTGCAACCAGAAAGAAATGCCATTAAAAAAACTGACAAAACTCAAAAACTGGCAAAAATTGACTTTTTTCTGTCGGGAATTTTATAATTTTGGATAAAATTTTTTTATTTATAGTCTCTAAAAAGATGCACTTCGATGGGAAAATTTGCTCTCTAAAAAAAGGTCCTAGGAATTGCATCAAAATTTTGCTTCGTTTTCAAGATATATTGAAAAAACGAATGAAGATGGTTTAGAACCCATATCTCCGATTTGCACCCTCTTATTTAATAGCACTTTCGGTTTTTTATTTAAAATTAACCCATTAATTGATTCATGCAATAAAAGTCCATTCAATTTCGAGTTCCTTTATATGCCCTTTTTTACGACATAATTAATAGAAATAGACTATAAGAGAGTTCGCACGTTTTGCACTGTAGTTTGATTAATATTTATCAAAATCCCATACTTAGCTATATGAGTGTAAAGCTCTTGAAAACACAAAAAATTTTCTTTTTTACTGCGTTTCAATAACTGCAAAATTGTGCCACGTAGAGTCGTTCAAAGCTGAGAAAAATACAAAAAATGCCAAAAATTACGTTATTTCATCAACTTCTTTTGCGTTTATCTTAGCTTCTAGATCATCTGGAGAGCTAAAATTTAAAAAAGAACCTCCTTTTGTTATGTAAAATAAGTCCTCAAAATTTCAAATGAATTGGTCACTCCTGAGCTGAGATATGTAATAACGAAGTCGGTCGGATACGTGCGTGCATCTTTCCCGTGAAAAAAAAACTTTGAGCTCGATGCGTTAACTGAAGACATCATTTGTCCGCCCCCAGGCTTCGGATTTCTTAGTTTTATACTTAATAATGACTGTGTTTTGCTATTACGAAGCGATCCGCGAAAAAAGTGGTTTTTCGATCCGCCCTAGTGACTATGTTGCTGAATTTCCAATGCTTTTTTATCACTTTGGTACTGACAAATAAAGCGCGTTTCATCATGTATTGATTTTACATTTGCACACCACTTAAAACCCACCCAATTGCTATGTCAGAATGAATGGGGATATTGAGTCGAAAACTGCATCCCATTCATTGACACAGAAACACATTTACTTTTTTAAGTACTCGCGGGTTAATATCATTGGATGGATGCGAAACTTAAAATTCTCATTTTTATAGAACGGTTTTCGTTTGTTTATTTATCAATGGTTATCTAGGTCGTGTTTGATAGCCGTAAACTCTTTACACTGATGCCATTCGAACTCTAGGCACTAGTTTGAGCTTTTTTATTTCCCCTCTGTTGTAGATATACATGGGATGATGTTGGAAGTGGAAATTTAAAACAGGAATATGTTTTCTGGGGCATTCAAATGTCATCCCTTGAATACATCAAAAAAGAAAATTTGCTTTAAGTCAAAACATCTTTCGGAAAAGTACAGAAGGTAGTTTATCCTTAAGCTACAAAGGATAAAGTTTGTAAAACAAATATACACTGGCTCTGGTCATTCCACTCTTAGCCAAAGTTGTGGTTTATTCTGGTATGGCATTGTATAGTGCAAACTTTGGTTTGAGTTTCAAGTATATTTTGTGGCACAACAATGGAGCAGTTAAAAGTTTGACGAGGTGGCGTAGTTAGAGTCCAGGTAGGGAGGCTGCATTGGGTGCAAGGCAATGCATGTTAATAAAATGTAAGTACGCAGTTGGGCATTCTTTCAGGTCGGAAGGAAAAAGTAAGAGTTCAGAATGTGGTGAAATGACAAATACTAAGCGCATCCGTTCCATGGTGTAACTCGTTCAAATTGAAACTTTTGCTCGAGATCCTTCCACGGTAATAGTTGAACACCCAGTCAATAAGACAAACCCTTGTTTTGTGCTCTCGTCCTCTCTGACGTTGAATTGATTTGCAATTTAGTGCCTCAGGAGAGACAGACATTTTTCAATATTTAACAGAGAAACACACAATTGTCGTGGCCTCTAAAGTTCCAATTGAAAACCAATTTCACCGCTTCTGGTCGCCATTTCTTGTCTCTTTCTTCCATTACACGCTTGAATTAATTCAAATGAAATACATTTCCATGGGAATAAAAAGCTTTTCATCGCATTTCCTATTATTTCCATACTTAAGCAGATTTACATTCCTTTCATCCGTCAGATTCTACCATGGTCCAATGCCTCTTAACTATGCTAAAATTCGATAAGTATTTGTTTACCATGGCTTAGAGCGAGAGTTTCAATATTTTGCGTCTTCTTATTTTATAATTTTTTTTTTTTTTTCTGAGGCTAAGTTATACGAGAAAAAGATGATTTGAAAACAATTGTTTCATATTCTATTCCTAAAAAAGAGTTGGGAATGCATTGGCAAGCCTCTCTGTTGTTGCTTTTATCTTACGGCATTTATTTGGAGCAGAAGTGTTTTGATGATGTCTTGTTATTCCTTCTTCTCGAGGCTTTAGAGCGCTTTACATTTTCGACTTTCTGAAAGGCTTCCTCCGGGTTTCTCCTTTAAAAGGGCGGAAGTCCATGTAAAATACCTCCTAGTTTGTGGAGCGTGTACTGACTGAGATGTAATAGAGAGGTAATCGAGAGGTAGCGAGCCATCAGGTAATCCTAGCGTTCTAGGTAAATGAGTAACTTCCATTTTCCCCTAACCGGAAGCCCTCTTATAAATTTTATTAACTATACAAGTGTAAATACATGTGTATATTTATGCTCCTAATGTACCCGTGTAATATTTCTATACGAATGAAAGTTAGTAGCGAGATAAGCATGAACTGGGCGATAATCTTGAAACCGATTTTTTTTAAATTGTTCGTGTTGTATATCAAATAGTTATTGACTAATCTGTACGACAATTGACGAAGCTGATTTTCATTTCTATCAGAAAGATAAACTAAGGATTTCAGTTATTTTGAGTTCATAAAATAATTTTTTTTTTTTGTCAGAAATGTCAAAAAACCGCTTAGTTCAGACTTTTTTTATAGGCGTGATTTATTTTGAATTTCAACACAGTTTAATATTTGTTACAGATCATTAGAGATAAACAGTGCAGTTTGGGACTTTGAGACCTCGCTTCGGGGGCAGTAACTCGAAAAAAAAAAAAAATCTTAAATTGTGTTTAACGACAGTAGAATTGTATTATCAACGGGGAAAATATTTTGATGAAATTACCTATTTTGAAGCTTTTGCATGAAGAACATCCTCCTTAGAAATGCAATAATCAGCCGAACATGGTGAGCCTTACTTTAGATAGGTAGATATGTAGATAGATATTTTATTTCTTTCTGACTATTATTGATCTGAGATTACTCTTATGGCATATCAGTCTTTACTGAATAAGTTTTTTAAACAATTATTATAAAATTCTTTAAACAGTATGTCATTTCTGAAGGAAAATTTGATAAAACCTTCAATTTAAGTAGATTTTACTTTAATTATTCCACAACCTTATTTGGTAATCAATTTCGCCCACACAAATTGCTTCGATATTTATTACCTATCGTCATTTATTTAAGACTTTACCCTAGGAGATCCATTTTCCACTTAGATAAATGTGTGGAGTGTTTAATTAGAACAGTAAAAAGATTTCCCTAAACGTTTTTCGAGTACTATTTCTGTAAGTGCTCGTTGAAAAGATTTAGGGTCTTTGCATATGAAGGCATTCTCCAGCACTTAAACCTGCTCAAAGTTTTTTTATGAAAAACAAGACTCACGACGTCTGCTAGATCTGCATTCGAAATTCTCTGGAACTCCAGCTTCACTGAACTTTTTTCACTGCTTGTTTGAAAATGTCCAAGGGCTTTTGGAACTCCTATTTGTTTTTGGACAACTCATATCGAATCCCGTGACATGCATTAGTCATTAGACAGCTTTACAGTCGGTTTTTACAGCTTCGTGTCCATTTGCACATTGGTGAAAGTTAAACTTTCTTCTATCTATCTAACCATAGCATATCTCTTTCTTTAAAGGGTTTCATAGATTTGATGACCTAGGTCAGGTTAGGCTAGATGCGGCTGTCAGGGTGCGTAGTCTGACACAATTAGACCACAAAGAGTGCATTGTGATACCACTAAGACCAAAACGATGTTCACTCTCTGGTCCTCATCTTGAGGATTAGATAGTTGATCACCTTCTTATCGAACCAAGACTAATAAGTTGATCAACTGTTACTGAAACCATGCAGAGTTTCAATACTTAAAAAATCGATCGAATTTTAGTAGAGAATTCTCCATCGATCTTGATGAAATTTAACGCACTTGTTAGAAACACAATTGACAAGGACTTGAACGAATGATTTTTTGTTTTCGATCACAATTACAAAATGAAGAGATACACGAACAACGACCAGAATTATATTTATTTGCATTCTTACTTGCCATTAAAGGTAATTTTGAAAGTTTTGCAATCGTGAAGAAAAATATTTTGAGACAACAATAAAACATGGCATTACGACGATAGAAAATACGAAAAGATTGGGTCCTGGAGTTCTGTCTGTCTGTATTTATGTCTGTCTGTTTATCGATCTACAGCCTGAACTACTTGATCGGTGTCTTCAAAATTTGCAGTTTGCGACTGTAGGGCCTTCACGCAGTCGTATGCGAATGATCTTGAACACACTGAAACTGAACTAGTCTGCAGAGAGTATTGTGGAATGTGGTCTCTAGTTCTGGTAATAACAGTACCTGCCATTCAACTTATACGACACTACTTACACAAGATTCAACAGATTTTCTTTCAGGAACTTTATATTTTCTTTCAAAAACTTAAGATACCAGGCGTTTTCTTTTTCCATACTTAGATTTTTAGAAATAGTAGTTCAAAGATATTTATATGTTTTCACGACTATGGTCTATGGTTTCTCTATCGAAATACCACTTTTTGCTCCTCGCAGCTCGACCCAGCCCTTTTTGAAAAATCATCATTTTAGATTTGAATAAGTTTCCTCATAATTTCCATAGTTGGCAATATGATTGTAGGCCGGTTATCATCAGTTTCAGTGTTTGGAGTGATTAAAAAAGCATTACCACACATCGTCGGCAAATAAAAGTGTTTTGATAATCGTGCCTAAAATTTCAACGCCACCAGGAAGTACCCAAGGTTTTTATGAACAAATTAAAAATAGTTGGACCAAGCCTGTATCCCTGTTCCTCCCATTTTTTTCTGTACAATTCTGAAGTTTCTGATCAGTTTCAAGCAGCTGATAGACTTCTATTCTTAATGTCTTAGAGCACTTTACTGAATTTTTCTGTCATTCCATCGCAACGTTGTAGATATTGAAGAATAATGCTCTACGATCCACTGTATCGGAGGCGGCTTTAAAGTCGACACAAAACGTACAATTTCATCTTTTCATCGATCAGATTGCTGGCAACGCTTTGTAAGGCAAAAATATCATACGTGGTCGAATAGCTCATCCTAAATCCTGCTTGAAATTCTCCGAGTAACTTTATGCTTTCTATCCTACTCGTCAAAAGCTCATTTGAAACTGTGGTAAATATTTCATAAAATGAATTGAAAAAGGAGACTCAGTGATAATTGCCTAGATCTGTTTTATTACATTTTATTAAATAAAACATTTTTTGAACTGCACCAAAGAATACCCTGTGTTCAAAATAGTATAAAATATAGTTGTCAATTGGTCAGTTAACAATTCCGCACCTTATTTGTAGAATTCTATTTGAATTCCATCGGCACCTGTAGCTTTCTATATTGTGATGCAAAAGAATTCTTGGAAAAGTCTGATACCGTTATCACCACCACTTTTAAAGCCGACATTCTTGTTTATGGCTAACAACATTTAGACGTCTTTTGCTGTTTAAGAAAGATTGTGTATCAATGTTTGGATATTTTTAAATATTTTCAAGACCGTATCATGGATTTTAATAAATAATAATAGCCGGGTTCTTGAAAATTCTGACAAACGATTGTGATTAAATTTTCAGCGTTCATATTAGCAACTGTAAGAAAATTGGGATTTTTTAGTTTCCGTCAAAAGCCTTTGAAATATTTAATACTCTTTTTTTTAATGTTTTAAATTGTCTGCCAAAAATTCAATTTTCACTTTTTTCTTTCGTCTAAGTTCTATTTATGATCTTCATTCTCTTCTAATGATCCTGTAAAAAATTCCGTTGTCAACACAGTCGCACTTTGGCGACAGAATGTTCAAAACCACCTAGAGACCTCAAACCAAATTGAACCATTTTTGCACAAAAATGTTTGAAATTAAATTATAAAGACACTCACAAAGCCTGATTTTCGATTTTAGATTATATTTTTCATATAAAATACGTAAGTAAATATACCGGGTGCGACAGAAGTATATAAGCCCCTGGCAGAATATGCGTTAAAAAAAATCAACGACCCTATATCCGACGTATTTTTCGACGAGGAATCCGATGGTGACCTTGAATTTTACTTTGGACGTATTTTTGGACGTAACCAAGGTTACAAGGTCAAATTCAAGGTGACCATCGGATTCCTCGTTGAAAAATACGTCGGATATAGGTTCTTTGATTTTTTTTTACGCATATTCTGCCATATTTTCAGGGGTTTCCATACTTTTGTCGCACCCGGTATATAGTAAAATATATATAATAGAGATATAAGAATAAATATATATGAATGTTACATATATAAGAATATATATATATAACCGATGAAAAATACATCGAAAGCGTGTTTAGCACTTTATACAAGTACTAGTTGAATTGCGTGACTGAAAGTGTTGAAAAAATAGGGTAAGACTCGATTTACTCGATTTCGTCATTCTCTTAAGAATTTAATTACAAACATTTTTGTCCAAAATTTATCTCATTTGGTTTATTTCTGCGATCTTTAGGTGGTTTGAACAAAATATTTTCTCTAACCCCAATGTGCGTCGCCTCTTTTTAAGAGGGGTCGACGAAAAAAATATTACAATGGCGTAGATTTCTTAAATAAAGTTTTAGAAACTCTTATTAATTTATTTTTATTAAATGTGTATCCATAGCCCTTTACTTCCAATTAACTATTCCTAAAGGCTTTTTGATGGAGTTTTGTTCAAACTTTTATGCAAAAATTGAAAAAAAAATTGAGACCCATAGTTACAAACTACTAACTGCAAAAAAAAATAAAAAAAAAATTCATCAAAATAGTCCGTACCTCTCCCTTTTCTTGAAAACCATGTAAACCCTCAACCTTGGAGATGATAATAGTGAGGCATAGGCATCTAAGTCCAATTCCAAAATTCATAGGAAAGCTCCTCTTGCCCAATCGCTTAGCCTTTTTTGGAGTTCAAAACCGCCTCAATTACTGACTTTTTTTCATTTCTTGAACCAACCAATGATCCACGTTTACTAATATCCTTTCGAATCACCAGACTCTGTAAACGGCTACGCTACACATTTTCTCACTTCCTTGCTCCCCATTAATGTTAACAAACTGTGTGACGGATCAAATTTGGTGTCTCCTTTTAACTCTAATACTCTGATGTCGACATTTGACAGCTCTACGTATGTGACAACACAATTTCATGCCTTGTCATGAGGTGCATAAGTTATAAAAGCAAAGTCACTAAGCTTCCCAATGACACATGATATGACACATTTTTTTTTATTACTCTCAGTTCCTTGCGTATGAAGAATGTCCTTTCAAGAACGGTTTTTCTTCTTCTTTTTTTCTATTTTTTCCGGTCTTAGGATAATGTGTTCTGTTACCGCATGACCTATTTCAATTCTTTAAGCCTGACGTTGACATACCCAGAATGTTGGCTCCAAATACTAAAATACTTCCTGTTGAATCATTTTCTGCAAAAATAGGGATTTGTTGTAGCAGCTAGCTGCTACTTGTACCCCGGAACTAAAAATAGAACAGTTTTTTGTCGCATGTCAGTCGGCATCAAATTGCCTCATTTCAGTGCTTATATCAGATTTAACCTGTGTAAACAGTAAGCTTTCCATTACACGATGTGTGTTCTCTCTCTTTCCATTAAGAGGATTTTAAAAGTGACACTTGAATGGAAACATCCCAAGACAATGGGATTCTCATTGGTGCAAAAGGTGCTTCCATAGGTGATTTACATTTGAAGTGGACAATAAAGGCGTTATCTCAATACACATGACACCCAACTTAGGCTCGAAAACACCTCAATCCCTTCTATTCATGCTGGAGGACTGCCAATATTATATGTTCTTCGGCTTTTTCGCCCTCAAGGCCCATTGAACAATGTGTTTATTTAAACAGAATCCGATCCGATGTATCAATGGATTGATTTTGAAAACGTCAAACTAAGTAGCTATGAGGGCTGGTGGATGCCATCGAAAATGAAACCCTTTCAATGCTTTAGATGCCGGAGAAAGAATAAATTCTCCTCACATTGTTCATCTGAATATGTGTTGGTATTTGAAAAGGGTTGAAGCATGTGTAAACAATGAAGGAGCCCTACTAGCTTACTTAATTGAACTCACGTTTCGAACGTCATAAGTAAAATTAAATAACATGTGCTTTTCGAATACGTGACTGAATTTTCATTACAAAAAACTAGAAGTCGGTTGTTTTGAGTTACTATACCTAGTGCCAAGGAATTTTTCTTCCTTTTGGGTTAAGTATATTCCTGAGGCCCGAGCAAATGGACAACGTAGACCCTTTTTCGGTTTTTACAATCTGCCTAAATGAATCAGCACTGGAGGTTGATTTCACAAGTTCACTCACCAATGAAGTAAGGAATGGCTTGTTTGTATTTCGGCAACTTTCTCAGTTTTCACAGCTGGAAAAGGGAGGACATGATTTAAGAATCAATGTAATAGTTGACTCAGGACTTGA
This sequence comes from Melanostoma mellinum, assembly GCA_914767635.1. Taxonomy (NCBI): domain Eukaryota; kingdom Metazoa; phylum Arthropoda; class Insecta; order Diptera; family Syrphidae; genus Melanostoma; species Melanostoma mellinum. The sequence continues at coordinate 9,675,405 of OU612059.1, forward strand.
ATTAAGTTTGGGAAGTGAAAAAAAGAAAAATGAGTTAGGAGTCCCAGCATAATTTTGTATGAGGAAGGAGTGCACAATGGAACTGCAAAGGTCCTTGAAAATACTGTCTTTGGCATTGGAAAAATTGTGCGCTGTTGCGAAAACTCTGAGTTCCTTTTGGGGAAATGTTTCCTTTTCGTGGCAACTTCCATCGGAATCTTGTTAAAGTTAACAACAAAACGATAAACAGATCCTGTTCCATTAAACATTTAGATAGCACAAAAAAGAAGAAAAAACCAATACTCGCCCTAAGGAAACAATCTACACAACATCTCTCATACTTATTGAGAATGAAAAAAATCACTTAAATGGGCTCAGATTGCCTTTAGGAATCTTCGATGTACAATCTTATTCACTCTGAGATATCATTGAAGAACTATTTAAAAACGATTTTCTCAAAAGCATTCCCAAATAGGAAACATCAAACGGAATTTCACAGACATCACCACCTAAGTACTTTGGGTTTTTGGGAGATGGAGAATGATACTTTATAAAAAAATAAGAATCTTTTGACTGAATTTCAACAATAAATATATTTCTACCCTTAAGCTTTGAATAAAAGTTGGAAATTGGAATTCACTCCTCTGTTCTCTTTCGCTTCATGTGAACCATTTTCGCTTTCATCTCCAATGGATAAGTTTTGCCTTGTTTTTGATTTAGAAGGCCATTTACCTTTATTTTTGGTATTTTGTCTGTGATTGGCCGTATATTCGATTTGGCTCCGAATGGTTTTTATTTCCATCGTTTTGGGTTTTGTATTTCTTTCTTGTTTTCGTCTTCTTTCTATTGATGGAAGATTTGATTAGGAAGAAACTGAACCATTGTGAGTCTATGGTTACAGAAAAAAGTGATTGATGGGCATCAAATTGGTTGTGTACTTAGATACAAAATGGGGGTTTTTATTATTCGATTTATATTTCAGCATAAGTGATTGAATGGGAAAGAAAAAGATTTGCTGGTATAATTGAAAGAGGTTCATTTGGATTTTTGACTTCCACAAGCGAAAGGAGATTCCGATTTTTGTTTTTAGAAGGAATGGTTTTTTTGATTTTATCTAAACTGTCAAGCTGTGTATTAACCTGTTCACCTTGTGCTAAAATGCGACAGATTTCAAAAACTGTGTTTCCCACAGCGTCTTATCAGGAATATAATCAAACAGTTGCTTTTAAAACTGCTCATGCTGTTTCCCTAAGACCACGATTTTGAACATTGGGGTCCTGTTCTAATTGATTTCTTGAGAGTTTTTGAGATGACGTACTTGTGCCTTGAAAATCATTAGTGGTTGCCAAGCCCAAGATTGATGTCTTGTTGTTTTGTTATGTGACCTTAGATAAACTGATTATTTGATTACTTATGAACTATATCTGTCCGTTATGAATGTGAAGCTCTGACAAACTCGTACCTTGAATTATATAACTACCACACAGTGACTCGTTCTGGGTGCAGTGCCGGCTCCTGGAGCATTTCTGGATAAGACATCAGACATGAACAAACAATTTATCAATGTGTTGTCTTCTTGGCAAATCCTGAGGGCTTAACTTGCTTGCAAGTTGAACTATGTACAGAAATAAGTTTAAGTCATCATAAAATATCCGTTGTAATGACCGCTTGCTAGCTCCAATTTGGCCCGATAAGTTTCGAGTCGAAACACTTGGGTTTGCCTGTATTGCCGATGCAACAGCCACGATTGTATCCTGAACCTAGACATTGGGATCTCGATGATACGGTCTTCGTTCGATGCTTACAGACCCGGCAAACATATTCATGTTCACCAGTTTCATAATGGTCCATCTACTCGGGGGAGTACCGCCAAACTCCCGCCTAAATTCCCTTTGGACGGAAATGATGGACTCCAAAGAATGGTATCGTTGCACTATCCAAATCCTTTTTTCAGTATCCCAAGCACTTATTTTGATAGATCCAAATAGTAGCCTGTAAAATAAAATAAAAATCAGCCGATTATTCGCACTAAAAAAATAATTATTACGTTTTATTTTTGTAGCACGATTCGTGCGCCACCCTGTATTAGATAAGAAGTAATTATTTGTACATGTTTTTTGGCTGCACTTTACCCATCCTCTTTTTATGAGACTGTTCTTCTTGGACACATTCTTCTCTGTAGCTCCCCTTTATATCAATGCTGTTGGTCGCAAATCTCGCAATGAACTACTTTTATCATGGCTCTTAATCCTTTTAGAATGCCACAAGAAACAACATTGATCCTCGTCTGCCTTTCTCACTTTGAAGTTTCGGAGACAATAACTCTTTTCGACAATGTAGGTTGGCAAGTCTCACGCCATTTCTTTCTTGAAATGTTGTCATTGCTCCTAATGTGTCGTCATTCGATCACTAGAAGCTGATAACTTCATTCTTTTGTGAATTTCAATAAGTCCTTCCCTTGATATAGGCTTCAATATTCTTTTTATCAAAGTGGCACATTTGTGGGTAATTAAAAACTTTAGAGGGAGCGAGTTTCCCACTTTAAGTAAAACCTCTTTATTTTTGAACAAAAATATATGCTGTCCATGCTCAATTGCAGCCCTATTTTGTTCAGCTTTTCAAAGAATCTGCTTTTTAACTCCATGACTCCATCCACAGAGCTAAGTACCCTTTCATGTAGTAAAATTTTTTAAAAAGTAAATAATTAATTCTTCTGTTTTAACCCCAAAATGGTCTTTAATTATGAAAGAGGGTTACTATTCTCCGCTCATAGCCCTGTCCTTAAAAAAAAAAAATATGAATAGCAGTTTCCGCAACACTCATCGAAGCAAATGGAGTAAAAGTAAAAACATCATCTCCACCTTTTGCAGCTGACACTATTTATTGGGACATTTTGGTAAGAGTAATTGTAATGAACATTTTCCTTAAAGCCGAAAGATGGGTTTAAAAAAAATATAAAAAATGGCCATAGGGAAGCTGGACGATGATTTATATGAGTGAATCAGCTGTAAATGTTCCGAAACCAGTTGTGGTAAATGTGGAGCATCAAGGTAGTTCTTTTTTTTTTGCTTTTAAGCCCCATCGTGGAGTGGAAAGGGTGAAACAACGCTCAAGTGTAATAAATTTAAGAACCGCACTCTACGTTTTATCTGCAAAATAAAACCCAGTTTAGTCAGGTACTCGAAACACCAAATGGATTGTTTTATATGTATATCCTGATCGCCTTCGAATAATGTACAGTTAAATTTATGCTGAATTTCGGGAAACTATCATGTCCCAATGAGTTCGTTCAACGAAAGTTGCATGAAGCATTCACTAGATTTGTGGCGAATAGTTGATTTCATTTTTGTTGATACCCGCAGAAGTGGAAAATGTCCGTGCACTTACATATTCGCACTTATTCGCTATTCAAACCGTTTGGTTAAATCGTGTATGCCGTGTTTGGTTGGTTGCTCGTATTGACCTACAAATGAAATGATTTTCAAGAGGATTATATCTAGGCCTTGTATAAGACAGACGGCAGAACAATATAAACTAGGAAAAAGTTAGCATAGGGAGTATTTCAAACGTGTTTGACATTCAAGCATTTCTGACTCCAAATGACTGATCTTATTGGTTTTATGTGAGTTTTCTCTTTCACTTTGGTACTTTCTAAGCATCATTGAGAAGTCAAAAAATAGAAGGCAAGTAATGGCCTTCAAGCTTCTTCTTTTTTTAGACGTTGGCCTTTTTGACAGATGTCACTAGATTGATGCTCAGTTTGATGTACCATTTACTAAGTAATAGCGTTTGTAAATTGTGCAAATTTATTACCAAAAAAATGGTTCAGTACGGGCGACGCGTTCAATATTCTGTCGACACAATCGCCCATTAGACACCAGAGTCTGTAATCCGAGCAACTATGGATCAGTCTTGCAACATGTTTAATCCGCGGTACAGTGCGTCTATTGATAATGTAAAGTATGGAGCACCGAAGCAGACCCGAATGAGTTCATCCAGCATCGCGCACAACAATTGGAGCTGTATACCCATCCACTTTATGGAAGAGTTTTCGCGAGAGCCATTTGTTGGCCTACAAAGTCCAACTCGTGCAAGAAATTAAGCCGAGCGACCATCACTTTCTGTGCATGAACCCAAAACTAGATGGCTATCGATCCCAATTCTCTCAAGAAGATCACTTTTGGTTGACTGAGTACGTCAATTAACAAAACTTATCGCATTTGGAGTCATCTCATGATCCAATCCAGAAGCCATTGTTGAGTCACCGTTAAATCTTCTAAAAGTCAGTGTTTGGTGAGCTTTATGAGCAGAGGGAATCATTTGTTCATGTTTTTTTTTTTTTTTCAAAAATGAAGCCGGTCATAATGTTATAGTCAATGGGGAATGGTATAGAGCTGTATAGGAAATGACTTTTTCATGCCTGAAGTACAGGATGTTGATGTAGACGACCTTTGGTTCCAAGAAGACAACAGCCAACTAAATAATCAATTTACTGAGCGGCTTCGAGGGTCGTGCGATTTGACACCGCTAGACTATTTTTTGTGGAAGTATTTGAAGTCGTTGTCTACAACAGATGATTGATGCCTTTTCGGCTCAATATTACTAACATTATGTGGTCGAAAATTGGGCCAGCCGAAAGCACCTTCCAACAACTCCATCATTGCTGAAGAAGTAAGTGAGATGGTTGTATGAAGTCCCAACTCTATGTGGATGACACGAAGGAAGACACCATTACGGTAACAGAAGCCGGTCAATTATTCTGAAAAGATGGAGCCAACAAAAGCTACAATCGTTCCTCTTCTGTAAAGAACACTTGACCTATTGGTTGATGTTTATAGAAGAAGTTTGTACCGTATTTGCCCAAAACAAAACCCAATACTTAGTTCCTGATATAAACATGCCTGTTGTAGTCATTTTTTTATGATGTAAAATTTCATCCCAATTACCTTTTGCCTATGATCATAGCTTTTGTAACTTCTAACAACGATATCAATCAACTGATGACTGAGTGGAAGAAGTTCATCAACTTCTTATGTTTTTTTTTTTTTTTTTTCTGGTCAAGGTTTTTAAAATACCAGCTGGAGCACTCAAACCTAAATAGCGGTCCATTGTACTACCAGTTAGTTCTATTTGTTATAGCTTTCCGGATGTTCGGAGAAAAGCCAAAAGACGCTGCCATGATAAGGAGCCTAAGTTACCTGCTCTCACCATGCCTGCGCCAAGTAACTGTAACCTCATGCGAGAAAAAGCAGGACATCCACAGTGGAAGTGCTCTGCGGTGTCCTCATCTTCTCCACAAGATTCACAGAGTGTGGTATCACTTAAGCCTAACACGTTTAAATGCTTGGCAAAAAAAGAAGAGCCCGCTGGCAGCGCCAATAAGCTTTCTACAGTCTTTTCTGCTATACGAGCTAGGAAAAATGTTGCCTGTCTTCTTACTAACGTTGTTGAGCATACGTTTGGTCTGTCTGCACCCAATGGAGGCGTGTGCTCTTCACAGATCCAATTGTTGATTGAAGCCCTCACTGAGGACGCTGGCAGACCTAGCGACGGTTCAGGTCCAGAAAAAGCTGTCTGAGATCCTTGCCTAGCAAGTAGCAAGTTAATCGGCCATCTTATTTTCAGTTATCCCATGATGGCCCGGAACCCAATTGAGACTCAAGGAATTTAATCATCCGATCGCATTCAGAGAGCTCTTGCATTACTGGATCACTTTCAAAGTGGTTACAGATCTGTTTATTACACCAGAGTCCTTTGAGTCGGACCGCTGCTTGTGCTGGCAGGCTGGACCACCCAGAAAAGGTTTTTTCTTATAATTTGTACAAACTCAAGTGGTTGGGACTACCCTTAACATGTTGGGTAACACAGTACGAGCGTTAGGGAGCGAGTTTGAAAGGAGATACCGATGCACAATAGTTTTAAATTCTGAAGATTGTAATGAGAGGGAAAAATTAAGTTGGGCAAAACATTCCACATTCGCGTTGTACGGCTGAAGAAGAAATCTCTGTATTTAACAGTAAGTCCGAAATTGGACTCAACGGTAAACTGATGGGCATTCCCAGAAGCGCGAGTATTACGGTTGAATTTTTTAATGGGAGGAATGCAGCTGCCAATCACATATGAGCACTGTCTGTAAAAAAACGACAAGGAGACACAAGAAACATTACTGATTTAGTACTAACATAATCAGACATTTTCGACTAATTAGTGCAAAAATTTGGTCGATTTTAACTGGTAATGGTTTGCTTTCTTGGTAGATATTCTTTTCAACACAGAAAGGATTTGAAAGTCACAGTTGTAACTGACTACTCTTTGACGTGCTATTTTTTCTTTTTTTTTCTCTTTTTTGAAGTGAAAACTTCTAGGGTATCGTTGTGGTTTGAAATTTTATGAGACGAAAAAGCGACAGTTAAAACAGACAGCCAAATAAATTCATAAAATTTAACGTGAGATATGAAGCATTATACAGTTGTTCTTATGTTCTAGTGCTTTTTGTGGTTTGCTTCGTACCCCTTTCACTCGTGAGTAAATAAAGTTCAATCCAGGGATATGTAGTTCCTGTTAAGGTTTGATTTCCATACTCCCACGGGAACTTGATTGAGAAGGTGAACTTAGAAAGTGGACCGATTCCATAAATTCTTCCAAAATAAGGATGCTACTTTTCATACATCGGTGTTTCACGTGTGAATTGCACAAATAGATCTTCAAGTTGTTTTTCACTTTCCGAAAAGGTACGAGAACAAGAAGAAATATAATTATGCGATGGCTTTCCTCATCTGTTTTTTGTTTCAATTTTATTTATTTTCTTGAAACACTAAAGCCAAATTCATTCAAAAACAAAATTGGAATTCAAAGTTATTAGTGGAATACGAAATGTAAAAAATAAAATTCCCAAGTCCGGAAACTCTAAACTCCGAACATCATTATTCTAAGCACAAGAAATAAAATTAAACTTTTTTTTAGAACATGTGGTCAAGGAGGACATCATTGTCCCCTTATGTGGACAGTTAAAAACAATTGACAGCAATGAAAACATCTTAAACATGGAATATAGGGCAAGCACATTAGTAAAAACAAAAAGAGACAAAAAAAAACTCCAATCATCCTATAGTGTGACCACAAGAACAGAGTGCTCTAGTTCCTGATGCTAGACCCTCTCACCAATTCGAATCCTCATACTCAGTTCAAGGCCATTAATTTTAAATGGAAATTGAAATGGAAACTTTTCTCTCAATGGCGATGGCAACAACTGGCTATAATATTGTGAGTTGTTTTCAGCATGGAGCTCGCCATTTGGTCAGTGGGAGCATAATGAATTCATTAAAAATGTTCTGAGTCTGTTTCTGTTTCTTGTTTCCTTACAATTCCATTGCCCGCTGTGTGATGTCGTCTCGCTCGGCAAACAAAGATAAAAAATATTATACAGTTTCTCTTTTTACAAAATACAGTTTCTAAACGGTACACACTGGTTTTATGTTTGGACAGAAAAAAAAACACACAATTTCCGTTTCCTATGTGAATGCTAAATTGGACAGGAATGGTTTTTATTTTGGGGCGACCGACAGCTTTATGCTGTTTGAACATAAATATTTATTGTTTGGTGTTTGCTCTTTTTGGGGGTAAGCTGGGATATCCTGATGGTGTTATTTAAGGATTAAATATTTGCATGACATTGGCGAGATGGAAGCTATGCTAATGATTTATTAAATGAAATATTAGCATCAGGGGACGAAAATAAAGTTTTTTTGTGTAATTGTGTCATGGTCACATTGCTATAAGGCCAGGCCATAAATGGCTGGGTCGTTAAAACTAAGTGAATCTATGTCAACAAATGATGGAGAACGTGTGTGTGTTTGCGTGCGTAGTTTGGTAAATTATGCCGATTATACTTGCAAATTCGACATAATTTCTCTGCAAACGCTAAATGCAAAATGATGTGCACCGTGCTGCTAATTTATTGATTTCAATTCATTTACAAAAACAAATTGCTTCCCTTTGATCAAATGACGATGTCGAAATTAGTCGTGATTTGTGATTTGAGAACCAAGCTAACCTGAAATTTGAGGTGGAATGGTAAGAGCTTAGTACTATTGTTAATGCTTCAATATTTAAAATTCTTTTCCTCGAATACCATCCCTTGCCAGTTTTCACAGGAATAGTGGACTTTACTAGGACCTTGCGGGTCCCGCGATTGTTGGGCGTAATGTGTTTTTTTGAATGGAAAGTTAAGTTTGGTGTAAGAATTTTCGGTTGCATGGAGTTTCATGCCAATTAAAAAACTATCTACAAAGTGTAAATAAAACACAGATTCTGTTTTTGAAGGTATACGCGTGAAAAGCTGGCTTTGGCAACACTAAATTATTTGAATCTAAGCAAAATGTCAGACGAACTCAACTCCAATCGTTGTTCCGCTCGATAAGCCAGTTAGGTCCTCTTTAAGTCTCAATATCTTGTCGGTGATTCCCGACTCCATAACAAATACAACCTCCAGTGCTTTGACCGTATACATACATAATGCCTGCAACTTGAACTGTTTACTTATTTCTTATATTTAAACATTTTGCTCTCTTTACTGAAATAATTATTATTATCTTTTGAAGAAGGAAATCATGATTTATATTGAAAGGTAATTTTATTCCCTTCACAACTGAAGCAAGTTTACAGAAGCTTGAATTGGCAGAACAATGCCAATAGCCTTATTTCCACTCGAGTTCAGTCTTCCTCGCTTAGCCTTTTTTCTGGACTCTCCTCATTGATAATGGCCACCTGAAGGCTCTCTTTTATCAATTCAAAAGTAGTCTTTTTGTTCACGGACATTGGAGGAGGTGTCGAGTCGTTATGTCTGGCTCTCTATCTTTGACTGCTCTCTTCGGGCTTTTCAAACCTTTCGGTTTTAGCAGCATCCAGTGGTGGGGTCTCTGGTGCTTTCTTGGACACCGCAGTCTTTCTCAATATGGTTTTCTTTTTTGTTTCTTCTTTGGTGACCCTACCTTCGGGTTCTGGCAAGTGTAAGGTCTTGGCTTCCATTTTCTTAATGAATTTCCGAGCCCCAGCTTAAGCGTTTCCAATCACGGAAACACAGCGTTGAGGTGTCACCTTTGCCGAATCTTCGTACGGTCCTTCTGGCATTTTCAACCCTCTTTTGACCTGGGTCTTGGACATCTTCCTTATTCTGTACCCTCGGATTAGCGCCTTTACCTTTAGCCAGCTCTGATGTGCGATGGCTTTTGGTTGGGTCTTTATCCACACAGACTTTGGGATCAGCGCTTTTTCTGGACCCTTGTTTTGAGTTGAGGTAACTTTGGCCGAGTTTTCATTTTTCGCCAATAATTCACCTCTTTTGGCCTCTGACCACCTTGGGTCAAGATTTTCGGCCATAATGACATCCGCGATAGAATCGTCAGAACTGGCAAAAGATTGATAGTTGTCTTTCTCAAGGATGCGATGTCCCTCTTCCGACGTTATCTCTCGTCCACCTGTTCCTCTATCTCCATCATCGGAGTCGGTAAAATCCCTGAGGTTCTTCGAGAGATCCTCATTGGTTTCCGTGGCTTTCCTGCTGCAGCCAGGAATGCAATCTTCTGCATTGTCAATCTTTCCATTCTTTCTCTTTACTGGCAACTTATCTTCTTTCAAAGCCAAACCATCGCCGACAGCCGTGACTGCTGCCGACTTTTGAGCGTATATCCCCGCTCGAGTTTTTTCTATTTTGTTTTCTCTTTCCATTTCTTAGATAGACATCTCTTTTTGAGGTTTTCTTGGTTGTTTGACTCTGCAACTGGTTTGCTGGAGTGTCGAAACGTAAGCTCCCCCACCACGTCAAGGTGAAACCTCGTGGGAGAGGAGTTCACACATACTCTTCCAATCCGTCCAACTTCTAAATTTTCAAAAATATTTGCAAATCATCCAACAAGTTAGTCAAGCGGTCGTCTGAGGGTTCACACTATCAAACATTGGTCGTTCAAGCCAAAGTAAGTTTAACTAATTGTACAGTGTGAACTCGGCTATTTATATGCTAGCTTCCATTTTTTCCATTAAACATTTTCGGGATCGAAGGTAAACATGAATTGATTCTGAGGCGGCGTAAACCTCAAATAATAGGGTTGAAATAATAACCCTCTCGAAGTGGAAAACAAAAACTGCAAAAAAGATGAGGTCATAAGGAGTGCGACCAAATCCAGGCAAATTGAACCGGGATCATGGATCAGAAGTTAGAAGAAAATTCCTACTTATATGCTGCTACAACCCAAGACATTCATGAACTTCAACAGAACAGCTTGAATAATGAAGAAACCATCTTTTACTGCTTAATAAACACAAATGCGCAGAAGAGTTTTTCTCCGAAGTTCGTAAACAATGATCAACGTCAAACTTCTGATTAGGTGACAACATTATTGTAATTTAAAAAAAAAAAAAATTGTTTGTCCATGCAGTGAAGAAAAGCCTCAACATGACTAAGTACTTCTGCTGAGCGGTTTGTAATTCAAACCTGTGTACATACTCCAAGCATTTATTTAAATGGAAAATGGAGTGTTTCGTAACGAGTTTAAAAATCGAGGATCAATACCAAGACAAATGGTGACAGTATCCATCAATCGTCAGGAAAATTAAAAATAATAAATTGGAGAAAAATTTGGCTCTCTTTTGTTATTGAAAAATGCCTCAAGTGCGAGGCAAGACTCCATTCCTGTTACATAAGATCCACAATGCTGGATAATGTTCAGAAAGAATGAACGTAAGTTGACGCATGACAGTGAAATCAACAGATCTTGATAGAATTAAAAGTTCTTAGACCCCTAAAAGTATTCAAGTCAGAAATACCATCTTCCAGAAAAAGATAACGCCTCGATCAACTGCTACTTTAACGTTCAAAAAGGAAACGCGGAAAGTCCCTCCAAGACCTCAATGCAAAAATACAGAATAACAGCATGGTAGCGGCTAGGTAAGAAAAAAGGCAAGGCAGGAAACTTTCTGTGCAAACAAATGAGAGTAAATAAGCAAAAAAAAAAAAAACAAATAGCGTGGCACAACAGAGCGAAGAGCCCCTGGGCCTAGCGCTTTTCTCACAACCATGCCTTGTGAGGGAATGGAGGGTCCTACAATTTTCTGCCGGTTCCGAACGGCTAATTGAGAGAGCGCTTTTCATGGCAATGAATTTACTAATGGAGGACTTGCCAGTTCCTCGCGAAAGACAATACCCGTGAAAAAACATTTTTGCCTCTGCTGGGACTCGAACTTCGAACCTCTGGGTTAGCAGGTGGACAACAAACGAATGAGAGTACATGAGCAAAAAATCTGCTTCAGAAATGCAAAACCAAAATCTTAGGGACTTCTCGACGCTTTTGGACTGCAATCCGGCGTACGCCACAGGCGGATCATTAGTGTGAATAAATAACTGTGGTAGTGGTACCTTAGATGTTACTATGCTCATAGCCCCGTCATAGTTTCCCCTTTTTACGAAGATGTAGTTAGATAAGAAAGTACAAAAGAAGAGAATATTCGCGACTTTATGTGTTCCTTAACTTTTTCATTCCATTGACTCATAAAGCCCGATGGTTACAAATATTTTATCCTTTCTTCCTCCCTAAACTAATACTTTGATATACAACCTCTGCTTTACACGTAGGTGATTTCTGAACTAACGCACTTTGTATCGATATTTGCAATTTTGCACATTGAAGGCAGTCGAAAAGTGACTTTCTGAAAAACTGCACTCGCTTTTGCTTATTAATCCGAAATGCGATACTAATCAGCGAAAATCTATTTTCCACAAATGATGATGTAAGATTTTCCAAACCTTCGTGTAGCTTGGCTTACATGAAGATTATTTTCAGTCAAAAATATTTTGTCTATTTACGTATTTTAGGATAAGAGTTAAATTTTTATTTAGTTGGGCATAAGTAACCAAAAGCTACAAGTCTACAAGTCAAGAGCAAACTGGCAGTTTTTGTATAATCCACTTGTATTACAAGTACTTGTGGGTTTGTGTTGAAAGCCTCTTATCGATTTTTACTACACTTTGCCCGTGTAACCCCATATACCGCACCGTAAACAGCAAAACAAACACTATAGTGTGTTATGTGAAGAATGGAATTTTCCATTCGATCTCACTCAACCGTACAACTCACAACCAGTTTACACAAAAAGTATATGAGCCAACCAATTCAATGCATGCAGATTGAAGAGTCAGTTGGTCTCTCATCATCATCACTTACTGCTTTCCAGTCTTTTGAATGCAAAATCTGCTTGTATTCAAGAGAAAGGTTTTGCTCATGCACAGGATTTGGCTACGATCCGAAACGCAGGAAAACCCAGCAAATAGAAAAGTCTATGGAGAAGCTAGAATCATCTCCATAGAGAAGTACGTGGTGCAATCTGGAACACTTATCCGCCATCGCAAACTATCCAAACCCCTTAGTAGAAAGCATAGCAGAAGAAGACCGACACCCGGACTCAAGATACATCGATTCGGTGAGCCTAATGGACGACGACACAATTAACAACTGTGAAGCAATGAACTTCTACGTTGAGGCATGAGGCAGTGTCATCCCACCACCATGACTTGCAGGAATCACCATATCAAGTGAGAATTACTGAAAACCAGCATTACCACAGTCCGATTTCAGCGAGACGTCAGAGTAGAACCTGTACTAACCGGACAAAAGACTCCGCTGGAACCTACCAAGACCTACCTAGTACATTGAAATTATGAATCTGAATTAAAGGATAAAACATAGAAAATCTATTTTTGAAATATTGGAAATAAAACTATCTTCAATAAACCAAACGTATGCTGCTTCTTTAGTAAACTTGGATCCGACGAACTTACCTCACTTTAGATCAAATGCATCCCCACAATGCTTTCTATTGCAACTGTAGCACATCCTTTAGCTCTGCAGCGTTTAATATGAAATCTAGGATCGAAAGGCTGTTTTGTTTTAAGATACATGACTGAAATGCATTACAGTCGTCCCTGACTATGCAAATTATTATCAAACCAATACTTTAACAAGTTCTTTCCGTGTCGTCTGTCTGTCGTCGAAATCTCTATAGGTACAAAGTACAATAGACATAGGAAAGTAGTGTACGATAAAAAAACATGGAGAATATACAGCCTTACAAACTGTTATCATTCCTGTGATTCTTCTTTTTCAAAGGCTGGGGTATGACTCAGGGTTGTCCAGGGTCTACCCAAGGAAACTTCGTAAGACTTGGGTTTCGGCGGTCCAACTTCTCAAAATGATACGCGAAACGGCCGGTTTAATTTTAATTAACTCTAACTTTATTACAATATCTCCTCTCAGGATCAGGTTTACAAATTAACAAATTTTATATTCAGTTTTACAAAAAAGCAAGTTTTATGATTTCTTGAGTAAGGTCTATTTCTGGTACTGGTCCACGGAATAGCTGGTATCGATCTTCCCTGGTGTAGTGGCGATGGTTCCTCTGGGGTTGCGGTTGTATACCACTGCAGTTATTTCTTCTGTTCGGCGCCGGTGAACTCCTTTCTAGATCTGCGCTAGGCAGAGCGCTCTATTGGCATTGGCAGCAGCGGATTTCGTAGCAATGTACTGCGTTGCGTGAAAGACAGAACAATTTATCAACGGCCGGCGGCGGACTGCGTAGAAAGTGCCTGCGTTGTATCAAACGGCAGAGCAATTTATCGGCGGCGGCAGACATCGTAGAAAGTGCCTGCGCTTACTAGAGGCACTTTACTTTACTTTGTCGGCGGCGGCGGATTTCATAGAAAAAGCTTGCGATTACGTATCATGATGAAGCCTTTTTTTGTGGAGACGCAATGCCTAACCAAGGAAAATATAAACGCCCGGCTGGAAACAAGCCACAACGATTAAATTTCCTTTATGGGGGCGCAAAGCCGGCAAAGACTGAGTAAGGAAAATCCAAACACCCGGCCGGAAACAAGCCACAACGATTACACCTCCTGCACGGACTTTACGGCGACGCAACGTCTGACGAAACTAACTAAGGAGAATTTAAACGCCCGGCTGAGAACAAGCCACAACGATTAAATCTCCTTTGCGGTGAAGCGAGAAAAAGTATCAAACAGGTAGATTCTATTTTTGTCCGGCTGAGAACAAGCCTACAAGCCACAACATTCACAAACCTCTAATTCTTTTTCTGATTTTTGGTGATTAATTCACCTCTATTCATTAACTTTGTTACTGAAATCGAATGTGAGCTGTAACCGGTCAGTGACAATTTTGCATGAAATAAATTGAAAGGGTATTGCCAATGTGTTTCCCAATAAGGAATTGCACAAGAAGTGAAAAGGCACGGAGAAGTAAACAATGTTTGGCATTGGAGTAGGCATTTACTTGGCAATTATAATTACGTGTGGGAGATTTCAATACAAATAAATACTGCACTGTTTTGGTGCGGCATATTGGGAGGAAGTAGGCAAAAAGAAATTGTGACGCTTCGTCACATTCCTGGCTATCACTTTCATCTTTCACCAAACAGTACCTCAAAACAAAACACTGCTTAGCAAATAATAAAATGATGAATATCAAGAATTAACTTTGTTCAAATGGAAAAATCTTATACCTCTTTTCCAAAGCGCATTTTCAGACCTCATAAATTCTTCTGATGGTCTCAACGCCTATCCATAAAAAAATATCCCTGGTTTCGTTTTTCCATTCTGTCAATACGACGGATATTTGGGATATACACATATTACGTATTCAACCCAATCACCCGCATTGGTCGAAAAAATACATGAAAAGTGATTTCTCCCTCACCATTAAGCTGGGATCCCATCCAGAGCCCAAAATAGTGGAAGCTACACACCCACACATTCCACATACACTACCACTATAATGAGTTGCTATCAAGTAACATGGCCAAGCTTTTATAGGGAAAATGTAGGTATCTCCTCATAAATATTTTAAAAGAAGATGTTACAGTTGTGGTGACGGCTCATTGGGTCCAACCATGAAATTAATGAATCAATATACCCAACCCATGTCGCACTTTTTCTTCTTGAAAATCATGCTTGTTCATTATTCATCGCCCATTGATGGAATGATCTTTATGGTACATCATCAATCAATGCCGAGATGACTTTTCAAAAAAAAAAAAAAAAAAAAAAATTGAGCAAGGATAAGAGAGTGATGGAAGCAGCAGTTAGCTTCTCGAATAACGTAGTTCCTTTCAATATCTTCTTTATTAGTATAGTGAAAGCCAAATCAGACAAAAAGGACACTCGTTTGCTTCAAAATGAAAAGTAATGTAGGTTATGTACGCCATGAAAGTCAGTTTTAAGGACTTTCAAAATAATTTATGATGAAAACTAGACTCCATTGTCGCTGTGGAGAAAATGTGCCGATGCCAATTCCATAAATAGAACTTGACAGTGCTGAAGACAACTTTGGGGTCAGGCAGGAGAGAGTGTTTGATTTTAAGGTGATGTTTTGAAATTCTTTTCTCTATGAAATTGAGGTGGTTGGCTTGTAAGATTGACCTTGTAGTTGGGATAGGATATGGCTTTATATGAAAGAATACCCGTTTTTTGAAAAGAAAATTCAGGTTCAGCTTCAGCAGTTCGCAGTTAATTTGTAGCTTGTTTTTAAAGGGTTGACTACGCTTAGATGAGTGAGTTGAATTGGATCAAGCGAACGATTATATCTGCCAAAGCATAAACATGTTTTCGAAAGCTTAATCGCTGTAATTTTTATGTTTAATGGCTATCTTTCGAACAGACGACTATTGTCAAAAAAAAAAAAAAAAAAAAAAAACATTGTTGAAGACCTCAAAGAACTGCATATAAAAATGTATTAGGGGACCCCGCTGAAAGCGAAATCATTGAAAACTGTCTTTGGCGATACAATCAACGATAAACAATTGAACGATAATCACCCAAAAGGTAACGGAGCCTGGCCCCAGCCTTTCGTGCGAGCACACATTTGTTCCTATATTTGTAAAAAAAAAAAAAATTATATTTACTTCTAAGTTTTGAAGTCCTTAGAATTCAAAAATGATCAAAGTAATGTTTTGATTGGTGTCCGGTTCATGTTGCCACAATAAGAAAGTATTTATAACAAAAGATGTTCATTAAAAGGCTGAAAGGCCAAATACACGAGTACGTCCCGATTTTACTCATTGTTTTAGTTGATCAAGGATTAAATAAGGATCTTAAAGAATAATGAGTGAACATAATATCACATTCTCGATTTCTTTCGTTTGTAACTGTAAAAGCAAATCCAATGAAACGGCAAAAGGTGGCTCACCTCCCACGCAAGTCTTATACCTTTTTGTTGAACTTAATCTTATAAAAGAAGAAGAGGAGAAAAAGAAAACGCACTAGTTGAAGTGTAGAGACCAACTGACTTTATTTCCATTTGTAAGTAGCACACTCAAGATTAAGATCTGTTCGATTATTTTATCATTTTAACACTTTCCCAGAATGACTTATTGACAGATATTTAATTTCATTTTTCTTAAGGCATAATTCAAAATATAAATTCAAAAATATTAGATAATTCATTCAAATTTGACATGATATGTATATACATAGATTGTTAGTAAAGATTAATCAGTTTATTGTTCGATTCAATTTTTGCTTTGACCAAACTTTTGGTTAAGATGTCGGCTAAATTTGTATTAGTAGGAACATATTCCAATTTAACTAAACCTTTTTGTATATTTTCTCTGATAAAACTAGTTTTGATCTCGATATGTTTTGTACGAGGTGAATACGCATTGTTTTGAATGAGTTGTATGGCACTTTTATTATCGCAGTGCAACACAACTAGCTTTGCTGTATCTGGAAACATTTCTAACTCTAAACGCTTCAGCCACATTGACTCCTGGATGGCCATGACGATGGCAATAAATTCAGATTCGGTTGATGAAAGCGCAACGGTTGATTGACGTTTAGATGCCCACGATATCGGTCCTCCTTGCATCGTGAACACAAAACCAGATGTGGATTTCCTTTCGTCCTCATCACCCGCCCAATCGGCATCGCAATAACCTTCAATGCTACCACCATCTTTTGAATAAACTATTTTCTTGTCAAATGTGCCTTTTAAGTAGCGGAGCACTCGTTTAAGTGCTGTCCAATGAGCTTTCCCAGGATTAGTTGAATACCTGCTCAGTAAATTTGTAGCGTAACTTATGTCGGGTCTTGTATTCTGTGCTAAAAACAGCAAACTTCCCACCGCTTCCATATACGGTATTTTTGACATAAAGTGCTTTTCTTCGGGTGTCGATGGACACATCTTAGAAGATATCTTTTGGTTGGGGTCGATTGGTGTACTGATAGGGTTACAATCGTTCATATCAAACCTGTTCAAGATATCATGTATATATTGCGACTGACTGATTGAAATTTTTCCTTTAGACTTATCACGCATAATTTGGATGCCTAAAGCTGTAGACGCTTCTCCTAAGTCCTTCATTGGAAAGTTTCGACAAAGCGCCTGTTTTAAGTTATTTTCTTCGAGACTGTCGTTTGAAAAAATCAACAAGTCGTCAACGTAAACTGCAACTATAATTATATGGCTAGCATTTATTTTGAAGTAGACGCATTGATCTACAGTAGAGCGCTGTAAATCACATTCAATCAAAACTTGATTTAATTTGTCGTTCCAAACCCGACTCGATTGCTTTAGACCATATAATGACTTTCGAAGTCTGCAAACCCTAGTGGTTCCATCGCAAAAACGTTCTGGCTGAGTGACATATATTTCTTCTTTCAAGTTCCCATTTAGAAATGCCGTAACAGCATCCATTTGGCTGATTTTTAAATTATATTTTGCGGCCAAAGCAATGAGAAATTTTATGGAAGTATATCGTGTGACTGGTGAAAAGGTTTCGTAATAATCTATACCTTGTTTTTGTGTAAATCCCTTGCACACTAAACGTGCTTTGTGCATGACTACCTCTCCATTCTCCCTCTTTGTTTTGAAAACCCATTTCGTTTTAATAACGTTCTTACCTTTAGGAAGAGGGACGAGATCCCATGTGTGATTCTCCTGAAGAGAATTAAACTCACTCTTCATTGCTTCAAGCCAGTGATTGGAGTCGGTACCTGACAACGCCTCAGCAACTGTTTCGGGATCAGCAATCTCAAATTTCGCTCTCAAACCCTTATTTAGACTGCGTTCAGCTATACGCTCCGATCTTCGAACCACGTTCTCTGCAGCAGCTCCTCTCCTCGTTTGACTGACACTGCTACTACACTCAGGAACAATCATCTCAGTTGATATTTCATTACCGTTGATAGCCAATTCGTCGCAGGTATCAGGAACATAAACCTCGGTTAGATCCTCAGCGTTGTCAAGCAGTGGTATGTCGCTGACAGCTGGCACATTAACCTCGGTTGATACTTCAGCCTCGTTGATAGCCAATTCGTCGCGGATGACTGGAACATTAACCTCGGTTAGATCTTCAGCGTTATCAACCATTGACATGTCGCTGATAGCTGGCACATTAACCTCAGTTAGATCTTCAGTTTCAATGCAATACAGGTCACACACATCACTTTGATTATTTTTATTGATCAAAAAGTTTTTAACTGTTTCTGTTTCGAAGAAAATTACATTTCTGCTAATTATTATTTTCCTAGCACTGTCACACAACCGATACGCCTTCGATTCACTAGAGTATCCGAGCAGCATGCACTCTTCAGATTTCGGGTCGAGTTTACGCCGTTTTTCATGCGGGACGTACACCATGGCTTTACAACCAAAAACGCGTAGCATTGACAAATCTGGTATATTACCAGACCATAATTCCTCAGGAGTTTTGGATTTGTCTCTGCACGGAACTCGGTTTATTAAAAATGCTGCTGTGTCCACTGCCTCTGCCCAGAAACGTTGGGAAATCTTTGCGTCAATTAACATGCATCTCACTCGCTCAATCAACGTTCTATTGATTCTTTCGGCAACACCGTTTTGCTCGGGAGTGTATGGTGCTGACCGTTGGTGTTTAATACCACTTTGTGCCAAATACTGTGCAAACCTTTTGTTGCAATATTCTGTCCCGTTGTCGGACCGTAAGACTTTTATTTTTCTCGACGATTGGGTTTCAACATATGTTTTAAATTTGGTAAACTCATTAAATACATCTGCTTTTTCTTTCAACGGGATAACAAAAACTTTCCGACTATAGTCGTCTACAAACGTAAGTATGTATTTGCAGCCACTCCACGATTTCACAGACAGTGGTCCACATACATCTGAATGTATCATGTCCAAAACGTTTTCAGCCCTCTTTCCAATACACTTAAATGGTGAACGTGTATGCTTGCCTTTGATACACACGATGCATTTTGATGGTGATTGTTCATTTAGCTGCATACCAGTAACTGCAGATTTTACTTTCAGCAAGTTATCATCACATATGTGACCCATACGTCGATGCCACAACTGTCTGTTCACCACTACTTGTAAGGCCATATTCAATGAACTTGGAACATTGTCATTTACGTTTGTTTCACATTCAAGTTGATACATTCCATTGGTCAGAGCAGCAGTACCGATCTTCTTGTCACTTTTATTGAAAATTGTACAACTATTTCTTTCAAAGCACACTTTGTTTCCATTTTTTACTAATTCACTTACAGACAATAAATTCGCACACAAACCGGGAATGTACTGCACATTATTTATTTTTGCACTCAATTTGTTGTTCCCGTTGAGTAAGGAAACTTTTATGTCACCAACGCGGTCGATTGCCATTCTTGAGTTGTTCGCAGCAATGATCTCTTTGTGCAAGGACTTCCTTTGGTTGTGAAGTAATGATTTATTCATTGTCATGTGTGCTGACGCACCAGAATCTACAAACCAAACGTTTTGTGAATTTGTTTCATTTGCTAGAAAGGTTGTGTAGAGACATTCAGGTTTTTTGTCTCTTAGTTGTTTCTTACGATTACAGTTTCTAGCAAAGTGACCTATTTCACCGCAGTTATGGCAACGGAACTTAATTTTTGTAGATTTTGGTTGTTTGTGTGACTTACTTATCATGACCTTCGGAATGACACCGTTTTCATTGTGTTGGACCTGCTGCAACAATAAAGTTTTTACGGCGTCTGATGTCAGCTTCGCTGAAGAATTTTCCACTGCCATTACAAGTGGTTTATACTCCTCCGGCAGTCCAGCCAGCATCAAAGAAGCGACAATCTCGTCGTCTATTTTTAATCCAGCTTTTTTTACTTTGAGAGTAGTCATCACCATTTTATTGACATAATCCTCCATGCCATCGCATTCAGACAGTTGAAACTTTACTAATTGCTTCAATAGCTCCACTTTACGACACAAACCTGTATCTTCAAATGCACTTGTTAGGCTGTCCCAGGCACATTTTGCTGTGGTTGCATCCGCAATATAGGAATAGTTTTGTGACTCCAACAGCAGTGTAAGTTCAGACTTTGCTCGGAGATCCCTTGCAAGTTCGTCAGCCGTAGCACCTGCGGCAGGTTCCAGTTCCATGCAACTCCATAGGCCCTTAATTACCAGATACGATTTTGCCGCTATCTTCCACACATCGTAGTTCTCCCTTCCTTTTAATTTCTCGATTAAAATTGTTGCCGCCATTTTTTAGTTAGGGTGTCTGGGCCCATAACCTGTTGAACTTAATCTTATAAAAGAAGAAGAGGAGAAAAAGAAAACGCACTAGTTGAAGTGTAGAGACCAACTGACTTTATTTCCATTTGTAAGTAGCACACTCAAGATTAAGATCTGTTCGATTATTTTATCATTTTAACACTTTTATCCCCATACTCCTGCCTTGTAAACGATACATAAGCGATATGTGCTTTAAACATGAAAGAATGGTGTGCAAACATATTTTTGTTGAAAGTCAGATGTAAACATTAAACTCACTTTTCTTTAGTCATGCCTAAGGCGCCACTAATAATTTTCAATGAGATATCGTTTTGTTAGAAACACCAGGGGGAAGGTTGTGTAAAGAAAAAAAAAAAATCAAATCAACAAAAAGAAAACAACTTGTTCCCCCAATTTTATAGAGATTTTTGGGTGTGAACTGAGCCTTCAGCACACCATGCTTGACAACAGGAGGGTATCAATAAGGAGACTAATTAAATTTGTTTTCAACTGAGGCTTGGCCAAGGTGTTGTTTCCATTTATACACAGACTACGATTTCTTGTACGTAGCATCTGTTTATGAAATTAATATCGCTTTTGTATACTCGTATGTACATATTTTAGAATAGAGAGAATTCTTTTCAAATGTTCTTTAATGTTAAGTTTTTTTTTTATAACAAACATGTAAGATACACTGAATATGATTCATGATTTAAGCTATAAATAACTTCAAATGTCGTCAGGACCATTCAGAGCTATTTCGATTTAAAAAAGCATTTAATGTGAGGTGACAAGTAGTGGAAATCTATTATCGATGGCTCTAATACGCTTCTTTTTCTCCAAGTTTGCTAAGAATATTCTAATTGCCAAAGGATCCCCAATACGAACGAAGCAAGTGTGGGAGGAGCAAAAGTTTTATTGGGTAGCCGATTACAAAAAATAATAATAGGCTTATAAGATAGCCGATGTGGGACTGTCGACTGATGGTAAGACAACATCAGTGGCAATCGAAAGAATTACGAAGAGTTTTGCGGAAAAGCATAATGAGTTGCATGTTGTTTCAATTGTAGCTGAATCCAAAAAGAAATTCGATCGATTATTACAGGAACGGAGTATCGAAGAGTTCGTAATCATAATGAAAAATCGACTAGAGTCCCCGGCTCTTTACTAAAGTCTCTGAATAACTTACCAAATGTCAAGTTCTGGCGATAGAGATTGAGATTTCATGAGCAGAGACGTTAGATCTCTGCCAGAAGCACTCGACGTCGGAGAGGGTGGTTTGGTAAGATATTGACTTTTTTAGCAAAATAAATATTTATCTCTAACATTTTACTGTCCAGTGTTTTTCCAATCAATTTTTTCTTTTTTCATTTCTTCCAAATAGTATAGGCTTATTCTTAAGGCTCTTAAAAGAGGCATTTGTTTCAGTGATGACCTTTTCATTCGACCCAAGATTCTGGAAATCCCAGCTATGTTTTCAGGGCAAAATCTGGAGAATATGGATGGTAGTGGTGACTACACACATAAATGAAACAGCAGTTTTTTCTTCGCTGTCGTTGGTGTTTCAAATCGAAATCGAATCTATCCAGAAGCTCTGAATATTGTTCTCCATCGTTTTACTCTTTTAAAGGTAATCGTTATGAATGACAGCGCATGCATCTAAAAAAAAAAGTTGGTACATGTTCACCGGGAGAAACTCACAGTTTTTACTGTTCCTTGGTCTTGGTCAGGTTTCAACCCACGGTAACAAAACGTAGCAAAAACTCATTCGGTTGCGCTTATAGCCAAGCGTCAGCATTCGTAGCACCCATAGCACGGATAACTATTTCATTTCCGAATATTTTATTTATATGTAAAATGAAATGCTTACAGTCTCAACCACCTCACGCACTTTCACTGTCCAATCGTCCATTATCAATCCATTGGTCAAAGATTTTTTGTGTGTCGAGTTTTTTTGGGCGACTTGGAGGATTGGCATCACTTGTGCTGATACGACCACAACGGAACTTCGAAATTTACTTTATACCCTCAGAACCCTCAGCACCCCTCAGCACCTGCCAAGTCTTTCCTTGGTTTCGGTGAAGGTTTTTTTTATACAAAAACTAATGCTTTACTATAAGTACACGAAATTCACATTTCTCCATTTCTATTAATTTTCACGAGATAAACTGTTTGAATGGCCGAAAAACACAAAGTAGATGACAAAGCTTGCCCTAAATTTGACAGTAGTCTATAAAAAGATTGTAGTTCAGATTTGAAATAATTGCGCGGGAATATCAAAAAGTCACGGACTTATCAAGCCACCCTGTGGGATCTATAATCAATAGTTAAGGAGCTTGTGGTAATGGCATCAATCTCGAGTAAGCTTTGACTAAGCGGGAAAGATATTTTATAAAGATACTAGCTGACCCGTCCGGCGTTTTAAGTTATTCACTTTTATTTGTTTGTCAGGAACACCCGCCGAACTAAGGTGAAGATAGCCGGAAAGTAACTAGTTTCACGTTTCCGTTTCCGTGGAAATGTTGTCATGAAATAAAGTCTATTCTATATATGTAGAGGTAATAAAGCATCCTAATGTGGAAAGTATTTTTGATATTGGCTCAGAATTTCAAGAGTTCCCGTTCCCGTTCTCGTTCCTTTCCTGTCCCTGTTTCAGTGGTACTTCTCGGATGATAAAATTATAAAACAGAGGCACCAATTATATAATAATAAATTTACTTTAGAATATAGTTGATATGACATTTACACTGAGACTGTAAAATCTAATATACAAAATTCTCGTGTCACAGTGTAAATTGAAAAAACAATGTTAAGGGTAGATGCTAGATGGCCCTTATTACTTAGGGGTATGGAAAATAGATAGTAGCCGATTCTCAGACCTACTGAATATGCATATAAATTTTTTTGAAATGAGTGAAATTTAAAACTGACTCGTGGTGACTTAGTTGTGACGACACCGAGTAGCACTTCCTCTGTAATTGTCCTGAATATTCAGGCATCAGGTTACATATACTCGGCGCAGTCATAGTTTGAGCCCCTAAACCAGGCTCCTTGCCATGGCAGTGTCTTTTGGCTACTTTCCAAAAATCTGAAAAGCTATAATAAAAAATTGCTTTCTGGTGTTGACTATGATGTTGAGTATAGTTTCAAGCAAAATTTAATCAGTACAATAGATTGGTATAAAGGGTTCCCCTGTCCCATTGATATCAAAAACACCTCTTCCTCAAAGATTCTTAGGTTCTTACATGACCTCAGCTTCGAATGAGCTAACCTATACACTACGTGTTTTTAAACCTAAGGGAACAGCACAAAAGATCTTTCAGGTCGACGTGCTGTAAAGGTAATTTTCACCTTCACCCTACATAATTAAAAAAAAAAAAAAACAATAGATTGGTCTGAATGCTCCAACGAGTATTTCAAAAACCTCCGAATAAAAAAAAAAATATTTTGACCTAAGAACAGCCGTCACTCTATAGCAGAAAAGTCAATTTAACTTCTAAGTACCAAATCAAGCCATTCAGGCTGCTTTCTTCATTACTCTACACTAAGGCAACGCGTCCAGTATTCTCATACGGTTCAATATACGATTGGGACTCCAAACTTGATTGGATTAGAAATAGCTAGATCTGTACTTTCTCACAGCGACAAAAGTCACTTAGGGTAATTTGCCCTTCGCAATCGTATTTGAATTGTTTCTAAGAACTTGCGCCAAATAGCAGAACTTAAATGACCAAAAAAGGTTTTCCCTGTTAGGGTCTCAGTTCTTCTTTTGCACTTCAACACAAAGAGACAGGGTTTGTCAATATATCCAAGAGTTGATGTTGTTTTCAAGTAGCTACTGAAACTAAGTTGTACCAAGTTCTAAGCTACATCTCGATTAATTCTGCCCAGCTAAATTTTGTCGAATTCATATATTTTATATTCCCTTATTTAATGGCAGCACATAATATTTCGCTTCGTTAATGCTTTGTGACCGATTTCGTTTCAGTTCCCTTATATGCTCTAGTGAATTCAATTTCACTTCCGTCCACCATATCATTTTTGCCTGCAGTAGTTGTACAAATTTTAGAAAAATATGCCTGTTATTTAAGTTTGACATTTTTAATTTTGCTACGTTTTTCTTATATGACATTAATCTAGTATTTTTAATAAATCTTCTAAATTTTTTTTTCAATTTTCTCATACTTCCCAATGGGAGTTTCAAATTCTTCCCTCCTTTTCTGTTCGAGGGCTGGTTCCTTTGCATCAACTCTTTGTGTCCTATTCGCTTAGTTACATTTCTCGGTTTGTATTTCTGATCATGCAAAACCCATAAATTCAGTGTCTTACGGACTTAACGCTTGTACCTGGTTTCCAAAATCTGAAGGTTTAGGACAGTACGAAAATACTGTGAAAAATACTGTACTGAAATGGCTGTTTCGGGTTTACCTGTAGAGCGTGGCGAATTCCAAAATATTTTAGAGATTTCTCACTTGAAGGTTTTTGGAATTTTAAAATTCTTGAAATTTGAAAACCATGTGCTTCCCTAATATAGAATAAATCAAATCAATTAGCTTGAGCTCCTAAAGGCATTGACGTTAAAGATGTAATTGTACGCAGTGCTTCCAATGATCCCCTCTTTCCCCATCAATTCTTCTTTCTTTTTTTTGCAAATCGCTATTAGTCCCTAAGTAGCAGTTAACCAATTTATTTATTGAGGATGAGATAAAGGGCGTGTTGGAAGGGCATGAGAACAACCGTTGAAGGAGCAAGAGCTCGGCACTCTATTTTACAAGGCTGCCTTATTTGGAAGACAAAATGGAGACCTACACTAGTAGCAGGTAGCGAAAGTTCAAAAGTTGCAATAGAAACAGCAGCTTCAATTTTGATTCTATTTGAAGATAATTTCATAATCTCTTGATCACCGCAGTACCAACAAGAACATTGTCGTAACATTTCCAAACAATAGAATAATAACGTTCTCCCAACTTATTCTATTACAAACATCCCCAATTACCATCAGGCAACTCAATTCTGAATAACCGCACTTACCCTGTTTCCAAAGAACACCTCAATCCGGAATATATGAATAAACAAAACAAGTCACGTTGGCAATAAATCCATCTCAAGATAATTGAATGAATTTAAATTTGTGAACGACTGTTTGTTTAAAATGACCAGAAATCTCTGACCCAGCAATAGTTGCAGATGTACGTTGTGCCATTAATGTTAAAGGATATTCATTCAAGGAAAGAAGGGTTGCCCTGTCAGTCAGTACCCCACATTATTTATTATTTACTCGATGGTTATAAAGTGCATTGATGGATGGACAAGAAGGGAGGCTTCAGCAGCCTCTGTTGGGTTTGTATAATTTGGTTGGTTGGATTCCTGAGTCCATAGTACAATCCTACCATCCGTAATCCTCTCATAAATTTCTTTACATATAAAGCTGACTTCACTCTGAACTTGCTGTTGGATGGGACTGCAATAATTGTGCACATATCGAACATCGACTGCATTGAGGGTGCAGAATGTGTACATGCAAATATATAGGTTCATCATTAAACTCTGATTAAATGCTTTTTATAGTGCCTACGTACTTTCATTTAACTGAAATCGTCCTTGTTAATTGAAGTGAAAACACACTCAAAGCGCCCTAAAATCAGGACCATGCTGCTGTGCTATGCGTAGGCGTTATGAGTAATGTAATCATGTAACCGATGCATGTGCGAGTATATACAGAAATTCCTGCAAAGTTAAACAGCTAAACCACTTGCCTTGCATATATTTGAATAAAAATCATAAAGTTTACAACGACAAACACTTGTGTTGCTGTGTATTAATGCAGCGAAAGCAACCCAAAATCTAGGTCACAAGTTGTTCGTATATCTCAAACGCAGATTGGAAGGATTCTCCGTGATTGTTTGGTAAATTTATGCAGAAAGGTTACGTTTTACCACACCAGTTCTAGCTTGGATTTAAATTTGATTTTATTTTAGGTAAAGTGAGTGAGTAGTCATTTATATTTAATAATTGTGGGAGTATATCTCCATCGTTGGCGGAGGAACTTTAGTCACGTTCAAATCGGAAATCCGTCAAATAGCTTTTTCTCACATGAGAAATGCATTTATCCTCGAATTGGTATGTACATACGGCAGTAGGTCCTTATTTATCTACAGCTCTACAGACACCACCGCACCGCCATTCTTCCTCGGGCAACTGGCATCATTGAAATTCCTCAGGTGTGACACGGTAGCTTTTGTGGTGACGACTGCTTGTAGGATGAAATGCACAGAATAGAGGAAATGTTTCAATATGTCATTTGTCAAGCCATTGCCGGTGAAGGATGAGTCGAGTTGAAACAATTTATAGTCCCGGGAGCCATTCAAGAGGAAATTCTTTCACAAGTTGGTATGTCTATAAAGTGGTTCATACGGCCCAATCGTTGGTTTTCGAAGGAACGCCAGGTAAGCTGTAAAAATGAGATCAAAAGGCTTTTAAATTCATCGTGAGCTTGCTTACACATGTAACAAGTATTCCCAGCACATTTTAAATTTTAATCAAAAGTGAAGAGATGTGGGCTTCAAACAGTTCGTTCAAGGATTTAGTTTTTGTATGAGTCTGAGTAAGAAATTCATTCTTTAGAGATTAAATTTTTTTTTGCCTCAAAATTTCCCTGCATTTTAAATTACTTTTGCGGATTTGCGGTAAGTAGGTATATTTTTGGAAATTAAATAAATTAATTGAGATATTAAGTAATAACAAAAATAATAATAATTAAAATAGCAGGGGCTAAGCAGAAAATGGATACAACTGCTAAGAAATAAAAGATTAGTAGTGGTGAGACAAGAAGGAAAGAAAAAAAAGTAACTGTAGGCTGAAAGATGAAGTAAGTTGCTTTGTTTTTTAAGAAGAAGAAGGAACTGTTCAATACTACGTTTTTGTTCAATGAAGATACAGAGACGGATTGCGGGAATGAAGAACTGTCTTTCAGAAGCCAGGCTTTGAATCTAGGAAGAATTAAAAAGATTGCTCGGTTTGTTTCAGCGATGTAAGAAATTTGGAAGAAATACTCTGGCTAGCGTAAAGCATTTGAAGGGTTCGAAATTTTAAGAAATTTTCATACTTCAATCCGAAACGCGATCATATTTCCAAAGTCCGTAGATATACCGTATGGTGATGTTGAAAGCAACCTTAAGTTTCTTTTGCAAGACGAATCCCAGTTTAGGAAGATTTCACAGCCATGGGTTAGTAAGGGTGAAATTTTTGCAGACATAAAGCGCGTATATTGGGGTGAATTGGTCTTGTCCATAGAGTGCGGGGTTTTCCATAAGTTTTTCCTACAGTAAAATAAATGTGATTTAGTTCTTGGTAGTGTCTACAAATTCCAGTGCAATGTTGTTCAATGTAATTGGGGAGTTAAATCCATTGGTTTTTTTTTTTTTTCAAATTACTACACATTTGTAATTATTAGGATTGAGAATTAGACCGCTGCGCTGATCGTTGACCAGTCAGAAATCAAACCAAATCGCTCATTAATTGTGGCGGTGCAATCCTCTAATAGCATGAGTGAAAAATTGTTATAGATTTGGATATCGTCGGCGTAAAAGTGTAAATTATAGACGCAATGAGAACAGTGGTGCCAAAATTGATCGTTTGGGAACACCCCATGGAACTGGAAGGAAACCCGAATATTTATTTTCAGAACGCACTGCCCGCACTCTGTTATTTAAATATGTGAAGACAAATGTAATGGCGTCAGGTGATAAACTGAATATGAATTGCAGTTTTTTCAGAAGCAGAAAATAATTGACCGTGTAGAATGCTTTCGAGAATTTTAGAAGCTGCAAAATGATAACATCATCTATTTCTAGATTTTTTCCTGATATCCTCAACCATATTCATTATCGAAGTAGTACAACTGTGTTTGGGTAGGAAACCCGACTGAAAGGCATCTAACAGTTTATTCTTCATATAAACACGTTTGATTGATTTTGCATTAGTCTTTCGAAAACTCCTGAAAGAATTAAAATCGGATATGTATAAAGAAGCTAAGCTGGGAGCTTCATGAATATTAACCAGCTACCCCGCGTAGGATAAGGATTTGTTCTTCTTCTTCTTCTTCTTTTTCATTTTCGGCGTTACGAGTAGTGATCTTGAAGCGATCACAACTCTCCCACTTTTCTGCTTCACACTAGTGATCCGCCTGTGGGGTACGCCGCGTTGACCTCAGAAATCGTCGGCAAGCCTCCCGGTTTTAGATTGTTCCATGTCTGAGGCCAACCAAATGCTGCTGTTTTTGCATTTGCTTGTACCAGGAGTGTTTTGGCCTGCCTTTTCTTTTTCGCCGCGAATTTGTTGAAACGTTGTACGATATTGCCTTTTTGACGGGGTTCTGCGGATCTCTCCTTTGAACATGACAATACCAACTGAGCCGGTCGTGCTGAATTTTGTCCAAGATGGTACTTTTGACATGAAGGCTTCCACGGATCTTAGTACTTCTAATTCGATCAAGCTTTGTTACTCCTGCTGTCATCCGAAGCATCTTCATTTCGGCTGCCGTCAATTTGCTCTCATACTTTTTGTACATTGTCCAACATTGTGAACCGTATGTCAGAGCTGGACGGATTTGTTAAGAACTTATTATATAAATAGTTCATCATTATCAAAATTAGATTGAGATTGAGGTGATACCGTTTGGCAAGACGGTCTTTTTCTATAAGTTGATCTGGTATGGCATGAGTTAACCACTTCTCTATATTCTTAATGACATGCTTCATAGTGTAAGACTATACTTTAGGTTTAGGAAAAAAAATAATATAAACTGAATTTTACAAAACACAACAAAATCAATTTTATTCGAAACGAACAGTATCAAAATTAACACAAACAAAATAACATAAGGATATATTTCATCTGCCAAATGTGTTCACCGGCGACACCGCATCTGAAATTAAAAGAGAAACCTGTAAGCCAATTGCGTATCCCAGAAATACCTGAACATACTTTATACAATTTAAAAAGAAAAGCAATAGTAAAACGGCAAAACTACACCATACACACCGTCGCGTCGCACTTTGTTCAGGGGTGGTACGCATGCAGTTTTGACCGCACAAGCAACCAACGAGTACATTCATTGCCGGCTCTCTTTCAAACCCCTCAACACACACAAACTAATGTATAGCGGAACCACGATCTGTCTCACACTCTACATTGAGGAACTAGACAGTATCAACCACCAGCCATACATTAGTGGGAATAGGGAGAGAAACCGTACATATAAACTCTACAAGGCGTCTCCTTGTACATTTACTTATTACAAAAAAGATATTTGCCAAAACCGAAACAACACAATATAAACGTAAAACATGCACTACACAAAATACACAAATGGTTTAGTGAAAGAACTCACCTTCTTTTACCCGATAAATAAATATTATGTATCTATGTATTTAAAACTACACAAACTAAAACCCACTGAAGCTAACGATCTACACTCTATGGCACTATTCGACATACTGATCATGTATGATCACTACTAAAGAGAGGTAGAGACTATAGCGATTATTTTGTCCTGACAACTCAACAACATACGGAAAAGATGTTGCCAGGACCTCCGCAACAAATCATATTTATTTCTTTTTTTTTTTAAAGTGGAACTTACTTTAATTTTGACTCATACAATAGTAGGACGTTTGTTGCAATATAACTTCTACCAGAACTTTTAAAAAAAGAACGGTCTGCAACAGGCAGCGGTGAATTCACCTATTTTGTTTGGCATCTAATTGGTTCTATAGCGTACGCGGACGACCTCATTGCGTACAGAACAGGTCCAAGGATCGAAGTCATCAGAGCACTCTTGCAGCGTGACTTCGATAAGATTCAGCAATATTGCGATGACTGGACTGGAAGCTGAAAATAAACGTCCAGAAATCAGAAACAATTGTATTTGGAACCCCGTTGGCTCGGGCCACATGGGATACGAGAAAGAACTGGCGAAAGCAGGTGATCGTTGATCTACATGGCCACCCAATGCCAAGCAAAATAGCAGTCAAGTACCTCGGCATCTGGCTAGATCAGTATCTATATTTTAACAAACATATGGATGCGGCTCTGGGCAGGGCTAGAGAAGCTTTTGCTTTGACGAGGCGCGACAGTTTCACAGCAGTCAACTTGATAGCAGAGTGAAGGTGATTTGCTACATGGCTCTCATAAGGCCGTGCCCTGTGTGGTTCAATGGTGTAACGTCTCAAATGAAAAAGATTCGGGTGTTTGAGCGACAGTTTCTGCGTACCTGTCTTGGATTGCACAGAAAACCAGAGTCGGAGTACAAAAAATATTATCCAATTATGTCTTTTACAACGGGGCTCAAATAAACATAATCGACAACTTCATGATAAGACTGACAATACTGACGAACAATGGGGTGATATTTGGGGCTTACACCCCAACATAGAATATATGGAGAGAACAGGTTTCAGAACATTTGTCCCACTGGAGACTTTCCTCTATTTTGGCATGATAGGTTTGATTCCGGATAGGTCGGCAGTTCCACTAATCTATCACGTCTGCCATAAGTCCATGGAACTACGGGTCCTTTACAACCGAGTCACGTCGCCGCAGTAGGCGGTGAAGTTGAAAAGCTACTCCGATTCAGTAGGGCGGTCTCAGATCGCGATCGACAGGACATTATAAAACGTCAAACGTTCTGGTGGTTGCCGGAGCTCGGAGCAACATATTGAAAATGTTACTGATAGCGAGTGGTCAATGGCTGGCTTGCAAAGGCTTAGAGTTTAAGTTAGGGTATAAACATTATATCGCTAGTAAGGTACTGGAGATTTGAGTACAATATGTAGAAATGGTGAAATAAGATGTATGTCAAAAGAGGTAGTTTCTTCCAGAGTATTAATATTTAGGTCAAAATAATTGAGAGAGACAACAAATCAACGGCACTTCTGCATAAATGTGAAGGCTTTGTGATTGCTCGTTCATATCACATAGCAATGAAATGGAAAACATGATGTCATTAAAATAGACTTAGGTACACAGTTTTCCATTTCAGGAAATAACTCTTTTCATGATGTCAGGCAAACAAAAAAAAATATACAATAACCCTTCTCAAACTTGTGCTGCCATAAAAAAATTACTAACTCATCGTCATTATACCAACTGTTCTCATACCACCCGCTACTTCAAAAACAACTTAAGTCCAACTTTCGCAACACAAAGAAGTAAAGTCCAACAAAACTTAAAGCGATAATATAATTATATCAGAATCCCAAACAATAACCCCCTGTTTTCCTTAATATTCCTGTTCTTTTCCTTCTTCGTCTTCGAAAATACCAAGGAAATTCAACCCATTTCATCAGCCGTGCAATAAAACACTTCAACATCCAGCATCGCACTTTCCACCACCCCTTGCGCTGCAAGAAGTAACAAAAGGACGAATAAAAAAATGAAATAAAAAAAAAAAAAAAAAACAATCCTCCTACAGCATTGCGATACTTTCTAATTTAATCTTTCTTTCCGCTTTGGAAAACATAATATTAAATATTCGTTATGATAACCGTTATCCCCAGGGCAGTCAGCCACTGAGTTAAGCCCACCCACCCAGTCCTCCTAATTTCAATAAATATGAAATAAAGACCCCTTCCGCTATAATGCGAGTGCCGGGTTTTTTTTTTATTCTTGCCGTTCTCTAACTTTACTTGCCGTTTCCGTTCCCGTTCTCGTTCTCGTTCTACAAAAAGATGAAAGTCACAGCATGCAATTGGAAATTTTCCGCTTCGCGTGTCGGTTCGGTCGCCATCATCCAGATTTATGCATACTGCTACCAATTTATATTGCATAAGTGTATTTATTCAAGCAAATATGTGTTGTGCACCTTTGTGTGCACTAACTTTGCATAAATTGCACACAATACTCGCCTCTAAATTGAATTTTCCCTCGGTGAGAGTTTCACTCACTTTTGTATACTTAATTTGAATTTTTCTCTTTACCTCCAATGCAAAATGCACCAGCCCTGGTAAATATGGTGAAGTCGGTTTCATACCCCAACACAACCAACCCACTAAACAACTATAGAGTATCCATTCACCTTTGCAATATGAAGCAAACGGCAGGGATGCAACTAGCACTGGACAAGACAGCTTCAATGGTAACAAGGCATAGAATAACTTTATATTTGTGCTTCTTTGAAAATAAAATAAACTCGAATGTTTCGCTGGTCTTCTCCTTTTGTGTGTCTTCGTCGTTTTGAAGAAAACTTTTATAAGAAACTAAAATAACTAAAAAGAACTCTATCAAGGACAAGAGGCGATTTTCTGTGGATTCTTAACAAAGCCATAAAATGAACTCACTCGGAACACATTTCCTTTATTTAAGTTTATTTTGATAAAAAGAAAAGAAGTTGCGGTTTGCGGATAGTGGATTCCAAGAGAAAACTTCAACTTAACGAGAAGTGAAAGACAAGCTAAGGACTTTAAGGAATAGAATTTGGATTAAATTAACAAAAAATTTAAAAATGAATCCTTATCTCACCTGTCTTCACTTTGTTTTATATAGTTTTGTAGCATGTTGGAGCCTAGTGACTAAAGACTTATTGAAATACACTGGAACTCAAGGCTACCGTACATCCATAAGAGCACGAAATATATCACTAGAGGCTTATGTGCAATGACTGTACTGGGGAGAAATATTATCGAAATCGTTTCAGTAGCTACAGAAAGAAAAATCTGATTCACTCTAAGCCAGTCTTCATGAAATGAGCCAGCTAAAACGTTTCTTAACTTTGAGTAGCCGGTCTGTTTCTTTTTACTTAAGCTCATCTTCCCTCGCTACTTCAGTTATTGCTTTTGGCTGCGAATTTCTTCATTTCTTTTATACCCAGCTCTTTTGTGATGCCTCATTATTATACAGCATCCTACTATTTATATCACTGAACATTTAATTTAGCAGTTATCTAGAGTTTTAACTAAATATGTCACAAATCAGTACATCTAGGACTAAGAGCTAGTCTATTTTGTGCAATAGCTATCCAGATTTTGGACGAACGAAGAAATTTCCACTAATTATCTGTGGTTTGAGAAAATGCTGGGTAACTCTAACTGTAGAGGAAATATATGGCTGAGCACGTTTTTATGCTTAGAGGAGGAAAAGTTTAATGTGGCAATACAAACAAGTCTCATGAAGTTATTTTGGCTAACGGATATCAAGTATTATGCGGCTCTCTTATTTTCGTTGGGGAGCATACTTTCAGCCTGTCTGCATTCAACTAAAGCATGCCATACACGGTTCTGCTCTTGGTAGATTCAATTGTAGAAGCCCTACTACTAAGAAGTCTGACAGACCCAGCGCTCGTAAAAGATCTGAGAAAGATGTTTGTAGTGACAAGATGATTCAGCGGCGATGGCCCGGAACGCAGACAATCCTTAAACAATCCTTAAATACCTTCAAGGTAGATAGAAGGTTGAGTGGAGCCTTAAGCGTTGCTTCGCTCTCGCTGCAGACCCAAATCTTAAATCCAGTCATTTTTCGCAACGTAGTCTATAGCAATTGGTATAGCAAACCTCTCCGTTCAGAAAACGGATGAGTGACTTGCTAGCTACGCAATCTCCTTGAAATTAGGATAACAGTCTTTTCTGGCTCAGATTCTAACGCATACCAGTCCTTATTAAGAACGGTTAGCAGTGTATTTTAGTGTCCCGTTTTGCCACCCATTGGTCCAGCTGAGGCAAAAACATAAAGAGTGCTTTTTTAGAGGTATAGAAGTTCGAATTTAAATAAAACACAACAAAATTCTTTTTTGGCTTAATTGAAAAGATATTTTTATGCCAATATTGTTTAAATATAACATCAGGCATGTGGCTGCCGCAGCTTGCTCCAATGAAGCCAAGTCTAGAGGTCCAACTTCCAACCACTTTTCGAGCATTCGAGGCCGTATGTCGGCAATAACGCCACGAATGTTGGCCTTCAAGCTCCCTAACATTTCTGGTTTGTTGACGTAGACGAGCGACTTCACATTGCCCCAAAGAAAATAACCTAATGGTGTCAAATCACAAGACAATTATTCGAAATTATGCGCTCATCGAATGTTTCCTAAAATAAATCGATTGTGACGTGTGCTGTGTGGCATGTAGTGCCGAATTTTTGAATCCAATTCTCATCAACATTCATGCTATAAAATTCGGCATAAAGATAGTCGTTTATCATGGCTCTATACCAGTCTCCTTTAACAATAACTGGCTCGCCAGCATCATATCGAAAGAAGTATGGCCTAATGACTCCACCGTTTTTCGGTATGTTTTTGTGGATGTAATAGCACCTCAAGGTACTCATGTGGATTATCTTCACTCCCAATGCGGCAATTTCGCTTGTTGACGTAACCATTCAACCAAAATAAGCCTCATCACTGATAAAAATTTTGCGATGAAGATCAGCATCGAGATCAATCTCATTTTCGGCCCATACACCAAAATCAAGACGCATTGCATGGTCTCGCGGCTGTAATTCTTGCACAAGCTGGATGTTGTAAGGTCGTAAGCCAAGATCTTTGATCAAAATCTTCCTTAAAGATGGACAAAGCTCCAATTGCTGAGCACGGTGGCGAATCTATTCATTCGGGTCCTCTTGAAAGCGGCAATTGTTTGTTCGGTGTACACTGTTCGACGTCTCTCCGAAAGCGTAATGACATAAAGTAAACGTAGCGCGGAAACGATCCATAGTTAAACGAATTAATTGCTCTGATGGACGATTATATCGACCATAAAATAGACGGAGCTCTCGGTAAACTTCGCGAACTGAACAATTATTTCCAAAATAAATTTGCACAACTTGCAAGCGCTGTACTTTTGTCAGCCTGTTCCTGATGAGATGGCAAGCCAAACAGAACATAAATGACGTTAGAGTTGGCCGATTTAACCACAAAATGTTAGCTTTGTCCCTATTCGAAAAACCAACCTCTAAAAAAATCACCCTGTAGTACGACCAGCCATTTTTCGAAACGTATAGTTTATAGTAATTAGAATAGCAAATCCCTCCGTACGGAAAACGGATGCGTGACTTGCTAGCTGCGCAATATTACGTCATTGCTTTTCACAAAAGCAATATTTTTCCGTTCTATTATTGGCTCTGTAACCCTCCGTGAAAATAGGATGAGTCTTTTCTGCCTCTGATTCTAATGCACACCAGTCCTCAACTGAAAAAAGGTTAACAGTGTATTTTGGTGCCCCGTTTTGACACCCAGTGGCCCAGCAGAGGCAAAACTTATGTTTCTTTGAAGCTTAGCTAAGGAAACGAAATCGTTTTCATATTAGAAATAGTCTTATCGTAGCCTTTTAAGTTCAAAATACAGAAAAAGGTGACAGACCTCTCTATCTTACCAAAATCCTTGGCAATTTTGAACTTTGCGGTGGATCCAACGTGATTCTTGACCTGAACCGTTGATGCAAATGTTAGATTTCCATTTGAATGGATGATGACGCTTTTAAAGGCATTTTGGGCCAAACTAGTCAATTTTGTGAGAAGAGAACACTAACAGAGAACAAATTACACAGCAATCGATAATGTTCACGGCAACCGGTACTTTGAAGAAAGTACAGGCTTAATTCAACAGGAAGCACAACAACGCCATGGACTTAAGGGTACAAGGGAGTAGAATATTTCGAAGAGTGGTCAAAATCGTTCGGTTTGCAAACAGGAGATTTTCTGGTTCATGCATCTGCTTCTGATCAATTACTTTCTCCTAAGTACTTGCGACTAAGTAAACGAAGTTGAAACTCAAAGCTGAGTTAAATCACGAAAATATGGCAACTACTAATGTTTAAGAAGTTCATAAACTTTTCTATGTGTTGATCCAACAACCAAAAGTAAAATGTTTGAACTAATTCATTCAGAAACACATACTAAAAGTATTTACTGGCTTTTCTGATTACTTTATGGCCAATATATCAAATTTTATTGTCATTAAATTGCTTTTGAAACGCATTGTAAACAAATCTTCATAATTCGTAGTTCACACGGTAAAACAAAAGTTCAGTTGTTTTTGCTTTCCCCAGCAGCCAGCACATAAGCAGCAGAAATAGCTTAATTTTTCCTCCAGCATACAGCGCTAGGATCTTAAAACATCAAAGCCACTACCTCTGGGATTTTTTTTCCTCCTTCATTTCAACTAGAATTTCACATCAGCCAACATTTGAAAATGTAAGCACAAAAGCCTCCATAGTTTTATTCCAACTTGTCACGGTGTATAGTCCTTTAATGCAAAACATCATAAATTTTCTTTTCAAATACACGAAACACGAGTGTGTCTACTACATTCACACCCCCAGAGACTGTTCGTGTTCATATCTCCAAGGAAACAGTTTCCATTTGCAGCATTTCATCACACCAAGTTTATGTTTTTCATGGCTACTGCACCAGAACAATTATATTCCTTAGCAAAGTGGAAAGTGCCATCCTCTCACCTGTGGAAAGTTTTTCATTCTCTAGTTTTTTTCCTGTGTACCTACCCCTTGATAATACTTTCTGCAAATTAACATTTGAGGCAACCTTCAGACACAAATTACCTTAATTAATTGGCCCAAACGAGCATTGTAATTATTATATCATCGCTTGACTAGCCTACTTTAATTTATTAAATGGTTCTGGTCTTGAAGAATACACAAACACAATATAATGAGCTCGTTAGAGAATGAAAATTGAACAAGTTAATGAAGCAGCTGTTGTGGCCATTTTCGGTTAGTCATTGTAATTAATTTCACCTTTTTTTTTTTGATAGGACATTTTTATAATAATTTCAAATTTTTTAATGTGTTACAGAAAAGTTTGCTGCGAAAATAACCAAGCAACATGTATCTAGGTAGCATCATCCTTTGTCCCTGTCATAATAACCTTTAAGCAATGGTCTATAACTTTGGCATGAACAGGGACACCTTTGAAAAGTTTTCCGAATAACAAGTCCACTTTACATCCTTCTACTACCTACCGATGTTGTAAATCGTTCATCACATCACGTCTTTGCATTGTACAAAAACTGAGGACTGGGACTACTTTAGAAAACTTTCATCGAAGAAAGTTTAAGGTTCTTAAACCCTTGAACGTGTTGTTGTTGGTTAAAAGGAACTGTGTGTATCGTTAATGGTGCTCATGACAAAGTTTGTTGCTCTCACAACTATATAAAGTAAATGACCATTGTAAGGAGTATCACTCAAAATCTGTCGCGCAAAAGCGGTAACTGGTGTATGAAGGCAATGGAGTCATTTTGTAGAGAAGTTCATTATGTTGAGTATGTTTGTAGAATCGTTCTTTGGACAAAACTTTTTTCATTAATTCATGAACAGTATTTAGTATTTTTTGTGAGTTGAAATAAATGAAAAGAGTCTCCTCCGTCGAAAGTCTTTTCAAATTCAGTGCAAGTCGCAGAAATGAAATAGTCGATATAACAGGAAGAAATTAAACAAGTTGACATATTGGTAAGTAGTAAGCGGAAACATCACACAAATGTACCAGTTGCCACCTACCTTACATTCTGGTCCTTGAAAAGAGCTATTACGGTGCAATGTGAACCAGGCACAGCAATTTTAAATATCAAGGAAATATATGAATGAAAATGAGTGGTTAATCAGTTTTTTTTCGTTATAGATAGATAGATTGATAGATAAATAGACAGATAGATAGATAGATAGATCTTTATTCAATATAGTAAACAGTACATAGAGTCATTGAGAAAATCTTGAATAAATAAGGGCATGACATAGCTGTCGTCTGCCCGTTATTTCGTTATATTATGGCCTGGCGCGACATTATACTCTTTGTGGCAAGATTTCTCAGCTTCAGAACCTTAAAACAAGCAAATCACTTATTTTTACTTCCCATACTAATTCAACTACGGTTAAACACAAGCTTTTTGATAGATTTGAAAATTTAAAAACTGTATTTTTTACCAGCTATGTGCTAGGTCTCGGCTCTAAAATGACTTCAATTAAACTACCTACTGATTAAGAGAACATTTGTTAGCCACTTACAACACTTAAATGAAAAACACAAGTCATCCCATAGAGGTATACATTATTACTAAATAGAACACCGGATTCCGTATCATTTAAGACAACTTACGTTTTAACAACAGCTGGACATTAGCTCGTTACTCCGTTAATTGTTAATTAACTAAGTTAAGATTTTGATTAAAGGATTAACTTTTGAGTTAACTTTTAAAAATATAAACGGAGGCATTACTTTCGTTATAATATGCAGAATTCTGTTAGTCTTCAATCCAATGCCTACTATACGGCACCTCTCACGATATCCCTAGTTTGTATCCAAGGAGAAGCTCAAGCATATCTCGGATCACTACTACCAACAATTGCAGCAACTGAGTATTTTTTAAAAAGTATTAAATCCAAGGGCCTAGTTCATTGCACAGCTTTAGCTAAAAAAAAGGTTTCGACCGTTCCTGAATAATGAACAGTGCCAACTTGCCGCGGCATTTCACCAAAAGTTCCAGCTAATATGGCTGGCAACGTTTGACAACAGTAGAGTAGATGCAGTAAAAAAGTACATGAAAAAAAGTTGAATATGTATTTGTTTTCTACGGGTAAAGACATTTTAACACCAAAACGAGTCTCGCTTTCAGGCGAGAACTTTAACATGTTGATGTTCATGAATGGGATTATACAGCCGTATCTATAAAGAACTTTTAAACATTGATTAGATTTAATTGCCCTTTAATAAACACTTAAGTAATATATGTATTGCTAAGAGCCCTCTCAACTTAAATGCGGATAATGACGTTTAAAGCTCTCTTAAATCCAAATTAAAAATTCATTGTGACGTTTCGGGAAAATCGGTGTCAATTTTGGTCTGTTGTTTTGGTAATATATTTTAAAAAAAGAAAAGTTGGTTGTATCGTTCTGGAATGATATTTATACACGTATGAAGGTAAGTAAAGATATATTTGTTTCTTCTTTATCAATTTATCATATATATTATTTCAGTGGAAAAGCAACCTTCGTCGTACAGCAAAAATTCTGGCCAAAGTCAACAACATACTTTCATCAACAGAGTGGAAAAAAACACCAATCCATATCCACATTTGCATTGGATCCCCAAAGTCAGGATATAAGAATGTAGTTGTGGAGAAGTACAGCCCAAGAAGCTCCACAGTGCTACAAGGCCAAATGCGTTGTTATCGCAACAACCATCCTCGTGAGTACGGTTCTGAAAGGTGTAATGTACTATTACAAATTCACTCCATATCAATTATAAGACACAACCAAAACAACCAAACCATGCGATGCCCGATACATATCGCAACACAACAACACTACAGGCACTTGAGTCTCAATGCGTTGAATGGTATTTGGTATTTTGAGTTCGTTCATTTTTTACAACTCACACCCACTTGTCTCCGAAAGGTGTATAAGACAACCAACCCAAGACATGAGAAATCAGTCTACGCCGACCGTGGCAAGAGAGCGATCATCTAGGAAAGGTTCAGGTGAGCATAATAGTTTCCAGCGCTATCTCGTTGTGAATTTAATGGCTGCTGCTATCTCAGAGCAACCATTAACCTGCGCTTCCTAGTATCATTACAGGCTTTTACCAAGAACCCAGCGTGACCACAAATCCGAGCTCAGGAACTTGAAGCCCAGGACAAGAAACCGTACTCCGAGTGTCCCGAAGACCAATCCACGCGTAATCCAGAATAGGAGACCATCATTCGATTGGCCTGAAGATTCATATGAGAACCTTTAAATGAAATCATAAATCATTGTACCGAATGTTATAAGAAAATTGTAAGTTTAAAACTTTTTGCACAAGTTCCACATCGTTATTCCAGCTTTAGATCATCCAACCCAGTTGCTGATATCTCAGAATACACCGAAGTCGAGGTCATTAAAAATCCTGAATGGAAATTTGTCGACCGACTACTGCAAAGTCCAATCGTTCCAAAGTCTATCGCAAAAGCTGAGTACCCATCTGGATGGAAACCACCACAGCCGGCAACGAAATTAAAACACGATTATTTTGTTGCACGCACCAAAACCTAAATGGTTCCTGTTTACTTGCAAACCAAACACCGCGGTCTTCGTCGTTTGATAATCATCAGATACATTCAGGGTGATATTTGGGCACTTGAAAACGAGGAAGGACTATTGCAAGACGTGTAAAAGAGCTCAGTGGACAAATACACTTTCATGGAGATCATGTAAAGGTAGTCACAGACTGGCTACTTGAGAAAGGTTTCTAGATTCCCAAATAAACGCAGGCTGCTTCATTGAGAAAAAACTACCATTGCCTTTTTAGTATCATTAGTGCACTCTTTTCACAATAAAACTCTATTAAAAAATATCAAAATGTATCACCCAGTTTTGTTGGTAATCCAAGTAAGAAGACATCTCGAGAACTCGCCATTAAGTCACCATCACGTTAATGTAGCAATTCTTTTATGTGACTTCCGTATAGCCTTCCAGTCTTCGATTATGTCCTCTTCTTGCAGCATATAAAAAATATATGGACCGGTGACTAAACTGCTTTTTTGCGTCCCGGACTCGGACTTTACTTGTTCTCTTATCAGTTCCCCAATCTGCCAATGAGATATCCACATTGTGTCGGTCTTCTTCTAGTCGACATATTTTTTCCTTCAGTTCTTCAAACATTTGATCCATGACCAGTTGTTTTTTACTCTGCAAAACTCACGTTAGTAGGTAATTTTTGATGTTTTCTGTATGACCTTGGCTTACCGCATAATTTTGTCGAACAGCTTGTTTTCATCCAAAAGAAACTTGTGCTCAATGTTGTCAAGTCTGTAGCGCTTCAGGACGTCAAAAAAGCACCACATACCCACATTGCTTCATCTAAAGAATTTGAAAATCAACTCATTAATCTCAAAAATGATTTTGCCTCTAAATTTTTGAAATTGATTCAGTTTTGACAAACAGATTTCAATCATATAATCAAATAAGAAAGCTATTTAAATACACGAATTTTTTTTTATTTTTATTTTCTGTATTTGTTTACAAAGGAATGGTTGTCAAAACGCAGTTTAAATTGAACTAGA
Organism: Melanostoma mellinum; assembly: GCA_914767635.1. Taxonomy (NCBI): domain Eukaryota; kingdom Metazoa; phylum Arthropoda; class Insecta; order Diptera; family Syrphidae; genus Melanostoma; species Melanostoma mellinum. The sequence goes on from OU612059.1 coordinate 9,716,988, forward strand.
TTTCTGTTTATACTAATTTATTTTGACACAAATATCAATTAGTCTAGCATCAGTGCAGAATCGATTATCGATAAGAATTTAATCAACCTCTTTAAAATTTCAATTAAATTTTAATTGAAACTTAACTAATTAACGTCTATGAGACGTCTTAAAAAAATCTAATAAATACGGCTGCTTATGTCTGACGATAAGCCGCCTGACAAGTAAATATATCGAAAGTATCCCTCTTAAACAATGAGGGTGAATAGTACCCACAAGCCACAAATAAATTTAAATAAACTAGAAAGTACAATCCTTCCGGTTAGTAATGGAAAATAATTTCATTCAAATGGCTGCCTCGGCTGGCCTTACAGTAGTTTTCACAATCTGTCCAATTTTTTAGCACATTATCGATTGTGTGCAGCTGTATTTCACCAATGGCTTCACGAACATTGTCCTTTGAAGCGTCAATTGTCTCTGGTTTGTCGGCGTAACAGTTATCGTTTACAGCACCCTACAAATAATAGTCGAACGGTGCAGCTCCGAGGTAGCCTAACGACATCAGATCGGCTGTACCGTAGCGCCGCGCCGTTCTGTTCAAACCAAATGTTGCCAACATGGCCCGATAACGATCGTCATTGACTGTAACGGCCACTCCTTGCTCATTTTCGAAGAATGCCTCTGGACCAAATCCGCACCAAATAGTTACCCGTTTTGGGTGTATTGGCTTTTCAATGTATGCATGCGGGTTTTATGTACCCCAATGCGACAATTCTGCTTGTTTACATACTCGCCTAGATCAAAATGAGCTTCATCTGAAAAGATTTTTTTTTTTTGGCAAAATCGGCATCTTCTCTAAGTCGATCTCAGGCTCACATAGCGAACTTCGAATTCTTTGAAAGAAGAAGGATTCAAAATCATAGATGCTACCCAGCATTTTTTGGTTAAGAAGTTGAGTCAAAATGTCTTTTGACTCAACTGTCAATTGTCATTTGTTTCTAAATTGCACCTCTTACCCAAAGAGATTATAAAATCCCATTGAGAAGAATAATTTTTCAATGAGTATGATTATACATTGAGGCCAAAGACGCCTTAATGTGTGTGAATGCAGATTGAATATTGAAAAAAGAACCAATTCCTTTGACTTCGAAGAAACTCAGAGAATTTTCCTGGATGATAGAAATGAAGCAATTTCCAACAAAGAAACCTTCCATTTCAAATCTAAAAGGACCGATGAATCCTAAGAGACTAATAGAATTCCATTCAACACTTCGGCGGCGGTGGTGGAGTAAAGGTTGTGACAACAAAAGACGAAAACATTTCAATTAAAATTCTGTCTTTGAATAAAATATCATTTGCATCATCTAAAAGGTTGCTAGACGAGACACAATCAAATAGAAACATCGTGAAGTCAAAAGCAATTCCTTGTCTCCGTCTGTTCTAATTCCCTTTGGGCTTCAATTAAACTTTCTTGACCACAAAAGGACCTTCGGATTCTGAAGCCAAAGACAATAGCTAGCAGCATATTTCGCAAAAAAATAGAAACAGGAAACACAATCATGAAGTGTAATCTCGACTGTCGTTTGCCTATCCGTTCAGACAGAAGTTTCAACTTCAAAGTAGCTTTGCATAGAGCTATTCGGTCATTTTCCTTTTTTCATTATCCTTGTGGTAAATAAGTACACAGGCAGGCAGTTTGTCAACAAAATGAGAACTCCACCAAGAACTGCTTTTTAAAAATGTGAAGGTAAGGACGATTTAAAATTTAGAGAGGCCTTTGAAGACCCTCAATGCAAACGAATAAAGTGTGTTCTACGGTTTGTTCCTTTCGACCAAAGAAAAAGAAAAAGGGCAAATAATCTCATTCATAGTCCAATGACTCATTGTCAACTTGTCAACTCTGCCAGTGGCTAATTGATGTCCACCGTCCCATCATACTTATTCTCCCAGACCATCCAAGGACATCTCAAATATCTTTCCGTACATTTCGGTAACCACAATAAGGAGCAAGGAGAGTAATTGATTGCAGAAAATATGTACACACAGCCACAATGACCAATTTCTACCAACCGAAACTTTATCGATTGAACATTTTCATTTTTTATTTCATTCGGTAGAAGTAAATTTTAAATTGCTTCCTGTCCGGAAATTTCTGGTCGAGTAAGTGGTGTCTGTGATGTTTCCTCGAGACGTGGCTCCAGTTTTTAATTAAATGATATTGGTTTACTCCTTTCATATTGCGAGAGAGTTTTTTCTTTTAACCCAAAGCCTGATTAAGGTAGAACTTGGAACGGCACTGCATGCATGTCAGTAGCGGAAATTGGATAGCAATGCTTACAGAAATTCAATTTCGAAATTGAATCTTCTTCTCTTTGAAAACGCTCGAGACGTTTTATATAATTTTTTTTTCGTACTTTCGTTGTGCTTACACATTGTTGCTTATACCTGAAACTTTTGCAATAGGAGACGGTTGTTTCACTGTTTACACTGTTTCGTGGAAAATTAATTTTCATAACTGGTTGGTATTGAACTGAAACAGAATTCAAAGAGAAACCACATAGTTTTGTAGTGTGCTGTTTTGTCTTCAACTCGAAGCTATCGTTTACTGCTATCTGTTGTGGTCATGTTGCTCCCAAAATGTCTTCTTCATTTCTGTAGATTTCCAAGAAATGGCCTTGGAGTATAAATTAGACTGCGTGTGTAGTAATAGTTGTTTGCGTTATTTATCTGATGCTGAATGGTCTGTGAAAGTAGCAGAACCATGTAGGAGTAGAGCTTTATGAAAAAAAATTATTGCAATTCTGCCAGTGAATTTACTATTTGGATTTCAATCTGATCATGACTATGAAATATTTTTCGAAAACCCATTTTTTTAACTAAGGTATTTTAAGAGGAAGATATTAATTGAGTAAATATTTTATGGTTACACTGCGCTTTTTTGAAAAACCGATAGGTGGCCTATACAAGGTGCCCCGTAATTCGTGTTACATACTTAGGGATGTGATTCCAGGTCATATTCTAAGAAAAAATTATTTTACTGTGAAGTTCGTTTCTCAACTTTGACGCTACTTTTTGACATTTTTCAAAAAGGCTAACTTTGGTGTACCCTGATCTGTGTTAAACTCGATTTCTCTATCAATACTGATGGCTGCGACCTTGTTTTTGATTTCTTTTTTGAGAAGATAATCCCTAAAACTGTATTTAAATTGGACTCCTATAGGTTTAGGGTTGCCAAACTAAATGGTGTGCAAGTTTTCTTTCCCAAGATTTTTTTTTACCTTGAACTCATTTTTTCAGAAAATGCCTAGTAAACATAGAGTTTCTTTATTTTTTCTAAATGAACAAAACAATAATAAATAAAACTCATATTAGTCCAATTTAAATACAGTTTTAAGGATTACCATTTCTCCAAAAAATTAAGTCTAAAACTAGTTTCTACCATCAGTATTGACAGAGAAATCGAATTTAACACAGGTCAGGGTACACCGAAGTTAGCCCTTTCTAAGAAATATAAAAAAGTGATGTCAAAGTTGAGAAACGGACTTTGTTGTAAAACAATTTTTTTCTTAGAATATGACAAAGAATCACATCCCAAAGTAAGTAAGTAAGAATTCATTTTATTATCCCGAAATATGTAACACGAATTACGGGACACCCTGTATTAACAGCGGGTATTGCCACCTATCTCTAAAATTGTTTCGAAAATCCGATTTGGAATGAAGTCATAGAGTTTATTTATATACAGTGCTCATCACTTAATTAGACAGGTCTGTGTTATGAATGTAATGAAAGAGCATTATTATGCGATTAGTTTGGGAAACAATTCTCTTAAAGGTTAGGTACTGTTACTCTTATACGCCCACTAAATTTATTTTATTAAAAAAAAAAACTAAGGTTTTTTGGCTCATGTGAATAGGTTCAATATCAAAATATGGAAGAAAACAAGAAAGTTAAATAACTAATTAAATATTTTATTTTTCACGACATTTAGTAATTTATATTATTAGTGGGTATTGCCACCTATCTCTGAAATTGTTTCGAAAATTCGATTTAAAATGGAGTCATAGAGTGTCTCTAGATATGTCAGTGAAATTTTCACCCACGATTTCTTGATTCCCTTGATTAAGAACTCCTTGTCTTCATAGTGTACAATCTACATAGGACTGACATTTTTCTCTGTACAATTCAAAAACTTGCCTCAGGCCTCGGCCACGCAGTAAGCGGCAGAGCGGCTAAGCGGCTGAGCGGCGAGCGTTGCTTTTGAGCGATTAGTAGTTAAAATGCCGTTGTCAAGAACAGGTCGCCGTATTTTACTGTCGGAAAATCGTTTGTATGTGTACAAATTACTTAAACGTATACAAAAAAGAAGACGATTTGGTGTTCATTCGATTAACCAATTAAGATCGGAATTTGGTGAATTTAATCATTTATTTTTGAATTTACGAAGATTTCCAGATAGATTCTGGCAATACCATCCGCACGCTGATCAATCTCCAGACCAAGAAAACAACCAACTGGCATTTGTTCGATTGCAAATTCTTTTTCAAATGTTGAATCACGGATTGCACTTGAGCTTTATCGTCTCCAGTCACAATTCCATCGTCTACATAAATTGCCATTATATTTGTTTTTCCATTACCTAAGATCTTTTTAAATTCGTTAACGGATGCACTCATTCCACTCAATATATGGACGCTTCGTCACTGATATAAATATAAAATGCTGTTTGCCACTCAGAAAATTAAAACATGTTTGGCTGCTGAGCGGCGCCGCTTTGCCGCTCAGAATTTTGTTTTGCCGCCCGCTCATTGCGTGGCCACTCCTGTGTGATTTCATATGTTTTAATTTTTTTTTTTGCCGCTCTGCCGCTTACTGCGTGGCCGAGGCCTTATACTTCCTGTAACCGCAAGTAAAACATTAGCTGACCTATACTGATCTAATGTAGAACATTGACATTCAGCACTATTTATCAGATGCATGATAAATTGTAAGTCACACAATACATTGTTATATTTGAACTTGAGAACATTTCGTCAACGATCTTAAAAACGTATAAAAAATTAGGAACAAAGCACACTCCAAGAAAGAATGTGTGTGTACCAAAAAATGAAAACTGAAGACATTATCCCGTAAGCCACAAGTCTTTGTTTGTAAACGGAATTATAAATCAAAATGAAATTTAATATGCTAATACTGAAATAATTTTTAAAATCGATTAGGCAGCTTTCGGAGGACAACAGGGCGGGATGTAATAAAGTCAAAACTATTGAACGCGTTTTCTTAGCGGTTAAGCAGCTTTTTAGTTCATGTCCCTGTCTTCATGCTTATTAGTGATAATGTGGCACTTTGACCGTCGAATATATGTATTTTCAAATCGGTCCAGTAGACTTTGCATTCTTGAAGATGTAGAACAGTCTTTGTATCTGAACGATAATGTTTCACTCTAATAGTGAAAGAGCTTTTGAAATAGGTAGTTGAGATCCCGTTCCCATCGGAATACAGGAATGAAATATAGTCATTGTCACTAAGGGATGTGCAGCATTCCAACGGATTTTGGAACCACTCCACCAGCTTCGAAGCCTTTGCTTACGTTCCCGCGGAAACGTGACTATAAAGCATATTCTTGAAAGACTTCATTGAAATTCGTTCTGTATTTTATGCCTAAAAGGCCAAAAAATTTTCACGCTTATAATAGAAGTAGGATCTTACACGCTTTTTTATGAAGTATTTAGATGCGATGCCATATTTTACGCTCATGAATGTATTTGAAACTTTGGAAGATCAGACTACGACCACAAATAAAATTTTTTTCGAGATTAAAAAGTGAATTTTAAGATAAATATAAGAGTTCAATGAAAAAAAAAACTTACTTCAACTACCCAGACCGTTGCACTACAAGTACAAGTAAGAAACCCAGTAACAGTCCTTTCCCAAATTATGTATCAAGGGCATTGGCATATTTATTTTAATGGCAAGCGAAGCCAATGCAGGCCTTGCAAGCTAAAAATTCGCGGTGGATATCAGAGAGTGTATATGGAACAATATTCGGAAATGTGTTCCATCAGAAAAAGGAGACAGGGCTTATGTTAATATTTTTCTATCTTAAGCAGAATCGTTCTACCAGACACTTACGACATGCATTAGCTTGACGAAATTCGGCCATGAACTTTCAACCTCTTTGAAGTCAATTAAGAGAAGCTATCTTAGGCCTTCCTTTCTCGTCTCGTCTTGGCCTTAGGTTGAGTCAGCTAATTCCATTTGCTTCCAAGCTGATAACATTTGATGGTATTCGTTGTCTAAGAGTGATGTCAGATAAATAATCTATGTAAGACCTGCAACTAATAGTCTCTGACCGAGTCTTTTGAACTACATCAGGAAGGCTTGAGTATTAAGCAATATGTATACTAATTGTATACTTAATACCATAAAAAGTCTACTCAATCACGTATTCACGTATTAGCAACAGAAAGTCAATAAAATCAGGTATGAAAGTATTCGGAAATGAGGAGGACTTATTGTCTGTATAAAACGATTCACTTAAGACGAAGATTCGTCCTTTGACAAAAAACACACACACACAAGGAATGTATGATTGGAGATCTGTACGCAGCCTGAAGCAATAAACGATTTTTATGGTCCATTACCGTAAATTATGGGAAATCCTTCAATTGAAATCAAATTCTGGTTTTGATACAGTTTTTTAATCTTAACGGCTTTGATCTGTTCTAAAGGACAAACTAAATGCTTTCCTCAAGTAGATAGTTGTTTGATGGCGACTAATACGACGTAAATATGTTGCTCATGGCAATAGATTTTTTATACCCACAAATTTCTGCTTTCAAAATTCTGCTGAATAACGTGTTGTCGAAGGCGCTATTCATTCATAAATATATTTTATTGCCTTCACACAGCCATGACATTTCAAATGAGTGTGGGTAGCTCAAGCAGAAATTTATTGACTCAAAATAGACTGCGCCCTTAATGCCTACATAACGTTGTAGAGGGAGTGAGAATACATTTTTGACAAATAGAGCTAAAGCTTAGTCGATACAATTTCGACTTGTTGCATGAAAATGTTCGCAACATTCTCACCGGAACTGAAACACAAAGCTGCAAGTCTACAAGTCAATAGCCACTTGTAGGGCTATATCCATTACGCTGATAGAAGAGTAAGCAAATTTGTAGCTTTGTGGTACCGCAACTTCTTGCACTTGTCACAATTCACTTGCAGTTTCGTAATGCAGGTCACACTGCTGTCAATTTGCTTATACTCCCACTCCCAGAAAATGAAGCCGCACATAGTTCAACTTTTTTTTAAAACAGGAGACTTATGCTTATCTGGAGCACTCAAGTCTAATTTTCGACTCATTGTACTATTCAAGGTGTTAGTAATTTCACATATAACCTCAAGGGTGGCGTCCAGATGAAACTGGGAGTCTGAAAGAAAAGTAGATGTCCAGTGCGGGATTCGAACCCACGCGTCCGGTCTATCTACTGAACACTTTACCACTGCACTCAGGCCGCCTTTGAACTTGCTTCGACTATGCTTTTTCTCAGACAGCCTTTCGCAGACAGTTTTATTAGAAAAACGCATGCTGTTCCAGTGTATCAGCATTACTGAAAAGAACATGCGCGGAATGTATTAATTAAAGCGAAAATGGCTACTTCCATTTTAAAGAAACTTCTATCTTCAAAGGATTTATCTCAAAACACAAAAATTTTAATTTATAAGACTCTTATAAGACCTATCGTTTCTTATGGTTTTAGTACGTGGTTTTCTATTTCTCCCACCGCAGCAAAAGAGTTAGAAAAGTTTGAAAGAACAATCTTACGATTTTGCAGTGGCAAGTATCGTAAACCAAACAAAAAATGGTATTCAAATTACACTTTGTATGACTTAACAAAGGTTAAGCCGTTAATGATATATATGACATCTGTATTAAAGAGCAGACTTGAATCAAGTCCAAACCATCCAAATCCAATAGTAAAAGGACTATGGGATGTAAATATTGTTAACGGAAGTGAAAATCATCAATACTACTTATCACCATTTGACCTTTTAAATGATAGATCACAAACATCAATAGAGTCTGAAAATACACTAATTTTGCCATTTTATGAGAAAGCTTCATTGAATGTCCTAAGAGGATAAAATTACATTTTTATTCTATCACATGAAATGATTTATTTTCATTTTAGTAAATGAAAAATTTAAATTGTTCTTCAAAAAAAAAGAATTGAAATAAGTTACATTAGTACAATTATAAATTTCTTTTTATTTGTATTAGTTTGTGCTATTCATAAGTTCTTGTTCCAATATATTAAATTGTATTTTGAATTAAGTACCTAACGTTAACTTATATCAAACTAAAAAAAAACTTTAGAAACAAAGAAATTGTTTATATATCTATGTATGTATCAAATACACCTCTTGTTATTTTAGTTTTAAGTTCTAGTCATTATTAGTTTTAAGTTAGGCCTTTAAGAGCCACAATGTGAACGTATGCCGGGAGCAAGTATACGATGAATAAATTAAGAGAAAACATTTTGAACTATGTAACCTCATTAAACTAACGAAAACTTATAAGCCAGACATACTTTATAAAGTCGGCAGCATCATAACAAAAAATTGTAATCAAAACTAAACTTGTGAATTTAAGTCTCAATAAAGAAAACTGAACTGAACTGCATTACTGAAAAGAAGTATGTGCTTCTATCGCTTAGAACACACATTTTATTGTGAATCATTTGAAGTATAATGCACGAATTCGACTGCTTACTTTAATAAACTTCAACCAAAGATACCCCGTACATCATCTTAACCAAATTTTAAGACCAGCTACACCAATTTCTATTAAAGTACTGCAACCATATTCCCTGTCAGTACCAGCACCTGAAAGGAATCCCCCTTAGCATAAATGAAAATGATAATTTAGAATTAATCTGCATTTACAACCGATGCACAGTGGTTCCACCGTAGGCCAAAATTAAAAAAATTCATTGCAACGGTTATAATAAAAGCCCGTTATAATAAGCTGAGAACATCCTAAAGTCATAATAAATGAAAACCTAAATGCCGTTAACTATTTACTTTCGAAGTTATAACATTGCAAACACATGACATTTGAATTTTAGTGCTCCAAATGTTAATAGGACTTCATTTGCTAGTTTTGACGTTTTCTTATCTCTTTGTGGAGCGTTTCTTTGATGTGGATATATTATTAAAAGGTTAAACCTCCACAATTTTTTTTTTTAAATCAATGTTAAACTAAATATAAACGTTTGCAAACTGGGCCTAGATAGAAAAACATAAAAAAAATGGAAAATCTTAATGTTATTTGCCTTAAACTTTTAACTGTTATGCCCCGCACTGCCCCCAAAGTGTTATATATTGCCAAAAAGGTCATTAAATATTCTATTAAGCACACGTTCCATCAGCTGCGGAAATTTGCGGTTTGATTTTTAATTAATTTTTAAGCGAACTAAGAAATTTATTATTTTTTCAACTTTGATCGCGAATAACTTCTGAAGGAAGTACTTTATTGAAAAATATCAAAATATCTTTTTTGTAGAACATTAAATTTTCTTTAAGAAACATGTTTGCAATATATCGTATATTGATTTGTTCCTTAATTAAAAAAATTCAAAATAAAAGAGCAAAATCAAACAAAAAACAAAGATTTGTTCCAATCACAACAGCTAAACTAAAGCAAACCGATCTTGAACCCTTTTAACGCCTTTATCTCAAGACTCCTAAGAGATACATCAAAACTTATGGCAGATTCGTAATCAGAGAGCCCAAATCATTAAAGAATAAATAGTCTTTAGATGTTATCAAGTGAGTAAGTAATTATGGCCGCCTTTGTTCGAGAGTGGAACCACTGTGCGATGATGGGCTGTTGCCGCAAAACTCATCGCATGTCCAACATCCCACCGCCATCGCTTGGTTAACTGAAACCTTCAGCATCACAATAAGATAATTTCATAGATACACATAAATTAAAGGACAAACCTGGACGAAATTTATTGCTTAAACTCTGGCTTGTATAGGAAGGTACTTTAGTCATATGGCATTGGCAATGTTTGTTTAACATTATTTCATGAAAGCCTCTTCATTCTGCTTTAGTGGACGTGTGAGCTTAGAGTAGGTATACCTGTGGTCCACTGAGAGAGACCAAGCTGCAGGCACACCCACATTAATATATATGGTAATTTAGAAGCACACATCCTTTCCGGAGGGAGAACCTACACTTTGGTAGACGTTGACAGTGGTGGCAACTTGACAATAATTAATGTTTATTTGTTTTACGGATTTTGCCAACAACCATCTGTGTCTCTGCTGTGTTCCTACCTTCCTGCCTTCCTGCTCTTGTGTTCATTAGAAAGTCAAGGAGGATTCAAACAAAGAATGAAAAATGAACAAGCAAACTGATACTTTGAAGTTTTTAATTTCATCGAGTTCGAGAGCTTCTCGAGTGTCTTGGATCCAAATTCGATTGCTTTGTCATTTCGCAGCAAGTTGTATGTTGAAGTTTTCTATTAAAAAACAAAAATCTACAGATCAAGACTTTCGTATTTGTAATTTGAAATTTAAATTTGTTTATTTATGTGCGAAGAGATTAGCTGGAGAGCTTTCACGACAAAAAAAAAAGCAATTATTCGACAAAAGAAAAATCTCTATCAGAAACAATGTTTGACGAAAAAGCACAAAAAAAGGCAATAAAACTTGTGCTCATTTCGGGTATGTCTGCATAAGTCAGCTCTCAACTGAAGGATGAAATTGATTCAAATTTTTAATTAAAGTCTTCTAATGGAAAAAAAGGAAAGTCAAATCGTTTGATTTATTGCATTGTTTCATTTCAAGTTCCATGTGATCTCATCGCGGGCTTGGGTCGCCCCCTCGCAATCTTCAAAATAAAAAAATAAAACAAATTCACTTAAACGACAGTTGAGTGGGCCGCCAAATTGTTGGAATGTTTTCCCATTATCAACTTATTGTTTTGTGGCAAGACTTGGCTATGGCACTGGTTTGGTTATTGAAATTTATTTCCCATGAGCCTTGAAGCGTCTCTGTATCCTTAAAGCGTATATTTCTTATCAATAAGAGTATTCTATCAAACATACAATACCTGAAACAGAAATTGTAACTCGCAATAAATCTTTCGATTGAATTGATGTCGGAAAAAATTCTTGTACAGGTATTCTTGAGGAATGGAGGCATAAATCATATCATTGGAAGGTGAGTAAAATATTGCGTTCATAAATTTAAGTAGTGGTGTGTCTAGGAAGTTTTCTTTGGAAGCAGAAGATGGCAGGTGGTCAGCTATCACAGGGCCTTGAATTCAGTAAAGCTGTTTATGTTTATGTTGAAGTTGACAACTTTTGGAAGTTACATAATAATTGTAATGAGAGACACATAAGCTCTGTCGCGAAGTTAGGATGATCATTCGCTCTTTAAAAATTTGCGACTCAATCTTTCTCTCCTCAAACGACAAAATGAAATGCGAAAAAAACAAGTTGGCAAAATCAAAGCCTCGGGAGGAATGGAATCCTAGAGCTTTTCTCTTTACCAAAACTGTTGAGGAATGGAGTAAAATTACAACTTTCTATTAATTCTCTTGTAACTTTCAAGACAGCAAACTCTGTAGTGTCCGTGGCATGAGCCCTTCTTCTTCTTCTTCTTTTTCATTTCCGGCGTTACGAGTAGTGATCTTGATGCGATCACAACTCTCCCATTTTTCCGCTTCACACTAGTGATCCGCCTGTGGAGTACGCCACGTTGACCTCAGAAAGCGTCGGCAAGCCTCCCGGTTTTGGATTGTTCCATGTCTGAAGCCAACCAAATGCTGCTGTTTTTGCATTTGCTTGTACCAGGTGTGTTTTGGCCTGCCTTTTCTTTTTCGTCGCGAATTTGTTGAAACGTTGTACGATATTGCCTTTTGGACGGGGTTCTGCGGATCTCTCCTTTGAACATGACAATACCAACTGAGCCGGTCGTGCTGAATTTTGTCCAAGATGGTACTTTTGACATGAAGGCTTCCACGGATCTTAGTACTTCTAATTCGATCAAGCTTTGTTACTCCTGCTGTCATCCGAAGCATCTTCATTTCGGTTGCCGTCAATTTGCTCTCATACTTTTTGTACATTGTCCAACATTGTGAACCGTATGTCAGAGCTGGACGGACAACTGCTGTGTAGAGTCTCCCCTTCAACTTAGGGGGCATTTTTCGATCACAGAAGATAGCGGAGTTTTCTCGCCACTTCATCCACCCTACGCTTACTCGATGATTGATGTCGTCATCACAAGTTGCTTCACTTCACCCGTGGCATGAGCCCAAGCATGTCTAACTGGTACATGGAAAGTTCGAGCTATACAAGTCCTAAAAACTTCAAAGCGAAAAATGCATATCACTGGTATCACATTTTTCTAGGAATGGACACATCCTACGAGGGCCGTCCGATAAGTACTTAGCCTCTCCGCCCAATAGTGCCACTATCGAAAGAGAAACTTACTATAGTGTAGTACATTTTTGTAGAAGGCTACTGTCGAAATTTCAGCCAAATTGGACTCGTAGTTTTGTTTTGACCGCGTGTGGAAGCAAACGTGTCAGCGGATTTCAGAAAAATGGAAAAAGAGCAATATCGGTCAGTGATTTGATTCTTGTTTTTGGAAGGGAAATCACGCAGCGAAATCAAAGAGCGGTTGGATGCTGTGTACGGTGACTCTTCTCCATCGATGGCGACCGTCAAAAATTGGTTCAACGAGTTTCAACGTGGTCGCACGTCGGTTTTTGATGAGCAACGCTCAGGTGCCCCGAAAACGGCTACCTCAGAGGAAAATGTGACAGAAATTTACGATCTCGTATTGGCAGACCGCCGATTGAAGGTGCGCGAGATAGCTGAGATAGTAGGCATCTCGAAAGACCGCATGGGCATGAGAAAGCTGTCGGCGCGATGGATGCCGCGTTTGCTCACTCCAAACAACAAACACAACTGTGTGACCACTTCAGAGCCGCGGCTAAATTGGTCTAGTTGGGCTATGAACTATTGTCCCATCCACTGTATTCTCTAGATTTGGCCCCGTGCGACTTCTTTTTATTTCCAAACTTGAAAAAATCACTTGCCATGCAGAAATTTGTATCGAAATTTGAGGTCATCACCGCCACTAAGGCCTACTTTGCAGAGCTCGAGAAAACGTATTTTTCAGATGGGTTAATGAAGTTGGACCATCGCTGGGTTAGGTGTATCGAACTAAAAGAAGATTATATTGAAAAATAAATCAGCACTTTTCCAAAATTTTGGTTTTTCTTTTGTAGGCTAAGTACTTATCGGACTGCCCTCGTAGCTCCAAAATGCGGTAGGTTAGATATTTACTTAGCTTCGTTGCGCCACATTATTTATTTAATTTTTTTTTATAATTTGCGCGCACTCAAAGGGTCGTGACTACCCTTAATATGTTAAGTAACACAGTACGAGCGTTAGGAAAAAGGGAGAGAATTTGAAAGGAGATACCGAAGAACATTAGTTGGAAATTTTTGAAGATTGTAATGAGAGGGAGAAACAGAGCTGGGCAGTACATTCCACATTCGCGTAATACGGCTGAATCTCGGAATCTCGGTAAAGTACGTCCGAAATTGGGCTCAAAGGTAAACTTATGGGCATTCCTAGAAGCGCGAATATTACGGTTGAATTGTTTAAGGAGAGGACAACTGGCAACTGGCTATGTCACAAGAGCACTGTTTGTAAAAAAACGGTAAAATAAGAAGAGACAAGAAATATTACGACGTTGTTCGAATGTCGTACTAGTTTCAATGGTGTTTTAATCTCCAATCATTTCAAACGCTCTTCTCTGAACACTGTCCAAAAGATGCAAGAGAGTTAAAGGAACACCTGGCCAAATATGGGAGTTATACTTCATCTACAGACGAGTGTACTTTTTGTTGAAGTCAGGTCATTGGGTTGCTGCCCTAGTTTCACGTCCGAAAAGGAGAGATGTGAACCTAAAAACGAATATGAAAAGCTTAAGGTTCTGTCATCGGGAAAACAATTTAGTGGATTAGTAGTTTCAGACAAAAAATTGTTACTGAAAATGAGAAAAGGGTCGTAGACAAATCAGAACCCTGGGGCACAACAGCATTTATTTTGTAGGCTTCAGACTTACACCCGTCCAATACGACTTGTAATGAACAGTTGGAAAGGTAGCTACTAATCCAGCGAAAAAGGAACTCATCCAAACGAAGAGCGCGCATTTTATATAAAAGAGCTTGATGCCAAACGCTATCGATTGCTTTTGAAATATCAAGAGCAATAATCTTACTTTCTCCAAATCGATGTAAAGATGTGTGCTACTGTTTGGTGAGATATACCATCAAATCACCAGTGGACCTATTGCTACGAAGGCCGTACTGCCGGTCATTAAGAAGCTTGCAATCTTCAAAATATTTCTTAAGCTGATAATTTATCAGCGTTTCCATGCCCTTGAAAGAAGTGCAATTGGTCGGTAGTTTGAGTGTGAGGAAGATTCGTCTCTTTTAGGGACTGGTTGGACAAATGCTGCTTTCCATCCACTCCTGAAGAGACTTGTAGAGTAGGACATTTGGAAAAGCTTATACGCAGTGGCTTTGACAGCGTGGAAGAATACCTCATCAAAACAAAAGCATGGATACTATTTTATGTATGTCGAGATCTTTCAGAACTCTGTAAGGGTGTGAAAGTAGATTGGTCCCATGGAATCATTTACGTGCTCAAATACTGGAGGAGCCATGACACTTTCTAGAATCATTAAGTTAGCGGCGAACAACTTCGCAAAAAGGTTAGCTTTCTCGAGAGAGCTTGCAAAATGAGTGTCGTTGGAACCGAAGATGTTGTTGTTTTCCGGATGTTTAAAGGGGCTGAAAAAATAGGCTTTTTGGGGATTTTTTTCAGAAGTACTACGAAATAAATCGAGTTAATAGAAACTTGATTTTATTATCTATATCAGTGCCTGCTTACAATAACTTTTTTTTGAAGCGATTTAAGTTGTGCAACGTTTTTGCGACGACGTCTTTTTTTCGGAGTCCACGGCCATCAATTTTTTCGATTATACTTATATACTAACTGCTATATAGAAGTACGTAGGATTTTTGTGATATATTGACTTTTGGCCAAATAGCAAATGAACAACGCAATATAAAAAGTCTTATGTACCTGCATAGACAATGTATATTTCAAGATATTTTAAAAATTTCAGGTTAATCGGTTGAAAATGGCTTGAGTTACGAGTCCGGCCAACTTGAAAAATACAATATTGAGATAAACGCGTTTAAAGTTTTGAGTTGTAGCAAATCATGAATAATTTTACATAACTTTTTATCTGCGATGACTGAAAGAGACGTTCGTCAAGTCTTAATCGTCTAGACTAGTCAAGCAATAAATATTTTCCATAACAACTGCCATATACATGCTCTACTTCCCTAACGTACCTTCCTCCTTGCACTCAGAAAAGGTGCTCGCTGCGGCCAGACGGCCTTGTACTAAAATTCAAAAACCGATTACCTAACGGTTTTTCCCCGCCATAATCGTCTGGGACATCATTTTTAGGGTCCTAAGTGACCATTTGGAATTTAAAAAAAATCAAATTTTTCGAAAATTCTAGGGTGGCCGAACCCCTTAAGCAAGCGACCAAAAATGTTTGCTTACTTTGGGACATTGTAGTATTTTTTGCGTTTGTTTTTGATCATGTAAAAATTTCGTTCGTCGAATATGCACGTTGCTTGCTTTCCTGTCTTTTTATTTACTTATATAATTATTTTAATTAAAAAACTAGCTGACCTGCCTAGGGTGGTGTTGTTTGGTTCTAACTTAATTAAACCACAGTTTACAAAAATCCCCCCAAAAATTTTTAGTTTTTAGTAATCGTCTATTTAAGGGAGGAGTTGAAAGGGTTTTTGAAATCAGTCCTGTAATTTTCCGGCCTTCATCCTATGGAACCGTCCCTTTAACAGGAACCTTCCCTGGACGAAACTACTCGTTTATTTAACCAAAATGTTTTATAAAAATCCATTGATCGGCTTAGGAGTCTATACCGCACATATATACAGCCATACATTTTCATACTTATAAAATAACTTTCTTAATAAAATAGTTTTCTGAGCACCAACCAATTGTTTTATGTATGCTATGCTACCTTTACGCCACGGTTAACACTCCGGGCATAGCAGTGAAAGAAATAAACTGGCTCCTTTTTCATTCCAACATTCAAAACACTAAACAACCATTTTGTTTATACTTCAACAGCCTAGAATATGTTTGAAGCATCCTCTGTCGTTCAATGCTTCGGAATTGGTCTTTTTTTCTATTTATATGCAAAACTAAAGCATCCTTGAATCACATGCCTCTCTAGAGCACTCTTTATTGGATTCATGTTGACAAATAAAACTGACGTTTGACTCTATTTAGCCTGATGCACCACTGAAGTATGAAACCTCATTCACACTCAATCTATTTTTGCAGAAAAAAATTGTAGGCACTTCAGCTTAGAGTAATAAATAATTCAAGCTTCCGTAACCCCTGTTTTCCTCTGTATTCTATTTTAATCGAAAATATTTTGCACCAACAACGTGCTCACTTCACCTACGTTTTCAGTGACAATTCAATAACACTTCTCTCCACACATAATCGGTTCATCCTTTGGCCCAGTTCCATCGATTGCTCTCCTCGGGTGATAGTATTTTCATGTCGATCTTTTTACTTGCTTTTGTTTCACAACAACCAAGGATTACATCTTTGTGTTTCAGAAAGTAAATAATATGAGTGCCAAGTTGACGACTTTTTCCAACACAGTAAACCATTTTCAGGTGCGCACTTCTTGGAAGAAAAACAACCATAAATCCCCTCAACAACAGTCTAATGTATTTAAAGTGTCCGACTAAGGTTGCCCTCTTCAATTAATTGGAATAACACAACACTTTTCTCACATAAACTCTACCTCTTCTTTATTACCATTTTGCTGATCCAGATGGGAGCCAGAGCTCCATTGAACATTAATCCTTGGTTTGAAGTAATTAAACGATAACCAGGTCTTGCAAGGATGGATTGTCTACTTTACGTCGTCTAAAGATTGAATTATAAGCTTTCACAGGGCATTGTGAGTAAACACATCAGGTGCAGAAGTAGATTCATGGTTCCGATTATAATTTATTCGCCCATTGAACAACTGACTTTAGAAGTGGAAGAAAGGATAAGGTATAAGTAAAAATGGAACACGTCTCTTCAGCAACCATGAAAATGGCAAAATACCAGCCTTTGCAGGGAACGAAAAAGTTTTTGAAATTTTTTTTGTCTTACATACTAAATTTATGCCTGAAGTTTGGATGATAACCTCGGTAATAAGGAGGCATCCTACCACACTAGTCTGATGAAAGAAATGATTAAGATAGTCGTTGAAAACTATGTATTCCTTGCGGGAAAATTTGTTTTCCGCAGGAAATATATCAAATCATAAGCTATAGGTAATGAATACTCATGTTGCTCCATCTGAAAAGAATCAAAGCACCAACCGTTACAGAACAAGTCAGTGAATCATTGAATCAAAAGACCCTTGAGTAAATTAGAAACTAAGTGTTTCTAGCTGACTCTTGGCAGCTCTTATTTACCTCATTAAGTGGACCAAAAAGTATGGTTTGAATGTCAACCCTACGAAAACAGAATTTGATCTCTTTACGAGAAATAGTTACCTTTCAGATATACTTCTAGCCAACGTAAACGTTATAGAAATGTACTTATCTGGGAACTGGTCCCAAAACTACTCACTGGATGACATCCAAAATAAGACAAGTCCACACATACATCTGTTTGATATTATTGCCATCATTAGAAAAGGCGTACAACCTTACAACCATGACCAAAATCCAAAGGTCAAGCAGTGCCATGAGAACGACACCAACAGCATCTCAGTAAACTATCCTGTCACTAGCTCCCGTAGACCTTTTCACTAAGGAGATAAACAAAGCAATAATTGGAAAACAGTCATATCAGACCACAGAAATCATTACGAACCCTAATGATATATACCTACATTAAAACAGACTGCATCACTTTCATACGGATATCAATCCAGTGGCCCTAACAGTCATTCCGACAAGAGACGGCAGGAAAACAGGGTAATAGAAGAAAATCATGTCTCCCGGAAGGTTCCAAAACGGACGATGAAGTGGGGTAAGCAATCTTCTCAGATTACCTTACTATGAATTGATCAATAAAGCTCCCCGACTTTTACAGTCTTAGCAGAAGTATTTGCAGTTTCTGAAGTCACAAAACTTCATCACCAAAAATATTGACATCTTCATAGAGTGCTTAAAAACCGACAATGAAAGGTGGTAGTCTTTAGAAACATGCCGGGTCTCCAGAAACCTATGGCCAGATATTTCCAAGAAAAAAAAAACGAAATTTCAACTCCAGCATAGCAGGCTTCAACTCTCTTTCTGTTGATTAGCATTCTCATTGGTCACAACTCATTGAATAACCACATGATAAGAATCGGCGTGAGCTCATTCGACTTCAAGAGATGATACCAGGAAGAAGAGGCAGAGGAAGGATCATTCCACTTCCTTTTTGAGTGCCCTGTCTTGGTCAAGAGTAGAAAAAAAGTTCTTCGGCAGTACTTCCTTGACGAACTGCGTGGCATCTCTAACCTCCCACTGAACAGCATACTTCAACTGTTTCAGGGGTTCAAATAACCCAGTAGGGGCTTCCAACACCAATAACCCTTTCAACCAATCCAATTCTCTGCTACCATACACCCCCCCCCGCCCCCTTCCACATCCTCTGTTTTTCACAATGGATTCTTGAGATCCGATTGAGGCATTACCGCTTGCACCCCCATCCAACTTAACTACACTGAGACGTTAAATTTTTATTGAAAAGTCTTATTACTTTTTGATAAGAGCACAGAACAGAATACTAGGAGTAGTGTTACCACTGCGACTCAATTGAGTCAGAAAATGATAGTGTTTTTAGCTAGACCCTGAGTCGTCATCTTTTTAAGATTTGACTAAGTTTTTTAGAATGGAAACAAATCCTTTTTGGAAGTTTCTATTCGAATTATTGAAAAGAATCAACTACGCCGCTCTTTATTTACCCTTTCGCTAGCATTTTTGTACGCCATTATTTTTCTAACTGCAAATTGCGCATCTGAAAATTAAAATTGGGTTCAAATATAAAATAGCTTCAGATCAGCGTGAATTTCAGCCTTTTATTAATGCTGTTATTGCAGTGCAGAGTTAAAATATCTTTTTTACCAATTCGAATAAAATAATAAAATAAATAAGTAAGGAAATTCCCTTCAAAATCAACTACAATTTTTAAATTTTTAAAAATCACAAAGGCCACCATCTAGTATTATTTTAGCCTTAATGAAATCCCTTTCGTTCGGTAAAAGCTAAAAGTGTTGGTCGGGTTTTCTTATACAAGAGTGAAATAACCCGACAATCCTTTTGGAAGAGATTTTTTTTGGGACTTATATTTTTTTTTTTTTTTTAAATCACTCATTCTTTTGGACTCTAGGACTCATAAAATGTTGAGAATGCGGTAACACTGACAAGGAGCATCCCAGCGACCATCTACGATTGACACGCAAAGGCATCAAAAGCTCAATTCCATTTGTGATTAAGTAAGACAATCTACAGCTCAATTGCATAATTTTGAGTTTCTAAAAAATTTTTTCCTTTCACAACTTGCAATAGCAGAAATAGAAACGAATAGAGAAGAACAATGCGCCAACTAAACGAAAGGACCAAATGGTTCCGAAGCCATGACGTTTTTATTATGATCACATTTTGACGACCAATCAAAGTTAAACATATGTTTGTCTTCAATCATCCCACTGTAACCTCTTTTCACAAAAATAAGAACGCAAATACCATAAGAAAAAAACAACACACAAACTTACCCCCTACCAAGCTCAAACAATTGTTTCCAATTTTCGCAGACAGTAATGGAATGAGAACTTTAGTTGTTAAAAGAGTTACAAAAAAGAAAGTGAATGACTGCGGGTTACAAACCGAACCGAAACTATGTCAGAAAAAAAAACTTAAAGAATTCAATCAGATACAATCCATCACCCGACCCCGACCCTTTCCGGAGCTGCTGCTTCCCACATTTGTAGATACACAAGTTGCGCTTTCACATATTTTAAGAATTTTATCCATTCCACGAAATGGAAAATCTTACAGTTATGTGTGGAAACTAAAAATAAAAAAATAAAAGAATAAAAAAAAGTAAAAAACACTGACCTAGATGCGTCAATTTACTAAGAAAAGTTTTCAATGGAAAATCTTCACTCCGAAAACTAAAAACTGGTACAGTCTTGAGTCCTCTTTTTTACTTTGATCAAGAAGTTGGTAAATGGGATTCTCTGGAAACGTTAGAGTTGGTTCACTTAGGTGATGGGTTTTCTATTTGTTGCGATATTACGGCAACGGTTGTTAGTTCTTTTTATCTTTTCAGCTTGAACTACTCCTGGAACTGATACGTTAGACTACAGACAGTCAGTTTATTTTTGACAACTCAAAAGTTGTTCATTGATTAATTTTACAAAGCGGACGATATCCTTTTTCATTTTCTTACTGCTGTAGTCAGAGTCAATGTCCATTTGTCTACCCTTGTTAATCAATTTTTTTCATCTCACATTTCTTCGTACAAAGTGCACTGACCCAAATAATCTCACAGTATTGTTGACGGCCGTTCCAAGCCAATTCACTGGCAAATTTCCTGCCCACTTATCATCCTTTATACTTGTATTCCTTGAAAAAAATAAAAAATAAATAAAAAGGAAAGGATTACGAATTGGAAATACAAATGAGTTGTTGCCGGGGACACACACACGTGTTTTTGTAAATATTTTTTGAATTATGTTTGGATTAAAGTTTTGTTCCGGTTTCTTGTCACACTTTACTTCCACATAACCAAAATGGTCTCCTTTGTTTCTCTTCACGCTACAGGAAATTCGTCTTGAATACGAGTAGCTAGATGGCTTTGGTACTTTTTGAGAAATTTATCAAATCGAGATTTATACTCATGGCAACACCATAAAAACTTTTTGAAAAGGGTTATAAAAACAACTGAAAGTGTTCTTTCCG
Source organism: Melanostoma mellinum (assembly GCA_914767635.1). Taxonomy (NCBI): domain Eukaryota; kingdom Metazoa; phylum Arthropoda; class Insecta; order Diptera; family Syrphidae; genus Melanostoma; species Melanostoma mellinum. The sequence goes on from OU612059.1 coordinate 9,738,083, forward strand.
TCGTGTCTTGGTCAATTTAACAATTGTGTTGACCTTCTGCAGTTGCTCTTTTTCTCTAGGGAAAGGATTTGAGCACATTTGCGAACAAATGCGAACAAATTCTTATTTCATTCCAGATTCATAAAACAGTAGATATCTGCTGAAAGCGCATTGAAACTGAATAAATGACACAGTCCAGAGCGTGTCAATTCTCGTGAAAGGGTAAGGTGACTGCTTAACAGAAGAAACATGTCAAATTGGATGGTTCTCGGTCATAAAAATGTCGAGGCATCAAAAAGGATTCAATTTAATTCACTAACTTTTTATGTGGAAATATAAAAACTATTGGTGAGACATTTTTTTTTTTTGTGACACCAAATATTTGGCAATAAGAGAATCCCGTAAAAGAGTACAGTCAACTCGAAAATAGTATTTATATCAAGTCCAAAAACCAATGCTAAGAAATAATGAAAGATAACGGAACGATAATAGAGAAATAAGTAAAACTTGCCCCTCCACAGGGTACAGTCAAATAGGTTAAAACGATTGTCTTCACACCTGGTGCCTAGGTTCTATGCATCAGCACAGTGTCGTTCTTACAATTGTATAGTCATCGTAACGAAACGCATGTGGTATACACTGAATTTTCAAAAGCTTTTGGCCAACTTAATCACAAGCTGCTAGTTGAAAAACTTTCAAATGTCGGGTTATCTCCAAAACTTGTTCAATGGATTAAAAGTAACTTACAACCATCTTCTCAATACGTTAATTTCAAGTTTCAAGTCACCTGCGAAATGGTATTTAATCCAGTGTACCTCAAAGAAGACACCTGGGGCCACTATTATTTGTGATATTCATAAAGGATAAGTTCAGTCTGTGATAAAAAGATGTGATATGTACATTATATACATCTCTATGCTGACTATGCGAAAATCTTGTTTTCATACAAAAATAGTGCTGATAAAGCTCAACTGCGATCTGAAATCGATCGATACTGGAATGGTGCAACAATAACAATAAAAGCAATCTCGCTGTGAACTCAAAGAAACTCAAGGAATTGACCTTCGTCAGAACTAAGAATGCTTTCAAAAATGATCACATAATAAGTAACTTAAAACTTGAAAAAGTAAATTATTTGATAGATTTGGTAGTTACACATGCTGCGAAATGACACTTAAGAATATATATCGATTCCATAACTGCAAGATTTTCATTCGTTTGGTCAAGATCAAACGCTGGTCCCAAGAGCTATGCGACCCATATATCACAAAAAGCTTATTCATAGGTTTGGTTCGTTCGGTCTTAGAATATGGATGCGAAGTTTGATGCCCATATTACGCTTTTCACATTACCCGAATTGAATCAGTTATAAAACAATTTCCTATGTTTGCTATTCGTCATCTTAACTAGGATAATCATTTTCATCCTTCTTTATATCGCTCGCGTTAGCAACTGTAAAAAAAGGCAGACATATAAGTTCATAAGGGAAGATAAGATACGAAGCATTTTTACATTGTTTCTCATGTTCTAGTTCTCTTTGTGCTCTGCTTCGTACTCCTTTAACTAATAAAGTTTCAGTCCTTCCACAGGTAATTTGAACAAATATTTCTTTTTTTTTAAGCCACGCTTTTTTGTTTCAACGAACTCGAAATATGCACAAATAACATCTGTATGAATTTAACCCAGTCAAAAATGACTCTCACTAAATATGCAAAATACCTCTGTTTCTAAATGTGAAGAATTACATCAAAAATAACCAAGAAATTTCTCCTATATTGTAAGGTTAGAATTGCAAGAGAGAAGAAATTACAACTAAAATATTTCGAAATATATTTTTCTCATTCGAATTTTTTTTATTCTGGACGTACTCCACTAGCGGATCAGCTGTATAAAGCGGCTAAGTGGGAGAGCTAAGATCCTTCCTGGGCCGAGTCATATGTAATGACGGAAAAATTAAAAAGAAGAATCTTTTCATTTCATTGCCACTTTCTCTAATTTGTTGATAAGTCTTTCTAATTAATATTAATTTTAATTGGTGCACCGTGCACCTTAAGGGTTAAAATATATAAAAAAAAAAAAAAACATAGGGTGGCGCAATAGAGTGATGAGGTGCGTGGCCTAGCGCGTTTCTCACAACCGCACTTTGCGAGGGAATGGGGAGGAACTAGAATTTTCTGCCGGTTCCGAAATACTAATCGAGAAAGCACTTCTCATGGCAATAAATTAACTATCGGCCAATTCCTCGCCAAAGGTGATACCAGTGAAAAAACATTTTTGCTTCTGTTGGGACCCGAACCACGAATCTCCGGATTAACAGGCACCAACAATTATGTGGTTTGTAAAAGAAAAGGACGCTGGAATTGGCCAGAGAACGCATTAATCAGGATATTTAAGAAAAAATCAAAACATTATCGTTAGAAACTTGTAAAAGTCTGATGAAAAGCCATGAAAAACACCGCTCGATCAATGCCCGTACATATATGATCCCAATTTCGAAAATTGAAACGTAAAAGTTCATACAAAACTAGCTGACCACCTGGTTTAGTTTGAGCCCTACAGTAATTGAATTGAGTAAATTAAGTAAAGTAGTTTCCAAGTTTGAGTTCTAGTGGAAAAATGGGGATGAAATGTAGTTTATTTTTCTCAGGTGAAGTGAAACACTCTAACGTTGAAAGTTAGACTAATCCGTTCAGTTTTTCCCATTCACTTTTCCCGTTCTAGACCCTTTATGTTTCAAATTTCATTCAAACCGCCTCAGTAACTTTGGAGCTTTTTCAATACTAGCCCAAAGTTCTCGAGTACGTTCTCGTTCCCGTGGGAATATCAGAGTGAATAGCATTCTAATTGTGAAAGAAATTTTAAATCTGTCAAACAGTTAGAAACTGTTCCTGTTTCCTGTTTCCATTTCCTTTCTCGTGTATGTCCGCATTTCCGTTACCGTCGGAAAAAGGGTATGACATGCATGTAAGCTTTTCTGTTGGATGCTTCGTTTTGCAGCGGGACACATTGTTGCCTCTTTCGGTTTCAGTACTCGGAATTGAAAAATGACATCCAGCAAGCTTGAAATCGAGGCTTACCACTGGAGTATGACGTTTTTATCTCTTGGTAAGGCTTTTGTACCACAATACTATTTAAAAATATCTCAGCTTCTGAAACTACTTTTTCTTTATGTATTCTTCCCTTCTTTGTAATCGAAAAATGCACTGAAGAGAATTTTCCAAGTATTTATATACAAATATACAAGGGTACGAGTATATTTATTTTAGAGAGAAATTTAATTGCTCGTAAATTTCCTCAGAACTAAGAACTTCAAAACCTCATCTCAGTTCTATCAATTAACGCCTACCGTCCTGACCAATGACTTTTCAAACAGACTTAAAATGACATGATGTTCTAATTACAAAAATGTTCCTTTGGTCGAATGATTTGTAAGAACTTAGGAATGTCATGAGTCATGACTCTACGTTAATCGTTTCGCAGAGATTTTAATTTTGATCTAATGACCCGAACAACTCAATGTCAAAGACACGTTCTGTTCTCCTGTGCCACATAGACAGAACCATTCAACCACAAACTCAGATCAAAGAACAAACATTGAAAAAAAAAGTAAGGTTTTATCCAAAAATCATTAAAATGAAATCGAAGGCATTTTCTTGGGACCAGACAGTCACGTAGCTAATGCCTATTACTTTGAGTTTACGACATCTAACCTTCTTCACGCTTCTCTTAATCCTTTTTAATTTACCAGACAACCATTTTGTTTGCCAACAAGTAGAAGAACGTTCCTTCTACGTCTTTGTACATTCCATCGTGTTATTCTACCCCATCGATTGATTAAACTTTTAAATCATCACGCATAAATACATCGAATACTTTTTTATGGAACAGTAATCCTTCAAAACCGAAACGCCAACAGCCAACACACACTTAAAACAATTTTATATCCTTTTAGATTGACTTCAATACATTGTCCGAAAATATTTGAATGAGAATTAATTAAGGCCTCAACAACTAGAAAGCCGCTTTCAGCTGTTGGCTTTTGGGCAAACGATGAGGTGGGTGTAGGGCTTCTTTGTTTCGGTCAAAAGCTTATCGTTTTGTTGACAAGTACATAAAAAGTTAATGCGTATAACGAGAAGACAATAGAGTCAATGATAATCAGTATTAAAATGAGCATTTGAGATTCATGTTCTCCTATTCCATTCCATTATTATTTGTGTTACTTTTTGGACTATAGTAAAAAATACCCACGCAGATCAAGGTACCAGGTACCAGTAAATGCTCTTCCAATAAAACTAAATGAAATGAAAGAAAAACATTGAAGTTGGTGGATTTTTTCTTTTTAAATGTCATAATTTCATTTATGTGTCCACTTTAGTGGGTAAACAAATAACTACACAGTGGTACATTATGACTTTTTGGCTGCAAAAAACGTAGATCGTTTAAAAACGTAAGAATACCATGATAACTTTTTTTTTAGTTTGAAAAGACTTTCCAAAGCTATTAATTTTGAGAATTTTTAGAGAAAAAATATTCAAAGGGTGTTTCAGAGTTTTCAGCTGAAACACGAACTTCTTTCAATAAAAAATAGACTCGATATTTTATTTCAAAATTTGAAACAAATATCTGAAGTTAAAGCAGGATGTTTTAAAGTCAAACAAAAAAGAAAATGGTTTTTGAGCAACCAAGTCTCAAAGTCAAAACTGAAAAACTAATCAAATTTCTTATATTCAAATAAAATGTTTGCAAGATTTTGCGTCATTAAGTGTTATTTTAATGAGTCAATGATTTTATTAGTCCCAAGTTAAACACAAACAACAAAACGTAAAAATCTTTCTCAGCTTTTGAAAAATTAATATAAGGCATGGTACTTTTTTGAAAAAATCCATTTTTAGGGGTTTGTCTACTTTGAGACTTGAATACTCAAAGTCTATTCACTAAACCAAATTAAATATTTATTAAGGAACGCAGTATTGACTTTCAAAAACACTACAGTATCCATATGGTAGGAGGTGGCTTATTCGATTTAAAATGATTTTTCTAGAAAATCAATTAATTATTTATCTTATATTATTACCCCTCCCGCCTTAACGGAGGGATATATAACAGATAGGAACGGCTGTGTCGAAAGAACTTGCGACGGTATGCTAAAAACTAAATCAAAATTTTAAATCCGAGTTCAAGATTTTAATATCTGCTTTTCATAGTATGTTTGGTGGTACAAGGTTGCTAACAACACATTAATTATGAAAATTTAATATAATCGCATAAATTATTGAAAAAATATGTCAGTTTAATATTAAAGCTTAAGCAGAAATTTAAAAATGGCACTTTGTAGCAGTTGCTAATTCTATAAACACTGAAAATTTTATTTTTAGAGCAGCTTTTTTTGAAACTGGCTTTTTATTTTTCATTTTCTTTTTAATGAGTTAAAAAAGAACCTTGCTAAAAGATGTTTGACAAAAAATTAAAAATAAAAGGCACAGTTTTGTGAACATTCTTTTAGTGCGATCATAGGATCGCAAATACTAAAACAATCTACTTTAAAAAAAAAATATCTCTAAAATGCAAATACATTATATCAACAACTGGTGCCTGAACTTCACGAAGCGCTTTTCACGAAGTTAAAAACGGGGGAATCAGCAAGTCCTCCTATAGATAACTGATTGTCATGAAAAACGCTTTCTCGATTAGCCCTTTGTAACCGCAGAAAATTTTAGGTCCCCTTCATTCCCTCACAAGGCATAATCGTAAGAAATGCGCTAGGCTCCGAGGCACCCTGCTGTACTGCACCACGCTATTTATTTATTTTTTATTTTAAAACTAATCGCCTGGAAATTTGGGTTCCCGCTGTTCCCCATCCTCTAAGACCTTACCCTTCCAATGGTTGTTACTGTTGAATATTTGCTGGTGGTAAATGGTAGTAAGTCAAAATAGTGTTGAAGCAATTTTATTGACGGGAAGACACCGGTGGAAGACGATTTTAAAACCAATTTTTTGGAACGGAGACTTCTAGGTTGGACCAGAGACAATAGGCTCGACACCAGTTAAAAAGTTTACATAATCTTACCCTTTATTTACAAGAGTGTGGGTCAAAAGGTCATTGACTTATTGACTTTTGCGAATACGTTGAAAAATAAAATAACTATTTAAAAAACTACTTTTTATACATTCAAAAAGTTACGGACATATTGACCCGCCCTCGTATACTGGGTGCGACAAAAGTATGGAAATCCCTGGAAATATGGCAGAATATGCGTTAAAAAAAAATCCTATATCCGTATATCGTATTTTTTGACGAGGAATCCGATGGTGACCTTGAATTTGACCTTGGACGTAGCCTTGAAGCCCCAGCAACCCAAAAATCGATTTTTCAAATGGAATCCCCCATTTTTTATTGGTCGATGGGGTTTCAAGGTTACGTCCAAGGTCAAATTCAAGGTCACAATCGGATTCATCGTCGAAAAATACGTCGGATATAGGGTCTTTGATTTTTTTAACGCATATTCGGCCGTGGGGTTTCCATACTTTTGTCGCACCCTGTATACCGTGGTGCGACTACCATTAGTTAATTTGATATTTTATCCACGTGAAAGTGCTTAGACAAAGATGAGGGTGATGTAAATTATTTCAATGAAATTGTGCTTGGCGTATTTTGAAATGCAAGCAAACGTACAAATATGAAATATGTCCTAATTTTACTTTACAACCTTCCATATCCTAAGCCTTTGGATATTTTCTATTATCAGAATTCCTTGTTCACTGTCATTGTTTGAGGTGTTGATCCTAATGTCTCAGGTGTTGATGTCTAGAACGTCAGCTTGGATTATTTCATTCTCAGAATAAGCAGAGAATCTAATAAATTGAACGATCCTAGTTTGAATGGTACTGAATTCAAACTTTAACCGGAGTCTTCACTTTTTCTTTGGATCCCCTAAAATCTGGAGATCTTAACCCAATTAAGAGGGGAAACCACTTTAAAATTTTCAAAAACTAAATTTTTTAACTCATATTTCGAAAGTATGATCCAAAGAATGTTCTGACGACCCAAGAAAAAGAAAATATCGAATAGATACAGTTATCGCATTTAGAGCGCAATAACATCATGCGGTCGGGTGACGATTCAGATAGCTCGGGCCGTTAGAGGAGGAGCGACCTCCGCTTCACAGTACCCTTTACTGTTGACCTTTTGTGTGGAAGTTGAAGGTCTATTGTACGCACTTGGAATCACCGACTAATCCGTAAGTTACTACAGTAAATTAATTATTAATTTTTTCGAAGTGAAACTTTAAACGCAATTATTTCGAAACTACTTTTCAAAAACTTCCCGTGTTGTAGCTCAAAAAGTTAGCGACCGATTTAGATGAAATTTTGGGATTTTACTCTCAGTAAAAATATCGAAAGGATATACCTAAAGTTTGAAAGGCAGCGTGTTAATAAATAATTTTTTGGGGGTCAAATATTTTTGAAATTTTGAAGTAAAAAGCTCCCAAATTTAGAATTTTGCACTTCATCATTCTTTTTTAGGTATATCCTTCCCTTTAATGTGTCAGTAAGATGTAAGAGAATGAACACTGGTAAATCTTTCTCAGATCAACCGAAAAAGAGTGGCAATTGCAGCAGTTTTCGATGTTGCCGGAAACAGGCGTTCGAAAAACTTCAATAACACCGCCATGCTGCTTGGTCTTCAAATAGATAAAGTTTTTTTTTTAATATGGGACAGCTCTAATAAACATTTCTCCTGATTTTCAAAATCAGAAAATGTTTTTTACGCTCCTAAAGTGGTCTCCCCCATTAAACAGCAAAAAGTCTGCCTGAACAGAAAAGGTCAGGGTAGCAGTAGTTGAAGGTTAGTCAACTTGTACTACAACAAATAGTAGTGTTGGTATCAGATTGACTTACATTTGATTTTTAATTTGCTACGAACCACAACTGTCACCATAGAAGGACCTAGTTTAGTTCCTTTTATTTTTCTAAAGAAACAGGATCTTGGTTTCTTTTCATTTTCATCTACTCCAAAAAAAAAACAGAATCCTTAAAACTCTCCACTTTTACATCTCAAATCCACGACTCGGTGACATTTGCTTACCTTAAAAAAAAAAAAACTGCTTTTCTATACTAGTTGTTGTATTAACTAGTTCCATTGTTCGATACAATTTTCGCCTTAAGCTTCCCGCCTTATCTTTCTCTTGAATTCAACCAACTTTCGTTTCCGATTTCATCCTTCGGTGGAACAAGCTATATAAAATATAAAACTGAACCACAGGATTCTTTTTATTCCGAAGTGGCTAGCTTTATAGAGATAAAATACACCAACAGCAATTTGCATCCTTTTTTTCGTCGTCTTCATCGTTTACGTGCTTGAGTAAATTTGAATAAAAAACCTTTCGACCTAAAAGATAGTTTGCCATTCCTTTTTTCTATTTTCCATTTTTCTGGATCTTTTTTTTTGCTTTAACAGCACTCTTATCTGTATGCATCCATCATTTCGGATCATAGTTCCTTGGCTCGTAACCGCTCTCTACCGCCCTTAAACTCAATCTTTATTTATTTGACCTGGAAATCTCTTTTTTCCTTGACTCGTTTTAAAGGTTTTATTTTTTATAATTATCTTTATGGTGGTACATCTTCACGTAGCTTGTTTCGCTAGTTGGCCAGGTTAGATAATTCTCGTATAAAGCTTATAGTGATTTTGATTTTAGATTCTTTTTTCTTTCCACTTTCAAGTTAAGTGGTTCAGAGTGAAAATCTTGCGGCGTTTCAGGGTATTTTGTGAAAGTGGGACAAAACCTTGATGTGCAATTGTAATCGCTGAGTAGGATCACACACCAGGTGAGGTGTTCCATATCAAGATTACTTTCCAAGATGAGTTTAGATTGGTTTTCTATTTAACGAAGCAAATTCAGTTTTTCGTAGCTGTCGACTTTAAATGACTCATTGGACCTTGATTGAGAAATTTCAAGTTTTTTTATTTGTTTAATTTTGCCATTGCTATTTCAGACACTGCTTTCTCAAAATAAGACTAAAATATGGCGCACGTATTTTCAATTTTTCAATTCCATCATTGAATTCTCTACGAGGGACGATTTCTCCGTGTCGTTGAACCAACCAACGTGTATATATCTACTGAGAGCCAATAACTTCATTGATTCTCGTTTCCGCGTTCAGCTCTTCATTAAAGCGTTCCATCATTCACATTTGCTTTGTTTGATTTGATGTATGGTATAGTACCTAAGCCATACGTGCTTGAATGCTTTCAACGACGATTCGGGATGTGTGTTTTGCTTTTGTGCTATGGGCTCGTTCTGTTTCGTATGAAGAAGATTCGATTAGGAGCTAATCTCATCATCGGGATTCAAATGAAAAAGTGATTGATGTGCTTCAAATTGATTTATTCGCAGATTATATTAGGCTTTTTGTTATCCTGTTTCTGTTAAGGATTTGCATAATTGATTGAGGGATAAATAGGGAAGTGGTATCTGCTCTGCTTCGATCAATTTTAGTTTGGGGACTTCTGTTTAAACAAACTATGAAATTGGAAGGAAAATTCCTCTAAGGTGTACAGAAAAGTAAAATATAAAAATTTCAGGATTCATTTCTTGTTTACTTGAGAATCTGTCTTTGTTCTTAAGTAAAGAAGACTTCATAATGTAACGCGCGCTTGGTTCGAAATAATAAAACCTTTCCTTTCACTTTTATTATACTACTTTCATTAGATATACACTTTTATTCGATATACAACTCGATTAATAATCTCATAAACTCAATCTAGTGACACTCGCAGCGTGATGTTTAGAATGTCCACCGGCTAAACCAGAGATTCGAGGTTCGAATCCCAGCAGAGGCAAAAATGGTATTCCACTGGTATCGCCTTTCGCGAGGAATCGGCAAGTACTCCGATAGTAAATTCATTGCCATGAAAAGCGCTCTCTCGGGTCTGTAGTTTTAAGGTTCCCGTTCTCGTTTTTCCTCTTACGTGAGAATTTGGGGATGAAATATAATCTTTCTTGCTGTGGGACTATGTCGCATCCTAATGCAACAAGAATTTTTGAAATCTGTCCAGTAGTTTCTAAGTATCCGTTCTCAACCCATTCTTGTTGGAATCTTCCGTGCCAGTGGAAATAAGTGAATGAAATATAAATCTATGTTACTGAAGGATAATGTTACACCCTAGAGTTGAAAGAATTCTTGAAATCGGTCAAGTAATTTTATGGTTCCCATTCTCGTTCCCGTTTCTGTTCCTGTGGGATTATAGAGATGAAATATAGTTTAGGTTACTGATGAAAGGAGATAATGTGGGCCCGTAGTGCTGAAAGAACTTTAGAAATCTGTAGAGTAGTTTCTAATATTCCGTTCCCAAAACCGTTCCCGTTTGAATATGGGAATAAAACTTTGACAGGAACCATCCCTGGACTAAACTATGTCTACCCTGAAAATTTCATAAAAATCCGTTGGGTGGTTTAGGAGTTTACCCCGGACATACATACATACATACATACATCCTATTTTATATATATAGATAGATAGATAGATAGATAGATAGATAGATTATCGCACCGAGAGCTTTCCAGTAGTTTTCTGTAAAGCATTCCTGTCCTGGTATATTTCTACACACACACACTCACTCACAAGCAACGCCTTAAATGTACATTGTAGTGATTGTGGTTTCGGTTGAACGTTTTCGTTTAGGGAGTTTGTCTTGAATGTTGGCTGTTCACTGTACAATTGCAGTGCGCCCTCCTTTAGATTGCTCGTCCCGAATAAATCCATCTGTAGCTTCGCCACAATATCGAAGCAGCCAGTCACTATGAACTACTTTTAACTTGCCACTTAGTCCTCTTTGGTTGCGGTAAACCACCTCGTTAATCCCCGATCTCCTTTTTAAAATCCTGCCATTGTTGCTTTTGTGTCGTACCTCGTCTTCATCCGGTTGCTATACGCCTTCATCCGTGGCCTGGTTCTTTTATGGATGTCAACGAGTCTCTCCTTGAGGTCGTCCACATTCTCATTTGCGTCCTGTGCCTCCTCTGTGGGGCAACCAAATTTGATTTCGCTGAGAAGCCGTAGATATGGTTTTCACGAACAGGATTTCAGATGGTGTTTGTCCTGTCAAGCTATGTACCGCACTTCTTTAGGCCATCTGGAATAACTGTACGTGCCTATCCCAATCTCTTTGGTAGTCGCCTACGAGCTTGGTGAGGTGTTCCTTCAAAGCCCGCCTGAATCTTCCAACCATATCCCATCAGATTGTTGATAAAGCGGTGTGGTTCTCTACTTTTTAATGCCATCAAGTAGTCCGCACACTCCCTGGAAGATGTTTAGCTCGAAGTTTTTTCCTTGTTGGGAATGGAGTTCCATAGGAACGCCGAACCTGCTCACCCAGTTAAACACAATCTGGTCGACCACCGTTTTGCCTTCTTGATTTGGGATGCCCCTTTTACAACCAAAATGTACTTTTTTTCCAGCCTTGGCCTGTGGAAACGGCCCAGCCACATCTACTAAAATCCTCTCAAAAGGCAATCCAGCGTTGATGCATTTTGCCTTGAATCTTTTTACTAGGTCCTTTGGTTGCAGCACACTTGTCACATGTTAGCCATAACTTCTCCACGTCATTTCTAGAACCGGTAGAAGCGATGTCGCACTTTCTCCAGTGCTTTGTTAACTCCTAGGTGGCCTCCTGAAGGTCCTTCCTCGATCTCCCGAAAAATTTCACTGTCTTTCGATTCCTGTACGATCAGTTGCATTACCATCAGTGGACTCCAGTCTTCGCCTGAGGACACCTTCTTGCCCAAAGAGTGAGTCCCACTGGCTCACTAGGCTTTGAGAACTGGGCTCCTGTCAGAAATATCTCCCAATCTGATTTCTCTTCATTTTCTTAACATGTGAGGATGGATATCCGGATGTAAGGATCGATATCCGAATCCTTCGTTAAGCATTTCTCCATTGCTCCATCCGAACATGGGGTCAGCTCTTAGTCGCTGAACGGTAATCATTTCTTTGTCTTTTTGCCGCCTACAATGCTTGAAATACACTTCGCAAGGTCTTCGGGATAATGCGTCGGCGTTTGAGTGCAGCTTTCCCCTGCAGTGTTAAATCTGGTAGTGGTATGTCTGCAATCTTTCAATCCACCTTACGAATTGACCATCTGAATTTTTGAAGTTCAAGAGCACCATGGTCTGTCCGCTTTGTTGCCACGACAAGAGCTAGCTGTTCCCTTCTGGTTACGCAGTAGTTTCTTTCGGGCTTCGAGAGGCCCTTGCTGTATCTAGTATGCCACCTCTTTCCCCTCGACGCGGCGTCATACACTTGGGATAGTACCTCCCTGATGCCAACGTTGCTTGCATATGCGTCGATGATGAATGTTTTGCTATGAGTTGGATGCGCCAGTACTGGAGCATTACAGATGCGGTATTTGAGTTCCTGAAAATATTTCTCACACTCACCTGACCACTTAAATTGTTTCCCTTTTTTGGTGAGCTGATGCAAACTCTTTGCAACTCCAGCAAAGTGCTTAACAAAACGTCGCGTCGGTAATATGTGGCAAGACAATGTTTGCTTATGTTTGTCCTGTTTTGTTGGTCATTTTTTGACGGAGTCAACTTTTCAGGATTTTTCAGATACGCCACTTTGTGATTTCGGTTAAACGTTTTAGCTTACGAAATTCGTCTTGAATGTTGGGTGTACATAACAATATTTTTTCACACACTAGGCCTGCTTTGAGTCTAGAGACGGCCCTGCCTTGGAGGATTCACAAAACTCCTGCTTTTATCGTCAAAACAATAACAAGTGTTATTTATTTGAAAAAGAACTATTTTTAAATGTCTATTACACTCATTTAAGCTCACGCATCTTTTCAGAGGATATAAATTAATTGTTATAAACTGTAAATTAACATTCATACGTTTTATGGCAGCTTTTATACACCAGATCCTTTTGAACTGTCATAAAGTGTGACAAATTGTGGTCTATTTAAAATTATTAACGTGATTTATTTTTGGAATTTTACAACACTCATAAAGCAATGCAATCCTGACAGCGAACCAAATTCTGGCATGAGTTACGACTTCCTGACACTTTATCGCTCTCAATCCTGATCATTGTGGTTTTTGAAAATTGTTTTAAATTGCAAGTGTGTGTCAAAATGGTTAGGCGATGGGTGTCTTTATTTGGTTTGCCGCATAAAATTGATGATGTTTGTGGTTTTCTGTTATGGGAATACCTAAGCATTATTCATTACTTGGTGTTCATCCTGTTGAATAACTAGTGATGAGTTGATTGGGACATCATAGCCATTCCCATTGTATACGGCGATTGTAGGTGTATTAGTTGAGCGAATTCTGATGTAGGCTCCTCTTATAAATGAATAACTATGGTAATCCGTAAATTATAGCTTATGACGTGATAAACCTTTGCTGCGGCTTACCATAATAGAGACTAATCTACAAAAAAGAGTACGAATTTGTGATGCAGTTGACCTAGAAAAAGGCTATCAAACTCATCACTTAGTATAGAAACTTTATACCATAAAACAGGACCATACAACATCAAATTGGTTTCCATAGCCAACATTAATTGAATGAAAAATGACATCGCATGTTTTCCATTTTGTTTGTTTTTTTTTTTTTTTTTTGTGTAAAACAAAAAGCTTCGATTATTTTTTTTTTGTTTCCGTATGACTTACAGAAGCAAATCTCCCGTTTACTTAATACGTCTTTTTTGCGGCGCAACGCTGCTGGAAACATCGGCTCTTCTCTACGCTGATTGTTTGCAAAGCCCATACATAAAAGACGAACACAAAAGCCTTTTTGACAATGGCGCAATATGTACTTCATTGTTCACTTTTCACTGAAATTCCTTTTGAATCGCAAACATAGCTAGCTCCTCCTCAAACTGTTCAAATATAACAAACAATTTCTCTCATAAATATTTGGCCAACAACTTGCGAATAAAAAGAAAAAAACACCCTCCCTTTAACGAATGGATGATGTCCTTAGTCGGGATGCTTGTAAATGCCTTTTTTGAAGAAATCTTTAGGGATTCTCTAAACAGAGAGTTCCACTTTAGTCAGAGTATGAGTGGTTGTTTTGGAATATTTTGATGTTAAGGGCTGCTACCCTTGTAATGCTTCAATTTTAACTTTCAACAAACTGGTTACCGATTGTTGGAGTTCGAAACGTAACCCTAGTGATGGAAGAGAGAGTACGTACCTACCTAACGACAAAGATTTTAGGAAATATGTTTTTCGAGGAGCGCTTTGTAAACACTAGCTAACTTTAGCAAATTCACCAAGTTTATTTCTCTCATATTTGGACGGAAAAATTGATGTTATTTTTCTCCATTGCTTTTTAGTATTAACATTTACTATGCTGTGTGTGCTCTTGTGTTATGGGCACACTACCAAAAACTTTATTTCCTCTCCTTCTGCATTTATTTTCCTTTGCTCTTCAAATTTTCAAAGCCTGGTTGTCTGGTTTACTCCAGCTCTGCAGTGAATAGGAACTTTTGAATAAGCAAAATAGCTTTTAATGAAATAATTTTAGAGTGTGGGTATATTCACTGTTAAGGTCGTGTTCCATACACGAAACATAACACATCACTCTTATGTGCGACTAGTTTTCAAAGGAAGTTTAATAACACATATCTTGAAAGGAGAAGCCGAAAGGCAACGAATGTGCTGAGTGGTATATTTGATGTGACTTACCAAACATCTTCTTTAGGAATATAGCTAAAAAAAAAGAGAAAAAAGACTCTGGAAATGTTTTGATGGGTATGACCTTCTTTCACGCCTTCCCGATAGCAGTGGGAGTGATTTTGAGAAAAAGGGACTGAAGCGCTTAACCGGAAACCGGGAACGTAATTTTTTGTGAGTTGATTTAAGAACTATTCAAAAATTTGCATTTTTTCTCGTGGAGATTACAACATTGTCATTATCTGACATCTTCAACATTATAGAACCTCTGCTCATTGTGTGCACTCGAATTTGCTTTTCCTATCTAACTGTCCAAAACGGGCCTGTTACATAAAACTACAAGTACTTAGTAGTATTTTCATTATAGGAAAGTCTTCCGGCTCGGATTTTAAATAATAAACTTTGCCAGGAGAGCGCACTGGCTTACAACCTTGCAAAATGTGGGTTTGTTGTTATCGAGTTTTTTTATAATTAGCGTGCACATCGAGAGGTTATGAATGCTCTTATAATTTTAAATAACACAATCAAAACATTTAGAAAAATACTTACTTACTTAGGTGATCATTACAGTTCGGAGTGAACATGGGTCTCAACTAAAATCCTTCTGTAACGACTTCGATTTCGCGCGAGCTTCCTCCAGTTTTGCACTCTAAGGCGGCGGTTGAGATCTTCATTCACTTGACTGCGGTACCTAAGACGAAGTCTTCCCTTTCCGTAATTTCCCTGCAATGTGCTTTCGAAGGGTTTTGTTTTCAAATTGTTGTTTCTCAATTGTTGTCAACGGTTGGGAAGAGTTATTCTCCGTTTGATCTCCGCACTGATGTCGGGTTTTTTCCAAGATCTGCCGTAATGTGAAAATTTGATTTATTGTGGACTTCTCTAGTCTAAAACCACATTGATAATGACCAATCAAGTTGTTGACGTGGGGGGTCAGACTTTCACATATTACAGCAGACAAGATCTTATAGGCGACGTTAAGCAGGCTTATCCCTCTATAATTGGCGCAATTATGAGGGTCTCCCTTCTTTAGGATCGGGCATACAATACTGAGGTACCATTCATCGGGCATGCTTTCTTCCGACCATATCATGCAGATCAGCTGATACATGCTCCTTTCCAACTGATCTCCAGCTGTCTTGAAAAGTTCGGCATCAAGGCCATCTACACCTGCAGCCTTATTTGATTTAAGTTTGCATATGGCAAGCTTAACTTCTTCTAGGTCGAGAAGACGGCATTATTAATTATCGTCCTAGCTAAATGGGGCATTCTGCCTGACAGCGGAATTTTTTTCTTCATTGCCGTTAAGCATTCTGCAAAAGTGATATTTCCAGATCCTCAGTAACGACTCTGACTCTAGTACTATATTTCTCTGCTGGTCTTAAGTTCGGGGCATACCTGGCTGGATCTTTTATTTTTTTGGTAAAACTTCCTAATCTCGTTCCTGTCATGGCACCTCTCAATTTCCTCAAACGAGCGCTTCTCATGCTGCTTCTTTTTCTTTTTTAGAATTGTTCCTTTCTTTTCTCCTTGCAAATCTTGTAATCCTGATCGCAAGCAGCTATTGTACCCTTATGCATCAACATTTGTCGTTCTTTTTGTTTGACTGCATTTGCCTGCCTGCATTCTTCATCGAACCATGGGTTTCTTTTTAGGGGCCAAATGAAACCCAGAACCTTATAGGCTTTGATGCCAAAAAGCCATCAATTGTTGGCATTGTTGCCATTGGTCTTCAATGCTTATTGCTAGCGGCATAGGATTCAAAAATAGTTGAAGGGACATTCGATTGGAGAAAACACTTCCAATCTCACCGACCGACGCACGTTGCTTTTGACCATTTTTGAATAGTAATGAAGCGCAAAAACTGAGTCTGGTAAAGCATTACACAAAAAGGTAGTGCGACTAACATATGAATTTCTGTACTTGACTGAGCGAGGTGAGTGTTGCGGCTCAATTGTTTCAGGTAGGGTAATGTAACTGCCAATAAAACAGAGTAAGGCATCTAATTTTTGACGATGTTTAAGACAATCACGTAAAAGCTCCCACCAAATACCTTTTGTCTTACTTTAGAGTGACGCATTACTAAATTTATCAGCTGGAATTTTTTTTCTTTCTATTTCTTCGCTAAAAATCTCATTTGTCGGAGCGGATCGTCTATCAGTCTGTCAGCTTGCACTTCATTACATTAATTGAATCTACTTGTTTTTTATTTATTTCAAAGAACATCATCTCACGAAGTTTATTGAGAAAGGACACAATTGCAATTGGTTTTTTTTTTTTTTTTCTTTCTCCAGATACAGTTTCTCCATATTGAATTCAATTCGTTGTTATAAAACAAAAGAAATGCTTGCAGTGGTTTATTCAGTTCAAAGGAAGGTCAAGTTAAGTTTTTCATCTGACTAGTATTTAATCAGATGGAATAATATGTTAATATTCACCTGCTTCAACGTTGACCTTGCTACGGTGGATAGTCACACATGTCCAGAGTTAAAGCACATATCCAAAGCATTATATTTGCAGCATAAATGTATACATGGATACCACTATCACATTATCGATTTTCCTATTTTAAATTGCACTACTTACCCTTCTTCTATATGCTTCAGTGCAAGTCACAGATTTACTGAGAGTGATAAAACTGCTTGCATAGTTAAGGCAGGGAGCTCCATCTCCTTTGTGGTGATCGATAAATCGTCCTTGAAGTATTAGCGTTGGTTGGATGGTATACTTACACTTCCAATGCTGGTGCCTTAAAATGTTTTTACAACACAAACCAAGAGAGCCATGAGCACAACAAAAAAGTCATGATGACGATGTTTAACGAGCAAACAATTTGTCATGATTGGAAAACCTTTCGATATTAAAGTTTGTGATGAAAATCCAGGGTTTTAAGATAATGAGTTTTGATTGCAGCCAGATAAATTAAGTAAATTTTTGTCACGGTCGGTGCATTGATTGAGTGCCCTGATTGAGTTTGGACGATGATTAAAATATTAAGTAAGTGGAACTAGGAAAAACATGGCTGCAAAAATGATTTTGTCGACAAGGGTGGTCAATAAAAAATTGGGCTATAATGATAAAGTTTTTTTTACTTAATTTATTCTCTGGTTTTGAGTAACCGGAACGTCTTTAGTTGCTATGCATCACATAAACGAATAATATCAAAAAGCGGTTTTAATTAGAATGGTTTTCAATTCTCACTTCTGAGCTATCAATCCGATATCCTCAGTTTCGTATAGTGGAGAAAGCAATAAATTACATACATATAGCAATTCAGCTTAGCAATCAAAACGGGTATAATTTTTAAATTTCGCGCCCTGTCGGCCATTTCATTTTATTAAATCGCTAAGTTAAAAGGGGTAAAGGGATCACACCAGTGATCATTTATTATCTCGACCTCTGATAGTTGATTTTCCCATTTCACTACGTATGTACATACATACATACACTTTGCACTTCAACAAATTGAATGACCGAAGGCAAGCGCCAAGCAACTTTAAGGGTTCATGTTACCGACAAAAGTATTCTGAATACCTACTGCTTGGTCGTCGTCATTGATTGCAATGCATTTCACTGTTGGGGCAATAATGCTGATATGGCGATATGCTGGCGTGAGGTGTGAAGTGATTGGGGGTTTGATTGTCAAAAGTCGGGAATATTATGAGTTATCGAATGAAACTGAATATCAATCTTTTTGTATAAAAGACGAAGAAAATTAAATAATAAATGTTGTCTATTCTAAACCAGCAACCAGTGCATTTGTTATTTCAAGAGCAACTCGCTTAAACTAACCTTGCATTTTCCTTCGCTCCCCGGATTATTCCATTGTTAAAAGCAACACACTTAGATTGGGATAATCCTCAAACTCTGCTCGCTCTATTATATAGCGTTATCGCTTATAGAGGCAAACGACGGCGCAATAGCCAACGTTTTGAGTACGAGACTCTCCGCCTACATAAGACAGACGAAAGATCTAGAGGAGATCTTTGCAAGTTAAAGAAGAGGAAGAAAAAGAAGAATTGAATATAGTCATTCTGTACTGAATTACCATTGAACACTCGCGTCCGCTACGGGATTGACTCTGACATCCCATGCACTGGTCCTCAGAAAACTGTCTGAGGTCCTTGCATTGCAAGGTCATAGGTGATCTCGTTTTAAAATACGCAGTAATGGCCTGGCATCCAAAAGAAACTCAAAAGAATTTTTTCTTACGACCGCATCCAGAGAGGTTTTGTATTCTTGGATCACTTTTAAAGTAGTTTGAGGGTTGAGTAGAGTCTTAAACACATCTTGATTGTTGATGCAGACACAAATACTTTTCCTCATCCAGTCACTCTTCACAGATAACTTATAGTCATTTGGATAGCGTATGCCTCCGTTTGGAGGCGTGCTTTCGTACGTCAATGCTTTCCTTAAGGCATCAACGCCAGTTGCATAACCGTTTTTGGAACCATCCCTGAAGATACAATAGTAATCCTTTCCTGGTTCGGATTCTATAGAGTGAGTCCTGAACAGACGGAAAGCTTACCATGTATTTTTGTTGCAGTTTGGTGTGGTCTACAGAGTAGGTACATCCCATGAGGTAAGTGTCAAAAGGAGGAAGACTCTGCAGTGCTTCCACTTCCAGAGCAGCACCCATAAATCTGGGAAAGGCCTCAATATACAGCTGATACATCCTGTTCTTTGAAATTTTCGTGATAGTTTGTTTCACCAAACATACTTATGGGGTCTTGAAATGCGTTGAGGTTCTCCGAGACTTATTGTTACGCCATGTTTCTATTTTTTTCTATTTTTGTAGTACTTGAGTTGCTGATTAGCTAACACATATTTGCTTCCATATTTTTATATTTCAGTCTCACTTGAATACATAGCACAACATCATCAAAACTCAAAACGGTACTCCTTTAGTCGCAGTTGTGCTTACTAATCAACCTTTTGAACATAGGAAACGTAAAAAAAGCCTTTTTGGTGAATTTTAAGGTTATTCGAAGCGCATTTCAACATCTCCTTTAAAAATCTCAAAGAGCTAGTTTGCTCCTTTGGGAGTTAGCCATCATTTCGAAGGTATCCTACATTGACAATTTTTTCACTTAGCATTTTCCAAATAACTAAATTTTCCCTTCATTTCTAATTCGAGAAAATCCATCCAGTTCCGCCGGTAGAGCACAAAGACGCTTATTCAAGAAAAAAAAATATAATACTTCCCACTCATTTGCCAATCATTTTCTCAGATGACTTAACATACTCTCACAATAACTTGACTTCACGTTCAACCACATCGAGTAAGGGTACATAGTTTTGTTTCACTTACTAATGCCAACAACATTTCTTCCTTAAAGCCTCTCAAAAGGAAGCTTTTCTATTGAATTATTCCCTGAACTCTCTAGCTGCTCCTTTATTTGCAATTAAAAAAAGCAACCTCCAGTTGCTTATTTCTATCAAAAAGTAATACAACCTACACCAACAGGGAAAAGATCGTTAAGACGTTGTAATAGCATTTGTGGAATTGTTCAAAGTAGCTAAAATTGCTAAGGGTGAGGTTCCTATTAAGTAACTAAATTTACGACTCAATGATTCGGTGAAGGTTGCAAAAGTACTCCATGTTTATAAAAACCACAGGTGAATTTACACAGGGAATTTTTAATTCCTCTGTAAATAAGAGCATACTTTTGCCTTCATGGTTGACAGTGGGCACAACCCTTTATGACTTTTATGAATTTGGAATTATGTTGTGTATTTTTGCGACGAGGAGATAGTGTTGCAATAAGTCCTTTCGAGTATAGATTAGAACCCCGACAACCCGAAAGCATCAAGCCGAAAAATATGAAATAGGGAACTCCATTAATTATCATGCATCTAAAGGCTCTTTCGTGTATCAGGAGCTATTTTTACTTTCATCATTGTAACGTGAAAGCATTGAACAGATTGTAGAAAAAATTGGAATCTACCAACGAAGGCCATCCTCGCGTAGTTATAACGACGCTCATCAAAATGTTTCTCCCCTATCAGGAATCGATGTCATTAGTTAAAAGAATTTGGTTTTTCAAAACTTATTTTCCCACAATAAAACAATTTCTATAGTTTCTGTTAACTCTGAAAAAGGGTCTACTGCGACGACGGTGGTCTTTGCTTACTGAATATTTAATTAAGCTTTGAGCTTAGAAACCGGAAGGAAGTCTTCATGAATTGGAAATAAAAGTGTCGTTTGTCAGCAGATCCTAGGGAAAAACAAACAGGAAGCCGCTTATTATCCTGTTTGACATCATGAAACAAAACACCCATTCGTTATCCTGCTGAGAGTTGCTCTTGTAAAAACCATTTTGTTTCTGCTCCCATGCAAGTTCTTTGGTTATAATTTAATTTTCAAACGAATAGGTTCTAAGGAAAATTTGATGACTTTGTTAGTAAAAGAGTAACACCAAGCTCTTGGGGATAGGATGTATGTATGTATGTATGTAAGTACAAGCACACTCTTCATTGGAGCAACATTCATTGAAAAACTAGACTCTCTCTAATAATACTTCTTCCCTAGTGTTCCTTAGGCTTTCAATATTGTATATACACTGTGAATAAGGAATGACAATTCTTCGTATACCAAGCCGAAATTCTAATCTCAAGTGATCCATCATTTATAGGTAGAGATGCGCTCATCTGATTATTTTATGCCCAATGACGTAGGGCTAATGGTCCTTATGCCACAAAATCGATTGAGCTCAGTAAAAGAAACTATCGCACATGTTGTTGACTAAGACCCTTCTGGGTGAGGTGAATATCGTTTAATTAAAGTCATAGCCGTTGTATTTTCTGCATTAAAAAGTCCATCGAGTTAATGTTTAAATTTAGTGCCAAAGTGCATAAAAGCCAAACGGGGAAGACCTCGTCTCAGGTGGCTCATTCAAGTGGATGAAGACCTCAACCGACTTGGAGTGTGAAACTGGAGAGAGCTCGCCCGAAATCGAAGTCGTTATAGAAGGATGTTGGTTGAGGCCCCGGTTCAACCTGCACTGTAATGCCCGCCTAAGTATGACACAACATTCCCATTGGCGTTGTTACACGTTACATTGACAAAGATACGTAGAACATTCCAAGTAACGATTGGTATAAGAAAACAATGGATCGTATGAGTATAGATCACAATTAGTAATTATGTAGGTAAATTTCTATGTACTCGATGAATGTTAACTTAATTTTCAACAATAAAACATTTTTACTTTTGATTATAGGTACTATAAGCCAAGTTTTACAATGGTAGAGAAAAATAAACATGAAATTGCGATAGAAAATACGAAAAAGTGGGTCCTGCAATTCCGTCTGTCTAGATGGACGTGGTGGAAAGCTTATTTGCTTGCTTTCATATGGCGTGCGGGCTGAAACGCATCAGTTCGTTGAAGTGGACTCCTAGTCCTAGGTAAGGTACTTGACCTGCTTCTTAGGTTTGAACTGGATCTCGTTAGGTTGATGCAGATGTTGTGGCAGTTTGTGGCTGATCGCGAACTTCTCCGCTTTTGTGTTGGTCTTCGTATGCAAATTAGCTCGGACTTTGCGGAATTAATTTTGATTTCCCACCGTTTGTAATACTGGAAAAGCTTTATGTTGCACACATTCCTACGAGCTGCGATTACTGGTGACAGTGAGTGCGCGCGTAGGTCAAGGAATCATCCGCAATAGCTGGTGACTATTTCTTGTTTAGGTTAGTCCGAGGAGAAGATGATATACAACGTTTCGATCCTTGTGCAACTCCTGCTCGGATGGGTGTGATTGATGACATAAAGGTGTTTGAAATGAAGAAAAAAACATAAAATATTTGTTAACGTACCTGTAAAGCGTAAAATGGTAAGTCTATACCCAATTGTGCAGTCCTTAACGAGAAACATAAAAAAATAAAATTAATTCTCTCTCAACTACAAAGAAATCAAAAAAAAAAATCTACATACATAAACGAGTTATTTCGAATGAAATAGAACACAGAATTTATATCCTTTCAACACACATGAATCCTATGCCTTATCCAATGGCTTATCCCTAGTACTGCAAATTACTCTTCCCATCATCCCATCTTAACTTTCCAAAAGCTCAAAGGCTTATTCAGACGACACACAGGCAATTTATTACTCGCCTGTCCATCAAAAGCTTTCACAGTTTGTCAGAATTATAATAATTGTATTGCGTTGAATGACATTGATCCTTTTTTCACTACATTTACCTTTTGGGTAATTTAGTTTACTAAGTAGAACCTCACTAAAAGACTTACCAATCACGAAAAATCACTGCGCATATTTACTGAACTTTGTGAAAAAGCTGAGAACATCTCACTGGGACTCTTTACCGATATATATAAATATCCCCAAATCCTTGGTAACTTGTCATGACTAAGAACCGAAAGAAAATGAAAATAAAAAAAAAACACAGAAAAGAAAACACACCGAATGACAGCTTCACAAAGCTCTCAAGTAATGGAATTCACGAAGAGAATGATAATGAGCTGTTCGATAAGATGTTGTTCCCCTAAGCTCCAGTGGACTGTGCATAATTAACTTGTTACAATACGTGTCCGTAGTGTCTAGCCTCCTCCATCGTCCTTCCTTGGGTGCTGCCTGCTTTGAGTTGGTTTTGTACGCCGTAACTAGTTTGAAGACTTTTCTGACAAATATGCTTTGCGATGGACATGGAATTGGCTTGGTATTGATTTTTTTGCATTGGAAATGGAAAATGCAAATTACCATTCCCACCCATTCATTCCCTATCTCCAATCTCAATGTCTTGGTCCTGGTCTTGGTCTTGGTTAAACCCCCTCATTCTGACACAACTTTTCACAAGCTCGTTGCACCTACCTACCATGGGGCAAGATGAATAAAGTACTCGTAGTACTTGGCAATGCAAAATGTAAATGTTGCACTACTTCATAGTGAAGAAGCTCATTAATTTCAACACGCCAGAGTGCACTGAACATTGCACTCTTGCCTGAGTGCCTTAAATCAATAAAGAAACTGAATGGGCCAGGAATAAGAAGGGATAACACATCTTTGAATTATGTACATATATGAGTGGGGGAATACAATGTTAGAAAACATTAAGTAAAGAGCGTGCATGTCTTCCCAACATGAGTTTAAATGGCACAGGACACAACAACAACTTCACTTTTAAATTGCACATCACAAAAGGAACGTTTTCTTAGCTTTTCATGCAAACCACACAGTCCACAGTGGGTTGGGAATTTTAAGGGAAAACTTTCATAAAGCCATTTCCAGTTTCAAAAATAAGTTCTTAATAGAGACATTTCTCGTGTATGTAGTTTTCAGTTTTCACATCACACCCATTTATGTACTGACTGATCCAATAGACCGGAAATTATATTTGCACATGTGTTTGTGTATTTTACATTTTATTTTATGACTGAATGAACAAGGCAAGTCTCATGGGGTTGGGGCACATGCACATGTAAAGATTGAAGTGAATATTTAAAATCAAAATGAAGCTGGGTTTCTTGTCTTTCGAATTTTCAAAATGATGTTCCAAAGGAAGCGTCTTTGCATACTCTGACAATTTGAATTATCTTTTCAAGTGCAGAGCACCGGATGGATTTTGTTAGTGCATTCTTTTTAAAGATGATCAGACTTTAAGAATTTAATTTAATTAAATTTAAGAATTTTGTGTATTTCTTGACAATTAGTTTTCTGGTATTTAAACTCCTGGAAGTACTCATGGCCACAGATGGTGACATTTCGTTCAAATTTGTGCAATTTATCGTAAGATCAAAAGGGCAGTTGGTCACTGGTCATCCAAAGAAACGCGGTCGGTAAGGAAAAAAAAACAATCAGAGACATTCACACTCCGTGTCCATATCCAACCTTCCCAATTCGACTTCCCCTTCTTAAATATTCTCAAATTCCATCAGCTCCCTGTATATAGTGGACACGTGTCAAGGTTTACTAAGCTTGAAAATCAAATTTATGTCGATGAATGGATGGTTAAAACTGTAGTGGATTCGATTATGTTAGCGAAGACACTGTTGCTGCATTCATTTCAAGGAGCTTACGTGCACTAGGATCACTGCCTTCTACTTCGAGTGTAAAATTTAAATCTAAAGCAATCAGCAACAGCGAAGAGAAACCGATTTGGAGTCTGAACCGATTGCTACTGCCAATGCATACGCACTGAGAATCTCATGGACTTGCGAGAAATTTCTATAAAACGTAAATATTATTAAAACCAGGTCCTATAAATGGATCGCGGCCTTGGAAGTGTTGGGCTTCTCACGAACACTTCCGAATAACACTTGATTGGTCTAATTCAAAATTTTATCAGGCAAACGAAATTATGTCCTGCAAATTGTGGCTCCAGAAACGAACTTGAGCATTCACACAAAGGAATTGCGAATATTTTCGTGCAGGAGTTCACATGTGCGATTTTTAAAAACTTTTTTATAGAATATCTAAGAGAGTGTTAAAAACTAGCGAAAATAGATGCTTTCAAGAATTCAGGACTCTCAGGCCATGAAATAGTAAGGAAACTTAACAAAAGCAAGACCGTTGTAAGCAATAATCTTGATGCAATCCCCAAAAAAGAAAAGGGAACACGGCAAAAGCAACAAGATCAAGAGGAAAGCGGTTGATTCTACGGCTTGCCTCAAATTTTGCTCTACCAGCGACTTAAATAGGGGGCAAAAGCGGAGTATCAGCCAGCATAACAACGGTTCGAAGGATAATACAGAGAAGTTATTCAGAGAAGAAAACTTAAAAGAAATCTGTTTTGAGGTCAGTACACGAGGAACATCGGATGGATTTTGCAAGAGAGCACTTTGCTTTGGTCAGTGAATGGAAATGCGTTGTCTTTTCGGATGAAAAAAAGTCTAACCTTGACGGTCCGGATGGTTACAAATTTAATTTCCATGGTCTTAGAGAGTATTTAGTATTTAGTATTTATTTATTTGATACATCGCTGCACAAAGAGAAATAAATTCTTAAAGTAGTGCCAGTATTACATAATGTGTGTGTTACTAGTGTTAAAAAGATTTAAATAAAAATTACAATTAAAATTACAATTACAGTATAATCTTATACAGAGAAAGTCTTATTTGCAATTAAACATATAACAATTTTAGAAAAATTTTATGAAAGAGAATTGTTTTGTGATAAAAATTGAAAAACGGTAGATAAAAACTGGCTGTTTTCTATTTTGTTCCTAACAGAGAGCTTATTTTGTCAAAACATCATAGCCGTGCATCAGACGTGAAACTTTTTTCATGGCACTTTTTTACCAGTACAACCAGTTTATAATTTGATCTTGGGAATTCCAACTGTCGTTTCCAATTTACCCGTTAAATTTATGAATTTATGAAAATTGTGCCTTTTGGCCTAAACTTATCTAATTTGAATTGAAGAAGAAGCTGCATTTATGTCTATACTAAGAAAAATTGTAATGTTCGAAAAACTTAGTTTTATGATTTTGTTTTTTTTTTTTTATTTAAAAATTAAGGCAAACTCAAACACTACTTATGAACTAAAACAGTCACAATGCTTCTCCTTTCCTTTATTTTATATTTGGTCTTGCAGTGAGCCAACTATGAGTGTACGTTAGCTGTTTCATTTTTATTTATTTGTTTTCATTTTTTTTTTTTTTGTCTTTGGTGCCTCGATAGTTCGACGTCTCGTTAATCTCGATCTGAGATCACTTAGCTGAACAGCAGAGGGTCTGTTCCTCCCTGTGCAACCACAACTCTATCGTAAAGAAACCGCTTCTAAACAGCGGCGGCTTACGTGGTAGATCAAAAGCATTCCCTTGTGTCTTGGATCTACCCTGAGTTATCTAAATATAAAACATATAAAGGCATCCACTCTGAAGCGTTTTTTTGTAATACAAATTATTCGGAAAAAAGCCACCGGATATCAGATTGTTAGTCAAGGTCATTGCTCTTGCAACGTGACCACAAAACAGATCTATTTTAAAATTGTCAACTTGGTTTATATTGACGCCGCGCCGTTGTATGGAGCGTTATTTGGATAGTATTTTTTGTACTCTTACTCTGGTGTTCTGTGCATTCCAAGACATGTTTTCAAACACTGTCTCTCAAAAACCCGAATCCTTTCTATTTGAGATGGGCAAACGTTAAACCATACTGGACATCCATAGATAAGCATTGTCCTAACAAGAACCGTGTAGCAAATCACCTTCACTCTATTTTCAAGCTGGCTGCTGTTAAACAACCGTCTTGTCAGAGCCAAAGTCCCTCTAGCTCTGGTCATCGCAGCATCCATATATTTCAGATACTAGCAAAGCCGTAGGCCTAGGTATTTGACTACGTCTTCGCCTGGCTGGTAATGAATGCCCATATTGACCGACGATTGCCAGTTTCCATTAGTTCTTTCTCTTATCCCTAGAAGCTCTATTCAAAAATTTCTAAACAGAATCGTTTCGGACTTCTGAGAGTTGATCTTCAATTCGATTTTCAAGTTGATTTTGTCGAAATCACGCTGCAAAACAATATTAATGACCTCAATTTTTTAACAGGGCCTATTAGTTATGAGGTCATCTGCTTACGCTATTGCATGGTTAAGGAAACCAATAAGGCTGCTTGTGTAAATGCTAAACAAAATCGATAAATTAACAGCTCCCTGTTGTAGATCAACTTGAGAAAAAAGCCTTCTACCCATACGGTGCCGAAAGCTCTCTTCAAGTCAACCAGACATGCTCCCGTGTACTGGTTTTAGGCTTTGTTCTACTGAATATTGGAGATAAACTTAGACTCAGCGTCATGTCCTGCTTTAAAACCGAATAGATTATCCGGAATATTATTTTTTTTCATCAGCCCAAAAGCTCTGAGCTTTATTGACTGCATTCTCGAATACCTTGCTGACATTTGGGAGAAGCGTCTTTTTGTAATGCGAGATTAAAAAATGCCAGGCTATCGACTAATCGCCAAGATAATCATATAGAAAATCAAAGCAGAACTCAAAACCAAAACCCTACCCCGTTTTCTATAGCCGAATCTACAAGGTTTCTGCTTTGTGATAAGCTTGAAGATGTTTTGATGATTAAAATCAACCATTTTTCTAAGACTTTGTTTTGCTTACTCGCAACTGTGAAACACAATCTCAGACCGAGCCTCAGTAACGTGTATAGTTGTTTATGATTCATAAGTAGAGGAGACCAAAGATCTTTTTGTATTTCATTACTAAGCGCTTTGAATTTGATTTACTCCGATTCATCGTCAGGCGCCAATTATGCACGCACAGCATTAGGCAGTCCTTACAGCAGAACTTTGTAAATCTATAGTAAACTCTTACAGTTCGATCAAATTAAAGAAGTTTATTAAGGATGTTAGCCTCTCATCTTGGTTTACGTGACCTCATTACCACATTATGTTAATTGCCAGCACTTTATTGGCACCCCAAATGAGCTAGCTAAAAGTTTTGCTTATGAAAAAGTATTTATTAGATGACAGAGTTATTAAACTCTTACTGTTCAATTCGTCGCTAAGGCTATAGATTTGAATACACATAATAATGTGCTTACGCTTACGAATAGAGTTTATTTGCTTCGTCTAGGTATATGTAGTTAAAAAGGATGTGACGTTGAAGCAAGAAAGTATTATATACACCAAGAAACAGGTAAAATACTCGAACAATTTTCCAACAAAAGCCAGATAGTTATTTCTTTTACCTTTTGTAAAGAGTATTTCTCGAAAATCATGTTTTTGTACCACTCTCGTTATAAACATCGCAATACCGTTCACTACCCACCCAAGGGTAAATGTTTCAAGTATTTCAAGTTAACAGAAATTGTTTCCTTGTACTCCTTACAAGAATAGATTTCCGTTTGATTTTGAAATGGCATCTGCCATCTTTGACTATTAGTTACTTTGAGCTCCTGACAGCCGCAAGCAAGATTCTCTTTCAAGGATTGTCATGAAATTCTGCTTGACATTGAATTAGAATTTCAAATTTGAATGACACTTTTCACAAAGAATAGGAAATTTCCTATCTCGTTCGTTTGTGCCATCATCAAAGTTCAAAGGTAATGGTTTGGTTAGTAGAAATAAGCTCCACTCCAGGTAAACTCATTAATCTGAAATAACAATGCGATTTTATATAACTGACAAAACAAAAGCCTTATCCATTGTAAGTTAAACTTCTTTTAGTTGGTTTTTTTGAAGGCCCAACAATGAAAGAAACTTAATCTTGAATCTTTGCTTTGTCGAGTTGATAACGGACGGTTTTGAGAGCTTGAAAAGGGATTAAGTTCTCCAAAGCAAAACTGTTTACCAGTTTGGTTTGCTATTTTGTTGATTTTGATAAAAGTAATGGCAGACAAACAACAAGACTTAAGCAAACAAAAAAACAACGAAAATCTCCCCTTAGGAACACTTTATAGAACCAATCATTTGAAACGTGAAATCGCAGTCGTAAATAATAAAAATTAAATCAAAGCTCTGAACGCAATTTATGTTTTCTTTTCTTTTTAAGCCTAGACAGCTCTTGGGATGATTGAGTGTGTATAATGGGGGCAAATTGTAACCATAATCCAATCATATTTCAAAAGAATTTGCCATTTCAAATTGAGTATTAGAAGTTCTTTGTGATTGCAGACGATTGTGAGCCTTTTTGTTGTTCTTTTAAGGATTAAAAAAAGTGTATTAACAGATGCTGGATTTGGCGCTGAATTGATTGCTTTGGACATAGTCCTGTTTCATTTGAAGTAAAAAGCTAAGCTTTTTTGAAAAATTAAGTAATTTCTTGAAGAATTGCAAAAAACCTCATGAAAAAGAATGTTTGCCACTTAAACAGCAGAAGGGGATTCAATGTTATAGAAGAGATTGTGGCTAATGAAGATATACTATTCCACACAATGGTATTATAAGACATTGGCGTAAGACATAAGTTTGCAATTCATTTTCATCTTCTTTGACGAAACTTTAAACATTCTCATCCCTTAAGGATCAATGCTCTTACACTCATTTTAATCACACTAGGGATAAACCAGTGGGCTTTGAAGTCTTATTTTAATTTGCTTACTCATTTATTTATTTGTCAATTAAAATGTTCATTTACTCATTTCTTCATTCATTCATTCATTTATTCATTTATTTATCTAATCATTTATTCATTTATTCGTTTTTATTCAATAATTCAATTATTCATTTATTCATTTATTCATTTATTAGTTTAGTTTAGTTTAGATACAGTTTATTTTTCTCTTATAAAATTGATAAGATAACAATAAATTAAGCAATATTAATAAATACAAAAATATAAAAGAAAAATGTAAAATTCTGTATTCAAATTACAAAGTAATTTAAATAGTTATGATTGCCACTTTAATATTAGAACATCTATTTAAAACAATATTATGAGTGGGGTGACCCTCAGACAAGATTTAGACTATAATTTAAAGTTATGAAAGTACAAAAAAAGAAAAACTTTAAGGAAAGTACAAAGTACAAAGAAACAAAATAAACAGCCTTATTTATAAACCCATAATAGGGAGTTAATAGCGCTATGTTCCTCTTATAATATCTCTGAACAGGAAAACCTTATTTATAAAACTAAAATATGCTAAACGCCGATTTAGGTAGTATAGCGACTGAATAGGTTTTGTCATCGCTATTGTGAAATGACAAGGGAGTGTTTGTACGCCAGCGGATACATAGGTGGCTTTCAGAGACCGGTTTCTTTTCGATAGTGAAGTACACCTGGATATTATCGCTCAATATTATGGATTATATTATAGATTATAGAAAGGTAAGATATACACATCATAACTATAATGGTTTATAAATAAGAATTTATTCAACGCAGAATAGAGTGCTATTCACCACATAACTATTCATCTGTTCAGAGCTATTTAGAGAAATCTAATAAATACGACTGAAAGAATATAAAACTCGCTGAATAACTACAAATTTTTAGAGGAATACATTTATTGTAGCGCTAAGCAAATAACAAAAATTCAAATTATCAAAATAGATTATTATTACAAATTTTACACTAAAAAAAATAACATAGGAAAGGAACTAATAATCATCAACAATATTTCTTATAATTTTAAATTAGTGTAATTGGATGCTGTGAGCAATGCGACGTAAAAACCTTTTTTACTCAGTTTTTGTCCATTTTTTACTCGTACTTAGTTCATGACAAATTCATACAGTCTTTTATAAAAACATGAGCACTCCTTTTTCGCGGGAAAATTGTGAACTGTACGATAAGTGTTCGTTGTTTGATAAATAGAGGACAGTTGAAAGGACAAACTACTGGGCATGTTAACTTTAATGCACTCAGGCGAAACAAACTGTTTGCCTTAACAAATATTTGTATTTGCTTTGCAGTTGCAGCATTAGTCACAGTTAGCTTATGGACATATCTGTGGCAACATGGAAAAACGACATAGTAGACTTATGTCGAAAATGAGCTTTTCATACCATCCGATGCGCAATAAGCCATTCCGTCTGTCATATTTTTTTTGTATTTTTATCTCAAGGGGTTAAGGAATTACAGACAAAAGAAAAACGACTTAAGTCTGTATCTACAGAGCTTGCCCAAGGAAAAACAACATAAGAACAATTTTTTAATTTTTATTTTCTACTTGTGCTTTTATTCCATAACGAAAAACCAAATCAACATGCACATAAGTTTACTTATGCTCTTTTTCTAAAACTGTTATATTGTTTCTCCATGACCATAAGTTTACTTGTGCTCTTTTTCCAAAATGAAATCGTAGCTTACATGCAAATAAGTTGACTTGTGTAGTTTTTCCAAAATCAATTTCGCACATAAAACATGCACACGTTTACTTATGAACTATTTCCACACTTCGGTTTATAAAAAGAAACAACACAAGTTGACTTGTGCTGTTGTTCCAAAAGACGTTACAAAATATACTTGAAAAAAATTTGATACTCAGTTGTAACTTATGCCGTTTATTTCTTTAAAAATGTCTGTTCTGGTAGGTTGGGTTGCAGTTTTGTTTGGGTTATTGTATTTTTATACGTGATAGATGTGTGCCGAAAGTTGACTTAGTTTGCGAATAGTTTTTCTAAGTGTTATATGTGAAGTGCTAAACAAAGTTGATATTATAAGAAAATAAAGAGAAAATTATTTTGATAAAAATAATAATGTCGCGTGGAAGCAGAATGTTGTCTTTAGCCTTAGAAAGAGCAGCCGCTTTAAGTGCAAATAAAAAAGGTCAGAGAGATAGCGTTTGTGAAAATATTGAAGGTAAGTTCTTAAGCTTAGAAATCAGAGGAATAATTACAATTATAATGAATATTATCTTAAACATAAAATGGGATTTTATTTAAAAAAAATACCTTAACACCTACCCGTGCAGTAAATCAATGAAATATTTGTTCTTTTATGTTAAGTGAATAGAAGTGGTTTGGCCTTGTTTTGCTATTATGTATTTTAAAAAAGATAAATGAATCTACGATTAATTTTGAATAATTATGTTTCAGAAACATTTGGTGATCCAAAATACACTCCATCAGAAAACATAAAACAAAAGTCGGACGGACCTCCAGGATGTAAGTTCAAACTTACAATCATTTTTTATATTTACCTATTATAGAGATTACTTAATCTTTTCTTAAGATGGTAGAACCAACTTTAAACATCTTTTTAATTTGAAAGGTTCAGAACCATTCCTGGAAGATTCAGATGATTCAGTTAAGGATCCAGATTAAAAAAATATAGAGCATATAGAGCATTGGGGTAAGGTCCTTGAAAAGTCTGTTGATATAGTTTGTCATGATTCAGTGGTGATGTCGCATGATTCATTGGAGTTTGTAAATAATTTTGACATTGATGAAACACCTTCAACTCATCAAAAAGAAAATATTGCTACACCAATCACCAACAAGATAAAAGGGGCTAAGAAACGCCGACAGGACCTGAGAAATAAAGGCTTACCTTACAACACTCTTAAACAAAATAAACAAGTACAGGCCAGAAAATTAAAACCATTATCATCTTGCAGAAATAACTGTGGTAGCAAAGTTACGGCTGAAAATCAACAGCTATTATTTGAAAATTACTGGGATTTAGGCTGTTACAATAAAAGAGTTCTTTACACTTCATCACTGATTCATATTCGGCTTATGAGAGCCATTATTCGAGACGGGATACGTCTAAACTGTACTTACAACCAGGTTTGACAATTTCAAAAATGTATAATCTTTATTGTTTGGAAAATGAGGAGCCAAAGAGCTTATCCACGTATACCAAAATATTTCATGAGCTGAACTTGAAAATAAAATCTCCCCAGCTTGCTACGTGCGATAAGTTGCATCACAAAATTTTAGCTATAGAAAGTGCTGATGAAAAATTAAAGCTCGAGGGTGAGCTTGCAAATCACCAAGAAAAAGCTGATTTTGCTTACACTTGCAAAAAAAAAAAGACAAAGAGCTAGCCAAAACCAACAAAGCTATTGCAGCATATGCGTTTGATCTCCAGTAATGCTTGCCTACACCATATTTGAAATCGAATATTGCATTCTATAAACGTCAGTTGTGGACCTATAATTTAACGGTTCACAATTTGGCTAACGATCAACCTCATTGCTATATGTGGCATGAGGGAATGGCAAAGAGAGGTGGAAATGAAATGGCATGTTGTATTTTTAAGCACATAGACGATTTTTAAGCACATAGACGAAGAAGTTCCTGTTGCCGCCAAAAATTTAATTTTTTATAGTGATTCTTGTCCGGGTCAAAATAAAAACACGCATGTTAGTTGCATGTTTATAGCTGCCTTAGCGAATAGCGAGCAACTAGAAGTAATTAACCATAAATTTCTGGAACCTCGTCATACCCACATTCCCACATGGAATGTGATGTCGACCACTCTGTTATTGAACGGAAAAAAAAGAAGACAACAGCTAAGATTCATCATCCAAGAGACTGGCAGAACTTAATTATATAATTTTATATTGTGTAATTGTATGCTATGAGCAATGCGACGTAAAAAACTATTTTTACGAATTTTTTGTGCATTTTTTCGTAGTTTGTAAAATATTAAAATGGATAAAAGCGGGATCTTAAAAAGCGGGATTTCAATAAATAAGGGTTTTGAACGAGCGGGATTTTAGAAGTCGGGATAGTAAAAAAACAGTATTTTAGTAGACGGGATTTTAAAACTTTTTTTTCGGGATTTTTGAAAAACGGGATTTTGAAAAGTGTGATTTCGATACGTTCCCATTTTTAAACCAGAAACAAAAGATTCCAAGTTAAAACAATCCAATTCTGAAAACCATAGTTTTAAGTGACTAGTAAACATACTAGGAGATGTAATTATTCTCAAAGAATAGCTTGTTAAAAATTACGAAACGCCGTTGTCCGTAATGAAGGAACTGTCAAAATGTTCCAAGAGTTTTCTCGTAAATTATAATTAGAAATAATTCGAAAATTACGACTACCAAATTTCATAAAAAAAACTTTTAGCACTTTAAAACAATATAAATGTCTCACGGGAGGAATTTTTAGCTAGCGAAACAAAGGTAAACTAGGATTCTTCTTGGCTTACGACAAACTTTTCTTACAGCGTATTTCTGCAAGATCAATAAGGGTTGGATTTTGTTGAAGTATGTTCCACCCCAACAAACAATGCCATTTCGAAGCTGGGAATGAAAAATACCAAAGTAAATGGTTTTCAAAAGTTCAGCTGAAACAATGTTTTGCAAGTAATAAAAATAACGTAATGTACACAAGAAATATTTTCCCAGACTATTTGTATGATTTGAACATTTCATATTAGAGTCTATAATAAGACCTAAGTATTTAAATTCGGTAACCTTTTCCCTTTAAAAAAAAAACTAACGCTACGCTTTTGGTCACATGAATAAGTAATATCGGAAGAAGTCTCAGGTGAAAAATTATAGTCAGGTAACTTAAATGTTTTGCATTCAGAGGCATGAAAGTAGAAATCAAAATCTAAGTTAAGCACTGAAGAAAGACTGAAAAACATTATTTTAGTTTTTTGGGCAAATATACCAATTACACCCTCAATAACTCCACAATCCAGATCCCAGTTTATATTAGACACCAATTTCAAACGACTATTTGCACCGTAAGAAAAAGCAACATCATCAGCGAAAGCAGTTGGTTTGCCTCTAAAATCAAGTGAAAAAATTGAATTTATGCATACTAGAAACAGAATTGGTCCTAAGACAGATCCTTGAGGTACACCCAGATTGAGGTAACCAATTTGGCTCCTAGTCTTTTGCAGTTTTACTCTTTGGCATCTGCTCTCAAGATATGACTTAAGCCAGTACAAAGCCATGAAATCCAGCTTTTTCCAATTTGTTCAATAAAAGGTTGTGATGGTCATATCAAAAGCTTTGGTAATACCTATAAATAATCCAGCTGTAAACTTTGTCTTATCAAGATTAGTCATTATTTGATCACAGAACTGTAATAAAGCGTCTTCAGTAGATTTTCCTTGTTGATGTTGAAAACCGAATTGGGTAGGATTTAAGTATTTAGTTCTTTTAGCTTATCATCCAAGTTTTAATGACCTATTCAAAAATTTTTCTGAAAACGGGAAGAAGGGAGATTGGCCTAAAGTTGCATAGATCGGTTGCAGAACCTTTCTTATACAAAGCTACTACATCAGCGCATTTAAGAGCTTCAGGGAAGATACCTGCAAAATCATAACGATTAAAAATGGAAGCCATTAAGACATTAATTACGTAACATGCAATTTGTTTGACAACCGTATTTGATATATTGTCAGCTCCAGACGAATTAGAACTGCCAATAGCTTTAAGTATCTCAAAAGGAGTTATGAAAGAAAGACAAAACTGTTATTTTGAACTGGTTGAGCAATCACAAATACAGGTGGACCAGAAAAAGTTTGAAATTGACTTGGTACATTATTTAATGCATTAGCAATCAAAAACTGATCAGAAAAAGAGTGCCCATTAATATCAATTGAGCTAGGAAGTTTGGACGAAGAAGCTTTATTAATTATATCATTAACTACTTTCCACTTGTTTTTTAAGTTACCCCCAGCAGAATTGAACTGATTCCGATAAAAGTTATCACGGCAAATTGGAATTTCCTTTTTTAGATCATCACAAAGTTTCTTAAACTTCCTTTTTAGGATAATATTGCCAGGGCTCTTGTAACACTACGGTCTCAGTTTATTTTGGCTTTCACTTTATTAATTTAATATCGGGAGATCCTTGGCTTAAACCTTGTTGATTCCTTTTTTCGTTGAAAGTTCAGTGGACAATTTATTATAAATGTACTTATTAAGGCAAGCAATAAAATACATATAGGAAGCTGACGCATCTGAACATGAATGCACATTTTCCCATTATTCATTTATTTATTTTTTTCCTTTGTTCATTTGTTCGTTTATTCATTCATTCATTTATTCATTTATTCATTTATTCATTTATTCATTTATTCATTTATTCATTTATTCATTTACTCACTTACTCATTAATTCGTTTATTCACTTCCTCATTTATTTATTCATTCATTTATTCATTTAATCATTTAGTCATTTATTCATTTAATTTATTCACTTTTTCATTTATTCATTTATTCATTTATTCATTTATTCATTTACTCACTTATTCATTTATTCGTTTATTCATTTACTCATTTATTTATTTATTCATTTCTTCATTTAATCATTTACTCATTTACAAATTTACTCATTTATTCATTTATTCATTTATTCATTTCATTTCTATTCATTTTTTTTTTTTTTCATTTCCTTATTTACTCATGTATTCGTTTATTCATTTCTTCATTTATTTATTTATTCACTTATTCATTTCTTCATCTATTCATTTATTCATTTATTCATTTATACATTTGTTCATAGATTCATTTACTCATTGATTTATTTATTCATTAATTCATTGATTCATTTACTCGTTTATTCATTTAATGATTTATTTATTTGTTCATTTACTCATTCACTCATTTATTCAATTGTTCATTTGTTCATTTGTTCACTTGTTCATACTATTCTAATCTATCTAAAATAAAAGTTTTAAAAGTATTTGTATCCAATTTTACTTCAAAGACATTCTTGAATTCTTTATTTCAGATAGAATGAATGGAAGAAAACCTGATTTTCCATGTTTCTCGGTCTTTGTGTGGAAATGGCTGTGGGTGTTGACGTTCTACTT
This sequence comes from Melanostoma mellinum, assembly GCA_914767635.1. Taxonomy (NCBI): domain Eukaryota; kingdom Metazoa; phylum Arthropoda; class Insecta; order Diptera; family Syrphidae; genus Melanostoma; species Melanostoma mellinum. Next base: position 9,774,885 of record OU612059.1, read on the forward strand.
TCTGTGCTCTGGATTGCAATCAAAAAAGTTTTTTTTTCTCTTTCGTTGTGGTGAGAACACATTTTTAGGGTGTCCCACGAGATCTGCAAATAATTCAGACAATTTGAATTTCGCTCTTGTTGAGGGGACGGAAGGCTTGTTTTCGCACTGTGTGCCTCTGCACTGTGGCGTATGAGTAACATTTCTTTGTTTGAATCATGTATGAGATGGAAATTAATAATCTACATGAAACTTTCACTGTGAATTCGGGGTGTGATTTTCAATTTTTTATGTGCAGTGCATAATGTGAAGGAGAAGTAGGAAAACCATCACGAGAGTTATTAATGCCTCGAGCATTTTTTATGATTATTTGTTTTGTATCGCGTTTTCTTAGATTCACAAGTTTTTCGGCCTAGTTTACTACATTTTGTCATAAACACATTTTGAGCTGTTCAAACTTTTATTTTCTCAGTTTTATGGAAACACAACACCAGACTGAAGTTATTTTATTCAAGAAACTTTATTGTGAGAAACCACTTCTAAATTAATTTTCATCTGACCACATGCAACCTCTTGACGCTTCTATTGTCCGCCTACCTAAAACCAAAAGTTACAAAAGCTTTCCAATTCTCTTATTTGCTGCAGCAAAGACGTCGTCATCGTCATCATCATCATCCGATTGCTGAAACTAAGAAAGTTTTTGAATACATTTGCCTTCGAAGGACAAGCTGCACTCGAAATGGTGGTGCCAATGGTTCGTTGAGAGAAAATGAATGTCTTCAATTTGAATGACAGCAGCAGCAGGAGCACTTTCCCATTTCAAATTCCCTTCGGCTCTGCTCCTTCTTGTCCCGGTATGGTTCGGGCTTTCAATGTAATTCTGTGATTTGTTATTCAAAGGATTTCCTTTCTTCCTTCAGACATCAGCAAATAATGTGACACAATAGGACAATACAATAGAACAGAGCACAAAATTTGTTATTTTGAAAAGGGCTGCACGAAATTTCCATGTCGACACACAGCAAACAGAGAACATTTTGAATATAATATTTTTGTACTCCTCACAGTACCATGACCTTTTGTTTACTTATCGGAATGGACCAACACAAACATCCACATCAACGCCTCTCATATTAAATTGAAGAAATTGTCCACAAAATCTGATGTTTTCTCTTGAAACTAGAAATTGCATAATTCTCTTTTATGCACACAAAAAGGATATATGAACGAAGATTGAACTGAAAATAAGATTATGTGTCCCATCGTATCGTTTCTACTCGTATACTCATATGATCAATGTCCTTTCTCCCAATTGAAAAGCTATTGCTGGCCAACGAAGATTTGAAGTAGTATGCCAACTGTGGTGTGCGTGCAAGGTATTGCCATACACTTTGACAAATCCAATTAACTTGATATCTGTCCTGCATTTAATGGTCACCCAAAAAGATGTTTTGTCCGTGTCCATGTGATGTAGGTCTAGGTACTCTTAGTATGTTGGCGAAACGATGTCAGGATTTGTTAAATATTATCACAGAAACGTGCCATCGTGCGATTTTACAAATTAAAGTCAAGGCTTGACAATTTAAAGTGAGCTCTTTGCATTTGAGTGTACATGTGGGCTCTACTCAACAGTTAGATAAAGGACAAACACACCACAAAGATTTTGTGGTTCCAAAGTCGTTCATAAATTACTATCTGCATGTTCGATTGAAGGGTCTTAAAAGGTGTGACATGGGGTCTTCGAATTTGGGTGTCATAAAAGTCGAATTGAAAAAGTTACAAAAAATCGAGCAAACTCAAGCAGCCTTGGTATAACAGGCTTATTCTGTTGCAGCCAACGCCAAAAAAAATCACTCGCCAAACTGAGCGTGAAGAGACACCCAGTCAAGTCTATACTTCTTCTCGCTTAAATTATTAAAATACTTAACTGGGAAACTATACGTTCGAGCAATTGAAAACTTAACTAGTGATTACGATATTAATTCATCCCCATATCTTAGATTACTTCTTAAATAAAATATAATTTAATAAACCTCAGTTCCAGTTGTCCCCGAGTTCGAATATGATCCTGTGGAAGATAAACACCAATTTCAACCTTGACGTTGAAAATCAAAACGAGTCCTCTCTGCGGTTGTCTGGGATATTAACTGGACAATAAAAGTAACATGACCAGGATATACAACACTCCTATTAATACAGTATGAAGTTGCCATAATGATTTATTATTATCGTTGTGATGACGGAATTTTATATCCTTCAGGGGTGTTTTAATTAATAAGGCGTTGATTGGAAATGTGTGTACTGTGTAGTGTACACCGCATAGCTATTGAAGGGACACAAAAAAGGGAAATCCATCCACGCGATGACACAAGAGTGGCAATGCGAATTCCATCCGATTATTATGAAATCTTTATTTAATTGGTAAGTGCTAACGTTTTTAAGGATAAGGGCTGCCCAATGCCCATGCTTGCATAAAGAACACGCTATTCGAAAATGAGTTTACCAAAATAATTAATGCGAATACAAGCGTCGAGACGGTGATAGTGTAGGGAGAAGTGTTCTATTTTTAATATTTTTCAAGACTTTTTCTGGTTTACTTTCTTTTTTTTTTTTTTTTTTTTTTTTGTGATGGCAGGGTAAGCATTTTTGTCTGAAGGCCTACCAGCGAAAAAGTGTTTTGAAATAAGCTGGAAATAACACTTTGGCTGATGTTGTACTAACTACAACACAGACGCTTTGTAAGATTTTGTCAAAAGTCTTTTAAGCAATAAGTTCACTATATTTCCACGCTGTGACTATTGCAGGAATTTGTAAATATCGATCAAACCTTGGCATTTGGGAGTAGCACTCGAAAAAAGGGAGCTAATATGGCTCGATTCCACTAACAACGGCGATGTTGTTTTATAACACATATTAAATAATTTTAGTACTGAGTGAAAACCGGTGAATTGACTTGAAGTTAGTCACATGCGAAGTTTTGAGAGTAGAGCATAAAGTATCGGCTTTGATAGACGGTGAAACGTTAGCAAAGTAATACGAGGGCAGTCCGATAAGTACCTACTTAGCCTGGGCGGAGGCCCAATAGAGCCAATATCGCAAGAAAAACTTACTGTAGGGTAGTACATTTTTGTAGAAGGCTACTGTCGAAAGTTCAGCCAAATCCAAATCGAAGTTTTGTTTTAACCGCGTGTGGAAGCAAAATTGTTAGCGGATTTAAGAAAAATGGAAAAAGAGCAATATCGGTCAGTGATTCGATTCTTGTTTTTGGAAGTGAAATCACGCAGCGAAATCAAAGAGCGGTTATATGCTGTGTACGCTGACTCTTCTTCTTCGATGGCGACCGTCAAAAATTGATTCAACGAGTCTCAACGTGGTCGCACGTCGGTTTTTAATGAGCCACGTTCAGGTGCCCGAAAACGGCTACCACGGAGGACAATGTGACAAAAATCCACGATCTCGTATTGGCAGATCGCCGATTGAAGGTGAGCGAGATAGTTGAGGTAAAAGGCATCTCGAAAGACGACGTGGGTCATATCCTGCATGAAATTTTGGGCATGAGAAAGCTGTCGGCGCAATGGGTGACGCGTTTGCTCACTCCGGACAACAAACGCAACCGTTCAGAGCTGTTTTTGACGCTGATTAAGCGCAATCCGAAGGAGTTTCTGCGTCGCATCATTTCGTGATCGTCGACGAAACATGGACTCACTGAAATACACAAGAGATCAAGGATCAGTCGAAAGAGTGGATTTTACCCGGTGAACGTGCTCCGAAGAAGTCGAAAACTGTCTCATCGGCCGGAAAGGTGATCCCACCGTTTTCTGGGATTGACAAGGTGTGATCTACATCAACTACCTGGAGAAGGGTAAAACGATCACAGGACAGTACTATGCCGAATTGTTGGGCCGATTGGACACCGAATTGCAGAAAAAACGGCTACATTTAGCGAAGGAAAAAGTGCTCTTCCACCACGACAACGCATCGGTTCACACCTCCGCCATCACCGCGGCTAAATTGGTCGAGTTGGGCTATGAACTATTGCCTCTTAACCGTATTCTCCAGATTTGGTCCCGTGCGACATCTTTTTATTTCCAAACTTGAAAAAATCACATGCCGGTCAGAAATTTGTGTTGAATGATGAGGTCATCACCGCCACTGAGGCCAACTTTGCGGAACTCGAGAAAACGTATTAAAGAAGTTGGAGCATCGCTGGGTCAAGTGTATTGAATTGAAAGGAGATTATGTTGAAAAATAGATCAACACTTTTCCAAAATTTTCGTTTCTCTTTTGTAGGCTAAGTGCCTCTATCCTCTGTCCTTTGTCCTTTGTCCTCTGTCCTCTGTTCTCCGTCTTCGGTCCTCTGTCATCTGTTTTCGGTCACTTTTCATCTATCTTCGCCCATCTGCCAACCGGCTATTGCCTTAGGCCAATATTGTCCTTTCTCATTTTATAGTACAACACTGTTTCTAAATAAAATTTTGTGCTTGGAAGTTTACAATTTGTTTTTATTTGTGTTTGTAATGGGTTTTGGCTTTACAGACACCAATACGCTGATTTTTTTTTTTGTCAATTTCTTGAGAAAATACGTGCGATGAGGAACTTCTTTGCAAAATCAGGAAACAGACTTTAAGGAGTCTGTCAAACTACAGTTGACAGTAAGCTTTTGTGATATGGGAAAGAGCCAAATTTTGGAAAAAACATAAACCTAAGGAATTTTCTTGTTTTGCTCTTTAATAAATAATGATGAATCGTTTTAGCTTTCGTTCCACATCCTAGTCACCCACGAGCCTAACGTCTAACTTTTGAATCAGAGCCTCGCAACAAAGCTCCTTTCAATGCGTTTGTATAAAGAGTACAATGTATGCTTATTCCCTTGGATTGTTTGCTTTTGTATCCACTGAATAAAGAACCTTTCCCATATTTAAAAAAAAAAAACAGTAGTTTAAATTCTACAGACCTCGGAAACAACAATACATTCAATCAGCTTAATTCAAAACACAATTTCTGAACAATTCGGGGAGAGAAAACCTACCCAAAACTTTTCCCTTCAAAAAGTCACTTCTCTCCATTTTGTTTAAGATGAATGTATGTATGCATATTAACATCAAACAAAAATGAGAATTTCTTCAAAAATGTCTCAAAACAAAAAAATGTGTCTATTAAATATGTATGCAATCAGAAAAGTACTTTTGATTTCTCTCCCCCTCCGATTTAAGGTTCCGTTCTCACTGTGTAGAAATGTGTCCCTGGTAGATATAAATATCTGATTTGTATTCAGATATGCTAAATCACCATTAACATCTTCATCGACATAAAACCACGAAAGTATATCCGTTGCCTTCATAGCCGTCTCTCATAACGCCCATGTCACATGCGACAAAATTTCATTAAAACATCCATTGTCCGTTGAAACTGCTAGTACAACACGCTCTCATGTGCCCTGATTAAATTAAAGCTTTTCAGAGGCGATGACCTCTACTGTATCATTTTGGGGTTGCCATGCCTAGCCTTTCCTCTATTTACTGCTTAAAAATGGAACATCCTCTGAAACATGAGACCCATTGATCAAATTTTCATCAGGTGATGGGGCTTCTCACGTTTTCAGGTTGTTGCTTTATGTGTTCCTGATTTACGAATAAACTCATTTACGCCAATGTCAATTGAGATTAATTTACTGCTTTCATTAAAGGACATCAAGCTGGGGATTGAGTGAGTGGTCTTTATGGCCACACATACACGGCTTGATTGGATACATGATTGTATTGGTTCATTAAGTGTGCGAAAGGATGTGTTGGCCAATTTAATATTCAATCAGTGAACAAGTCATATAATTTTTAATTTCTCTTCGCAAAGTAGCCGTTGTAAATTGTTAATTTTGAAGAGCGAACAATAATGAGGATGAGGAGACCTAAGGCAATGAAGAGTTCATTGGAGTGGTAGATGAAGAAACTGTATTTGTGTGTTGAAAAAAAGGAATATTGGACTTGAGAGAAACATCAAATTTTCTTCCACGGGTGTTGTAAATATTTTGCCACAGAGGACGGCCTTAGTGCTGTGGCTGATAGAGTGTTAAGTGGATATGTCGGACTAATGGGCATTTACTTTTCTTTCAGTCCCAGTTTAAACTGGACGCAGGGTTTCCATATTTTATTGAATGCATCATAAAAACGAGGCTAATCTGTTAAAAAATGGACCGGCAATTAGTCTGAGTGGAACTGATTGTTATTAGAAGAGCCTTTTTCAAGGAAGGCCACCTTCATTCTTCACAGTGGTATGGTTGAGAGAAATGCGCTACGCCACGGGTCTCCGTGAGCTCTATTTTTGCCCTCCTCTTCATTTATTTCAATTTAAGTTTGTTTTCTCAAACAAATAAGGTACGAGTAAATTTCACAGTAAAAACTTGATAATTTATTGATTAAGTGTCAAAGCGTAAAAATTCTTTGATTTTTGTCAAAACAAAATTCTTTTATCTTTTAACATAAAATGCCAATATTACGAGACAACAATTCCTTTACGGCTCGTCTTGATTCATAAAGTTTTGCAACCAACTTGTCTAGAAAGTTTTATTGATTGAAATTAACGGTCGATTTGAGTGTGAGTCACATTCCCTTCTCGCAAAGTTTTACTCTTTCCATTTTTTTATAAAACACCACAGCACAAACAAACACTCCTACTTCCTCTGGAAGAGAAAATATTTTCTTGAATTGAAAAAATCAAAAAAAAAAACCAACGAGACTTTCTTTGATTATAATTTTGACTAGAGAACTTGCTCGGGTTAACCATGTCTTGATTGCAATTTCTTGTGGTGCGTCTGAATTTCGTTATTTGAGTGCATAGGTATTTGAGTGAGTGTGTGGTATTTGTGGTGGAATCATTATGGCGTCAAGTGTAAATGCTTTTAGAATAGCAGAAAGCAGAGTAGATGTATAGAACCATGCAACAACAGGATGTGCGCAGTGAGTATTGAATAAGAGCTTCTCAAGCCCTGATGACAAAGGATGTCATACAAGACATTGACAAATTTAAATCTCTAATTAATGTAAATGAGCTCCTTTTCCAAGCGGATATGGATAAAGGATGACGAAAAAGTTGCCGTTGCTGATGTGAAGTATACAAAGAAGTTTTGGAAATGATGTTGCACTTCAACTGTGTTCATGATGCAATGGTGGAAGCAGCGATTTTCATTGTTTAACTCGACTCTCGAGACAAAACAGTTTTCGGTTTGGTGAACAAATTTAAAGCTAATATTTCATTGCAAGTGTTTCGTATGTTTTATGAAGTAATTTTTGCTTTCTCGACAGGAAGACTTTTGGTTTCTTAAAGCTTCTTATAGTCTGGTCAATTTATACAATTGAAATAAAGAAAATTCCGACAGAGCCAAATTTTCGTAGAGACCTTAGGCTTACCACAAAGAATAAATTGCCAAAAGTCCTCATCAGTCCCATGTGTGCTTAAAGACTTATTCGGGGTCAAAGGTCAAAATTTTAGGTTTTTTGAATTTTTCTCGAAAATGGTAAGTTTTATCGAAAAACACTTTAAGACAGAGTTGTAGATCTTAAAATTCTCTATAAAAATGGTCCTTATTATTTTTTCTCTAAGACCAACTATTTCCCAGATATTGCGCTTGTAAGAATCACGTTCTACATAATATGCGCACATATGCCACGTATATACATATTTAGGTGCTCAACCAAGACAAAATGCATACTCGTGTCTCCTTTTATGTCTACATTATACTATTCTAAGAAATTATACTCTAAAAAGACCACCGCCCGGTCCCTTACCGAGTTCCCTCTACTGAAATAACATCTAGCCTTGAATATGTCTATGTTTATTTATTACAAGCGTCTACTATTGTAGTTAGTGCTGATCAATAAAAAAAAATGTCACAATTTTGCTTTATTTGTAATAAACTTTTGACTGAAGATAAAACTGTTTTGGTCAGTTGTGGAATGACAAATTTAATCGATTCAAGTGTTGCGAGTAGTGATGAGTTTGCTGATTATTTAAGAACCCAAAAGTCCATTACAATTACGATATTTTGGATCACCCACCCTACAGTCCAGACCTGGCCCCGAGTGATTATTATCTGTTCCCAAAAATGAAAAAAGAGCTTCGGGGTAAGAAATTTACCAATGATGATGAAGTCAAAGAGGCAGTTTCGGCGTATTTTGAAGGTAAAGACAAAACATTTTTTTATGAGGGTATAAATAAATTGAAAGATCTGAAAAATGTATCCGTCTTGCATTGACAAGGAAAAATTATTTGGTTTTTTTATTTCCACCCTATATCCCCCATTCCGCGAATATAAAAACGCTCCCTAGTATATAGAGGATGTCAATACGAAGAGACAAAGAAATAAACAGCGTTTTTAAACAAAATGTGGATTCACTTATTCGCGCTCTAGTATGGGGTGGACTTACTTTTGAAGTACTGGCCTGTTCTTCCTAACGTTGTCTTTTTGATGCAGAGATTGAAGTTTTTCGGGATTCGGGTATATGATTTTCTGCAATCCACGTGAATTGTTATGGACTTTTGGTTTCTTAAATAATCAGCAAACTCATTACTTCTCGCGACACTTGAATCGATTAAAGTTGGCATTCCACGACTGACCAAAACAGTTTTATCTTCAGTCAAAAGTTTATTACAAATAAAGCAAAATTGTGACATTTTTTTTATTGATCAGCACTAACTACAATAGTAGACGCTTGTAATAAATAAACATAGACATATTCAAGGCTAGATGTTATTCCAGTAGAGGGAACTCGGTAAGGGATCGGGCGGTGGTCTTTTTAGAGTATAATTTCTTAGAATAGTATAATGTAGACATAAAAGGAGACACGAGTATGCATTTTGTCTTGGTTGAGCACCTAAATATGTATATACGTGGCATATGTGCGCATATTATGTAGAACGTGATTCTTACAAGCGCAATATCTGGGAAATAGTGGGTCTAAGAGAAAAAATAATAAGGACCATTTTTATAGAGAATTTTAAGATCTACAACTCAAACTCAAAAAACCTAAAATTTTGACCTTTGACCCCCAATAAGTCTTTAAGCACACATGGGACTGATTGGGACTTTTGGCAATTTATTCTTTGTGGTAAGCCTAAGGTCTCTACGAAAATTTGGCTCTGTCGGAATTTTCTTTATTTGACCACTATTTTTATGTATAAATTGACCGGACTATTATTACTGCTCATATGCTTAGTATACAAATAGGCCTAAAGTCATCCCAAAATAAAATCTTTTCCGGGAACTTAGAGGTTGGTTGGTTTAAGGTTACACATGTGTTCTGTGAAAAATAAAAACAGAGTCAAACATCAGAAAAAAGATCAATGGTTATTGACAACTTCTTGTTATGGTTGACTTTAGTTAATTTTGAGCGATTCACATCTGCCGTCAGTGTTGCTAGATTGAGGGGGATTTCCCGTTTTGTGGGAAATTGTGGTCGATAATTTATTAAGAAGAAAAAAGGGGGGATTCACTCTAAGTATGGCGAAAAGCAGAATCTTACTTACTATACCAAACAAAGCCTATCGATTAACAAATAGAAGTGCGTAAACAAACATCTCATATACTTACACAAAGAGAGATCATGCAAAGACGGGAAATATCATTTCTGTTTGTTTTGAACGCTGGAATTTGAAAATTTGTTTTTTTACATACGAGCCATTGATGACATTTTGAAGAGGTTCTCCTTTCAAAATATAATGAAACTAATTTCGATCTCCTAAACTAAAATCCGGAGCAAATTGGAGAGTTGAAGTGACAGATCGACATAAAGCTTTGGAGTTTTTCTCTCTACAAATTACTATTACTTCGAAGAGAATAAAGTGTAAGCAAACTTTATCGTTTCTTAAAAGTTTCTAATTGTAATGAAGAAAAACTAACATCTGAATGGAGAGAACTTTCTATTTTCATGGCCGTTTACGAAAAAGAAATGCTTCAGCAGCTGCCAGTCGAACAATTTTGGCAAGAAGTAATGGTAATGATAGATTTTGAAGGAACTTTAGAGCACAAAAATGCTGTTGGCTAGAGCGAGTTCATTTATTCCTTGAATTTTAAAATTCAATAGATTTTTCAAAACCCCTAGAATAATTATTTTAACGTCAAAACGAACTCAATAGCGCCGTTCACACCGTACAACAGACTTCATTTGATGGATGTAAGGTGGTGGGGTGTAGTTTGGGTTCAGACTTATCAGACTTGTCCTCCAATAACATGTATTCCTCCACTCCGTCCAACGTAAAAATAATAAAAAAAAAAGTAAAGATCATCGTAAATCGACAGCCTCGGGCAATTCTACTGAATGCGAAACTTTTCAAAATTATGACGTGAAGCCCTGTCGCAATCACTATGGAAGTGTGTTAACAAAGGTAGTGGTCCCGATGGCATTCCTCGTTTATTTTTAAAAAACATCGCCAAAGCTATTTCCAAGCCCCTGCTTCAACTTTTGAACCAATTTTTATCTAATGAGATATTTTCTAATACGTTGCGTTGTTCGTTTCTAAAGCCAATATTCAAAAAGGGAAACAGATCGAATATAAAAATATTGGGGTATTGCAATCCTGTCAGCTAATCCCAAGTTATTTGAGAAACTGGTAACTGACTTTGTATATGAAAAATCTAAAGTACTATCACTTTCCCCTTTTGCACTATCGAACTTGAATCCGAAAGTAATCCACAAAAGTTGGAATGTATTCCGCAAAGGTCCATATATGTAAGAGCAGGAAGCATAAATAAATAAAAAAAATTCATCATATATATGCCTTTCTTTTTAACTCAAAGGAAATGTGCGTCTTACATTATACATTCCACCATGAGCATTATTTTTTTTGGCAAACTTTTCCGCTGATATAGGCGCACCCTAATGACCAATAATTTTCACAAAAAAAGTTGTCCGGTAATCTTTCTTAATATATATAAATCACGTGTCAAGTAAGGTCACTGGATCTCTTGATCCTTTGTCTAATTTCAGTTTTCACTCCAAAAATATAAAAAACAATAGCAAAATTCTTTGTTATTGTAATTTTTCTATACACGTGTCACAATGCTTGTCCGCGATGGACTCCTAAATTACTTAACCGATTGTAATCAAATTTGTACACCGTGTGCAGTTTGATCCAACTTGAAAGATAGGATTGCTTACATTTCAATTTATGATCGACCACCAGATGTTGATGAAACTAAAGTATAGTTTAAATTTATTTTAAAATAAACGAAATACAGTGAATTTTTCTTTTTATATTTTGGCCAAGTGTTACTTGATTTAAGTATAAATCATGGAAGCACAATCTTTGTGAAAATGTATGACAGAAGATATATTGCACCGAATTAGGTAAACAGATCAATGCCAAAATGAAGATTATACGCCAGAGATGTATAATCAAGCGTTAGTGTTGATCGAGGATTTATGTCTTTTAATTTCAAATCTACCACTCAATCATTATGGTATGTCATCACCTGATCGCCCAGCCACCGACTAAGTCAACACCGATTTACATCAACTGTACGAAAATTTTGATCAGTTGTTTTCAAAGTCCTTTCTCTTCAAATCCTAAACCAGTAAATTTGTATACCAGCCTTAACTTATCCCTTTTCTTTCATAAATAATAATTTCATTTAAATAAAGGGTAATGGTAGTAGAGAATCAGTTATGAAGGTCCCCATGATTTTTTTACAAATAGCATCTATGTGAAAAAGCATTGTGGTACCCAGGTCTGATGTTCTCCTACCATTCCAATTAAATACTTAATAACAACATCATATGAAAAAAACGCTAGCCACAGCAACGCGTGGCCGGGTCAGCTAGTAGTACTATAGTTTCTATAAACAAAGTAACTGACAAGCTGAACGTGGAGCTGATTTCAGTCTTAAGCGAGCATCAACATGGCTTTCTTAAAGGTAGGTCTACATTTCATTCATTCTTTTAGAAATGGAAAAAGGAAACCAGGTTGATGCTATCTATACTGACTTCAGCAAAGCTCTCGACAAAGTTGATCACAATCTGCTCATTCTTAAATTTGAATAATATGGCATTGATGACACCTTATTATTGTGGATCCAATCGTATTTGTCGCAAAAGACGCAGTGTGTCAAGTTTTGTAATGTTTTGTCACGTCACATTAATGCAACTTCTGGCATACCACAAGGAAGCCATCTTGGACCACTTTTATTTCTCCTTTTTATAAATGACTTGCCCTTACTGTTTGAAGGTTGTAGATTTCTGATGTATACTGACGACCTAAAGTTGTTTCATACAGTAAACAATATTGCCGACATGCATGTTTACTCAGCCTAATTAAATGGTGTAAAAATAATGGAATGATGTTAAATGTGGAGAAATGCAATATAAATTCTTTTTGAAGAAAAATATGTGCAATAAATTTTGAATACTCAATAGACGAATAAAAAGTAAGTAAGAATTGACGTAGTAAAAGACTTGGAGTTTTAGTTGACAGAAAACTAAGTTTCAAACATCATATTGATAAAGTTCATTCTAAGAGTTTGTCTATGCTTGGTTTCGTTAAGCTAAGATCCAAGGAATTTAGTGATCCCTATATCACTAAAGCTATACTTTGCTCATTGGTCCGGTCACTGTTAGAGTACTGTAGTGTTATATGGTCTCCTTTGTATGCTGTTGCTATAAAGAAACTTGAATTTCTCCAAAATTAATTTTTGTTGTTCACCCTGAGAGGTCTTGCATGCCTTTTATTCTTTGGCTGGTACCTATTCTCGAATAGGAAAACATGCGATTGAAATGACAAGAGATTTATTTTTTACAGCTCTAGCAAATTTTCTACTTTCCTGTCATTCCAAAATGAGAAAAATATTTCGAAAAGGTTTTTGTCCTAAACAAAGTACTTACACTCATATCTACAAAGAAAAGTAATGTCCTGCAATTCAAGTTTCATCCTTCTCTAAAAAGCACGACAATAGAAATAAAATATTCATTTGCAGTAACGATAGGAGCAAGAACACAATAAAGCCACAAACAAACCGCATCACAATTGAATTTTAAAGAACATTTTAAGGCAATTTCCGTAATTTTCAATTCCAAAAATCTTCACTGATGTCGTTTGTGTTTGAAACCCAACCCAAAGACCATTCAATGCCCTCCTCAATATGTTTAAATGCAACGTGTAACACTTTGCCAAAAGCCAAGTAAGTACGTCCCTTAAACAAGAAGAAAAATCCACTTAACATGGCACAAAAGAAAATCCCATCGGAAAACATTTGTATATGTGAACAGAAGAAAAGGGAATTTTACATTTAGGTAAGGGCTTAACATACACCCCGGTTAGCAAAAAGACCAGCCTAGCGTAATCCATTTACAATTCACCATGACGAATATAATGGGAGTACGACTTCACGCAGAGATCGCTCAATAAAAAGAAGAAGAAAAAAGGGGAGAGGCATTTGCATTCACTACCCAAAGAAATTCCAATAAGACTCCAAAACCGTTGAGATGGGCATAATAAAATGTGGAATAAAAGGGGGGATTAGGGGTGAGAATATCACTCAAATTGTAAGCGTGCACACAAAAATATGCGTTCGGCTGATCCCTAGCCTCCCTAGTGTTGAGGGCTTCACAATTCACAAACAACAAAACACATCTGAGAGTTTATTGTTTTAAAAAACTTGTTTTTGTGTTACAAGGCGAAGTTGAGAAGGTAATTTTCTAGGAGAGCGTAAGCCACAAAGGTGAAATTGGTTGAGTTGTTCCTCCACTACACAATGTGAGGACTTGCAAGTAGTACATAGTTAACCTTAAGTCGTTATGGTTCTTAACTGGCATTAAAATGACTGTAAAACAAACTGCTGAGTTAAACAAAGGGTGAGCAAAGGGGAGGCACTGAGACGGCAATAAACCATTTTCCTTAAGTTTTAAGTCATAAACTCTTTATTACTCGCCTACAATTTTGAACAAAATGGCTTCATTTTCTTCTACTTATGCGGAGCTTACGGCTGGTGAGGAAATATTTTTAATGGATGGATGGAAACGGAACGGACATAAACGTTAAACAAATTTTAACGTTTTTTTCATGGCGGTGACGGACGTTGTATGAAATAAAGTAAAAGCAGGATTTAATTTCACACTGTCACTGAAAGTGTCAAACGATTCTGTTGAATGTGCTTAGAGCACAGTTTTGTATAAGAGGCGTGTGGGAAATCGCATAGCTTGTTCGTCTTTTAATGAAAGTACTTTTGGGAAAAAACTGATTCTGTTTGAGTTATAGCATAGTTGAGAGGCTATGGTCACCGGTCAGGGCATCGATATATGGTTACACTATGAGTTTTTGGCATCCCAAGTTGTAAGATAAATTATTCATCACTGAGCGTATTCCTTAATAATCTTCACCTGCTCTTTGTAGACTGTGCTCAATGGAATATCTTTTTTATTGCTGATTTCCTTAAAGCAAATATTAAAGAACTCCTTTTGTTTGTTATATTGAGGAAAACTTAGTTCAGCTCAAGAGTTTTCGATCCTGTTCATAACCGATGATTCATTGAGAATATTTCAAATGGTTTGAGACTTGAAACTGTTGCCCGTAACGCTATGATAAGCTTACCACTCCATTATACGGACGAGTTCGAGTTCCTGCAACATAAAATTGATTTTTTCAGGGACACCACTTTTAGTAATTGGAATTGAAAAACCCTACGATAATAATAACTTATGACAATTGGTGGAGGAGTGGTGATTTACTAATTTAATTTTTTTTTTAAATTCTTCCGAAAACTTTAGGAATGTGATGCAGTACTAGGGCTCAGCTTTGCAAATGTTTCAGAAGCTACTACACACTTCAAACCAAACTGTTTACCCTCACTTCTTGATGTGGTTCTTTTAAGCAATCCAAAACATCTGAAATTTTACTCTTAGCTCTCTGCTCCAGCCTTTTCCTTTCAAACAAAAGTAAATCGATTACCCATTAGTTAGTTACAACTATAAAGACTTTCGTAATATAAATTATTATTCTTTGCTTTTGATAATCTAGACTGGTCCTCAATTTACGAAACAAATGATGTTAATGAACAGATTGAAATATTTAACAACTTTGTGAACTATCTTAACGATGAATTTGTCCCATTGAAAACAAAAGTTGTCAGAAATCCGGATAATCCCTGGATGTCTATTTCCATACAAAAAGCAATGGTCCTGCGTGATAAACATTTTCTTAGGTGGAATACATATCTGTAACTCTTCGAAAAGCTTTTGGAAACAAGTTATAATTTTGGAATTTTACAGAAATCTTCTAATGACAATGTTTATGTGCTAAATATAGATGGAATGAAAAATTAATCCAATTCAAGGCTTCCAAAGAAACAGTGAGCAACTTGTATACAATACAGCTCACAATGCATTTAGGTTCAGAGAAGTAGGCGAGTACGATGTTGGGAATGCAATTTTTGCAGTTAAATCGAAATGCATCGGTCTTGACGAACTCCATCCTGATTTTATAAAAATTCTTTCACCGAAAATACTCTCATTGAGCATTGACGACTACAATTTATCAGCACAATTCAGTACCCCATGGACTGGTAGTGTGTCAAAATAATACCTGTACCAAAAACTTCCAACAAAAATACCGAATATAGGCAATTCTTGCGTTCCTATCCAATGTTTTTGAAGTTATTGCAAGTAACCAAATGAAAAGCTATATTTACAGTTTGAATGCACTAAATCCACTTCAATCCGGCTTCAGAAAAAAGCACAGCTCCACAACTGTGATCTTAAAAGTTACCGAAGATGTTCGTCTTGCTTCAGAAAAACCCAAAGTGACGCTTTTGACCCTCTTGAACTTTTCAAAAGGATTCGCTTCTGTTGAATCCACAATTTTATGTAACATACTTAGCACACAGTTCAAAAGCGATGAAGCTTATTTTTTCATATCTTAGTAGCAGATACTGACTGTTATTCATTAAGACAAATTTTCGAGTTTCTTAAACTTAAAACTTAAAGGTGTACCACAGGGCTTGATACTTGGGCATCTGCTTTTCTCTTTGTTTATAAATGATCTCCCTATCACAGTTTAATATTACAATTATCATATATATGCAGATGACGTTCAACTAGTATATTAGAGTTTTCCTTATGAATTGGTTGAAGATGCAATTATGAAAATAAACCAAGACCTAGCTTCTGTTTTTGATTGGTCAGTTCGGAATCAGCTTCCATTAAATCCATCGTAAACTAAATGTGTATCTATGTTCAAGCAACTCGTATCCCATCGAAATTTCCTTAATATAATTTTAAATGGTCAAGTAGTTGAAATGCTAGATAATGTTCGTAATCTTGGTGCTATATTGAATAACACAATAACTTGGAAAGACCACATAGTTCACATAGTAGCTAAAATTTATGCAGCAAAATACTTACTTCCTTGTGAAGTCAAATTAAAATAAGTTAAGTCTTTGATTCTGCCTATTGTGACTTTTGGCTGCGAAGTTTTTGCTGATTTGGATTTCGAATCTTTTCGCAAGCTCAACTTGACCTTGAACTCTGTTACCAGATTTGTATTCAACCTTCGTAAATATGATCATATTTCAAGTTTTCTTAAGAAAATTTTGAGATGTGATCTCCGAAGCTTTCTTAAATTTAAGCCCCTGTGTTTTCTCATCAACTTAGTAAAAAGTTAATAACCCGTTTATCTGTCTGCTAATATTTGGTCTATGCCTTCACGTAATCTATCTATCAAACCGAAAACTTATAGCTGTGTTAACTCGCGTCGTCAGTTTTTCATTTTTGCCGTAGCATGTTGAAATGGTCTTCCTTTGTCATTGAAAAACAAGATACAACAGCAACAATTTTTGTCCTTAGTTTTCTCTCATTTATCGCTGGCATATTCTCATCAGTAAATTTTATGTTTTTTTTTTTTTGTAATATCATGTAAAATTTTCTTTTTTCTTTAATTTTTGATTATATAGTTTTTAAACTTGTATAAAGTATGTATATAAAGTAAGAATCTTATACCTGTACTATTTAAAAGAATTTTATTCTTATTGTACAGCGATGCTTTTATGAATAAACAAATAGAAAATAACACTGCACTGCCATGAAAAGGCCATTCTCAATTAATTGTTCAAAATCGGCATAAAAATGTAGGTCTCTGCAATTCCCAAGGGTTTCCGTAGCTATGTTGAGTCACAAAATTTATTTAGATTTTTGTGATACAAACTTGAAATTTCATCAATTTATATCGTAAACATTATGTGCTTATGTGTACAAAGCCCAAACAAGAAAATGTGTTCAACTGCTTATGAATTGAATTTTTCTCAATTCTTAATTCACAAATTAGCTTATGAATTGAATAATTCTCAATTCATAATTCTTTAACTAGCTTGTGAATTAAATATTTTTCAATTCTCAAGCTAACTATTAGTTTATAGCTTGCGGATTTTTTGATTCATAAACTCGCAACCCTGGCTCAACAGCACTCTGAGACCAGACTGCGAGCTATCTGGGTGGTGCTCATTTCAGCAAAATCTTCGCCGGTCACGATATTTGACACCGTGTCCGCACTATGTTTGACTCACCAATAAGCAATAATTTAGGTTGGTGAGTTAAAAACATTATCTGTTATGTCTATAAGAAACTCTAGTTCTCTGGCTCACTTACTTGAAATGGCATCACAGCTCGGGTTGAACCTGGATCTCAACCAACATTTTTCACCAACAATTTCGTTTTGGTCCAGCTCTCTCTAGTGAAACTTGATTGCGCACCTATAACGATATATTCGCTTTTTTTTACTGTACAGCCTCTTGCATCCTTCAACTTGGCGACCGTTCAGCTGTGAATGTAAAAATAGAAGTGCTCTATTTTCGTCATTCGGATAAATCTTCTTTTGTCCGGTTTCATGGTTTGCAAGACCGTGGTTCTAATAGCTGCATGAATATTTTTAGGAGAACGAGTATTTCATCTCATCACTTTGAAGAAAATGATATGAGAGGCGACGATTTATTGTCTTTTTGTAGAAATAGCGCATTCGTTGTACTTGTTGTAGGTGATTACCCCAACTATCACTCTTTCGTTAAAAAAATTTCAAAAAGATTTCACCTAAGCAGCCCACACTGGGAGTAGGGTACTTTTAATTTGATGACCGATCAGCGATACCTTGAAGCACAGGATCTACTGGACGAGAATCTGATCAGAACCACCGACGAAGATGACATCATCTTCTACGCTGACCCAGGATCAGCCCGTTGAATTTCTGTTTCGATTTTGTTTCCCAAAAAAATATATATTCGGTCTTAAAAGATGCGCAAAGAAATTACATATTAATCAAAACTGAAAAACCATACACCGGTCATACGTACAGTAGGTATACGTGTAAACCAACAATGTAAAAACCAGCCCAACCAGCACCTCCCACAAAACAGCTGAATGTTGGTATACAACCCCAGAGACACCACACCAACTATACCAGCCAAGTGAAAAAAAGGTTAACTGCTCACTATATGACATACACTTGATTGTCGGTGCCAAAGGTATAACTGTAGTGAATAAAATAAAGTTCAAAAGCGACGATTCCTACAATTTTTTTTCGATTCCAAACGGCTAATCAAGAAACCAATACCCCTGAAGTTGGGATTTTGGGACTCGCACCTCGTAACAGGCAGATGTTGCGCCTCGGATACCTCTTATTAATTTGAATTAATTGAGAATAAACACTTTACTGAATTTTCCATTTTTTTATCATTTCATTTGAGCTTTAAATGGTGGGCAATCAAACTACAATAACACTTCACCATTTTTTCCCTGGAACCCATCGAGCTTACCTCAACCACGACACAGAAGCATCGCTAAATACCAATAAATCAAAGCAGGAAAAAAGAATATGTCCTCACCGTGGAGCTCTTTTTTTTAATAGAGAATAAATTTATTGGGCACGAGTTATCATTCAGAAGGATTGAAGGAGTCACTCATTCGCAAAGAGATGAAAAGGCAGAAACTAAAACACAATTTAAGACTATAGTAAGTGATGTCAAGCATAGCATCAAAAGCCCATTCCTCTTCTTCCAATCAAAATAATTTGTCATGGACTTTCAACAAGCCTTTAAAAGAGTTGAAAATTTGCCAGAATATATAAGACAGAGTTGTTTAATTTAAATCAGCGAACTTTTCATTTGCCGCATCGACGGCAGCGGCAGCGGTTGGAACGATGGCGTTGTTTCCTTTGGCAGGACCTACAAACGTTTCACTCATTCAAATCACATTTTGTTGAGGTGCTGCTTACCTCACGTCAACCCGCAGTCAGTTGAACAAACTACTAAGCTACGCAGAATGGTTCTGTGCTGTGAATGAACGTAAAGCTTAACACAGGGTTCCGTTTTAGCGTGAACATAAAGTAAAATTTATGGTAGTACCCCCACTCAGCTCTACTCCACCTCCCGCCCACACAAATGTAATTCATCGTTCTCTGGTTTCACGCTTTTATTTGCTTTGTTTTTTCATTCTCTAATTTTTTTTTTTTTTTGCCACCGGAACTTTAGAGCTCTAAAGAATGTTTATTTAATTTTATCGCCGGAAAGCCTTCATAAATAATAGCAGCGGAAAGCACAGAGGTACCCTACCCGAATTTCCCAACCACCAGAGGATTAAATACAAAGCCTGGTCAGAGAAGTAGAAAATTATATTTTCCCTGCATAATTAAGCGGAAGCATTTTCCAGTGAAAACCCAGACCAAGACCCATTTTATTATTGTACGAAGGCTAATTAGGAAACACCGAGAGTTGGAAAAAGTTAGGTAAGCTACCTTCACAGAGCATTAGGGTGGATTAGAAGCGTGAGATCTACGCAAGAGTACATAAAGCTTTGACTCGCCACGTCGCGTCGCCCCTCAAAGCGATGGCGATGGCGATGACGATGGCGAAGGTGTGTAGTGTGCAGTTGTATGATAACTTTGAAGTACTCAGAGGAACACCAAAGCTGCAAATAATTTTCAATTTTCGTGGCTCCATCGTGTTTGGCTTTGGCTAAGCTCACCACTAATCCCGTATACTTTCTTAATGAGGTACGAACCACTGAGGCATTCCAGATGTTTGCCAGCAAAAAAAAAAAAAAAACGGAAAGTGCCCAGAAATCTACACCGACTGGCCAATATAATCGGTGTCCGTTGGCACACATTGCCTGTAATAACCGTTGCGAAAAGATTTTTCGAATCGCAGTAGCTGAGGAAAACAAATCCCTTGCATTGCATTGAGACCATTTTCTCGTCATGGCAAGAGGAGAGTACATTCCAGGTATTGTGGTTAGCCATATAATCCTCCGGAACAGATGCCACAAAACAATCACAGAGCAATGCCTTCCTCAGACAGAAGCAGCCAAATTGGAGAAAACGATACCACACAGCAGATAGTTTCTATGGGAACTAAACCTCAAACCAGAGCTTGTAGCTTGTAAGGTGAGAAATTTCAGAAAGTGCTGCGGAAAAAAACCAAACGCATCAGTGATATAGCACTGGCTTAAAATTGTTTTGCCTGGCCATGTCCTGCCGTGAATCTTTATTGGAAATTGCCAGGTGCTTCTCCGAAGAGTAGGAGCATAGGAATACTGAAGCAGCTCCAAAACTGATGCATCATCCACGGTGTTTATAAATTATTCATGTTGCTTTCAGGACGACAGAAAACCAAATAGCCCTGACCAAGAACAAATGTGAGCATAACCCGTTTAGAATACATACTCGTACTCGTATTCGAATTCGTACGGGAGCTATGAAAATGTTGACAGACAGTGCGGTTGATTCTGATGTTGGCATTCTGTTGTTGGTTGCGGGGTGAAATTACAACGACGAAGATTGAACAGAAATTGGAGCAGCCAAATGAAAAAGTGTTGAAAAGGAGAAATTTTTCGTTCAAGAGCACATAAAAGCGCTCATAAAAATGCATAGGGAGGTTGTGTGATGGGATGGCCTGGTTATATTGCAAAAAGAAAAGCTGAAATAGTAAGGTAAAAACACGACGATGGAAATCGAAGCATTTCGTTCCAGGTGAAATTTTGATCTTATTCTGAGGCAGTTTTTCTGTTCTGCCTTTTGTTGCTTTGAGGGGAAAGTTGAATGGAAAGATTTTTGCAGTTTTTTTGTTTAGTAGACGTCTGCTGGAGCTTGAATCAATACAGTCCAATTAATTGTGTGGGGTGTTTTCGAAGGGTGGAAAAAAATGTATTGATTGAGATGGTTCCGAATTAATTCAGTTAATTAATTTTAAGTTTAGATTTCAAGAATTGTTTCTTTCATGCTTACGATTCACGTTTTATCAAAGTGGATGTTTTCATTCAAATTGGTACTGAGCAAAACTTGTAAACACTACTTTTTTCCTACTTATCCCAAACGAATAATTGGAAATAATAAAATTGGGTAGAATAAAGATTAAAATTTGAATTTGACTACAAAAGAATTCCAAGTGTACAGAAATGACGCCATGAAATTCTTGAACTCAGATATAGCAGAAAAGTTTCGACATTTTGCTTGTCGGATTTGGAAGCTCTTTCAGACCATAAGTGGATCACTTTTCATATGTAGCGTTATCATATAAACGGATGCTTAGAGACTTGAGTTAGCCGATGCATACGATTGACGAGTTCTGAATGGAAGCTGCGAGGGTGATGCAAAAGGAGAGTTTACCTTTATCCGAGGAACAGCATGCTCAACAATCGATTACTGTTTAATCTCCGGAAATTGGCATAATTTAATAATATATTGGCTCGTTAGACTGGAAGTCAGTCAAACGATTATGCCAATTTCAAAAGTAGGAACACAAACTTATTCTGATCATAAGCGTTTAGAAATATCGTGCCAGGTGTCTAAAAGCTTAAGCCAAATAAACACCAGACAAGTTGGACTACTACCAAAACTAATCTGGAACGATAGAACAAAAGATCCTTACCAACAAAGCTTGAACTCGCAGTTAGGAAAACTTAGGGAAGCAGACATCCCTGTAAATATGGAAGCTCTGACAGAAATCATTGTAAAAGCTTATCCACTTAGCGAACCTTCTAGTGTTAATTCTGTATGTAAGCAAAAATGGTTTGATTATGAGAGCTTAGAAGCCCGTAAAAAATCTTTTAGGTTCCTCAGGCTAATGAGGGTACATGACTACATCGGAGATGTTAACTCAGATTTCAAAAAAATTTGCTACCGTAAAAGGTGGAGTCCAATTTTACGGAGAAACATTATCAGGCCTGATGTATGCGGATGACATCGTTTTTTTAGCGATACGGTAAACGGTATGCATCTCATTATGAACCGGCTCTCCGAATACTGTAATTTTTGGAGTCTAAAAGTAAATCTGGAAATATCCAAAGTGATGATCTTCAGAAATGGGGGAGGACAATACTGCAACTCAGAGAAGTGGAAGTTTAACGGAGAAGTCGTAGACATTGTAAGTAAATACAAATATCTCGGATCAATAAAAAACTTTCAAAAGCAAAAAAAAACCAACTCGTCAATCTGGGGACGCTGTATGAGTAAAAGGCATGTTTCTCATAGCACCAAGTATAAGCTATTTCAATCGACTTCAGTCTCAGTGCTTTTTTATGGGGCGCACATATGTTCAACAAATATAAAACTGTTGAAAAATTCCTTCGTTATTTCATAAAACGGGTTTTTCGTCTTCAAAAAACACCCAAAGCTGCATGTTACATATTGAAACCGGAACTCCACCAATGTTACGGCGCACATTAAATCTCCTACATTTTAAATATGTATGTAGCTAAGGTTCTAGAAATGGACGATCAATCACTTCCGAAACTAATTTTGATGAACTCAATTAAAACCAAAAGTGGAGTCTGGGAACAATGGGAAAAGTTGCAGCCGATTGTGGAACCAGTCTTCAAGTCACGCCCAACAAACATCCGTCTTCGATTAGAAAAAAACTCAACGACATGTTAATAAACTTAGGGCGTGTTATGTGCAACAGATTCGCAAATGAAGCTTCATCGTCGGTGTATAGATGTAACTACAGCAAATTGAACTATCACCTTAAGGACAGCACTTACTTCCGCAATAATTACTCGATTGCGAAAATTAGCACAATTTTCAATTTAAGGGGCGAAATAGCACACCTAAATTATATCCCTCACTGATCGGATTTCCCCACACTTCGCGATCTTTGCAATATGAGAGTAAGAGAAGATGTCCTACACTTCTTAGCTATCTGTCCAATTTTGAAGGAATTTAGACTAAGATTCTTTGGAAAGTCGACCCTGAGCGAAAATGAGACAATCAACATTTTAAACGTCATTCTGGTAGACGGCCATAGGTCAAACCAAATAGACTTAGTAAATATATGTACCCATATATAATTTTTTTTTTTATGAAAATAAAAGTCTAACTAAACTAAAATAACTCATACGCAAGGATTCAAATTAGATTTGTATGCAATTAAAACTTAAATTTTTTTGAATAGCTTTAAATTTCCAACAGGGATACAAAGCAAAAAGTTAAAACAAAAAGGTGTATCAACTGAAAAAAGTTCTCTTTTGATGTTTTTGTGATATTACTAATCCCCAAATTCAAGCTGATGGAATCAAAAATTAATTGGATATCGCATCTATGAGAAACTCTAATTTGCCACCTCGGTGATCGCAAGGCCACTTCTTCTTCGTTGTAGAATTTATGGCCGCATAATTTATGTTACCTTTTGCAAGGACAATTGCAAGTAATAAACATTCACAGTGATAAATTCTGAGGTTGGTAATTTAAAGTGATTTATTCAAAGAGTAGATACGTAGATAAACTTAGTTATTTTTATATTAACCAGCAAGTACTAGGGAAAGAAAACTGAAGCAGTATAACCTTTGGTTATGTCTGCGATGAATTCTTGGCTCCTTCCAGGAGCCTATTAATTTATAAAGTTTAGTAAAAAAATACAGGTGATGGTTGTCTTTGCAAAGAATGCATTTATTTGGAAAGAAAATAATCAAACGAGCAGTGCACAAAAAGTGGCAAGTAAGTGGTTAAATCGGGTAAGAGCACACACAGGACAGTGATGTTTATTTAGACTGCGGTTTGAAGGTTAGTCAAATAAAGTGGGTTACACACTAAAAAGTACATTGGAATTAGTTAAGAGAATCCTAGCATTTTTTCAGTGCTTTGCTGGTATCCGTAACGTAATGGTAAGCATGTCTGCGTGTTACCTCCCACGTAACACGAAGAAATGCTAACCATGGTTCAAAATTCAGAAACATCAGAAAAAAAGTTTTTCAACATCTGTCATTCTAGAGTACTCGTAATTACAGATTGCTATGAAGTTAATTTTCCAACTTAGCCGTTCGGAATCATCATCAAGTTGTATTTCCTTGAAATGCTGTAGGCACCCGAAGTTTCCAAAGCTTTGTTGTGCCACCTTGCTGTTTAAGTCTCCAGTCGTTCACTGGGTCAATGAGGGGCATCTACTTGGGTTGCTTTTCCAAGAACCTTTAGAGTACGCCACCAGGTGAGATAGAGAGATAGATAGATAAATATATATAGATAGATAAAGAGAGTAAGAGAGATATAGAGAGAGATAGAGAGTGTGTAAGGGATCACCAAAATGATCTCATAATGGTGTCCCAACGAAAAAATATTCACCTAGCTGGTTTTTAGTGAGATTAAAATAACGCAATTGAAAATGTTAAAAGGCCTATCGGTCTAGCAAATAAAAAGCCAAAGTCTGTGCATGGGCTTCTAAGCAAAAGTTAGATTTAGCGTGAATAAAATGAAAAAGAAATCTGTCAAGAAGCTAAGTTCCTTTATACTGTAGGTTCACCATAAACCAAAATTTGTGTTGTACACGTGGCGTGATGGTTAACATGTCTGCCTTGGCAATTCCCTCCGTTAGCATATTCATTGCCAAGAAAAGCTCATTCTTGATTAGCCTTGATTCGGGTCTTTTCAAAGGTTTATTAACGACTTTTGCAGATGACGTTGGTTTTAGCATTAGTTCAAAAAGCAACCTTAATCTTGCAGACTAAATTATCTGGCTCTTAAGATTTGGTTTGTTCAGCATATATATTTATTATTATCAGTACACTATCTGTCGTATTCTAAAATTTCCTTAGAACATCCTTAGACAGTTGTCCAGCTAGACGATGCCTAACGAGTTGGACAAGCCTTAGCCAATTTTGTATTTATAAATGCATTCCAACAGTTGTCTAAACAACCCTTCAAACTGTCAACTTCGAAAGAAAAACTAAATAAATGGTAACGTTCATGATGTATCCGTGCCGTACCATTGTCTGTGTTTTGGTATACGAGTACAACAACTATAAGGCTCTGAAAGAGAGTGGCGAAGGACATGAACTAGACCAAAAAACAGCTGACTTGATAAAATGATCAAATTTGTGCAATTTATAAATGGAATTGTTGAAAGTAGTATTTTTGCACCTCAAACTACTTATTTTTTTCGATCTTAACATATTTTATAACATTTTCAACAAAATTGTTTTTTGCTGTATCAATGGTCACTTTAGCCATACTTTAGACAACCAATTTCGGTGTCTAAAGTAAGACATTTCTTAGACAGCGATGAAAGTGTTTATAAATACGATTTACAGTTGGACACTGTTTAAGAGCTGTCCAAAGTTAGACATACTTTGGAATGGGATTATAAATACGACTGTGTATGTAGAGTACACTATGTAGTACACTTTTGTAGTTCCTGCTGCAGTAATGAATGCATCCGCGGTTGGAAAATATCAGTAAATTCAAATATCTGGCACTTGTTATTGACTCCAAAATAAATTTCTGGAGGTACACAGGTATTTTGATACAGTATTTCCGCGGCACCTTACGATATTTTTACTTTCTCAGAAATGATTACTCCTTTCAACTTCTCATGAAGATTTTGTATGGCATTTTCCATTCTTAGTTAGAATATGGAATTTTGTGTTAAGGTGGAGCTTATCACAACAGAATTTAACCTCTTTTGGTTCCACAAAAGTCTGTTCTGAAGAAAATTTGTTGTAAGCCTCACATGAATCGGAAACGCTTCCGAAATCAGAAACCACAATGTGTTGGACATCATTAGGTCTGATGACGAAGTTACTTAAAAACAATCAATTCACGACAATCATTTTGACGATGAATGTCTAAAAACAACAGTTAACTCTTAAAATTTACGTGATACGGGGTCTGGTCATCGCGCTCGCAAAGATTTTTCAAGAACAAGAGTCCAGACGCTGAGCAAACAGGCTTTTACCAAGACTTATTGCTTGACGGACCGAATGTACCACAGAAATTATGACGAACAATTTTAAAGCTGTAAAGTTAAGTTATTAACTTTTCTGAAGTCGCCTGAGCAGTATGACTGTGCTATTTATACCCCTCACCAGTGGAAAGGTCGCTTTACCAAAAAAGTATTCTTTTTTTTTTGTTGATTTTATATTATAGATGAAAAACTTGATTTTTGCCACTTTAGTCAAATGAAAATTGACAGACGTTAATCGAATAACAGAAGTGGCAATAACCCAACTTGATCGAAGTTTCTGATTACATCTCTAATTCCACCATAGTTTATCAAGTCCAAACGAAAAAATTTTGTATCAACATAAAACAAAGAATAATAATGAAAGAGCTCAATATGAAATCGCCAGGCAACAAGGAAAACGCTGTTTTTTCCCTTTACCTCAATAAAAAAAAAACGCGTAAAAAGCCATAAGACTTTATTACACAGTAACATCATTAGTGCCAAATTGACTTACTTATTTAAGATCCATTGTTAGTAAAATTCACACCCAAAGTCTGAATTCTCCTGTAATATAGCTCAAACCATCATCCTATGATATCAAATATGCTCTCAGGGTTTTATTTTAACACCGCAAGCAAAACAAGAACGAGTGCTTACGTAGATGTACACTTGTACAGTACATTCAGCACTTAAGTATCTCTAACAAGGAATTCCGCAGTTGGGAACTCATTTTCGTGGCATTCTCCACAAAAATAAACACTTCGCTATTCCATTCCATGCCTTAATGGAACAAAAACAACTAGTTGTTTTCTTAAGAAAACTCCTTCTCCCACTCAAACTCCATACAGTGGGGCAGGTTGAGATGAGTGCGTGTATGTGGCATATTCCGAGTATTTTCTTTATCAAGGCTTGCTACATGTAATATTCATTTTTATTCAGGCTAATAGTAAGAGCCTTGTGTTCTGGTTTCTTATATGAATTTTGATGGAGCTTTTGGTTTTAAACAATTTGAAGAGCAGGAGCTATGGAAACTATGAATGAATGTTTTCAATAAAAAAGCAGACGCGTTATATGTATGAAAGCAATTGGTATAAGAGTTTTATAGTTCAAAGAGAAAAAAAAAACAGAAATTATTTGTAGGTACATGAAATTGAATCTGCTTCAATTTGTGGAACGGGTGTAAAGTGGTCAACAAGAAAATACTATCCCGAAATAAAGGGTAGTAGTTGCTATAAACCAGTGATGGATTAACGCATAGGCCCGTGAGGCCCGGGCCTAGGGCGGCAGGATTTGGGGGCGGCAAAATTTTCAGAACGTTAAAATTTAAGAGCCGTAGAAATATACCAAAAATTAGTTTTTAAATTGGCTCTGTTTTTTTTTTTTTTTTGAATTTATTAAAAATTTTCTATGGACTATAATATAATTTATTTTTTGATTGACTTTTCAATTTGAGGGTTCATCATTGATATTTTGATGGAATAAATTATAGTCTAATTATCAAATAAAGAAACAATCAAATTGATAAGCTTTCTTGCAAATAACTAAATATTTTTTCACTTCTGTATCTTTGGTGAGATTGCTATTACATATATTAAGCCTCTGAAATGACTTACAGGATTTTAATTTAGTCCCGCTTTTTCTTTGAAAATTTCAAAAATCGAGTTCTTATCGGATTTTCACATGTCTTAGGAAGCTATTCTGAGTAGTTTCAGAGTGACGCGACGTCCCGCTATAATTTTGTGTGTAAGCTATAATTTTGTTGCACGATATCTCAAGGACGAGTCAACCGATTGAGATATCGATTGTACATTAAAAATTGCGCCGAATGCCGCCAAGTGGATCAATATCGAACGACGCGTTTCAAAAAATCGCAATTCAAAGTCTTACAAAATATCGTTTTGAATAAGTCTCACGTTTTTGACTCAAAATTTACAATTATATTCCGAGCTCAAAGAGTTCGGAAAATGAGCTCGAAGATCTCAAAAAAACAAGAAAGTCGTTCTTTTGAGCTCGAAGACCTCAATAACTTTGAGGGATGTTTTCGATCGCTTGGATCTGGAAATAGCGGGAAGTTGTAGGGATGACCTGCAGGGTCAACCGGTTTCCAGATTTTTCAATTTAACTTCGGTGTTTGACGAACATTTAAAAAAAAAAAAAATTAGTCGAAAAAAAAGAATATTTAATTTATATCTCAATCAAGAATTTGTTATATTAAAATTTTATCAAATTGGAAGGGAATAATATTAAAGTGATCTGTGTAATATAGTTACATCTATATAAAGTGTTATTATCATAAGTCATAAGTATAAATAAAAAAATTTCAATAAATAATTTTTAATTCAAGTTTTTAACTTTATGATCGTCATTGCAGCAACTCAAGTAGAGTGAGAGTATTTTGTATGTGATTAAGAATGAGTTCCGTTGATGGGGTGAGTGTGTTACACATGTTTACAAAAAATAAGAGCGCTATGCGTAGCAGGTATTGACAAAGTTTGACTTTAACGTATAGAACTAATAAGCGTTTTTTGTCTGTAAGCGAGTCACAGTAATTATTTTAGTTTTACTAGTGCCGTTTAAAAAGTAGAAGTCTGAAACTTGTCTACGACCGCTAGGCATTTCCATAAGAAATACGCGATCGCTACATGATTGCAACGAAAATTACATCTAGAAATGGCAATTTTGTTCATAATCTTATTTTAGATCGTTTCAGTGCTGCAAGTAAGAAGCTTCAAGAATCTCATGCGGATTTATCATCTGTGGTACAAATTTATGGTTCTTTGGCGTTATTTCTTCAAATTATGAAGGACAAACAATACTCTGAATATGAAGAAAAAGCAAAAGCACTGTATGGAGTTAAAGTTAATTATCGTTATGAAACCAAGAGAACTAGAAAAATTCAGGCAGATGAGTTACGGGTGAATGAAACAATACCTTCATCTGGTCACGAAAATGTTCGCACCAATGTGTATTACCGAATTTTCGATACTTTAAGCGTACAGTTGGCCGGACGTAAAAGTGCTTATATAAAAACTTTACGAAAATTTTAGTTTTTTTGATATTTTACCTGACATAGATAAGATTGAACTGAAAAATCTTGCGAATAAACTAGTTAAAAAGTATCCCTATCCCTAGCAAATACGGAAGATGTACGCTCCGCACAAGAAATACACAATGTCATGCATTTTCGAAATCTTCGAGATGTTTATCTGAATGTAGACATTGCTCTGCGTATTTTTAGGAGTATTCCCGCTACATATTTTTCAGCAGAAAGATCTTTTGCTACCTTAAAAAGAGTTAAATTTTATTTACTCGCAAGTATGGGCCAAGATAGACTTAATACTTTAGAATTATTGTCTAATGAAGCTCAACTAGTTCAAGAAATTGATAATGATGATATAGTTGATGCTTTTACTCGGACAAAAGTCAGGAAGAAGAGATTGACAAACTAGGCAATACATTATAATTTGAAAAAAAAATGGTTATTTTTATCTGTTATGCTAGCTAGAGTTTAATAAACATTTTTTTGTATTATTTCATAATTATATTCGAATAAAAAATAGAGCACTCTCTTATGACTCGCATTATGAGTCGTGTAAAAAATAAAAGCTATTTTTTAATAACAATTGTGATTCAAAACATATAGAATTTTGTTGATCAAAAAGGGCGGCGTATCAGACAGGGCCTAGGGTGGCAATAAGCCTTAATCCGCCACTGCTATAAGCCCGAGTTGATCATAATCAACCCTATCAGAATTCCCTGCTGCTGCGCTGTTGATGATTAATTGAAGGAACATTACTGACACGTTGAGCATTTGAAATAAAGGCAATGTAATCAACGAATGTTTTAAAATTTCATCAGTTGCAAAGTTTGAAAGTCGTGATGAGCTGGCCGTGGTTCAATCAGGTTTGGATTGCTTTTAGATTAATTTCAGTGATTTTGGTTTATATTCTCATCTTTGTAGCTAATTTGAAATTCCGTAGGCACACAATCACTATAAGCTGACAAAATGACTAAGTATACGTTAATTAGATGGCCCATGGAATGTGCTATCAAATAAAAGTAAAAAACCAAGATGCGTTAACAAAAAATGATGATTTTTTAAATTTACATCACAATACGTAGGTACATACAAAGGCTGATATAAACTGGTATGGGTTGACAACAGTTTGGAAATAATAAATCACAAAGGAAAATTTTATTAACAGTAGTGAGGAGAATTGAAATAGTAAACAATCCTTGGCTATACATTTAATTTATATACCTATACTTAATTTATTTGTTATTTGATATTATTATTAATTAGCAAACATTATAATCATCTGCTTAACAGGAACATTTAGAAGTGAACAATTAACATGAGTTTAATAATGAGTTCAATATTCTTTAAATCGATTGTAAAAAACCAGTTTTAATTTATTTAAAAATTAATTGAAATTTTCTGTTGTTCTCATTGAAAATGGTAACTTATTAAAAGATTCGAAAAATGCGTTTTTGTAACTGTAAATTGTGAATATCCGAATTTCTGCTTCTTTGAGGACTTTAAAGATGTAAAGGTGTCTTATAGGTAAAACTCGCAGCTCTTTGAATAAGGGCCAGGTTTCTGTGAGGCGATTTTTGTTGCAAATTAGCCTAATAAGGTGCTTCTGTGCAGTCAACAACGGTCTTAAAGTACTTGCATATGAACCACCCCAACTTAACAATCCGTATCGTAGTTTTGAGTGCGCCAGATCATAATAAATTGAAACGAGTAATGTTTTTGAGCAAAGTGATTTTAACAGATACACTTTTCGACTAATTGCTGACAGGTAGTATGATCCTTCTAATTAAGATTTGTACCAAGTATTACTCCTAAATACTTATAGTTTCTTACCATTTCGATTTTTAAACAATTATC
Organism: Melanostoma mellinum; assembly: GCA_914767635.1. Taxonomy (NCBI): domain Eukaryota; kingdom Metazoa; phylum Arthropoda; class Insecta; order Diptera; family Syrphidae; genus Melanostoma; species Melanostoma mellinum. Next base: position 9,805,928 of record OU612059.1, read on the forward strand.
TCAACACAAGTTGCTATGCACAAACTTTTCATTGCCACAACCATGAACATCTTCCATCTAGCATAAGTTCGGGCTTACAGCTTTCTTAGGAACTACAAAAAGTTTTCAATACTGAACGAGATGTACGCATTAGAGCGAGGATCCCAAAGGCTTAGCGTATTTCTGACAACCATGCCTTGTGAGGGAATGGGGGAGCCTACTATTTTCAGCCGGTTCCGAACGGCTCATAATAATGAATTAATATGAATTAAAAGGAGGATAGGCCCTAAGACTGACCCTCGCGGAACTCCTAGATCCATAAGTTTCATATTCCTCATATTCCTTCTTCAAATTTTATTCTCTGCTTTCTGGCCTTTAAATTTGATTCGAATCATTCATAAATAAAACAAGAAGGATCTGAGCTCCTCACCGTAAAGTGGTGATTTGTATTTTACCTTCCCACCATTGGGTCATACCTTGAGAAAAACGTTTTCACCCTTCAAAATACACAACCAACAAGTAGGTAAAATTTGTCTAGGGCCATTTTTATTTGCTTACATCAACTTAAGTGGGCAAATTTAGTGCATTTTGACTTAAAACAACTAAAATGCGGAACCGTCATTTTCACAAAATTGTCTTTAAATTGTTCTGTCACACCTGTGAGCTATCATTTGTCATCTGCCATCTGTCATCGGTCTTTGGCGTGGATCACACTGTGCAACTTTGTGGACAGACTTTCGAGTAAAAGAACAATCTTTAGTAATGTGAGCCCTCAAACAATCGCTTGTCCAACTTTTTGGGTGGTTTTCAAATATTTCAGATGATACTTGATAATTTTGAGAAAAAAAATAAGTTCTCATGGGCCTCTTTTCTTACACAAACCGAATGTATATGAAGAGGTTTCATGAGTCATCGAAATCTAGGAGGCTTTCAAAAACGAATCGAATGCGAATCAATCCAAATGCAGCCGAGAAAATTGAATATGAATTTTGCAAATAGATAAAATGAATCTAGCTTCACGATTAGATAGTCTTTTACTCTTTTTTACCTCTTTTATTATCATCACCCCTGCTATTAATGCAGTGATGGTACATTAGCTGCGTACTAAGAGTAGCAAAGGCGCCTTCAAATGCAACAAAAGCACTGCTTTGAGTGTGATACAGTAAAACTGACTTCATAATTTCTTTTGCTTTCATTTGGCATAGTATGTGAGGAGTTTTTAAAAATTAGCTTCTCATTTTATACAAACATCTTATAACCACCTTTTGATGATATAAAATCACAACGAAACGTAGTTATAGTTAGCTGAACAAAAAAATCGCATCCATTTTGTATCGCAGTTCCTCTATCTTCGACCAAAAATGAAAGATGTTTGACCCAAAACAAAAACCAATTCAATATTCCTTGATGCCTTGACCCTCCCCTGCTAACCAAAAGAACATCCATTTCCTCCTCATAACAGAAAAAGAAAAACATAATCCCAAAAAAGATAATAAAAACCTCCAAAGTGTTTTTGTATACAATTTTTAAAGCATCTCATTATGAAGTAAGCTCGGCTATATAAAGGCTCTTTATGGGCCAAGAAATATAATATATACATCCGGACAATGCTCCATAAAATGGTAATTCCACCTTTCTGCCACGAGCGGACAGCAGCGTCAACGCCTTCACAATACAACTCAGTGTATATAAGTTTGTGCAAGCAATAATAATAACTGTAAACAGTAAATTGTAGCCAATAGAAAGTTTATGGATACTTAATAAATGCATTTGGGGGTACACTCGAAGCGACCTAAGGATTATGACAATGAAATTTTCTCCCTTCAAGGCAAAAGACCTCGCAAGTGCCAACGCTGAAAAATACTGTAATTGGATTACTTTGTGGAACGTACGTGCATAAGAAACATTTTATTGTGCAGAACGGGCCGTTAATGATGTCAACTTCAAAGCCTGAGTCTGCAACAGAGTTTCATTGCAAAGGAGAGGTGAGTTCATGCGAAAAAAAACAGCATCGGAAAATCCTGGCATTGTCGCATTGCTGATTGTGTCAACACCAACGGAAGCTATGATTGTAGGAAACTTCATAAAGCCAAAGGGAAATGCTGGCTTGTCCTCGTTTTTTTCTTCTTTTTTTTATTATTATACGAATAAAGCTACATTCTTTGTTGTTGCTTGTATTGAAGCAGGGAAAAAATTACTGTGATGGAAATATTCATCCCATAATACTTGGAGTTAATGACAAAAATAAATATTTAACAGTGCCCGCACATACATTTACCATGGCGCGGCGTCGCCTGTACAAAAGACCAATGGAAAGTCAGAATTGGTTCAATCTCAGTGGTTGTGGCTATTGAAGGCTGAATAATCCCTTAAAATGACTTCAAATATGCCCCATTTCTCACATGAAAATCTCTTTAAAATTGAACATTGAACCAATTGAGTTCGTAGTTGCAGCATGAATGTTAGTAGCCGTATTCAAAGCATACCCTCAATATGTGCATGCAGAATAATTATTCGGAAATTGGCATTCCATTAGCCCGACTATTCCAAGAAACACACACGAGTCAAATTTAATAAACAATAATTATAATAATCGATCCATTAGTGATATTGTTTGTGGCTAGTCTTTTTGTTGAACATCGAGCTTTGGTATGAAATTAAAAAAGGAAACTTGGCATTCGGAATAGTCACAATGCAATTTATAGTCAAATTAAGAGCCGATTGAAATTGTTTTGCACACTAATTGAAAATTATCATTCACATTGGAATTTATAGACCCATCGAAGCTTGTTCTTCATCAAATTAACAATAAGATCTGCGGAGTTATTATTCAGTCCTTGTTTATGTATTTATCAGTTATCATTACCATGCGAGCTAAAGGTTATCAAACCAATAGGAACATTTATATACATGAAAGGAAATTATGACAAATTGCTCAGATAATAATTAATGACTTTCAACAAAAGGTTTTGAACCCCCATGAGGGATTAACACTTCAGCGATTGCTTTCGGATATGTTGCCTATGATTCATAGAGTCTTTGGTTGTTGCCAGTTTCCGACCAACGTTACATTGCACACACTAGAAATACCTTTATTTCTCGAGAGAGTACGACTTATTAATATTAAATCCAATTTGGATAGACTCAGGAGAAATTAGGCATCTTCATTGTGCTGTCTCAACTGACTATGAATTTTTTTGAATGATGGTTTGCGTTCTTATTTCAATTTTGTAATGGGCTTCACAACGGAAAAGTACTTTTTCAGTGAATAGCTGAGAAACTGCTTTATAATGGTGGTGATTTGAAACTCGATGAAACGAAAATGCGTCACAATAGAAGGAGCCACATAGTTGTGTAGCGTGTTGGACTAAGTCAGTGGAAGAATGACATAGAATTGATCTCAAAGTATGTTATATTCTCGGTCTCATTTTTGTGCGATACTTCTTAGCGGCTCCTTTGTCGTGTACTTACCCTTGTCCATGAGTATGCACCTCTTGTAGTGGAATAGCCGGCCATTTATTATTAATTTCTCTCTCAAACTATCGCTAACGCTGGGCTTATGAACGAGAAAGTGAACAGTCTGTGTTTGAAACACATGCGCCTCCATGATACCAAGAAAGTTTATTGAAGTGAAGCTTCTTTAACAAAGTGTGATTTGAAAATTTGATGAAACGAAAAAGCGACACAAACAAAAATAGTTCTAAATTGGATTCAGTCATAAACTGTGTTCTTTTTGTAGTGAAGATTAGGTTTGGTTTAAATGGGTGTCAGGAAATAAACTGACTCACTTAGACCAATATTTGGTCCATTGTGATACCATAGAAATTACGTGAGGGAGTACCTTACTTAACAACACCATTTGGAGCTTTTAATAAAGCGAAGGAGATGCAGGGGATCTGTGTTTGCTAGATCGCTTGAATCATCAAGAAAATATTTTCCTAGATGCCGTTTTCTTTTAAAAGAGAGTGCCTGACATGAGCAGAGGAGGTGTGGGATTGTCTCCTTCTCCTCCTCATCTAAGCAATTCCTGCAGAAGTCATTATAGGGAACGCCAAGTCTTATGGCGTGTCTTCCTATCAGACAATGTTCGGTAATGACATTGATTACGATGCTAACTTGCAATCAGGTTATGGATAACAAATGTTTTGTGCGTTTTGGATCTAGTCCTGGCCATATTCGTTTTGTTGCCACGCACGATATCGTTCCACCTATGATTTGTTCTATCCATTGCCTCTTGCTTTAGCATAAGTTTACATGTAGCGATTGGTATACCAACCTGATGCTGGATGAGATCGTTAGAACGATTCCTTCAGTTACCCACGATATCTCTGTGACCAGGCACCCAAATAAGGTGAATATTGAACTTATTAGCCATCTCCTTAAGAGATAGGCGACAGTTAAGTGCGGTTACTGAGTTCGTAGAAACAGCGCCGAGTGATTTGAGGGCTGCTTAACTATCTGAGAAAATCCGGATATTCGTTGAAGATATCACGTTTTCTTTTAGCCATGATGGAACACGCTACAATGGTTTGGAAGGCGGAACGAGAGACTTACGTTAAGTCGATTTGAGTACACCTCGCAACCTACCCCTTCTTCGGTTTTTGAACCATCTGTATAGAAATGAATTGAATCATCTCTCAAAAATTCTTCGTCTTCCCAGGTTGTTCTCGGTAGGATTGAGACTCCGTATGTGAGTATTGGTCTGATGACCGCGGTGTAGAGCCAGTGGGTGATTTGGGGGGAGAAACCCCATTTATTACCAATGGCTTTTCCACAGGAAAATAAGGCTACGGTGGATTTCCTGATTCTTTCCTGTATATTGGCCTTCCAGTTAAGCTTTTTATCTAGGATTATACCTAGATATTTGGCTGCAAGTTATTAGTTGAAGAATTTTGTATTTCCTGGTGAAGAGAACGAGTTCAGTTTTCTTAGGTTTAACCCCTAGATCCCGCCCATTTTACTATTATATTTAGAGCGGTCTGCATCAGATCCGTAAGTACGTGAGCATGTTTGCCAGATACCGCAATGGAGACGTCATCTGCATATGCAATCACTTTGAATCCCTCAGTTTCTAAGTCAACTAGAAGTTCATTGACGACTAGATTCCATAGAAGAGGGGATAGGACTCCACCTTGCGGTGTTCCTCTACTGACAGATCTCTTTGAAGAGAGGTTTCCTAGAGTAGAGTTGATTCGCCTGCTTTTTAGCATTAGATTTATGAACTCCACTATGGAACCATCCTTTGAGCTTTATCAGTGCCTTTGTAATTGCAGAGTTGCTGACGTTCTTGAAGGCACCCTCTATGTCGAGGAAAGCGGCCAGAGTGAGTTCTTTGCGATGGAGGGAATATTCTATAGATTACAGATTTTCCCTTGCAGTAGGCGTGTTGTGCTGTAGATATCAATTTTGGATCTATAGCTATACGCAGATGGATATCAATCAGTCGTTCTAAAGTTTTAAGAAGGATAGATAGACTTATTGGTCGGAGATCTTTCGGATTTACGTGGGATGATTTCCCAGCCTTATGTATAAACACAACCTTGACTTCTCTCCACTGCGTGGGTTCATTTAATGATCTTCAGCGGGATGACTAAGCTCGAAAATAGTTTCGAAAACTTAAATGTCAAATGCCAAACATGATTTCTATAGTTTTTTTTTTTTTTGTCAAATTTGGCTTCTGATTGGCTAAAGGCTTGCGGTTTTCTTTTGTGATATTTTTATTCACTTACTCACTTTTGCTAGTTAAATCTATTTTCAATTAAAGTTACCCCCTTTACTCTCTCATTGTTAGTTAAATCACGGCAAAGGGTTAGTATGTGAGTTTTTTCCAGCAAAAAGTGGCAGAAAAATGTTTAATGAATAAGAAATTGAATGTTCTTCACTGAGTACTAATTCTACTTTAAATAACGAAAAACAGAGAAGTAATGAGTGTTCAAACATGTCCTTTGTCCAAATGGGCTTCAGGATGTGAAGTAGGTTTAGGTAAGTGTATTGATTTACCTGAAGAACTTCAACCAGGGTTCCAAGTCTGTGAATTAAGAAATCTTCAAGTCATAAATTAGTAAGTGACTTATAAGCTAAAAAAAATTATGCTTTTAAAATACACACATGTTACACAACATGTTGATCTTAAGTGATTCTATCTTTATTTAGTTTAATATAGTTTAATAATTCATTAGAAAGAAATCTTTCGACTATCAAATTCAATCTACACATCAAAGAAATACGAGAAAAAAAACTGCGAACAAACCTTTCCCATTTCAGAGTCAAGATTTTTAAAACAAAAGGCAGCAATAAAAAAAAACAGTTGAAGGAACTTCTCCCCATCTTCATTAAATACGAACCTTTCTTTTAAAGTCAGGGTCTTAAAGTTCCGCTTGGATATTTGAATCACGTAGAAAGCCCATCAATTTTTTAAGTCAAATGACTGAGCAAATTTAATCAACCCAACACAAACGTACTAAAATCACGAACCAAAAATTAACAATAGAGTTCGAACACGTGGCTTCTTTTCTTTTATTACTTTTTCTTTGTAATTAGTATTGTGTATTGATCACCATAGAAAGGAATTAGATGGCTCTGCCGAAGAAGAAAAGTCAAAAACAAAAATATCAACCGAAAAGCACTTGCAAATCGGGGATAACCATTAGAAAATCAAGTACCTACCTCGCCTTGCTATAAGTGTGCAAAACTCAAATATAGAAATCCTTTGAGCAAAGTTTCAAAACCTCCCTTTGAAGTTCAACAATTAACACAAATAAGTTTTAAAGTTTTCCACGTCTTTACTGTTTGAGAGTCCTTCTTAGTAATTAAAGTGAACAGAGATTTAAACGCAACACGACAAACAGTGCATCAATTAAAGGTAATACCTCCGCTTTTTTAAACGCCATTAACGTGCAGCTTAAGTTTCGCGTCTTACCAACACGTCCTTGATAGAGTTCCTTTTTTTTCGTGGCCAACATTTCTACCAGCCTTGTAGAGAGTATCCAGGGTGTGCGGACGTGATATGGTTTTAAAATTACAAAACTACCAAATGGTCTTACTAGTGGTTTTTTACCTGCTGCAGAAGTTTTCCTTTTGAAATTGTGTTGAAAGTAACCGACCGTAAATGAACGGTTTGAATAGGATGAATGGAAGTTTTAGTATGTCAGGTTGGATTTGATGGCTTTCTTCGAGATTGGAGTTATCATGATGTTGTTTTTTTTTTTTTTTTTTTTTCTTTGCTATTTGAGAAATGGACGAAAATTTAATTCAATTCGTTTTACCGGAACAAGTGTGTTCATTCCTTATGGTACTGACTACAGAATTGCTAACAGGTTGCGCAACGTGTCTTGAGTTTTAAGTTAAATGTGACATTTTATTTATGAGTGCGACTTTCTATATATGTATGATATTTGTTGTGTAAAGAGTGGACAGAGACGAAAGAGAAACCCAATCATGGATATCGCTGTTGATTTTTATCTATTACTATATTGCTTTGCGGAGTTTATGACTAGCAATTCAATGCGTTGGGACTATTGAAACTACTGTTTGCAACCTTTTTCCGCTTTTAAGTCGGGGAATATCTACCCTGGAAAAAATAATTGAAAGAAAGCGTAGTGGCTAACACGACAACCTTTTGCCTACGAGTTCGAGGTTCGAAACCCAGAATCATCCAATTTTATTTTGCCCTTTCTCATCGAGGTATGGTTGATAGAAATGCGGTTGTGCTCTTCACAGATCCAATAGTTGATTGAAGTCCTCACTGAAACGCTGGCAGACCTATCGACAGTTCAAGTCCTCAGAAAGCTGTCTGAGAGCAGGTTCATCGGTGATTTCATTTCCAGGTATGCCGTGATGGCCTGGAGTCCAAATGAAAATCAAGGAATTCAATTAGAGGGTTGAGAAGGGCCTTACGCATAGCTTGGCTGTCGCTTCAAAAACAAATACTTCTCCCCATCCAACCATTGTTCGCAACGTGGCTTAAAGTCATTTGAATAGCTTCCGCTTGGAAAACGGATACGTATGCGCCTAAAGAGGCGTGCAGTCGTGTGTAGTCGTCCTCCACAAAGGCACCAGTGCCAGATCCCTAGTCGGCTTTGGAACCATCTCTGAACATTCGATAACAGTTCTTTCCAAGCTCAGATTCTGGAGTGGACCAATCCTGAACCGAAGGAAAGTTAATAGGCTATTTTTGACGCAGTTTGAACCTTGGGATCATCGTGTCAGACAACATATCAATTATACGTGAGTCAAAAGATATGCTCCTTGCAAGTTCCTCAAAGCTCCAGTGCGAATTGTGTCAGAGACCACATCTATTTAAACGAGAAATGGACTTAGGAGTACATCTCATGATGTATAGGTATGAAGGGGAGGAAGATTCAGCAGTGCGTCGAGTGCAGTTCCCGGTGTGCTGAAAAAGGCCCCAGTACAGCGAAGACAAGACAGGCGAAGACTTCCCCTTCCACGATTTCTCTGCAATGTGCTTTCGAAAACCCGTCGAGCCGGAGCGCTCTACATGGTCCAGCCAAAGAAGCGTCGCGATGAGAACTGTTCTAGCTATGCCAATGTCACGGTACAGATGTTGTTTTTTGTGGCTATAACCGATTCTAGGTATAAGAAGCAATACACTACTTCAAAGTTGTGTCTGTCTATTGTGACGTTTTGTCCAATTCGACGAAGCTCTGTGTCCCTGTTTGATGACAACATATACTTCGTTTCACCCTCATTGATCATCAAAACCATTTTTGCTGCTTCTGTTTCAATAGTCGCAAAAGCACTTAGGACATCACCCTTCTTATTTTTCATTACGTCAATACCGTCTACGTAACCGCGTATTTTTACAGGATTTTGAAAAATCGTTCCTCTGGTGCTGGCGTTGGAGTTTTGTTAAATCTTTTTAAGTCTGACGTTTAAGAAATCGCATGATCAGTTTGTCGCCTTGCCTTAAGCCTTTTTCGACATCAAAGCTTGGTTAGTTCCTTTCCGACCTTAACGGAGCAGCGTGAATTCTCCAACGAGCTTTGCAGGGTTGCCGCAACTAAAAAAGGTTCTGTACAGGTCGTGTCTATAAAAACTGTCATACGCAGCCTTGAAATCGATAAAAAAAAAAAAATTATTTAATTACCTAACATTATTGGGAGTGGTACCCGTGGTGTGATGGATAGCATGTCCGCCTGTTAATCCAGAGGTACGAGTTCGTATCCCAACAGAGGATATTTTTCCACGGGTATCGCCTTTCGCGAGGAATTGGCAAGTTCTCCGTTAGTATTCATTTGCCATGAAAAGCGCTTTCTCGATTAGCCGTTCGGAACCGGAAGAAAATTGTAGGTACCTTCCATTCCCTCACAAGGCATGGTTGTGAGAAATGCGCTAGGCCCATGGGCTCCTCGCTCTGTTGCGCCACCCTATTTTTTTTTAACATTATTGGGAGAGAGTTGAAAATGTTTTTTGGAGTGTTAAAAATTCAAACTAAAATATGTTCGGGCAGCCTATCAGGGGCTAGAGCATTTCTTACATCCACGCCTTTCGAGGCATGGGGAGGACATACAAATTTGTGCCGAACATGAACGACTTAATGAGAAAATTCAATTGCTTTCAATTAATTCCAAAACCATTTTGAAATAGGCAGCAGTATTTCCTCTTTCTTTGCTTGTTTTCGTAACCAACACTCCTTTCTTTCACGCTATTACAAGGCAATCATTGGTTCCTTTATAATCTGCTTACTATCATCCCAGCACCTTTTCAAACATCACGTTAACCATTGATATATTTAATTATTTTCAACAAAGTCAAACTTTGTAATTCCAATGATGGTTTTCCCAACACTAGAGTAGATCACACAAAATGTAAGCCATTCTATAAGGCCTAACATCCATTTCATCTAATTAACATGATACTTTTCCTTTTACAAAAACAAAATAAAACAAAAGGAAAAAAAAGAACTTTGCTACCTTTTTACCTAATTTTTCTCAATTATCGTCTTATTTTTACACCCCTTCTATTCTAAGAGCACCACACTTAGTGATAAAATTAATCCCAACCTGCCCTTGTCCAAGTAAGTTTTGCAAAATAAAGTACAAAACACCTACTGAGTATTAATGGAAATTAGTTTTTGCTCTTTCAAAGTGTAAATAAAGCCATAAAATTAAAACAAAGCAGACAAAACGCAAACTTGTCAGCACTTGGGTACCGATAATGGATGACCTTTCATCGGAAATGAAATTGCTTTGTGCTCTTAATGGGGTGTGAAGGTTTAAGGGAATGTTAGTTCGTGGTGCCTACAACGGGGGTGAGATCTAGAGTTGGTAACTTAGAATGTGCTACGGAAGCTCATTTTTAACAGAAATAAACTTAACTTAAATCTCGAAGCCTTATTGTTCGATTTTGAGACTTAGGAACATAGCACCATTTTTGTTGGCTACTTTCAGTTTCTGTATATTTTTTAGAGCTCGAATTGTGTGGAAAAGTGTAAAGTGCGGAGCTTTTCACTGCCTTCACATAAAAAGTTTCGTTAATTTTAATCAGCAAATAGCAATGAGGCGTAATGGTGAGCATGTCTGCTTGTTCCGTGGGGAGTCGTGGTTCAAATCCAAAAAACTTATATTTGGCCTATCGCAGTTATCGTCTCCCGCCAGAAGTTGGCTGGTCCTCCGAAAGTGATAGCACTGCCACGAGAAACGCTTTCTCAAACAAAGACTTTCAGAATCTGCTATAACTTCTGGGTCCCCTTCATTGCTCATCATGGTACATATGTTTAAAAAAAATGGGCTAGAACCCGGGACTCACCGTGCATTGTCGGCCACCATATTAATTTATTTAAAACTTTAAAGGCAATATCCCTTTCTCCTTTTTTATTGCATCTCAGAGACAAAGTCGGACGGAGATAAGAGCAAGCTCATTTGTACATGCTTATCTACACTCTTCATCATAAATGCAAGTGTTAGAGTTTAGTAAACACCAACACCAGCACAAAGAGAACGTATAGTAAGCAGTTATACAAAGATAGTGTTATATAAGGGTCACCAAACTCCTTTGACCACTTCTTATGAAGCCTAGCATAGAATTTGCTTTCCTAACAATTGAGTTTATGTGCTCACTAAATTCAAGGTTAATATTGAAGAAAACTCCTAGGTCACGAAAACTTGAGACTTTACATAATGAATGACCAGACATTAAATACATAGTTTTACTGGGTTCCCGTTTTTTGAGAAAGTCATAGTTTGGCATTTCGGGATGTTGAGACTAAGACCACTCTTTTTACACCATGTTCCAAAACTATCGATATCTTTTTGAAGGAACGCGATCAGAAGTATTTTGAATGGGATTTAAAAAATTTCATATCATCTGCGAAAATGCGAATTTCACTTTACGAAATGCAAGAAACAAAGTCATTGAAAGCAAAGGCCCAAGGTGACTGTCTTGTGGTACACCCTACAGAGCATAGAAAGGACTCGAAAGCTGTTATGAAATTTTACTTGAAACAATCCTTACCATACTTGTGACGAATTGGGGAGCTTGCAATCTTCTAACGGTGCTGAACGACTAAATTAGAAAAATCTTGTCTTGCAGTATTTGACTATTGGAGGACCAATTTGGTATATTGAAAAAAAAAACATGCTAGGATCTTTCTAGGGTTCCAAGCTTGATCTGCTACACAAAGTCCTATGCTGGAGTCCATTACAGACTACAGCGTCCATCGAAATTCTTCATAAAAGAAAGTGCTATTGAAATATCTTATGGTACCCATAGCGTGATGGTTAGCTTTTCTGTCTCTTAAAACAGAGATTTGTGGCTCGAATCCCAACAGAGGCAAAAATGTTTTCCACGGGTATCGTCTTTCACGAGGAATTGGCAAGTTCTCCGTTTGCAAACTCATTGCCATGAAAAGCGCTTTCTCAACAAGATGTTCGGAACCGGCAGAAAATTGTAGGTCCCTCCATACTCTCACCAGGCATGGTTGTGAGAAATGCGCTAGGCATAGGGGCTTTTCGCTCTAAAGCACTACCCTATTTATTTATTTATTAATCTAATTCTTGCAAAACGTTTTGGAGTATGTTCTGACTGCTTTAAGCGGGTCATAGAATCGTAACGTAACACTGCACATGCTCTCTTAGTGCAGAATGAGCTTGCATGAAAAAGTTTGCTTCGCAGAAAGAAATCCCAAGTTTGCCTTCGCTCTGTGACCATTTTTAAGCAAGCAAATAGCTTGCGGGAAGCGCTTGCTCGATCTGTATTCATAGTTTTCCTTGTTATCAGGCGAACAACTTTTTTTCCATTCAATCAATATACCTGAGCAATACTTCTTGAAAAGCAGCAAACGAACTGAACTGGCAATGTTGCTTCTTGAAGTTTGAAAAGACATTATTATTTTAAAGCTTGAAGGAGCAGGGTTATGGGTAATCTACGAAAAAACCATCGAAACTCCTAGTCTTTTGTAAACTAGAGGCAATATGCTGTAACCATTGCTATGCGCAAAACGTTTCAGAGTCACAAACACTCTTTCCTCAACGCTGAAAGGCGCAGTCAAACAGACTCCACTGAAACATAGACACAAGCATTGATAAATTTACCTTCCTCTGTCCTCAAATCTTTCATTTCTCTTGCGCTGAAAGACTTTCCAGCAATGCGATCCTTAAAAGGACGCATCAAAGATCCATAATTGGGTGCATTTTGTTGTATCACAGGTTCTAATATTCATGATTGCCTCTCAAGAACCTCTTACAAATTTTTCATTCATTTTCTTATTCAAAAAAAAAAAAATTTACACAAATGAACTCCTTACCACATTCTCCACCTTCCATTTTGCGATTATTTTATTTCAAATCTTAAATGAATCTGATTTTGTATATACTTACAAATCACTTGTGATAGACAAAACTAGCTTGTGTCTAATACTTTCCTAGCATAGTGTGACTTGTTAATAGATTGATAATAGAACTCGAGAAACCCCGGAGCCCAACGCATTTCTCTCAACCATACCATCTGAGAAATAGAGAAGGCCTACAAATGTTTGCTTCTTCTGAACTGGTAAAGAAAACGCATTTCGTGGCAGAGTAATTATTGTACAAGTAATTAGAATACCCGTGGAAAAGAAATTTTGTCTTACTGGCTTTCGAACCTCAAATACCCACAACCTCTCATAGAAAAGTAAAGTATAAGCGACCTTCCTGATGTTCTCAGGTCGTGTAAGGCGCTCGTGTAAGCAGATGATGTTCAACTGTACTATAGCTATCAAATCGGAATGATTGATGACGCTACCGTCCGGTTAAACCTTGACCTGAGCAAAGTATATCAATGGGCTGTGAAAAATAAACTGCGATTAAACCCGAAGAAAAGTCAAGCCATTGTCATTAGCAAAAATGCTATAGATAGGACCTTCTGCCCAGAGGTAGAACTTGGTGCTTCCATTCTTCCTTATATGAAAACAGTCAAAAACTTAGGCATCATTTTCAACCAAACTTTAACTTGGGAGGATCATATTTCTTGCGCCGTTAGCAAAACGTATGGTGCACTTAGAGTGCTCAGCTCCTCAGGGAACTGTCTTCCGATTAAAACTAAAATCATTTTGGCTAAAACCTTAATCCTTCCCATCATGCTGTATGGAAGTGTAATTTACTGTAACGTAGATAGCAACAGTCCCCGAAAACTCAGAGTTGCTTTTAACAGTATAACACGTTTTGTATACAGTCTTCGAAGGTTTGACCATGTCACACAGTATGGAAATGGTATCTTCAACATGTCTTTTCAAAATTACCTAGACAGCAAGGTGTTATTGTTCCTTTTTAATTTAATATAGACAAGCACTCCGGACTACCTTTACGATGAAATAGTTTTTGCACAGAGAAGTAGAATACTTATTGTACCAACACATAGGTATATTGTTTCCAAAAGACAATTTTGGAACTTTTTACCTGCCAATCTGAGGAGAGTCAACAACTTTGCTATATTTAAAAGAAATCTCTTCAATCATTTAAGATGCTTAAATCTTTCTTTTTTAAAATCTTTCTTTTTCATTTTTCCTTTGTTTTTATTGATTTTAAAATAGTTCACAATTTTTTTCTATTGTTTTATTTATAAATTTACTTTGTCTCTATTCAAAAATTTCTTAATTAACCCAAAAATTGTACCTCTTATGCTAAGTATTATCGAAAAAAATATTATGTTTCACTGTACTCATGTTTAAAATAAATAAATTAAGAAATTAAAAGTAATTACTTAAGAGGGCATTCTAATCTAGAGGGCATGAATCTCAGATGATTTTTGAAGTGTTGCAAGAAAAGGCAATTAATATTTTTAGTGTCCATTTTTTGTTAGTTATTTATCTTAATCTTCTTAACATAGTATAAAATAAAGTCGCTTTCTATGTCCCTATGTCCCTATGTATGCTTACATTCTTAAAAATACGCAACGGATTTTGATGCGGTTTTTTTTTAATGAATAGAGTGATTAAAGAGGATGGTTTATATGTATAATACATGCACATTATAACAGAGAAAGGCCAAGAAATTTAAAGTTTTGTAATGCGATATCATAACAAACATATTATTTTACTATAAAAAAAATTATTTACTTTTACTTTTACTTCAATTTTATAATTTTCAAAATCAGTTTGAAACTCGCACGAATAGCAAACTATTTTTTAAAGCATCGTAGTTTATGTTGAAAAGAATATGTATCTTTTGTTTTTATTTCTGAATGGTAAGTATTCAGATATTTTTTACTGCGGCACATACTAATAATATGGCAATTCGTGCATAGGTAATCATTCATATAGAACTGAGAAAATTTTTTAAAGAAATTATAATGTCATGTCTGGAAAACGTCGCGTCATCGTTCGAACATAGGTCGTAGTACAGTGAATGCCAAAAGAGTGCGTTCAGCAAGAGATGAAGAATCGTCAACGGAACGTAAGGCTCGCCTTTGTCAGGCTCGGGATAGATATAGAGCTGACAAAAAGAGAGAGAATCTTCAGTAGAGCGTGAGATTCGCCGCAGCCGGGATCGGGGTAGGCATATGGTTCAGAGAGATAGAGAATCATTAGCACAAGTTACTAATTCATGGGTAAATAAAGAAAAATCTGCCATGAATTAGTATCAGCATTGTACCCGGGTGAAGCCGGGGCGGGTCGCTAGTTAACATTATAAGTATAGAAAACATCAAAATATAAATAAATTGAAAAACTCCAAAAATTAGAAGCTGATGAAGTTGGGAGCCTTAAGAAAACAGCACCTGACCATACCCACAATTTCAACCCCTAAAAATGTAGCTATGTCTGGAACTACGGAAAAGTTGAAAAAAAAATTTCACAAAATGGTGCAACAAGAAAAAAGAAAAATTGTTTCACCTCTTCTTTTGACGGTTTCGAATGTTTTAAAAATAGCAAAATTAAAATTATGGGATGGGGTAATTCTTTACATAATTAAGTCTATAAACAAGTCCCTCTAAAAATTTCAAGTAAATCGGTTCAGTAGAGCCTGAGTAATCGTGAGTATCGCTTTGAAAAGACAGTTTCGAGAAAAACGTGTTTAAAATTTTGTGTAAGGTTTTTCGCTGTCGAAGTCACAAAATGATATTTTAAATTTACATGTATTTAATCTGCCATTCTTGAAAAATCCTCTCGTAGACACATTCTTAAAAAATTAAACTTTGAAAATATAAATTAAGAAAAAAATTGATTCTTTTTAAATTTCTAGACCTTAAACGAAACTCACTTACAAGATCGTTAGGAGGGTAAATCACATCATCACGGAGGAATATTTAAAATGTGATTTCCGCTTATTATACTCCCGTTACTCTTCAAAATAGAACTTTAGATTTGCTTACTGCAACTACCAGTCCATTTGCATAGAGTCCTCGAAATGTTTTGCAAATCTACGGAGAATCAAAAGAACTGTTTCAAAAACAACATTTCACATTTTCACAACTTACATCGATTGTTTGCCAACCTGCAGAAAGAGACCTCCGTTGGCCCTTGGCATACTTTTGAGAGTAAACTTCAAAAATTAAATTAAAAAGCTCACATAAGTACCCCCTTCTTTCAAGAAAACTTTTTCAAAAGTTATTTTTCATTTATTGAGAGTGATGTCATCGTAAATAAAGCACAAAGTACCAAAACGTGCACGAAACTTCTTTCAAAAATAAGTATCCCAAGCATTTCTAAGCGCTACTCTTGAGGACTTTCCCACAACTACGGTCTTTTCAACTGAGCATTATTTAGCGTAGGTATATAGAAGCATCAGTTTGTTTTTATACTCCTTTGAGGACCATAAATATTTTTTGGTTTTAAGTTGCTGTCAAGTGCAGTGATAGTTTGAGAGTTGTTTCGGGAACAAAACTGAAAAGTAACCAATGGAAACCCAAATCAACATCATGACTAAAGGAGCAGGGAAAGCTTTACACTGAATGCGTGTTGCTTTATTTTGACATTAAGTAGAGTATGACAAGTAGCAAGGGTGCAATAAAGTCTCGCTTTTCAGCACATTTCAACGCAATACTCCTTCTTTACATGATACCAAACTATGAGTATGAGTTTGCTTTTATTTGCTATAGCGAACTCCTGCTACGTTTTCCATAAAAATTCACACCATTCCACAGGGGATGACATAAAATAATGTGAAGTCACACAAAAAAACAAAACCGGAAACATTTCGAATTATTGCCTGGCTCTTAAGGCAGAAAAGCATAAAGTACGCATCGTATATATATTTTCTAGAGACAAACACCTGTCCTCGCTTCAGCATCTCTCAGGCGATTAAAGCCCATTAACCTCTTTTCCCATAAACAGGTCAAATTCCAAAACCGTTATTTCCTTTCTGTTTCGAAATGAATTTATTTTCGGAAGAAAAAAGCCCCGTGCAATGAAACGAACAATGAAAGCCCACATCGCAGCCTTGGCTCTCTCACTCTCTATCCATGTTGAAAAGAACCTCACATAACCATAAATTCAGCTTAATGTTCCACAGAAAGAACTACAAATCGTCTAAAACAGATTTCCGACTCAACCGGAAGCAGCAAATAACAGCTTGCCTTCTCAATTGGAACATTTTCATTGGGGAAGAACCCACCACAAACAGGTTTATAATTCGTGGATTCCTGAATTCCTTCCCATAGATCTATGGCCTTAAATTGTTTTAGAATTTGTTACAAATTTATTGCACTGGATAACGACTTTAAGGGCTTGTTGAAAAGATGAACGGGTTGTAGGAGAGCAATTCTATAGAAAAGTTTCAAAAGAAGGAAAGGAAGATTTAAAAATAACCTACTTTCAATCGTAGGTCGCGGCAGCAATCGATCTCAGAATGTCTGAAAGTGGAGGAAGAGTCTGATGTAACAAATTCAATACAAAGAATATTTCGTTTGTGCTGCTGCTTTTGAATTTCAAGTATCGTAAGATCGGAGAATGAGCTATCATTTTCATTAAGAAAAGTTAACAGGAAGAAATGAGTTTATTGCATATATGAATTAGAAAGAGCTTTTCTAGATATCCACCCAATTGTCTATCGCTGCAATCCTGAGACGGTCTCAAAAAGAAGACTACAAAAAACTTAGTTTAATGTACATACTCAAAGCTGATTTACAAGCTACGAGCAAAGTCGAAACTTTTTGTGCATAGGAAACTTAAGTTTTTAAATATTTCCTTATTTTTCTGAATTTAAATCCCACAATTAATGCTATCTGTCTGCTCTTTAAACCAATCGATACCACCATCAACCAAGTCTCATTTTTTACCATTTTCCTAGTGCGGTTTGGGGTTAACAAGCACTGTCACAAAATGTGGTTTGAGTTTTTTAGTGCGACGTGCTTTTTTCGTATCATTCTCTATATGGACACGATAGCCATGTGAAATGAATTTAATTAACTGACCACAGACAATTGTGACAGTCCGAGTGATATAACGTTGTTTTTAAATTCACTGTGATGCATGGGCGTCGCCAGGATTTTTTTAGGTCTTTTTTCGAGGACAATTTCTCAAAAATCATTGAAAAAACGAGGACATTTTTCTGATAAAAAAGTAGGATATATTTATTGACAAAAATATTGAGAGATACTTTAAAAGTATCATTTTTTGGTTTCTCAAAATAGAGAAACATCGTTAGTATATAAAATGAATCAAATTGATTTTAGAAATTTTTATCATTGACTTCGCGTTTTATAAAACCAGTTATCTTGGATTTTCAGCAAATTTCCTGGGGACTTCATCTTCTATTTCGGATTTTCTTTCCTTTTCCATTTCCCGATGCACACTGAGCATGCATAGATCATTCGCGACTAATTGTTGTTGCCGCAATGCCGCATTCAGATGATTCAGAATCTCTGGAGATTTTTTGAATCGAAGAATTATACAAATATAAATGCCCAAATATGCTCGTGTAATATTTCTAGATTTTAGAGAAATTTTGCGAATTGTCCTCATTTTTTATACAAATTTTTATATTCGTTTTTTTTCGCTTTTTTTCCCAAATTGTCCGCGTTTTTACGAGAAAACTCTTTGAAAAGTCCTCGTTGTTTTAACATTTTCTCCAAATGTCCTCGAGGACAAAGATTAATTTTTTCTTAAAAAAATCAGAATTTTTCGAGGACATTTGGCTTAGGTTGGGGCATTTGCCCGTACCTGCCCCTACCTGTCTACGCCCATGCTGTGATGCACTCTACTTTTGCTCTGTATATGAAACGCCACAGTATCTGTGTGTGAGTAACATAAATAAACAAAGGATTAAAAGCAGACAGGTTGACTGTTTTGTGTTCTGTATTGTCTGATAGAAGTTATAGCCACACGAGTGCCTTTTTATGAGCTTTAAAGAATATAGTTGAATTCAATTGTGAAAAAGTGAGAAAAACCCTTAAAGCGGTAATTTATATCATGGATGTGAATAGACGAGTAAACACATGTCACATCTCTCATGTGTTTCATTCATGTGAGTGCCTTCAGAATTTACATTGCTGAAAAATATGGGAGTTCAAGTTCAGGCAGGAGCTGTGAGAAATCAAGTGGACTCGAACGGAACAATAGAGCTTACATTTGTTCAACTGGTTTCCGGTCAATCAACTTTATAAATTCTGTGAACGACAACGACAACGACAACGACAACGACAACGACAACGACAACGACAACGACAACGACAACGACAACGACAACGACAACGACAACGACAACGACAACGACAACGACAACGACAACGACAACGACAACGACAACGACAACGACAACGACAACGACAACGACAACGACAACGACAACGACAACGACAACGACAACGACAACGACAACGACAACGACAACGACAACGACAACGACAACGACAACGACAACGACAACGACAACGACAACGACAACGACAACGACAACGACAACGACAACGACAACGACAACGACAACGACAACGACAACGACAACGACAACGACAACGACAACGACAACGACAACGACAACGACAACGACAACGACAACGACAACGACAACGACAACGACAACGACAACGACAACGACAACGACAACGACAACGACAACGACAACGACAACGACAACGACAACGACAACGACAACGACAACGACAACGACAACGACAACGACAACGACAACGACAACGACAACGACAACGACAACGACAACGACAACGACAACGACAACGACAACGACAACGACAACGACAACGACAACGACAACGACAACGACAACGACAACGACAACGACAACGACAACGACAACGACAACGACAACGACAACGACAACGACAACGACAACGACAACGACAACGACAACGACAACGACAACGACAACGACAACGACAACGACAACGACAACGACAACGACAACGACAACGACAACGACAACGACAACGACAACGACAACGACAACGACAACGACAACGACAACGACAACGACAACGACAACGACAACGACAACGACAACGACAACGACAACGACAACGACATCGACAACGACAACGACAACGACAACGACAACGACAACGACAACGACAACGACAACGACAACGACAACGACAACGACAACGACAACGACAACGACAACGACAACGACAACGACAACGACAACGACAACGACAACGACAACGACAACGACAACGACAACGACAACGACAACGACAACGACAACGACAACGACAACGACAACGACAACGACAACGACAACGACAACAACAACGACTCTTCAAAGGTTTTCGTAGTTAAAAGACCCATAAATAAAGAATTGCTCGCCATAAATAAACGCGCTATCTTCACAGCTGAAATATTTTTCCAAAGAAGCTTTACCCTATCTTTGACAGAATATATGCCATGAATTACATTTATGCTTCGTCACTACACTCTCTTCAGTAATTATGCCTAAGCCAAAACGAATCCAATTGATTCAATGTCATTGTCACAAGTCTATGCAAGAGAAATTGACTAAATAACGAAATTGATGATAACAAATCGAAGCATTTCTATCCCATTTGGCTACTTTCGACAAAACACAATTAATTTCCCCCGTTCTCCTTCAACACAAAGTCGATCAGTCATTGAGTTTATTCCCAAAAAATCTACCCAAGGCTCACCATGCCTATGAGTCATTGAACAAGCCCATAGATTAAGCCCACTACCACCAACTTAATCGTTATCTTCAAACAAACGAGCGAACAAAAAAAAAAAAACATTCCAAAACTGCAACTAAACGTATCGCTATCGACTGTTCGAACTCATCTAAGCATGGAGGTCGAACAGACATTTTCAAAAAGATAATTTGTGAATAATCATTTCTTCCTTCCCTGTCTATCTGTGTGTGTGCTTGCAAAAGTGTGCCTTCCTATAGCTATGAATAAAGGAAGCTATGGCATCTTTCATCGCCTTCAAGTAACTTGAAATATTTGACTGTATCTGATGGTTTGAATAGCCGGATTCTGTGCCATTATTTCCGATTCATTAATCCTCATTAGGCATCTAGTCGCCACCCTAAAATCTTTCATTTGTATGAAACGGCACACTCTCCTACTTTATTCCAATCCACTAGAGTTGAATCATTTATCCCGTACAATTGTAATTAATCATTTTTTTCTCCGAGTATCCTTTTCCTGGTCGCCCCCATTAAGGATAAGGGAGAAAGAACAAACGCAAGAGAAGATATCTTCTATAACCAAGAAAGGATAACATTTTTGTCAGCTAACATAACTCCTGCAAATAATAAATTACATTTCTAGTGGAGTGGGTAGATATAAGGGAAAGAGAGAGAGGGAAGGTGCTGCAAGAAATACTGAAATCAATATATCGAGAGGCAATGTGGGAAAAGAAGGAGTCAGGATACCGAATCAAAACCATAGTGAAGGCGGTTAAGAAAATCTGCAGTCTGTTAATTGTTGGAGTAACATCGGTTGCCAACTCTGGTGTTTTTAAGATTATATTGCATGAAATTTTGATGTAAATAATTGATTCACTTTAGCTTTATTCACTTAGTTTGTATTCTAAGTTTACATAGACTTTTTTTTTGTAATAATTTATTATTCTCAATTAAAACGTTCAAATTTCAAGATATGTATACACATGATTTTCCTTCCACAACCTACATAACAATAGGTATGGGCCCAGAACAACGCCAAGGAAAATAAATATTTTGAATAAAAGAAGAATTGCTCCGGATATTTGTTGTGTACAAATAAGTAATTTCTTATCATTTAAATAATTATTTTTATTTCTTGATATTGAGAAGGATCGCAAGTAAGAACATCCATAATAAACTATGTCGAGTAATTTTCTGGTCAGCATTGAAAAAATAAAAGGACGAGAAAATTATGCTACTTGCAAATTTGTTATACAAGCTTATTTAGAGCATGTAGAGCTCTGGGAATCAGTTCAAGGTACCAAAGCCGATGCTTCAAAAAATCTACAAATCTTACAATTGAGGTAAGGCTACTAAACACGTAGAAAATAAAAAAAAATTAAAACGCTAAAATATTAGCAAAAAGAATTAACAATTTTATGAGTCGAAAACTGTTCGTTTCGGGTGTTACCGTGAACAAGCATTCCAAGGTGAAGTTTGACTCAACTCATAATGTACGACCAGAGTTCAGCTCGGCTTTCTTGACTGGAAAGGAGCAAAACAGCATCTAACAATGAACTTGGATTTTCAATGAAAAGAAATCTCCAATATCAGAAATTTTAGGTGCTAACGATACAAAGATGAACGTTAAATCCTGTGGAACTGTCAAGTTGTATACTGATGTCAATGGAATGCCGAATTCAATAGAAGTGCGAGAGATATAAAGCGAGACTAGTTGCGAAAGGATACAGTCAGCGTGCTGGTTTGGACTATGAGCAAACATTTTCTCCAGTTGTTCGATACTCTTCAATTCGTTTCATGATGGCAATAGCAGCTAGATATGACCTACATATTGCACAGATGGATGCCGTCACAGCATTTTTAAAAGGTGATGTTAACGAAACCATTTGTATGAAGAAACCGGAAGGTTTTGACGATGGTAGTGGACGATTTTGTTTGCTTAAAAAAGCTATCTATGGCTTAAAACAAGCAAGTCGACAGTGGAACATCAAGTTGAATTATGTTATGATCAAGAGTGGCTATAACCGATCAAAAATAGATACATGCTTATATTTTCGTCAAGAAGGAAGAATTATGACTTTTGTTGCGGTTTACGTAGATGGTTTTTTAATTTTTTCAAATAATAAAGGATGGACAAACCAACTTAAAGCTAACCTGACCAAGAATTTCAGCATGAAAGACTTAGGAGAAGCAAGTTATTGTATTGGAACGACCAAACGAAGTATACGTTACAAATTATTGAAAAATTCAAGATGAATGATTGTTATCCTATTGGGGGGTTTTCCCGTCAGATTCAAGACAAAGTTTTACCAAGGATATGACAGCTAAAACATGGATTGATAAAAAGGAAATGCAAAATAAATCATACCAAGAAGCAATAGGAAGCTTACTTTATTTATCAGTATATATTCGGGCAGATATTTCGTTTGCTGTTGGTAATGTGAGTCGATTTAAAACTGAATTTGGAAAAGGTCACTGGAATGCAGTTAAAAGAATTTTCAAATATCTCAAAGGTACACCAGTCATCAGAAGTTTGATTGGGCTCTCGGATGCAGATTGGGCAACGGACATCGATAGCCGAAAATCATGCAATGGTTATGTATTCAAGCTTCAAGGCAATGTAAGACATGCGCCTCAGTTGGGGTTGAAAAGAAGAAGATTGGCAAAGGACAAAAGAGAAAGCATAGAAAGAAAAAATATCAGGACAGAGGAATACGGCATGCTTGATCAGCACAGATCAGATCAGCGGTATCATTGACTTTTGCCATAAGTATGGCTATCTTGAAAGGATCACAGCTCTCGCACTTCTCTGCTTCACAATATTGTTTCGACTGTGTTGATCGCCGGCCGATCAGTGACTTTGGCCTAATTCTGGGATCGAATTACCGAGCACGTATATAATACGTGACTGAATTATGTCAGTTTGGCATTACTCCTCACGTAATCGAGCACTTTAGTACCACAATTTGATATTCTCTCATCATCATTTAAACGAATTGAAGTCAAGAATTAAACAACAGACTTTGAGCCGGTTTGTTCAAGCTTGATTATTTCTAATCAATGATTATTCCAGATGATAATCATGGATTCGATTTGTTCACGAAATATTTAATCGAGGAATCTCTAATCAGAGCTTTCAATCAAAGACTTTGCTAACCAGGCAATTTTTCTGGGTTAGCACCAACAACGATTAACTGAAATTCAGTTTGTTCACCAGGCTTGATTTTTGTTCAAATCACAGCTATTCCTTCAAAATAAAAAATTGTCAGGCTGACATACATATATGTATTGTAACGTGAACCCAACATTTTATACCAATTTCCTAATCGAAAAACGTTCAACCGAAAACACAACTGGCAACACTTTAATGGAATGGTATAAATGACAGGCGCTACTTGTAAGCCAGTGTGTGTGAGTGTAGAGAGACAGACAGACAGAGAGTAGACAGCAAATGTGGAGACAATGTAGAAGTTACTGGAGAGTTCTAGATGGCGTGTCATTCGATATAAATAGCCCGCCCGAGGCAACCAGAAGTCAGTTTTGTTTATAGAGTGATAAAGTTAAGAGTAAATACAAGTGATAGTCCAAAAGTCGAGTTGAGTTCAATAAAGTGTATATCGAAAGTAAATAAAGTGGTAGAATTAAATTGAAAAGTAGAGTTTTATTTTTGCGAACTAAGCGCACGTTACAGTATCATAAAATATTTTTTTGGAAAGCAATAAGAATCTTCACTGAATTGTTTGAAATGGAGTAAATTCTTCTATAAATTTATTGATGAAGAGATTTTACCAGATGTGCATGAAGAAAACATAGCACTTGTTGAATCAATTGATGTCGCCAGGATGAAATTAAATTCAATTCTCGATAGTTTTGACAACCAAAAAAAAAGTTACTCTATCATTAAAAAAAGTATGTATTTTCAATAATTTCCTTGATAAAGTTTTGACATATAGACTGGAAAATGGAACGATATTTGAATAACCCATGATTTGCTAACCAAGCTATAAAAAAAACGAACAAAAATATTCTTTGGTGATCACAGATTCTTAATCATGGATCAAGAAGAATCCTCTATAGCCAAATTGCTTATTTAACTCGCTCTGAACAAACCGGCCTTTATAATGTGTAATTTAAAGGAAATTTCGAAAGAAAAAATGGCACTCACTCACTCGATCACTGATGCGGTGATTTGTCTGTTTACTTCAAATCACTTTAAAAATATTCGTGTAACTCTAAAAACTCGCTCCGATAGAATAATTCCTTCAATTTTACCACTGTTGGCAACAATTATCTTAGCAGTTTATTAGTTTTTGGCGCTCTCCAGGCGGCGGATTTTTTCTGGCTTTACTTGGTGGCATGACTTTTTTAAAGTTTGAGGATTACAGTTTTCACTGACTTATGTGCATTTTGTGTTTCGAAAAATAAAAACTTATTTTTCTGTCTTCCACATAGCGGATTCCGTTTCAGGATAGTGGAGTGTCTTTGTGTTGGTATCTATTGTATTCCGGTGCTGATTCCCGCTGGTTGAACGTCTCGTTGGTTTTTATTTTTTCAGTGCACGTCATCATGACAAGCAATATTGAAAAACTAGAATTGATGCTCTGGTATAACAAAAGAGCGGGATCCGTTGTAAAAAAAGGACACAAAAGCTTTTGATGAGAATGAAGCCATTCTTTTCAGTGAAGGATAGATATAATAACAATAATTGGAATGGCAACAAAAGCAAAATGAACATCATCCTTTTGATCGAAATGAATTTCTTGAGTAGATACCAACTATGATAATCAAAATAGCTATGGGCTTTTGTGTACTCTTCAGGAGTGTGATGATATTCAAACGGAATTTGAGACAAATAGGATACACTTTTTTGGTTTTGTATACAACAGACGAATAATTGATGATGAAGAACACTCTCACTCTCGGAGGACCTGTCTCGGAAATAGTGTCTAGACGTGGTTCTTCTTGACATTTTGCTTCAGGAAGGCTTTGAAACTCGCTTAAACCAGCAACCATATTAATTTGCAGTAAATAAAATGTTTAATGTATCTTTAAGTTAAAACTGTTTGGAGTGTGCTGAAGATAGAAAAAACAAACGGACAAGGCAAGTACTGACAAAAAGGAGGCGTTTAATTGGTGCTTAAAGTGAGAAACACAGCCTTAAAATTAAACTACCTCCACAACTTCATTAGAAATGACTGGATTCTGAAGATTGATTACAGAAAAAAGTAGGTACTTCAGTACTTCAGCTCGTCATGGATCATGGTTATAGTGATTAAATAATGAAGTCTTGTTAAATCATAATTTCCCCAGCTCTAATGAAGATTTGGACACAATTTTAAAATTAGCTTTATCGTACACGTGTTCTTTAAGAAAACCCCCATTTTTCTTCTTTCAGCATGTGCTGGCGTTTCCTTCCTAATCAAGATTTAATCTAAGGGCCATTGAAGCTGTAATATATCAACCCAACTGAACCCATCGACCTAATAATAAGGTTTGAAAAATGTTCCTTAAGGACTTTGACTTTTTATCCTCCGCAATGTTGTAGCCCCCAAACGAGATGGAATTTGAAACCAAAATGGATGATGGTACTGGGAGAGCAGTAAAGTAAAACATGAAACGAAACGCTCTCCCTCTATTTACGAAAAGATATTTTCATCGTGTTCTTTTTGTTTTTTGCTCCAGAACAAGAATAAAACGAGTAGAGAAAGGTTTTTATGTAAAGAAATTTTGAACAAGCAAAAAAAACAATCGTGTTTGTCCTTTTCATTGTTTTTGAAATGAGAACATTCTTTCAATTGCCAGCCAACCCCCATTCATTTGAAAATTCCTTAAATCTGGTAACCGAGCTTGACCCTTGAGATAAAAACGGCTAATCAGTTGAATAAAATGCGAACATCCGCTTATATTTTTGGTCTTTTCACTTTGTCTCCTTCCTCTTGAAAGTGCAGAAAGCTAAGAAGAGAGGAGCCTATTCTACAACCAAAAATTAATAACTTCATACAAAGAGAGGCAGGTAGAGGAAGAAGAAAATCCAACAAAACAAAATTTGGCTAAAAGAAATAGGTCGGTATTCCAGTTATTCAAAGTTTTTTTTTTTTTGTTCTTTCTTCTTCAGACTAGGTAATGAAAACTCATGGGTCGAACAAGAGGTCCATTTTATAAAAAAGTTTCTCCTACAACCCTTACGAATGTGGACCTTTTATTCATTTTAAGAGGCAAATGAGAAGAAAAAGAGCGCATAGCCAGAGCATGATGCTATTATCCTTAGAATTACTATGGGACGTCATGATGAATTCACGAAAAATGCCCTTCAGCATTTATTGGCTCTGATGATGGTGGGTACGTGGGTCGTAACTCGTAACTTATTAACATTTCTGGGCAAAACAACTTTATTTACAGGTTGGTTGCGATGGTTGATGGTTGATGTTATCAACCACAAACTAGAGTCCTTAAAAAACTATTTTCGCCCTCTAATTTGCTATGTAAATGAAATCACTGGCAAGTGAACAAGCATTCATTCAATTTGCAGACGAGGATAAGGATAAAGTTTATTTTACTGGGAGTGGAAGCGAAGTAGAAGTTTATTGGGTGATGTGTTGCATTTAATTGAAAACTATTCAGCTTGAGTATTTGATGTTGTTGAAAGTATAATGCGGGGTCTATGAACTTTGTGGGGTGGAGAACAATGGAATTTTAAATGTTGGCAATAGAATGCGGAAAATGATTGTCTGTTAGTTTCGCAATGGCAAAGGTTTTTTAAACTAATTTTAATTTGTGTGTTATTTAGAACGCATTTGCTTTATTGTATCGGCCACATTTGTGGGTGTATAATGAAATCTAGCAATTTAATTTTCGATCTTTTACAAGCCCTAAAAACCTTTTTATATATTTTGAAACAGGCCAGGAATTTTGTAATGCTCACACAATTAAGACCGAATCTTTACATGACCATAGAATAAGTATATAAATAAACAGGGTGGAGCAACAGAGCGAGGAAGCCTAGGGCCTAGCACATTTCTCACAATCATGCCTTGAAAATGGGTCATAGAATAATGCAAAAAATACGATTGAGCTTTTGTGAAGAACATTAAAACTCCACCACATCATCGGTCCCCACCACAGTCTTCAATGACTTTCTTCGTATGTCAGCTCCATCGGCATAAATTCAGATTAAGATTTTTTCTCTTACTCATTCGGTTGCGTTGGTCTAGACTCCAGATGGTATCCCCGCCGTTATTCTAAAATCTAAAGGAATGCTCTTCTACGCTGGCTAAACCACTGCTTAATTTGATAAGATATAATTAGATTATAAATTATGGTATAAAAAAATTATGGTCTTTGGCCGTCGACTAGGCTGACATTACTTAGAAATCTTAATAAAAAATCGCAATTAAATTTACATGTATATAAAAAAAAGAAACATTAATTTCGTTTTGAATTCGATTCTAATCTTAGAAAACCTCTGCAATCATAAGTTGACTGTACCGTAGAGCAGCAACCACATAGTTGTAAAGTTCATCCCAGGCTTCCTCCCCATTCAGTTTTTTGAGCAGTTCAGTTTCATTCAGGATGGGTTCACCGAAAAGCTGATTCGAAACTCCTTCAAAATCGGGCAAATTGCAACAAAATGATAAGTATCTTCACGTTCCTTTATGTTACAGAAGCTGCATAGAACGAATCCGGTCGGTGTGGCATGAAGTTCCTTTGTTCTGCACTACTGTCTTTAGTATTTTTAATAATAATAATAATAATCTTCTGTCCTCCATATCCATAACCTTACATTTATAATTAAAATGAATTGCTAGTGTATTCATAAACATTGCAAGTGTGGCTGCTTCAAGGTAAAGTAGTACAGTATATAGGTAGTTTGGCTTGTTCCCTGGTAGGCGAAAAATCCTTTTTATTAAGTAACGACATTTTTTTTCTATAGGTTCAAATGTGCAGTATCCCCAAACTTGAACTAGGGACAGTAGGATGGACGTTGCCGTAGAGCGGAATAACTTTTGCCTTGTGCTATGCTCGCTATGTTTGGTTTTTATGCACCGCTCCCATATCGAAGAGATTGCCTCCCATAGTTCCACCTTTAAATGTCTATTCCTATTCAAGTAAGATGTTATTAATGTACCTTTTTATTTATATTCACTCAATTTCTAGTGTTAATCGGCAGTACGGCTCTCGTAGCAAAAGGTGAACTGGTGATTTGAAATTAGATGGCATAATTCACATCTCTCTCTCTCTCTCTCTCTATCTATCTCTATCTCTCTTTCTCTCTCTCTCTCTTTTTTATCAAAAATGCGTGCTTTTGGTATCGATGAGTCTTTTCTTCGTTAGATTAGAAACTTCCTTTCCGACCGTTCAATACAAATTGTTTTCTATAGTTTCAAGTCCGATGCCCAATTAATAAGTGCTGGTGTGACTCCAGGGCTCCGTTTTGTCTCTGACTCTCTTCCTTATTTTCATAAACGATCTTGTCTGAAGTTTTTTATCCTTTCAACTGTCGACTCAACCATCAGCTTTTTAATTTGTTTCCAAACTAAGGTCCCATTCTTCGGATGAGGAATTGGCACGGTTGCGTGTGGTTAGTTCATTGTACTGACCTTGGGAACAGTGTTCAATGTCAATGCTTCGAAAACTCAATGCTGTCTTTTTTCTAAAGCTAAAGATTCCCCATAGCCATTATCCGTGAATGGCACCTGCATTCAAGACTGTGAGTACTTGGTATGTGTGCTAACGCTGATCTTAGTTGAAATACATTTCACACTATTTTTCAAAATAAGAGCATAACTCCTATATTTGGACAGGTGTACTTCTAACATTCCTGGCCTACTCGATAGGTTACAAATCAGAGCGCTAAGACTGATAAGTCATAGTTCAATCGTAGGCTGAATTGATGCTCTTGACCATCGTCAAAACGTTACCTGTCTCACTTTCTAGTATCGCATTTTTTACGAACAGTGCTTCTCTGAAACAATTTAGCCGCAACACCTGCCTTGCAGGAATGATCATTAGTTTTACCTTGAGCCCAACTTCAACTCTGATTTTTTTTTTAGGAAATCGACTTGTATCTATGCAATTTTTTCATTGTTAAATGAAACAGTTTTCCAATTTCACACTGTACAATTAATTGGACAGACTGTGTTTGATGGATGTTGGATGGTTGGATGCAAAATGAACAGCGGTCGTCTCAGAGTTCGCATTATCCAAAATTGGCAAAAGCCTATAGTTTGTTTCTTCAGCCAAAGAGTGGTGGAAAATTGCTATGGAGATACGTGGAAACAATTTTAGTACACCAATAGGAGTTAAAGTCTCTGAACTTAAGAACCATTATAAGAAGTTACTAACGCATTCAATTGATATAGCTACTGTCTCGTATGCTCTTCCTCATAAACAAGTACCTGAGTTGGATTGCCACATAGAGCTTCACGAGATATATTCTGCTATAACTGTCTCAAAAAATCACAAAACTACTGGGTTGGACGGAATACCTTATGAATTTTATAAAAATGCGAACCCGTCTCTGGTTATAGAAATATAATATAAGTTATTTAACGAAATCTTTGAAACAGCTACTATACCATCGTCGTTTAAGAAATCAATAATATACCCGCTATTTAAGAAAGGAGATGCTAATGTTGTGGTCTAACAATAGAGGATTGTCTTTCCTGGACACGCATTATAAGTTATTTACTACTGTTCTCTTAAACAGACTGACGTCTTGGCTGGATTAAACAACATTATAAACGAGTTCCCAGCTGCTTACAGGAAGAACTACTCTACCGTGGACCACGTTTACAATCTTTCATGTATTATACAGCTTCAGCTATGTCAAAAGAAGAAGCTATACGCTTTTTTCATCGATCTAAAGGCTGCTTTTGACAATGTTGATAGAAATGCTTTATTCTACAAACTTACTACTCAGGGAATCTCGTCGAAGATGATTGCTATTATAAAATATCTTTATGTGGACACTGCTGCTGCTGTTTGGGATGGCTCAAGCTTGTCAGATTTCTTTTTCACCAACAAAGGTGTCTGACAAGGTTGTGTACTGAGTTCGCTTCTCTTTGTCCTCTTTTTAAATGATTTACATGATGAACTACCTATTGGTCTGTTTTTTGATGATCTGCAGATTACCGCCCTCTTATATGCTGACGATATTGTCCTCTTATCGGATAATCCTGCTTATCTACAACAACTTATTGATAGCTTTAGTACATTCTGCAAAAAGTGGAACCTTGAAGTTAATCCTGGCAAATCGGAAGAAGTAATTTTTCGAAATGGGAAGCGAAGGACGGCTTGTGAAAAATGGTTCCTCAATAATGCCGAAATAAATGTGTCAAGCCAATACAAATATCTAGGTGTAGTTTTCAACCACAACATGTCTTGGAACGAGCATCTAAATAATTGATTGGGATCATCTAAGAACTTCATCAATTCAACATGGTGCAAGCTACTGAGAAATAAATCTTTCCAGAATTCTACAAAATTTAAAATTTATGATGCTGCTTCTAGAGCTATAATGCTGTATTGTGCTCAGGTATGGGGATATCGTGAACACAACCAACTTGAAAAATTGCAACGATTTTTCATAAAAAAAATGTTTCCTGCTACCGGATAACACGCCGAACTATGCTTTGCCCATAGAAACTGGTTTACCGAAAGCTTTTCTTACGTCTCTTAAGCTTCATTTTTCATATATAAGAAGAACTTTATCTCTTCCAAGTGGTAGACTACCCAAAATCTTATCAGAAGCCATTATTATGAAAAAAAAACTTGATTTAAAGAAGTTCCTTTCGATTAATTAATAATATCTCTACTTACCTAACTCCATCAGCAATATCCGGAACTTGTGCAGAAACACTGTCAGAATTTATAATTATTATTATTTTTTATTATTTATTATTTACAAAAAACCTGTATACACTCAACAAAAATAATAGTCACAAAACCACACTGTTCAATGCGAAATAGAAATGAAAATATCTGGCTTGCTTTCTATAAGAGAGAGAGAGAGAGAAGAGAGAGACAGATAGACAGACAGAGAAACATGCGACGCCGCACAGCTTACAATAGCTTACTATAGCAAAAAGTGTCGTGACAACTTTTCGTGAGAATTTTTTCCGTCTAGCTCCCTTTAGCAACGCGCGTAAAGGAATCCAAAAACCTTCTGGGCTAAGGAATGGTTGGATCTCTTTCATAGTGCGTCGATTGACTTTTATTTCGACATAAGTTTGCTTGATGGGCATGGAATGCATAGTATTCTGCTATCAAAGCTTGAAGAAAAACACTAGATTGAATTTACCACCAGCGCCACACAGTCCCAATTTCATGATGAATATTGCAACATGCTTTACTCTGATTACCAAACTATTTTGATGACTCGAACTCTTGTGGACTTCTTAATCTCAATGGAAGAGCGTTCCAGAAAGATATTGATGGTATATGTACAGTTTGCAACATGGATGCGCCGGAAAACACTTTCCATTTCGTCGGAACCTGTCCAATCTATAAAGGCTATAGAAGAGCATTTCTGGGCAGCGACGTGCTCTCCCGCTCTCAACTTCTCAGCGTTTTGAATGGCAACTGCTACCTTAACCTATATAATTTTCTAAAAGCTGAATGAATTTTCGTAACTAATGAAATTAAATTCACTCACTAAACTTAATTTTTAATTTACCTCTTAACCTGACAGGCAACTTAAAGTAACTGTCCTAGTTAATTTTTTTACCAGCATACACTGTTTTTGTAAAATATTTTCGAAATAAAATTATATATCTATCTATTTATCTTATCCAATTGTCCAACTATCTGTACAGTCAGCACTCCGCTAATTAAGAGAATAAATATTGAAATATTTTTACTGTTGCCTTTCATACAAGTCCTTAACACAAATTTTCATTTTTGTCTTGGAGCTCTTTTCAATTAGGTTCAAATTTCCAGTATCTAAAAGCATTGCTACCACTCATGAATTCCTTTCTGAAAAACCCAATCTTTTGTGGTGCTATGGAAACCCAAAATCAAGGGTTGACTTTGAACGTTGAACTTACTCGTTTCTATTCGAAATACAAAACTCGCTTCAAGTACAACTTGGCAGTTGTTTCCAATTTACAAATTACAACATTTGGCCAAACTTTTATGAATGTCCTTTCACAAAGTTCTGTTTTTACAGCAAACTCACACAGAATTTTGTAAAACGATAGTCTGAATGGCATTTTCTTTCATCTCCTCCATATCACGAGTATGAACTATTAAACGAAAATAACTCAAATAAAACAGCACACAGTAGCTCCGCATGCATCTTACAAATGCATGGAATCCCTTATGAAAGCATTTCCAGAATCCAACAGACCATAACTGATAACTTATTTCTCTTTGCAACCTACAACGAGACCGACGAGTAAAGTTTCTTTATGAACTCTAATGAGCTTTCTTAAAACACTCCTCCCGTCTCCAATTAGTTATCTGGAATAGTCCATTCACTCTGAAATGAAGGGATTATTGTTTCAGCTTTGAAGTAAAATTAAAATGTCCTTTCTGGAACACCTTCGTGAGCTTGCTTGTTTTAATTAGAAAATGAAAAAAACTCCCCGACCCCGAGCTGAAACAACGCAAATGATGAAGAGGAAAGCTCCATGAAAGCAAAAAACGATAAATACCAAATGGAAATTTCCAATTACTCAGGACGCAGACAGGATTAACTTGACATTGATTACAGTTGATTGATTCTTGACACCGGACAGGTATGACCTAAACCATTATTTGATTACTTTTTGTCTTTTTTGTACATATACAGGGGATACAGCAAACAACAATAAAAACAACAAAAAAAAAGGGAAGAAATGAAAATGGAATCTGCCAAAAGTGTCTTGACTCTGTTGGTTTGATAAGTCCACATCCACACCCTTAGGCAACAACACAACATTCGAACACAAATAATTCTCATACAGATTTTGTGTTAAACGAGTTTCCTTGAATGCCATCCTGTCCGGCCTTCAATTTCAGAACTCAAAACGTAAACAAAATCGAATTAAGAAAAGGCAAATGAAAATCAGGTTCCTGGAAAATCAAGCACGTAGGAGTTGAGCACATGTTATTTTACTTTGCGTAGGAACTTTAGACGTGAGATCGAGCAAGTCACGAAAATCTTGTTTACGCGTGTATTCGTAATCCTTTCTCATAATACAAAAAACCAATTTGGTAAGAAATTGGAGCAGCATTTGCACTA
The DNA here is from genome assembly GCA_914767635.1 of Melanostoma mellinum. Taxonomy (NCBI): domain Eukaryota; kingdom Metazoa; phylum Arthropoda; class Insecta; order Diptera; family Syrphidae; genus Melanostoma; species Melanostoma mellinum. Next base: position 9,839,660 of record OU612059.1, read on the forward strand.
ACTCCTGAATTTGAAAGGATTACTTTGACTTGGAATAAAATGATGTAAATAAGATTTAGCGACGTACACTGTAGGTATACATCAAGTAGGGTGTCCAGTTTTTCATACAAAAACAGCATTCCAATTTGGAATACATTTGTTAATTTCGTGACTGAATTTCTTTCAGCATAAGCCACTGGAACAAATATAAATTACAATATTCCACAGGATACTTTTTACTGTCGTAACACTCAAAAGATGAACAATGACCTCCCTTTCTTTTCTCAAAATCATTGGCCCTGATGATTTCGAACACTAACCACTATAAATCACGACTCACGTGTGTCGCCCAGGATAAAAGCCTATTGGTAAGGTTTCCATTCATATTCATGAATCCCGAAAATTAAATCGATTCGCTATAGTCAAATAGAAAATAGGACAGGCAAGACAGCGTCATGTTATATACAAAACCAGGACTTTTGCAATTTTACTGGCGTTTTTTCTTCCGACTTCTTCACATAACAATGACGACGAAGAAAAAAATGTCTTTCCTTATTTCAAGACTGTTTTGTGTATGTCTCTCTCTCATAGTATTTACTGCGTCAGCAAATATTTTTGCCAACGTTCTGGCAAATCTCAAATTAACACCGATGACAGTCAACATTGAACACAGTCAGGCATACGAAGAAAAAAAAAAGAAAAAGAAAAAAAGAATGTCTACCATCAAGAGTGACTTTAGAATGAAGCAGTCATGAGGATGATCCTGATGCCAAGAACGGAATGTGAGCAATGCCAAGAAGTGTGAAATATGGTGTCTATGTGTCCAGAATCACAAATGAATTTGAATCTGTAACGTACAGTCCAGATGGTCATGGGTCTTGCACATAGTGCCATATAAGGCATTTCTTATATCAATTAATTGTTTAAGTGTTTCATGCGACAATTTTCCATTCAGTCATTCTTCATTGTTTTGAGCATTCTTCGGAGAGACATTTATGAACATTATAATGCAGACTGAGACAATCGTTCCTTTATTTAATTGAAGTTAATGAAGAACAGCCAAATATGCAAAGTTAATTAGTTCTTTCGTGCTGATTGAGGTTCTATTTGATTACACAAAGTGCCAGTGTTTGTAGCATCACTAAGGGACTAGACGTGGGGCTTTAATATGGTTGACTCGTAAGCCTCATACACTGAGGCTCATACACTGAGGGAAAATTTGGTGCGATTTTTAAATACGTCATCATTAAGAACGTCTTGCACATTTGAAAAATCAAATGTGTTTTGCACTTAAATCAAAGTGCAAAAAAATTTGCTTCAAGTACGAAAATCTTTTGTTAGAGAAAAGCTTTCATAACCAAATAAATTGCGAAAACTGTTTGAGGTTTAAGTCAAAGGAGAAGTTCAGTAAAATCAGAGCACTTACATCATTGCTTATGTCTCTGTTTGTTTAAAGGTGCATATACCGAACATGGTCAAACTACGTCAAGTATCAATTCTCATTTGAGAAAAGAATAAAATTTTGATAACAATTTTTACAATGGGCTAGCGGTTGCGTGGTTGACTAGCAAGTGAAAGGGCTCGAGTTCGAATCCTGGTGCACTCTGTAATTTCAATTCTAAGAGGGGAAAGCACAAAGGCCAAATTTGTTACCTTTTTTATGTAAGGCAAACCATTTCTTTTTATTTGGCTCAGTGTAGGGCTCTGCAGGAAGAACATTATCAGAGACACTCATGCGGGACGTTGATGCGGATATATGCAATACGAACTTCCTTCAGAGTCATACCAAAAGAAAGAACCAAACTTGGATATTGCGGTCCGCAGTTGATATCTGTGCGACATTCAAATTTTCCTTTCCTACTTTTTCTTGTAAAATTACATTCAACATCTGTCAGGGGCTTATGAATGAAAATGCAACCAATGTCCTAGAAGGTTCACGGAGATGATATCTGGCCAATTTTACTTACAAATTTGTTATTATTAGGTGCATTTTACAAAATCTTCTGAGGGAGACGTCACATCAGTTTAACATTCAAATTTCATGGGTACCGGGACACAGAGATGGCAGTGGCGAAGCAAAGGGGGGAGGGCAGACTGCCCTGGGTGCCACCCATTTGGGGGTGACACCCAAAAGCTACCAAGGAGTGTATATACTATGGCGTTATAGATCGTAGAAGATGCAATTAACCTTGGTATAAAAACATCGGAGAAACTCGACATTTCAACAGAAAGAAGAATTCGTCACAGAAAGCGAATGGCTGGTGAGTTGGCAACTGACTTTCTCTGAGCGATGGTTTATGGAAAGACTTTATCGATTCATCACTGAACTTCGAACAAGAACAGAGTCTATTCATTCTTCATTGTTCGAAGTTATACAAGCGAACACTGTATCAAAATTTGCTAATGCTTATGATGAGGTGTCAGAGTCAGAACTTCTCTCAGAGATGCCAAGGTTGAGAAGTCATTTGAAACCGGTTAAAGCGGTTGGCTACGAACTAGCCAAGGAGGTCGCGACCACTCCTTTACGCTCAGAATGGAACAATAAAGGTAAGCCTATCGCTTCATGTAAACTCCTACTTAGACAAGACGCTTTAAGGATAACAAACGCTAGATGGACAATGTAACAACTGCCTTGCAACCAAAAAAGTTTGGACGTGTGTAGACTCAAAACGCTCGAAGAGTTTGTCAACCTTAAACCGCCTATATCTAGGTTCTACCATGTGTTCTTCTTACGGGAAACTGTCTAGTCTCTAATAGGAAGACACGTCAAAAGACTTGGTGTGTATTCCAATGATTTCTGGACAAGCTGCATAGTTGATGAAGAGGAAGGAACCTCGTTTGTAACGGTTATGTTATTTTTAGAAAATGTTTTTTCGAATAGGGGTTAACTGACATCTTGTGGCCAAATCAGCCAACTCTAATGTCATTTATGTTCATTTTGGTGTTCCATTTTATTATGAACAAGTTGACAAAAGAACAAAGCTAGCAAATCGTGCAAATTTATTTTGCAAACTATGGTTCAGCTCACAAAGTTTACCGCAAGTTCCGTCCATTTTATGGTCGACATAATCGTTCATCAGAGCAATTAATACGGTAAACTATGGATCGTTTTCCTACTAAGTTTATTTTATGTGGTATGTGGCTTCCGCAGAGACATCGAACAAAGAAGAAACGATTGCTGCTGTAAAGCAAAGTATTGAAGAGGACCCCAATGATTCGATTCGCCAAAGTGTACAGCAATTGGAGCTTTGTCCATCAATTTAATTGAAGATTTTGTTCACAGATCTTGACTACCTTACAAGATCCACCTTGTGCAAGAATTAAAGCTGCGAGACCATGCAATACGTTGTGATTTTGGCTGGAAAATGAGATTTATCTCGATGCTGATTTTCATCGCAAAATTTTGTTCAGTGATGAGGCTCATTTTTGGTTGAATGATTACGTCAACAAGTAAAATTGCCACATTTGGAGTGAAGAAAATCCGCATTAGTAGAGTGAGTACCTTGAGACGCTATTACATCCACAAAAACTGACTGTTTGGTGTGTTCTATGGGTTGGTGGAGTAATTGGGCCACACTTCTTCCGAAATGATGCTAGCGGGCTAGTTACCCTCAATGGAGGCCGGTATATAGAGCCATGATAACCGACTATTTTGTTCTCAAATTGGATGGCATGAATGTGGATGAGATGTGGCTTCAACAAGACGGCACTACATGCCGCACAGCACACGTCACAATTGATTTATTCAAGGAAATATTCGATGAGCGCATGATTTTGTGGAATAGACCTGTCAATTGGCCACCAAGGTCGTGTGGTTTGACACCATAGGGTAATTTTTTTGGGGAAATGTGAAGTCGCTCGTCTACGTCAACCAGAATCGTTTGGGGGCTTGGAAGCCAACATTCGTGTCATTACTACCGACAGCCTGAAAGCTCAAGACAGCCACGACGGCCTCATGCCGAAGTCATATTTGAACATTAATAAAATTTTCTAATAAAGCCATTTTGGCAAATGAACAATAAAACGATTTTGTGTTTGTGTTTGTGTTTTCTTTCAATTTGAGTTCTATGCCTCTAAAAAACGACCTTTATTACAAGTGCAAAGTTTGTAGTTGTAACTTTTTTTTTGTGAAATAGACCAACGATTCAGAAGCTTTGTAAATTAGAGGTCGGCTTCGTCAGTCGTTGGAGTTTACCGCGGAGAAGTTTCGACATCGATACCGACGTATCGATAATTTTTTTCGTAAATCGATGGTTTGCTTACATCGATTTTATTACTCTTCCCTATTGCAAAACTGAAAAGGAGGGATATGTCAGAAAGCGAGCAAAAGTTCAACATAGCTGAACTTTTGGTCGCTTCGTTACGTTTGCTTACGTTTGTCAAACGACGCGTCTGAGGACAAAGCGTGATTGTGTGAGACTCTACAGATTTTGTATAGTTGAACTTTTGATTGTTCTTTCAAATGAGGTCGACGCGAGGCAAACGCGCTATTGTGTGATGGCTTTAAAGATCTATACCTTTCACTCCATTATCATGTTCCTAACGAACTTCTTGTTTTGATGAGGAAAATTTTGTTTCTTTTGATGACATGCAACATATTACGGAGAGAAGTAACTAGTTTGCCTTTCAGATGTAACCCTACATACAATCAGCGATGCTGCCAATACATTGTTTGACAAGATTCAGTTGGTGTTGTGCCGTCAATCTAAAAAGTGTGGTAATAACCCGATCAACAAATATTTTTTTTGGATTTTCTGAAATTTTGTGTACGTAACAATAACGCTTTGAATAAGTTAGACCTGAGCAACGGATCAGTTTAAATCAAATGAGCAGAGTCATCATTTATATGTACGGTTTTCGTTTGCAAGCTCTGTATAGACAAACTCGAAAACAGGCTAGCCGATTTCGATGAAATTTTTAATCGATCTTCAACTTGTGCTGTTTTTTGCAATTTTGTGTCAACAACGCTTTTAATGACTTAGACAGAACGCAATGTACCTCCGTGCTTCTTTATGATTTGTTTCTCATACTCACCAACACTCTTTGAAATAATGTCCTCTTATCTTAACAACTTGCAGACGCGCTCATATGATCATAGTGGCGATGAAACTTATTGAAAGGGTTCTTGCAATTTCATCACCGCGCCGCGCCGGCTTGTCCTTAAGAAATTATATATTCTCAAGAAATTTTATGTTCTTATACATACAATGGGTCTAAGATTTGCGAAATTCACATTTGATAAATTTTTCCCGCAGATCTAATAAAAAATAAGACTTTTTTTCGACGCGCATATCAAAGAATTTCAACACAACGTTTGGTTTTGTGCTTTAAGCCGCGCCATAGCTTTTCCCTTTTAAACTAAATTATCCAGTGAGGTATTGTCTTTTATAAGTGTCCACCACTGTTATTTAATGCTCGAATTTGGATTCTGTGTCCTCCTATGTTACATACACCATATTCCATATACAAATAGAAACAATTAGGACGATCGAGATGGGGGGCTGTTAGAGAGAATGATGCTTATTTGAGTATACAAAGAAGTGGTGAGTGTAGCAAACAAAAAATGTTCTTCTATCATCCAAAGCCTCAACGAACGTCATCATTGCGGACGGCAATCCAGTATTATCCCGGAGAAACGACTTCTGTGTTTTGCTTTTAGACAGATTATAATGGAAATCCTGAATAATACAAACATCCCCCAGAGTAGAAAAGTAAATTTTGACAAATATTTTCAGCCTCATTAGAGCACCATGTTTGTTCACTTAATAACTAACCATATATTGATGGAGTGATGGAGCGACTCGGTGCGGCGTTCATCCGTCAATTTCATTGTTTTTTTTTTTTTTTTGAAAATGTATGGGCAGTTTAGTGAAAGGAACGAACGAATTCCTAATGAATGAGGTGGAACATGGTAAGAGCAATGTTCTATCGGTGTTTTTGTTCAAATAATAAACGTAAACTTAATTAATCTCATTAAGGGGCTTTCTTTTTTCAATTATTCAAGTGATTAACATGACAGAGTTAAAGTAACAAATGAATTGCAATGTGTTTATGTATTTTGTAAGATTGGATGGGCCGGGCACAAACTACGTTCCATAAATTTTGTGTATTGTAAGTTCTATGAACCGGCAGTTTTCTTGAAATTTCATATAAATAATAATGAAACCGCATGTTACCTGACAAATTTCAGTCATTACTTGGCTTAAAAGGAATGTTACAAGAATATTTGAATGGCGCTATTGTATAGTTTTGGGCTAACTTGAGTGTAGAGTTCCAAAAATCTTCTTGGAATGCTAGCTTTCCAAAAATGTATGCAGCTAGATGATGCCTTTGTGTAGTTTTTCCTTTTAACAGAGCTCCTGCGGAGAGATTTTTTCAAGTTTTTATGGGTATCCATATTTTGGTTTATACAGCAAGTGGGGGGAAGCAACCCCCAGACCCCCTCTTTACCACTGGGCCCACTGGGCCCAGGACCAGTTCCCCCAAATTGCTGAAACAACTCTATTGGTCTATTTTCAAACACAATTATATTCAAATTCAAACTCAAGTAATGATCAAGACAACGAAAACATACACTCCCTTGTGTTCGTTTCAGGGGATTTTTAAAAATCCTATCAGGAAAAAATATCCAAACGTGTATTTTACGATCGAACTTAAATGGTGTTGTGAAGATGGGAAAACTTCTTGTTGATTCGACTTTGTTAGCGTCTACGGTTGATATTTTGTTTTATGTATTTTTGTGAATTGTAATGTCGGGTAGATTTCGGGTCGATTTTAGCAACTTTATGGGGCTAAGATCGAATTTTTTTGCTGTGTATGCTCACACTGCGAAATGCAGGCCAGCTGTTTTGGCACTAAGTGAAACACAGGTGGGTGTTGGTTCTGATCCCTCAGAATTCAACCTGCCTGGATATAGCTTAATGCCACTATTCTTTTCCTCCCATGGCCTCGCCGTATATGTTAGACATGATATTGCTTACCAACTTCTACCACAATACGGCCTATGTTCTAATACGAACTTTAATTTCATGTGGTTAAAATTCACCGTCCGTAAGCAAATCATTCATTATTGTTTTATTTATAGAAGCCCCAATTTAGATAGCAATTCAACCTCCAACGAGTTTGATGCGCTATCTGACTCCATAGTAAGAATTGTTTCCCTTTATCCTCACACTGAAATCGCAATTGCGGGCGATTTCAATGTACACAATTCAGATTGGCTTCGACATTCTGGCCAGACAACACCCGAAGGAAAATGTGTTGAGATCTTCGCCGAGTTTAACGAATTAACTCAACTTGTTGATGAGCCCACTCGGGTTCCAGATATAGAAGGCCATGCCGAAAAATACAGGGTTGTAGTATCATCTCCTTTAGGCAAATCGGACCATTGTGTCATATCGGTAGATTTTTCGCTTTCCGTCACGGTAAAAAAAGATAAAGTCCCTAAAAGAACAGTGTGGCAATACGAGAAAGCCAATTGGGACGGCCTGAATAATTTCTTTCGAAATTTTATTTGGGCATTGTGCTTTCTCGACGGAAACGTTGATGCATCAGCTGATATGATATCTAACGTAATTCTAAACGGCATGAGAAATTTTGTTCCTCACAGAACAAAAAGTATCATCCCCAAAGAGAATTCGTGGTTTGATTCAAGCTGTAAAGAGGCGATTCGGGATAGAGAAAGTAGTTTTCGAAAATTCAAAGACAACCCTACTGTAGAAAACCGAAATTTGTTCAAACGGGCCAGAAATAGCTGTAATGCTCAGATACAAAGGGCTAAGTTTTTACATGACCAAAAAGTAAGGCAAAAAATACTATTGTGTCCAAAAGGAAGTAAAAACTTTTGGTCTTTTGTGAAGAACATTAAGAACTCGACCGCGTCATCGGTCCCAACGCTCGTCTTCAATGACTCTCCGTATGTCAGCTCCATCGACAAAGCCAATTTGCTGGCAGCTCAATTTGCTGCCAACTCGACACTTCCTCATAGCATAGTGGCTCCACCTGAGCTCGAGTCTGCAAATTCTTTGATGAAACAGATATTTTTTCGAACTCGCTCGGTTGCGAGAGTCCTTAAAGATCTCAACATACATAAATCCGCTGGTCCAGATGGTATCCCCGCCGTAATTCTGAAGAGGTGTTCTTCTACGCTGGCAAAACCACTGCGCAAACTTTTCCATCTTTCCTATTCTGCTGGGATTTTTCCGAGCAGATGGAAAACTGCATTTGTCCAGCCGGTCCCTAAAAAAGGGCGAATCTTCCTCCCCTTCCAATTACCGTCCAATTGCACTAACGTCCCTTCTTTCCAAGGTCATGGAAACGTTGATAAACCGTCAACTTATGAAATATCTTGAAGAACGAAAGCTTCTTAATGACCGTCAGTACGGCTTTCGTAGCAAACGGTCCACTGGTGATTTGATGGCTTATCTCACTGAAAAGTGGAACCAATCTTTACATTGTTTTGGAGAAAGTAAGATTATTGCTCTTGATATTTCTAAAGCATTTGATAGAGTTTGGCATCAGGCTCTTTTATCGAAAATGCGTGCTTTTGGTATCGATGAGTCTCTTCTTCGTTGGATTAGAAACTACCTTTCGGACCGTTCAATACAAGTTGTGTTGGATGGTTTCAAGTCTGATACCCACTTCATAAATGCTGGTGTGCCCCAGGGCTCCGTTTTGTCTCCGACTCTCTTCCTCATTTTCATTAATGATCTCTTGTCTGAAACTTCTAATGCACTTAACTGTTTTGCTGACGACTCGACCCTCAGCTTTTCATATTCGTTTCCAAATTCACGTCCCTGCTCTTCGGATGTGGAACTGGAACAATTGCGTATGATAAGCTCATTGAATTCTGACCTTGACAGCATTGTTGGGGTATTATGAACCGAGTAGAATTCAATGCTTCGAAAACTCAATGCTGTCTCTTGTCGTTGAAGCTTAACATTCCCCCATTGCCATTATCCATGAATGGTACCTGCATCGAAGATACCGAAAAGCTGTCAGTACTTGGTATGTGTGTAAACGATGATCTTCGTTGGAATGACCACATATTTGAAGTCGCCAAAAACGCTGCTAAATGCTTAGGTTTCTTGAGACGATGCAGGAAGTTCTTCACCCCCTCTGATCTGGCTACCATTTATAAGGCCTTCATCCGCCCAAAACTGGAGTATAACTCTCATATCTGGTCAGGTGCTTCTCAAACATCTTTGCGCCTACTTGATAGGGTACAAAATAGAGCGCTAAGATTGATAGGTGATAGTTCAATCGTAGAATCGATTGATTCTCTTGTACATCGTCGAAACGTTACCTGTCTCTCTCTCTTTTTTATCGCTTTTTCCACAAACAGTGCTCTAGTGAAATAGCCAGCTGCATTCCTCCCTTGAAACAATTTAGCCGCAACACCCGCCTCGCTAGGAATGCTCATCAGTTCTGCCTTGAGCCCAACTTCGGGCGTACAGTCAAGTATAGAGATTCTTATTTAAGTCGCACCACCCGAATGTGGAATGCTTTACCTGGCTCTGTGTTTCCCCTGCATTACGATTTACAAAGATTCAAAAGCAACGTGCATCGGTGTCTCCTTTCAAATCCTCTCCTGTTTTCCTAAATACTCGCACTGTGTTTAATAACATTATAAGGGTAGTCATAACCCCTTGATGTGCGCGTTAATTATAAAAAAAAAAAAAAAAAAAAAGTGTATCCTTCTGACATTTGCGATGCGATAGTCTGAAAGGGTTACTATTAATAATTTTTGCCTGCTCTCGCTAGTTGTGGATTTTTATTTTTTGCTGTCTTTTGTTAATGTAGGCGTTGCATTTGTGTAGAGTGTCCCTACCCTGGAATTAACGGCACTCAATTTTTTAAGATTTCAAAGATGGAGTGTGTTGACTGCTCATTTGGGTTCAAAAAAAGTTTTAAGAAGTCTTTCTCACAAGATGATCAACGCGGGCTGATGCACTAAGCTCCTTATAAAAAGATCATCAAGAAATTGAAGAAGCTTTGATGCCCATCGCTAACGATTTACGACAGAAACGAAAGGCCAGAAAAAAGCTCTTAGTCTTTACAAAAAAAAATGTCTTATTTGCCGAGTGCAATCGATGAATTTATAATTGGGCTCAAGAACAATTTTGATAACTCTGATTCATACAAAAAAACCGGGTTCCGAATGTTAGAACCTTCCTGAATGGACTAGGTGTAGAACAGACTTTTCTGACAGCTCCGAACTAGGAAGAAAGGTTCAAAATTGAAACCTTTCTTCCCATTGTTGACTCTCTAAGCGTTGATTTGAAACAGCGACTAGGTTGAAGATGTAAACGGAGATGAACTACATGCTGAAAATGCTTGAATTTTAAAAAATACTGGAAAATTTGTTTTTACGAAAATAAAATAAAACTGGCAATAGTCTAGAACTTTATAATATCTTTAAAAACAAATAAAGTTGAAAATGAATTTTCAAGTGTTGAAATTGCACCTAGAATTGCACCTAAGTGTGATGGTGACCAACTGCAGTGGTGAACGTTCCTTCTCTAAGTCAAAAAGAATAATAAATGAACTCAGAACTACAATGGTTCAAGAAAGATTGACAAGTTTTCGCTGATGTCAATCGAAAGCGTTATCCTCAGAGGTTTCGATTTTGTAGATATAATTAATGATTTTGCTAATCTTAAATCAAGAAAAAGACTCCCTCAATTAACATTCCTCTTTCCATCTTTTTGCATATCAATATCTTGCTCCTTAAACTAAATTTTGAATTTATTTTTTTGCTATTTAAATTTTGTTTATTTTTGAATTCTTTTTATGAAATATGTTTTATTTTTTTTTTAATTTTTACATTGTTTATGATTATGTAAATGTTTATGTTAAAACATAAACATGCTGCAATAATTATTTACCTTTATAGTAAACTAGCTGTGCCCGCGACTTCGTCCGCGTGGAATAGTGACTTTCGGCAGCATTCTTAATTTTTTAGGCTACTTATTTTGCAAATAAGACACATTCATGCGTTTTAGTAAACCATTGTTATATTATTTTATTTTAGTATATGTTTGCACACGACGTTCTTATTTTTTCCATCTTTTGCGAAATAAAAAGGTTTTGTGGGATTGATATACACGTGATTCTGTCACATAAAGTTGCCATGGGATTTTTTTCTAAACGAACACCTGCAACTTAAAGCGTCTGAGCCTTATTTATAATGTCAAATCAGTGGGAATTAAAGGAAAACGGGGAATTGAAACCTTTTCTCCTTTTTTCGTTCCAGTCATTATTAATGCCGCATCCCAGATGTGTAATTTGTAGCTGTGTACAATTCTGGATTACTCATTTTTGGCACTGGAACACCAACTTGCCACTCCTAATAATCCTAAGAAATTGAGAAACTCTGTAGGGTATGATGTGACTTGCTCAGTGTCCATAATATTGTCTATTGATAGACATTCGCCAACGTCCCCCAATACGTCAAACATATTTTATTAGTTTATATGGTTAACTATCTCATTAGTCGGCGCCGAAATCGCCTTTCAAACAGCCATTCCCGATTGCCAATTATTATTTGAAGATCAAGGTAGACATTTCTTCTCAGGTCTAATGTATTTTCGACAGTTTGACAGAAATCACCCCGCAGTAAAAGAACTTTTATCGATCCAGCAGTCTTAAGGTTCCCGTTTACGGTGTCGATCCCGTAGAAATATAGGGATTACTTATTAAGCCTATGTGTTTCCTCAAGCTCTAGGCTATCTCTTAATTAAATTCCATTTAAATCGGATCAGTTTTCTGGGCGGGAGATGGTAACAAAGAAACACCAACAGACAGATAATTTTGGACTTGTAATATTAGTAAGGATGTCCATCTTCGGGTTCTAGACTATCTCTGTACCAAAATTCATATAAATCGGTTCAATAGTTTGGGTGGTAAATATAAACAAAGAAAAACAGACAGACAGAGTTAAATTCGGATTTATAATGTTAATAAAGTCTTCAATTCCCGTGGGAACATGAGGGCGTTTCCGGAGGATGACTTGAAGTTTACATTACTCGGGAATAGTGCAGTATTCTAACGGTGGACATTTTTTGAAATGGGTGCTGTATTTTCCAAGTTCCCGTTCCCATGGGAATACAGGGATAAAACAGATTGCATAACATATATGTCCATCCTCAGGTTCTAGACTGTCTCTGTACCAAAATTCATATAAATAGGTTCAATAGTTTGGGCAGTTAATGGTAACAAAGAGAAATAGACAGACAGATTTAACTTCGGACTTATAATATTAGTAAAGACTCCCGTTCCCGTGGAAACATGGTGACCGTTCCCGTGAGGGATATGGGGATGAATAAAAGTTTATGTTGCTCGGGGATTATGGAGCATTCCAACGGTGGAAGAGTTTTTGAAATCGGTGCCATAGTGTCAAAGTTCCCGTATACGTTCCTGCTTCCCTGGGAACATAGGGAATAAATATATAGCGTATGTCCTTCCTCAGGTTCTGAATAATCTTTGTAAAAAATTTAATTTAAATCAGTTTATTAGTTTGAGCGGAAGATGGTAACATAGAACGACGGACAGACAGAGCTACTTTCACACTTATTATATTAGTAAGGACTCCCGTTCCCGTAGGAATATGTGGATAAATTAAAGTTAATGTTACTCAGGGATAGTGTAGCATTTTAACGGTGGAAAAATTTTTGAAATCGGTGTTGTAGTTTCTAAGTTCCCGTATACGTTTTCGTTCCCGTGGGAATATAGGGATAAAATATGTAGCCTATGTCCTTCCTAAGGTTCTGAGCAATCTTTGTACAAAATTTCATTTAAATCGGTTTATTAGTTTGGGCGGGAGATGGTAACATAGAAAGGTGATCAGACAGAGCTACTTTTGCATTTATAATAATAGTGAGGACCGGTTCCCGAGGGAATATTCGAATGAAATAAAGCCTATGTCCGTCCTTAAGTTCAGTCCAATCTTTGTACAAAATTTCATTTAAATCGGTTTATTAGTTTGGGCGGGAGATGGTAACATAGAACGACGGACAGACAGAGCTTCATTCGCACTTATTATATTAGTAAGGACTCCCGTTCCCGCAGGAATATAAGGATGAATTAAAGTTTATGTTACTTTGGGATAGTAAAGCATTCTATCGGTGGAAAAATTTTTGAAATCGGTGTTGTAGTTTCTAAATTCCCGTATACGTTCCCGTTCCCGTGGGAATTTAGGGATAAAATATATTGCCTATGTCCTTCCTCTGGTTCTAGACTATCTCTGTACAAAATTTCATATCAATCAGTTTGGTAGTTTGGGCGGGAGATGGTAACATAGAAAGCCGGACAGACAGAGGGACTTTCACATTTATAATATTAGTTAGGATTGAATTTATTGCACAACATAACATTTTTATAGAATCATACAGGACCCAGGGCCCCCAAATGGGTAAAGACGGCCTTGGCTAACGCTTTTTGCCTTTAAAGTTCAACAAGTAATACAAGACATGTGCAGGAATGGATCCCAAAGTTATATTTTCTTTGCGTTTCATGATTTTTCGTAAGAAGGTTGTTTAATTTTATAAAACGAAAATGGCGAAGTAACAAATACAAGGTAGAGTCACCCGGTAGAACTTTTGCAAAAATATGCAAAACAATCGCTGCCTGTTCCTTAGAAGTATTGCGATTCACGTCTCATTGACGCGTATTGTGTATCTGATTACTTCATAAATTTTAAAGTAGAACTGACACTGGCCGCCATTTGCAAAAACTATAGCTGATATCTTCTGATATGGTGATGGCTTTTACGCCACCCTTTATCTACTCTTCCCAAAAATCACACCCACCCACCGACTTAAATACCAATCCCTACATTCCAACTACTAACGAAGAACGACTACTGAACAGTGTTGCGTATAGATTCAAATTTCCCCAAAATAAATTTGACAGAGATTTAATTTCATTTAAAACATTCCAGCCGCGTTTTCTCTGTGGTGTGGTATCCTACCCTTGTAGTAATCAGTTTACATCATTAAACTACAAAAGCTGTGTTGGCAACTGCTCCAAGCACTTCGTCCCTAATTACATTTACGCAATAAACACTTTCTACAAAATAGCCTCGCGCAGTATTGTATTTATATACATATACACTTTTTTCGCTTTTTCGCTTTCATTTTGTTGCCCATTCATTTCTCTCTCTGGGTATTCTCTAATGAAAGCCAGCTTCAATGGCAGATCACGCTAATTTGCTTTTTAAAAGTGCAAAATTATCACACCATTAAATTAGTCACCAGAATAACTAAGCTAATGGAATAAAACAGACGACATACCATACCATTGAATCATTATGTATTTATTTTAAAGGGGCAGTTACCAACTAAGGCATGAGTAGAATATAGGAGACAGGAGAAATAAGGCTTCCTACCTCAATTTGAATGTTGATGATTTATTTAATGATTTGTTTGAATAAACTTAACAAAAAGTTTAATGATGCAAGTTAGTGGCGACAAGGGCCGCAACATAATTTTGTTAACTTATTTATACGGGTATGGAAAAATAATGTCTGGATAAGCCCACCAATAAATTCATCCTCTATCTCGTATATTACAAAAATACTTCTTGCCATTGGTGCATAATAAATAAGTAGGGTGGCACAGCAAAGGTCGGTAAAATCCGGTGGATAGAGGTTTTCTCTCATTTTTTTTTCGAATTCGAACAGCTTAGTGGGAAAGCATTTTTCATGGCAGTGAAATTACTCTCGGAAACGTTTTGGTCCTTTGGTTGCATAAAGTTCTTTTTTAATACACTCTCACGTAACAAGTAGAGGTGTTAACCAATACACTGTTGGCATCACCTCACCACTGGTGGGGGGAAATTTTGAATTACAAAAAATAGTGATAACTTATTAATAGAATAAATAGTAGTTATTCCTCCTCGGTAAAATAATAAAGTATATTTAAGTATGAGTTTGTGACTATGCCTTTCAGTATCCAGTCGTTAGTTTATATTCTCCGTGAATTGGGTGTCAGCACGTCCCAAAGAAAGGAAAAATAATATGGAAGTATGGTACATAGCCGTATCCAGTATTTGCAATCTCATCGTGCTCAATTAGATGTTATAAAACCTACAACGATACTGTTTCACTGGTAGAAACTACTGGACTCCACTTGGTGGCCACATACGACTACTTGTTTTTCGTAGCAGAATCAATTAGTATAATCTGGCAAAGAAAATAAAGTACGAAGCTGAAAATGTCTGGTTATGGTAAAAAAGATGAAGCCCCTAAAGAACTGTGTGGCAATACGAGAAAGCCAATAGGGACGGCCTGGATAATTTCTTTCGAAGTTTTGATTATTCATTGTGCTTTCTCGACGGAAACGTTGACGTATCAGCTGATATGATATCTAACGTAAATCTCAACAGCATGAGAAACTTTGTTCCTCACAGAACAAAAAGTATCATCCCTAGAAAGAATTCGTGGTTTGATTTAAGCTGTAAAGAGGCCATTACGGATAGAGAAAGAAGGTTTTGAACACTTAAAGACAGCTCAAAAGGGCTAAGTTTTTGCATGGCCAAAAAGTAAGACAAAAAATACTATTGTGTCGAAAAGGAAGTAGAAACTTTAGGTCTTTAGTGAAGAACGTTGAGAACTCGACCACGTCATCGGTCCCAACGCTCATCTTCAATGACTCTTTGTATGTCAGCTCCATCGACAAAGCCAATTTGCTGGCAGCTCAATTTGCTGCCAACTCGACACTTCCTCATAGCATATTGGCTCCACCTGAGCTCGAGTCTGCAAATTCTTTGTTGAAGCAGATATTTTTTCGAACTAGCTTGGTTGCGAGAGTCCTCAAAGATCTCAATATACACAAATCCGCTGGTGCAGATGGTATCTCCGCCGTTATTTTGAAGAGGTGTTCTTTTACGCTGGCAAAACCACTGCAAAAACTTTTCCGTCTTCTTTATTCTGCAGGAATTTTCCCGAGGAGATGGAAAACTGCTTTTGCCCAACCGGTCCAAGCTAATCTTCCTCACCGACCAATTGCACTAACGTCCCTTCTTTCCAAGGTCATGGAAACGTTGATTAACCGTCAACTTATGAAATATCTTGAAGAACGAAAGCTTCTTAATGACCGTCAGTACGGCTTTGGTAGCAAACGGTCCACTGGTGATTTGATGGCATATCTCACCGAAAAGTGGAAACAATCCTTACATTTTTTTGGAGAAAGTAAGATTATTGCGCTTGATATTTCTAAAGCATTTGATAAAGTTTGGCATCAGGCTCTTTTATCGAAAATTCGTGCTTTTGGTATCGATGAGTTTCTTCTTCGTTGGATTAGAAACTACCTTTCCGACCGTTCAATAGAAGTTGTGTTGGATGGCTTCAAGTCTGATACCCACTTCATAAATGCTGGTGTGCCCCAGGGCTCCGTTTTTTCTCCGACTCTCTTCCTCATTTTCATAAATGATCTCTTGTCTGAAGCTTCTAATCCGCTTAGCTGCTTTGCTGACGACTCGACCCTCAGCTTTTCATATTGGTTTCAAAATGCATGTCCTTGCTCTTCGAATGTGGAACTGGAACGGTTGCGTATGATAACATCATTGAATTCTGACCTTGACAGCATTGTTGCATGGGGTCTTAAAAACCGAGTAGAATTCAATGCTTCGAAAACTTAATGCTGTCTCTTGTCGTTGGAGATTAGCATTACCCCGTTGCCATTATCCTTGAATGGTACCTGCATCCAAGAAACCGAAAAGCTGTCATTACTTTGTATGTGTGTAAACGATGATCTCCGTTGGATTGACCACACATTTGAAGTCGCCAAAAACGCTGCTAAATGCTTAGGCTTCTTGAGTCGATGCATTAAGCTCTTCACCCCTTGTAACCTGGTTGCAATTTATAAGGCCTTCATCTGCCCAAAACTAGAGTATAACTCCCATGTCTGCACAAGTGCTCCTCAAACATCTTTGGGCCTACTTGATTGTAGAATCGATTGATTCTCTTGAACATCGTCGAAACGTTACCTCACTCCCTTTTATAGCTTTTTCACAAATAGTGTTCTAGTTAAATAGCCAGTTGCATTCCTCCCCTGAAACAATTTAGCCGCATCACCCGCCTCGCTAGGAATGCTCATCAGTTATACCGAGCCCAACTTCGGGCGTACAGTCAAGTATAGAGATCCTTATTTTAATTGCACCACCCGAATGTGGAATGCTTTATCTGGCTCTGTATTTCCTCTGCATTACGATTCACAAAGGTTCAAGAGCAACGTGCATCGGTGTATCCTATTAAATCCTCTCCTATTTTTCTAAATGCTCGCACTGTGTTCTATAACAGGGACGAATTTAGACTGTTGCCCCATAAATGAACTTGCTGTGATGCAGACAATTTTGAAAGCTGTGATCTCTTTGGGAAAACTAAAAGAAACTCTTTTCTGAGGCTTATGAAAGCAAATAAATTAATTAGAGTGAGTGAATATCCTCACTTCATCAAGCCATAAACAAATTGAAAGTCTATCTTTCTACTAAAGCCCACATTTATAATTACGACACCTACAACCATCTATGCAAACCTTATGACAAAGATCATTTCTCTACACTTTTGTTTTCTAGAAGGTTACCTAAATGTAAAGGATACAAAAGAATGAAATCAAATTACTCCACTATTAAAAAACTTTGAACTCTGTACTCAAACAAATAAAATTAACCACAAGTCTCCACTACTACCCCGCTTTAACTTATCTTAAGGGTAACTAAAAGCAAAACAAATTGCGAAATTCAAAACCAACAAAAAAATCCCAAACAAAATAACTTTATTTAAAATGTGAAGCTAACAATTTTACTTTGCCTTCCCCGAAACTACCAAAGTCCTCTTTAAATATCATAACACGAAACCTAAATTTTTACTAAAGCCTCACATTAAACTATGAAAACATTCAACTAACAAAATTTAATGCACAGAAAGAAAGAACAACCGAATCAACAGCACCCTCTACACTACATCCGCTATTAATCATCGTCCGGGTTAAGCGTGACCATTTTTTTTTCCACGACTTAGGCTATGAGAAAATTTAATACAATTCCCACCAAAATGTCACCATAAATAATCACAGCTGCGAGAAGCAGAGGTGCACCGTGCCCGTGCGTCGTCGTCTACCGAACAAAATTTGTTAAAAACCAGAGGATTATACGGAAGCACCGCGTTTTATTTCCGTCAGGCCATGGCCACGACTATGGAAACCCATATTTTCTCGGCTTAATTAAGTGGAAGTTCTATTCTATAGAACGAACACAGTCGTTTTGGGCATTTTATTTGTATAAAAAGGGTAATTAGGGAACATGAAACAGAAAAATGAGACAAAAAGCGGATTAAGAGAATAAAAAATCACAAAAACCAGATCTGCGTTTCCCAATGCATAATTCAGAAGCGATTAGCACTGAGCAAAGGAGGCGCGTATAACTTTTAATGTTCACAGCTTAAGTGTATTTTGCTTCTACAAGTCCATTGCTAATCCTATATACCCCCTTAACGAGGTATGAACCAACAAGCCACTCTTCGTCAGCATACATAAGTGTGTTGGCAAAATTAAGGAGAAGAAGGAAAGCCAACACAGTGTAGTGTTTGGATTAGCGTTTTTGAGCATCAGAAACATTATCGTGAATGTGAACGGTGTTAAGAGATGTATTATTTTTTGCTTTTTTTGTTAATAAATGAACGTTTCGGAACTGCAAGTCTGTTATCACAGGAAGGAGTAGAAAGCAAGCATATCCTTATATGCAAGTGTGTTGATTATTATCAATATCAACACATATAATATAGGACAAACAACCTTCAGATTTTCAAAACATGAGCAGCATCACTGAAGAAGAGGGATGTCAGAATTCAAAATGTATTTCAAACATTTTCATGAGGATGAAAATGATTGTTTTTTTTTACTTTCAAAACTTAGACAGGGGAATGTCTTCGCTTGCTTATGAAGTCATCAGATGAAAGTTAAAGTTAACATTAAAGGACATGCAAAACCAAACCAGGAAGATCGTATTCATCAAGTTTGCTTGAAACTCGAAAAGTATTGGAAATCAGAGAGCAGTAACAGAATTACCTACAACCAATAAATTCGAATAAAATGAAAAATATGTTGTTGGTGCTACGTGAAAAATCTATGTACTCGTATGCGCATTAAATTGGTGGCACCTGCTACGAACACGACGATAAAGGAGAGATGTATATCAAGTACATAAAGATGTAAATAAATACGTATACCAAATAAGCCGAAGGATAATGTGAGTATTTTTGGTGCCTGGTGCTAAAATGATGTTTGAAGGCCGTTCACGATTCAAGTTTAGGTGGTGTTTTAAGCGAAAAAGAAATTTGAGTATTCCATGTAAGCGTTGATAAGGACTCTTGATGTAATTTTTTGTTTCTTAATATCTAGAGAAGTTTGCTGTTTTCTAATTTAAGTTTTTCCAGGTGCTCCTACAGCTGTCGTTACCACTTTAGGTTCACTTTAGTATCGCTGTGTGTTAAAACAACTAAAGCACTGTCAGTCTTCTGGCAATGTAAAGAAGCCTTTGGCAAGACATGGGGTCTTTCACCGAAAATGGTCCTTTGGATTTATACGGCTATGATAAGACCAATCATCTCCTATGCGTCAGTTGTTTGGTGGAATAAGCTCTCTCGTTTGTCTTGGTGTTACTGGGGTCTTCCACTGCTAAATCTTCCTCCCCTTGATACCTACATCATGGGGTGTACTCTCAAGACCATTTCTCGCTTAAAGCGATGCGGTCGCTGGCACAATTCGCACTGGAGCTTTGAGGAACTCGCAAGCAGCATATCTTTTGACTCACGTCTAATGGAAATGCCGCCTGACACGATGATCCCAAGGCTCAAACTGCGTCAAAATTACTCAGTCAACTTTCCTTCGGTTCAGGACTGGTTCGCTCCAGAATCTGAGCCTGGAAAGAACTATTATCGTATCGTCACAGATGGCTCCAAACCCGACGAGGGTTCTTGTGCTGGTGCATTTGTTGAAAACGATGACATACGACTGCACTCATCTTTGGGATCATACGCATCCGTTTTCCAAGCGGAGGCTTATGCTATCTTAATGGCCTTGAGCCACATAACGAACAATGGATGGACAGGGAGAAGTATCTTTGTTTGCAGCTACAGCCAAGCTGGCCCTTCTCAATCCTCTAACCACTTCGAAAGTGATCCAGGAATGCAAGAGCTCTCTGAATGCGGTCGGAAGTTGAATTCCTTGAGTCTCATTTGGTTTCTGGGCCGTCACGGCATAACTGGAAATGAAATCGCCGATGAACTTGTTAGGGAGGGATCTCAGACAGCTTTTTCAGGACCTGAACCGTCGCTTGGTCTGCCAGCGTCCTCAGTGAGGGATTCAATCAACGATTGGATCTGTGAAGAGCACAACCATAGATGGCATGCCTCCATTGGATGCAGACAAACCAAGCGTATGCTCCCCAACGTTAGTAAGAAGACTTCAACATTTTTGCTAGCTCGTAGCAGAAAAGACTGTAGAAAGCTTATTGGCGTTGCCAGCGGGCACTTCTCTTTTGCCAAGCATTTAAACGTGTTAGGCTTAAGTGATACCACACTCTGTGAATCTTGTGGAGAAGATGAGGACACCGCAGATCACTTCCTCTGTGAATGTCCTGCTTTTTCTCGCATGAGGTTACAGATACTCGGCGCAGACATGGTGAGAGCTGGTAACTTAGGTTCCGTATCATGGCAGCATCTTTTGGCTTTTCTCCGAACATCAGGAAAGCTATAACAAATAGAAGGTTGCTATCTGGAAGTACAATGGACCGGTATTTAGGTCTGAGTGCTCCAGCTGGTATTTTAAAAACCTCCAACAGAAAAAAAAAATAGTATCGCTGTCACTATCACTGCGGTTATCTCTGTAACTATCACCGTCTCTATACTTGTAATTATCGCTATCATTATCCCTGTTGCTGCTAGAAAGAATATTAGACATATATTTAAGACAGAAAATTGAACCCTGTCCGATCTCCACAGCACAACACGCTTACATAATGGCTAAATCAGTGGAAACGGTATTTCATTCTCTGACATGCACCATTGAATATTCCCTACACTATATAGGGTACATTCTAGTCCCCTTCTTAGACATAGAAGGTGCGTTAAAAAATGTCAGAAACTCAGCGATCATGAGTGCTCTTGATAATAATTTAAACATAGAAGACCCCCCATCAAAAACATGATTAATTCAATGCAGCGAAGCAGAATCATCAAGTCGAAAGTTGGTGACTACGAAACTAGTAGAACAACCAATAGAGGGACTCCACAAGGAGTAGTACTCTCCCCCTTTCTCTGGAACTTGGTCGGCAGCGAACTTCTAAACGATCTAGAAGAAGCAGGTTTCAAGGTTGTTGCATACGCAAATGACGTGGCAATTGCTGTCTCAGGCAAACGCCCACAAACTCTAGCAGTACAAAATCACGGATGTCAAACCTCCTGCCATTAAATGTGTAACTCTCACCCTAG
The DNA here is from genome assembly GCA_914767635.1 of Melanostoma mellinum. Taxonomy (NCBI): domain Eukaryota; kingdom Metazoa; phylum Arthropoda; class Insecta; order Diptera; family Syrphidae; genus Melanostoma; species Melanostoma mellinum. Next base: position 9,861,126 of record OU612059.1, read on the forward strand.
TGAATCAGGCTTAATATCTAGGCGCAATTTTAGATAAAAAACTAACCTGAAAAACCAACATAGTGGAAAGAGTAAATAAAACTAACATTGCACTTTTCTCATCTAAAAAGGCTATTGGCGGCAAATGGGGTTTTTCCCCCAATATCGCTCGTTGGCTACACATATCAGTCATAAGACCTATACTAACCTCTGTGGTAGTAACATGGTGGACGGCACTTGACAAACAGGTAAGATATAACAAGTCCAGCGAACAGGTATCAGCGACACGCTAAGTACAACTCCTTCGGATGCCCTAGACATACTACTAAGCCTTACACCCCTAGACCTTTTCGGCAGATAGTCAACAGCGAACGCAGCTACTCGACTAAAAGGTAACTCACAGTGGACCAATAGTCAAATTGGTCACACTTGTATTTTAAGCAACTTAAGATTCATTCCGGATCGATTAGACTTCACCACCCCTAAGTTGGTGTTTGATAATAATTTCTAAATAACCATACACTCAAGAGACGCTTCGGAGAATGGTACTCTCTTGGATCGAAAACCTGTGATGGTGTAGGAAGTGGAATTCTCTCAAAAGAGCTGAATTTAAGCCTTTTCTTCTGCCTACCTGACTACTGTAGTGTGTTCCAAGCATAAACTCTGGCAATAAAAGAATTACTCTCCTGGCTTAGAGAAAGCGTCCACGTCCCTAAAAGAGATGTCAGAACAGGTCAACATTCACCTTTCACGGGTGCCGGATCGTTGGAATATAACAGGTAACTGCATGGCAGACAAACTCGCCCAAAAAGGAACGACTTCTCATCTTCGACATAGGTATACGTATCGCTACATGTAAGCTCTAACTGAGAAGATGAGCACTAGATATACGCAGAGTAATACATGTCATATTACTAAACGAATTTGGTCAAGTGTGAACTCGAAACGTTTAAAGATCTTATTGGATCTCAGTCGTCTGTACATAAGTTCCACTATCGGTGTCCTTACAGCACACTACCTAAAAGGTAGCCACGCCAAAAGACTTGGTGTCAACTCAAATGACTTCTGTAGAAGCTGCACGGACGAGGAGGAAGAGAAGACAATCCAACCAACATCTCTTTTGCTCTTGCCCTGCACTTGCTTACCGACGCGACGGAAAGCTCACCTTGGTGATTGGTTTTTCGACGGTACCAGCGATTTTAGTCTTCATCGATGTCATCTAGGCTAATATTTCACGTTTTCTATTGCTGTCAGTATCGCTATCCCTAAAGTACTATTCACATGAGAACGACCAACGAACAACGAATGAACGAATATTCGTATATTTTGACATTTCATTCACATGAGTGTTTTAGATTCGTCACGAATAACGAACACAATTTACATGCAAAACAAAAATGGGGAATGATTTCGAGGTTAAGCACGCGCGAAAAATTTATTCGTTGGAGTGTGGATTGTATGTGGAACGAGAATAAAGTCTGACAGTTCGTACCTACTAGATGTTTATTCGTAACGAATAAACTTTTTTTCTCAATTTTGTTAATTTTAGGCACAAAAATAAAAGTTTATCCACCTAAAAATAAGTATGAACTATTTTTCCATCGTTTCCAAAAAAAATCGTGAGGAATTTATGCTAGTAGAGTACTTAAAATCTCATTTCTTGATTTATTCGTCGTTCGTTGGTCGTGCTCATGTGAATAGTCCTTAACACTATCGCTGTAGCTTTAACTATCGATATCACTGCTTCTATCGCTGTCACTATCGCTATCACCTTAGGTATTGATGTCAATATTTCCATGGCTATTGCTATCGTCATAAGGTCTGTTCTAAACATGGGTAACTCAGCGCTGCGCTAGCGCAATGCGTTGACGCACTAACTGCGCTATGTTCGCTGATACACTTTTGCCTGCGCCAATAACTCAGTGGCGCAATTGCAACTCAATAGCAACACAACAACCAGATGCGATATACAACATAAAATTTACCCAAAAGCATTGCAAATTGAACTTCAAGCGCTCTCATACATACTCTGCCCCAGCACAGTACAGAACCAAGAGCCATAGCCAACACTCCAACTGCATCACACACAAGTTACAGGCAAAAATCATCCCTTAGCTCACACACAATACTACAGTAGTGTACTTGATAGCACAGCATTAAGAGAACAGAACCAAAGGCGCATTTGAGTTACAACTGCGCCAGTGTGTCTTTGCGCTATAGAAGAGTCAATAGCGCAATGATACACACAGCGCAGTTGTAACTCAATGGCGCAATGATACACTAGCGCAGTTGTAACTCAATGGCGCAATGATACACTAGCGCAGTTGTAACTCAATGGCGCAATGATACACTAGCGCAGTTGTAACTCAATAGCGCAATGATACACTAGCGCAGCTGTAACTCAATAGCGCAATGATACACTTATGGCGCAGTGATTGTGATACCACAGCGCAATTGAGACTCTTTACTCTTATCTATATTCTCTTCTTTAGAGAAGAGAAATCAAGATATTTTTTTGATAAGAATAATGAGTACTGAAAATAGTGGTGTTGGTCTGTTGGTTCTTGGTTGGCTGATGGAAATGGATGCGTGTATCTTGTATGTTGTATCGCAGAAAAATCTCTTAATTTTATTTGTTTACATTGTTGTTTTTGTACAACTAGATATATCTTTAATAAACGTATGTAGCTGAATATAAAGTTGTGTTTTTAAAGTCAATTGTATGGGCGTTGGGCGGCGGGCGGCGGATGCAGTTGTGTGTGGTGTGTTTGAGGTTTACCCTCTTGGTTGTTATTTCTCTAATAAGCTACCAAGAAAGGGTGCAATGAAAAAATCGTTATGAAAAGGAACGCTTTATGGGATGTACCTATATTACGATTGAATTTGTAAGCATAGTAAGTATGTGTTGAAACTTGAAGTTTGTTAATACTTGTTGTGTTGCGTTATTGTGTAATGTGTATAGTTCTTGTCCCGAAAGGATAAAAGAGTGATTTTATAGATATATTCAGTCCAGAAAAATTGCGCCATAGCGCAATTGCGTTAACGCATTGCGTTGATACAGTATACTGCGCTTGAGTTAGTGTATCAGCGCACGATTTTTTGCTGCGTTACCCATGTTTAGTCTGTTCGTTGAACTTTCCCCAGGGTTGACCCAGGTTTTCTTGACAACCCTATGATTTGAACCACAAATCACCACTCATCCCTGTCATTTAAAAAAAAAATACTTGCCATTTGACAGCCCTCAAATCGCCACAGCAAGAAGCTAGGGCGAGAGCGGGGAAAACCTATGGCAAACCTATGGCTCAAAAAACACTCAATTTGACATTCAGGGCGAATTTAGGTTTCTCAATAAACGCTTTTTGGTTACCCTAGGACAACCCCAGGGCTTCAACGAACAAACCTATAATCATAACTATCGATGTCACTTTCGTAGACTAAATCCACCAAAACTGTTTTGTCAGCTCTTCTTTTGAAGTATGCCAATTCGAATTCAAGTTCGCACATTGTCTTTTATAATGAAAATATATGTAATTTTGCTATTCTGAAATATTGAGTAAATATTCTTCTTAATGAATTTTAGGGTTTTTTTTTATTTTTTTAAAAAAGAGGAGGCTTATATGCTAATCTGGAGAACTCAGACTTAATTACCGGTCCATTGTACTACCAGGGTAGCAGCCTTCCCTTTTTTCTGTAATTTTAGGGTAGTAGTAGGTAGAGTAAATAATGAGAAACATGAGATTATTCTACCGGAACATCAAAGGCGTTGGGCTTCCGTTTGCCACTGCCATGTGTCCCTTTGCTTGTAACTTCCAAAGCATTGCATCTGAAATACCTTTCTTCCAAATTTAATATTTCAGATAGAAAATTGTAAATATTTGTCAACCTCATTTCAGAGAATAGTTTACCTCTCACAAAACATTTAAACTTTACAGAATTGTTGTTTTCATTAGGACTACTTTTGTGTGTGATTGTGCATTCCCTCTTCTTTCTATACGTCCTTAATAATCTTCAAGGACTTGATTCTCCATAAAACCTGTACAAATTTCATTTGTTTGAGGTATAATAAAGAAATATTTGCCTTTTGCATAGTTGGCTTCACAAACTAATAAGGATTTCATATCTTTTAACCGAAATATGTAAAACTAAATGCAAGCACACTCTTGCAAGTATCATTTCAATTTCAAATAAGATATCCGGTTGTTTTTATTGAAGACCTTATAGCTCACCTAAGGACAAGACCACTTTATGTGTAACGAAATACTCACAGGAAACAGCACTACTCAAATTTAATAATGTTTATTGAAGGCCTTTTGGAAGCCCCAGGTAGAGTTCACAAACTGAAATTCGATTTCATACTTATCGTGACACCATGCAATGGTGTTGCGGTGTTTCATAATATTTCAGTATGATACGAGAACTGCTTTATCTAATCGTCTAAGCATGTTGTGTGTGTAATTTCGTGATGTGCGGGGGGCTTTGGGAGTACTTCATAAAAGGAAAGAGGAAACCCAACAAAACCCAGCGACACTCCAAGCCATTTAGGCTTTTGTATGGAATTATACACAAACACACAAACCAAATCGAGGACATACCCGTACTTCCAGATGGACATTTTCACCTGAGTGCTTACTTGTTGGATAAGCCAGCCACACAGATGACTCCAGGCAAAGCCTACCAGTCATTGGATCCCTTCGATGTCAATACTTTTTTTAAGCTGAAAGCAAAGCGCTATTCACCTCCAAACAGTGCCTACCGAAATCCATTGAACACAGAACCAAAATGAATACATACGCAAGCTTTGGGTTCTCGTTTCGATGAACAATCAATTGGCTTTTGGCTAAATTCCTGTCAATGTCAAAAACTCACATTCTTTTCAACGTCAAATGGCGCTTTAGTGTCACTTTTAGTAGAAGTTTTGCGAAAACAAAAATTGGAAACGTCGGTTGTTAAGGCAAATTTTTCTTTTGACGTTAATTCCAAGCAAAGCCTATTTTCCTTTTAAAGTTTACTCATTTCACTTTTACAGCAGCTCCATTTTGACTTTAGTGTTGGGTGAATTTTCCGCTCCGGCTACGAGCATTGTGAGAGTGTTTTGTGAGTTGAAAATTTAAAGTGGACTGAAAATCCTCAATTTTCATGAAGGGAATTAAGAGTTTATGGAGAGATAAGAGGTTCTATTGATGTGAAGCAAGTGGGAACTCCATATGTGTTTAAAAAATGTATAGCTCACACAAAGGCGATGCCTGAGGAAAACTTCTTTTTTTTATTTTCTGTAGAGCTTCGATCCTCTCACGTAACGGGCAGACATGCGTTACAAAAAAATGCCAATAGAAATGATTCCAAAAATACGAATTTGGGTTTCTACTTTCAAATTGCACTCGCTTTTTTTGTCGGAAGGAATTCAAATGATTTAATTGCTTGTTCAATGAGTTTCTGAGACACGCTTCGTACAATTTTTTATCATCCTTGAAATCAACTCACGAAAAAGCGTTTAGCGAAATATCCTTTGTGATACGTGGCAAAACCTGCATAAATGTGCTCCCATTGCTTTCAAATTAGAATTCCAGAAAGTATTCCAGGTACACAACTCGAAACAAAGTTTTTGAATATCTTTACAAAGGAAAACAAGAAAAAGAAACAATACACCATCTTTGAGCCTCTTATTTTTTCGACTAAATTGGCAAAAGTGTACACGTCCCCATCACTTTAAGCTAATGAACCCTGATTTTATTGACAAAGTTTTTTCCGAATTTCATTTAGGCCTGCCTATGAATAAAACAACGTTTTTGTGTGTTTTTTCTTCTTCTTTTTTTTTTGATTTTTTAGTGGAACTGGAAGTAGCGCCATTATTGTCACCAAAGCTAAGGATGTCAAGAGGGAACAAAACAAATTTCACAACCCACCTCAATGTATCACGTGCCATCCGTAAGGAATCCTATTCTGATAAAGAACTCGTGCAGATAACTTTAAACTTCCTGCCAGACATGAATATTAATTTCAAAGTAGAAGGAACAATTTTCTGTAGTACAAGACCGAGTGGAAATGTACTTGACGAGGGTGTATGCTTAGCTTCTCACATCTGGTTCGTGTTTTCTTCTTTTTTTCTCTAAAAGACTTAAAGGAGTTTCTGTTACTGGGTGGATTAGAGAATGAGGCTTAAAATGTTGGTGACTAACAAATTATATTTTATTTGTTTACAGCTGCAGTTGTTTTTCTTCTGGTGAGAAAGAAAAGTAATTACAGTGTAGTGGAGACTCAAATATCTGGAGCCAGATTTGTAATAAAGAAAACCGAAAGGGATTAAACGTTTTCAGCGAAATCGTTTAGATTCGTTTCCTTCGGATAAAAGCGGTTTCTCCTCTGAAAACTATCAAGCATTTCTGCTCCAAAGCAAAAACATAACAAACAATTTTAATACAACCAGTCCCGAGCAATTAGACAAGCTGGATTTTTTAGAAACTTGGCAGTATCCTCAAATGTGTTTCATAATAAAATTAATTGAAACGTTGATGGAGATACGAGACTTAAACATTAACTGGTAAAGTTTTCAAAGAAGCATGCGGTAACCTTAGTAAAGGAAAAAATGTGAATAGAGTGGCACAACTTAGATTGTGGAACCTCCTAAAGGTTCAAATACGAGTACATTACAGAAGTATACAATTGTTGGCCGACTTAAAACGACTAAGTAAAAAAGCTCTTTTAATGGCAGTTTTAATAACTCAACAAAGATTCAACAATTCCACGCAGAGATTTCAGCCTTGATCTCCACATGAACATGTATGTACCGCAAGTTCCATTATTCAATTCGGATAAGTAGCTTAGGAGTCTATTCAATACAAACTCTTAGTTCTCGTTTAAGTTCCCATTTCCATTCCCAAAGGAATATCGGGATGGAATATGGCCTAAGTAATTTTCGAGGCTCTAGAGTCTAGCTCTAGACCATTTCTGTTTTAAATTTCATTCAAATCGGCTCAGTAGTTTTGGTGCCTATTGAATACAAACAACCAAACTCTTTATAATTGTGTGGGGAAATGGAATTGACCTTTTACCTGCTGAACTCCAAAATGGCCGCCGCTACAAAATGGCAGACTAAATATCTCTTCACTTCTTGATCAATATGGCTATTAAATGAAAGGGCTTGGTTTGCAGAACAGAGTTCTTTATGAGAAAAAATGGATATCCAATAAGGCCGCCAACAAAATGGGGTTGTGAAAACCCCTTCAACATGAGTATCAAATAAAATGTTTTGACTAGTGAAATAGAACACTAAACAAAAATCGATGTGGCCGCCAACCAAATTAAAACTATAAACTTAAAAATAGAAAAGAGCAAAAGAAATGGTTAAGTAAAATGTATTTTTCAATGTATTGTTAGTTGTGGTGGATCTACATAAGTCTATAGTCCGCCTACTCGCGTCAAGCCGCCTACTCGCGTCAAGCCGCCTACTCGCGTCAAGCCGCCTACTTACATTGAACCTGCCCCTGAGAATGCAGAGATATCTGAAAAATAAATATTTACGTAATTTTAATTTGACTTATTTATTTCTTTTCCTCTCCTTTCTGTGCTGTATTGATCGGCGCCCCACTTCTGTCAGGTGCTAGATGTCCATTCCGACACGGTCCGGCACCTTCTCCAACAATGCACCTGCGTTAGAAATAGATAATAAACGTCGTAGTTAATTACAATTAATAATTTATCTGTTTTTATCAAATATTAAGGGTTACGAATACCACTAAACCTTAAACTAGAGTTCCACATAAATTCCGCTTGGTCGAACTCCGCTGACACACCAGGTGAATGAAACCGTTCACACTCCCGGATGCGATTGATTAAATTTGGATTGATTAGCAAATCCAATCACAGGTGAAAAGTTTCAAAAGGTGTGTGTGCTACATGAACGTGTTTACAAGTATGGCACATGAAATGCTGGAAATTTGAAGGCGATTTAGAATAAAATTAAGTCAAGCCGATTTAAAGCGAGCTTGAAAACATTAATGAAGCGAGATTCTTGATAACGTTGAAAATGGCAGATTACCTTGGAACGTTTCCAATAAAACGACAATGGAGACTGGAATGATGAAGAAGTTGTTGGAAAGCAGACATTTCCTTTAAAGGGAATCTGTTAAGAATAGTAAAACAAAAATAAAATTAGAAAACCAAGAGTGAAAGTCTCTCGGGAACCAGAAATAAAAAATATTTTCTATTCAGGCATATAGATCCACTTTCGTTACAGTATTTAAGGCAAGGAGGACGACTGAACCGATCTTCATCGTTTTTGATTGGTCGCATTTGTTTCCGTTTCTAACCACAAAGTAGCTTATAAAAAAATTGTTTTCTCAGGGGAATGGGAATTGGAACGGGAACTTATAAACTATTGGGTCATATTATAAAATTCTTAAAATATTAGGATGCTACATTATCTCACAGACTATATGTCCCCCCACAGTGTCGCGAGAACAGAAGTGGGAAACTAAAAGCTTTCAAGGAATTGTCAGCTTAACCTAGTGGGTCAGCTTAACCTAGTGGTTTTTGGCAATTTTTTGTGAACATCGCTACGAATAAGTTAGACCCGAGCAACAATAGGCTCGTTCTTAAAGATAACAAATAATGGGTTAGGTTCTAGGTACGAGACATAACTTTTGCACTAATCTCTCTCTCTCTCTATACCGCACTTCTCAGGTTCAGAGGCTCAAAATCTAATTTTCTTCTTATTTTTCTCATGAAACTGCAAAACATTCAAGTACCAAATTTACATTTTTTTGCAACTTGAACCATAAATGAAGACAAAACGTCAAGTAATCTATGTATGTCTGTCCTTTCGCTAATGCGAATGAGAACTTTCGGCGTTTATGAAGCAAATCACTTGCACAATATTAGGTGTTGTCTTTTCAGTAAAGGTTTCGAAACCCATTTGACTTAACGGTTTGCTTTTATTACAGCAAACGTTTTAGCAAACAATCCACCGAACTACAGTAACAAAGTTTCACTAAATTTTTATTTTTTACTGATTTTTACATATTTTAAATAATTAACTTCTTTGGACAGAGTTCTCTTTGCAATGAGGTCATGACTGAACCACCACTGAACCAAGAACCAGAATAAACTTAAACGTAATTTTGTTCAATTTCAATTGTTGAACAGGATCGTAATAAAGAAAGAGAAAAAAGTGCTAGCTTATTTTTAAGTCTTATGTAGTTTTAGAATTACATTTGGGTCCGTTCATCCCTTAAAATAATAAGTGAAATTAGTTTTTAAATTTTTATTACAATTTCCTTTGGATATAATATTTGAAAACAATGAAAAAATTTATTTATATATTTGTCAGGATGTTCACTCTGTTGCTGCTGCCATTTGACTAATTCCTGGTTTTTTAATGTTCAGAATATTTCGTAGACTAGCGTTTATATCCTCTTTCAGCGTCAAGCGGAGGCCTAGCAGGATAAGAGGTAAGTGTTTTACTCACTGTGTTAGTCATTGCATTTTAAGACCGCCTTGAGCATTCTGTGCAATCGCTCCACAATGCCAAGGCTTGCGGGTGGTACGATGTCGTCATCGAATGATTAGTGCTCATACTCTTGCAAAGTTCTTCGAAGATTGAGTATGTGAATTGGCTCCGTTGAGGCAAGTCGCTTACCAAAGAACACACGAAGCGAGCTTTGCCATATGATCTAATTTTCAACTGAAATTGAGTCTTCACGGGCAAAAGTTAATACAATTGGTGTCGTTGCACTTGTAGAAAATGTTAATTTATCAAAGACCTAGCTTGTCATTATTTTTGAGAGAAAATCTTGGCTCTGGGTAGGGAACTATCAACCCAACCCTACATGGGGCATCATCCCCCATTCCGATTTCGTTTCTGTAAACAATAAGAGCGCTTGGGTGAGTATTTTCAGAACTTCTTAGACTTATCGCCAAGTCGGTTAACACGAGGAGGCTATTATTTTTTCTAACTTTTAAATAAAGAAAATTTTATTCACATTATCGAATTAGTTTAAGACTTCAAACTTAAAATCACTTTCCTACATTTTTTTCGTCACAAACTTTGATGCGCACACCTCACAAACAAATAATTCATTTTCTTAATCTTACTTGGTGCACAGGTGTTAAACAAAGTTTTTCCTCAAGAAGAATATATACACACACTCCCAGTTTTTTTTTTTTTTTCCTGAAAGTTTCCTCATAAGCCCCAGAATGAAGAAAAAGAAACTTTTAAAAAACTACGACACATTATTTGTGTCTCCCTTGCGACATCAGGAGATGAAAATCTATTAGCACCTAGGGAGCAAAATTTTATTTTGAGAGCATTAAGCCAATAAAATAGATTTTCGATTCAAAGGACACATTTTCAGTGAGTTAACTGAAGTAAAAGTGCAAAGACTGCATGAGTTCTTTTCAAAAGTCAGACAGAAAGTTTTTCAGTCAGTGAGAAAAATAACTCGCGAAAGCTGTCTCTGGTGATGACATGACATAAATCCCATCAGTACCTACTGAGTGTGCTTGTCTTGCACGACATGAAGCAAATTTTGGTTTAGTTTCGTCATTATCGCCACATTTTTCATTTTTCATCCGACTCCGAATAAAAGGGACACAACAACCATTATCGTTCGCAAACATCCGTTTCCGGTTTTAAAGAAAGACGCAAAAGTGAAAATGGAATCCACAGGATATGACTAGGATTTTTCCTTCTGGATAAGTTTCTCCAAATAGCCATACATGGAACGTTAAAGTTATATTGTGCAAACTTCCGTTTGCCCTGAGAAAGCAATAAAACTTTGTATGAATGAAACGGCAGCGGAGGATGTTTTCTGTTCATTTCTCATCCTGAATTGAGCAAATATTTGGATTTTCACATCCGTTATGGGGAAAAATGGGATTGAAGATTCACGTTGGAGGAATGGTATAGGATATACTTGTATGATGGGGGAGCAATATAATGGCAAGGCAATTCACAACATTGACTTTGGATACTCTTTGCATGTTTGCTGACTTACTTAAGCTGTTTGATGGATGTTGTGCTTCATATACGATAGCACCAAGAACAAGAGGTTGTTGATGTTCATCCTTGGAAGGTAATTTGTGTTTTCGTTATTTCAAACATTGAACTCAAATGAAAGCAACAAAAAGTGCAAAGATAAAATCACCTTGATATTTCAAACGATTGAAATCTGAAAGCATTTCTTTGTTAAATATTACCGCAATTTCCCTCTTGTGTAGGACCATAAATTTTGAAACAAACTGAATTCTCATAAATTCACAAGCCCATCAGGCTTCTGCTGATGTGTGTTATAAAAAACTGGATTTGCATTTACCATCAGTGCACTTTACAAATTGGAAATTTATTCTTTATTCCCTCGCCTCTGTCGTCATTTGAGTTTTGCGTAAAAAATACTGACAATAGACAGAAAGGAAAATCATACTTGCAATTTCCGAAGGGAGAAAAAAATAACCCACCAGCCTTATCTAAATTCTAAAATGGCATTTCTAACGAACAAACATCAGGATTCATTGTTTGATATGAACAGTCATGAATGCGAGAAGCCAATGATTGAGCTTTTTTAGTGACAATGTCCTGGAATTCAACTACATTCCTACATAGATCACATCGTAGCAAAAATCTTCTCTTGCATCACTATTTTATTTTATCGACAGCAGTCACAAATTGACGAGTATAGAAAAAAGTTTGAAGCTGTATCCCTTTTCGATTCACATTGAACGGTGGGGGATGAAATATGTTGGCATTCATTAAAATGCTTTACGCATTCCTGCTAAAAAATCAATGGCGTTTAACTTTCATGGGACTTTATCATTAGAATTTGTTATTAAAATAGTTGTTGCTCTAACATGAAACCGAAGTCATTAGTTTTTTTTTCAACTTTTTTACTAGATGTTTTATATCCAAAATGTTTTGCTTTGTTCCCCTTAAAGATTAAAGTAATTTTTAAATATTTTAGAGTATTCAAAAAGTGCCCGTTAAACAAGCTTTTCATTTTTGGAAGACATGTTCAAAAGCTTTTACATTTATCATTAACAATGTTTTCTTTGGAATGTGCAAATCATGGTATAATGTTTAACAAGAACACCAGTTTTTGAACCAGATTTCGAAATATATGTACTCATTTCGGAAACTTTTATGCAGTAAGCCTACTATGATTCAAAGCTAGACGATCAGGTATCTACATCTAATCGAATTTCGCTAACCAATCTCGAGGAACGATTTAAGAAGCTGTTTACACTGATTGATTGATGTCGGCCTCGAAGTTTTACTAATTAAACATGTTGTGTTTGGTTGTTCTTTCAACTTTTAAAGGGCTTTGGTTAACGTTTAAGAGAGCATATCTACTGCTTTCTAATCGATAACACGCTTTTTTCACCTATCTATGCAACATCTGGTTTGTGGTGTCCCTCAGAGTAGTCACCTTGGACCTTGTCTGTTTCTCTTGTTTTTTCGATGCTCTTGCAAGTATTATTTCCAAATATTTTATTTTTGGCCATAAACTTAGATTCTCGTAACGTATTCACTAAAATTATCGGAACGTTGATTTAGATTTTGAGCAATTACAATGACAGATAGGTTGGGTCATAGGTGTAGCCAGGGGAGGGGGTTCATTCCATACAATTCACCAATTGGCCGAGAGGTTTGCGAAATACCATAAAGAAGTATTGGCATTATCTGGTGTGCTACCTTCAAATTTTGCAGTCAGTTCTGAAATTGAAGACGCAATTTTCGGCAGTGCTACCCGGAAGAAGTACATTCGTCGTCAAAGCAGAACTTGAAGAGTGTATCTCATCCCCTAGTCCAAATATTTACACGTTGCTACAGATATTGGCTACTATACCTGTTTCCACTGGCGATATTATATAATTATTTGTTTTCTGCTGGGATTTGAACTACGATCCTCCCGTGGCGTAACATGCGGACATGCCTAGCATCTCACCACAGCAATTGAACATTCAACACTACAGACTGCTCTCAATTTCATACTAAAGATTGTTCGACGTCTTCTTTTGTATGCATTGACCCAACTTCGGACGTACAGTCAAGTATAGAGATTCGTATTTCAGTCGCACCACCCGAATGTGGAATGCTCTACATGGTCCTGTTTTTTCCCTGCATTACGATTCACAAAAGTTCAAAAGCAACGTGCATCGGTGTTTCCTTTCAAATCCTCTTCTTTTTTCTAAATGCTCGCACTGTGTTTTTATAACATTATATGGGTAGTCATAACCCCCTGATGTGCGCGCTAATTATAAAAAAAAAATGACCAATTAATTTCTTGTTGTACGCTTGAACGTACCCCAAAGGTAAAACTAGTGATGAGCTTACTCTTTGAAGTTAATTGAGAGTATATTTAGTGCTAAATGTTGGGAAGCCTTGTTGTCTTTTTGCTTTTTTTCAAGTCTGCTTCATGTTCTGCTATTCTCGTCTCTAACCTTCTTTTTGTTTGTCCTATGGTTTTTTTATGTTATTATTCTGCTGAAGGGTTTTAAAGTACTAGCTGGAGAACTCAGACCTAAGACTTGTTCATCGTACTACCAGATAGCAACCTTCTTTTTGTTATATGTTTCCAGATGTTCGTAGAAAAGCCAAAAGATGCTGCCATGATAAAGAGCCTTAGTTACCAGCTATCTGCATGTTTGCGCCGAGTCACTGTTACCTGATTCCAGAAAATGCAAGACATTCAAAAAGAAAATTCACAGCGGTGTCTTGGCAAAAGAGATATACCCGCTGGCACCGCCAATAAGCTTTCTAAAGTCTTTTCTGCTACGGGATAGCAAAAATGTTGCAGTCTTTTTATTTACGTTGGGGACCATACGTTTGGTATGTCTCCATGCAATAAAGGCATGCCAACTACGGTTGTGCTCTTGACAGATCCAATCTTTGTTTGAAACCCTCACTGAGGACCCCGGCCGACCAAGCGCTGGTTCAGGAAGCTGTCTGGAGATCCTTGCCTCGCCAATTTATCGATGATCTCATTTCCAGTTATACCGTGATGGCCTGAAACGCATACGTGAAGTAAAGAAGAGCTTTTGCATTCCTGGATAATTTTCTGATTAGGTAGAACTTAGCTGGAGCTGCAAAGGAAGATGCTTCTCCACTCCAGCCGTTGTTAGTATCATAGCTTATAGCCATTTGCTTGGAAGACGGATGTGTATGTTTCAACGATGCGATGGATGCAGTCGTATATCATAGCTCTACAGTCTACACAAAGGCTCCAGTGCCTAGTCCTATGTATCCTGGTTTACATTATTCGTCTTCTTTTCCAATACATTCTGTTTAATAAATCGAATTATGCTGTAGTTGTTTTGCTATTTAAGATTTTGTTCCAACGAATTTTGTTTTAAGAGTCAAGTTTGATTTGTGTGAGAAAGCAATGAGTTTTTTCAAAGAATTCTGTTATCAGTTGGTTGTAAAACAATCGCAGCAGTAGCGTCTTTCCCCTTATCAATAGCAGCTGCGTCCAAAATTTTGCCATTTTAGTTTAAATTATTGTTGATTTGTTTTCTTCACTTTTTAAACAGGTTGTTTATGATGTAGTGCGGAAAGTTTACCATTCTATGATGGTAAATCTTGGAAATAATCCACTAATTAGAATCAATCAAAAGCACTCGTACTATAAAAAGTCTTAAATTTTTTATGTTCCTGCATTTACAAAAAAGTGAATGCTAAGCAATAAAAATTTAAAATCACCTCTTCTTCAAATTCAAAGATGGGGACACCAGATCCACAATTGAGTGCTAATGAATCCAAAAGTTATAGCTTTACCACTTTTCACTACCTGAAGGAACAAAACAAACTTTTGAATATTGAAAGACAAGGACTTTTTTATTGAAAGCATAAAATGGCTTGTCTAAAATCTTTTCATGACCAAATTCTTCCTACACCTTTCCTGCTTTAAGTTCTGAATTAGACACAATTGTTCTTTCCCCTACAGAGAAAAACTTATAAGACTTTGGAAAATTCATTTTGTCTCATCAAAGTTCAAACGAACAACGAACATTAACAACTGTTAACTTCCTTTGTTTTCAAGAAACTTCGTCTTGAAGACCATTGCCAAGGTACTTTAATTGCAAAACTTCTACCTGCACACTCAATTTTTCAAAGTTGACTTTCAACAAAAATTTTACTTTTGAGAACCAAAAATAAAGTTGACGAAAACATTTTCCTTGAGGAAGAAAATAAATGAAAAAAAATATATTGCTTTTCTCATTTCCATGTAATATTAAGGTTCGGTTTCACGTTGGTTATGACTGTTACTGAGAAAAAAACACTCTTTTGCTTGTTACAAGATCCTGCCAGGAATTGTCCATCTTTCGAACCATATTTCAATTTATGTTCCTTATACCCACTGACTGGTTACTTGTTCGAGGAAATAAACTTTGTAAGCAAAGTGGAAAACTTTTAATTGAAGTTATATTTCATACACATCAAACAATGTGAAGGTAGGAAAATTGTTAAGCATCTTAACGTATACCTAAAGTGAATTTTCATATTCTATTCAATTTTATTTAACTTGCAACTGTAGTCTGTTTTGGAGGTATTCAATTTTGTGATGAAGGGAATAAATATTGTGATTGAAGTTTGAATGCTACATGGAGAGAATTCATTGCTTGGCATGGAATCTCACACGAAAGCTACAGAGAACTAGACTTAAACGGCTCATGAAAACATCACTTATAGTTTTTTAGATTTCCTAAGATAAGTAGAAAAAGGCAAATTATATGTGCTTGCACCAACAGATAAAGGTGGCGCAGCAGAACGAGAAGCGCATTTCTCACAAACATTCATTATGAGGAAATGGAGGCCACCAGCAATTTTCTGCCGGTTCCAAATGGCTAATCGAGAAAGCGCATTTCATGGCAATGAATCTACTAACGGAGGGCTTGTTAATTCCTAGCGTGGAAAAACGTTTTTGCCTCTGTTTGGAATCGAACTACGAACCTTTGGGTTAACAAGAAGACATGCTAACCAACACGCTACAGGTAACACCAATAGAAAAGCTGTCCTGAAAGTTGAATTTGATCCGGTAGACAGATAACATGCATTTGGTTATAAAACTGGTTGTATGACAAGGAGTTTTACCTGAGGTTTGAAGTTTGAAGGCATGATGACATTACAGGAAATGAATAATGAAATGAACTCTAGAACACGGTCGTAACTGAAAGTATCATAAGAAGACTTGTTAACTTCATCACGGAACATTTTTCTTCTTAATTTTTCATTAAATCGAACAGTCCTAGAAACCTAAGACAGAGCGCGCCTGTGGCGTTAGGGTTGTAATAAAGCGTTCATGCTTTCCTGATACTTTTCATACCACAGTGAACATCCGGGGTCTACAGCACTGAACTATGAGTGTACATTGTACAATGCGTCGCGTCGCCGCAATAATAATGCATGGAGCCGTAGATTATTTACTCGCCGAGTATAACTCAAATCATGTCGTTTCTGGTGCTTAGATTCAACCCGCACTCGTACTGAAGAAGGCCAACTTCGTCTTCCACCGACTGTACCCTTTGCTGAGGAGAAGGACAGGATTAAGTCAGCCAACAAAAGTACTAGTGTACAAACAGCTGCTGAGACCCGTCATCAACTCTTGTATGGATCTTCGGGCCCATCGGATGATGGTCTCCTATCCTGGATTACGTGTTGATTGGTCTTCAGGACACTCGAAGTAAGGTTTCCTGTTCTGGGCTTCAAATTCCTAAGCTCGGATTTGGGATAACGCTGGGTTCTTGGTATCTCTCTCTTGGTAGGGTAGATTCTGTAATGATACTAAGAAGAGAAAGTTAATGGTTGCTCTGAGATAGCAGGAGCCACTAAAGTCACAACGAGATAGTGTTGGACATGGACACTAATTTTACACCGAGATAGCGGTGGACACTATTATGCTTACCTGAACCTTCCCTAGATGACCGCTCACTTGCCACGGTCGCGCAGACTCACTTTTCATGTCTTGGCTTGGTTGTCTTATACACCTTTCGACAAATGGGTGTGAGTTGTACTGATGAACGAACTCAAAATGTAAAATTTCATTCAACGCATTGAAACTCAAGTGCCTGTAGTGTTGTTGTGTTGCGGTATGTATCGGGTATCGTATGATTAGGTTGTTTTGGTTGTGTCGCATAATTGATAAGGGGGTGAATTTGTAGTGGTTCATTACACAACAACCACCAGCTCTAGAGACATTACATTAACCAGCATCTGTACATCTGTAAAATAACGCAATTGGATTGGTAATCAAAATGACTGCAAATATCAACAACAACCCTAATCCCTTGGTGAGAAGGATGACCAGTGAGGACCGACACCCTGAGTTAAGATACCTAAGCGTGGTGATCATTAACTAAAATGTTATCCTAATATCTGACAATGTATATCGTTAGGCCCCTTACGTGCCGGTGCCATGACAGCAAAATTACTAGTCTGCATTTAAGTAACGTTTGATTAAGTAACAATTGCAAATATTCTTTTGTTTTGCAAGGAATCTGACCGTAAGCTATCAACGTCCTGGTAGAAATACCGTGAACCTACCGAACGTACAGTACGTCGCCGTAATTAAGTTTTCAGTTTATTAATTGCACCTTTTAAGGGATATTATTTGCGATTGAATAAAGAGTTTGTTTATTAAAGGTGAACCCTTTCTTCCATGAAATGTCGTGGTTTTCATCAGAAAGACACTTAGCACGTCACAAAATCAGCATTACTGCCTGTTTCGCGGAAGCTTCTCCTAAAAGAATTCGACAGATATTGCGAGGAATCGATACGTCTTCCGATAGTAAATTCATTGAAATTTGAGCGATTTCTCGATTTGCCGAACGGAATAGGATGAAAATCTAGCTCGGGGGCTCCCCGCTATATTGCGCCAACCTTTGTATGTTTGTATGTAAAATTATATATAATGATCAAGGAACTTACATTTAAATCTGTTTTACTCAGCATGAGCAACTACGTGACCCAACCGTGAAACCTATATATTTAAATATTTCATTAGGTATGTTCACTAGTTAAGATAATGTCGCCTTTTTTCATGTTCTCTAAAAATCATCCAAACGTGGACGTTTTCTGTGATATTGCCACATAAACTGTCTAAAACTGCTAATCAGATGTGGCAAAACAATTTCATGCCTTGTCAGATAGATACTTGAGCCCATAAGTCAACGTAACTAAGACTGTCCGCAGGACACAAGGTATGTCACAGTTGCTGTATCTCGTTTCGACATCGAAGTTGAACCTTTTCACTTCTTTTAACAACAAACTTCTATACTCCACCATCCTTAGTGAAATACCTACCCCTTCCAATAGCCCCGTTGGCTATTGTTTCGGATGACGGAAAAAACTCTTCGCCATGTAGAGAGGTGTATATAGCATCTCAGCACACACACACACAGAACTTCTGGGTCCATTTGCCAGCCCATAATCATCCTTACATCCACTTGACAGGGTTTATATTGGATTTACCCTGTCTAGATAATAAGCTGTCCAGTGAATAATAAGTCGCATGAAAGGTAAAACTGTTCATTCTTTCTTAGCCTGGAAAGGACTTCCAAGAGCTACCAGAGATTTTTTTATTTAAAAAAAAAAAAAGAGTAAAAGGAATAAAAAGTAAATTTTCAGTAAGAATCGGTATAGCACACAGGTGATTTACATTTAAAGTGTCCTTGACCGACAGACTGCTTAACTTACACCCACATGGGACAAATTTAAACAAAACACACTCAACCACATCGAACCCTTTTTTTTGTAGTTGTCCTTGGCAATGGCAAATGTTTGCCCATTGGATTTTCTTCTCTTGGGTAATGTTATATGTTTGCTTGACTTTGTGTTCTCTTGGAGATTTTAAGACCAAACCAATCTGTTATATCAAAAAACTGATTTCATAATACTTTCGTTAAACCAATTTGAATTTTGACCAGGGTCGCAATGGTAATTTTGCGTAGCCTGGTTCAGGCAAAGATTGTGGAAGATACAAGGTTGCTTTTGAAATTATGAACTACCTACTTTCCTACTGTTGCAAACGAGCTTTAGCATTTCTACAAAGCTGTTTTAAACTGAATTACGTACTTAAAATTTTTGTGATATATTGATTTTTGGCCAATTTCCCTTCTAAAGTGGAAAGTGAAAAACTTGCACAGAAAATTGCCAGAAAATTGTTAATAACAAATGAACTACGCAATGTAAAAAAAACTGCGTACTTCCAAAGACAATTTATATTTCAAGACATGTTTGAAATTTCAAGTTAATCGGTGGAAAATTGCTTGAGTTACGAATCCGGCTAACTTGAAAAATACAGTATCGAGATAAACGCGTTTAAGTTTTGAGTAATAGAAAATCCTGAATAATGAAAAAGACGTTCGTCAAGTCTAAATCGTCTAGACTAGTCAGGAAATAAATATTTTCAATAACAACTTCCGTATACATGCTCTACTCCCCTTAAGTACCTTCCCGCTTGTGCTCACAAAAAAGAGCTCGCTGCGGACCAGACTGATTTGTACTAAAGAAATCCGAGTACATTAAGGTTTTTCCCGGCCATAATCTTCTGGGACATAATTTTTGAGGTCCTAAGGGACCATTTGGAGTTAAAAAAAATCGATTTTTCGCAAATTCTAGGGTTGCCTAACCCCTTAATTTCCTTCTACTAATAGAATTGTTTAGAGCTTCCAATGAAGCAAGAGCTACTATTGGGTATCCCTTCCTCTGAAGCAGTCAGAAAAAAAGATGATGTCATCACACCATGCTGGGGCGGAGGCGCTAAAAGTAGATAATTAAAAAAATTCGATTTTAAAACTTCTTTGGAAGCGTTTAGTTACATTATTCAAGAAAAGTACTTGCCCTAATCGTGCTTTCTGCAAATACTTCTCGGGTAGTCACACAAAACAAGCAACGCAGACCCAAAATTCAAGCTGAAGAACTGGGCAAATAATTCAAAGAAGGAGTGGAATACTTTGGATGGAAGCAATGGACTCTTATGGACGTCATCAGTAGAGTATTAGAGCATTAGACCCAACCATCTAAGCAGAGATCAATTGGCGGGCAGCTGCCTTGGAAGCGCTTGATAAAAGAGACGAGTTTGGTTTGACAACGTGCTGTCGATTATTGAGAAACAAAAAACACGAGTACTCATCGGGGAAGAGGAAAGCGAGTAGTGATGACTCTGAAACTCAACGCAATAGCTATAACATAGAAGACCCCACTGGTTGAAAGAGGTTTCAACCCCAATGCAACCTTTTCTCCTGAAGAGGACTGTTATGTCTATTCAATAAGTAAAACTTTCAGGTTAAGGTTTCAGTCATCTAGTACATAAGCAAACAATTATGTATCTCACTTTCTCAGTTCTAGGTATACTGATTTAGTGTCTTAAGCCTAATTCTGATGCGAAACGAAATTTTTCGTTGATCTCCACGAGCGCTACGGAATCGTGAACGAACACTAAGAACCATATCCGGGATCGAACTACACTACACAAAACCTCTGCTTGAACATTTGTGTGGGTGAACCCGGTGATGGGTTGACTCGTGCCGCTAAGGTAAGCTCAGGACACTATAAAGTGCATTAGCTGAATACTCAACGAATAAACATTTTTTGTCAACTTTCAGGTATCGGAACAATTGACTGGTCAACAGCCAGTGTTTTCAAAGACTCGTTGTACCCTACGATCTTTCGGCATCAGACGTAATGAAAAATCACTGTTTACTGCACAGTTCGTGGCGCTAAGGCCGAAGAGATTTTGGAGCTAGGCCTTAAAGTCCGTGAATACGAGTTGAGGAGGAACAACTTCTTATCCACAGGAAACTTCGGTTTCGGTATCCAGAAACATATTGATTTGGGTATCAACGGTGGATTCCATCATCGTTTAACAAAGGAAGACGCCACGAAGTGGTTCCAACAAAAAAAATACGGAATCATTTTGAACAGCAAGAAGAAAGTTTCCCAATCCAAAAGTAAAAAAAATTTTGTATTCAGTTTTCATCAATTCGGTCGATGTTTCGACTACAATGGGTGTTGGTGTGCTTGGTTGGGTGTCCCTTGAAATATTCGCCACCTTGTTCTTCATTGTCGGTTTTTGTTGTAACAAACTTGTCCAGATTCTCACGATGTCGCTTGCTCCAAACCAGGCATCCGAACTTGATGAATCAGCTTGCATCTCTAGTAATTCTTTAGAAAATGATTTTTTTTTTTTTTTTTTTTGAAATTGTAACTTGAAAGTTAACTTTATTAGTAAGTGTACCTGGCAATTGAGCGCATCCACCGGTCATAAATACATTCTGTGTTAATAGAAGCTGCTCATCGGGGTGAAACATTTTGAGAACGTAGTCGATCAATTCAACAAGGCCAGGTTCAAAGCTTCCTATCATACTTGGTTGGAATAGCAATTCGGTTGCTGGTATTGATTCAATTCCGTGTAGTTGAAATATTCGCAATTACTTTTCTAAAGCACAGCTTTTATCGATTTATTTCAAACACTATTTAAATAAAATTCTTCCATCTTCTATTTTATGAAATTCTATACAAATGGCACTATAAATACCCAAAACAAAAAAAAAAGAATAAAACTGTCAAAATTTCGCAAGCATTTATTGTCCCGGGAGATAAATGATGGACGGAAAAGTGTGGAGAATTTTAAAACTGTAGTAAAAAAATCTACTACAATTATCCACCTATAAAACCCTTTTCGCAGAGCAGCTGCGTACTGCACGACGAAAAGGTGAGTGAAATTTTTCGTCAGCAGCGTGCTAGGCTTTAACTGCAATAAAAGTCAGTCCACGTTCAACCCGGATGGTGGTTGTTTTCTTTTCTCTTATCTCGGATATATCAATGTTTGTGAAGTACTGACTAATTTTGCAAGTTTTTAGAGAATTTTAGAGGATTTCTTTCGCCGTAGTTATGTCTTCAACATATACAATAATGCATCAGTCATCATCTTCTATCATTTTTAGAAGATTATTTAACACCAGGTTCTAAAAAATACGAGAAATTACGACAAAAAGTCCCTTCACTAACAATAAATTGATTTTCAAACAGTCGCGACTGTCTACGACTAGTCGTTCAATCTACCATCGATTGTGGGATCTATTTTCGGTGTCCAATGGTTCAAAATAGCTTGTATATAAATAGTAATCGTTTTCAATGATTTTTCAAAACGCATTTCGGATCTTACTTCGGTTCGATCCCAAGCCTTGAACGTTACATTCATACGCTCTAACCATTACTTCCAATCCAGAGTGCTTTTCTGCAAAAAAAAAAAAAAAAAGTGGAAGATCATGTGCACCGGTAATTTAGTGCTCTGACTGGTATATCTGGCCAAATAGCAACATCAAGTCGAAGCTTATGACATATATACCTTACATAAGAAAAGTTTAATTATTAAAGACAATCTGGTGCTCTATCCGATAGAGTAAAACATTCCCATCTCCCTTCTTTTTTTTTTAATTATAAAAAATTTAATCAGAAAAATGAAAACACTTATTGGTATTCTAAGCTCCGTTTTTCGCTGTTCCGGTTTCTAATCGTTATAATTCAACTAAAATTTGTGTTAATGGCTTTTACGTCCGGAAAAAAAGAATAAAGATTTCCCAATGAGGACTATTTGTAATTGCCAACCAAGAAAATTTAATTAAAAATTTTAATCAGTTCTCCACAGTCGTTTGATGTTAATTAAAACTGTAAGTTGAGAAAATCCAACTTCCTTTACACATTGTTCTCTAGAAACGGATTTATTGTAGATATGTATTCATGTTTCCATAATTTTCGAGTTGCTTTTCCCTTTGAAAAAGAAAACTCTTTTACGCTCTTTACAGCATTTAATCTTTCCATTTGTCAAGCTATAAGAAGATTAAAATAATGGAAGGCAAAAAAATATGTGATGAGGACCAAAATGTTTGTTGTTGACGGCAGTGATGGATTATACCAGGAACCAACGCTGATAATAAATATTCTTCTGATTCTGCCACGATTCATGAGCCAGCCTAACCTTGACCTGTTTTAATTAAGTTATAATCTTATGACGTGTTTTCATCGGCACGGTGGGGTGAGTGGCGGGCGTGGCGACAACGGGGGCTTAATCGATTTCTATCTTATTAAAACGAAAATTATCATTAGAGATATTTATTACTATAGTCTCATTATTACAAGAGCACATGGCCAGACATCAGTATTGAATTAAACGATGGTTGATTCCTGTGAAAAATTGGTTCGCAGGTTATTCAGGCTGTTTTTTTTTTTTATATTTCTGTGAGCACAAGCACAATTATCTGTATATGGATGGACAAATCAGCATATTTACATCAGAGTTATATTTCAAAATTATATAAAATTGGACTTAAAAGCGTTTATTATTGGAAATCTCGTCCACGTCACAAGTATTTTAAGAGTAGTGGCTTAAAGTAAGTATATATAACTCCAAGCTGTCTGTTCCCGAGCACAGGCTGCGATTGACACCTGGTGTGTCAGAAACGGTCTCTTCGTCAATCCTCTTAAAACCGAGGTTGTCCTCTTCACGAGACGTAGAAAATTGACTGGTCTGACCCAACTTACGCTTAAAGGCGTCAACATTCCCTTTTCAAATGAAGTCAATCATCTTGGAGTAATCCTGGATAACAAGCTTCTTTGGTCTTAACATGTCGAATCTAAAACTACTAAAGCACTGTCAGTCGTCTGGCAATGTAAACGAGCCTTTGGCAAGGCATGGGGTCTTTCACCAAAAAGGGTCCTTTGGATCTATACGGCTATGATAAGACCAATCTCCTATGCGTCAGTTGTTTGGTGGAATAAGCTCTCGCGTAAATACGTTATTGCCTCGTTTGCCAAATTTCAAGGAACAGTTTGTCTTGGTGTTACTGAGGCCTTCCCCAGCACACCGGGAGCTGCTCTTGACGCATTGCTGAGTCTTCCTCCCCTTGATACCTTTACCATGGGGTGTACTCTCAAGACCATTTCTCGTTTAAAACGATGTGGTCTCTGGCACTGGAGCCTTGAGGAACTCGCAAGCAGCATTTCTTTTGACTCATGTATAAAGGCAATGCCGTCTGACACGATGATCCCAGGGCTCAAACTGCGTCAAAATTACTCAGTTAACTTTCCTTCGGACTGGTTCGATCCAGAATCTGAGCCTGGAAAGAACTGTTATCGTATCTTCACAGATAGCTCCAAAACCGACAAGGGTTCGTGTACTGGTGCCTTTGTTGAGAACGACGACACACGACTGCACTCATCTTTGGGATCATACGCATCCGTTTTCCAAGCGGCGGCTTATGCTATCCTAATGGCCTTGAGCCACGTAACGAACAAGGATGGACGGGGAGAAGTATCTTTGTTTGCAGCGACAGCCAAGCTGTGCTTAAGGCTCTTCTCAACCCTCTAACCACTTCGAAAGTGATCCAGGAATGCAAGAGCTCTCTGAATGCGATCGGAAGATTAAATTCCTTGAGTCTCATTTGGTTTCCGGGCCATCACGGCATAACTGGAAATGAAATCGCCGATGAACTTGCTAGGGAGGGATCTCAGACAGCTTTTCCAGAACCTACACCGTCGCTAGGTCTGCCAGCGTCCTCAGTGAGGGCTTCAATCAACGATTGGATCTGTGAAGAGCACAACCGTAGATGGCATGCCTCCATTGGATACAGACAAACCAAGCGTATGCTCCCCAACGTTAGTAAGAAGACTGCAACATTTTTGCTAGCTCGTAGCCAGCGGGCACTTCTCTTTTGCCAAGCATTTAAATGTGTTAGGCTTAAGTGATACCACACTCTGTGATTCTTTTGGAGAAGATGAGGACACCGCAAAGCACTTCCTATGTGAATGTCCTGCTTTTTCTTGCATGACGTTACAGATACTCGGCGCAGACATGGTGACATGGTGAGAGCTGGTAACTTAGGCTCCTTATCATGGCAGCGTCTTTTGGCTTTTCTGCGAACATCTGGAAAGCTATAACAAATAGAAGGTTGCTAACTGGTAGTACAATGGACCGGCATTTAGGTCTGAATGCTCCTGCTGGTATTTTAAAAACCTCCAACAAAAAAAAAATTATATAACTCTGATCTGATGGTAGGTTTCTGTCGACATGTAGGTCTTAAGAACTTAAAACGTTTCCTGTAGAATATTTAATTACATAGCATTAAATTTTTTGTGAAACGTTAACGTGTTTTTGGGCAACGATTAGAAGCGCTAACGATCCTAATTTCCAAGATGGCGGATCAATGTACGATTTGAATGGATTAAAAAGCTCTTGCTATCAAAAGGACCTATAGGACTGTTTTCTTTCTGGGTGATTTTAGTCATTATTACAGTCTATGTGCTAGCTTCCTATTGAGTAGGTACTCATACAACTTTTTTCACCACAACAAAAAACAAAATAAACACAATTGCATCTCACCGCCTTTTCTAACCTTGAGGTAATAATCTTTTGGCTTCATGACTTTTGTAAACATTTTATCCAAGGGCTGTTTACATAGACATTAAGCACAAGGATTTATTAAACGCTTGTTTACTCAATGGCAGACCATTTCAAATACCTTCCACAACTAAGAAAGTAAAAAAAAATTTTCCTTTTTGTGATTCCGCTCGGTTGAATTGGAAAAATTTTGTATAAAAGGGTTCTTCGATTTTTTTTCTTTTTTTTTTTCTTCTTATTTTGCTCTTAACCAGTCAGACGTGAAGTAGAATCTTTTATTTAATTAGATGTGGCTCTTTACCCTTTCACCAAATAATCAAACCTAAGAACTTTTATGATTAGCACTCCAGCCCAAAATGCAAGAGTGGTTTAGTAGAAAATTCTATTTTAAATTTTGATGTCGAATTGAAGGTGAAGTGCAGTATAAATATCCCCCATAGAGCAGAAAAAGCAAATGAAATCATAATTAATTTTTAAACTCTATTTCTTTGCGGAGTAAAAACATTTATGGAGAACACACAGTGGTCCATTTCGGCCAAGTGTACAAACTGTAAGCGAAAATAGATAAGATATTTGCTCACAAACGTAGAAAATCTACCACTTTACTGTGTGAACCCAAAGATCCACAGCCGCATATGAAGACGGTGCGGCAAGATTTAAAAAAAAAATCTTCTGTTAAGTTCTTAATTGAAGAGTTTCTACATTGATTTTCATTTTCATCTGCAGATGCAGATGTATCGAGAATCGCGACAAGAAATGAAATGGGTGCAGCACAGGTACACTCGTTCTCAATTATCTATTGACTAATCAGGAACGAAGATTTCGTTCGTCAACAAGTTCATAACACCCTTTTGGCTGCTGCTCAAACTGGTGTAAGAGCCAACAACAGTGGATGTAATCCTTCACCCTTCACAAATATGCATCCGCATACACTCTGAGAACTTCTCCTTACATGAAAATGAAGGTGTTTATTTTTGAATTTTGCGGTATAAGCTTTCACAGTACTTTGCTATCATTGTAAATAGAAAATGGTCTAAACTGATGAGTATTTTACCCACACGTGGTAGCAGTGCTACCCGCTCTCACTGTACGTAAACAAAGACCTATCAGCATTGCTTACCAAACTTGACATCCACATATTCGCTTATGGGGAAAAAAACTTCCATGTATAAACAATTACTTTCAAGAATAGAACCCCAACACGGGTTATCCTTTCAAAGGCTCTAAAACATTACAAACCAATTTGCAAACCACAAAGGAAATCAAAAACATTTATTTTGTTCTCCCAAAAAACATGAAAACGTATATCGTATGCACAAGAAAAATGTTTTACTGTCAGTGGTGCTCTTAAAAAGAAAAACAAAATGAAAAACCAGCATCCAACACACCTTCAACAAACATTCAAAATGAATTTGTAATGTTATCCGCCAGCCGAAATTCGCAACCAGTTGAATACCACCACTACCGTTCACAAGTTGTTACTTTGTTTTTGGAACCCTGCGTAGAAAGATAAATATTTGGTTTGAATTCAAACAAACGCTGCCCTATGTAACATTGAAACAATATTATAGCCAGGTCTTTGTCATCGGTTGATTTATGCGAATTAGTTTTTTTTTTTTTCTTTTTAGTCCCAATATATGTTCTTTGACACGTCCAGGGGTCATGTATCATGTCACGGCTAAGTGTCATGCAACTAACTGTCATATGACAGACATTGCGTTTGATAAGGTCACTTATGAATGCCATACCATCGCGCCTATTTGTGCTCTTAATTAACAGCTTATAAAGTATCAGCAAAAATTAACACCATAGCAATTTGTTTTTCAATTTTGAAATATGATTTCTTATTCTTATTCCCTGCGGCTACACAACTACGATAGTAAACACGTAACATTCTGTCGGTGAGTTTTATAAATCCAATCTGTTTTGATTATGAATTCTCTTGCCAAACTCTATTAGGTATTCATATATTTTTTTGAATAAAAAACAAAAAATTCAATTGCTACAGAAAAAACTCTTTGGTGTGGTTACGCCCGCTATTTCAGATGTCACATGCATCGCGTTGTGTTATCCATGGGCTTGGGAGAGAATCCCTATTTGCGTGTTTAATGAGGCTACACGCTACTCTCAAAGTAACTTGGTTTCATATTTTTTTTTAACATTTCTTCCATACCTATAGAAGTTTTAGAAAAACACAAATAAATTATTTCAATGATTGCGTTTTCGGCAAATGATTTTATCTTCCAATTCTCTGAGTAACGCAAATGCAAGTGGAATTTACCTAAAATCTTTATGAACAAATTTCGTGAATGTTGAAGCGAGAACAAAAATTCATTTTCTTATTCAAATACTTTAAAATTTTTTTCGGTGCGCTGAGAGCATGATGTGTTCTTTTGTCCTTTGGTATTGAGGTATAATATGCAAATGAATACCACATGGCTTTGATTCAAGTTGACGCTCACTTCTGTTCGCACGATTCATTGAAAAGGGTGAAAACTACTAATATTTTCTCTTCGAACACCGATTATTTTAGAAAAAATTTTGTATTAAAAATTAACTGGTGGAGAACGGTAGCTGGAAGAACCAGTGTAGCTTTATCGATAATGCAGTACTTGAATTGTTAATGTATTAAGCCTTGGTTTCCTAGGACAGCGGTGCTATAATACAGCGACCGTCATACAACTTTATCTATGCCAACAAGATGGCACTGTTTCCTAGAGAGCGCTAGCACCCACAAACCCTAGCTGAGCTGCTACAAACAACACTTAACAAGCTTAACAATTGGGCTCTAGATTGTGGTCAGAAAATCAATCCACACAAAAGGGAATTAGTTTTTGTTTTTTATGAGTAAATACAAAATTCCGGACTTCAGACCCCCAACTATAAAAGGGGTAACTCTCACACTAAATATAACTCTCTCTCTAAATATCTAGGTCTCATTTTTGACAAAAAACTGACCTGGAAAACCAATATTGAGGAAAGAGTAAACAAAGCCAACGTGGCACTCTTCTCTTGTAAAAAAAAGCCATTGGTGGAAAATGGGGTTTCTCCTCAAATCACCCATTGGCTGTTTCCCTCGGTAGTTAGACCGATACTCACATACGGGGTGATTTTTTGGTGGACCGCACTAGACAAGATGATCAACTACAACAAGCTGGTCAAATTTCAAAGAACGGCAAGTCTGTGCATCAGTGGCGCACTGAGGACAACCCCATCGGACGCCCTCAATGTACTACTAGATCTCACACCCCTAGATATCTTCAGCAAACAAGTCGCAGCTAGCTCAGCTACTCGACTCAGAGCTACATCACAATGGACCAATAATCAAATCGGCCACACTACCATATTCTAGATAACTTTAGATTCTTACCGAATCGATCCGACTACACCACCCCAAGTTGGTGTTTGACAATAATTTCCAAGTAACCATACCTTTAAGAGAAGCTTGGGAAAATGGCACTCTTTTGGAAAATGAAGCAATACACTTTTACACCGATGGTTCAAAAACCAGCGAAGGTGTGGGAAGTGGAATCTACTCAGGAAAAGTGAATCGCAGTTTTTTCTTCCGCCTACCCGATCATTGTAGTGTGTTCCAAGCGGAAATTCTGGCGATTAAGGAGGTGCTGTCTTGGTTCAAAGAAAACGTCATATCCTCCACGGATACTCGAATCTTCTCGGACAGCCAAGCTGCCCTTAAATCTCTTGCCTCTGTCTCTACAAAAGCTATCACTGTCCAAAATTGTAAAATGTCTCTGAGGAGGGCATATGGCTATGCCCTGTCTAGTAATTAGCAATTAGCAGTCTAAATTTGTTCTGATTCACACTTTTTTGGAAAAGTCTCACCTCGCCAAGGGTAGAGTATTTGCATCAAACAAAACATGTAAAATGGCACATAAGTCCAAACATTCCTTTTATGGACTTTTAAAAGTCTAAAATCCAGTTTTGGACTTATGTCCCGAGGAGTTATGTCCCTGTGCCTTTATTACACCGGGAGGAATACTGCAAAGGATATCAAAGACTATTAAAGCATTTCCAAGACTGCAACCATTGCATTCTTTTGACATTAAATCTTTTCACTACTCAAGACAATTGGTTTACTAAGTAAAATTTGTAAGTTGAAGTACTGCGATAAGGAATATGATGCATTCCGAATATTCAGTTAAATGAATGGGATTTTTTGCAATACATTATCGAATGCTGTGGTTATGACTGTTTTTCTTATTAGATGGAGAAGGTGAATGATGCCAAATAGAGTTTGAGTCTTCCTTGTTCCCGACAGGCTTTTGAGGAGCATGAAACTATGTATTCGTGAGAGGCAGCCATTTTTCCTATGCGCTGAACTGTATTTAAGAATCGCCTAATCCAACTTCTGACGCTTGTCTGGAAAAGGTGGGCTTTTGTCACATTATAATTATGGAAAGTAGTTGAGTAGGTACTGTGCTGCCCATGGTGTAAAAGTAAGCATGCCTCTCTTGTTACGCAAAAGTTCTATTTTCAAGTCACAGAAATATCTGACTGTATTTCTACGGTTATCGCCTTTCGCGATGAATTTGAAATCTTAGACAGTAAAAAAATAGTCCCACTGCCATGAAAAGCGCTTCCTTGAATACTCATACCAAAATATGGTTGAAAAAATTGCGTTGTGAAGACCACACTATGCCCCATTTTTAAGGAAAAGCAATGCAAATGTCTTCTTTGATGAAACTTAAGAAACTGAAGTTCACATGCCATTTGTCATATATATTACATTTCACCTGAACGAATGTGACTAAAAAAGCAACATAATGAGACAAAAATGAGCGAAGTACTTTGATTCAATCTCAAAACCAAAGTACAAGTCAGCTCCAAGACATCAACAACCACTTTTAAAATCAATTGCCAGATACTCTGGCGGATACGTAACAAAAAAACTAATTAATTTTGTTGTACAGGGCGAATTGCATAAAATGCATCGAGCAGGTTGGGTCGAGCGGGGATCCCTCTTTCCCCCACTAAACAGAATTGGTAACATTGACTTAAATTAAGAAACTTAGTTTGTTTTTCCCACTCCATTTGAACAAATAAGCAGTCGAAATGGTTTCTATGTACCTACTCGTATTAAAACAATTAAAACACCATTTGTAGTTTAGTTTTTTTTCCTGAAATGGAATATCTTGCCCCACATTATAATTTAAGATATCTTCTTAGGGGAAAAACTTTGAATTATAAACTGAACCATTGAATTATAAATTGAACATTGCGTATCAAAATCAGAAGCAATTTCGTTGCAAATTATTTGATTGTAATCTATTGATTTTTTGGAGCAATTCCAGCTACTATGTTGATATCCTTTTTTGAAAAGATGCGGTTTTTTGTGTAGATTTACGAGAAAAAGTAGGAATAGTCAAGATTAAGAAAAAGCTTAGCTATTGGAAGTAAATTGTCCTTGAGAACTTCAAAAAATTCATTTGGTTCTTCAATCGAAGCTTTTAACAACACCGAAGAATAAGGGAAAATGGTTGCAATTTATTGAAAATCATACAGGACTCAACTCTTACGAGCTGTTCTGCTACTTGATTGAAAAAAGGTCGGAGAATGTTCCGATGATAAAATGTACTTTTTTTGTTAATGTAAGGAACTATTTTGCAATCAGAGACAATCGAAAACCACCCTTTGCCTAAAAAACATTGAACTCTTTCGTTCCAAACGCCGGTATAGAATGAGATATTTAACAAATTTACTCAAAATACTATAAAAAAGAGCAGCTACAAAACTCTCAATATTTGCAAAAACTTCGTCTGATAGAACAATATTTGAAAAAAAAAAATATGGTCACTCTCAATTCAATCGAAATTCTGGAAACGATTCCATATTTGTCAACCAATTCAAACTACGATCTTAATCTGAGTGTAATTGCTGAAAAAAAAGATTCACTGCCTTAAATTAATGTCGTAAAAAGTTTATCGTAAATCTACATCTCCAACACCTTGCACACCTCCGTGTTCATCAAAAATTCCTTTCACCATTACATTGTAACGAGGGGCCTAGTACTACCTCACCTACTAATCTATGGGGGATATTAGATGGCTTCCCCAAGCCGAATTGTGTTGATGGCTAGAGAGCCTATCTGTTGGAAATAAGAATAGAGGCTGAAGCGCCAAAGTGTTCTGTTCTACTTCAAACTTAAAAGTGAATTTATTACACTGAACTTAAGCTATTTATACAAAATAATCAACTTACACACTAACATCTTAAACCAATATCAAATATACATATTATAACTAACACATAGAAATATTTGGTATTCCGAATTCTGTGGGAAATAAACGAACAACGGAACCCGGTAGCATACTTGCTATGTCATCAAATTAATAGCACATGCCAATATGCATAGCCCGTCTAATACAATGCACAAATGTATCCAAATACGTCCAGCCATATGCACTACACAGTATGCAGTACATTGAACCTTAGTGAGTAGGTAGATACACTTGACAAAAGTAATCTGAAGCGTCGCGTCCCGTCATCGTCAGTGGCATTGAAATTATTACTTAATAATTTAGTGCATGAGGTTGATACTCATGACCATGAATGAAATATGAGTTCAAGGTTGGCTATCGTGAAGCGTAATGTGGATTAACGTCAATGACCGGAATTAAATGTATAATGACGTGGTCGCTAGTGTGATCCCTTCACACCACCCTTCCTGGGGAAAAGGAGAAATCATGACATATCTTGATTTCTTCTTTTAAGCGACACTTATATATATATATATTTTTTTTCTTTTTCTTCGGAATCCCAATATATATTTTTTATTTTTTTTTTTTTTAAACATTATTTTCTTTTATATTAATTGAAATAGTACATACTTAGTGTGTATCATTACTTACGCATATAATATAATATAATTTTTTTCCATTCATACAAGTAACTTTATTTTCTCATATTCTAGTTGTGTTTTTTAAACATTATTTTCTTTTATACTTAGTGTGTATTACTTACGCATATAATATAATATAATTTTTCATTTTTCATTTTCATTCATATTAGTAACTTATTTTTCTTATATTCTAGTTGTGTTTTTTTTAACATTATTTTCTTTTATTTTATTAATTGAAATAGTATATACTTAGTGTGTATCATTACTTACGCATATAATATAATTTAATTTTTTCCATTCATACAAGCAACTTATTTTTCTTATACTCTAGTTGTGCGCACAACAATTTTTTTTTTTCCTCTTATTAAAAATTAAGTTAATTAATTAAATGAAGTAGTTATCTTGTATGTATATATGTGCATATAATATTATTTACATTCTCTTCCCCTTTTTTTTTTTTTTTTATTTTGATTTGATTAGCGATTATATAAAAGTTAAATACACGTAAAATGGTTTTAGTCTATTCTTGTGTACTGTCATTGTTTTGTTATCGTATTTGACCATTTTGAGACAAAACTTCGTATGGTCCTATAAATATTGGATCTAATTTTTTCCTAGCTTCGTTTCTTAATAAAACTAAACTTCCTTTTTCAAAACTACTACTCTTTGTTTGTCCCTCTTTATCATACCTATCTTTCCTAACATTTTTCTTCTTTATAAGCGTTTCTCGGGCATCTCTATGGGCAACTTGTAATTTATGTTTAAGGTCAATTACGTAATTGTCATAGTTGTACACCGGTTCCATTTGTTTTGTCAGATTGTTGGGTAAGCTACATTGCTTTCCGAATATCAACTCGAATGGAGTGTAACCCGTTTCTGAGTGTACGGAAGTGTTATAGCAAAAAACGTAATATGGCAACCAAGTGCTCCAGTCCGTGTGTTTTTCTGAGACATAACTTCTAAGATACGCTCCTAAAACCTTATGTGAATTTTCTAAAGCTCCTATGCTCTCATGATGGTACGCTGTAGATTGTAATTGTTCTATTCTCAAAAGCTTACAGATACTTTTGAAAACCTGGTTTAGAAATTCGGTTCCCTGATCAGATGCTATTGTATGGGGTACTCCGTACCTTAGAATAAAACCTTCTACTAGAGCTTTAGCTACTGTGCCTGATTCTTTATTTGGGAGTGGTATAGCTTCGATAAACTTGGTAAGTTCATCTTGAATGGTGAGTATGTATTTAGATCCATCTTCAGATTCTTCTAAAGGTCCTACTAGGTCTATAAATATTTTGTCAAAACCTGATTCGGCTGTTGATGTGATAGTCATTGGTTGTTTCTTCGGTTGGTTATATTTGTTACGTTGGCATACTGGGCAGTGCTTAACGAATGTCGTCACATCGTTTTGCATTCCTGTCCAAAAGTATTTTTTCTTTATATTTTGGATCATACGGTTTATACCTGCATGTCCACTGGTTGGAAGTATGTGAAAGTCGTTTAGTATTAATTTCTTCTTACAAGGATCGGTAATTTCAATAACATTATCTATGAGGTATACCTTTATATTACTTTCTTTAAACATTTCTCCTAATATATTTTTTAATTCATTAATTTTATATTCTCGACGGCCGTCCGAGAGTTTCTTTATTTCATTTTTAGTAATATATATTCTCTTAATTGATTTGGGCCCGCAGAATTTTTGCACATCCCTCGACAATATTTTGCCAAATAATGTCGATTGGGTTGTAGTGCTGTCCTTGGGCTTCTTTAGGAGTAAACTATTCCCTTTTGGAATATACGCCAAAACTTTGTTTGGTCCTATAATTATGTCGTCCTTGAAATTAACTAAATCTTCCGTAAAATTGTCAACGATTTTTAATTCAATAACTTTTAGTCCACTTTCGGGTGGTTTCAGAAGTTCTGTTTTCAGTAATACCTATTTTTTTGTCGGAATATGTTCTCTTTAGGGGTTTTTATTGAAGTTTGCAAATTTCAACGGAAGTTTGTCTTTTAGTGTTTTTTATTGTGTTGAACAAACGATAACAGAACTTTTTTTTTTATCAATTTATGGGGGAGATATGAATTTAGGGGGAAGATATGAAAAAATTTTTTTTTTCTAGCTTATTTTTTCTTTTTTCTGTTCCTTTTTGTGAATTTAAAAAGAAGTGTTTTTTGTTCATTTTTTTCAAATTTAATTTTCGATTTTTTTTTTTGTTTCTTTTTATAAGTTTTCCATTTTTATTGCATTGGACATATTTTTAATTATTTATTCATATATTTTTTTTTTTTTGTAAAAATTTTAAACTGCTACATTTTTAATTTTGTTAGTAATAATTTTCTGAACAATACAATTTTAAAATCCTTTGTGGCTAAATAAACTATAAGGATTGAAGTTTCTTGAATCATTTTCAGTTTCAAAAATCAAAAGAAAGAGTAGAAAAAAAAATCGCCAAAAATAAAAAGAAAATGGTTAAAAATTTTATGGAAATTTCTTATCTTTGATAACGTTGTAAAGTTTCTTTTTTTGTAAACCAAAAAAATTTTTTTCTAAAGTAACTAGTTCTAATTGGAGCAGTTGTAGTACTGTAGTACAAAATATTATCGATTTGGAGACTCATCTGCTTTCTTCCTGTGAAACTCTTTGCGATGGAAGCAGTATAGAGTTCGGAAAAAGTTTAGGACGTTGTTTGTGCTGCTAATTGTGATCACCCTCATGATGTTGCCTGGCTTTTGTTTAATTGTAGTCATCTTTGTTGGTGTGTATTTTTGCTTTACATAGTATGGATGTCAAAGCAAACGATTTAGATACTACAATTTAGGAAACGGAGTGTAGCCAACCGCAAGCACTGTGAGGCACTGAACCTCCTGGAATCTTCTGACTCCTGGCAAGATCGCCATGTAACGAGGGGCCTAGTACTACCTCACCTACTAATCTATGGGGGATATTAGATGGCTTCCCCAAGCCGAATTGTGTTGATGGCTAGAGAGCCTATCTGTTGGAAATAAGAATAGAGGCTGAAGCGCCAAAGTGTTCTGTTCTACTTCAAACTTAAAAGTGAATTTATTACACTGAACTTAAGCTATTTATACAAAATAATCAACTTACACACTAACATCTTAAACCAATATCAAATATACATATTATAACTAACACATAGAAATATTTGGTATTCCGAATTCTGTGGGAAATAAACGAACAACGGAACCCGGTAGCATACTTGCTATGTCATCAAATTAATAGCACATGCCAATATGCATAGCCCGTCTAATACAATGCACAAATGTATCCAAATACGTCCAGCCATATGCACTACACAGTATGCAGTACATTGAACCTTAGTGAGTAGGTAGATACACTTGACAAAAGTAATCTGAAGCGTCGCGTCCCGTCATCGTCAGTGGCATTGAAATTATTACTTAATAATTTAGTGCATGAGGTTGATACTCATGACCATGAATGAAATATGAGTTCAAGGTTGGCTATCGTGAAGCGTAATGTGGATTAACGTCAATGACCGGAATTAAATGTATAATGACGTGGTCGCTAGTGTGATCCCTTCACAACATCTAAGTAAAGGAAACCCAAAAATAACAGCGATAGAATTATGTGAGCAATTATTTTTTATCAAATATCTTCCCGTTCACACATCAATCAACTAATAACCGAAAAAGAAAGCATAGGTTCCTACAGACGAGTAAATCCGTGAACATTTGAATAGAAATTTAATTAGCCCTCAAATGCGGTGTTCGTAAAGCGTACACAATTATGAAGAACCAAGTAAATCTCATCCTTCCTTTCCCCACTGACAAACCCTCTAGACAAACTCTTCGCACAACTAAATTGAAGTGAGCCGGAGTTATTTCAAACGCAAGGATTCCAAATGTGGAAATGGCGGCCTCGCGTCTTAAAAAACGAAATTCATCCGCCTGTCTGAGGCAGAACCCAAATAAGATTTCGAATTGTGCCTCTCTTTAACAACAGATTCATATCTTGAGCTTATTCGTCCTTAATGGAAATCATCTTGTGACGCTTCCATACTCATCAGTATCTGCGTCTTGTTCAATAATAATATACGACAGAGAGTACATCAGCTACCACGGAAGCCCCTAAGCCTTTTTAGCCACACAACCACTTGATGTTGCTGCCTTAATTGGATAATTTTAATCAAAATTCGGTTCAGTGCCTCGACAACATTGGTAAAGAATTCGGGACTCGGTATCCCAGTGTAGATATAAATAAACCTGGCAACATCCTACCTATATATATATTTAAGTGTTGTAAATATATATTTGTCTATTTTGTGCTGTCGTTCTGTGAGTTTAAACCAAACAAAGCTATGGTTAGAGTGCTTGTTTCCTTAAAGAATTTCAAAATTTTACAAAAACATTCTCCATGTAACTTAGAGTGGAAACGGAAGGGGGCAGTAGACATTTTAATATCACTACACTGAAGATTTATGAGAACTCACATGTGGAGAAGAGGTTTCGGGCATGCTGCTTATGATAAGCAGCGGGCGTGTGCTTAGTAGAACTTTATCCTTGTTTGTTGCCAGAAAAAACATCGGTGAGGGAGGATGTAATTTGCATAATGTCAAACTCAAACACAAGTTTGAATATTAATTATGAATTGTTTGCTAATTAATAACGGCGGTGTCTCATCTCATTAGGAGCATTTCACAGAGATATTCTGTGTACATTTGTTTCAGATCATACACAAAGGAGCATCCTAATCTCTGAACGTGCACAACAAGAACAAGGACATAAAACGATTAAAACAGCAAATTAGATGTGTTATCATTGTGTTTTTGGATTTGTTTGTGCATTTATTCATGAGAGCAGCTTTGTTTGCACTTTGCAGCAAAAATAAGGCTCATTAATTTTTAGGATATGCTGCGAAAAAATCAGGCACTTTTCAGCTATGAAACCTAAGTCTTTAGTTTGAATTTTCGGGACGACTTTGAAAGCGGTATCGATGAGTGGAAACAAGGTTGCACCTGTATTTCAAAAAAGGGTGGTCCTTCTCCAAGTTTTATATGATAGTGTACTGAACTTCATTTCTAAATGCTGATTGCTGTAGAAACTCCTACGGAACTGGAAAATGTGACTACCTCAGAAAAGTTTAATAACTGAATCAACTCATAATGTTGTGCACCGATTTAGGTGAGGTTAGTATTGATCTGTTGTTGACATCTACGTTCTCATATTCCACCATCCGCAGTAAAGAGTGTTCAGGCCACAGCCACTGCGTAGTCGTCCACTTGTTTGTGGTTTGAGCAAATCGCTAACCGAGTCACGTAGCTAATTAAGCAAACAACTTTACCACCACACATAAAAGCTGAGTATGGGTTTTTGGCTTGTAGTGCATCAAGTGCAAAACCAAAATTTACATCCAGGATATACGCCCAGTGAACTATGTAAGTGCGCTGTGTGTGCAGCGAGAGCACCACGATACCATTAAAAGCATCATCCTCATTTCCACCATCAAATGCAGACTCCGTAGTAAATTATGACTATGATAAATTTGTGTGGTGACGTAGGAGATTATTCACCCTTCACTATTGCCAACCTTTTTTAGTGGAACGGGGTTTCGCGTAAGAGATGCTCGGTCCTACGCTGCATGAGTTCGTACATAGTTAACAATTTACAACTTTCAGAAGTTTAATTGAAAATTATGTGTGCTGTGCATTGTTTGGATGTGAAACTCACGCAACGATTCTCCTGAAACGTAGTTAACAAAGCTACGTATACTGTTCAACATTAAAACACAGATTTTTGACATGGATTGTATGTATTTCTCATATTCACGAACAATGCTACTGGAACATTAAAGACTTCGCTGTTTTATAACGTTCGTTTAGATCAGTGATTCCCAAAGTAGTCGATCAAAGTGGGTCGATATCGGTTTCTCGGGGTCGACAAAACCGAAATCTGAATTTGGGGGTCGACAAGTTTTTCAATCGACCCCCTCAACACATTTTGTTATTTTAAACTTCAAAGATAGTGCTGCGGTACTTTTGTCATTCTAAAAATGAAAAGTTTAATGAAACATTTTAAATATGTGTATAAAAAAATTTACAAAGTATTATATAATTGTGATATTATAAGTAGTATAGTTTTAAACATTTTTTACTTAAGATTGGCGGTGTGATCGCAGACACGAAAAAAATGTAGACAGTACAGTTTGGACTACCTAAAGTTTGGATTTATTTCATCTCCATCATATCAAAACTTGCCACTTGCCGATTTGCTTCATATGTGAAAAAGTATTTAGTAACGATGCCATCAAGCCTTTAAAAATGGAGGACCACCCATCCGGTCCTATGCAAGACGTTGATGGCATGCGAGCGTCTTACAATATATCTCTGCTAATAGCGAAGTCGGGGAAGCCTCTCACAATTGGAGAGCAGCTTTTTTTACCAGCCATTGCAGAGGTCCTCAACAGTGTATTGCTATTCCACGAAGAAACATTATTTCTGTTGCGACTGATGGAGCACCATGTCGTCATCGTGGTTTTATAGCTCACTTAAAGCGGCAATTGCCTGATGTACTCGTGATTCACTGCGTGATTCACAGACAACATTTAGTAGCAAAAAAAAAGAGTCCTAGTTTGCACCAGTCAGATTCGAAGCAATTCATTGAACTCTCTGTTATTTGGTCAGCTTTGTGAGGAGAACGAGGCTTCAGTGTGGTTGCAAACATTTTGACAAAAAAAGAAACCGTTTGAAAGTCAACTAACGCGGAGACTTAAGGCTGCAACTTACCAATATTAAACCAGATCTAGCTAGATTGGTAGAAAGTCACCAAATTCATCCATCGCATTAATTTTTCAAATCATGAATTTATTATTTGTTCTCAACTAAGAGCCGACGTCAAATAGTTTGGGAAACCCTGGTTTAGATGATATTATGTGTTTTTGAATCGAAGTGTTTCCTGCTTTGTCCTCTGACAAAAAACTGCAGCAATAAATGCTTATAGATTCTTAATGTCTAGTTAGATTTTGATCAGGGATTTTGATTAGATAGCTCGTCTGAAGCAAAACTGTTTTTATTGCACGTTAATTTAAAAAAAGGCTAACTTTGGCGTACCCTGTCCCGTGTAAACCCTCGTTTACAAACCGGCAAAAGTCGTGTCCACCCGAACTGGGGTCCAAATGGA
This sequence comes from Melanostoma mellinum, assembly GCA_914767635.1. Taxonomy (NCBI): domain Eukaryota; kingdom Metazoa; phylum Arthropoda; class Insecta; order Diptera; family Syrphidae; genus Melanostoma; species Melanostoma mellinum. Next base: position 9,900,504 of record OU612059.1, read on the forward strand.
CCCCACGATTTTTTCTTCGAAATTTTTTTGATTTCTGACTTATATTGTTCAGTTATAGCTCTTCTGGCTATTGTATGAATTGTTTCTAAGTGTTATATATAGCAGGGATAAAGAAATTTAAGCAGAGATGTCATTATGCAGGTATGTAGGAGGTCAGCAATAAAATTTTTCAATTTCAAAAACGATGGAAATTGCCTAATTTTGCAAATCTGGGATTCCCGCTTATCCCTTTCGATATGTCTGTTTTACGTAATTACTGATTGTAATATTGATGCATATCAATGTTCTTGCCAGGTCCGCCTATCAAAGAAAAAAATAGTCATTATTTCACTTTGTTCAGGTAAAAATGATTGAATTTCCTCAATACATGCCAAGCAAGCCTGCCAAAAATGGCTTGAAATTTAGGTGGATGTATGTAAGCTCAACGGGCTATCCACTGAAGTTTTCTGTCTACACTGGTAGCTCTGACCAAAGTACAGGACTTGGTCGTGGATATGATGAGGTGATGTCGTTGATGCCATCATTCTGGACGCAACCTCACTATTGATAATTTCTTTACGTCGGTGGATTTGGCATTGAAGTTGCTGGATAAGAAGATCACTATTCTTGGCACGATTCGGAAAAACAAAAGAGATTTGCCTTAACCTTTTGTAGCGAAGGAGGTTCTTGATGAGCAGAATGAGCCTGTAAAGGTCAATAACAAAAAGCAGTATCGTCCAGTCCACTCATCCATTTTTGGATTTTGTGGAAAAATGGCGTTGGTGAGTTATGGTCCGAAGCCAAACAAACAAGTGGTATTGCTATCAAAACATAACTGTGAGAAAGCCACTTCCGGTCATCAAAGTAAGCCTGCAATGATACTGGATTATAACAGCACCAAAGGTGGAGTCGATGTATTCGACCAAATGGTCTCAGTTTATTCATGTACACGCAAAACAAATCGCTGGCCGATGGTTGTATTCTACAACTTACTAGACGTAGCAGCCCTAGCAACTGTTATCATTTTTTGACACTTCAATCCGCATAGAAGAAACAAAAATTTGTTCAGAATTGATAAACTCATCGAATTAGCGGAGGAACTAGTTGAGTCAGAATTGAATAACCGTTCTCAACATGCAACACAATCTGGCACAGGAAAATCTGCAATGGATGCTCTCTGTATTTTGGGGAGAGTTCAGGAAAAATTAAAAACAGTCCCCGAAAGGCTCTCTTGTAAAAGGGGTAGATGTCACCTTTGCCCAAGAGCAGATGACAAGAAAACCAGAACCACCTGCGATGGATGTGGCAGATGTTGTTGCCCTTGCCACACTAGAACCTTATGTGTTAAATGTCTCCCGAAACTGCCCACAACTTCAAGTTAAATTCTTCTAAACATAAACTAGGCTGCTTTTAAAATATAATAATTATTTATTAGAAAAAATATGATTTTTCATAGAATTTCAGTACTGGGGTCCAAATGGACCCCAGTTCGGGTGGACGGGTTCTTTTCACAAAAAAATCGCAGAAAAATCTGTAAACATCTGACAATCGTTTCAACTTAAGAAATGAATAAAAAAATTGAATTTTGTTCACTGAGTAAAAATCCCATTTAAAAAAAATTAAAAACAAAAAAGTTATGAGTGTTCAAACATGCTCTGGGGTCCAAATGGACCCCAGTTTGTAAACTAGGGTTAAATTCGATATCTCTGTCAATACTGATGATAGAGACCTAATCTTAGACTTAATTTTTTGTAGAAATAACAACCTTTAAGACTGTATTTAAGTTGAGCTTCTATAGGCTTAGGGTTGCCAGATTTTCAATTTTAAGTGGTGTTCAAATTTTCTTCCCCAAACAAAGTATTGACTTTGAGGTCACTTTTTTTCAGAAAATGCCTGATAAACATAAAGTTTCTTTATTTTTTACAGATGAACAAAACAATAGTAAAAAAAAAACTTGTGAATAAGTGCACTCAAAAACCCAAACATTTTATGATACTTGGAAAAAACTAAAACAGGTAAAAAATCTAGTTTTGGGTTTTTTTACGGTTTTTTATTGCAACAACTTGCAAAGGGAGCAGTTTTAAAAGAACTTTTAGTAGTGTCTTATGTATTTTATACAAATACAATTATAACAAGTGCTCAAAGTGCCCTCCTTTTGCTCTTTTTTTTTTTTTTTTGCTTTTGCTCTCGATAACTCTTGTCTTACTTGTAGTGATCCTTCGGAAATACGTTGTTCTAATTGAGTTAAGGTTGTTATTTCAGATGAGTAAACAATTTCTTTCATTCGTCACCATACAAAAAAAAATCTAGTACAGTGAGATCGGGAGATCGTGCAGGCCAGTGAATTGGTCCATTTATGCCTATCCATCTACCACCGTATTTTTCATCCAGCCAATCCTTAACTTCATAACCATAGTGGGCGGGAGCACCATCTTGTTGGAAATATGATAAAACTCGCTGACGCAGTGGAACATCCTCCAATAGTAGTTCCTGTACAGGTGTATGGTGATATGGATGCATATTTTCAATGTAAATCGGTCCGACCATACTCATTTGAACTTTCCTTGACTTATTTTTATGTATGTATCATAATTACTAGGATTTGAGGGTAGGTTGAGTTAGCACATTTGTTATTGTCAGATTCAAATAAAACTATAAGATAGATACAGGTTTGGATTTTGTATGTTTTTTAAATAGTTTTGCTGTTGAGATTGTGATACATATGTGATTTGAATTGATTTGGAACTTTGGAATCATAATGCAGGTAGATAACTGGTAATATTACTTTTTATAATTTTTTGTCTGTTTATCTCTTGAACGTTTTTAATTGTTTTTCTGTTGTAAATTATTGTAATTCGATTTGTGATTTCGGAATAGTATTTATATAAGTAAACTTTGGTATACATTTTTATTTTTTCTTAACTCAGAACGTTTTCTTATGTCGCTTTCAATTTGTTTTAGTACAAAGACGAGTTCATTTATATCAACCGCCCTGTAATTTCCCCATTACTCTATTCAAAACCTTAATAGTTCCTCAGACATGGTTCCCGGAACTAGCTCCGATTGGAAAAAGAATATTTCCATGTTCGGTCCGGCTATGGAACTATTTCGCGCAACTCTAGACCACAGTGCGACCCCAGGGCTTCAACCTAGTAATAGACCCGAGCATCGTTATTCACGCTTATTTTGACATTCTATTTCAATAGAGAGTTATGTTCGAAATTCAAAATTCCTTTCTACTGCAGTCGATCTCTTTTTTGAGACGGATTTGCACAATTTTGACAAATCGAAAACGACAAACAAAAACATCAACTTTTAAAAAAAATTTAAGGAAGCAGGACTGTTTTGTATTTAGTTGTGAATTTGGAAAACATTTGATTAAAAAAATTTTTTTAAATTGTGTGTATAACAATATGAATCTAATTGTTTTGTTCTTTGGTGCTTGTTTTTCTTTATCAGTCAGTTGGACACACACACTCAAAAAAAATAGCTTTCTTAATTTTCTAAATACATACCCAAAAATGAATCGAATTTAGTAGCGTCTGCAGTCGACTGCAAACGGGTGAAAGGAACAGGAAGTCGACATTAGTCAAATTCGAAAGAAGTGCATTTTGAGACTCGAACGATTCAAATGTCAACATGTAAACTTTCGAATCGCACGAATTTCAAAATGCACTTCTTTCAAATTCGACTAACTTCTTATTGAAATATACAGCCCTATCATCGTAACAGATCGGAGAAACATACGATCGTAGAGAAGTTCCGATCGTAACATTTATTTTGTTTATGGTATCCATTTAGTAAAGGAAACACTGTCGCATGTAGTTGACATAAAACATATGTGGAATAAATTGCAAGTGAGTCTGTGAATCATGGATGGCGCAGAATTATTGAACTAATCTTCATTTAATGTGATCCAAAAACAAATACGAGCACCTTCACGATCCGATGCTTTGTCCGCTAAAGACAATCATGCTTATTTTGACATTCTATTCGAATGAAAGTTTAGTCGAATTCGAAAGAAGTGCATTTTGAGACTCGAATGATTCGAAATTTTACATGTTTAACGTTCGAATCATTCGAATCTCAAAATGCACTTCTTTCGAATTCGACTAAACTTTCATTCGAATAGAATGCCAAAATAAGCATGAATCTTGCAAAAAAAAAATGAATAAAATTGTACCTACAACCCTTCCGCGACTACTTTACTGTCGGAGACATCGGATAGAAAAGAAAACCAAAAAATCGGCATGCATCGCATGAGTTCTAGACGCGTTGCGTGAGTTTGACATTTTCATCGCATTGTTTCGTTCTTTTCGGAGAAATGTCCGATTGCAATCGGAAACGTTACCATAATACAAATATCTTAATTTCGTACAAATCGGAATGAATTTCGCTCCGATCTGTTACGATAATAGGGCTAATAATGTCAAAATAATCAATCACCCCTATCATGAAATCCATTCGGAGAAATCCCCGAGTGAAAAATCACGATACGAGTCCCGACAAAAAGCAATCACAAATTCCGAACGAATTCGAAAAAAGCATTGCCTGATAGAAAAAATGAGTGTCCATTTTCGAAGTCAGCTGTCCTATGTCAAAATAAATACTCGAAGCAATAGAAACAAAAATCCCTAAACTTAAAAAAAAGTCCCTTAACTTTTCCCAAACACATTTTTTTACCGATTTTTATTTTCTAGTAAAAATTCATTTATTTGCACTTTTTGTGACTAAAATAAGCTAAAATATAATCCGCATCATTGATCAAATCATAAATATTATATGAAATAAACAATTTAACTGTCGAATATAATCAAATATTTTCTTCATCAAGTTATAAATTCCCAAAAGAGGATTTTTGTGAAGTGGTCCCAGAGTACTTTCCAATCTGTCAAATACAAATTCATCCATTAGAACACCGTAATTAAATCGGAATGAGCGCTGTTAGTGACAAGATGGGGAACCGTCTTGTACTACTGCGTGCTGTTGTCATGTGTTATTTGTTCTATGTAGTATTTGTGTAGTTAGTCTTGTGGTGTATCAGCCAAATGGTCTTTGTCGCCCGGCTGCAAACCCCCTACTCCGCAGATTTATGTGTGGAGTAGGTTTCATGTAAATGTAAATGTAAAATTCATTCATTTAACAAACCATAAAATAATTTGTGAAATCCAAGTTTGTTTACAGATAAAATTCAAGTGTTGTTTTGAGTGGTAATAGATAAAAAAGTAATCTAATAATCTTTAGACTACTACGAGTATTTACACTCCAAATCTGTCAATTTCGCTTAATTTGGACACGGGCATAACAAAGACAGTCATTTGAAAAAAATTTTATTCATTGATATGAGTTTATATAACCGATATTCTTTAAAGGTGAAAACAACAAACAAACAACAGGCTGTATGAAATGTTATCCTGTAATCTAGACATAGCAAAGGATACGCTAAACGTCCAAAAGTTAACCTCTGGGAGGAAATAAAAACAGAGTTGAATCTACTTGGATTTCAATCAAAAGATGCAGGAATTGAGAAAAGTTAGTTGGTAAACTGGAGTTATTTGTTGTTTTTTCTTAAGTAGAATTATATTTTGTAAATTTGTTTTATACAAATGTGTTTTTTATACTTTAACAAATGGATTTTGCCTATGGCTCTACGCTCTACGACAGAAGAAACTTGTCGTAGAAAAGGACGTCATTTTTCCGTTTCATTCGGAATTAGTGATACCAGATTCACGAATTTCGAAATTCGTTCCACTCCGAATGGATTATGTGATAGTAACATCGGGAAACGTAGACTTTTTTCGATTACGATGGAATCTGTGATAGGGGTGAATATCTTCATTTTTTTTTTTTTTTTTGATCGGAAAGGTTGTGTGATATTTGATTGATTTGCAAACTTTAACAGTTTGCATACAGCTGGGTTCCACATTTCACTTTCACGTGAAATGAAATCGAAATCGATCGAAATTAAGATCGGGTGTTCAGCATTTCACTTTTATCGATATCGATTTCATATTTTTCGAAATCAAAGTGAAACGAAATCGTTGTGTTCCACAATTCGATTTCATCGGTTTCCAAGTGATTTGAAATCACTCTAATTTATCTGTGTGAAATGGTAGAAGAAGCACACAAAATTTGTCTATTTTACTAGAAAATTGGTTTTAAACAAAGGAAAGAATAAAAATAATGCAGATCTTGCCATTCATGAAAGGAGATCGTGTCGTGGTAGATTCTTTGTGGGAAAGACAGAAAGATACAACTGGATGAAGTCAGTAAACAATAAAAAGAATCATTTGAAACAAATTTGTCAATAAAAAAATGAAAATGCTTCAATTTCACTTGCCTCATATCAATATACACACGTTGCATCTGTTATTTCTATTGGATTTGAAATGTCTCTCAATCTACGTCTTTTTATTTTCTCTGTCGCATATCTTTTCTTTTTGATTTTCAAAATCGAAGCAATAAGAACAGCACTCATATTTAATTTTCTGATCAGGAAACTCAAGTAACTATTGAAATCAAATACATAAATTGAGTTTCAGATTAGATGACAGGTATCAGCTGTTTTCAATTTCACTTGGAGTGATTTCGAAAAGTTTTCGAACTGATGAAATCGATCGAAATGCAGAACACTGAAAATAAATTCACTCGATTTGTAATTTCGGTTTCGGTTTCATTTCACTCGATATCTGGAACCTAACTGATAGTCAACTTTTTGCAACCAAATTTATTAAAACATCATGCTTCCACTTCCAAAGGTTATCCTGTTTATTGATTAAATTCAGTAAGTTAACCTTTTTTTCAGTTTAATAATTTAATAATAATTTAATTATAGATCACAAATTAAATGCCTTACTCCTAATAAAATGAATAATTCTCCTTTATTCTGGAACAGGACTCACTCCTTCACAGAACATTCCAATTGGGAATTGAGTATTAAATGCAAGAGAAAGGGGTAAAACATCAATTTCTATTTTTTCTTTTCTTTTGTTTTACTTTCTTTTTTCAAGGAAACTTGATGATGAGGTATTATTAACAAAAATGAGGTGTTTTGTTGAAAATGTGAATAAGAAAGTCTTGCAAAGCTTCCCTAGATCATTAGACGTACAAGCTAATCAAATCACAATCAAATTATTTTCTTTTTGTTTTTCTTAAATGACAATGGCACACAAAAACCAATCTTAATTCCTAGCGGATTGAAAAATACTTATAATTTTTGGTTACACACGGGTGCAGTAAGCTGAAGCGGTTATTAAAAAAGTGCTCCCCATGAGCTGGTTTACTCTGATTTGGTTGCTTTTTCCTTAAGCTGGTTGATTTTTGACGAGATTACGCTGCCAAATTGATTCTTCACGGTGCTGATAAATCCGTGATGGTACAGTCCGGGGTACATGCCCACAAACAATGTGCTCATGTAGGCCAGAAGGAGGTTATCAATGATGGAGCCAATCCAGGCTAAACTGAGAAGAACTGTGCCAACAACTATAAGGAACTGCGGAAGAAAACCGACATTTGTAATAGAAACATACTCGAGATAGTTTGCCACTTACCATGGTAGACTTTTTCTCTTTGGCTGTGAACAAGAACGTGTACCAGGAGCATAGTTTCATTTTTGTTGCGCATATTTCGTTGCAAACCTCTTCAAATTGATTTTCCTTTGTGCCGGTCCAGTTATCGGCGTGGAATAGAAAGTGTGACAAAATTCCATAGCCGTAGTCGAAGATTAAGCCACACAAACCGCCGAGGGACACCAGTGTCAGAACAGACAAATCTAAATACCACAAAATCAGATATGCCAATGAGACAACGCCGAAAATGACGCCAGGGTAGAATTTTTTTTCCCACTTGAGGAATGAATTGGTGAGGACAATCAATTCACGCCATGCTTCCAGGTCGTGTTTCAATTTGTTGAAAGCTCGTTTCTGTGACAAACAAATAAATGAAATACAAATTTTACTTAGTATTGATTTCAAAGGGAGGCACCCTCATTTCTTCTTACCTGGTCCACTTGTGACATTTCTAAAGCAGAAAAGATTGTGAGATGCGGTTATTGCGTTGTAATTCGTTTTGTAACTTTAGCACTGCCAAAGAACCTGAACTAGTGGATTATTAAAAATAATTACTTTCTATCGATATGGGATTATTCTTTAAGAAGCAGTTAAAAAAGATTTGAATTATTTTTTTCTCTGCGTGTAGAACCGTTTTAAACACAGTATTCAGACTTTTTTCGCACGACACGACCTTTTTATTTTTATTGGAGAACTGTTTTGTTTGTGCGCGAGATGTGTTTGGTTGTCTCCCTTGCACCAACACCGAGTGAGCCGCTGTAATGCATGTACAGTAATGAAAGAAATATTAATTATAAGAGCCTGTTGACCGTGTTGACACGTGTGCAAAGTAGTTTATTGACGGGGAATTGATTTTTCAAGAGATGGATTTTGTCATCTTCCTCATTTTCTGATATGAATTTTGCCTCAAAAGTCTCAATTTTTCATGTACTAAAAGGATAAGTGACATTTTCGAGAGACTGGACCAAGATCAGTAATTTTAATTGGGTTCAGATCGAATTGGAATGTTATGCTATGTCCGCACCTGATACCTAAACTTGTTTAACTCAAAACAATCCCAAACAACATGATAACTAAGTGGTTTGCCATACAATATGAAACCTTTTTAGTCACTAACCTAACCTACTCGAAACCAAGTGCGCTGAATGCACCATTCCCAATATTCCAGTAAATTTGACTTTTAAGACAGTGGAAATGAGTGAACAGAGAATAAATACTTTCATACGTCGTTGGCGTTCTGCTCACACTTTATGTCTGTCTCTTTTTAACTTAAACAAAATGATAAACTCAAAGCTTTTTTTATACACTACTTAGTTAATTCGAAACATCCTGGAATGAAACCCAGTTTAACTTCAGGTGCGGACATAGCATTAGTTAATTTTTATTGCAACTTACCGCTCCTAAAATCAGCTCAACTATGAATTTTAAAACTGAGCTCTATAGCGAATTGATCCCGCTCTTTTAAAAATAAATTCAACTCACAGTGCAAAACAAAAGTATCTCAATTCATAGTCAAACAAACCTTTTTGAATAGTATATTCAATTTTGACCCATGTACAGCTTCAGTACTGAGCATTTCACAACTCATACACAGTCTACTTAAACTGTCATAGCCAAGCTGATATAGAGCTCTTATAATTATTTGTTACAAATCAGGGTCTCTATAAATTTTTATTTCCATTTATTTCTATTATTAATTTGATGAGCCCTCTAGTAGATTTACGAATGTCAAATATTTTTTTCAATTCACTCAACACATATTAAATAGTTTTGCAAAATAATACTGTCCAACTGGCTATCGGAAGTCTGGTTAAAATCGATCGATAAAACCATCCTAACAAAAATGAGTTCTGTAAGTTTTTCTTCTTTTTGTTCTGTGGCATTGCAAGTTATTTATTTAGTTGTATTTTATTGTTGTAATATGGCCTTAAGAAAGTGCTAAATAGACATCATGAATATATTTATGTGAGAAATGCTTAAATCGTCTAAAGTAAAAAATGTTTTTGTGTTTCTTTTTTCTTGTGGTCTGTGCAGATATCGAATGTTGAAAATCTCTCGCCTCAGACGATACGCCAGGTCATGAAGGAAATGCGTTCGTTAATCGACAGTCCGCTAGAGGGCATAAAAATTCAAATTAATGACTCGGATGTAACGGATATTCAAGCTTTCATTGAAGGCCCATGTATGTGATAACTTTTTTTTTTATAAAATTCACTTCACATTGAGATTGAGACCAAATGTATGATCTTATTTTTCAGCTGGAACTCCATACAGTAGTGGGGCATTTCGTGTTAAGCTAACGCTTGGCAAAGACTTTCCACAAACGCCACCGAAAGCATTTTTCCTGACTAAGATTTTTCATCCGAATGTCGCATCAAATGGAGAAATTTGTGTGAATACACTTAAGAAAGACTGGAAACCAGATTTGGGCATTAAGCACATCCTCCTTACCATCAAATGCCTTCTCATTGTTCCAAATGCCGAATCAGCCTTGAATGAGGAAGCTGGGAAAATGCTATTAGAACGGTACGATGACTATTCTCAAAGGGCGAAAATGATGACTGAAATCCATGCACAGGTATGTATGAACTATTTACATTTTTCCCCCATATATGTAAATTTTGGTATGGTTAGGTTAAGTAAAATGGAAGTGGCTGCCAGCCAATGAGTAATGCCTACGTACATTGACTGACACATGTCGGTCGCTAGGCCCATTGTGATGCTACAGAGATCAGCAAGTTAATCACCTACTGATCTCAGAAACCCGATGTAAGATTAACGAGTTGATTACCCATTAATCTTTCGTTTCGGGACTAGCGGATCGCGGATCCACCTTCAAACCGTTCGGACGTGTTTTTTGCCCAGCTCCTACTCGTGACCTTTTTGTATTTTGAAAGACTTTTAGGGTTAGGGTCTATGTAAGCTAAGTCGCTAGTATCGTCGAAGAAGAATTCACCGAGATGAGTTTTCCTCCTATGAAATAGTGCAGGGCATGAGCAAAGAAGGTGTTGAACGGTTTCTTCCTCCTCCTCGTCCATGCAGCTTCTGCAGAAATCATTGGAAAACACACCAAGTCTTTTGGCGTGTCTTCCTATTAGACAGTGTCCCGTAAGAACACCTATGGTAGAACCTAGATACATGCGGTTCAAGACTAATAAAGTCTTCGAGTGCTTTTTAAACCAGAATATTGAGTCGCTTATTAGCAACCTTGTGTAGAGAAAAAGTAATCAGTTGTGGAAGAAGGACTCTGCATTTTGCTCGTTTTCCTCTTAGGCTTGCTAGTTCTTTATGCCCTTTCTTGTACAACTTTCAATTTTGTTATATGCAATTTTCCCACTACCGTTTAGTACGTGGCAGTGTTCTAAAGCGGTTGAGGTCTTCTTCCTTTTAATTGATTACCTAAGACATGGTTTGCCTGTTTCGCGATTGTCGTGGTTTTATTTCTTTAACGACGTTATAATCATTTGTGATCTTAAAGTGATTACTGCTTTCCCATTAATCTGTTTTAAACTGTACTTGAATTGTCGACCAGCATAATTTCATGTCTGAAATCAAGTTTTTGTGTCATGACACACTCATTAGTTAGCGCCATCAAATGTTTATGAATGCCCTTATAATGTTATAGAAAACAGTTTGAGAATTTAGGAAAATTGGAGAAGGTTTCATGGGAGATACCGATGACGTGTTGCTTTTGAACTTATGTGGTAATGTAGTGAAAAAACAGAGTCAGGTAGGGTATTCCGGGTAGAGCGACTAAAATATGATTATATACTTGACCGTATGTCCGAAGTTGGGCTCAAGGTAAAACTGATGGGCATTCCTAGCGAGGCGGGTGTTGCGGCTAAACTGTTTCAGGGGCGGAATGCAACTGACTGTTTCACTACTGCTTATAAACAAAGCGACGAAAGAAATTAAGGGCACTGTCGCACCTGGAATGTCGAAAACAATTCCGATTTTTCGTGAAATTTTTGTAGGAAAGGTATGAAATGGATTTCAACGAAATTTTAAAATCATTAGAACTGAACTTACATGTAAGAGCATGTAAAAAATAATTTTTGTTTTGCGGTGACCGCGATTCTGCCTTCAAAAATTATCTGAAACAAAAATTGAAAAGGTATCGTTAGAACGCTTCTTTTTCTGGTACTTAATCGCTGGGATTTCAAAAATATCGATGTTGGTATTTTTGATGACTTCATTGAAGAAAAAAGTTCCATTTCCACCCCAAAATTTAACTTCAGATCGGTTCTTTTCAGAAAAAAATAAAAACCCCGCGGTAATTAACTTTTTTTTTTTTGTATTCGGTTGAACCGTTTTTGAGTTATCGCGGTCACCGACTTCAAAAAGTGATTATGAGACTATCGCATTATAAGTTTTTTTTCGCAACGATCGACTTTTTTCACTACTTCACGACTACATAAATGTACTACCGTTAACCGTCGCCACTATACACAATATGCTGCCTACATCTACTTGCCAAAAGTTGCCAGTAAGTTCGTAGGTACGAGGGAGCGTTTTTATATTCGAGGAATGGGGGAAATAGGGTGGAAATAAAAAATCCAAATCAAATTTCCTTTTCAATATATTCACCTGCAAGACGGATACATTTTGCGGATCTTTCAATTAATTTATTTATATCCTCATAAAAAAATGTTTTGTCTTTATCTTCAAAACACGTCGAAACTGCTTCTTTAACTTCATCGTCATTGGTAAATTTCCTACCCCGAAGCTCTTTTTTTTTCATTTTCAGGCTCATAATGATGAACCCAAGTTTCGTCTCCAGTAACAATTCGGGTCAATACACGATCCTTGTCTAAGAACAATGAAACCTCGTATTTATGAGTAGCTGAACTCATTACGACTACAATGAGCATAATCACCTCGCTTATCCCCTTCCGCGAATATACATAAAAAACGCACCCTCGTAAGCATTGTAGTACCGTGTTCACTCAACAAGTGGCACTGACTCGAACGAAAAGCCCCAAAAACGGACGTAACTCAGAAACTATTCATGAAATCGACTTCAAAATTTCAGGAGATAGTCGCACCACCCAAATGTGGAATGATCTACCTGAGCCTGTTTTTCCTCTACATTACGATTCAAAAAGATTCAAAAGCAACGTGTTTCGGTGTCTCCTTTCGAATTCTCTCCTATTTAGTATTTAGTATTTATTATCAATCTACGATCTCTCAATCAACAGATTGTTAAAAAGTAATATTCATTACAAAAATTCAATTATAACTTAATTAAGAAATGATTATTTTCCATTAGAATATTTTTAAATTGTTCTCTGCAAGCATCAACATCTTCATAGACTAAATTGAACAGCCTGACACAACGAGAGATAGGCTCACGTTGTCCATAAAAAGTTTCATGACACTTCATATAAAAGTGGCTTTGTTCTTAAAGACCTCGAAGGAGCATAAAAATAAATAAGAGAAAGGAAAACACAAGATAAACATTACGCTCCTCGCACTGTGTAATAAAACATTATAAAAGTATTGATAATCGCATGATGTGCGCATTCAAGAGAATCAATTAATTTTACGATTTAAGTAATTCCTATCAATCTTAGCACCTGACCAGCATAAAAAAGCATTTTTAGAGACTTCAACTGTTTTTATTCCAACGAAGAACATACCAAGTACTGACAACTTCGTCAACTTACTATGTACATACTTTCCGTGCGTTCTGAAACATTCTGAGTTGTATGTGAATGTTGAACTTTTGTATGTTAGTATTAAACTTTTCACACTTTTCCATTTAAATAAATGTCCCGTAAAGTCTGGCGTACCACTTGCAGTGATGATGGCTCCATCGTAAGAAGAGAATATCTGATAATACTTTGGCAGTGAACTCGAGACGCTTCATGGGTGTACATTACAACTACTGTGAGTTGAAACCTATGAGTGGTTAACACTGGAATGACACTGCCTCTTCGTACAAATCCTCAATCATCCGCACATAAGACTCTGGAACTTCTCACAGTCTAAGGGCCACCCATATCTCGTCATTGTTGTTTAGATTCCTTTCCAAAGTAAACCAAGACAGAATGAGTATCCTATTTTCAACCTTTTACAAAAAGCCATGACTGAGCAATTCTTGAAGCACAGCATTGTCTACTGAGGTTGCAAGCGGGTTTCTACCAAAAGTGGATCCGTTCTTATCCGCTCTTTTTTAGTTGCAAGAAAGGCCCCAAAAAAGAGCCACCTCCTATTTCCTTTGCAGGAGCACATATATCAGATTCAACTCGTATATGTTCGTATGCGAATAATTTTCCTGTTCTAAAAGCATCGCATTGATTAGGTAAACTATCACCTCAAACAAACTTGGAGATGAAATAAGTCAGTCATCTAAGGTTTCCAAGAATTTCAACACCGGAAACTAACCAAAAGCAATTCAAGACTGTTAAAAAAAAAAAAAAACAATGATAACGTAGCAAGTGATGTCTTTTTTAAATTGTAAATGTACAGTTGCGGTCAAAATAATAGTAGTGCGAGTAAAAGCATTGCACAGATTGGTATTTTTCGACTTTGTATTGCGTTGATAGTGAAAAACCGTTACACTTCAATTGTTTTATATGGTGGAAAAGGATCTCGTCAATATGTAAGAAGACCTCCTAACACCAAATATAATCCACGCTTTACAATCATAATGGTATGAGCATGTTTTTTCTTCTACGGAGTGGGACCCATAAACCGGATTGAAGGCATTATGGATCAGCATCTCTATGTTAGGATAATGCAGGAAGAAATGCTACCGTATACTGAAATTGAAATGCCACTGAAATGGGTCTTTCAGCAAGAAGCAATGGTTCCAGGAAAGTAGAGTAAATGTGATAGAGTGGCGCGCATAGTCTCCGGACCTTAATCCCATCGAAAACCTGTGGTGCGATGTAAAAAAATATGTATCTAGATTCAAACCAAGCAACAACACAGGCCTTTGGGAAGCTTTACAGCAATCATGGAGTTCGATAAGCAAGGAAGATGTGGAAAACTGATAAACTCTATTCAACGTCGTTGTACTGCTGTTATAGCTAACAAGGGAGATGTAACTAAATACTAATTAAAAGTACGAACAATAATACACATATGGTAATAAAAACTTTGATCTAATTTTTCGATTTCGTAACATTTCAAGGTAGATTTTCCTAATACTACTATTTTTTTTACCGCTGAATTTCAACATCTGTTCAATAAACTTGCAACTATCGGATAGTAATATTAAACTGATGTTTTTTTTTTTTGTAAATAAAAGCTTAAAACACCACTTTGAAAACCACGTTATTGGTTTTTTAAATTAGAACTTACTGATCAGTTTTTTTCAATTTTGTTGTTTCATAAGCTCTATACTAGGGTGGTCGTTATTTTCAAAAGTTGGATTTTTTTAATGAGTACCCTTTTTTCTTTTTTGATATTTTTTTTAATTGAATAGCTTATGTTTTAAGAACACTGTGCCAAGATTTCATGTGTATTGGAGCAAAATTGACAAAGTTACGAATACCTACTTCTATACTTATCGGTATAGCGTTTTCCTTGTAGTTTTTTAGTGTTCTAAACTTTAAATTTTTCGCACAACTCACTTTTTAAAAGTCGTTGCCCTTCATAACTCAAAACTGTTTCACCGATCCTTTTGAAATTTTGAACACTATTTCTGTAAATAATTTACAAGGTAGTGACGAAAAGCTTTTTCAAATTTGTTGATAATTCTTATTTTACAATAACAAATTAGCCGTTTTTCGCGCTTTTCCCTTCAAAGTGTTCCAAAACAGTGAAAAATTAAGATTTCGAAAAACCAGTTAGACATTATCTTGTAAAAACTATTATCTAACGAATGAACTTAGATTTTTTGATTTCCGATGATCCAGCCCCAAGTTATGAGGTGCACCGCAACTCGCCTTTTTTTCGAGGCACGTCCAAATAATTGCTGCCATTGCCGTATTTTTAAATATTTTTTTTGTAAAAATTTAACTCAGCATTCTTGAAATGCGAATTTTTAATGTGTAATTGGTTTTAATAAAGAAATTTGAACTGGTTTCTCACAAAAAATTCGCAAAAACATGCCTTTTTAACGAATTAATTAGTTTTAGATTTTCTTTCTTATGATGTAAATTTTTTTTTTTACAAGTCTAAAATCGGTACCTCCCATAAAGCCGATAAATTGATTTTTCGAAATTATGCTTCTGGCAAAATCTTAAACTTTTCATATTTTACCTTTAAAAAACTTGTTTTTAAAAAAAGTAAAAATTAAAAAACCATTTTTTAAACTGGTCCAACGATTTTGACTAAAATTTCAGCGTTCATATGTATTAGCAACTGAAAAAGAATGGAGGTTTCAGATTTAACCTTGAAACCTTTGAAATAATTAACTTAATTTTTTTTTTCAATATTTTGTTGATTTAATTCAGTTTTCATAACTAATGTGTAGTTGGCAAACCCGTACCAATACTAAAATTAAACCCTTTTTACAAGATTTTGATATCGCATTTAGTACACAATCGCAAGTTCGTGCGACTCAGTCGTGCCCTTTTTTTCTTGTCTTTTTTTTTTAATTGCATCTCAGAGACTAAGTCGCACGAAGCTTAGAGCAAGCTCATTTGTACGTACTTATCTACGCTCTTTATCATAAATGCAAGTGTTAGAGGTAAGAAAACTCTTGGCTTAATCTATCCGTCCTGAGTTTTTGTCGCACCCTGTATATTTATGTGTACTTAATATTGTGCGGCTCAGACTCTGTATACTTCATACCTCTGTGTGACTTAAGTTCTCATTCTTTCTGATTTCATTAGCACAAGTTTATCTAATCGCATATTTGTTTATTATTAAAACAAAGCTAAATAAGGTAAAAATTTTTAAATTTAATTTCAGCCACCAAAAACAACTGACGCCAAAGATGACGATGGCCCCTCCTCAAAAAAACACGCCGTCGACAAGAAACTCCAAGATAAGAAAAAAGAAAAGCTCATTAAAGAAAAGAAACGCATCCTTAAGCGATTATGAGGAGCACAAAATTAAAAAAAAAAAACACACAAATGCGGCGCATTCATTGCCAACCATAATATGATTTAATTGTCTAATAACAAGTTTTATTTTATCAACTTTTAATATTTATTCACGTTCATTATCCACAACCTGCAATTCCTATCACAGATTCAACCAAAAAAATAATTGCAAAAATGTTAGAATTAAATAACAACAACAACAACAAAATCAAATCGAAATACACAACTTTGTTGCGAATGAATATGTCTTGCGGGTACGTACGTTAATACCACAAAGAACTTTCATTGGTTCATACGTAGAAGAAACCAGCTCACATCACATTTTTAAGTTTTATTATTCGTGTGCGAACGTGTGCTGGTTTCGGATCCATTTTCTTAGGAGTCCATTGCCAACAAAGAAAGTAAACACTCGCTGTGTCCCAATGCCAGGCGCATTTGAGTCACCCACAAGTTCTTCAATGGTTTTTATGCATTCTTGATTCATGAAATAAAATTTAACAAAAAAAAAATCTTAAGGGGAGAACACATCATGTACAAATCTACTTTTAGTATAAAAGAAATCGACTATTAAATAGAAAATACAACTGGAAAACATATAAAAAAAACACAAAACTTAATAAATCGGGGGTAAATTAGAAATGAAACAAACAAAAAATTATATAATATAAGTGACATAGTTTGAAATGCAATAAAGAGTTACCAAAGCCAGCAAACAAAAAAAAATTATAAAACTGCTCTGGTGTAACAAAGATTTTTCTTATGTATAAGTTTAAAAAAAGGTTTTATTTACAAAACGCGCTATCTGCCGCAACTAAATCAATCACATTTAAAATTTAAAAGTAAGATTTTTCGAATGATAAATTCGTACATAAGTTTAAAAAGTAATTTAAAATAAGTTTGTAAAGTTCTCTCAAATTGCACGGCAAGTGCAAGAGGGATAATGATAATTGTGTGTGTCATTTTGTCATCTTAACAGAAAAATATATGTCCTCTCTAATTGCAATGGTTTTTCTTCCAATCGATTTTAAACTGAAAGTCTTGAATTTTTAAAAGCTAGTTTCTGGTGGGTTGGGAAAAAAATAGCCGCTGATTATGGAATGGAACCAAGAGGAATAGGAAAATAAGATAAAATTAATAGTTCTTATCTTAAACTCCCCCAACTATTAAAGGGGTAACTCTCACACTGTCAAATCAGGCTAAATATCTAGGTCTCATTTTTGACAAAAAACTGACCTGGAAAACCAATATTGAGGAAAGAGTAAATAAAGCCAACGTTGCACTCTTTTCCTGTAAAAAAGCCATTCTCCCCCCAAATCACCCATTGGCTGTTTACATCGGTAATTAGACCGACACTCACATACGGGGTGATTTTTTGGTGGACCGCACTAGACAAGATGATCAACTACAACAAGCTGGTCAAAGTTCAACGAACGGCTAGTCTGTGTATTAGTGGTGTACTGAGGACAACCCCATCGGACGCCCTCAATGTGCTACTAGATCTCACACCCCTAGATATCTTCAGCAAACAAGTCGCACCTAGCTCAGCTACTCAACTCAGAGCTACATCACAGTGGACCAATAATCAAATCGGCCACACTACCATTCTAGATAACTTTAGATTCTTACCGAATCAAACCGACTACACCACCCCCAAGTTGGTGTTTGACAATAATTTCCAAGTAACCATACCTTCAGAGAAGCTTGGGAAAATGGCGCTCTTTTGGAAAATGAAGCAATACACTTCTACACCGATGGTTCAAAAACCAGCGAAGGTGTGGGAAGTGGAATCTACTCAGAAAAACTGAATCTCAGTCTTTTCTTCCGCCTACCCGATCATTGTAGTGTGTTCCAAGCGGAAATTCTGGCGATTAAAGAGGTGCTGCCTTGGCTCAAAGAAAACGTCATATCCTCCACGGATATTCGGATCTTCTCAGACAGCCAAGCTGCCCTTAAATCTCTTGCCTCTGTCTCTACAAAATCCATCACGGTCCAAAGTTGCCAGATGTCTCTGAGGGAGATGTCAAATCAGTTTAACATTCACCTTTCATGGGTGCCAGGGCACAGGGACATACCAGGCAACTGTATGGCAGACGAACTAGCCAAAAAGGGCACGACCACTTCCCTACGCTCAGAATGGAACAACATAGGTGTACCTATCGCTACATGTAAACTCCTGCTTAGACAGGACGCTTCAAGGATAACAAACACTAGATGGACTGAGAGTAATACATGCCTTGCAACCAAAAAAGTTTGGCCGTGTGTGGACTCAAAACGATCAAAGAGTTTGTTGGCCCTGAACCGTCTGTGTCTAGGTTCTACCATAGGTGTTCTTACAGGACACTGTCTAATAGGGAGACACGCCAAAAGACTTGGTGTGTTTTCCAATGATTTCTGCAGAAGGTGCATGGACGAGGAGGAGGAGGAGACCGTTCATCACCTTCTTTGCTCATGCCCTGCACTGCTTCATAGGAGGAAGGCTCATCTCGGTGAATTCTTCTTCGATGATACTAGCGACCTAGCTTACATAGACCCTAAAATTCTTTCAAAATACATTAAAAGTTCCACGTGGTTCGACTAGCAGGTGATTAACCGGCTAGTACCGTAATGGAAGATTAATAAGTGATCAACTCGTTAATCTTACATCGGGTTTCTCAGATCAGTAGGTGATTAACTTGCTGATCTCTGTGGTATCACAATGGGCCCTTGCGGCCTAAGTGTGTTAGGCAATGTACTCATTGACTGACAGCCACTTCCACCTAACGTCCTAACCTAATCTATCTTAAACTGAAATATGTATGTATTTTATTAGCAATTGCCTCTTCCTATGTCATACCTGAAGTGTCTAATGGCGCGCAACCGTAAGGTCTAATTTTATATTTTATTATTCTTGGAAAGTTACGACATAAGCTTTTGTAATCTGGGAGCACCTCCAAAAACCCATTTTCATTTTGAAATTGATATTATTTTATGTGATGTGTAAAAAATCAAACACACGACCTAACAACGTAGAGTGAAAGTGGAGTGCAGGCGAGAGTAACGAGAAAACTAATTTCAAAATTGTGGTTTTCGAAGAACAAAATCAAAACGATTATTTTTAGATCGTAATTCTTACCTATGTTCTTAAGTGACAAGAAAGATAAGGGTGGCGGAGTGGTAGAGTGGTAATTCGGTATGCCGGGCCCATAGGTTCCTATCGAAGGCTGAATATCTTCATTTCTATTAGCGTCCCAGTTGCACGGCATCTTTGAGGTTTATAAATTAAATAATTACATCTACATTACTTTAAAGGTTAATTCGCTGGTGGTACTGCGGGCCGGTGATTGGGCTTAGTGTTACAGCTTAGCATTATTAACAAGCAATTGATCATTTTGTTTAGAAATGGCTATTGTTGACGTCGAATTGTAGTCTAGGCTCCTTTATACGGCGCTGACCTTTCTTTGACTTTCTTAGTGTTTGGATGTTAAGAGCTCCTGGTTTAGCTTATTCTGAACGGGTTTTTTGTCTCTGAAGTATATTCAGCTTTTATCGTTATGGGGGATCGTGAACGGATCTGCTGTGTTAAATTTGTATCAAATTTAACTTGATTTGTTCCGCATTCACTTTTCTATTGAGACAGAAGTAAACTCAACAATGCAAGTGCCAAAACAGTGTTATTTTATTTGGATATTTATTTCTGGATTTACATGCATCTGCCACTACAGAAGTGGAGGAAAGTAAAGCGGGACGGGTAAAGATTATAAAGCACAAAAAATAAAAAGAGAAACTAATAGAAGTATGGCTGCAGATACAAAATTAGCATTCGACATACTAGGTTCGTTCATTGAACATTCTCCAGGGTTGGCAAAGGTTTTCTTGGCAACCCTATAAGTTGTCTCCGCTAAATGTTTAGCACTTAACCAACAACTAAAAGCTATCCGGGTACTCTTATTCAACGTCCAAAATGAGTTACATGTGAGCAATTCTACCACTGCACATGTAAAAATCTGTCAAAATAAGTTTTTATAGATAATTTTGTGACAAAAATAAAACTAGGTATTGGTTTTTACCGATAAAAAGATAATTTTATAAGTTAATATTAATTTCTTCAACATTACTGTACTTGGTACCACTTAATTGTTTTACAGATTGGCATCACTGTTTTGTGCGTTTGACATTCGCAATTTGTCACCGCGCAGTTGTGATTTTCAAAAAAAATCAACTGTAAACAAAGCTTCTTTCATACATCTAATTCCGACTGATGTATTCAACCTTGACTTGATGAAATTGTAATATACATCCCCCAGCCCGTATTATTCAAAAATCAAAAGAAATACTCATGGATGACCTCAAGGAGATGCAAACAAAGGTCGAAATCAAAATTGCCGAATTGCGTCAGCAAGCGCACTTTGCTATTAACAAATACGATTACCATCACAAAAACGACGAAATTCAAATAATCGAACGCCAAAAAGATATTCTCATCCAAGCGGCCGGCACATACACACGATTCTTAAATGAAATGCAAAAGTTCAATAAAACACTCAACGATGCCAAAGATCTGAACGCCAATTTAGAAGAGTTGTTACAATCACAGCAGAATGAGGAGCATCCCAACGAAAAATCGCACAAGATGACGACAGCCGACTCAGTGTGTTCAAAGGACAAATTCAAGGACACCACTTCAAAAAAGCAACTTTTCCCACCCGCTTAGTTCAAGAAAAACATTTTCGTTGTTGTTCTTCTGTAGTGAAACTTGTAGTTAAACCATTTATTTAAAACTTTCAATGTCTTTTCTTTTCTATTTTCTTTGATTGAGGTTTATGGTTGTTTTCTTTTATTTTTAAATAAATACTTTAAATACATTTTTTTCTACGATTATCAAACAAGCAGCAGCGTTTCTTCTCTCTGTAAACCAAGTATGCATATAAATATAAACGCTGCTCATGAATAAAAACTAAAAATAATAAAACGTGTATTTTTTTTGTTTTTGTTTAAAAAAATTAAGTTCCACTTTTACAGCTTAATAACAGACTAACCAAAAGGTACTATACAACAAATCCAAATATTTAAAGTGAAATTACTTGATTATGCTCTAGAATATATAACATGATGTTTCTGTTTTGCTCCTCTTCTGATGTGCCCATCAGTAATTTTATAATTATGTACTATGCTCAACAAAAAAAAAATTTGATTTCTTCTCCATGCCAGTTAAGTGAGACCAGGTGTGTACGCCGCTGAAAGAGATTGATTTCTTCTTTGAACATCTAGTCGTCGTCTTCTCTGTCCTCTCGGCAGGCCACTGCCGCCACCAGGGCCGCACCTCGGCCAGAACCATCTTCGGAAAGCATAAGGTCAAAGTGGATGCCAGGCTTGATGAGTTTCTTAATTTTGTCCACCATTAGATTGTGAAATTTGGGATGGAAACGGTACACTGAGCCATCCACTCCGACAGTGACAAACGGTTCGTTCATCTTGTTGATCAAAGTTGCAATTCCGCAACTAACCAAGTGAGCGGCACGAGTTGACACACACTCACAAATAAATCGCACATCTTCGCAGTCCTCGTCTGTGGCATTGTTGAGACCAAGCTCTTCGAGCACCGCCCGGCAGTTTGTATAGACTCCCACTTCATCGGCTTCGATTTCTGAGACGTACTTTGTAAAGAATGTTCCACGAGTCATCAGAATGTTACACTCCTGTCCCTTGAAGAGCATGCCTGATTTGGCAAACTTCTCTAGCACCAGACGCACCAGCTCGCCCATATACATACCAGAAATCATTTTTTCAAAACATTGCTTACCCGGGTTAATACTGTGCTTATCCACGAAGTCATCGTATTCTGTTCGTACAAAGTCCAGAGCGCCATTGTCGCCGAAGGCTCCCCACTCGGTGTTGATTAGTACGTGGGATTTGGTATTGTCCGCTTGTCTATCAAAAAGTTCGGCTTCTTCCACTCGCTCCACATAGCAGGCATTACTTCCGGTTCCAACGATGAGGCCAATCTTGCAATTGTGGTTTTTCCAGGCACATGACATAAGAGTACCTGTGGTATCGTTGAGAATAGCACACACATCGATTTGCACATCACCCCGCCTCGCAATGGCATCCTTCAGCAGCTGTACAACGTCTTCATTGACTACTCCTTCGCAGTTGAAACCTTTCGTCCAGGTGACGAGCAGACCTTTGGTAAGGCCTAGTTGTTGCAGTGGAAAAGAAAATGTGAAACCCAAAGGCAGGCGTTCTTTGTAGACATCATGTTCGTTCATAAAATTCGACAAGCACTCAGCAATGTGATCAAACAGCTGTGTTCCAGATCCAATCATGATATGCTGTGGTATCGCATAGATACGGGACTCCATTTGAAAGTCACTCTCACCTTTTTCACCGAGATGAATCAGCAACACCCGGAAATTGGTTCCACCCAAATCGAGGGCCAAAAATTTGCCTCGTTCGTTTCCATTTGGCAGATCCTGCACATACGTCACAAAACACTTTACATTGGCGCGGTCGTGGGTGTCCTTTGACAGGCCACGTTTTATCTCGTGCAAAATGCGGTAGTTCAACTCCGTTATTTGCTCATCGGTAAGGATAAGCTCTTTGCAGTGCTCGCGAATCATTTTTGATTTTTCACTAAAGATCTTAACCGCTGCACCAGTTTTTGGCTTTTCTTTGCATTTGTACCTCTCTTTACATAAATCACTATTAATAGCAATTGTTTCAAATGCTGCACTTATCTCTTTATCCATTTTCTTTTTATGTGTGATGTTTTGCTCTTTTGCTGTTTTCTCGATTTTATGTTTTGAGTATTGCAACGACTATGGGTGTTTTTTCTTTGATTTCTTTTTCTTTGATAGATTTTAGAGCTAGCGTTTTGAAGGAACCTTGAAGGTCAAAATTGACAACTCACAAAACGACAGTAGAACACAAACGTGCTGGCGAGGGAGAGAGCACTACACTACCGTGTACGAGAAAGAATATATACGAAACTGTTATATACGCACGCAGGTGCATGAATGACACCATACAACAAATAAAAAATAAATTTGGTGATTTTCTTTTCGCGTAGTATTTAACTATGTATTTTTATACTTATAAATTTCTTTATTTGTTTTTATATTTCTATTTCTTCGGTTGCTCTCCCTCGTTTGTGTTTTTTCCGTTTTGCGTGTATATACACACGTCCAGCTAGTAAGAAGGGCGAGAGCCAATTGTCATAACCGTCAAGAGACTGTTCCGTTGTATCTTGTATCGTTTTTTTTTTTGCCAGCGAACCACAACCAGAGATGACAAAAATCTTCTCCAGTTATATCACTTGAAAAACTGGTTTACACGGAATAAAGAAGGAAGACTTAAACAACTACGCGGCAACACGCAACATTAGTTTAAGCACGTGGTACGTTCCTACAACTCGAGATTAGGCTTTTATTTATTTATATTTTTAATCTGTGCTTGTGCTCTGACGACGCGAGATGAACAATCCCAATGCCAACGTATCTCTATTTCAGGGGGATGAACTCTGTGTTCTGTGACGTGCCCACTTTTGACCTACTTATCTTGGAGGCAAAGCTATGTATATACAAAGTTTTCTCTCTTCTCCCTCCCTCAATTTATTGAAGATGCAAAAAATGTTGATAATTGTGAGAAGTGGCTTGATTAGTAAACTTATAGCCTATTCGGTGGGGTGTTGATAACCAGTTATGTATGGAATGCAAATGTAAAAACGAATTTCAAAGACGCATAAATTATCTGAAATCCTCTTGCCTGGCGAGAGTGAGAAATAATCGAGAGTTTTTTTCAACTTCACTCTCCTATACATTATTGATTGAATTGTATACATAGCACATGCCTTCGTTTGTGTATCGCTTTTTGAGTACAGCCACAAGATTACAAGCACGTAAGCACTTTGTAAATGAATCTTACACCTACCTACCGGATGTCCCCTCTTAAATGGCGGGTTAACGGTTTTTTCTTCTTTTTTTTGCATTTTAGGCAGATAGAAAAAAACTACAAACTTGCCACGCTTCATAGCAATTCTTGATAAGAGAGCTTGTATGTTTCATTGTTTTCATAACTTATCAGTAGCATTTATATTTAGCATCAGGAATCTTGCTCCGAATTGATTAACACGGAAGATGCGAAAAAACAGCTAACTTAGACGACGGTAATTATCATATACCCGCAAATATATTTAAATATCATGGCCTTGACGAGCGTCAAGTCAAGCCCACGCAGTTTCTTGTTTTTTTGTGATTCATTTGTGAATGCATAACATTTGCGCGATTATTATAAAACGTTTTGTAATTGCGTTGTCAAATGGAGGCATTAGTCTTTGTTAACTTTTCGCTCTGCGGTTTCCTTTACCATGTAATTCACCGCAATTGCAATTTGCATGAAAGTAATATTTATGACTGTGACTGATCTAGACACTTCTGCTGAGAAAATTTCAATAACTATAAATATAGGTACAATACAGTAAATGTTCTAAGGGGGAAGTACCTACTGGGGTATCAATTTGGATTGTAATTAAAACTACTTCATGCATAGCATAGTGCAAGATGAATAGTAATTTCGTATCGGCATTCTAGAAAACTTGATATTTTCTTGTATTGTTATTTATACTTGTATGATAAGTGTTTGATCGGTGTATGAGTTTGAATAGATGATGTGACTCTTTAAAGAGGATTTTTTTGGGTGGATGTTATGCAAATATTGTTAGTTTAGCATTGTATGTGTTGAATTCTAATGAAACAATTTTTTTCAGCGAACATGCTTTTTATTATTTAATTAAATATCAAGAGAAAAAATTTGATGTATACAAGTTTAGATTGTCGTATAATTTGAAATATTTTAGGGCATAATCATCCGTACAAGAATGTCAAAATAACTGCTATCTATTGATACTACACCTACCCACCCAATTCAAATGACAGTGTTTTCTTTTATCTACTCAGTTGGTATGACTTGAGTTTTTGTTGAATAGGTATCTCTTATCAATTTGTGTAGGTAACTAGGTAGGTATATTGCTTTCTAGACAGTATAAGTTATTTAAAAAATGTTCGCTTTAGAAAACGAGCCTTTTCTATCTATCAATTGCATTGTCTCACTTTTGTGTGTTTGCTAATACCTACAATTACCCACCTTTTTGCGACGCACTTATAATCAAGTACCTACCTATTTGTTGAACCACACCATACCTCAATCAAAATGCAAATTATTTCGTCCATTTGTGCTTTTAAAACACTTGTTCCAATTTTGGTGTTTAGTGACTGGCAAGTGGCAACAAAAAAAAAACAAGTTTGTTGTTTGTTATCTAGAGCCAAAATACCTAGACATATTCTTTCACGATTTTCATGTTTTATTCGTAATTATTTTAATCTAGTTTTACTCATAGCTTTTTATGATAAGTATGTTTCCGGTCTGTGATTTTTGTTCGAAAAATGATAAGCAGTTTCATAAAAGTACGTCGAAAGCTATTTATAAAAATAATTTCTATGAGCTGATTAGTGACACCACAAAGTCGCTTTTTCCATAGGTTTGACTAGACGAAGAACTAGTTTTAAGAGCAATATTTCCTCCTGCTCTTATATGTAGCTCATAAAAAATATTGCTTGAGGAAACTATTCTTCTTTTAGTTAGTTTAGTTGATTTATTTAGTAGAACTCTGCAATTCAATTTTACAATTTAAAATTTAAAATAAGTATGTATATTAGACTGATTCAAAATAAGGGACTATTTTTTTCGACACAATTCCATTTATACCTCCGAGGAGGTGCAGAAAGATGCCTGTTAAAAGGAGAGCTCTAAATATTACTATTTAGATTATTAAATCGCAGATTTCTATTTCCCTTTGAAATAACATTGGAAAAAAATTTTTAAACTTTGGAATTTTATATTTCGTTCTAGAAGAAAAGTGCCAGGATGAACGATACATATTTTCATAGAAAATAAGTTGCTCTACAAAAAAGATTTGTTATCATTTTTCGACAAACTCACTCCTTCAAAAGTTATTCAAGGTTAAAATTTAATTTAGAGTAAATTAATTTTTTTTTTTTTTGATTTCTGCCAAATTTTAGTTTTTCATCTATCACTACTCCTTAGATACTTAATATACATTTTTGTTGTTGATATCAAGCTTCAATGCAACACTACAATTCAGAGCCATACATTTAGATATTGCCACGTTAAACTTTATTTTGTTTGCCTAATGCCATTCGTGTTTATTCAAGGGTGTCGCCTTTCGCGAGGAACTAGCAAGTCTTCCGTTATTAAATTCATTGCCATGAAAAGCGCTTTCTCAATTAGCCGTTCGGAACCGACAAAAAATTGTAGGTCCCCTCCATTCCCTCACAAGGCATGGAATGCGCCTTGTCCAGGGGCTCCTCACTCAGTTGCGCCACCCTATTTATTTATTTTATTTATTGTATTTATTTATGCCATTCGTTCACTCTGTTAAGATAATCTTGGACTAGTTTCACGCAGTCGCGTCTTCTCCATTTTCTCAACGAATAAATTGAAGTGCTACGTCTGCAAAAAGTACTATTTGTGAATGTCGAAGCACTTCCTTAATGCCGTTTATGTATACATATATATCGATCCTTGAGGAACTTCATGTTTTGTCTCAGCGCTTTTACAAAGTATCCCATCTACTGATTTTCTTTGATTTTTTTTCGACAGGTACGTTGTTGTTTTCTTTTCCTCTCACGCCATAAGCACTTAGTTTTTCAAGAAGTATTATTCTAACGATTGTTTCAATTAAAAAGCTCTTTTGAAATCGAGAAAACCGGCAAAAACTCACTTTTAGTACCGACTCACACGAATGTTTTCTTCGAAATCCCGACTGATTCTCAATGAACAAATTATTGAATTCGAAATAATTTTCTAGTTGAGAGTGAAGTATTTTTTCAATAACCTTTTCGTTAACAGGAAGAGCGATATTTGGGGCGACAATTGATTCTTTCTATGTTTCGGGGAACCATCCGTTAAATCATTGAGTGATTTAGCATGTATTTTATGTCGGATACACTGCCTTTTTTCATTCCAAACATGTCACTAATAATGACTCTCCACATTGATTTTTGATCACCACCCTTAGCAATTTGTTGTTTGCTGTTTGTATTTTTAGATTTGGCAATCTTCGCTTTAGACATATTCCTGCACTCTCTGTATCTGTTTCAAAATTCAATTAGACATTTGGGAAACATCTTTAAGAAGAAGAACCATGCTGTTTGTCACTTTGGTCAATTCATCACTAAAAATTTTTTCTTCTTTCTTGTGGGTTACAATTGTTAAAGATCATTTTGCTCCTTCATAGTTGGTTAATAGATGCTTTGTTATAGTCCCTGTCCACACGTGTTATTCCAATAACGTTATATCGGTCGTTTCTGGGCAAAAGGGGTGAGGAAGAAAGAGGCTGAATGCGCAAAACGAAATCAGATTTATCTGCCTAAGCAGTATACACTTGGCGTGTCCAGACGGGTTATACTCATAACGTTATGATTTTTTCAATACACTTTCCAACACAAAATGGAGAACTTGTGCGACGAATTATAACAACGTGTAGACACCTAGCGTTAACAGCATAACGTTATTGAAATAACCCGTCTGGACAGGCACATAAAGAATAACAGGGGTTACATGTATTTACGCCTTTAAAGTAACTTCATAGGTCCTTACTGCAAATTGAGATGCGAAATTTTTAATGTGAATATATCTAGCTGTAAGTAAAATCAAAATGTCTGAAAAACGAATTTGAACGACAAAGTGAAAGCCAGCAACAACAGACCGTCCAACATCCACAGGAAAAATAAAAGAAGTAAAAAAAAAAATGTTCGATTCATCCAAAAAGGCATAAGGTATAAGGATATTCTAGAAAGCGTGCCGATAGGTTCTTATGTGCACCCAATTTATTTCAGTCTAAGGAACTAAACATAACTTAATAATTACAAAGACAAAAAAAAAGTCCTGAAATCATATTTTCCAACAACAAACACCACATGAAACGTTCATACCCACACCGAATTCCACTTTTGATGTTTTGGTATGTATATAGTTTTTTCAAACAGTGAATCACAAACTAAATTCAGACTGATTGCCATTTCATGCTCGGGCTCTGTCTAGTTCATTGATTTTTTTTTTTTGCTGTTGGATGGATCAATATTAATAAATATGAGTTGATACCAAAACGTAAGCAAACCAATTCAAAAAGCGTATGTCTGTACATTATTTTAAAAACCAAGTTTGTGGTAAGGCCGTCAATCATCGCATTTATCAACCTATATGGTATAAGCTCTCTTCGATACCCGTGTCTCTTATATGTACCTGTTTGAACGATTCAGATATATTCCAGCAGCTTGATGCCGAACACAAAAAAATGATGAAAATATTCCAAAAACTCTCCGATGCCTTCAGATAACTTTTTGGTAGAAATATGGCCTTTTGCCTCTCTGCTAAGTGTATAAAATATAAATAGCACCAAAAAACTCTCTGGATAAAATGATTGAACGCCTCCAAGGAGAAACGTAGGAAAAGCCATCTGGCAGTTTATGTTTGCGTTTGTTAAATGTTTTTTGTCGATTTCATCACAAGTTTATGTTTTCATCATTTGTATGAGCGTATTAAAAGTTATAACTACTATTTAATATTTATCGCAAGAAATAGCAATTTTTGGATTCTTTAATTTTGTCAGTATGTATCTAGAAAACGACGATCTTCTTCTTCTTCTTATTCATTTCCGGCGTTACGAGTAGTGATCTTGAAGCGATCACAACTCTCCCACTTTTCCGCTTCACACTAGTGATCCGCCTGTGGGGTACGCCGCGTTGACCTCAGAAAGCGTCGGCAAGCCTCCCGGTTTTGGATTGTTTCATGTCTGAGGCCAACCAAATGCTGCTGTTTTTGCATTTGCTTGTACCAGGTGTGTTTTGGCCTGCCTTTTCTTTTTCGTCGCGAATTTGTTGAAACGTTGTACGATATTGCCTTTTGGACGGGGTTCTGCGGATCTCTCCTTTGAACATGACAATACCAACTGAGCCGGTCGTGCTGAATTTTGTCCAAGATGGTACTTTTGACATGAAGGCTTCCACGGATCTTAGTACTTCTAATTCGATCAAGCTTTGTTACTCCTGCTGTCATCCGAAGCATCTTCATTTCGGCTGCCGTCAATTTGCTCTCATACCTTTTGTACATTGTCCAACATTGTGAACCGTATGTCAGAGCTGGACGGACAACTGCTGTGTAGAGTCTTCCCTTCAACTTAGGGGGCATTTTTCGATCACAAAAGATAGCGGAGTTTTCTCGCCACTTCATCCACCCTACGCTTACTCGATGATTGATGTCGTCATCACAAGTTGCTTCACTATTGATCATAGATCCCAGATATTTAAACTTTTCACACTTGGGAAGCACATTTCCATTCAAATAAATGTCTGGAATAGGCTTGTCTGGATCAGAAAAAGGGCAGCACAGGTATTCAGTCTTTTTAGCGCTAATACGGTACCCATTTCCTTCCAGAACATCAATCCAAACGTCAAGTGCTCGTTGCAGGGATGTAGGATCCTCGCTTATGATGGCTCCATCGTCAGCAAAGAATAATTGTTGTACTTTATTGTCCGTTACTTTTCTTTCGAGCAAATAATCCAGAACAGCAATAAAGAGCAGTGGACTCAAGACACTTCCCTAATGTTATTTGGAATTCTTCGGTGACTCCAGCTGGGCATCTCACTTTTGTAACTGCTCCCTCGTACATGTCCATAATTATTCGCACATAGGCTTCAGGAACTCCTCAGTGTCTGAGGGCCACCCATATCAGATCTCGTGGATGTCGATCGAATGCTTTTTCGAAGTCAACCAACACAATATGCAAATCCTCTAAGGCATCTCGGTGTTTTTCCATAATGATCCTTATGCTTTGGATTGCGTCTGTAGTTGACTTACCCGCGACAAACCCGCATTGGTCATCAGACAGCCTTATTATTTTCCGCAGTCGGCTATCCAAAACCCGCTCAACGATCTTCATAGTGTGGGACATCAACTTGATCGAACGATAGTTGTCACAGCTTCTGGTATCTCCCTTTCCCTTGTACATTGGAAGAAGAAAACTTCCCTCCATTGATTAGGCAAACTGTCACCTCTTACAAGTTTGGAGATGAGAATCGTGAGCCATCTTAACCCGATATCTCCCGTATTTTTCCAAAACTCATATGGTACCTCGCCTGGCCCAATCGCTTTGCTTTTTTTGGAGTTCTTAACTGCCTCCCTAAGTTCTTCGACTGTGACGTCGGATACTTCCGTAAAGTTAGGTGCAGCTGTTGGAAAGTGGCGCCGAGGAAACTGTTCATTCAAAAGATCATCACAATACTGTCGCCACCTGTGAAGAATTTTGTCGTCATCCACAAGTAGCACTCCTTGAGCATCATTGATGAACTTCGGCGAACGAATCTCCTGCGCATTTCTCCTTCTCTGAGCGGCTATTTTGAAAATGGTTGCTCCCTTATTCAAGTTGCTTTGTCTTAGCTCTTGGATTGCCTGATTTGCTTCAGCAGCTGGCTCGATACAGGCCCTCCGTGCTTTTTGCTTAAAGTTGGGCGCACTTTTTCTTCTTTCTTTCTTTCTATCTAGAAAACGACGATGAATCAAGTAAATGTGGCGCAACCGAGAGGGGAGATCCGGGGCCCTGCGTATTTCTTGCAACCATGTCTGGTGAGGAAATGGAGGGAGCTGCTGCAATTTTCTTTTCGGGAAAGCATGAAAATGAATTCATTATCGGAGGATCTGTCAATTTCTCGCGAAAGACGACTTTTGAAAACTTTTTAGCTATGCAATCGTTTGGTGAGATTTAATTGTTTCCATCGTTTTATCTCATAGCAGTGAAACGACGCTCGTCCATATGTCGTGCCTGGCGAAGAAAGAATCGTTGTGCAAACTCTTACCGAAAAATCATCGGGCTTTCTTTTTTGTGCTTTTCGTAATTTTTTTTTTTGTCTTTTTGGAAGTAACTAAACAAAATAAAGTGGTACCCGTGGTGTAATGGATAGCATGTCCGCTTGTTAATCCTGAGGTTTGATTTCGAGTCCCAACAAAGCCAAAAATGTTTTTTCCACAGGTATCGCCTTTCGCGAGGTATTGGCAAGTCCTCCGTTAGTATTCATTGCCATGAAAATCGCTTTCTTGATTAGCCGTTCGGAACCGGCAGAAAATTGTAGGTCCCTTCCATTCCCTCACAAGGCTTGGTTGTGAGAAATGCGCTAAGCCCAGGGGCTCCTCGCTCTGTTGTGCCACCCTATTTATTTTATTTATTTTTTAACAAAATAAAGAAGTCGAATTGCGATAACTGCAACACCCAAATATCGGGTCGTTTTTTGAGCGATCGTTTTTTCAAATAGAGATAAAACTGACATTTTGTGGTTAGATTGGCCAACTCTAATGTCATTTATGTTTACTTTGGTTTGCAATTTTATTATAAATAGGTTAGCAAAAGGACAACACTTGGAAATCGTTCAAATTTATTTCGAAAATAATGGTTCAGTTTGCAAAGCTTACCGCAAGCTCCGTCCATTTTATGGTCGACATAATTGTTCATAGACCGCTTTCGCCCTACGTTTATTTTATGTGATAATAGGCATCCGCAGAGACGTCAAACAGTGCGCACATATATGAAACAATTGCCGCTGTAGAGCAAAGTGTTGAAGAGGACACGAATGAACCGATTCGCCCCCGTGCTCAGCAATTGGAGCTTTGTCCATCAACTTTATGGAAGATTTTACGCAAAAATCTTGGCTTACGATCATAAAAGATTTTTCTTGTGCAAGAATTAAAGCCGTGAGACCATGCAATGCGTAGTGATTTTGATGTTACATTACGTAACTTTTTTGCATTTAGGAACGACCAATGTCAACAGATGTTACATAGCGTAACATCAAAATCAAAAGGAACGCATTACAAGGGTTCTATATTGATGCCGAAAAAATATATTCTATTTCGTTCCCGCACAGTTGACTGGTTGCTGATACTATGATACGAAAGTTCACTGTGGCGTATGCGCAACAAAAATTTTTTTTTTCAAATCTGAGCCCCGACATGGTGCGTGCTTTGTTAAATAATGGATTATATTTTTTGTGGGACAGATAATGGGAACTTGTTACATGAGGAAAATACCCTTATGCCAAAAATACGAAAACGATGTATTTGTGGAAGGATAATTACATACAACATAAGTATGTAATTGAATATAACAGAATACACACCATCGAAATTTTCTTAGTTCATAATATTAGTTATAGGTTGAAATATAATTACATTTCATCTTAAGACCGAAAGGCATTAGAATTGAGTTATTGAGTAATTTAGAGTAACCGCCTAGGGTCAGTAAGTTGATTTAGGTATTATGTAAGCTAGTTTCAACATTTTTGTTAGCAAGTAAGTGTGTAGATAGAAGTGATAAAAAATAAAAATGAATTTAAAACTAAAAAAAAAAATATACACCATCGAAAGACTTTAGTATGCTACAACTGCATTGCGCTCGAAGTTTTAATTAAAATTGATAAGTGTTCAAAGAGACGGTAGGCGATATGAAAGCTAATGCCACTCTGAAATGTCACACATATGGAGTCTAGGTCTAGACAACTCCCATATTTATAGAGATGAACCACGTGTGTATAAAGATTACTTAAACGTAGTTTCCAGATCACGTTTCTGCTTTTGTATAGCCATATCTCTTATAGGCCTGTCGTTTACTAAGTCACCGTCGGTCGTGTGCATTCATTTATTCAACTCTAATTTACGGTGTGGAGTTCATTGCTCAACGTGTTGTTCAAAAGGTGTGTGGGAAATGTTTGAGCTCGTTTTGCGTGTAGGCCAATGTAGACCATCGATGTGTTTTGTGTAGTCTCAACATGAATTTTCCTTCAAATAAAGAGAATCTAGAGATACTCTTAATGGGTAAAGGGTGTGTTTTTAGGCGTGTGGT
The DNA here is from genome assembly GCA_914767635.1 of Melanostoma mellinum. Classification (NCBI taxonomy): domain Eukaryota; kingdom Metazoa; phylum Arthropoda; class Insecta; order Diptera; family Syrphidae; genus Melanostoma; species Melanostoma mellinum. The sequence continues at coordinate 9,933,992 of OU612059.1, forward strand.
TTCCAACACATTGTTAGTTGGGACGCCAGTTCTTTTTTCAGAGTTGGTCTTTTTAGCAGCTGTCTCTTGGTTTATGTTACTTTGTTTGCCATTTCATCAAATATCTCGACTTGAAATCACTGTTAACACCAATTTTCACATAACCGCTGGACTACGCACCTAAGCTCGAGACTATTTGAGCTTTAGAAGAAAATATCTGGAGTGTCATTGCTGACATACGGCCCAAATACTGCAATAAGTCGTCGAAAATTGAGCCACTCTAGTGGCTTTATTTGACCAAGGCGCGGTGCCATTGCCCCAAAACTATTTTGAAAACATAATAATAAAGCTTAATTTTTTTTATTAAGTGAAATATGAGCGTTTTATTTCTTCTTGAAAACCACACGTCTATGAATTGTTAAAAAAAAACCTGGGTTTTCCAGTTCTCAAAAAACGCTAAGCCATAAAATCACCACACATCCGTGTCATTTGAATAAAAATACATGTCATATGACAGCACTCAACTCGCCACAGCAAAAACCTAGGGCGAGTTGAGGGAAAACACCGCACCGGTCTACCCTAAGGCCCAAAAAACACTCAATTTGACATTCATGGCGGCTTTAGGTTCCTCAAAAAACTTTGTGGATACCCCAGCTTAAACGAACATTGTTTATTAATTTCAGTTTTCAAAAAATGTTTGAAATCCGAAAATAAAGTGGCGTTAGCAATTTCACTGACACAACTTTATATTCAGCTGAATGCGTGTATCACAGTTAGATCTCGTGTTATAAAAGCACCAATGTAGACAAATGGAAGTTGCAGGGCAACAGAAGTGATGGTTTTCACTCTTGTTCTTTATTCCCCAATGCTCTTCTCCAAACCTCCATATATCGATTAAAAGAAAACATGCAATCGTTTGTATAACAGTTGAAAACAAAGCGCTGACAAATCTCTCAACTCTAGTCGATTAAATCGTCGATTTTCCCCTTCAGATGATAACAACTGTCAGTTTGATTTGACGCAATTCCTATTCTACATTTTTTGTGCTTAAAGTTTTTGGTTTTCTAGCATACATTTGATTTTAAATGGCTAAAGTAATTCCAGGCATATCTCGACTATCAAAATCAATAATACGAGTACTAGGATGTAATCCCGGACCGATGACATTGCAAGGAACAAATACTTATTTGCTAGGAACCGGCCCAAAGTATGTGCACAGTGTCAATTCAATTTGAAAACATTACAAAGGTCATTACTTGTTTGCTTTAAAACAGACGAATTCTTATCGATACTGGTGATGAAGATGTTCCAGAATATGTAAACAACCTAAAAACAGTTTTGGACGAGGAGAAAGCTTCAATAAGCACTGTTATATTGACACACTGGCATCACGACCATGTTGGAGGAGTGAAAGATGTACTAAAACTTTCCCAAGGTAATAAATTGATTATTATATAGATTCGAGGTTTAAATGGGAACCCTCGATTATTTCAAAACATATGTTTTTAGAAATATGATCAGTCACCGTCTGACATTCAAGCCGTAAACTTGTTACTCAGATTCGCTCCTTCTATTTACTTAAACCGCACCGTTACTCAATAACCACTTACTACATTATTTTGTGCCATCTCGCTTTCGCAAAAATACAAACATATACAGTGTGACCAAGTGTGTTAGAAATCATGGCCCCACCTACCTAGACATCGGAAACTCATTGCAAATAAATACATCCCTTACTGACCCAAAGTTTATAACCATTGCCTCAACTGATGAAAAAATACCATTGTCTTCTTTAAGCATATTTCTACTTAAAAAAGCCATTGACGGCATAAGTACCGCCTACGAAAACATAACGGAATTACGCGACGGTAGCCTTCTTCTTCTTGTAAAATCGTCAAAAATAGCTAATCTTTTCCTCGCACAAAAAAATCTCGCTAACATGTGTCCAATCTCGGTTAAACTTCATTCAAACCTAAACTCTAGCAAAGGAACAGCATACGCCCCATGCCTTATTAACGTGCCAGAATCAGAAATAATCAACGAAATGAAATTCCAAGGCGTAATCGATGTTTTTAAGTTCAAAAAAACAACTCCCGACAACAACCTAAGAGCTACCGGTCTAGTTCTATTTACTTTTGATCGTTTCCGCCCTCCCTCCGCTGTAAATATAGGCTGGTATAACGTCAAAGTGGAAGAATACTTCCCCAACCCAATGCGCTGCCGCAAATGCCAACTCATCGGACACACCGCCAAAAGGTGCACATCATCCGAGTCCTGTGAAACATGCAACCTACCACCACACCAGCCACAAAACTGCACGCGCATTTTGTGCGCGAACTGCTCCGAAAATCACCCATCGTCCTCCAAAAATTGCAAAGAATTTATCAAAGCCAAAGAAATCCTCAAAATTAAAACAATTCAAAAATGCTCTATGGCAGATGCAAAAAAAATATATAAGGAAAAAAATCCAGCCCCCCTCCTCACAACTACATACTCCTCAGCTGCACAAAGCTTATCGACGGCCAACAAAGAAACAGTTTCAACATCTGTATTAAGTTCAGCCTGCCCACCACCTCAACCCTCCCCCACCACTTCTTCAGCTGCCTTAAAAAACAACACTTCCAGTTCAGTTACTCGCAATCAAATCACCACAATAACCGGTCTTCCTTCAACAACAAACATCGATAAAAACACACCAACAATATCAGCTCACGTCGAACAAAACACCTCTTCAGTTATACCTCTCCCCTCCAAAACGAAAGAAATAGAACATAATTTAACAAGCAACAAAAAAACGAGCGCACATACAAGCTCTCTCCCGCTCACTCACTCAGATGAAACCCTTCAAACTCATACAGCAACTAGCTATTCATCTCCTTTAACAAAATTAACAAAAAATCTCCTCTCACAAAATAATTACTACGTCAACAACAACCACATGGATCAAGATCAAGATGATGATGAATCAATATAAAATTAAACCTCTCAACCAAAACAACGACTCTGCGGTGGGGATACCGAATCAGGGGGGCATTACTTGGTGCCCCCCTGCTCCTGTATCCATACCGCGGAGTCAATATAACCGTATACAAAAAAACAACACCGTCACTACACCCACACAAAATAATATTCACCGCAACAAAACTAACCAGCTACGTTCAGTTAATCAAAGTCTCACTGTACTTCAGTGGAACCTTAATGGCTACCTGAATAACCTACATGAATTACAAATACTAATGAAAGAAATACAACCAAAAGTAATTTGCCTACAAGAAACCCACATCGCCGCCGGCTGCTATCTTTTTCCACCTAAACAATTTTCTTCTTACTTTCACAATATTGGTTGCGTATCAAGCTCTAAACAAGGAGTTGGAATCCTCATCCATAACTCAATCCCACATTCTAGCATCACAATCAACTCACGAATATTAGCATTAGGTGTCAAAATTAATTTAAACACGCCACTTACAATTATTTCGATCTATATACATCCCGAACAACCCTTTTCAACAAAAGACCTTGAAGATGTTATCAATGGTATTGACAATCCTGTCCTAATTACGGGGGATTTTAATGCTTGGAGTCCATCCTGGGGCTCAGATAAACTAAACAAACGGGGCAAAACAATCGAGCATTTTATTGCTAACTCTGGGTTAGCATTACTCAATGACGGTCGTGCAACACATTTCTCCACCCACAAAACGTTCACACACATCGACCTATCACTTATTTCACCCGCTCTTCTCAACAAAACAACATGGGACATATCCAACAACCTCCACGGCAGCGATCATTTCCCGATTTTCATTAACCTTACTACCAGCAACGACAGTCAGCAACTAAAAAAACCAATAAAGTTTATCCTCAACAAGGCCAACTGGGATCTATTTAGATCTACGGTTTCTTCTGGATTGCTTGCAAGAGATACTTCTGGGAACATAAACAAAGAATCTGCCTTGATCCTCAAAACAATACGCACTGCAGCAAATATATCCATTCCCCAAACTAGCAACAAAAGCCGCAAAAAGACAACTCCTTGGTGGAACAAGGAAATAAGTTCTCTGCGTATGCAAAAGCAGAAAGCCTGGTATAACTTTAAAAACTCTCCTACCGATCCAAACCTAATTCTGTACCGTAAATTAAATGCAAAATTTCGAAAAACAGTGAAAGCTGAAAAAATATCATGTTTTGAAAAATTTACGTCAAATATAAACCCTAACTCAACTCCACAAAAACTTTGGGCTGATATAAAATCACTAACAGGTACATATATCCCACACAAAATAGAGATTATAAAAACAGGAACCACGGTGCTGACATGCCCTGGTAAAATTGTTAAACACTTTGCCAAAACATGGGAACAATCTTCGGACGACTCCAATTTCACATCGAATTTCATCAACCAAAAGTTAAAAATATTCAACAATTCGAACATATCTTTTGATCCAAGTCCTGCAGCAATCAGCATTGAATCCGACATTAAGATGTCAGAACTCATTTCATGCCTACATACCGCAAAAGGCAAAACACCTGGTTTCGACCGTATTTCATTCACTATGTTAAAAAATTGCCCGCAGACTTTAAAAACACGTCTTCTTAAACTATACAACACCATCTTTGAAACAGGAATCATTCCGCAAGCATGGAAAGCCGCAAGCATCATTCCACTTCGTAAACCAAATGGAGATTCTACTTCAACCGCCGGTTATCGCCCTATATCCCTCCTTCCATGTACAGGGAAAATTTTGGAAAAAATAATAACTAAACGTTTATTTTGGTTCCTCTTTAAAGACAACCTAGTGGACTACCGACAAGTTGCATTTAATAGAGGAAAATCTACGCTAGACGCACTTCTCCATATCGACCATTTTGCATGCTCTGCATTGTCTGAGCGAAAACATGCCACCATCCTAAGCCTCGACTTTCAGCATGCCTTTGATAGAATCGGGGCACATGTTGTCCTGAATCAACTATTAAAATGGAATATCGGACCAAAAACATTCAATTACATAAAAGCTTTTCTATCAAACAGAAATTTCCGAATCAAATATTGCAACGTATACTCCAATCTGCACAAATTAAAAAATGGTATTCCCCAAGGATCACCTCTATCGGTGGTCCTATTTATCATAGCTTTCAACGAAGTCAGCAACATCATAAACAATTTCCATAAAGTTGAACATTCTATTTACGCCGACGACTTAATTATCATCTCCAAAAATCAAAACCTAGAAGAATTGAGTTACATCCTATCTGGTATTATAGGAGCTCTTCTTCAATGGAGTAACTATTCGGGGTCAAAAAATTTCATATCAAAAATCTGAAATACTACATATATGCAGGAAACACAACTGTCCAAAAACCATCGAAGTGAGTTTAAACAATAGCCCAATAAAAAACGTTAATTCTTTGAAGATCCTCGGTATAATATTTGATTCAAAATTAAACTTTAAAAATCACTGCATTCATCTAAGAAAAAGTTTGACTACCAGGGTTAACATAATTAAATACCTTAGCTCGAAAAACAGTCATGCAAACATTAACACTCTCATAAATCTTACCAAATCCATTGTGTTATCAAAAATCGACTATGGCCTACCTATTTATGGTAAATGCTCCAAATCATCTTTGAGACTTGTCACTACACCATACCATACGGCCACCAGAAGTTGCTTGAGAGCCATACGTACAACACCAATTATGAATATACTTACCGAAACTGGACTTCCCAATTTAGCCGATAGAATAGATTTTCTTACCTCAAAAATCATTACAAAAATCAACTCTATGCATAAAACATCCATACACCCAGAAGTAAAAAAGCTTTTAAATCGGAAAAAACAACATAAAAAACAATCAACACTATGCACAGCAATTACGTTCGCAAAAAATTTAGAGATACCCATCTCCCTTCGAAACCACACAAGAATCAGCCAACCACCCTGGAAACTACCTAGCAACACCATAAACACAGATCTTTGCACATATCCAAAGAACTCAACCACTGACAATATTTACAAGACCCTGGTGTTCGAAATTTTCGAGAAATACAAATCGCTGGAATGGAAACTTATATTCACAGACGCATCCAAATCTGACAAATACACCTCCTTTGCTGTAGTCAACGAAAACGGTTCCGTTGTTTCAAAAGGACTCCTACCAACTTATACATCAACCTTCACTGCCGAAGCGTTTGCTATTTACAAAGCAATAACACTATCGCAAAAAAATAAAACGGTTATATTTTCTGACAGCCTTTCTACACTAAAAGCCATAGCAAACACATCAAACTCTACTGAAATAATAGAAACTATACGCAACCATCTAACTTTGAAAAGTGAAACTTTAAAAATCGTCTGGATTCCCGGTCATGTCGGTATTAGCGGCAACGAAGCAGCAGACGCAGAAGCCAAATCAGCTATAAAAGAACCTCTAAAAGTATTTATCCAACATAATAATAAAGATATTTCGAACTATCTCCGGGATAATTGGAAGTATAAAAGAAAAAACACATGGACAAGATACAACCACTCCTATAAAAACGTTAACCCCAACGGAGATAGAGCAATATACCCCAATAATACACCTCTAAAAAAACTAAAAGTATTCATCAGACTCAGACTTGGTCACACATACATTACACACAAACATCTCTTCAATAAGGAGCTTCCCCCTACGTGCCACCTTTGTCAAGATAGTACATCCACTTTAACAATAGCCCATCTCCTTTCCTGCCCGAAAGTTCTATCAACCTGCGCAAGGTTATCCAACAACAACTTACACAACCTTTTGAAAGATATCAACATCAACAACATAAATCTAGTATACAACATAATAACGAATTTAAAACTTGAGAATCTCATCTAAAAATAAAAAAAAAAAATAAAAAAAAAAATAAAAAACAATAATAACGATACCGCAATATATAACTTTATCATTTTACCAATCTAGTAGATAGCCCTGGCAGCTAATTCTAGTCATTATTGAATATGTAATTTACTTACTGTTTAATAAAAAACAAATAAATAAATAAATAAATAGAAATATGATTCTTTCCATTTGTTGCAGGATGCGATGTTTGGAAATTTCCTAGAACAGATAGCGTTGATATCTGTCCCGAAATCCCAACTGACATTAAAGTAGCAAAGTTACAGAACGGGCAAGAGTTTTCCGTAGAAGGTGCCAATGTCAAGATCGTTCACACACCAGGTCACACTACTGATCACGTTATACTTACTATGGAAGATGGCGCTCTGTTCAGCGGAGATTGCATTCTAGGTAAGATGAGATTACAACATTTGCAAACACTTTTACATTCGGCTTACAGGTGAAGGCACAGCTGTTTTTGAGGACTTATTCGATTACATGAAAAGTTTGGACCGTATTCTCCAAATAAAGCCTTCTATTATTTATCCCGGTCATGGAAATGTTATCGAAGTAAATCAAATAATACATTTTAACGCATTAAAATTGTTTAAAAAGAACTTTCGCTTGCAGAGCCCAGTTGATAAAATAAAATACTACATAGAACATCGCAATCAAAGGGAGAAACAGATCATTCAGTTCTTCCAAGACAATGCTGGGACTGACCATACAACTATGGATGTGGTTAAGACAGTCTACACAGAAACTCCAGAGGCACTTTGGCCAGCAGCTGCCTATAACGTGGGCCACCATGTAAAGAAGCTCAAGAAAGAGGGTGTCTTGGAAATAGTTGGCACAGAAGATGTTGACGATACAGATGTTCGATGGAAATTGTCATCCAGTCGAAAAAACAGTTCATTATAAGTCATAACGTTATAAGAGAACGAAATAAAATCAGTTCTTGGTAACACTTTTAAATTTATTCAGCTTCATACGTTATTGTTGGGTCTTTGAAGCAATGTACCTCTTCAAACCAAATGTCTTCAGGCAATGCTTCATTTTCCTCAAAATTTAAGTTTGTTGGGACAGGTGGACCATCTGTCGTAGGTTTCCGACGCGGTAAAATTGTATCGTAGATGTAAACAAGATCGTTAGTGACGCCCGGAACAGCACTTCCTTGTACCCACATGACATTGTATTTTGTATTGATGCGCCAGATTCTGAGGCCTTTCACTTTTCTGTAACGGTTACCCATATGACCTGGAAGTTTTGTTCCCGGCCATACTCGGCCTTTTTCACCTCCACCGCCAATGTTACCAGGACGACGATGCGTTTTAGTTACTCCGTGGGAAGCTGGCATGCCCTTGAAACCGTGACGTTTTACTACTCCTTGAAAGCCATGGTCAACTCTGAAGAAAAAATAAGTTGCATAAGTGTAAATTCCATTTTCAATAAATTGTTTGTTTGAACAAAACTAATCTGATATCTGTATCTGATCTGGTATCTGAAAATAGTGTCTATATCCAAAAACACGGAATGGAAAACAACTTTTTTACAAATTCGAGATTTAGTCGTTAGATTTCACGATTTTCAAGGCGATTTTAAATGCTTCGTAAATGGTTTACCATTCCAGACTTTCTTGAATAATTTTACAAATCCAAAAGCATTGGAAATTTCTATATATGGACATAATGTATAGTAGAGTACTCACGTTCTCCCTCTCACATCGACAAAATCCCCAACACGAAAATGGGTTACATCCAACCGAGTTCCTGGAATAATAGCAGCATCTGGAGTGACCAAGAATCGAGCAATATTTTTCTTTGGCATTACTCCGGAATCTTTGAATAACCCGCAATATTCTTTTGTCAACATAGAAGGATCAGCACTTTCGGCTCCCAACAGTAAGCAACCGAATTTATTAATATTCGCAACAGAAGGCTTGTGGGCCGGTGTGTATTTTTCTGGTGGTATGTAGTTTATGACATGGTTGTCAACAACATGGAGCAGTGTCGTTCTAATTCGTTCTCCGTTTTTCAACCAAAGAGGATATTGGCCGATTTTTCGGGCAAGAAGCCCAGTACGCCGAACTTGTGGAGTCCATTCTACACTAGCTTGTTTTTCTGCTTTTAAAAGACTAGTCGATTGATCGTATGTCTGTACACCTTTTATTATTGCTGGTGGACCAAAGGTACTGTGGACTACTTCCTTGACAAATACTTTGTTTTCAGGCGTTATGTTGTCATCATGAATCTATGAAAGTACACTGGAGGTTAAATAACTGCAGTCTCAATTCATTTGTTACCTAATACTTACAACACGGTTTTTCCGCACAAACCAATAAGGATTTCGAAGCCTCGGTCTGTTCAAATGACCTTTTTCTCGAACCTGAATAAGTGCTGGAGAAACTCTAAAAAAAAAGGAAATGTTATGTCAGGGAAGTCTTTTATACTTGCATGTAGTAAATTTACCTTAGACGTGAAAAATCAAGCACTAAGTTCTTAAATAAATTGGCATTTTTTGTTATAATAGACATATTTTGTTCGGAAAAATTAACCTATGAAAATTTTTGAAAACACGAAGAGAGGAGAGCAAAATCACTTTTTGAAGTTTGACAGAAAAGGGTTATGAGGTTTGTTCAACGTGCTCTATTTTAGAGCGCTTCAAAATTTTGGTTCGACCTGTACTGACCAGTGCGCACTGGAGAATGTCAACGCAGAACTCACTGAAGTTGTTTAGCAATATACATATACAGTCGACTCTCGTTAATTCAAACTTGCGATAATTCGAACCTCTCGATAATTCAAAGTTATCACGAGTTCCCTACAAAATCTCTTGATATTTCGAACTAAATCAGTACATTTTTATACACTTGGTAATTCGAACGAAAAAATCATTGCTACATAATAAAACGACGCGGTAATTCGAACTCATCGGCGTCCAACACTCGACAATTCGAAGTTGCAGAGAGAAAGAGGTCCGGTTTCTTAAAAGAAAATCTTCCAATACTTGTGGATTATGAAGAATCAGCAGTAGAACCATTAGTAGACATCAGCGGTGTGAGTTTTTCTGACTTTGTTCAAGTGGATGACGATGTTGCTGTCTCAGGTGCACTAACCGAAGGCGAAATCTTAACTGCGACAGATACGAATGAAAAAAGCAACGGTGAAGATGAGGACGATACATCAGAACCCTTAACAGAGGAGTCAGTTAAGGAAGCACGACCATCATTCGATAACTTACAACGCTTCTGTCTACAAAACGAAAGTGATGAAAACGCATTTCAGGCACTTTTTCTCTTAAAAAAAGTTATTGAGCAGTCTGAGCAGCAGCAATGTGTTTTGAAGCAAACGAGTATTACAGAGTTCTTTCAAAAACATTAATTAGTTCACATTATGAATAAGTTTATTTATGTTTACGAATGTACATGTACACTCTAATTTGTTTTTTTCATAGCTATAGGATAGCAGTTAATAAATAATAGGTGCGTTTTTTTGCACGCGTATATACACTTGCTTAAATTTTTGCATGTTAAATACAACAACAAAATAAGCGAATAGCGCGGATAAACTTCTACGTTTATTTCTGAAGCGAATATAAACTGCAAGTGCTACCAAGATCGTGTAGATGAATTTTTATAGATGTCAAAAAATTCATTCAAAATTCATCCGTTTGACAAAGCAAATAAAAACAAATTCCGATGTTTTTTTTTCTCATTTGTCAATGCCTGAATCCTGAAATGCTGAAACCTTAAGAACTACCTCCGCGGTGTTGGAGACTCCCTGGACGTGGTGGTAATTGGCGGTTAAATTGGCAAAGGAAAGCGAACTGGGACCTACGGAGGCTTTCTATTGGCCTGCTACGACGCCGACAACGAGGAGTACCAGAGCATTTGCAAAATTGGAACAGGTAAGATTACCATGTGTCTCTATTTCAACAAAATTCTAAACCACCCTTAAAGGTTTCAGTGACGAAGACCTTCAAACGCATGCTGAGTTCTTCAAAAAGCACGTGATCAAGACGCCCAAGTCATACTACCGCTACGACATCTCCCACCGAGCCAGACGAGTGGTTTGACGCCTTTCAAGTGCGGGAAATAAAATGTGCTGATCTCTCGCTTAGACCTCTCTGCTCACAAGGCAACAATCGGCATTGTGGATCCCGAAAAGGGCATCCCACTGCGTTTTCCGCGATCCATTCGGATACGAGATGACAAAACACCCGAAGATGCCACCTCTGCATCCCAAGTTGCTGGCAAGTACTCCAACCAAGACCTAGACCAAATCAAAAACCAGCAACACAAATCCAAGGACTCCGAGGAAGATTTCTATTAAAAGTCGAGTTTATTTTTAGTCGTTTGTTAAGATTGTGGTAGAAACTAATAAATTTAATGAAAAACTAAACATCGACTGTTTCCTTCTGGTTTTTGCGCTCCACTTCACGCATGCTTGTCCAGATGTTACCACCGAGCCCGGGCTTGGTGTCGTAGTTCATCGAGTCTGGCGGTGGAAATGGTGTCGTTTTGTCATGGTAGTAGCTGTTGGGAGCATGCATCACAAACTCGAGACATGAGATCTTTCGTGACTGTTCTTCGTCGGGGCCTTAGAACACAAGAAACTATCACTTTGAATCCTTAAGATTGTTTCACAGAGTACTTACCGATCAGGTACGTGCTGGGGTCAAAACAATCGTTGGGGTTTGGACTTGACCAATGGTGTATTTAAACGCTTTTATGTAAAGACACAGACGTCCGCTTGAAGGCTAAAAAGCATTAGTGAAATTCCTACTCCCTCACATCTGTTTAAGTTTGTTCTTGTGGTGTTGCAGGGTTAGGTGCGATTTCTTTTAGCACGGTCATCGATTCTGTAGTTTTAATAGAATCTATGCAGTCTAGGACATGCGATGTTGAAGTCAAAGTAGATGCGGTATTTGCGGACTGCTTATCAGATTCTGGATTCCCTGATGAAGTCTGTGGTGATTGTCCATTGACAGAAGGATTTTCCAACTGATTTGGAACTGGTAGAATCTGTCGCAATGCATTATTTGTTGGCTTGGTACTTGCTACGTTTGAAATACCAGCATTTGTTGTCTGAACAGTCAGTTTATCTGGCACTCCTGGATTCACTATTTGAGCTTCTGGTATGTATGTATGTATGGTACCTCAACTGGGAAGTTTCGCATTTGCTATTTGGACAGTTTCAATGATTGGAGACCCTGCACTTACTATCTGGGCTGTTGGTATCGTCGTACAAATTATGATTACACCTTCATGCTGTTTTCCACAACTGCCATCGTAGTCTACAGTCTAGTACAAACAGCTGTTTAGTAAAAAAATTTCATTTATGTCAAATTGCAGTGCTGCCAAATGTTTTAATAGTTTGGGGAAGTCGTTTTTTTGGGCGAAATTTATATCCGCGGGCAAAAAAACACGCCTAATATGTAATTTAATGATCAATACCTTGTAATTCGAAGTTTTATTTATTTTCTCTCACAAATTTCGAACCATTTGATATTTCGAACATTCGATAATTCGAAGTATTTTAAGAGTCCCTCCAGTTTCGAATTATCGAGAGTCGACTGTACCTGAATGCCTGCTAAGATTTTGGCCAAACACTCAAAAGCTAACACTTTGCAATATATATGATTTCCTTATTGACATCTCTGAAAATCTAACCAAAAATCAAACACTGTGCAAATGCACTGGTGTGAAAAGATTTTAAAATGTGAAGAAAGGCTTACAAAAATGTATTTGAAATAGTTTAGGGTTGAAATTTCAGTTGATACAAGTAACGAATGTTATGCTTATTTTCATGCCAGCAAACTTGGTTATCATGTTAGCCAGGAATAAATATTTAGGATTGAATTAGGAACTAAGCCTAGTTTTGGAGAATGCTTTGGTTGTTGCGAGAATCGATACTACTCTTCATCCAACGCATTCAAAAATTGAGTTCGATGCATGAATATTAGCCGAGTTTTATTGGAAATTTTTATATTTTAGGCGCTCAATGAAACGCTGTACTCACTTAAACAACTTTATTCCATAATCTCCATTTACCAGCCATCCCTGTTGTTCACTTCTGCAAGTGACTTATTTTTTTTTTGTGTCCACTTGCGTTTTTCATTTTAGAGTTGTTGTTTTTCCATGTGTAATGTCTTGCGATGTTTTGCACAAGTGAATATGAATTCCCAATGAAACTCGGCTATTATGAATATATGTAGCAAACTGTAAGTTTGCCATGACTCAAAGGAAACATGATCACCCTGTTCACCACTTGAGTCAAATCAAACAGGTTTGTTTATAAGCGCGCGCTGGCAATTAGCAATTCGCTCACAAAGCACAAATGTCAAAGTATTTATTTTTGTGAGATGTTAAGGTCACATAAATTTTATTTTGTAAGTTTTGTGGTGCATTTAGTTCATTTTATTCATGTTAAATAGCTAAAAGAAAGTGATATAAATGTCTGTTCGTGCAAATAAAAAGTATAATTCGATTGCTTAAGAGATTGTGCTGTGTATGAGAGAACAACAATTAAAAAGTATGCGACGCAATTGAGAAGAGCAGACCAAATTTTAATTTACAGCTTTCTAAACAATTGACGAAGGAAAAAAGTAAAACAAAAGATGCAATCTTCTGTCCGATATGAACCAGTGATATATCATCATCTTCTCTTGACCAATTTGCGAAAATCGATTGAACTTTTGTTCCTGTACAGTCGAGAAGAATTAAATGACGAATACGATAGATTGTATTCAATGATTGAAGATGATATCGCTAGACTTATTTGTAATGGGCTTCAATCGAGTATGGTGAGTGTGTAGGTTTGTCTATCTAATATTTGTTAATTAAAGGGAGTTATATGTTCTTACTTTGTGATAAGCACTAGCAATTTAGTATGTCCGTATGTATTTAGCTGTTTTAAATTGTGATATACTTCTACTTGATCTTCAAATCTCAAATTGGTCATTGTTAGATATAGCTATGTATGGAATGTATAATTTAAGAATGCTACCAACCAATACATGCCTTGTATTTATATATTTTTGCTTAGTATTTACAAGTATTTACAAAGATGTAAACAGAGATTACTCTGTCATTAAGAGCTTAACGTATTTAAACATGTAGGCGAATTATACCAGCGCATTCTGGTATCAGGGCCTAATGCAGTTTATCCATTAAATGAAACAAGCCCCGCAATCTTCCTGATTTTTCACGAATCTGAGAAGAGAATTTCGCTTCTCAATTTAAAGTCAAGAAGTAAATAAATTAAATTAAAATAAGTAGGGGTTCGCAACAGAACGGGGTGCTTTTCATGGCAACGAATTTGCTTTCGGAGGACTTTTGAAAGGCGATACATTTTTTTGTGTTGGGATTCGAACCATCAACCTCCCGCTTTACAGGCACACATGCTAAGCATCACATCAAAACGCAATAATTAATTCTAAAAGTTGATTTTTGAAATGTATTAGACGGTAGCAAAATAGCTATCGAACGATCTTCTTCGTCCTATCGTCACAATTTGACATTTAAACATATTACAGAAAGAATTGGTTCAGTCGTCTATCTCCATCGTTTGATAGCATAGGGTTTTTTGTGTAACGGAGAGCAGTGCTATCGTCTCACTATCAACTGCTTACGGAATGAACCCCCTGATTCTGAAGAACCTTAGATGAAAGCTTAGATTTTTAATATTGATATCAAAGTTTACTAATTCAATATATTTTGGTGGTGCCCGTGGTGTAATGCTTAGCATGTCTAGTGGGTTCGCGGTTTGAATCCCAACTCAAACCAAAACATGTTTTTCCAAGGGTGTTACCTTTTGTGAGGAGTTGGCAAGTTCTTTGCTAGTAAATTCATTGTTGCCATGAAAAGCACTGGATTAGCCGTTCGGAACCGGCAGGAAATTGTAGGTCCCCTCCCTCCATTCCCGTACAAGGCATGAATGTGAAAAATGCCCAGGGAGCTTTGTTGCGCTGTCGTATTTATGTATTTATTTGAATTTAATATAAACAACTAGCTGACACGCCCGGCGTTGCGCGGGTTTCATTCAAAAACGTTGTTCACTAAAAACTGCTAAAAAAACAAAAATAGTTAGAAAAACGCGCTGGGGTAAGCTGAATATTGTCTGAAAGTTTAGAGCTTCTTGTTCCAACTATCGTCGAAATTATAATAAATAAATTAGACTGCGCCGGCGCAACAGGACGGGGAGACCCAGGAACTAGCGCATTTCTCGCAAAGATGCCCTGTGAGGAGGGTACCTACAGTTTTCTGCCAACTCCGAACGGCTTATCGAGACAGCGATATTCGTGGCAATGAATTTTATCATATGAGTAACTGTCAACTGCTTGCGAAAGCATTTTAAAATTTGAAAGGCGAAAGAATTTTTAAAATCGCCCAAGCACTTTCTAAGTTCTCGTGATTGTTCTTGTGTATGATCCCGTTGGAATATGGAAACGAATATCATACAGAATTTAGAAATTGGTCGAGCAGTTTCTAAGTTCCCTTTCCCGTTAATGTGGAAATATGTATACATAAAAACCTTTTTCTTATGTCACTGTGTCAATTGAAAAAAAAACTACATCAAAATCAGTTGTGTAGTTCCAAAGATTTCAAAAAAGCGTACAGGCATGCAGCGGGAAGCGACTTTGTTCATATTTTGCAAATATAAAGATAAGCGATAAGGAAGTTCAAATAACAGCGGTATGTATCCAGCTGCCAATCATCCAACTGTTGCAGATGTTTAGGCTCAACAACACCTGGTGTTATTGAATTGTGGCTTTTATGACACTTTTGTAGGTTTAACATAGCAGTTTACGTTCTAACCTATCCTATCTTTTAAGTTAGACCAAACTGCACACGGTGTACAAATTTTATTAAAATCGGTTAAGTAGTTTAGGAGTCCATCGCGGACAAATATCGTGACACGTAATTTATATATATTAAGATATTAAGTCAGGATCAGTATAAAAAAAATGTGGATAGAAATGCTTTTACAAAATTAAGATCTTGATACATGTTTGCGACCAGAGTGTTAATATTTGCTTCTGAGACACCCTCTTCTTTAAAGTACTATTTCTTATTACTTTTTATTTTGTATCTTTGCAGCACTCATCAAACAAAGTGTGTCTAAAAAAGTTTGCCGAAGATCTGACATGGTTTAGGGCATCAGTTCAAGCAATTTACCCAAGTCTAGTTTCAATATCGGAAGTGCAAACCCCTAAAAGCTTCGTCTTAGTTTGGGTGCGAGAAAATCTGAAAGATAACTGCCTGAGTTCCTGCTTGCAAATGCTTGTAGCTGACAGAGAAATACTGAACACATACTACAAAGAGTATTCGTTTATTAGAAGTGAAAAATATGTCACAGCGTTGTTCATTTGCATATCCGCAATCGAGCAAAATCGTTGTTCTTTATTAACTCAGATAGACTCAACTTTGTTCAGTGAAAATACATCAAGAAATAATCGTGCAACATCACATCCAAATCTATCAATATCCCCACTACCAAAGAGAGTTCCAGTAACATCGACTCAGGACACAACAAGCGATTCCATCACATCCATGAAAAGTCAGCTTCCCATAAATACAATACGCAAATGGAACAGCCTACCAACTTTAAAGCATTTAGATGCAAAAAGTCGGTCAAGGAGCCAAACTGTTGGTAATATGCGAGATGTTTCGCCGAACATTGGACGATTGCATCAAGCACTTGGCTTGCACGAAAAAAGAAAACAAAATAATAATCAAGCTGAATCTCTGCAGTCTACTTCATCGTCCGGTTATAGCAAGGCTGATAGCGACTCGAATAGCAGTTCTTCAATAGGAATAGAATTGATAAATTGCGACGACATAAAGATTTGGATGGATCAGAGCCAAATTCCTGGAGGCAGTACAGCTCACAACGATAAAGAAACACCAACCGTCGGAACCTCATCTCTCGATATGAATTGCGAAATACGTTCAAATTCACGCAGCAGTTCAAGTCCAATAAATACTTTCCTCTCGAATATATTTTCTGTTCCATCGTTTCGAGGTCAATCGGGAAGTAGCTGGAACGAAAGCCACTCTTCTATGTGCTATTCATCGTCCACTCAAAACGATAGTGTTTTGAATTCTTTTCTACCGAGATGCGGCGAAAAACTACCTCCACGGAAAGCTAGAAGCATGTTTGAAGACGGTAATACTTCACAAAATACAAAACCTTTCGCTTCGGGTCAGACAGTTGGAGAGCAAAGTTTAGCTGCTTTCTTACAAACAACACAGTTCTCTCGAAAAAGTAACGATCTAGAAAGAGAGAATGCACATTTTCGAATATGCGAAGCAATAATATCTGCAATCGAGAGAATAAAATGCCAAAGAGTAGAATCGGAGAAAGATGCGGAAAACATTGCAGATAATAACGGTTTGTGAATACATTTATTATAATTTAAAAATATGCATATTCGTATGTACGTTTCTTTGACATAACTTTTGATTTCTTGCACTAGTCCACACAGCGCGACGTTATGTTCATGCAGTTTACCCCTGAACGGGGACTCAAATATGCGAAACCCTTTTCAATGCTTATTCGAACTTCATCAACATAACACCGTGTTGACAATAACTTTGTGCTAAATACTTCTAAAGAACTTGATAGATTTTATCTAAATTTTTCTAAAATGCGTGCTTTTACAATCGATGAGCTTCCTCATCGATGGTTTCAAACTTAATGATCCAGATTTGTGTTTCTCCAAATCTCTTTCTTATCTTCAAAAATGAATTTTTGTCTAAAACGTCCGCATGGCATAGTAAAATCCTATCCGAATTCAATACATAAAAAAGTCAATGCAGTTTTCTGTCATTGAAGCTCTACGTGTCTACGTGCTCCAATTGACATTATCCAAGAATAGTACTGTCTCAAGTCGAAAAGCATTCAGTATTTGATATACATGTATTTTCATATATTTTGTAACCTAGGTAATTTAAATTCTAACTAATTTTATAATTTAAAATCGCCCATGTATGGTCAGGTGTTTCTCATAAATCCTTGCGATAGCTTGAGTACAAACCAAATTGATTCTCATGAGCGTCGTTTCTATAATTTTTTTCTAATAAACAACCTTCTAACGCAATAGCCAGTTACATGCCTCCCCTCAAACAATTAAGCCAAAATATCAGTACACTAATAAGTCGTTCAATGCGTATGTAAAATACTTAACCGGAATGTAAATCAAATAAAGCTTGGTGTTACTCATCTGTCCAAACCTGTTAAAAACTCTTTTTGCCAGAATATACTGAAAAAACATCAAAATTCTTACTGAACCTCAATAGTAAAACCCTTTGTTCTTTAAAGAAACAGGCTGGGAAATCATCCCATGTAAATCCAAAAGATCTCCGACCAATAAGTCTATCATCTTTCCTTCTCAAAACTTTAGAACGACTGATTGATATCCACCTGCGTAAAGCTATAGATCCTAAACTGTTATCTAAAGCGCAACACGCCTACTGTCAGGGAAAATCTGTAGAAACGGGCCTTCACACCCTGGTTCGTACTATAGAATATTCCCTCCATCACAAAGAATACAATCTGGCCGCATTCCTCGACATAGAGGGTGCCTTCAACAACGTCAGCAACTCTGCAATTACAAAGGCGCTGACGAAGCTCAAAGTAGGCAAATCCTTAGTGGAATTGATAAATCTTATGCTAAAAAGCAGAAGAATCAACTCAACACTGGGAGATTTCTCTGCAAAGAGATCTGTCAGCAGGGGCACACCGCAAGGTGGAGTTCTATCCCCTCTTCTATGGAATCTAGTCGTCAATGAACTTCTAGTTGACCTAGAAGCTGAGGGATTCAAAGTGATTGCATATGCAGATGACATCTCCATTGCGGTATCCGGCAAATATGCTCACGTCCTTATGGATCTGATGCAAACCGCTCTAAATAAACTAGTAAAATGGGCGAGAAAAAGTGGGTTCTCTTCACCAGGAAATACAAAATTCCTCAACTAACAACTCCATCAATAAATGGAATCCCACTTCAACTCTCCAACGAAGCTAGATATCTAGGTATTATCCTAAACAAAAAGCTAAACTGGAAAGCCAATATAGAGGAAAGAATCAGGAAATCAACCGTAGCCCTGTTTTCCTGCAAAAAAGCCATTGGCACAAAATGGGGCTTCTCCCCCCAAATCACCCAGTGGCTCTACACCGCGGTCATCAGACCAATACTCACATACGGAGTAGTGGTATGGTGGACCGCTCTTGATAAAAGGACCTACTGCGATAATCTGAGCAAAGTCCAACGAACAGCCTGTTTATGTATAAGCGGAGCACTGAGATCAACACCCTCAGCTGCCCTAAATATACTCCTTAATCTCATACCACTAGATATCTTCAGTAAACAAATGGCCGCAAGTACGGCCACTCGTATCAGAGCTATCTCCCAATGGACCGATAACAACATCGGTCATGCCACAATCCTGAATACATTCAGATCAATCCCTTGCCACTCTGACTACACCATCCCTCAATTGGTTTTGATAATAAGTTCCATGTCTCAATCCCAACGAGAACGACCTGGGAAGACGAAGAATTTTTGAGAGATGATTCAATTCATTTCTATACAGATGGGTCAAAAACCGAGGAAGGGGTTGGCTGCGGGGTGTACTCAAAACGACTTAACGTAAGTCTCTCTTTCCGCCTCCCAAACCACTGTAGCGTGTTCCTAGCGGAAATTCTGGCGATCAAAGAGGTCCTATCATGGCTAAAAGAAAACGTGATATCCTCAGCGAATATCTGGATTTTCTCAGACAGTCAGGCAGCCCTCAAATCACTCGGCGCCGTTTCCACGAACTCAGTAACCGCCCTTAACTGTCGCCTGTCTCTTAAGGAGATGGCTGAACAGTTCAATATTCACCTTATTTGGGTGCCGGGGCACAGAGATATCGCGGGCAACTGTAAGGCCGATGAACTCGCCAGAAAAGGAACCGTTCTACCGATATCAACCAGCAGGTTGAATATCGGTATACCAATCGCTACATGTAAACTTATGCTAAAGCAAGAGGCAATGGGTAGAACAAATCATTGGTGGAACAGTATCACCACGTGTGTGGCAACAAAACAGCTATGGCCAGGACTTGATCCAAAACGCACAAGGCATTTGCTATCCATAACCAGATTGCACTTTAGCTCCGTAATCAATGTCATTACAGGACATTGTCTGATAGGCAGACACGCCTATAAGACTTGGTGTTCCCTCAAATGACTTCTGTAGAAGTTGCTTAGACGAGGAGGAGGAAGAAACTATTCCACACCTCCTCTGCTCATGTCCTGCACTCTCCATTAAAAGAAAACGGCATCTTGGAAAATATTTCCTCGATGATCTAAACGATCTGGCGAACACAGATATCCTTCATCTCTTTCGCTTCATAAAAAGCTCCAAATGGTTTTGTTAAGTGGCTCTTAATTCTTATGGTGTCACAACGGACCAAATACTGGTCTGAGTGTGTCAGTTGGTTTTCCTGACAACCATTTCAACCTAACCTAACCTTAAAGAAACATCTTCACCAAATGTGGCTTGTAGCAGACCCCATCTCTGTAGACCATGCCTCAAAAATGAAGAAATATCTCTGCACATTATTACGGAATGTCCAGCACTTTTCCGCCTTAGAAATCAAATACTTGACTATAAGATCATCGCTCTAGATAAACTCAAACTCATTCCTCCACAGAAGATTGCTAACTTCTGGTTCAACTCAGGAGCAGGAGAACTGCCCTGAAACCTCACATGGGTTGGCACAATAGGTTTCATTTAGACACCGCAGTGCCCAGCGCTGCTCAAGCTCAACCCGCCCTTAATCTAATCTAATATAAGCTGAATCTATGTCCCCCTCGCACTATAATTTGCAAAGTGATCTACTGAACCGCTTTCAATTTTCGAAAATGCTTGCTAGGCTGTGTTTATAGCACTGTAAAGATGTTAGCCCGATTTATAGATTTATATATAAAAAAAACATTTTTCTATTGAAGACGAAAAATACTTAAAATTTGCTTACAACTATAGATTGCCCTGGAACCTCATCAGATTCAAATAAAAAGAATATTTCAGACCGAAACGAAGCAGATACCAAAAACCGAAAGACTATAATAGCAACAGAGGTATACTTTATCTTTTGGTAAATAACTATTTTGTTTCCACTTGTTGGTACTTTTTTTTTAAGGATACTCTGAATATAAAGGACCACATGCCGTACGCTGAACTTGGTGAAAATTCTTTGGAAGGCAATTCAGCAGAAAACATTGGACTTTCTTTAATTTCAAAATTTAACGATAAAAGTCTTCCGAAAGTATCTGATCTTATTTGGCTTGTATCGGAAGATGTACGTAAATATATATACAGCTTATGAATGCGTAGTTAGTATTTCAAATTTTATTTAGGATACCCCACAAAACCTTTTACCATTGCCTCAACAATCCAACAATCCAGATGAGAATATCATACCGACGTTTACAAGAGGTACACGAGTGTGGGCGCCACCTAGACCCCAGATAATCTTCACCATTCATCCGTCTCCAAAGTAAGTAAAAATCTTGTACATTTTGTGTTGAGTTGCTTGATAAATATTAAAAAAATATTTAAAGAAGAAAAACACTGATTCAAAGCCAAAACTTTCGCTGTGCTGGGTGTGGAATGCGAGTACCAACTAGTCATATAAAAAGCTTTCGCTATTGTACTTATCTGGGAAAATATCATTGCACGGGATGCCACCGAAACCAAATATCTGCAATCCCTTCCAAAGTTCTTCACTTGTAAGTATAATTGTGGGGGTTCCAAACCATAACGTTTTAAGTGCCACAGGAACTGAAGTACGTTTTATTGCCGTAAAATGTTGTATGTGCCGGCTTTTACTTCTTTTTTGTATCTCCTCTCACTTTCTGGAAACATTATGGTTTGGCGCCCCTCATTTGATATAATAACCAAAAAAATGTGTACTCCGCTTTTAATTTTCTTTTAGATGGGACTTCAATTTTTATCCAGTGAGTGTATTTGCTTATCGTTTACTTGAACAAATCTGGACCCATCCGCTTTTTTTCGTTCCTAATTTGAACCCTGAGCTTTATGAAAAGAGCAAGTCACTCAGAAACGCGAAATTGAAGAGAGTACAAGCAAAATACGTAAGAGACTTTATTACGGCTTGTCGTTTAGCAGAAAAGTAAGTTCTAATAGTACGGCTATGCTACATTCAGACTAATACGTAATACGTTATTCTTATAACAAATTGAATAAATGCGTAAATCTTGAAAACATATCAAATAAACAAACAATCTTTTTTCTAGCAAAAAAATTTATTTTGAAGCTGTTCCTGACTATATATCAGCGGAGCCGGATACTTGGTCGATGGCCGACCTAATTGATGCCAAAACAAAGACCATTCACAGATCTTTGCAAGATTTGATTGAGAAATGTGAGGCTCACATATTCAGTTGCTTGGTAAGATAAAAAACCAAATCCACTGTTATGTGTATTATTTTTACTAATTGAGAATATTGAACAGCTCTGTAAAGCACGTGGATTTATATGTGAATTTTGTCATAAAGACACCGTTATCTACCCATGGCAAGTTAAAGTATTGCGCTGTGACAGATGTGGATCGTGTTATCATTCAAACTGTTGGAAGTCACAATTCGACTGCCCAAAGTGCCAAAGACTTAAATCTCGTCAATTGGAGACTTAAAAACACTTTTATGCACTCAAAGAGGTTTACGTAAAGAATGGAACAATGGTGCATATTTTATACAGGAACTTATATATTTTTTTAATTTTCTCTTTTTTTCTATTACAAATAATGTGATATTACAATTTGATAACTTTACTGTCTAAGTTAAATTAAAAAAATAGTATTAAATGTATGTATGTGTATAAAATATTCGTATAAAAAGTCTATAGAACAAAGTTATAAAAGTTTATTTTGCCTATGGTGCTGAGGAGGTCCGTACAAATGGAGCCTTTTTACGCTCTTCCTTACAGGTAATCACAATTTTTGCAGTGGGAGTTTCGATGACAGCGTTCTGCCGACAAAGCTTATGTCGTGCAGTTGGGCAGTTCGTTTTTGTTTTATTCCGATGTGGTGGTAATGTCTTCGAGTTTTTCTCTAATAATGATGCCTTAGCAGATGCAACCGACTTTGTTGAGCGGTCTTTTTTATGACGTTTCGGAGTATTTTCTTTGTTGCGTTGTTTTTCATCTTTAATTTTTAACTTTGTGCTACTTGAAGCTTTGGCGGATTTTCTTTTGGTTTCTCCAAGTTCGGCATGATGAAGTTTCTGAGCTCGGGCAACTTCTTCTATTTTCTTTTCCTACAAAGAGACACCATTCGATATTTTTTTTTGTTGTATTTTTTCTACGAATCTCAAATTTAAACATACATACAAACATTTGTCGCTTTCTTTTGTCTCTTTTGGCTAATATGACAACCCATCCGCCGTAGAGTATCATAATGAGAGCTGGTACTAAAATACCAGCTAGTATAGTGGTTTTTCTTATCCATGCATGGTAAATAGCCAAGAAAATCACAAAAGATGCAACTATTACTGCTACTAGTCGGCCGTTTGCCTTGCGCTCTTCCTGTTAAATAAACAAGGGGAAATGAGTTCAATTAATCTGTTGATTATGATTAGTTGTGCGTAGGTGTAAATTTATTCTGTTTTTTGTGAGAAAGACATCTACTAATGAGATGAAAAAATAGGTTGCGCATACGCCACAGTAAACTCACGATTCAAAATAAAATGTTCTACTCAATTGAACTTACTGAATATATTTTTATTCAAAAGCAAAGACTACAGCAGAACCCTGAAACGTTAAATATTCTCATCCAAAAACTGAATGTTGGCAAAAAGTGATCGAAAATCATTAATTTGTTCGAAAGGAACCCATTTCAAGTTTTCAAATATATGAGAGCTTCTTTTTTTTCTTTTGTTGAACTTTTCGATTGGGTGATTCCCAACAGAGGCAAAAATGTTTTTCCACGGGTACCGCCATTCGCGAAGAATTGGCAAGTCTTCCGCTAGTCCCCTCCATTGCCTCACAACGCATGGTTGTGAGAAATGCAATCGGCCCTGAGGATCCTCGCTCTGTTGTGATTCCGGATAGTGATACTGTTTGAACAATGTAAAAGGCTTAGCCTTTTAACAATGCAAAACCGAGCAACATTGATCTGGAATTGGTGGTATAGAATTTTCGAAAAACCGTTTTTTTTTTTTTTGGAACTATAGTATTTTGAAAATGTTCTGTTAAAATTTGATGAAGAAATTTCGAGTATTTCAGGATTTACAGCCAATTAGGTCAGGTAAGTAAAAGAATCGGTGGGTCGGGTTCTATTGTTCGGAAGTTGCAGCTGCTTGGGTTCGCTTACCTGACTAACACTAATGTATAAGTTTAACAGGACACAATCGGCCCTATCGAAGTAACTGTCGGAGCGGAGTTTTCTCCGCAACGAATTCTTTATCGGAAATTCAATTTTGCTTCAACATCGTAAGAATTTTTTCACAAATGCGGGAACGCATTGCATTCCCAAACCTAAAATCTTCCGCAGCATAAACTTATCGGAGGACGTCAGATCGGCCGATCGGAGAACTATCACGAAGCAAAATGTCTGTATCGTAGAAAATCGGAGAGAATGCCGCTCCGACGGTTACCTCGATAAGGCCGATTTTAGTTTAAGTGGTAGTAGCATCGAGTGTTAAATTTATTAAAAAATATATTAATATTCTTAAAACTTTGAACGCGTTTATCTCGAAACTACTTATTTTATGTCTTGCGGGTGCCAAAACAAAAAAAAAAAAAACTACTCGACCGATAGGTCTGAAATTCAAATATGTGTTTCTGTATATTTTTACACTTGTATTTATGCATTTTATAAATATTTTTTGTAAAAAACATTAAAAAACCACCATTTTCAAATTTGTACTTTTAACTGCCGCCATTTTGTCAAAAAAATATTTTGTTTTGTTCTGGTTCTAGTTACATCTATCTATACTTATTAAAACTTTTTTCAGCTTTCTTAATTCACATTAGAGGGAGAGATAAATCACCTCTATCACCAGTGAATTGAACTTGTTTTTTTGTCTTAAGTTTCATTTTTCTGATATTAATAAGTGATAAACTAAATGTAAAAAATTGAAAGCATTACCATTGTATATAGAAACTTTAGTAAGTTCAAAACACGATTTAACTATGCTTTGGACCGGAGGAGCACGGTGGCGCAGCATTCGCTTCTCTACACACAATTGTGAAACAAATGGCTTGGAACGGAAATTACTCGACAATCTGAAGGATGAGTTGGTTTCGGTGAGTGAAATCTTGTGAGTCATATGAGCAGTGAGTAGAAGTTTTCAACACGAGAACAATCAAAAATTCCAAGTGCCTGTCAATTGCTTGCAGAAAAAGTCAGTCTTCGTTGGAGATGTGATTATTTTCTCCGTTCATTCCTCACACACATGGGCCTAAGAGTCGAAATAGATACGACACAAATGGTGAACAAAAAAGATATTACTTCCATTTCGGAAGAAGAAGAAAAAACAGCGTTATTGTGAGTTTGTGCGAATTAGGTTTTTATAGTTTGGAATTCCACTGGATCTTGGTAGAACCTTCAATAAGGAAAGAAGTTCATTTGTTTCTATTTTTTGGCTATAAGTATGTGCGAAACTCGCTTGAATCAAGTTCTTGTTATATGTATGGACGGAACTTCCGCCAATTACCGTAAACATTCAAATAACACCTGTATGAAAGGCATTTCAATAAATATTTTCACTGATTCAATCGTGCATCGAACAAAGAATTTATTCACTTGTAATTAACTTTCTTGATAGCTTAAAGAACTTCGATCTGTTTATTGTTCTTTTGTCCTCGTCGAGGAAGAAGATTGTTATTTTTAGTCTGTGTTATTTGTTTGGTGATCCCAAACGCTAGCGCTATTAACAGTTTAATGTGCGTGGATAGACTTTAAGATTAAACAAATAAAAAATTAAAAAAAAAAACGCTATTTTAATGAGACATCAAAGTTCTCGAAAAAAATTAATCAACGTCAAACCAAGTATGTTGAACCACAACAAGATAAGGTCAACGTGGTTGAAACAAAATACCACGCACTTACTCTCGATTCCTTGCCGAGAATTTCCTTCAGGTTTTCTTCGATGTCTTTTTCAGACATCTTCCTTAAATCCATTTTATTTTAACTAAAAGACCACAATTTTAACTAAAAATATAAATTTTTCTTAAATGCTGTTTCTTGTTGAATTGTTTTTTTCAGTTATCCAAAATATCACATCTTTTCACGACCAAGTGGAAAAAATAAATAAATTAAAAAACAGATATTATGTATTATGAACTGGTTGTTTAAAAAATATTATATCAAAGAGATCAACACCTTTCCGCTACAAAATTACAACTAGATACTGAGTGCGTTCGATTCCCGAAATGTAGATGCTTAAAACAGACATTCGTAGAGCACAGAGTACTGGAGAGGAAAGTTTTGTATATTATTTTGTTTACACAACAATAAATTACTCGGATAATGTATACAACGAGTTAAATGCATATATTTATATATATTTCAAATTCGATTCGTAACATTCTTGTTTTGTGTTCAATCACGACATGAGTTTACCTGTACATTTGCTAGTCTAATTGTTTCAATTAATTTCGTCGTTACTAACAATTTAGCTTTTACATGAGTTCTATCAATGAATAGTTTATTTTCATTCCAAATTCAATCGCCAGAATTTCCAGTCAGTTTTATTTTAAGAGTCAACACCGCACAGACCATACTTTTTGAATGAAACTAAAGAATTGTGTGATTTATACCATTGAGCAATGACCATGTGTACCGATCAGTTTGAGCACCTTTATATAGTCTTGAAGACCTTAGGAGAAGAGTTCTGCAGAAATGGGGTCAAGGGCAAGAAGCTGGGAGTAAAAAAATATTTGTAAACCAATGTCTAGACTATATAAGACTTGAACAGTTCTAATTAAAGAGTATTTTTTATTTCGCGAAAGATGTGCTTCTCTAAAAGTAAACATAAGTTTGAGTATCTGGAATTCATGAAGAGGTTATTTCAGAAAAGTAAATAAAAATAAAGAAAAGTCTATCCGGTTTTTAAACGGAAGCTATGAATTGGACGAAGGAGCATAAAAGTAAATAAATAAAATAAGAGAAAGCAAATTCTCACTTTTTATAGAAAAACACAAGATATCGCATATAAACATTACGCTATAAACTATAGAAGGGGCATAGCCCAACCATCAAAAAGTTCTCAACAGTACGGTTCACACTGTAAAATTATTTTAATGGATTTTGGATGGTTGCATTAGCTTGCATTAAGACTTATCAGATGTATTAGACCTCGTTCAAATTATCAAAAGTATTTCAAAAACATTCAACAAGTCGAACAAGCGGCCGTTTGAGGGTTAACATTGTCAAACATTGGTCGTTCAGTTTTGTCCAACTTTCGACAGTTATAAGTAAATATATAATTAAATAGTATAGGTCAACTGAGTTGGACCTTTGGAGCTTAGTTCTCTTCTCTCAATCATACTTTGTGAGGAATGGAAGGGTCCCACTATTTTTTTTTTTTTTTTAGAAAGTGTTTTTCATCTCTGTAAAATTGCTATCGGAAGACGTGCAAGTTCCTTGCGAAATGCGATACCCGTAAAAGAATTGGATGATTCGGGAACTCGCACCTAGAACTCCCACAGGTACACTTGCAAACCATTACGGCGCGGCATTAATTCAAAATTCAAGATTAATTAATAAACTAATTATGTAGGGAATGAAGGCCCTTTCTATCCGTATATTATTTAAAAATTATAGCGTTTCCATACATTAATTCTTCTTGAAAGCTTTAAAAGATAATAGTTCGCTCTCTTCAAGCCCACGAGTTGTTTGTGGTCGCTAAACAAAGCCTCAACTAGACTTCAATGGCAAACTGAGTGTTTTTAGCCCTGCATTTGCTTTCAAGTGCAGTTTCGGTTAAGTTCAACGAACAAACTTGAAAAGAGAAAGAGAACTGATAAATAAGACACTGTTTTCATTTGTTAAAGCCCTGAGGTTGCCCTGCTGTCGCAAAGCGTTTTTTGAAAAACCCAACTCTGTCTTGTTTTGAGCCCTGGGCTTGCTCTGAAATAAAAGTTGATCTGGGTTTCATTAACAACAAGGTCACTTTCGAATCAAGAATGAGAGGCAAACTCAGTGAGCGGTTGGCAGAATTCTCACTGACGATGGAAACATTGCTTCTGAAATGTACGTCTGAGGAAACATAAAAACTGTTTTAACTGTTAAAAATTTTACTAATCTTTTCATTTATTTAGAATTCTACTAACAATAAAGTTATATCTCTCATTTTGCTGTAATTGAGGTTGAATTTGCATAGCAACGAACCATATAACGTCGTGTAGAAAGCACTTTCCCGCTGACGACAAGCTCTTTAAAATCTAGTGATGCCCTTTTTCAATATTTATTTACTTGTTGAGAGAAATCAAACCCAAATACATAGTTTATTTCGGCAAAAAGGCGGATGAACATGCCTACTTTGCTTTGACAGCAAACTCTTAAAAAATGTACATAACATATTTTGATTCGCTTTGACAACTTTTTAATCGAGAGAAATCAAATTAATTTATCTTTTATCTTTGCGACTAAAAAGTTTTTAAAACCAATAACATATGAACACACATAAATTATTTTATGCCTTCACTACTTGTTGTCTAAGTTCTGCCATGGCGAAGATAACTTTTCAATAATTTGGTAGGTGTGCAAGCAAACAACTATCAACTATTGTGATTTATTAAAAAAACGCTTCTCATACAATCTGTTTGACAGTAAGATACTCTCTTATAGCCTAAAGGCTGCAGACATGGATCTTTCAACGGTTCAAACTTGTTCTAATATATGTCAAATACGCATAGAAATTCTTTAGGGTTTTTCGTTCTGTGGCCAGGGTCACTGATCACAATTGACCGCTTCAACAAATTACAGGTGTTTGAGTTAATACTGAATAAGTTTCCGCCAACAATATGTTGTCTTATGTTTCAAAATGCCGCAGGCTGTTTAGCTTACAAACAATAATCAATTCTAGCTTCAGGCACAAATCTAATTTGTTAATCAACATATACACATACTTATGTAAATTATTAAGAATTGGATTTCTTACAATTTTTCTATATACTATACGTATTTGCAGGCCAAGCATGTTCATCATTTTCATCTTTTGAAGGGTTAGCGCCAAGATCATCGTGAACTCGAAAGGTCTGCTTGACACATCACACATGTTACTAGTGACCTGCACATAGGGTCAGCGTTGACATTATCAAGTTTCCCTATGTTTGCCCCAGAATTGTTTTGGTATGTTTTCTTTTTCCCGATCGTGTCTGAAGGTTGTATGATGTTGCTTTTTTAATTGGTTTCTCTGCATCGCTTCTTCGGAAATGACACCACAAAACTGAGCTGGTCGTGCTCTATGTTTTCCAAGACTGTATTTTTGGTGTGAAGTCATTTACGAAACTTAGTACTTCAAATGTACTTCAAGCATATTCTTCCGTTTAAATAATTTCAAGGTAGGGAGATGGGAGTCTTATTTCTTTTTGCATAAGTTTGAGTCATTGGTGTTCATTCTCCAGATGAAACCATCATCAGAAGAAGCATTATATTCAAAAGTATACGGTTATGCTAAGGAACGAAATAGAAACTAGACTACGTAAAAAAAGACAATATCTGCTGGTGTGTTGGGGTGAAATCCTATGACTTAGATCTTAGATGAATAACAAACACAAAACCTGTCTGCTTTCTTTTTCACTCCCAAAGATCTCTTAGAAGCCTCAAGCCTTATTAGAAGTTGTGATCTACACACATTATTAAACCAATTAAATACTACATTATATCCATAAATATATCCCGAAACTTATAAAAACAAACAAGCATGAACCACCACCACACTTCCTCTCAGCTGGCGAGTATTTAACAGCAGCTGGCAAAGATGAACATGTTCAACTGCTAGTAGTGTGGCTCCTAATACAAAAAAGAAATGCAGCTACACTTAATGTTCTATAAATTTTTCTTTAAAAATTTGTTGCTTCTATATTTGATAGGTTTAAGAAGTAAAAATAAAGGTGAACATCTTTTTTTACGGTTTCCTATTGCTGTTTATGTTTATGTTTATTGTATGACCGGGCTGCCAGCCGCTTCTGGTAAGTAGTGGATGACAAGCAGATCTGTGTGTGTCGTGCTTAACGCCTGGTCTCTTCATATCGCAAGTGGAGACCATTAACGCAGCTTTATTTTCATAGCCTGCGATAGATAGCATACTTTTATCGCATAGCATCTAAAAAATAAAATAAATAGGGTGGCGCAACAGAGCGAGGAGCCCCTGGGCCTAGCGCATTTCTCACAACTATGCCTTGTGAGGGAATGGAAGGCACTACAAATTTTTTGCCGGTTCCGAACGGCTAATCGAGAAATCGCTTTTCATGACAGTGAATACTAACGGAGGACTTGCCAATTCCTCACAAAAGGCGATACCCGTGGAAAAAACATTTTTGCCTCTGTTAGGATTCAAACTCGAACCTCTGGATTAGCAGGCGGACATGCTATCCATTACCCCACGGGTACCACATCGCAAAGCATCTATTGCACCTATTAAAGAGGAAACTGTCATCCGTATGTGGTTTTCTACCATTTCGGGTTTTCGTGGTTTGGTAGAAGGACATCAGTCGGTTTATTCGCACTAAGATTTAATAGTGCGTGTTGATTTGAATTTGAGAATCACTTCTTCCTTAACCATCCCTTACCTCTTTGCATAAACTTTTCAACAAATCGACCTTTATAAACATCCTACAATCATAAGTAACGCAACGAGACTAAGAGCTGTGCCTTCTTTTCTTAATTTTTTGAAAATATCCCAAGCTGCAAACCAATGGATTCCTGTCAGACTCGACTGGATGTCGGATAGTTAGAAGTGACCTTCATCTTATTTTTATATAAAATTATTAAAATTAAGAAGAACGTCATTTTAACGCAGAATTCTGGTTCCAATTGCGTATATTTCTGCTTGAAAATTCAGTTGGCGCCGTTGTTTGGGGTTAAAACATGTAAAAAAGTCCTGGTGATTGTCTCAAGCCAAACAACTTGCGATTAATGCGGTTGAAGATGACACCGAAGATAGAGATACGAGGTCACTTGTTTTAGGGGTAGATGAGTATAGCAAACAACAAAGCATTAAACATAGTTAGTTTCAACATACTCTAGTTTTTGCTTTTTTTCTGAAGCTATATTTTTTTCCCACAAAATAAAAAATTTATTTACAGTCAAGACGGTAGATGGTTTTTGATGTACGGAACTGGACAAAAACTTAGACCTAAAATTAGGAGGACCTTATAAAAATTAAAAACTTATATAATGGCCCTCATCGTATCAATTGTCTGACGAAATTGTTTCAAGCCATAGGCGATTGAACACGTTGATACCTACTTTGCTAAAGTCTTAAAAATTTTGGTAGGTATTTGGTTTAATTTGATTGGCTCTAAGACTGTAGGCGATAGACGAGACGATATAGACGTCAATAGACGAAAATGTTGCTTGCTTTTCCAAAATTGTGTCACAGCGGTTTATCAAAGGTTGCCTCTTACAAAGACCCCTACCATTTTGACTAAAGGTTTGATCAAAACTATTGTGTTTTTTCTTTTCTTTTCATAACTGAATGCCTAAAGGTTTTCATCGAATGACCACACTAAGTCTGTTCAAGTATCTCTATCTCGGTCACTGACCACTATTGACCACTTCATCGTTTTTCAATCAAATGTTCTTTTCGCCTTAGGCTGCAAAACCAAAAAATTGTCTGATAAATATTCAGTAGAAAGAAGTAGTCTTGGCTTTACCTAACTGTTTGTTTTTTTTTTTTAGCTTGAGTTTTTATTCTTTGTAGAATATAAGAGAGAATTTTCCACCCACTCTAGATACATGTGTTTGTATATGATTAAACTTACAGTGGTCTCGCTTTTTTAACATTTTTTGATGAAACTTATATTTTTTGCATTCTATGAGCAGTTTATAGAGTTATAAATGTATGACAACAATATAACAACACCTTTAAGGCAATTGGAGCTTCCGCATAAATAGCACGATCTTTTGTTTTTGAGTTGAGACTCTTAACCTTGCGATAGTGAAACTGCTACTAAGGTATTTTCGTATTGGCAAAGAGTTTATTTTGTAAGCTCACTTGAATTTTCTCTTCAGTTTTTACTCTAAATTAATACAACAGACAAACGTTTGTAGCATTACGATAAAAATGAAATCGAGATTGTGTCTGTCTGTATATGAACCTGCATTAGCCTAAACGCCTAGGCTGATTTTCTTCAATCTTGATACCTAATATTTTTTGGTTAGTTAAGAAAAGGGTTCTAGGTCTTAAAATAGTGCAAGCTGCTATATAACTATTATTTTTCTTATTTTTATAAGGATTTTGATAAAACTTCGCATTTATTTATTTGTTTATCATTTTGGTAATGATAACAACTGCCTTTTATGATAGGAATTCGTTAAATTTTGTATTTTTGATGTCCTAATTAGTTTAAGAAATATTACAAAAATGTTTCCACAAATAAAATGGTATGCATAGTATTCTGCATAGTTCTGCTTTGGATTAAACATGTATGTACTTATGTGCTTGTGTTCCTACTCTTTACTGAAATCTATTAATCAGATAGCATTAAGATTTAATTGTGGTACGCGCGGCGTGGCATGCATGCCTGTTACGTGATAGGTTCGTCGTGGGAATCCCAACAGAAGCCAAAAATGTTTTTCCACTGGTGTCGCATTTCACGAGAAATTGGCAAATCCTTCCATAATGAATTCATGAAAAGCGCTTTATCCATTAGCTCAGAATCGACAAAAAATATGGGCTCCTCCATTCCCTCCGAAGGCATGGTTGTGAGAAATGCGGTAGGTCCTGGGGCACCCCACTCTGTTGCACGTTGCACCACCCTATTTATTTTGTATCAAAATTTAAACAGAGAAAATCTCACTGAGGCGTAGTGTTTTTAAGCAAGTCTTTAGTCAGCTGCAGAGCCATTAGTTTCTTATTCACACCCACTGTTATGAGTAAACGATCGATCCTGGTTTTAAAGAGTGCCTTTAACTGGCTCATCGCACTTACTTTTCGGTTCTAAGAAATGAAGGAAATTTGGTTGTGGGTGAGACTCGCGATGTGGTGTGATAGCAATACTGAACGAAATTAGGTACAATTATTTGTTAACAGCAAATAGTCCATTGTCAATAGCTGCTTTTAATTATTCATTCATTTTATGATTGGTTACTTATAATGAACGAAACCAAGTTTCTATTCTATTCTTTCACCGTAAGTGTACTTCAATGTCCCCGATTAGCTTGGACTATATTGAACGTAACCGGAACCTAGAAAATACTAGACCAATTTCAGAAATCTTTTCACCGTTAGAGAACCACATTACTTACCCATATTTCCACGTTACGGGAACGTAAAGTGAAAACTTAGAAACTGCTGAACAGATTTCCAAAATTCTTTCAGCATTAGAGTTCTCCAGTATTCCTGAATGGCATGGAATTTATTTCATCTAAATATGTCGAGCAGAATTGATGCTATACACTACATTATCTTATGACCCGAGTTATTTTGGACGGATCAGCTAGAATAAAATATGTGTATAAATTTACTTTAAAGCATGACTAAGCCGCACAGTGCGAAAAAAGTTTAAAAAGTGTTCCAAATTCAACGTAATAAGTATGAATGAAATAATAGACAGATATATTTATGAGAATTTCAATTTCAATTTTGTGTTCTCAGAGATCCTCAGAAAATCAACTAGGGCTTAGCGAAGAAAAGAAAAGAACATACGATATTTCTTCGCTATGCTCACATTCTAGAGAAAAAATATAGTTATTATTCTAACTGTATATTTTTTTAAAACACGCAAATTTTAAAATTTTATGGGAGTCCAAAGCAAAGCTTTTCATTACGCTGTAAGTGCTGACTTTGGTAAGTCTTATATTTTTTTTTAAACAAAGAAACCAATCATAAGTAAGTTTTTCTCCGGCAACTCGCACTTTTTCCTGCAACAAGTGTTTGTTAGT
Organism: Melanostoma mellinum; assembly: GCA_914767635.1. NCBI lineage: Eukaryota > Metazoa > Arthropoda > Insecta > Diptera > Syrphidae > Melanostoma > Melanostoma mellinum. The sequence goes on from OU612059.1 coordinate 9,967,965, forward strand.
GAGCATTTTTTACAGAATGTGTTCAACCAAAGCAAGGTTTCGGTTCATCAAACGATGGCAACACTGCTCAGACATACTTTTTTGATCTTGAAAAAAGTTTCGCAATCACGAAAATCGACCAAACCTTAGTCCAAAAAATAAGTGCAATCTTACGAGTGATGGCAAAAAGAGCTGAACTAAAAACTTGTTTATTTTTTCCTGAACCCACACATTCAACGCAATGGCCCCGTCTGCCGAATGCTTAAGTTGATCTAAATCATGTGTTAAATAAAACCAGTTGCATGTCGATACCATTGCTGATTATCAGGATCGAAACGATCACAAGCATTAGTACCTTCGTTCGCATATTTTTGATTGCTTACATGAGAAACCTGCCTGTTAGTTACTTGTTATGCATCGAATCTCAAAAGGCACTCCAGATAATGGAGACGAAGTACATCTGGACTGAGTTTTCTGGAAATCTACTCATGATGGTAGAGTGTCCCCGTTTGACCAGGAAATAATATTTTTTCTTGATTGACATATGCCATGAGACCTAAGAGTAATTATGACTTGATAACACTTTGGGACTGATTCCTTTCTTATAGGCTAAATTTTGGGGTTGAGTCCGGAAAAAGGCTTAGGCTCTGGATTTTGTTGTGACTTTCTTCCAACAACCAAGTACATATTAAAATATTCCTGTCGCCCGACATTTGGTGCTTATTTAAGTCTCCAAACGTTGAGGAAAATATTGAAAACAAAATTTTTACCAATACTTAATTATTACTAATCTTAAAATTAACAAAAGGCCACACTTAGACTATGTGTAGTGTGCCTATGGATTACATTTCGACTTTTTTTCGACGCTTTTCAAATTTTCACTATTCCACAAAATGAGTTAAGGAGCAAGAACTAAAATGGAAAAATAGTTTGTAGTGCTATAAACTTACTCGCATACATTTTACTGCTGATGCGAAACGGAATTATTCGTTGGCCTCCACAAGCACGACGAAATCATGCACGAACACTCAGCGGAAAATATTTGTGTAGAGTATTATCAGTTGTTTAAAAAAAGTGGCAGTGAAAGTCAAGTCAAAACTATCACAAGAAGCAATAAAACAAGATAATATTTTTATCATAAAATGAGTTTACAAAACCAACGGAGAAGAATGGTTTTTTCCAAAAATAATTTGTTCATCATCTGCACTTATGATGCTTTTGAGAAGGAAAAGATAACTTCCTTCAATTCGAGTCAACATATCTACACCAGAGGAATACAAAAGGACTTTTTCACAAGTGAAGCTAGTTTCCTTTTTTCGTCTCAGTTTAGATAACTTTTTTTGCCTTTTCATCTTCGTATTCAATATACTCATCTAAATACAATTCTTCAAATTTCTATTTTAGAAAATTCAATTTAAATGGCACAATTAATACCCAAAAAAAAAACAATGGAACTGTCAAAATTTTGCAAGCATTTATTGTTCCGGGAGATAAATGATTGACGAAAAAGTTTGGAGTATTTCAGAAATTGTAGTAAAATACTACTATAATTATCCACCTATGAAACCCTTTTCACAGAGCAGCAGCGTACTGCACAGCAAAAATAAGAGCGAAATTGTTGATGCATTAGGCTCCAAGGCGCTCCGCTTTTTCGCGCCATTTATTTATTTCTTTTACATTTTCCCATTTAACTTACTTCAGAAAACCGCTAGAAACTTGTCACTAAATACCAATGCCCAACCACCCAAGTTCTCGAACGGTGCGGGCTTCCCCATTCATTCGAATCAACTTTTGGACCCATATGCCCGAAATCTTTTGTAACACTAAACTGAGTATGATATTGTAATTTGAAATAATTGTTAATATAAAATAGTTTCTTACTGTTTTCTTCTAGATTTTCTGAAAACCAATCCTGGGACGAACATTTTCCCAGTATAAGAATGAACCAACTTCAAAAATTTTTGCACGGTAAAAATGTTTCGTTTTCCGCAAGTGGCTTGGACTATTTTTCATTCCCATACTCCTACGGGAACGGGAACGTAAGAGTGCTTCATACTATACCCAAGTCACACGAACTTTATTTCACAAGACTGAAAAATAATAAATTAAAATTCCCACGGGAATCAAGAAAATGCTAAGTAAGCTACTCTACTCCGTAGTAGCAAGGACTTTATTTCATCCCCATATTTCCACGGGAACGGAAACGTAAAATACGTAATTTCTTATTTTATTACTCCATGTAAAATACCTTTTTCGAGTAGTAACTAGAAAAGTAGAACTTTAGTAAAAAAGAACTTGTATTTAAGTACAACATTAAACAAAAATGTAAGTACAAGTTGAAAAGCAGAATGAACACACACTTGAGAACAAATAAAAAACACACAAATCAGTGAAATATTTGTTGATGCAGACACAACCAAACTAATTTGCATTTGTGGTCAGTGACCCAGATCCTAGAAGAAACTTTTTTTTGTCAATTTGCTATAACCCCCATTGATAAACAAGAGGAATCATCACGCCTTAGGGCTCAAAAGAGTAGAAATCGCGAATAAACGTTCTTAAAAGAGTATTTGAATTCATGGAATACATTACTGTAAAGCTGAAGAATCTGCTATATAAGAGGTTGAGTTTTATCTTTCAAAGTATTCCGTTATACTTGTTTGGTGTGCACAGAACGCTAATTCAAAATGAAATTCAATACTGCTATTCTTGTTCTGGTAGCTTTAATTGCTAGTATTACAGCCGAGAAGTTAAAAGGTTGCATTTGAAATAAACTTTAGAAAATAAAATTGTTTTGTAACGAACGCTCTTTTCATAAGGTCACGAGGAGTCGTCACCCAATTCCCAGTTGGAACAAAAAACCAACAACGATGAAGTACGTAAAGAATCTGAATCTGGTGATGTAGGCAGTGGACTGCGGAGGAGCCGTTCAGCTGCTGCAAGGTTCTTTCAAAAACCAGGATCATCGTCATCATCATCAAATTGCTGCAACTCCCAACCTATAATTCTTGTCGTTCCCAGCGGGAACAACAACAATAATAATGGATCACCTACAACCACAACGACCACAACAACGACCTCTAGTTCTTCTAGTTCTACTACTAATACCACTATTGGCAGATCAGATGAAAACAACAACAAAAATTCTGATTTCATAATTGTTGAAGAGGACGATGTTAATAATGATGAAAATGTTAATGTAAATGAAAATGGAAATGGAAAGCTTCGTCAAAATAACCTACAAAAATTGAGGAAGAATGGAAACAACATGATGGTTGTTGTGCCTCCACAATATCTGCCCTACTTCCAAAACAGTAATAACGCTGGCCTGAGTAATTCTAATGGCCGCAAAGTTAAATTAGTTCCCCTGAACAACAAAGGTAATTTGAAGAGAAAACGTAAAAATAACTTAAATTGAAAACTATGATGCATCAATAAATAAAGTGTGTCTGTTGACCGATGAAAGTTTAAGTTTATTGTTTTTTTTTTTCGAAACATGCAATGTTTTTTTTAGTTTAAAAATGTCAGGATCTTTTTTAAAAAGGCAAGAAACATACAACAATACTGTGCTACCTGCCGAGACCTAACGGCAAATTTCGGCAATCATTGATTAGCTTGTAATTCTCTATTTGCTCATTTCCTTCAGAATGTCAATGATTTTAATCCTCGGAAAAGGCTTGACCGATTTTGATGAAATTTTATGAGAATATTTGGTAAGTCTGAGAACAAACATAATAATTTTTGATTCTTTTCAATTTTGTGTGGAAAACGCTTTGAGTTGAACCCGAGCAGATTGCTGAACGTTGTAAATATGCGGATAGTGACTCACAGCTCATCAGTACGTAGATCAAACAATAGAACGATAAACAGCAAAAGAATGCTATATGTTCATTGTTAGTTTTATTTTTATTTTGGCATATATATATATAAGTATCCATCTTAATGTAAACTATTCTTTAAAAATACTGTTTTAGAGGTCACAATTTTTACTACAACCTTATCTTTCTTTGATAAAATAGTTAATTGAGGTATCAAATTGAAAAAAAAAAATTAAGGAAAAACATATACATACCTAGCCAAAAAATGAACTTTTTCAAACAAAAAATTTTTGAAAACTTTAGTGGTACCCGTGCCGTGATGGTTAGCATGACTGTCTGTTAGCCGGGAGGTTTGTTGTTTGAATCCCTAAATAGGTTTTCCACTGGTTTGGCCTTTCGCGAGGCGCAAGTCCTCCGATAGTAAATTCATTGCCATAAAAAGCGCTTTCTATAAGCCGTTCGGAACTGGCAGAAATTTGTAGATCCTCTCTATTCCCTCACATGACATGGTTGCAAAGATATTATTTTTATTTATTTATAACACTTCACAAGAGCAACAGAGTTGGTATTCCAGCTCTCAAAGTTTGGTCTTATGTCGCTAGGACTTGGTTACTTACCACAACCATTTTTTTATGAAAATCTATTTTTATGTTTTGTATCTAGTGATTTTTTTCCAAATTGTTTCCCCTATATCATCTATATAACGATGCTAAACCTAAGAAACATGTAATTAATGTAGCATGTGAATTTAACTTTCTTCATTTATCTTAATGCTAGCGGATAAACTTTACGATTTTTGGTCGTTTTGGTATAAATGTAACTTTTTTTGATTGCCAGCTCTAGAGGAGGCAACATAAAATTGGCTAATTGGTGAAGCAATAAAAATATTATAAGAATTAATAAAAAACTTGAAATTTTATTCTTCCACTTGATCGGAACTAAGCCTTAACAGGAATCATCCCTGGACTGAAATATATTTACTCCAATATCGGTATCATATAGACTTTCTATCTAATAGAAAAATCTAATGTCTATTAAAAGAAAAATCAAAGCAGACTTTTTCACCAATAGTGGTCAGTGACCCACCAGTCCCTAGAAGAAACTTTTCTGGTAAATTTTTTAGGTTTTGTAAATTATGAAATAGACTGAATCATCATGCCCTAGCCCCTAGGGCGCAGAGAGTAGAAATCGAAATATAAAAGAGTATTTCAATTTTTTGCATAAATTATTATTGTCTGGTATATGTATATTTAGTGAGTTTGAGTCTTATCTTTTAGAATATTTCGTAACTTGCTTGGTGTGAGCAGTGGATCAATTCAAAATGAAATTCAATAGCTGCTTTTTTGTTCTGGTAGCATTAAAAAATTTTATAAATTTTTTTTTTGTAACGAACGCTCTTTTCATAAGGTCGCAAGGAAATGTTATGCAATTCCGACTCGGGACAAAAAAGCAGTGTCAAATATTTCTAATAACACAACTGCTTTGCAAAAAATCTTGATTCCTGCTTAATGTTTTAATGTGGAAACTGCAGAGGACCGACGCGATGCGACGAACCATTTTAAGGGCTATCGCTTTTAACGTTTTCAGCGTTATTATTTTTCAATGAATACTTTTATTACTGGGAACCCAGGGGCTAGATTCAGAGCTCGAAAGTTTATGGCTACCACTTTCATTGGTCTTCAAATAACTCTTGTTTGTTGTGATTTATTTAAAAGCTCTCTCAATAACCGGTTATGATGAGTTTTTTTTTTTTTTTTTGGTCAACCAATAAGATTTAAATTTGTGAGAAAAAAATAAAACACATTCTTTATTTTCAACTAGCTGAGCATCCCGGCGTTGCTCGGGTCTGTAGTTTTAAGGTCAAGTAACTTTAATATTCCCGTTCTTGTTCCTGTGTCTGTTCCCGTGGGATTATAGGGATGAAATCTACGCTTAGTTATTGAAAGATTATGTTTTATGTGGCATCGCAGTTCTGAAAGAATTTTTGAAATCTGTCCAGAAATTTCCAATTTTCCGTTCCTGAGGGAATCTTCCTGAGGGAATCTTCCGTTCCCAATGGAAATATGTGAATGAAATATATGTCTATGTCACTTAGGATAGTGTAACATCCTAAAGTTGAAAGAATTTTTGAGATCGGTCAAGTAACTTTAATGTTCCCCTTCTCGTTCCCGTTTCTGTTTCCGAAGGATTATAAGAATAAAATAAAGTTTTAGTGACTTATTGAGGGGGATAATGTAGCACCTTTTAAATAGTCCACCAGTTTCTTATTTTCTGTTCCCAACCCCGTTCCTGTTATAATTATGGGGATCCATCCAACTTTCTCACATCGGGTTTCTGAGATCAGTAGGTGATTAACATTTTTGTATTCCTATTGATTTTTTTCCTGTTTTCACTTGTTTGTATGTTTAACACCATATTTGCACCAAATCTTTTTCACTAACGTTAAAAGATTAATAAATTCGTTATTGAATTTCTTCTCTCTGAGTTGATAGCCAACTTATTGTGAACTACTCTTAATGATTTATTTAACACCCCTGCAAGGGATGCGTTTTTGATACATTTCATTTGTGAATTGTGATTTTTGAAGTGCAACTCTTGACAGAACTAAAACCATTCCGCTGTTGAGATATAATCTCTTGCATATGAAAAGATTTATATCCAACCTTGATCTCCTGGAAAACGACTTGATTAAAAATATCATTCACTCGCAGATGGAGTCCTCTTGGGAAAACGTTGGTTACCTATCACCCATTGGGGTGACTTATTTGGAGCTGGACTCTACTGAGACATCACCTCCCTTGTTTTTCACTTCGGCCACCCAAGGTCAGAACCGTGGCTGAAAGTAACAAATAATGTATAACGTAGAATAACATAATGCAAAAAAAAAATTACCTTTATTCACTGTTGTACGAGGAATCGAACTGATAACCTTAGCCAATGCAAATATTACAAAAAATTAAAAAAAAAAAAAAACAAAATACGAAAAAGAATAAAAGAAAAGAAAAAAATCTAAAATAAAGAAAAATTTTAATTATTTACTGATATCAATGCTCTCCTTTATCAATAAGAGGCCGGCAGTACTTACCTTTTTTTTAGGTATTGAAATATAAATGTTAGGCATAAACGGATTAAATACCTCTAAAGCCAGAACATTAGTAGCTTTCAATAAATAACTATGTACCTTAAAAGAAATAGTAACAATTTAACCCAAAAGAAACTAAAATCCATGTGATAATAAAATTATAATGCGAAACATAATACTTGCCTGTATATACAAGATTGAAATTTAATGTCGCTTCACTACTCATTATCAAATCTGTTATTCAAAGTCTCTAAAATTGTTTTTGATCTAGATGTATGACCTGTCAACTACATGTTCACTCATTGTATATAGTCTCTACACAAAGATTCACGAATTAAAAAAATAAAGGAAATAAATAAAATAAATGTTAAACTTATCTAAGAAAGACAATCTCTGTATAAAGTCTTCTCGCTGACTGTATTTTACAAAGAATATAAAAAAAAAACGACTCATAGAAATGATTATCAAACAATAGAGCGTCCTCGCTCTTAATTATTTGTTTAATGTACAACCTTCAAGCTACTCTGGCATTTTAATGTAGTATTGTTGTTAGTTTTCGTTATCTAGTTCGTAAGTTAGTATAAGTCCCTTCTCTCCTTGTATATTTGTTACCAAATGACAAAACGTCAAACCAATTTCACATAAGTACGCTCATGAGCAAGAGCAGTCGAAATACAATAAATGTCAGCCAAGAGGCATCTCTTATAAAGTAACTCCATAGCAGGCAATACTTGACAGCCGCTTTTAGATTATTGTAGTTATCGCTAAGAAAATTCCATGTAAAATCGAAGATAAGTCTCAATAAAGAATTCAATTCAATTCAATTCTTGACAGAACTACTTGATGTTGATGTGCAACAAACAAGAATATAATTTTGATAAAAATAACTTTCTTTGGTAAATATTTGAGTTTTAAAAGTTTGTAATAATCTTAAAAATAAATTTATCCTACACCAGATTACCACATCATAACTCATCAACATGAACACCAGTAAACGGCACAAATCCCTCAGCGAGGACCAAAGAAGCAAAAAGGCAAGGACCGAATTCATAAGGCTAGCAGTTTCAACGTACATGAAAGACAAAAGATACATAACTTCCAAAAAAATTCGACGCATTGATTTCAATCTTTCCCAAGTGAATAAACAATTCTTCTTTAACAAAATGCTCAAAAACGACGTATTTATCAACAACTTCTTCTTATTCTCAAATGTGACATGCAATTCTAACAACTTCAAGTTCATTAACGATCAATTCATCAAATTCGCCGAGTTTGTTGAAAGCCAAAAGCCAGAAATTAAATTACAACTTCGCAAGTTCTATGGTCCCATCATATGTCACTTATTCTTGGAAATTCTAAAAGGCAGAGAAGCATCACAAGCAATAGACTTTTTGCGCAATCATGCCCATCATGTGCCCACAGATGTAGAGCCCGTTGTTAGAGCCAAAACACCCGATTCTGAAACCAGTGCCAATTGCAAGGGAAAGTATTTCATTAACTTGATTAAACTGCTTCTCACATGTCCCACTCTCGACGCAGCAGAAAATATACGTGAAATAATAGCATTTCGCAGTTCCAAGTTTGAAGTTGATGTCAACATTGACGCCATACAGATTTTGAATAACTTTCTGAAGAACCATGCAAACGTACTGCTACTTAGTACAATTCACACTTGGATTCATATAAACGTGAACGATGTCAGAGATTACAAATCAGATACATTGATTTTCATAAAAGAAAAAGACTGTCGACAGCTAACCGAAATGAAACCACCCTTGCCAGTAAAACCTCTTAAAAAAGAGCCTACTGAGCCTCCAAAAGCTCAACAACCCAGTGTATTCCAAATTGCACTGAAGAACCTAAACTACGTTGTACATGAAATAAAAAAAACACAGCAAGACTACCCACGCTATATAAAAGTATTCGATCCGAACAAGTTCTTAACGTCGAGCCATTGTGACAAAAATCAATGTCATGTTGCAGTTGGTTTTGAAGACTCAGTTGTGAAACTTTGGCAGCATAGCAGCCAGACTTTGAGGGGTAAAAATATTTACACTCCATTTAACGAGTGCAACTGTCCATGGAATGTTAATAACAATTTTGTCGAAGAAGAGGAGGAACAAGACCAGGATCCAGAGTTCCAAGATGATTTTCCCACTGGAATGGATAACCAAATGATTACAGGTGAAATTCTTTTAAGGGGTCATAGCAGAGGAATAACGGATCTCCGTTTTTCGTCACACTATTCCATATTGTTAACTGTTTCGAAAGATGAATCTATGCGTTGTTGGTCGGCAAACAATTATCGATGTTCGAGAGTTTTCAGTGGACACAACAATCCAATTTGGTGTGTCAACGAAAGTCCTATCAGCTCATACGTTGCAACTGGATCGAAAGACCTAACTGCTCGGCTATGGAGTCTAGAAAGAGAGTTCCCCTTTATCACTTTCATAGGACACACTCAAGACATAAATTGTGTGTCATTTCATCCAAATGGTAGTTACATCGCCACTGGTTCTGATGATTTCTCAGTTCGCCTCTGGTCGGTTGCCACTGGCAAGGTTTTCAGAGTGTTCCCTGAAGCAAAACAACCAATAACATGCCTGACCTTTAGCCCTGACGGAAAGTTCCTTGCCGCTGCCGGTGAGGAAAAGAAAATTCGAATTTTAGATCTCGCTGCCGGACAACAAATTTGTGAATTAAAAGAACATGGTTCAAGCATTACAAGCATCGCTTGGAGCAGCAGTGGGGATAAGATTGCATCGGGATGCAGTGATGGTAGTCTTAAAATATGGAAAATCAGTAAACTCGAAGGACTTCGTGTGAATTGCGAGAATAATAATGCAGTCGTACTGAGTGCTCTAAGCGCGTCGTCGCCGGTATCTTTTTCCAGTTATAATTTAAGCAGAGTGTGCAAGGTAGAGTATAATGCTGACAATCTTCTCACTTGTATTGGAAGAAAATAAAGTAATTGATTGTTTTCTGTATTGCGATTGTTTCAAATATTAAAGTTAATTCTATTAAATTATCATTAGGCATATTTTCACTTTTTTTTGCATACTCCGATCTGTTCAGTGAGAAAGCGCTTTTCATAGCTATGTAACTTCTATGGAAAAAGAGTTGTATGTTTCTGGGATTCGAACCACAAGTTCCGAGGTAACAGAGAGACATGCTAATCGTTGCCCCTATTTGTAAATTATGCCTCAACAGCGAAGGAACATGTCTACAAAAGAAAAGACTCAATAGTACATTTCCACTAGACAATGCTGTGTCCAGAACTGTTTAAGCTCGTTAGCCCAAATGAATGAAAATAAGGGTACTCTGAAATCATTAATTGAAAACAGATCTACATGGCTGTTCTGATTTTCGTACGGATTCAAAACGGAAACCGAAATTGAATCCGTACGGATTTAAAAAGTGTGTACTTATTTCCGAACGGATTCACTACTGATTTTTTGTCACAAAAACCTGTTGGAAATTAAATTTTTGTGTTTATTGGAACAATTTACAGCTTTATTGCATGTTAGTGCTAATATAGTTTATTATTTTTCATTTCTAGCAATAAATAATGCTCTACAGAATTCATTAACCGGATTCAATTCCGCTAACAAAATGATAAGCGAATTGAAAACGTGCGGATTCGGAATTGAGAACCGCAAAAATTCTAAAACGGGAGGATATGGTATCCGAACGAAAATCAGAACAGGGGTGTTAGACTGATATTATTCTCTTATATTCTTGAACCATTTGCTGTCGCTGTTATATGTCCCACTCCATTCACCGTTTATGCATAGGAACCCTCTTTACAACTTTCGAAAAATCGAACATGTACAATGTACATATTCAAAAGTTTTGTACTTAAATTTTATAAAGATACAATAAGTTAACTTTTGGGTGAGGTTTACGTAGCTACCTGAGTAGCAGATACGTAGTATTACGATTTTTTGCTAAAGAAAACTTTAAACAGGTTTTTCTCGGAATGGAGTTTTTCGGCGATTATAAACTAAAACTCTTTTCTTTTTGATAAAAAAAATGTTCTTTTTTAGTAGTTTTTGGAGAAATGGCTGCCATTTTATAATTTTTGAAAAATCATATGATTTGATTCATTGGTAAGGTTCTCATCATAGATTCCAAATATTTCATCAACAGAGCTCACCCAATTTTTTTTTTCTTTTTTGGTGGACCAGTTTTCTCACTCTTTTTTTTTTAAATAAATATGAAAAAAATTTCTTTGCTTTGGTACCCGTGACCTGATGGCTAGCATGTCTGCTGTTAGCCCAGAGGTTCGTGGTTGAATCCCAACAGAGGCAAAAATGTTTTTTCCACGGGTATCGCCTTTCGCGATTAATTGGCAAGTCCTCCGTTAGTAATTTCTTTGCCATGAAAAGCGATTTCTCGGTAAACCGCTCGGAACCGGCAGAAAATTGTAGTTCTCCTCCATTTCTTAAGAAGGTATGGTTATTTTATTTATATTTCAGCTTTTAAACTTTTTATATTATTACTAATGATTTATACCGGTGAAAAAAATTCGTGGCGGTTTTTTTTTTGTCTACCCAAAGACGATAGACAACCCTTTCGGGAATGGTGCACTTGTATACCAGCAAGTTCAAACGTCCCAAAAATCTGTCGATTTTTTTTTTTTTATTGATACTAGCTACTGAGGTTCCTTAACATTATTACAACACTCAAAAATTCCGTAAACTTATAACTTGAATTGCGTCCCGAAAGGGTTAAATCTGTTGATGTTCTGCTAACGGCTTGTTGGTGTAACAAGCATATAGACAGCATATTTTATTTATATATATAAATATTTTTTATTGTGTAGTTTATTCTTTCTAATGATGATGTTCGTTTTTATTCTCATGTTTTCATTAGCATATGCGTCGATTGTGAAGTTGAAATTATTTGTTTAATAAAAAAAACCTTTTCGAAGCAAACTGCAAATGTCTTAACTGAATTGAAAAGTAGATTGAATTGGATTCGGGAAATTGAGTGTAAAACGTTTTAAAATTTAGTCAAATACCAGCTATTTCGATACTTGACCATGAGTGCGGTACTTATATAGGAAAATGTAGTCGAAATACAAAATGTATGCAAATTATATGTTAAAAGTACTATTCATATTATATTGCCGTTTTCGAGTGACGGTACGTGCGTAGTACGATGTTTGTCGAATTCGACCTTACGCTCTAACCACTGCACGATGAGTATGGTGTGGCTAATTAAAAAATTATGTTTAATAACAAAACTTTATTTCTAAAGAACATTCGATTAAGTTCTTAAAAATTAAACGTTAGCGGATGTTCCGTAAAATAGCCTCCACTTTTAAAGACTTGCTTAGTCAATCGATTTACACTGTGGTCAGCGTTCATGTATGGCCCGTTGAAAATTTCATAAGTTAACGCTTTGACTTTACTCTCGCCTACAGCGCAGATAGTAAGTGCTAGTAACAATTCATAATCCGAAAGCTTTAGACCAATGCAATATGATCTTGAAGCTCTGGACGTACTGGCAAACATTGCATAAGTATGCGCAACCATTTCGGTCAATCGATGGATTTCCATATGTTTTCCAACGATTTCACCCGCATACTTGGTTAGAAGGAATTCCGACGCCATTTGTAACCGGACAACCGAGCGCTCTATGCATTGGGCAGCTGGTGCAAGGGAAGGATGAAGTCCTTCGCCTAAACGAAGTTTCGGTTTTGGATTTTCTATAGTAGCAGTTTCCATGAATTTGGAAAATATATGCCCGGGATGGAACAGAGGATTCCTGGATTTCATCACTGTTTCGTTAATAGAGTTTCCTGCATACTGTAAACCCATCAAGGATATGAACATTCGAATAGAGTCCAAAGGTTCACTTTGAGTGTACAATTGCAAGGCGTTACGAAAAGCGATTTCCGTCGACTGTCCTGATAGAAGCGATTTTGGTCCAATGACGTCAATGCTTTTTGTTGAGTTCTCAAACAGCCTTGTAATGGAATAGTACTAAAAAATTAACTCAATTTATTTGAATGTAAATACTTATTTTCATTTGTTTTTCTTACTTTTGTTATTGCAGCTTCCATGCTAACGTCTTGATTCTCAAACTCATCCAACAGCCCAGCAGTGAGATAAATCATACTTTCCATTGCGTATGTACTCGTTGTCATAGTTGAAATATGCTTTTTGACTCCCTCTACATCCCTGCAATGAATCACTTTTAATAGTTTTTCTTTATATTATTTATTTGTAACTTACTTCAAAGCTACTCCCAGTTGTTTGCTATGAATGCTATGTTGTGTGAGTTCATTGAGAAACTTTTTTGATAGTTCCATACTAATTACGGAACTGCGCAGCCTTGTATTTCGAAGGACAACTTCAGCAGCTACATTACCATTGTTTGGTTCTCCAACAACACAGCCTACGAAATAATTAATCAAAAGATATCGTACCGACTATTCTGTATTTGAAAACTTACTTTCTGGAACTTTAACATTGTTAAACTGGATCTTGTTCGTTTGCAAACCTCTACAGCCAATTGTTACGTGCTGTTCTCCAATTTTTACTCCTGGTAAAGATTTGTCGACCAAAAATATAGTTGTTGTCTTACCGGCGTCATCCGCCATGTTGAGCTTCACAGTCTGTGCAATAACTAAATACAAATCAGCATTTGGACCATTTAATACAAATGCTTTCTCGCCATTCAAGACCCAGATTCCTTCGTTGACATCATGCTCTGCTGTTGTATTGAAAAAACCGTCTTCACAATCATCGTACTCAAAAATTGCCTCTGTCGCAAGCAAAGAACCTGAAAGTGAAGTGAATTTTGTTAGCAATTCCTTTAGTCCTGCATTGAATTAAATAATATAGAAATACCATTTGCCAGTTTAGGCAAGTAAAGTTCCTTTTGTATGTCTGTACCAATCTCGTTAAGCGTATCAATAACTACACGATGTGACAATAGTCTTGAAGCAATATTAGTTACACTTGCCTCAGCTTCAGATGCAATCAAAGTTTGACTCATTTGCCACCCAAGGCCTTTGTGGTCTTCCGGGGCATTTATGCCATAAAGACGAAGTTCTTTGATATTTGCGAGAACATTGTCTGGGATAGATTTAGTAGAATCAATTTCTGCTTCGTCAATAGTTTTAAAAAAGCTGTGAAAATTAGCAGTTTCTTCGAGTACTTTTGCCATTTCTTCTCGGTTTATCACTTCGGGAAAGGCAACTAGTTCCTTATCAATCTTTCCAAGAAAAAACTCTTTAGCTAGAGGATTTCTTTGGGGCAATTTGCCGCTTGAAGTTGGTGTAGTTTTAACACCAGTATAACTCTTATAGGTTTCCACACTTGGTTTCTTCTCAGAATGTTCAGGATCTGATTGTGTGCTATGAAGACGCAGAGCTTTAGCATTGCATATTATTTTTGAATTTTTAAATGCTGCTAAACGTGATCGTAACATTTTGTATTATGAAATATTGTTTTTCTTTTGGGTGAATGATGTAAACTTTACGGTGCACGGTCCCACAGTCCGTCGGCAAAGGCAAATTTCATGTGCAATAGGTAAACTGTCACTGTCAGGGTGACAAATGTCTAGATCACGGTGGTATACCATGTTCGTAAAAGCAGCTTTCAATGGTCTGGCTTCCATTAGATGAAAATCGTATGCACCTATGCACACAGCAAATACTTCGATTGTATTATTTACAGAGGTTATTGAAAAAAACTTATGAAGGGTATATAAATAAATAAATAAATAGGGTGGCGCAACAGAGCGTGGAGCCCCTGGGCCTAGCGCATTTCTCACAACCATGCCTTGTGAGGGAATGGAGGGGACCTACAATTTTTCGCCGGTTCCGAACGGCTAATTGAGAACGCGCTTTTCATGGCAATGAGTTTACTAACGGAGGACTTGCCAATTCCTCGCGAAAGGCGATACCCGTGGAAAAACAATTTTTTCATTTTGCCTCTGCTGGGATTCGAACCTCGAACCTCTGGGTTAGCAGGTGGACATGCTAACCATCAGGCCACGGGTACCACGAAGGGTATATAACTACCAAAATTATTAGGAATACACTTGGATAAACTGTTTTTCGTGCTTCTTCCCTTATTTCTGATTTCTATATTTATTTCCTGACAAGTGGGGAAAAACGAAACGAGAGAAAAATGTTCATGTTTCGTGGGTGACATAATTTTTGTTTTAAATTTTTTGGTTGGTGTTATCGATTAATAAATTAATGTCGCTATCCATTGGACGAAAAAACACCGTCCAGCCAGAGGCGTCCGAGAGCATTCTCAAACCGTTCTATTATTGCAAAAGGTCACTTCTCATGATTCTGAGAAGTGACAGCCACTTCTCGAATCCACTCACTCAAGAAGCACTAATACATGTAACTCAAATATCAAAGAGAAAATTTAACTTCAGGAATATTTTTTATGGGCAATAAATGTTTCACTCAAACAAAGACAAACTGTTAAGACTGAACTAAAATAATTTTAGGTGTTCCATTGGTTTTTAAAATGAGTGCTTCCCCGAGTGAAACCAATGGAAAGCGACATAAGTTAAAATCGTTTGTTTTGAACAACAGGAAAATGTGGAAGAGTGGTGAATTTCGCGGGGCGAATGTCTGAAACTAGTTAGATCATTCTGAAAAATTATGTTTTCTTTTATTTAAAGCATTTCCTGACATAGACACTTCCATTTCGATTTGCTGATTCACATTTCTTTTAGTTAATAGGCCAAAGAATCTGAACACGCTGAGAGTTTTAGCCAAATCTTAGGTTATCCAAAACGTTTTTGCAGTTGCGGCAGCTGCAGAAACGCTGTTGTCATCAATTTTACAGTCGCGGCAATATATGAAAACGCTGAGTGTTTTTGTCGCGTCTTCCACTACCAAAAAAAATGTGTTTTTAGTGAAATGTTCACTTAAATGGTGAGAATGCTTATTTCTGCAGATAAAGTGAAGCTTACTTTATTTTAAACTGTAACAAAGATAAAAAATATCGACTGCATTGCAATTTAAAAGAAAATTTCATTTATTACTCGGGTACTTCCGCTTCCGAAAATGTCTTGTGGACGAGGCCACTGGCTCATTCAGCACTTCATATCCGTTCACAATTAAAGGAGACTTTTCCGTTGGACATGAGCCCCTAAAAAATATAATAAATAAATAGGGTGGTTTAACAGAGCGAGGAGCCCCTGCCCTGTGCCTAACATATCTCCCACAACGATGCTTTGTGAGGAAATGGAAGGGACCTACAATTTTCTACCTGTTCCGAACGGCTAATCGAGAAGCTGCTTTTCATGGCAATGAGTTTACTAACAGAAGACTTCCTAATTTCTCGCGAAAAGCGATACCCGTTGGGATGCAAACCACGAATCTCTGGGTTAACACGCTGGTATGTTAACCATCACGCCACGGGTACCAAATTTCTTGAGCCGATATCGTCCTAAAACCTGAAAACTTTTATTTTCGATAAAAGAAAGTCAACGATAGCTGATAACCACTTGAATTACTTACTTACTTACCTACTTACTTATTTAATTAACACTTGAGTATTTTCACTCCAAAAGTTGTTTGTACTTAACCTCTAATTTCATTTTATGAAATTCCTCTCTTCTTAGCCTTTTATACTCGGTATGATTCATTCCTAGAGCAAAGGTGAAATTTTAGATCATACGGCAAACGCTGGTAGTTTTTCTAAAAAGTCTTTTGTACAGAGTAACATCATTTTAGATGTAAATTTACATAGAGCTAATTTAAAATTTCAGTTCTAAAAAAGTTTCCTGTTGTGTTAAATACCAAAAACATCCAGTATAAACGATTACATGTATTTCTTAAAATGCAAGATGTAAATGACTGAAAAATAAAACATTTTTGTAAATCAGGTAAATCATCTAATCAAATTTAGATGATATCTTATCCACATACTTTGAGAGCAGCACTTGATGATTATTGTCAATCTTACCAACAGCTGCATATAATTGATGAGATGAGCCATTTCTAACGGAATATTTGCAAGAGCTGTCTGAGACTTTGGAACGTAGTTGCATTGACTTTTTGTTATCATTTATAGAATATCTGTCTTTGTGTGATAGTTTTGGTTCCGATTTCGACTCAGGATGTTTTTTACTTGATAATGGCAAGAATTTTGAATTTTTTGCATTTTCATTGCAAAACGCCTTGACATCTTTCTTATGTTTTTCAATTTGTTCTTCTAACCTTTTTAGTCGTTTTTCGTAGTAATTAGTTCCATCATTTAAACCTATACTGTCTTCAATTGTAGCCGTCATCTGTTTGGTAACGTTGTTCTCAGATGAAATTATTTGATTACCTTGTATTTGCACATTTTGACTAGTTCTTCTTCCCCTCGAGCTTGGCTGTGGTTTGCCCTTTTCAGTCAGTTTGACCGAATGGTAATTGGTTTGTAGAATACTTTTTCCACTTCCTGATGACTGGTCACCAAAATGGATAACCCCATTGGAAGGTAGACCATAATTATAACTTCCATCTATGGAATGACGTTTTTCTATGACAGCCTTATGAGATCTCGATCTTAATCGTTGTATGCTATTAATTTCAGGAGATAAATTGACGTTCTTGGTTGTGGAACTCTGAGTTTGTTGGTTTGTAGATTTCGTCAAATGCCTCCTTCTTGAAATAATTTCTTCTGTTTGAACTGAATCGTTTGTTAAATTTGGAATTGTTTGAGTTTTCTGAAGTGTTCCACTATAAGATGGTGGTGAAGTTAGATTGTAATTCTTTTTACTATTTTTGCTGACAGAAACTTTAGGTAAACTTGTAAAATTATTGCACGTGCTTGTAACATATGGTTTTCTTTCTTGGGATCTGAAGATACTTCGTTGGGGCTTTTCTTCAGAGGTATTTGACTTAGAAGCAATATTATCAGTCGATCTGTTATTATTTGTCCGAGGATCTCTGTAAAGAAATTAAATATGAAAAGTAGATGAGAAAAACATTCCAATCATTGTTGCTCTCAAATCAAGAATTAAGTTTTTATTTATGAATCACTGATTGTATCAGCGAGCGTTCGTAAATCGTTGTCAATTAGTAGGTAAGCTGGACAATAGTTGATTGGCGACATTAACATCATCATGAGCATCATGTCGAAAAAAAACTGCGAAAGGCATATACGAGACACACGTGCCATTTCCCTTACTGCGGTAAGACTCCAGCAATTACAAAAGCAAAGCAAAGGCTTGTTAAACTTTACTTTGAAAGTGTAAAGACCAATTTTCACTTGTGTGAAGCTCTATTATTATTCGCTTTTAGAAACTCAGTGCTGCTGTAGAAAAAAAAGTTTACTTGCAGCACTGTCAATAAATTCTTAAGTATTTAGTATTTAGTATTTATTTATTTCTTATAAAACTAACACAGTAAGATAAATCTTATAAGGTAGTGTAAGTTTACTATTTAACATTTAGCTCAAATATAATAATGAATGAATGCCAAATTGAGTATGATTTCAGACTCGTACTATGCAGAAGCTTTAGTTTGTTACAAAGATTTAATCCTAGAACTAACTATTTGTGTGATGAATGGAAGGAACCTACGATCTTTTGCCGATTCCGACCGGCAGTGCAGCAGAGCTTGCCAATTCCTCACGAAATTGGGAAAACCAATTTTATGTTTTTAACATTCGAACCTTGACCTACCACACCATTTATTATTTCTTACATGCTCTGTGATTTATTTGTTCCGACACAACATCACGCTCTCAAGCTTTCTGCAAGCAAAATATCAAAATACAATTTCTATAATATATTTGATGGAGCTTGTGACTGTTTAGATGCGGGTTGATTTTTTTCGTTCCTAGTTGCAAGTTTATAAAACTAGCTCTGATTGAAAATAAGCTTTCTGTTGCTATATTTAGTGAGTGCCCTTATTAAAAAAAAATAATTACAAAGCTTTTGTAAAGTTTTCAAAAATTAATATTGGTGCCGTTTTGGACTAAAGGAACATTTAAACATTTCTATCCATCAAATCATGCAGTTTCTCGATCGCGTACTGCTTGAATCAGCACATCCAACGATGTGTCTCCACTTGCTTTAAATTCAAAGCAGAAAAACAAGAATAGGTTTGTTCGTTGAAGCCCTGGGGTTGCCCTAGGGTCGGCACAAAGCGTTTTTTGAGAAACCTTAATTCGCCCTGAATGTCAAATTGAGTGTTTTTTGAGCCATAGGTTTGCCATAGGTTTTCCCCAAACTCGCCCTAGCTTTTTGCTGTGGCGATTTGAGGGCTGTCAAATGGCATGTATTTTTTTTTTTAATGACAGGGATGTGTGGTGATTTGTGGTTTAGCGTTTTTTGAGGACTGGAAAACCCAGGTTTTTTTGACAACTCATAGGGTTGTCAAGAAAACCTGGGTCAACCCTAGGGAAAGTTCAACGAACAGACCTAATATAACATATAGTAAAAAGCAGAGCAGTTATGGACATTTCATACCAAACACAGCAACGAAATTATAGAAAACAACATGCAGATGACCGCTTGCTCTGCTTAATATAAACTATAGTAGAAGCCGTGTTTAGTGTTTTATTGGGAATTTATACTCACTTCAGCCATACATCGCAAAATATCGCTCATGGAAAGACAACAACGAATAGTGTAAGTGGACAAACATAACTCACTTGCAGAAGTGAACAACAGGGATGGTTGGTAAATGGAGTTTAGTTTGTAGAATAGAACCAAAAAAGCGTTTTATTGAGACTCGCAAGTGAAGTGAATATGGAAATTCTCAATAAAACACGGCTAGTATTATTATGTAGACTTTTTGACTGGTAGCAAACCTATTTTCTCTGGTTCAACTTAGCAGTCTCTGTACCAAGCCATTTGTTTCACCATAGTGTGTAGAGAAGCGAATGCTGCGCCACAGTGCTCCTCCGGTCCAAAACATTGTTAAATCGTGTTTCTATATACAATGGTGCGATGATCGCAGGCTATGAAAATAAAGCTACTTTAATGGTTTCCCCTTGTGATATTTTGCTTCTTTTAAAAATGCTTCGGAGCTATCTAAAACTACTTCCCTATGTGGCAGAAAAAGATGAATAAGGATAATAGGACATCCCTTTAAAGTTAAGATATCAAATACTAATGTCTGTCAAAGATCAAAATTGTAGTTGGAATTTTAGGTGTATCTTCGAAGTATCCCCACAGCGAAGTAGCAGGTTGGAAATAGCGCGCATTTTTTGGTTATTGAATTTATTAAATTAATAAGTCTCCATGTCAAAGCTAAGTTAAAGTAAGTGAAAATCAAATTAACTCTGAGTAATCGAGTTTTGTGAATAACAACACCAGCTCCAAGAAGCTATCAACCATTTGTAGAAAATTCAAATCTCTTCACACAACTCCTTGCAGCACATAATCCTACTAAAATAATAGACATCTGTTCATGTTTCCAAGTGCTTTCATTTCGCACAGTCTGAGGTGTTTGCACGAACACGATATATTTATAGCTTAAGCGCCTCCATCAAATTACCTCTTGATTAACCAAAAATGACAGTTACATACCTTTTACGATTGTATCTATTAGACTTTTCCACGTAAGATTTCTCTGTCTGCTGAACTATTTCATAAAGCTTTGATCGATATTCATTTACACTTAAGCGAACGTCATCACGAAATGGTGGCTTTACGTCAGCATTCAGCTTGGTTTCGTCTAATTTGTCTCTAAAACTATACAAAAAGAACGTCATTAAATCAATGCTACTTCAGTAATGCTGTTGTGTGTTTAGTGTTTACTCGCACCTTGCAACATATTTGTGATTAAGTGCTTCAGAAGCTGTTAATCTTGCCATGGGATCAAGTACAAGTAGGTTTTTCACAAGGTCATTGGCATCACTTGTTCCATCAATCAGGAGTTCGTCAAGTGTCGCCGTACTACATACAGCCAAAACAGGATATTATTATTTTTCGAAAATCATCCTATTTTACTTGTATCCTTGTATTTACCTACTGTTTGACACAGTCTTTTTAAGAAGTGCTGTACCAAATCCGGCGCCAACAGATATTATGTCTTTTTCTGTTACTTCTGGCAGTGCCGTTACGATTTTTTCCATCTAAGGACAACATTTGTAAAATTTTAAATTAGCAACCAACTGTCTACTACACTTACTTGATTGACTGTGCTGCTTCCTTGAAAGATTGGTTTGCCCCGTATCATTTCACCTAATATGCACCCCAAGCTCCACATATCAATTCCTTTTGTGTACCTATACTCTCTATAGGTATTTCAAGTTGATAAAAAAAAGAAAATAAGTTTTTACCTTTTACTCGCCACTAGAATTTCTGGAGCCCGATACCATCTTGTGGCTACATAATCAGTTAGCATTGGTTCCATTGTTTCGTTTGCGTCGTTAGGATCACGCATTTGCTGATGTGAAACTGAACGTGCTAGCCCAAAATCAGCTAACTTGCATCTAAATTGGAATTCAAAACTGTAGACAAAAAAGTGAATTAATAAAAAAAAATGCCCACCTGCACTTGGTGTCTATAAGAACATTGCTTGGCTTTAAATCACGGTGGATAACATTGCCAGAATGAATGTAGTTGATAGCGTTTATCAGTTGGTACATGATAAACCTCTTGTGAACGTCTTTCAGGAGATTACCTTTTTTGATGACATTGTGAAGGTCGCTCTCCATGAATTCAAAAGATAAATATATATCAAGGTTGTTAGAAGCTCTGGGAAACATTTTTTTTTGTTAGCTATTTATCTGGGACACTAAAGGAAGTTTTTATTTGATATTTACTTGTACACGTTGTGGAGTTGAATAACATTTGGATGATTACGAAATGCTCTCAGAAACATAATCTCTCGAAATGTTCGCTGAGCATCGGTTTCGTCTCGAAATGCGTCAAAAATCTTTTTCACAGCCAATGTTTGATTGGTTTTTCTATCCAAAGCCTTCCAAACTATACCATATGCTCCCTTCCCGAGCCTCTAAGAAATGAAAACTTATAGGTCATTCATTGGCAAATATGAGAAGTACCTAACATTAGCTTAATTTGAACATTTCTTAAAATAGTAGAGGACTAAAGTACGAGAGCCTAATGTGAAAACATTGAATTATTTTTGAATAATGAAACATTGAATGAATAATTGAACCAAACCAAAAATGTACGATTAAAGACAACAATAATAAAAAAAAAAAAATTCGAAAAACGTCTTTTTAAAATGCCCCTGGAACTGGATCTTCCTAGAGCGAAACAATGTTTTCCGTACGAAATTTCAAATTGTTTTTTATAAGTTGGTACTACACAATCTCTTAATAGGTGTTGAATTTCGTAAAAAATATGGTTACTTTTGAAGACTGGACCGGAAACATTAGATTCACCACCAGTCCAAAAGATTACTCAAAAGTCAAACCTACTATAGTTTTTATATACCTTGACTCATAGAGAAATAAAGAACAAATAAATAAGAATAAAGAAATCTCCTCTGTGCCTTGAATGTATGTAAAATAAACGGTTGTTGCATGAATAAACAAATTTATATAATTTATAGATTGGCATTTACAATTTCAAAAAGCTTTCACTGTTTCTTCAGCAAATTACTAGGTTTGTTCGTTGAAGCCCTAGGATCGCCCTGTGGTCGCCATAAAGCGTTTTTTGAGAAACCCAAAGTCGCCTTGAATATCATTGTGTTCACGCAGTTAACCGTCTTTCCAAAATGTCACCGGAGTTTAATTTGTCAAAATTGTCCCGGTTTTGTCGTTTTTTCCCACAAAAGGAAAGATGTTAATAAGAACTAATTTTTTTAATTAAAAAAATGTAGTAAACTGACAGGAAAATGGCTTCCACCGGATCCTGTTACACAGATCCACGCTTCTTAAATCTTTTCCTCCCCCTTTCACAAATCAATCTCACTTTAAACTCAACTAGTTATACGAAATCAAAGGCAACCATTTTTTAGGATAACATCTTTCTGACGCTCAATTTTCAATTTTGTTCTAATTCTGCCGCTCTGCCGCTTTGTTGCAGATGCCGTGGCCTAAGGGTGAAGCAGCTTGCTGCCAATATACGTTTTAAGTAAAAATTGCTGTCACGAAGTGTTTCATAAAGTTTTCCTTTTGTAAAATAATTTTCAGTCTTCGTCTTAGAACACACTTCGATACAAAGATGCATAGAAGAACTCAGATTAAAGAAATATTTAAATAAAACAAAATCATATTTTCAGTAAATTTTGTGGTTCAGACCATGATATGTACAGGGTGTCCGTTAATTCGTGTTACATATTTTATGATGTGATTTTTGGTCATATTCAAAGAAAAAATCTTATGTGATTCTTCCTTCTTACTCTATTGAGGCAGGATGGGCAATTTAATAAAACTTCCACATACTAAAGTGTTTTTTGCTTACGGGAAGCACCTTTCTAGAATTCCTTTCTAGAATATCACAACTTAACCCGTTTCAACTTTAGACTCCCTCAAGCAAGACTACAACACAGCAATGCAAAAATCACCGAAACAAGTAGATAGATATGTTTTAGTGTTTTATGAAGTTTTGGATTTTATGTTTTTGGCTATTCCTTAGAAGTACAAAGCTTTATTTATTTACCAGCTGTTTCATTATATGAAAAGCTATATTGGGTGCTTCTCAATAAACGCAGCAATAAAAAATAAATTTATATAGATCTATGAAAAATCAAAATGTGTTTAGAGAAAAGGTGCGTTTGTTTATCAAAAATAAATTAAAACTGAACAAAACATTGTAATTACGTGTACCTTTGTTATAGTAACAACAAAAGCAACTTGATTTATTAATTATGAGATCAAAATATTTTTTGCAGAAAAAAACCCGATATGTTCAGTACACAAATTTGGGTTTAGTAATAAAAACATTATTTTATTTTTAAACCGAGCTCAAAACGCAAATTTATTTGTCTTTTCGAGTTCTTGTAAATACAACAATTAATCGTTAAAAAGTTCTTGGGCTCCCAGTACAGTATGTTGGATCACCCTCTTTACTCAGATAGCAACTTTTGTAATTACTTGGTAAAAAACAAACCTATCTATTTGACATTGTTGGGTTCTTAATTACTTGCAAATGCCTAAGTTGTCTTGACTTTTATTTCATTCGCTAACAAATCTCAATATACTAAACAAGTTCAAGTAAAACCAAAAATAAAACACATATACGTTAATAACTCACCCTTTTAATTTCAAAATATTTTAAAATATGGTCATCAATTTCGCACATCTTATTCTTTTCCAAAGCCTTCGTTTTGCTGGTCATCTTTCTTGATTTCTTCTTTAAGGCCAATCTCTACTATATCACTATTACTTGTTTCAAACAACACGTTAACGACACTTCCGTCGCAACCCCATAGAAAACTTAATAACAGACGCAAATCATTGCCCATGTATTTTCGATGATGCGACGACGGTTCTGTGAAAATTGTTAGATCGATTTCAAAGCACCAAATCGAAATCAAATTTATATTTTTAAGACAATATTAAAGAAATCACACGCGAAACACTATTGCACTTTCCAAATGAAATTCAATCTAATTCAAACGCTTATTGTCTTCTTCTGAAGCTTGTGTGCCAAATTCAAAGTTGTAAAGTATTATTTACAACAAGGACGGCAGTCACTTTTTTCATGATAGTTCTCTGCACGACAGCCTTAAATGATACTTTCTTCGAACACAAATGAAAGGGCTTTCTGGTTGTTGTGTTCTTTGAAATTTTAAATATTTTGATTGACAATACTTTAATTGATTGTATATACAAAGTAAATGATTATAACAAAAAAAATTCACACTGAGTTTGTTTTAACTAAGGGGCTTAGGTTTTAATGAATTTGTTGAAAAAAAAAAATTTAGAGGTAACAAGGTTACTATCGGTGGTTAGATGTTTATATTACTGAATCTAAGAGAAAGGTTTTATTTTCATAAGGCTTTCTGTTTACAAATATTCACATTTCCGAGGTGACATAGCAACCACCTACCGGCATGGCATAAGGGTATTTCATATAGGAGACATGAGAAGGGTTGAAAGTTGAAAAACCTTTACGTGATTACTTATTTAACACAACAAACTGATTAAGTGTATTTGTTGTTATACATTTGTAAATCAGCCTTTTAGGTGCACAAACCATCTTTTCGACATTGAATTGAAAGTTTTTTTTGGAAGGCAGAGCTATATTGAATTGAATTTTGTAAAGTGAATTGGTAAACTCAAGTGAGATGGTTGTGTAAGATGCAAAAGTTAAAACAAACTTTAGAATTAGAAATGAAAAGTTCAGTGTGTTATTATCATTTTTATAAATTCTTTATTATGATAAAAACTCGAACAATTTACATAAAAAATACATACATACATATGGTAAAAAAAATATTTGCCGTCTGCCTAAAAATTTACTTTAACGGGGCTTAGTAAAAAGAAAGTAAAAGTTATGTTTAAAAATACATGAGTATACAATTTAAAAACAATAGAGCGTTTTAATAAAAGCATATTCACAGTGCATATAAAAAATAAATTAAATTGTTTCTCTTCTACTCAATGAAACTCTTGCGGTATCCCAAGGCATGAATAATAAAACTATAAAGGACATTCCAACCACACTGACCATTCGAAATATTTTTGACTTCCTCACGAGCTAGAAAGCTATTCGCACTTCTTGTAGAAATGGGCAATTGGCTAAGAAGTGATTGATATCTTCGATTTCGTTACGGCTACAGAGGTTGCATATGGAATTATTATTTTTGTGATTTTTGTAATTTAAATATTAAATCCAACAAGCCAGCAACATCGACATCGACATCAACGTTTGATCTTATTTCTTATCCTAAATTTGCTGTTGCTGTCCAAATCCTGAACTTTAAAATATGAGATGTGATTTTTCACTTCCTGAATTTTTTTGTGTGTTATTATTGCTACGTTCTATAAATTTTTCATGCAGTAAGTGTTGCTGTCTAGCTGTAATCTGTTACACATGAATTTGATGTCGAAGTTGCTGTGTCAATCTGTTTCTCGCATATGAATTCTGTCCGGCTGCTGTTTTCAGCTCGCAATTCGATATCACTAGTGGAAGTGGTGTCCACATCCCAAAATTCATTATTATTTAATATTTATATTTAGAAATTTCCCCATCCTCTGGCTCCACATGCGACTACGGCTCATTGTGTTCACACAGATAGTTATTGTAGGCTTCCATCACAGACGAGAGTATGGTGGAATTACATGCACCTTGTACGGTAGTATACAGATGAAAACAGGAAATAGACACAAGATATAAAATTCATACTTGTCTGACAGAGACGGAAGACGCCAAGTGCAGATGCCTTCACTTCCTTACTGCCCGAACACAATGGTGTAGCTGTAGCTGTAGTACGTCGCGCTGTCAAATTAAAAGTCAGAGTGCAGCTGAGGAATGTAGCACAGCTCGTCCACAATGGTGTAGCGCAAGATGTCAATTTTGCTGAGCCATTTTGCTTTGTTTTGTTTTTTTTTTTCTTTGTGAAACGTCAAAATGTAGCGCTGCAGCGCGCTCAAAGTTGAAGTTGAGTCAACTTGTACTACAGCTTCAGCTACCGCTACAGCTACTACTACGCATTGTGTTCACTCTTATGGCATTTGCCTACTTTCGACTTTGACAGCGCGCCGTACTACAGCTACAGCTACACCATTGTGTTCGGGCAGTTAGTTATAGGCACAGAGGAAATACAACAAGAAGGTAAACCACACACACTCAACGGGATCTGCCCTCAAACTAATTTTACAAACCCCACTTTATTTTCGGATTTCAAACTGGTTTTGAAAGCTGAAAATAAAGTGGTGTTTGTGAAGTCAGTTTGAGCTTTGAGGACACATGCCGTGGTGTGTTTGTGGTTTGGCTTCTTTTTGTATCTCCTCTGTGGTATTTGTTGCTGGAGGAGCAAATGATGGAATGAACGATGATTACTTTTTTTAAATTCTATCGATTGAAGTGCTGTCGATTGTTCTTTGCAACAAACCAATTGCTGAACGCTTTCTCACAGCTGTCACCTTGGCTGTCACTGTCACATCAAATGACAAATAACCAAATGGCAAACACAGCTGCTGTAAACATTTTTTAAATAAGAAAAGTATTCAGAAGTTTGTTTTCATTTTTAAGTAATGGAAACCAAAAGTCTATGCCGAATATGCTTTGAGCCAGGACAATTTAGCCTCAGTGGTTATGAGATAAACGTCCAAACAAACAACATCTCTATAGAAAAAATGATTCAAAGATTTTCAGACATCAAAGTTCGTAAAGTAACTCTCTGATAAAAAGACTCAAAGAGGTAATGAATTTTTTGTTTTTCTTTCAGATTAACGACGAGAATACACCAGAACTAATTTGTGAAAACTGCACACATGATCTTGTTCAAAGCTATCTTTTTACTGAAAAAATACAAGAAGCAGACGCCAGGATATTAAGTTTTTCTTCTCAGTTTATAGACCAGGAACCAGTTGTTATATACGAAGAAGAGGTGCAATCACAGAGCGATCAAGACGAGGAGATTATAGAAGAAGACGAACTTGATGAAAAATTCACTCAAGATGATGTTGATACTTTCAGTAATATTGAATCAAGTATTGTCGATGAAAACATCATAGAATACGAATCACCCGAAGAAAGTTTTGATATCCAATGTGTTAAAAGCGAATCACCTCAATTAGTTGAATTAGGACCAAATGAAGATATATCAAGCTTATATTCAAATTTTGAACCATATGATGAAGAACTTGATGATGATGAACCCGTACGGAAAATGTATAAAAAAAAGGGCAAACGAAATAAAGAAGTTGACGAAAGTGGTTCGTTTGTTATCACACAGTTCGTTTCGTCAGCTGCATCAAAAACGCAGATGAACAATACGAATTTTGAAGAAACCGATGAGGTTGCATTCAGCGATGTTCGCGTAATGAATTTTGAAAAGGTTGAAGTCACGGCCGGAAACATGGGTGAACTCAATGATAACCAAGGTGAATTGCCAATTGATGAAAGTCGCGTCTACTTGTGTCAGTATTGTCCCAAAGCTTTTTCATCATCGGCATTTCTTGTTGCGCACGTTAGGAAATCACATGGGTGTAAATTTTGTGCAAACACATTTGAGAAATCTGCTGACCTGTTTAAGCACATTCGTGAAGTTCATACAACTTTTGAATGTGTTGTTTGTGGGAAAAGTTTTGCTAGCAATAGTAATATGCGGAATCATTTAAAAGCCATTCACAAACTTAAGGTACCTGCACACATATCCCTGTTGTCATATAAAAAGCATAACGACACAGACAGTTAATTGCATTGATGTATAGTTGAATATATATAAGAGAATTCTGAAAATAAAGTAATATAAAGGAAGAAGAATTGGTCTTCAATTTTTTTTAAACCGTTCCATCTATATACAGCGCTATCAGTATGATTGACTTGAACACTGTCGTGATTGTATAGTATAATCTCGGAAGTAACTCAACTTGGATTTAAAAACATTGGTTCGAGCAAAGAAAATAGAGGTTTTGGTTTTGTATTTGTCGCTATTCACACCTTGTTTTGAATAAGACAATATTAATGTAAAACAAATAACTGCCCGAAAGCTCAGATTTAAGCAAGACCCTCCTAGTACATAAATTCTATATGGACCTCCTTTTTTCTTAACTATTGGTATCAGCATGTACTAAAATATGATGAAAGAAAATTGGTCCAAATGGATGTTTGGAAGGTATTGGTTTTTCAATTTTTTTAGTATAGCAGCGTCATATAAAAAAGTTTATTTAATTCATGCTGTCTTTCCCACATCTTTTATTTTCTTTTATAGTTTGTCAATGGATGAAGGTCCATATATAATGAGGAAGAAAGAGTTTCTATGAATTAGTTTTCTAGGAATTAAGTACGTTTTTGCTGGTTGTTTGATTTTCCACTTAATGAATTTGATTTATAACAATACCAACTCAATGGTCTGGACCCAGATTCCGTAACTTTTCGTTCAATCGACGATTAAAATAAATAGGGTGGCGCAACAGAGCGAGGAGCCCCAGAACCTACCGCATTTCTCACAAACATTGCTTTGTAAGGGATTAGATTAGTGGGGACTGGGGACCTACAATTTCCTACCGTTCCAAACGACTATTCGCGAAAGCGCTTTTCATGACAATTTATTTACTAACGGAAGACTTGCCATTTCCTCGCAAAAAGCGATACCCGCGGAAGAACATTTTCGCCTCTGTTGGGACTCGAACCACGAACCTCTGGGTTAACATGCAGACATGCAACCATCACGCCACGGATACCACATAGTAGATTGCGTCGTCAAAAGATTGTTTCATATCTTGCTTTCAGTGGTTGGTGGAAAGCTATTTTACTTTTTGGCAACTTTTCAGGGTGTTAAACACGTTTTTTTACTGCCTAAAATTTACGTAGATGATAGTCGTCTAAAATGTTACAGGATCCGGCCTTCTCTTCGACTCTTAACAAATTTGCAAAATAATATGGTTGCAAGCAGTTACATGTTACGACCACTATGTGTCCTAACCAATGCACAGCACCCTTAAGGTGATTGCGGATTCCGGGCAGTTGAAGAGTGCCCTGAAAAGAAATTTAAACAAAAATATAAGGTAGGCTGGAAGAAATCAGGGGGGAGCGAGAGGATGGTGACGTGACTGGGTAAGTGGTATTAGCAGCGGAATGGCGTAAGGGGAATCCTACCACATCGGCCGAAAGGGTTCCAGGTAGGGTGGGTTATAGGCCGCACTGCGAAACCATATACAGTGGCTGCAATGTGGAGTGTTGTGGTGGTCGGTTTTGGCACGATATGTGTTTTTGAAAGAGGCGAGGGAAAACAGCGGGAACAAGACAAATCCGACGAGCTGAGCCGTGCCTCGCTAGCGTGCCAGGTCTTCGCTGTTCCCATTCAATATCCCTTTCCCGTCGCCTTCCTTTTCTTTTCTATTTCCGTTTTCTTTGCTTTAAATTCTATTTCCTTATCCTCTTCCTCTTTCTCTTACCTTCCTTCTTTTGTTCTTCTTTTTCTTTTTATACCTACTTTTCTATCCCTTTTCTTCTGCCGGCATATTCCTTACCTTATCCACATCCTGTTCAGTCCTTCCGGTTCCTTTCCAAATATCCAACTTCCCAAATCCTCTCCTATTGCCTCCGTATCACACATTCTAGTTGCAAAGGTATAAATCCGAACTTCAATTAAAAGGTAGTATAATACTAGGTCTGTTCGTTGAACTTTCCCCAGGGTTGACCCAGGTTTTCTTGACAACCCTATGAGTTGTCAAAAAAAAACCTGGGCTTTCCAGTCCTCAAAAAACGCTATACCACAAATCACCACACATCCCTGTCATTAAAAAAAAAAATACATGCCATTTGACAGACCTCATATCGCCACAGCAAAAAGCTAGGGCGAGTTTGGGGAAAACCTATGGCAAACCTATGGCTCAAAAAACACTCAATTTGACATTCTGGGTGAATTTAGGTTTCTCAAAAACGCTTTGTGGCGACCCTAGGGCAACCCGGCTTCAACGAACAGACCTACTGACGACTTCAATTTTAATTTTATTTAAATTTTATTAACGCAAAAATAACCGTTTACTCCCAAAAAATATTTCCTCTGCGCCCTCCCTGAATAAACCAAAGCTGTGACGTGTGACGTTTGTTATCTGCCGCTTTGACATTTCCCGGAGAAATTTCTGTTTACGTGTATGGTTTTTGTAATGGTCTTTATCGGATGTAATCAAATCACTAATCACAAAAAAGACGCTTCTTTGTTTATTAAAAATTAATAAGTACACAATGGCTATACACGGTAAACATAACAAGTCTTAAAAAACAATCCAATCAAAATTTTATCAAAAAATACTCAATTACAGTCAATACGAATACTTTGAAATACCTGAGTCTAGTTACTTTGACGTTGCAAAATGCTATCCTTGGCCTCAGTATGCGCTATTCCAGGACCCGGTCGAAAGATATGTTCCTTAGTTCCACGGGTAATATATACCAGAATCAATAAACCAAATATGACCCAAATAAAATTTTGTTTTACAGCGGTTCTCATGTCGGAAGTTGTGAAACTGATCACATGCATCTTTCTGGTTTTCAATGAGGAAGGAAAAGATGCCCGAAAGTTTATCAAAACCATTCATAGAACAATCGTCGAAAACCCTATAGACACACTAAAAGTCTGTGTACCTTCTATGGTATATATAGTCCAAAATAATTTGCTCTATGTGTCAGCATCACACTTAGATGCTGCCACATATCAAGTTACGTATCAGCTTAAGATTCTCACAACGGCTATGTTTGCTGTTGTCATTCTACGTCGTAAATTACTTTCTACTCAATGGGGAGCTCTAGTTTTACTTCTAGTTGGAATTATTTTGGTACAACTTGCTCAAACAGAAGAACCTGATGTTGCTTATGCAGCGGCAGCTTCGCGTCCAGTTCAAAACCGAATACTCGGTTTATGGGCAGCAATAGGAGCATGTTTTTTGTCAGGTTTTGCAGGTATATATTTTGAAAAAATACTGAAAGGTGCAGATATATCGGTATGGATGAGAAACGTGCAACTCAGTCTACTGAGCATACCGTTCGGTGCTATCACCTGCTTTTTAAACGATGGCGATCGCATCGTCAAAGACGGCTTCTTCTTTGGTTACGATGGTTTTATATGGTATTTGGTGCTCCTCCAGGCTGTTGGTGGTCTTATAGTTGCAATTGTCGTTAAGTATGCAGACAACATTCTCAAAGGTTTTGCCACTTCTTTAGCTATAATCATATCATGTGTCGCATCCATATATCTTTTTGATTTTAATTTGACTTTGCAGTTTGCATTTGGTGCGGCACTTGTGATAGCTTCCATATTTTTGTATGGATTTGATCCAAACAAAGGTGCCAAAATGCCGACACGTCCTACATTGGACGAAGAAAAACTCCTACCACGAGTTTAGAATTTCGCTTTCTTTTTAACAAGAAGCAGATTGTACTAATTATTCCTTACGTGTAATATTTTTTTACGCACCTACCCCACGATAGTGACTCGTTGCCAGTATTTTTTTCTTTTTCGTTTGTTAAACTGAATCGATTGCTAAGTTTTTCTAAAAATATTTTGACACTCTTTTATTTTCACAATTCGATAATTGTGAATAAAGACTGAATGCCAAAAAAGAGTAATAAACATTTGTTCATTTTCAATTACGTACCTACCAATACTTTGCTTATTTTGTTTACCTTAATTATCTTCGATTCAGTATCACTCACTCTATCTCACCTGAAAGGGATTTAATTCGAGGCCTTTTTAAAAGTATAAGATTACTTCTTTTCCTGTATTTAGTTCCTTAATGGTCTGATTACTTAAAATATTATTTTGTGTTTCGTGATGTATAAACCTAGAATTTTGTAAAAAAAGTGTATGTGTCGTACAAGTTGAAAAATAAATAAATAAAACGTAAAATTGATGTACCTACATTTGAATAATTTTATAAAATAAATTTTACATGTTCATTAAATTTTGTATTTCAAAATAAAGTTTGGGTTTTTAAAACAACGCCAAGCTGGTAAATCAAAATAAAAATCTTTCTAAATTTTTAAATTTGATCCTCAAACTTCATCCTTATGACGATAGGCGTTTTATAAAACCAAAATTAAATGAAAAGAAAAAATAACTTTCGACATGATGAGAATGACGAACAGAGAAAAGACTAAACTTAAATTTTTATAAAAACGCAAACAGTCGTGCTTGGAGCTCTCTCATTTTTCATTTTTCCTTATTTGCTTAAGAAATTTAACGATTTTATTGAACTAAAATGTTAATACATTAATTTTATGATTTTGGTTTCACGTTCCCTTAACCCGTTAACCACACACTTGTTCCAGTGGACCCGCTCTGACTATAAATGGATGGATGTACCGTAAGCTCATCACATTCAAATGCTAATCTCAGCGCCGCCTCTTGTAGTCTAAGGGTACTAGAATAGGCTTGTATAGTTTACGCATCCCGCCAAAACGCCCAGGCGTCCATCTGCGCAGCAATTTTTTTTCGGGTCCGCTTTTTTTAGCGAACCTTTATAAAAGTATTTTTATCGTTAAATATTGCATTCAATACGCTTTCTGTTAAAATTTTAAGTTGAAATATTAAAAACTCAAAAAGTTACAAGACTTTAAAAAAAAATCCAATTTTCCTCATTTTTTTTAACGATTTTTTGAGATGTTTTTAAAATTTAAATTGACAATAATTATAATGCAGCTCTCTTTGATAATGTTTGAACTGTTTGTAAAAATATTTTGAAGTCACTTCATGCAAAAATAAAAGAGCTGTTGACATTTTTTCATGCTCGGTTCCGCTGGACCCATGTGTGTGGTTTACGAATTGGACAAAACGTCACAATAGACAGACATAACTTCTTGGTCCCGTATGCGAAGACAATGCGAGGAGAAGATGCGACAACGAGCTGTATGAGTTGTACCGCGACATGGGCATAGCCAGAAGAGTGCGCATCGCAAAGCTACGACGGTTGGGCCATGTAGAGCGGATGTACCCAAGCGCTCCGGCTCGTCGGGTTTTCGAAAGCACATTGCAGGGAAATCACGGAAGGGGAAGACCTCGTCTTAGGTGGGGCAATCAAGTAGAAGAAGACCTCAACCGACTTAGAGTGCAAAACTGGAGAGAGCTCGTCTGAAATCGAAGTCGTTACAGAAGGATGTTGGTTGAGGCCCAGGTTTACCCCGAACTGTAATGCCCACCTTAGTAGTAGTAGTAGCATAGTGTAGCAATTTTTTTTTTTCATTCCATTCCACTTTATCAAAGGACATAATACAGCTTTTATATAATGTATTTTTTAAACCTGTTGCTTTTCATTTAAATGAAAGTCTAATGCTATATTACAATCGGGACTAATGATAGGGAAGTGAAATTTTGTTCGGGCGACAATAAAGATTCAATAAATTCTATAATAAATCTTGGTTCTTGTTTGAAAAGTGTTATCTGACGCAATCTCGTTATATGGCTAAAGCCATAAAAATATAAAACGAAATGATAGCAAATTTAGGTCCCTATTATGAGTAGCGAATCTAACGTTGGATTGGCAGCGAATGCTAGCTTCTTTTATAGCGGTATTATAGGTTGTAAAAACATAAACTTTGTAGAAAACTTTTTTTTCGACCTTTAATGTATCTCAGACAAGAGAATTGACGAAGTTTAATGATAATAATCCAACAACGATTCGCTACTCATAATACGGACCTTAAAATCAAATAGTTTTCTAGCTACATATCGTATTTGGGATATATCTCTTGGTTTAGCCATGATCATGGAATTGATTTTTTTACATCTTCCTAACGTAATGAAACTTTAAACTGATTACACTTCTTACACCTATTTATTTCCAGTAAACATTGAAAACAAATAGACTTCTTTTTAATAAATTCTATTTATTAATTGCGTTAAAAGTTCAAAAATTTTGATGAGGAGTTAACAAGTTCAAATCAACAAAATCAATTGAAAAGGAAGAACATTATGTTAAAATTAAAACATAAAAACTTATAATGTAGAAAAAAAAATGAGCTTTCGACTGGTTATTTATTCAAGGACGCTCTAATTACAAATTAAGTTCCTATCCTACCAGCCTATGGTTGGATCAGAGGACAGGGATTGTATTTTGAGAATGAGATTATAGATTCTAAGTGCTGGACCCAGTTTTATAGCCAATCTGTTAACAACATCTGAGCGTTTAATCAGCAATAATGATTGTCCATCAATGTCCTGGTCTTTGAACACAGCCGCCTCCTCCGGGAAAAACTTTTTGAAATACTCTGTCACTTGATTAGCAGACCAGTTTTTGACCACTGGGATTTCGCACAAATCATTGCAATTGTTTCTTGCCAGAGACGGATTTGGGGAGGGTTGTGGTGAATCTGTGTTTGGCGATGGCAGCATACTTAGATTTGTTGAAGGGAGCAAACTGCTGTTTGAAGTAGGCTGTAAAATTGGACTTGCTGAAGGCAGCTTCTTTTCAAAGTTGTTCTCAGTTTTTTTATCAATACATCCGGCGTCATTTGGAGCTTCTGGTTTTTTATCCACAATTGAAGCCGGCACTTGGGTATCTAAAACCTTCAGTAATGATTTAGTCTTAGGGATGGTGCACTTTGAGCAAAACCATTTTGATTGTGTTGGGAATCTTGCCATACTTGGTATGTGGCAAGCAAAATGAAAAGACTTTACACACTTTGTACATGTGATAAGCTCACCCTAAATAAATGAATAACAATAAAGTTCGTAATTATGTATGTTGTGTAAATGTAGCTACAAAAAAAAACTTACATCTTCAGGGCCTTCGTAACAAGACGCACAAATTTGGCACGAATCACAGCGATAGTTCTCACGAAGCTTCATATGATCTTCGAAGTCCAGGCGAAGGCAAGCAATGTGAGCTGTTATGACAAAAAACTCTCCCACTGAGCAAAATAAATGATATAATGTAAAAATGTCACTCACCTTTGTGTTCGCAGTCTTTGCAAGAGATCAACTTATTTTTGTTTTTCTTAAGTTCCCTTCGATTACAAATATAGCATGAAGTTCCATCGGGTGTATCGGCGGTGTACAAATCAACCTTCTCTTCTTTAGGTCGTCGTTCATTCGAAGAGTCACTCGGATTGTCCGAATTTTGATTGTTTTGTACAGAGCCCGCTGAGTTGCGTTGGTTTTTGGGAAGATAGTTGTCGGATGGATCAAAAACGACTTTCGCTTTCTGTTTTTTAACAGGAAAATATTTGTACGTGTAAACATAAATTCAAAATTTAAGTAGCAAATTATGACTGGCTTACCTTAATTCGTCCGGTTGTTCGAACAGTCGTGATTTCTTCGTGTTTTCGAGGTCCTTTTGGTCCTTTTTTCATCTGAGAAGAAATCAAAGTAAACATATTTTTAAAATTTACATTGAAAAACAAAAATTATTCTATTATATTTCTTCAATTCTAAATTATTTATTTCGTAACAATTTACCGCCTTTTTGAAAATTCTTTAGTGGTCAATAGTCAATTGGATAAACTTACTTTGTCTTTTTTGTTGGCTTAGTACACAATGTTAAGTTAAAACTTTTGTAGAATATATATTCTATTTCTTTTGATTGCAATAATTTATTGTAGATTACTCTGCAATCCAATATTTTTAAGTAATTTAATAAATTGACAACGATAATTGTTCTGCGTCCTTTCAAGTTTCAACTCAAAATACAAAATGTTTTTTCGTGAAAAAAAAATGGCAGACGTTAATTTGTCAAAACGGCACTGCCAAGCATAAGAAATTTGAACGAAATAAATAGGGGGTTTTGCATTGAACAACCACGGTGTTTTCATGCAGTGGTTGAGAAGGTTGAACTAAGATTGAACCATTTGGATATATTCACCGCTTTCCACTGAGAATTGAAATCAAATAGAACTAGTTTCAGTGTATACTTAATGCGATCTGCGAACAACCATAAAATTACTATTTTTTCTTTGTTATTTTGTGAGAAAAAATATAAAAATTTAAATAAGTCAATTGTTGAAACGACTGCTTTCTTGATCTCCTTGCGAAGACACGTCTAGTTATAGGATGCGGATGATTATAGGTGGAGATGAACATGTTCCATTTTTCATCCGCATCCTATAACTACACGTATCTTCTCTCTCTATCAGACAAGTATGAATTTGATATCTTGTGTCTATTTCTATTCTACATCAGTGAATTTTCTAACCCCACTTTATATATCGGATGTCAAACAAGTGGTGTTTGTATATTCAGTTTGTGGACGGATGCAGTTGTGTGTGTGAAGCTTGCCCTTTTGTGCCTTATTCCTCTATGATGTAAATCCACCATTAGGTTTGTTATTTAATGACTGATTTGCAACTTTTTGAATTGAAAAATAAAATGGAAATGTACTCAAAATACATTAGTTTGTGTAATTTGGAACTGTTAAATGGTGTTCAGATATGTCTATAAAGAAGGATTTAATCCAATGGAACTTAGAGAATTATTATTTCTTCTGACTTTGTCTTTTTCAAATTCAATTTTAGGAACTGATTTTCACAAATAAAAGAAACAAAAAATAAACAAAAACAAATTCCTCTTGTAAGTTTTAACCATAGAAAATCCGAATAAGAGAGTTTCTTTATGATTTTTACGAGGTATGAATAAGAGCCGTATTACACTCAGAATTTCTGTATGCTAGGTCCCCTATTACATGTTGTCTCACGAGCCCAGGCCATCGGAAAAGAAAGGAGTTGTGAGGAAATGAGATGCACAAAAAATCCCGATGAGTACCGTACCGATTTTTAGCAGGCTCATTTACGTTTCTCTTTTTTTATTTTCTCTTTCTGCTTTGCTGATTTATTCAATTTTCTGTCTTCTATCATAGAGGAAAAGATAACTTTGAACGAAATAAAAGTGACAACGAGAATAAGCATTCAAAGCGAAATGAAAAATTGTCAAATTTGAGACGTGAGTCTACAAAATTGAACGTTTAATGGTGATTGTCTCACGGGATAAAAATTCAAAAGAAACGTCAAAAATAAGACAAACAACTGCCCACAACTTTGCGGGTTGAGACTTTTTAAAGTATTTCTATTTCACCTTTCTATTTCGAATTTATTTGCGTCTTTCCAAAAACGTCTGAGTGTTCGAAGAACTTTCCCCAGGGTTGACCCAGGCTTTCTTGACAACCCTATGAGTTGTAAAAAACCCGGGTTTTCCAGTCCTCAAAAAACGCTAAACCAGAAATCCGCCATTAAAAAAAATACGTCATTTGAGAGCCCTCAACTCTCCAGAGCAAAAACCTAAGACCAGTTGAGGGAAAACCTAGTTTAACCCTAGGGCTCAAAAAACACTCGGCCCTATCGAGGTAACCGTCGGAGCGGAATTCTCTCCGATCGGAGACATTTCTGCTTCGTGGTAGTTCTTCGATCGGACGATTCGACATTCTCCGATAAGTTTTTGTTGCTGAGATTTTAGTTTTGGGAATGTAATGCATTGCCGCATTTGTACATTTGTACTGAACTACTTCGAAGCGAAATTGAATTTCCGGAAAAAAAACTGCGTTACGGAGAAAACTCCGCTCCGACGGTTACCTCGATAGGGCCGACTAACATTCAGGGCCATTGACATTCAGGGCAACTTTAAGTTTCTCAGAAAACGCTCTGTGGCGACCCCAGGGCTTCAACGAACAAACCTACGACAAGGTCCATCATTCCATTGCCGCCCAGTTGTGTAGTTGATAATAGATAATACACTTTCAAAATTGTCGATTGCATTATAGCGACTTTTTTTGCAATTGTGCCATTGAAAAAAGTTAAATATTTTGTAAGATTTTGTAGGAACTAAAACCTTCATAGAAAGTTACTAAAACATGGTAAAATAATAATTTAAATACTTATTTGCAGTTACGTTTCTAATCAGACGTTAATATATTAGTCGTAGTTTTATTATATTTAAATACATATAATAAAAATATATTAAATTTTTAACGGAACTATGAACAATATTTATGTACATACATACTTCGGCTTACATTTTCATTTAAAACAAAACTTGTGCTTATTTATTTAAAAAAAAACCATCTCTCATTGCTGTTCGAATTAAAGAACATGATTTAACTTTTTTTTATTTTCAATTGTCTTCCCATCTTCCAAGCTGTTCTTATCAGATTTTTGTTTTCATATGCCCAGCTACAGAGACATATTGTAACTCCGACAAAACCTATACTAATGTGTACCAGAAATGAATTTTTCGCTACCTGAAAAAAACAATGAAAAATAAAAAAATAATAACCATATAACCATATAAAATTTTTTACCATCGAGTATTTCGATAGCAATCCAGTTGCAACAAGAGACAGAGCAAACAATTTGCCTGGCACAATGCCTAGCAATGGATTCATACCCAGTGGTCGGTATTGGTAAAGGATGAATTTTGTGCTATAGCAAATACGACAAAACATGTTGATGCAGTTGGCAAAAATGAATCCCACAGGTCCGAAGAAGCTTGTGAGTATGTAGGAAATGATGAGGAAGCTTATTGAAAATATAGCCATAAGATAGTTGTACTTGTCGATGTCCTTACTGGTATTCGTTGCAAACATGTAACCTTCAGTTATGCCGTTCACTGCCATGAAGCATATGGCCAAGCAATGCCACTTCAGCAGATTTTCGGGTAAGCCACCCTCCACAAAATCCGCACCACCATATAAAAGGAGTAATGTATGCGAATAGCTTTGACCAAATGTGAAAGCCAGAAGCCCAATCGAAGTCACACCTATACAAAGCGTTTCAAGTACATTTCCAGCTTCATGTACTTTTTCCTTTGAGTAAAAAACATCTAATGACAAAAACATAAGATTCAAAAAACAAAAATAAAGCAAACCGTTTTCTGTTGCTCCAGCTGAATGTCTCTTGATATGGTTTGGGTAAAATAAAAATAGCTGCTTTCTTCGATTGGTCGGAATATGAATCTCGCTGCCAAACTTCCAAGGTTATTAACAACATCATAGGTGGCCTGTTCACTAAAGGACAGAACTGGACTCATTGACATCACGTATTTCTCTCCTTCTGTGAGAATTTGCTTTAGAACTCCTTGTTTAATAAAACTCACAGTCAGAACTTGAAGGTTTGAGTTAAAATGTGATTCCTAGACAAATTATAAATTTAATTTAAGTAAACAATGATTGAAGCAGATTATACTTCGTTCTCCATGGCAAAAGGTAGCAAGTCAGTAGCCCTTTGGAATGGAAAGTCATCCATACTCTTAAAGTGATCTTCGGTTGTCTTTTTGTTAGATGCGGAGCATAGTTTGTATTCAGTAAACCTTTTTATGTAGAAATAGAAAAATGCATAATGCCCGATGAATATTACTACAGCACTAGCTAGCTGGGCTATTGCAAAAGCATCAATAGCAATACTGTTGTCTTTAAGGACGATCCAAATAAAAATAACCGATCGCACCAAAATGTGTAAGGTGTTGAGAAAAATTTTTAATTTTACAAAACAGAAAACCTGCGTGAGAAAGACTGGCGCCTCCGCACATAACTCTATCACACAGGATAGTGCGACAGCGTAACAGGCAAACTTATACTGACTTTTAAGATACTCATCGACTGGTGCCAGAACTTCCAGCCAAATATATATACAAGGAATGCATAGGGCAATACAGGTTGGCACTCTGCAACAAAATATGATCAAATAAATTTTTGAAAATGAGAATGATAGAAATGGTAATACTTACGTCAACCACATTTGGTTGATTAATTGTGGCCAGGAGCATTTGTCTTTCTGTTGTGAGGTAGCACTTAATGCTGCACGATTTATAGCTTCACGAGACAAAAATAGAAGTGTACTCTCAAGCAACAGAAGGCGCACATTCATAACGCCGAGAACATCTCGTCCAACATTGCGAACAATGAACGCATTTATTCCGAATGTTACAAAACGGCAAAGAATCTTTTTGAAACAATAAGCTTATGTAATCAGGGGTAATAACAACATTGGTGTTGTCACAGAACATGAAATTTTAATTAATATGAACCAATAGGTGGTTTATTAAAGCTCACCTGAAAAATGATGCTGAATCCGGCGTTTAGTAAACTACTGTGCAACACGTTCCTGGTCATCGTTTTCTTTGGATTTCAATGAGTTTTTTATATGAAAATAATCATCTTCAATTTTAATATTCTTATGAGCAGCAACGAAATCAATACAGGAATATGAGAGGAAATATTTGATGAAAATAATCTTTTTTCCAACACGTCATTCGTTGATGGCAAAACGGGCAAAACATCTGGGGCGATAAACAAAAAACTCCCGTTTGACTTTTGACAACTGAAATGCGGGGTTCACATTGTCCAAATTGTTTGTCAATCGTGATACCTTTGACGAAGTTCACATTGGTCGATTTATTGAAACTTCGTGCAAAAAAATGCGACTGCTTGTTCTCTTCTCTGTTACACCAATTTGTCGGTATTTAGTGATTCAACAAATCGATTAGTTCAAACATTTCCAACAAAGCACGAATTTTTTTATCTGTTACTCCAATTTCTCGGTATTGACTACGTAAATTAGGGTAACAGAGAAAGAGATCTACCGCCGTATTAATAAACGCGGAATAGCTGGGTTCCATGGATTAAGTGGAAAATGGTATAATGGTAGCTTTAATTAAATGGAAAATGGTACAATGGTAACTTAATCCATTGAATAAGGCTATTCCGCGTTAATTAATACGGCGCGCGGCTAGAATACATGAATTTTCAACACATCGGCCAATGAGAACTTTGTCTTTGATACCATATTCAAGATAAAAACAAGTATATTAAAAGTGTGTAGTACAAAAGTAAATAAATACTGAGCCTGGATTCCGTACCTCTTCAGACGATTATCGTTGAAATCGTCTATCGTCACTTATATCGTTCAAAGTTATTTCATATTACTTCCATGTCATAGTTGAAGGACAGATATTTACTATCGTCTTAAAAGTTTTGTTATCTTTTTCATTACCAGAGTATAATATATCAATATTGTCAATGTAGTTCGCTACTCACATTTTAGTTATAGACCTCGGCAGATATATTGATCA
This sequence comes from Melanostoma mellinum, assembly GCA_914767635.1. Taxonomy (NCBI): domain Eukaryota; kingdom Metazoa; phylum Arthropoda; class Insecta; order Diptera; family Syrphidae; genus Melanostoma; species Melanostoma mellinum. The sequence goes on from OU612059.1 coordinate 10,009,408, forward strand.
AAATGTCATAGGTAGAAAAAGATGCTGGCAGCGCTGCTATGAAAATAAAAAACCCTATTTTGACTTTCCTTATTTTGATGTCAATTGTAAGATAACCTTTTTGGCAGCAAACTTGAGAGGACGAGTTTTCTTTCCAAAAACAAAAATTTGTTTTATGTTTTTAGTTTTGTTCCAGAAAAAGTTGCTAAATTTCATATCATTTAAAATTTTTAAAGAAGTTCTAGTTCTGTGGGGTTAGAATTTGAAAAATGACTTCACGAAATCTTACTGAGGTTTTCGTGATAATGCGTAATAATGCATCTAAAAATCGAAATTTGTACTCGGACGACAGGGTAAAAAAAATCTATCGATCTGTTGATTCCAGCTGTTGAAAAACTCTTTTTACACTACAGCGTGGAAGTGATGCCGAAAAACTTCTCAAAAAGTCATTACATGATGCTGAAGAAGGAATGGAAATGCGAGACGACTATGGCTCACCACCAATTTGGGTGGATAAACTCGAGGAGGCACAGTACTCGATGTCCAAGTAATTAAGTAAGTCTTCATTAAGTTCAATAATACAATTATGCTTACATTTCAAGAATCAAACCGAAATTAGACGAGCTAGGGTCCCTCCATGCAAGGCATCTTCTTCGACCAGCATTTGACGAAAACTGCGAGGAAGAACAACAAATCGAGATTCTATCTCAAGAAATATCCAAATTGATATTTTCAACACATAGACATATTCAATGCATTCGATCGAGTTTAGGTGTTGGCAATCGCACAGAACAGCGATTAACTGCCAATGTGGTGACATACCTGTTGCTTTCATTGCAGGAGCTCACATACAAATTCCGCAATAGTCAGAGCGGATATGTGAGGCAGTTGAATTCGCGCGAAGAACGTTCCCAAAAGTATTTTGAAACACCTGACTTTACAACTATTGATTTGGACAGCAGAAGCCAAAGTAACTTTGTTGATTCTTTCGACAATTTCTTGCAGCCAGCTTCTTCCTCAACCGCTGGCGGGTTATATGAAGAAACCGACGACCAAATCGATGAACATTTCCAAAGACCAGTCGCGAATCGAATGACACAACAGCAGCTGCTGCTCTTTGAGGAGGAAAATTCAAAACTAGCCGAACACCGTGAGGAGGAAGTTTCAAAAATAGTCAAGTCCATCTTTGACTTGAATGACATTTTTAAAGACCTTTCACACATGGTGCAAGAGCAGGGAACAGTACTTGATCGAATCGATTACAATGTTGAGCAGACACAGACCCGAGTTTCTGAGGGTCTGAAACAACTACACCGGGCCGAAATGTATCAGCGCAAAAATCGGAAAATGTTTTGTATCATGCTACTGGCGGGTGTAACCCTCTTTATGCTGGTCTTGTTGATTTTTACAAAATTTTAAGAACAAGTGTTTTGCAAGTTAATCCAATATATTTATTTAATTTAAGTTACAATTTCTTACATTCTTTCCGCTAAACGGCTGGCAACTGATCTGAGGTTTCCGTACACTTTGTTTGGAGGGGAACCTAAAATTAAATTGCATATGGCTCTTCTAGCAAGTTGAATATTTTGGTAGCTTCCCAGGACGTGGATTTTGCTATCAGCCAATACAATACGTGTTTTTGTGACGTTTTCTATTGTAAACTTTGTACGGCCACCCTTGCCTGCCAAACGACCAATCGCACGACTCATATGGTCACCTTTTAGTGTTTTAACATCTTTTATTTCGAAGCTTTCTACAAACAAATCTTCCAAACGTAGTAGAGCTAGGGCATCATCCACCTCAAAGCCACAAAGAAATGCTTTGACAAAGTCGGCACCTTTTTGTAAGTTTGAAATATCTGGTGTTTCAGGACTAATTCGGAGCTCAACTTGACGGGCTTTAGTATTGAATCGAATCTGCAGTTTCATGTGCTCTACAACTGGAGTGAAGATTTTCATCCAGTGTTCTTTCAGAGAAGAGAATCTGAAAAATATTGTTAATGGTCATCAACGATTTCAAGGTATGGTATTAATAACTTACCTATGTGGAGGTACACCAATTTTACGAACATCACTTTTGGTTCTCTTTGCTCTAGGCACTGTGTGAGATTTTTTGGTTCCTTCAATTCCTGTTGCCTCGTCCACTTGCATCGCATCTGTGTCGTCATTAGCTGAACGTTTTTTGGCTTTCTTTTGGTCTTTGGCAGGCACAAAGACATCGGCTTTAATGTTTTCAACTTCCATTGTTTTAATATTGTTTTGCTACCGTTTGAAATATTAAGAGGAAAGTTTTTTAACTGCGTCGCGGAAAAAGGAAAACAAAAACAGGTTACAGAATGGACCTATTAAACCATGTGGTGTTTTCCAAAAGAACTGAGAACTGTCACATAAATGTCAATCACAAATATTTATCGTTCAGTTTTTTTCGTCAAATGCTTAGCGGCGTTCGCGTACACAAACAACCACAAATTAGGTTTGTTCGTTGAAGCCCTGGGGTTGCCCTAGGGTCACCACAAAGCGTTTTTTGAGAAACCTAAATTCGCCCTGAATGTCAAATTGAGTGTTTTTTGAGCCATGGGCTGCTATAAGTTTTCCCCTAACTCTAATTTGAGGGCTGTCATATAACACATATTTTTTTTTTAATGACAGAGATGTGTGGTGATTTGTGGATTTGCGTTTTTTGAGACCTGGAAAACCCAGGTTTTTTTGACAACTCATAGGAATGTCAAGAAAACCTGAGTCAACCCTGGGGAAAGTTCAACGAATGGACCTATTATCCTTGCCTAGAAGAATTAAGAACAATAGGAAACACCAAAAACTGCTCTTGCCCCGCAATTTCTTTTTATTTACATTTTTGCTTCTGTAACACGAGATTTATCTGTGATATACGTATTCAGTTGAATATAAAATGTCAGTGAATTTACTCACCCTTCATCTTTTATGGTTCTTCCTGCAGTATCTAACCTGTAGTATAGCTCAAACATTTTGGCAGCCCTAGTAGCATCAAACATACTTGTTGTAACATTCTGGTTGCACGTAAACGTCACTAAAACGTCAAACTTCAATGAAAACAAGTTGCATGTCTCTTCTTATTTTATTTTTCTTTTTGACAATAATTTTTTACCCGTTCTGCTTGTACTTGTATAATGGAAATCGACGAAGAAAATATTCAAAGCTTAGCCGAAGAGAAGATCATCCTTGGGAACAAATTGATCACACAGCTTGATCAATATAAATCTATTCCTGGAGCTCAAAAAATCCAACGTAAAATCAATCAGGAAATCAAGTTTCTTCAAAAGGTATGTCCATCTGGTAGGAATAAGCTTGCCATTTTTACATCCAAATAAACAAAGAAATTCCACTAATCATCACCACCAGGTTGTATCAGCAAACTCTGTTAAATTGAACCATGTAATGTGCAGCAACTTGACTCATTATGAATTTCTTGTAAAAATTCTGGAATTGCAAAAGGATGTTGTGCATATTGACTGTGGATTTCCTGTAGAAGAACGCAACAATCCTCTGAGGGTTGACATTGTTTGTGAAAATGGGCTCAAATGGATAAAGGGTAGAATTTGTTTATTGAAACGTTGCATAGTTTCTCTAACGCAAATATATGATTTTCAGCAATTGCAAGAAACTCCAAGTCTTTGACAGATGCAGCAAATGGCCGAGCCAGTTATGGTGCAAAAAGTATACTTGATCAAGCTGAAGAATTTGTGTATGCCGCTGCTCAAAATCTCTGTATGTTTCGAGAGCCAAGGGTATGACACTTTTGAATGGTGATGAGAATTATTGAATAAGTATATTTCTTTTTACATTTAGGTAGTATTTTACTTTAGTCATGAAATTGAAAATGAGCTTCTTGAGGACATGAAGGAGATAGGTGTTGAGGCTTTGTCAATAAACAATCAACCACTTACCGCAGTTGTGAGTGATGGAGAATCCACAGACATTGCCGATGTAAGCACCTTGAATCTTGACATTACCACAATGTTGGCATACATTAGTTCCTTAACAAATGGTAGCACTAGTTGGACTTTTAAAGAACCTATTTTAACTGAACAGGCAAAAAGAGAAAGAGAATCGCCTCTAAAGCCAGTTCTAGATCAAATTTTTGAAGGAAAACGATTGATTTGTTGTGAAACGGCATATCAGTCATTTCAGGACATAGTAAATCTACTGGCTGGTGATTTAGAAAAACAGCGTGCTAAAGCACTCATGGATCGCGTGGAAATTCATCAAGATGTACACGAAATTCCTAACGAAATCTCTGTGATTAACGTCGGTGGAAAAATAAATCCACGAAGTTTGAAAATTTTTGCTTTTGGTATAACAATGAAAGCTTTGACGGTGACATCAAACAAAGGATTCATTCGATCGGCCAAAATGCAGGTGAAATATTCAATTACTTCATACATTCTTGTTTTGGGTATTTACCGCACTTTCTTTTTTTTCAGGGTATAAACGTCCCAGTTTTTATACATCAGGCCAGAGCTTTAACTGAATCTAAAGAAGCAACTGCTCAACGTGTATAGTTGAGTTTTAGACAATTTTTTATGAATGTTTGTATACTTACTTAAAACTAACTAATATTATTGAAATGGTTAAGAAAAATAAACCGTTTATTTTTACAAATTTCATATTTTTATATTTCGCGGCATATTAAAAAAATATTTTTTTTTAATCTTCATTTATTTTATTGTGGCAGCTAGATTTACATCAATTACTCAATTTACCGGCGTTTTGATAAAATTGAAATGAAACAGATTTCTTATCCATTTATCACATTATGACCAAAAACCCTATGAAAAACAATCATAACTGTTTTCCTACCAAATAGAAATCAATTTGGTCATTTAACAACATTTTACTTCAACGGCAATCGTAATAAGCGTGGTTGTAAAATGAAAATGTTTCATAACAGTTGTCGTTCCCAAAAAAGCTTATCGTTTTCAAGTTCATCTTCATCATTTGATTTTTAAACACTCTTTTTATAAATAAAAGAATTAATACAATTTTAAATAGTTAATAACACTTTTTATATTTCCTCAAATGCACATGGAAGCAATGCTTCCATCATCAGTGAGATATATTTAACTGTTTAAATATATTTTTAACTGTTTAAAATTGTATTAATCCTTTTATTAGATTAAAAAACACGTGGAATATCTCTACTACAAAACTCACTTTTTTATAATAAACAGGTGAACAAAATGGTTTCACATTTATTCCATTTACGCCTTCAAACCTTTTTCGGTGTTAAAATACTTATGTACATATTTGTCTTTTTTGGAATTCTTTCTAAAAGAATATTAAGTGGTTTTTAATGTGCTCTACTACATTTTTTTAAAAGCTGATGCTTGAGCAGTTTTTGCGGTACTGGACATGTATCACCTTTTACTTGAAGTCCATTGCAAACAAACAGCTGCAAGAAGTTTCACAAGAAGAAGAAACTATAAAAGCTCCTCTCATAAATTTTGCATTAAATCGTTTGGTTGTTTAAATATGTTTCGAAAATATAATTGTAATTTTTTGAAAAGATTGTACACAAATACTAATACTAGGTTCGTTCGTTCAAGCCCTGAGGTCACCATAAAGCGTTATTTGAAAAACTCAAGCCCGCCCTGAATGTCAAATTGATTGTTTTTTGAGTTCTGGGGTGAGATTATGTAACTAATGCCGTTTTCGTTTGGGAAAAAAGAGTACTCTAAGGGTACTCTTTTTGCTGTCAGAAATTACCCTCAGAGCAAATTTTGCTACTCTAGAAATTTTTTCAGAGTAAAAATCAGAGTACTCTAAAAAAAGGGTACTCTAGTTTTACCAAACGAAAACGGCATAAAAAGCGAACAAACGTTTTCGTGTGCGCGAACGATTTCCCTATGTTAACATGAAGGAAATCGTTGGCACACACGAAAACGTTTGTTCGCTTTTTAGTTACAGAATCTCACCCCTGGGTTTTCCCTCAATTCTTCCACAAAAGGGCTTTGCAATAAAGAAATAACTGCTTTTTTGAGAACGAAGCTCTAAAGCTGACCTTTTGCAAGAACACAAAACAGTTTTGCACAACATTAAACCAAACAACACCTTTATCGAATAATGAAAGAAGTTGTAAGTTCTTTTTGTAGACTTTAAAACTGTGTTTGATACAATTAATTGATCGTGAAGCCCTGTCCGGTTAGGTCTTTGAAAATGTCTTCAATGGAAATATGTCTGCTATGTTGAATGGGACAAAAGTTAAAGAATGGTTTATGTATTCAATAGATGTAATACAATTCGCCACACTGAATCCCTGCCTCTGCGTTATTTATGAACGAACGAGTTTCTTCCCTGAATAGAGGTATGGCGAATAACCATCAAAGCTCTTCTATTATTAGCGTATACACTTTAATTGCTCCAATTAATGATTAACAGTCTTGAAACATACTGCAAATTATGAAATTTAAGAGTCAATCAATCAATCAAAAATGGCATTTCGATGGAGACGAGATCGAAATTGTAAAGTTCTATTATTGTCAATAACCTTAGTATGAAAACCCATCTTAAGGATAAGCTAAGAGGTTTTTGTCTCAATAGCACAATCTATAATGTTTTATGCAGCTTAAATAAATAAATAAATAAATAAATAGAGTGGCGCAACAGAGCGAGGAGCCCCAGGGCCTAGCGAATTTCTCACAACCATGCGTCGAACCGAACAGCTTTAGAAAGCTCTTTTCATAGCAATTTACTACCTAGGACTTTTCAATTCCTCGCAAAAGGCGATACCCGTGGAAAAACATATTTGCTTCTGTTGGGATTTGAACTACAAACCTTTGGGTTAATAGGCGGACATCCTTACCATGACGCCACGGTACGCACTTTAGTTTTTGGTAAAATACAAAAGAGCAAAAAAATGATTGAGGTTTTTTATCAAATGCTGTTTCCGACTTCCAAAAACAACACTTGGAGATTTGGAGAATTAAACTCTATTTCAACTTCTTTGGATTGCTGGAACTAAGTAATAAAAATTTTAACCAAAAGAATTTTTTTCAAAATATTTTACAAAACATTTTGAAATAAAACTTTATTTGCAAAAAATTAGAGATAATATAATATATATATAATTTTTCTTAATCCTCTTAATAATTCTTACATAATATCTCTACAAACGTCATAAAAATATTTTAAATTAATTTCATTTATTTTGTCACATACTGTTTTTTTGTTATCATACGTTTTGTTTTGCAATTTATAACTTTACTGTTCATTTGAATTGTTTTATTTATATTTCCTCGCATTATGCACAATGTTAAATTTAAAAAAGAAATTAAAGAAAACTACCCAAATAAAATATGTATAATTTATACGCATTCATACTCTCGTGCATAGTTATAGTAGATTAACAATGAAAAAAAAAAGAATTTCTAAGTGTAGAGCAGAATTTAAAATATGAACAAAAAAAAGGACAAAAACCTGACATTTCTTTGAACAAAAAAGGAAGAAATTGGGAAAATAACAGAAATTATTATTATTACCTTTTGTTGTTGTGTTTTCTTTTATTTTATTTTATTTACTAAATGACAAAAGAACAATATTTTGTAAGGGTGAATTCTTAATAATGATGTTTTGTTTAGAAGTGTCACTACAACACCTATTTATTTATGTACTTTTTTCGTTTCGCATCTACTTTGTTTGTTTGGCGTCCGAATTAGTTATTAAAATTGGTGAGAGCATCTACACAGAAACAGAATAATTTGTCTCACTATAGACCTGATACGTATCGTCTGAAAGATTTAAATAGAGAGAAAAGTTAAAAGACTTTTAAAAGTTTTATTTCTATGTTTTTTTTTTATATTAATTAATTTGGGTTCATGGGAGCAGAATACGGGTTAAAAAAATACACGCACAAAAATCAAAATGAAACAACCAGAAAAAGGAAACTGATAAATTTCTTATTAATCTTATATTTAATTGTAAATCCGTTATTAAAATTTAAACCAAGTACGAATCATTTACGTGTAAGTATGTACAACCATCAACTTTTAAAAAATATTTTAGGGGGTAACACACAACAACATAATTATGTCAACAGTTTTCACTTGATAAAATGTTAATATTATGAATGAATATAATAATTACAGGTATATACTTTCTGTCTTCATGGATAAACAAATAATAACATAATCGCATAAATAGGGGCGTTCAATAAACGTTTTCGGGAAGCTTTTTGTTGTTGTTTACGTGTTTAAATTTTAGAAGATATAAAAACTCATTTCTTTCTAAAGGTTTACCTGAATTTTTAGTACACATTAGATACTGGTTTTGTTAAGACTGATTTCTTACTTATTGTGTAAAGCTCGAGAAAAAGAGTACTTTCTTGCTTATTAAAATAGGCTGTTTGTGAAGACATCTGATAAATGAAAAGATTAGTAAAGTTTTTAACAATTAAAACACTCTATATATTTCCTCAGATGTACATTTCAGAAGCAATGCTGCCATCGTCAGTGAGATTTATAAATTAAATTAAAAGACATCTGATCAAAATTCATTGAATTCAACATTATTTTTGAAACAAAACGAAAAAATGGAAGCTATAATCTCTTCTTGTTACTGCCATAAGCTCTTATTGAAGAAGAGCTGAAGAATCTTGAGAGGAAAGGAATTTTAAAGCGATAGAGAAAATTGATTCGTCAGTTTGATATGCACAATAAATAGAGATTAAAAACGTGTTGAAATGAGGTCAACATACCATTTTACCACACTTTTTTCAATTTTTTTGTTTGGCTTGGTATATTGAGCAGCTGGTTTTTCAAACAAGTTGATTCAACCATCAAGAAAGTGCCCAGTCAACATAAATTTTTTATATGATCAGCGGAATAAGTGTAACACAACTTTTTGTATTTAGCGTTACAAAGTGTTGCCACTTTTATTAAAGCCCTTCGTCTGCCCTATAGTTTTTGAAGAGGGATAATTAATTATTCTTTTCGTTTTTGAAAAACCTCAACTTGTCCGAAACCTCAATCTGAGTGTATTTTAGCCCTTTGCATTTCCTTACATTGTTGATTTTTTACACTAAATGTGAAAAAATTGTGCTAGTGAAATTGAAAACACCACTTTATTTTTGCAAAACATGTTTCAGTGGGGATGCCGTGGTATGTGGGATTTTCCCTCTGGTTATTTTTTCAATGCCCTAACAAAGTAAAAGATATTTTCGGATTTTGAAACCAGTTTGAAATCCAAAATCAAAGTGTTGTTTGCAAGTTCACAACAAATTCACTCTAAAAAAAAAATTAAAAGCCAATAAAATGCCTTAACGCGATAGCAAACTAAAAGAGAATTGCTTTTTAATGTTTCAATATGTTTCAGATTATTCAATTTCAAATATGTACTGATTTTAAAGACGTTGTCCGCGAAAAAAACATCTTTACGTATTGTTTTGATGCTAAATTTAATTTTTTTATTTGCATATTGACTTTACTGATGCGAAACAAAATTCAGTGTTAAGATTTCTGAAAACTTGAAATCCCCACTCAATAAAGCTGGTGTATATAAGCACAAAAATATCAACCCAAGCTTTAGGTCTATAACTCCTTTAAATGTTACGAAAGAACATGAGCAAACCAAACCAAAAGCAAAAAATTAATTGCATTTATGTTTTAATAAAAAGCTGCGGAACATACTTTAGGAGGCACTTTTTCAAGTGAACTTGTCTAAGATTTGATCATTTCAACCTCAAATCGTTTTCCTAAAAAAAAAACAATAAATAAAAAAGAATTGATTTCACAAGTCTGACAAAAAAAGCTTTCTTTCGGCTTTTTGTTATAGCGCCATGAAAAATACTTAAATTTTAATTTTTAGTTTTTGGAGCTTGCTACGGATTGTAGCCCTACTTTACAGTAGCAAATTATTTTTCGATTTGTGTGGGGGAACATTGAGGATTTTATTTTCCCTATGAATAATACAAAGGTTGTTAACAAAATCCAAAACTCATACGACTCGGGTAACTTTTTCATGAGATAGAATCAATTGAGTTCCAAAAAAGTAATTTGGAATGCAAAATAAGAATCACCCTTTTAATTAAGTTAAAGTCAACAAAATTTACTCAACGCGGAGCCACTACAGAATGGCATTTATTGCAGTCACAATTCAAATTCTGGAAAACAGCACACACGACCTAAACTGCGGTCATCAACCCTAGCACAGGCGACAGGTCGTCAGCAGACTTACACCGGCAGCAGAGGTTTCGTTTAGAGTAATTAAGTTAGTTAGTTCAATTTTATATTCGATTAACGAAATAAAGAAGGAAATTAAATTTCTCTTCTTTTTAATTTAAACTACCTTGTATATATGAGAATCAACTCTTCCCGCGATTGAATTCTGTTGACAAATCTACTTAAATATCTGAGCGATGGGCGACTTGGTCTAAGCAACTCTTCTAACTGTGTCAATAATCAACGTCAGCTAAGCTAACTACTCATGAATTTAAACGCAACTATTTTCTTACGCTATAGGGATACGAATACAACAAACCTAATCTAATTTATATAAACTTTTCTTGCACATTAATCCATAACTTTCATAAAACAAATAAAAACAGATTATGCTGGGGATCATACAAGGAATAAGGAATAAAGAAACAAAAAAAAAATTAATTAAAAGTAAAATAAATATTAATAAATTACTTGGAATAAATTTCTCTAGGTGAAGAAATGTTACCCCTTCATATATTCAATTTCTACAGCATCAGTGGAAAGTAAATCATCGTTTAAGAATTTTTCATTTGCATTTTCTGCAAATAAAAAAAAGAATTATCATCAAATGTTTCTCAACAGATAGTGATTGCATCCAAAAACTAGTTAAACAAAAATGCGATGTCATAATTAATATCAATCTGCCCAATTAGATCCACATCACTGATCTTTCGTTAGTTAAAAATTTATATCAAAAGGAAGTCAGTTGAACAAATTCTCCAAACTTATGAATGTTTTCATTTTGTTTATTTTGCGTTCTAAAGAACTTTTTGAAATAATTTGATTTTTTTTAATAACATTTCTTAAGTGAATAAATTTTAAACCAGGTTCGAGTGAGGCATCAAAATTCATCACTTTCTGTCTGTTTTGTTCTAACAATAAATAATTTGAAATGAAATAATAGTTCAGAAATAACCTAAACCGTAAAAAAATAAACAATAAAAAAAAAGTAAATAAACAACATTCAATGCTCCATAACGGTTAGGAGAAAATAAACTAAAATTAATCTGTTATCTATGGTTTAAATAAAAAAAAAACTTATGAATAATCATCAATAAGAGACGAACCAGGATTGAAACTTGAGACCTTCGGTAAATGAACCACATCTCGCCGGAATAGTGATAAGTTTTGGGTGAATCTAAAAATAAAGAAAACATTAACAATTCCTTGTTTCATCCTGAACTGAACAAACCTCTCGCGATTTTTGTTCGCCACGTTTCGTTCAATGCCATCCATCAGTCCATCAAACCACTGTGCCATTGTCTGTTGCTTATCGATTGGTTGCGATCGAATTATGTTTTCTTTGAGCGATCTGTAAAAGAGAAATTGTAGTACCAGAAGCTTTTCATTGTTCAAAAAAAAAAAAAAAAAAATACCTGAAATAGTCTTCATATAAAAGAATGAGAACTAGAAGCGGACGGGACATTGACCATTGATTTTTGCAGTCTTCTGACATAACCATGTTGAGTAACGTTGACATTATACCCTGAAGAATTTCAGAATTCATTTCAACTACCTGTGAACAAGAAAATCAAAATATTGTTTTATTAAAAAAAAAAAAAAAAAAACTACAAAAATTTATCGTTAAAAACTCACCTCAAGGAACTGAGAGTTTTCCGGTGTAATATTTCGGAGCTTTTTATTTGGGAATGTCGAAACTGAAAACAAAACAAAATTGTGCATTAGCATTTTAAGTGCTGTACACTATTCTTAAATGACTACTGAAACCACCACCTTCTTAGCAACTATGAGCATTTTCTTTTGTAGGTTTTTCTTCGTTTAATTTTGTCCTTTTGTGGAATCTAACTACACGAATTAGACGGAATAGATACTGGTTTCTTTTTAGTTGAGAGATTTGTTCTTGTTGCTGTGCAAAGCAAAAATAGTTATTATATGTGAACAGGAAATAACTGATATTAAAGTATAGTAACCAATAAGTCTATCATCTTTTCTTTTTAAAACTTTAGAGCGACTGATTGATATCCATCTGCGAATGGCTATAGATCCAAATCTATTTCCAAAGGGAAAATCTGTAGAAACGGCCCTACATACCCTGGTTCGTACTATAGAATATTCCCTCCATCACAAAGAATACACTCTGGCCGCATTCGTCGACATAAAGGGTGCCTTTCATAACGTTAGTACCCTTGCAATTACAAAGGTACTGATGAATCTTACAGTAGATAGTTCCATATTAAAATTGATAAATCTCATGCTCAAAAGTAGCAGAAACAACTCAACCCTAGGGAACTTGTCTGCAAAGAGATCTGGCAGTAGAGGAACACCGGAAGGCGGAGTCGTCAAAGTGATTGCATATGCAGATGACGTCTCCATTGCGGTATAAGATAAACATGCTCACGTCCCTACGGAACTGATGCAAAGCGCTCTAAACAAACTAGTAACATGGGTGAGAAAAAGTGATCTAGGGGTCAATCCTCAGAAAACTGAACTCGTTCTCTTTCCATTCCCCAATTGGTTTTTGAAAACAAGTTTCAAGTCTGAATCTCATCTACCTGGGAGAATGAAAAATTCTTGCGATGATAATTCAATTCATTTCTATACAGATGGTTGAAAAATAGAAGAATTCGTCGGCTGCGGGGTATACTCAGACAGATTCAATGTAAGCCTCTCACTCTAATTCCGCCTTGCAAACCACTGTAGCGATTTCCAAGCGGAAATTCTGGCAATCAAAAAGGTCCTATCGTGGCTAAAAGAAAACGTTATATCCTTAGCGAATATCCGGATCTTCTCAGACAGTCAACCAGCCCTCAAATGACTCGGCGCTGTTTCTACGAACTCAGTAACCGCCCTCAACTATCACCTTTCTTTTAAGGAGATGACTGAACAGTACAATATTCACCTTATTTGGATGCCGGAACACAGAGGTATCGTAGATAACTGCAAAGCCGATGAACTCACCAGAAAAGGAACCGCTCTTCTGATCACAACCAGCAGGTTGAATATTGGTATACCAATCCTTTACATGCAAACTTATGCTAAAGTGTTGAGTTTTAAATATTATTACTACTTGTTCTATTGAAAACTTAATAGTCTTTAGTCAATGAATCAGTTTTCATTTTTTCTAGATTCAAATAAATATTATATCTGTATTTTCACATCCATTGAATAAGGACTTGTTTTATTTAAAACTTTTAAATAACCATTCAATTACAATAGGTTATGGGCCCAGGCAAATATTAAAAGTTTTTAAGAATAATAGGCAATATTTTGTGTGTTTTCAAACAATTGAGCATATCAAGGAGCTTTTAATCACTACGTAATTTGTGTCTGTAATAGAAAATTACCGAAGACGCAGGGATCGATAAAGAGCAAAGAATATTATTGCAAAAGTCAAGATGGAAGGAAGTATTTCAACAATTGAAAAATTTACAAACCCTTCACAATGGATGATGTGGAAGTTCCAAGTTACAGTAAACCTGAAAGCGATGCAACTCTATGGATATGTAGCCGGAACACAGTCAATACCAAATGAAGAACCAGCTATGACAGAATGGTATAAAAAGGACGCTATGGCACAGAAACTAATTGTGAATTCGTGTGGGCAAAAAATTCTGATTCATTTATGTAACTATTCCACTTCAAAAGATATGTGGAATAAGTTACATTCGATTTATGAGCAAAACAATGACTCAGCGAAACATCTTCTGGAAGAGCAATATTATCTGTATCAAAAAAATCCGGAGCACGATATTGCAACACATATATCAACTATAGAAAATATCGCTGAAAAATTGAAAATTGCGGGTGTCACTATAGACAACAGTATGTTGATCACAAAAATATTAATGACGCTGCCACCAGAATATAGACATTTTTATACAGCGTGGGACTCTACAGCTAAGGAAAATCAGACGATTATTAATTTGACGAACAGGCTTTTAGTTGAAGAAAGTCGACTTGGAGTTGACAATATATGTTTAAGTGAGAGTCGGGCAAATGAAGCTTTGTTGGCAAAGCGAAACACTGGAGCAATAAGAAAATCAAATTTTCAAAAGATGGACAGGACGAAGCGACCTGATAAATGTTTCAAGTGTGGTTTATCTGGACACTGGAAACGAGAGTGTAGGGTTAAGGAACCTAAAGATGGCGACAAAGTTTTCTTCAGCAATATAATTGAACACTTGGAAACCTGTGATGTTTGGTACTTAGATTCAGGTGCTACAAATCACATTTGTAGACGTCGTGATTGGTTTACAACATTTACCAACTTGGATAAACCGATCGAAATTATGCTTGGCGATGGAAAAATAATGCATGCTATTGGACAAGGTGACTTAAAAATTCTATCTTTTAATGGGATCAATTGGAAAGAAAAAACGATTAAAGACGTTTTGTTTGCTCCAAATTTATTTGCAAATTTGTTTTCATCAACAAAAGCAATGGATCACGGCCATACAAGCTTTTCGGATAAGAATTGTTTCAAGCTATTGGATGGCGAAAATGTTGTTGCAGTGGGAGCACGAAAAGGAAGCATGTTCCAAATGCTTTTTAAAGTAATTGAACCAATTTTCGAAAATTCGATGTTAACTATGAAAAAGGACTCTATAAAAATCTGGCATGAACGTCTGGGTCATCAAAATTTAACACACGTAAGAAGTTTTTTAAAGAAGCACAATATTTCTTTTGCTGATGAAGAATTTGATTGTGATGGATGTGCATATGGCAAGCAACATCGGTTGAGCTTCAAGTGTAGACAAGAAAAATCTTTGCATTGTGGTGAAATAATGCATGCAGACATATGTGGACCGATAGAAGAAAATTCATTTGGGGGATCCAGGTCTTTCTCTCGGTCAAACTCACCTCCTCTGAGAAGATATTCCAAGTCCCCGATAAGAAGACGTTCTAGAAGCAGGTCTCCTCCAAGGTCTTATTCGCGGGAAATGGAGTCACTTCGTCATGATAACAGACCTCACAAGCATGTCTTGCAGCAGCAAAGTCATCGAATGGATTATGAAAGGGACATGATGCGCTACAATAAAAAGCCTTCTGGTCGTTTTAGTGAAACAAGAAGTCTCTCTGAAATGGGTCCAAAAGAAAACCGAAGGCACAATTCTAAGACGCGGGAAAATGGCAATAATCAAATGTTTGACAATTATCCTCACAGCAGTTCCCGAAAAATGTTTTTTGAGTCTGATATTATTCCGGAAAATAGAGAAGTACCTCAAGATTTCCACCACGAAAGAAGGAACAAAGCTTCTATGAATAGATTCGATGAAGGTCCAAGAAATAAAAAAAGAAGCCGCGATAATCACGAGGAAAGATATAGTGTGCAGCAGCCATCAGATGAAGAGCCGCCTTTGAAACAAGAAACCGAGAAAAGAAGCAAGGACAAAAAGAAAAAAAAAAGAAAAGGAAAAAGAAAAAGAAAAAAAGAAAGAAAAAGAAGATAAGAAGTCCAAAAAAGAGAAAAAGGAGAAAAGAAAGCGAGAACGTCATAGGGATGAGCCGAAAAAGCATACAGAACATAAAAAAAACTCGTCGGGATACAGATTCGACTACAAATGCGAAAGATGGGGATGAAAGTAAAAGTCGCTCGAGTAAGAAAGATATCTCCAAAGGCTCCAACGATGATTCAGTGGACGATAGAACTGAGACCTTTACACCTGACATTCATATGGACCGCAATCAGGATGACGAGCACATCGATAACGAATTGCCGATAGAAGGCGGAGGCGAAAACAGAGTAATTGAAGTAATTCACAACCCATTTAGAACGGAAAAGTCTCCCATCGTATACAAAACGGATAGGTGTAAGCAAATGGCTGATAACAATGGTTTCGAAGTGAACACGCCTACATCGTCTGTTGACACCACACCGGAGAATTATGCTGGCAAATGGGATAACTTTGACTTTTCTATTCCGAACAGTGAAGATATTAAAGTTGAAAATGACCGCAACAGTGAATATAATTCACAAATATTTCCAAATTGTTCACCGTCTTCGAGAAACGAACAATTTGGAATTAGTAGACACTTTAGTAGAAAGAAAGACTCGCACGGCCGTTCGCAGCACCATCATGAGGAAAGAAAGCCTAAAACTGAAGAAATTGTCAAAGAAAACCGGTCAGAATCTACGCCGAAAAACCATCAGCGAAGAGCATCGCCAACGCCTAGCGAAGCAGCGTCTTCATCGCCCAGTAGGACTCCGCAGAGTAATAAGAAACGGCGTAAGAAAAGCAAACACAAAAAAAAAAATAAGCGCTCTTCATCTGCAGAGTCATCTCGAAAAGGTTCGAGTAAACACAAAAAAGATGATCGGAGTTTTCAATAGAAAGTGGGAGTGTTGAGTTTTAAATATTATTACTACTTGTTCTATTGAAAACTTAATAGTCTTTAGTCAATGAATCAGTTTTCATTTTTTCTAGATTCAAATAAATATTATATCTGTATTTTCACATCCATTGAATAAGGACTTGTTTTATTTAAAACTTTTAAATAACCATTCAATTACAATATAAAGCAAGAGATAATGGATAGAACAAATAATAGGTGGAACAATATCACTATGTGTGTGGCAACAAAACAGATATGGCCAGAGCTAGATCTAAAACGCACAAGACATTTGTTATCCATAACCAGATTGCACTTTAGCTCTGTAATAAATGTCATTACCGGACATTGTCTATCAGAGATTTGATTAGACACGCCATAAGATTCGGCGTTCCCTCTAACGACTTTTGCACAGAAGTTGCTTAGATGAGGAGGAAAAAGAGACAGTCCCACACCTCCCCTGCTCATGTCCTGCACTCTACTTCAAAAGAAAACTGCATTTAGAAAAATATTTCCTTGATCATCTAAGCGATCTGGCGAACACAGATACCCTTCATTTCTATCGCTTTATCAAAAGCCACATATGGTTTTGTTAAGTTAGTTACTCCCTCACATAATTCTTATGGTATCACAATGGACTTAATATTGGTCTAAGTGTGTCAGTTCTTTTCCTGACAGCCATTTAAAGCTAACCTAACCATATATTAATCATCAACATTGCTGGGAATAATCAACATCTTCTGCCAGGGCTAGGGCTTACTTACTTACTTAGGTGGGCATTACAGTTCGGGGTGAACCTGGGGCTCAACCAACATCCTTCTATAACGACTTCGATTTCGGGCGAGCTCTCTCCAGTTTCGCACTCCAAATCGGTTGAGGTCTTCATCCACTTGATTGCGCCACCTAAGACGAGGTCTTCCCCTTCCGCGATTTCCCTGCAATGTGCTTTCGAACACCCGACTAGCTAGGGCTAGCTCTATATATTTTTGAACTCCATACCGGTTGAGTTCTTCTTCTTGAATAAGTGTGCTTTCAAAATTCCAATATAAGGTGCAAAACTCGAGAAAGCTAGCCCGAAATAAAAATTGTTTCGGGAAAGATGTTGGTTGAAGCTCAGGTTCTCTCCGAATTGTAACACTCATCTAAGTAAGTGTTACAATTCTTACGAGTTTGTTGGTAAATGTAAACTTTTACAATCGGCATCGTCGTGTATAAAAGTTTCATTCAGTTCTTTACAGACCTTTACGGGGCAGTGTGAGAGCTCTGTTGTCATTTATCAAAGTATAACATGTTTTGGAGGAATGACAAAACGAGAAATGACTCAGTATTGTCCAAACTTGCCTTATTGATTAATTTTTAAAAATGTTGACCTAGGATGTTAGCCAATCACATAATAATTATATGATAAGTCTAAAACACCTCACTCAGCAAAAGGGTAAGCAACGCACTTCTCCATAGAATTTTTAAAATATAAAAATTGGAAAACAATATCTTACCTTTGAGTTGTAGTTGCTTAAATATATATGACACAACACAGTCCAATATTGAACAACAGCAAATGAAAATGGTCGAATCTAAAATTTGAAAAAAATTACAACGACCTTAGAAAAAAAATATTATTCGATAAACTTACCTAACGCTGTAAGTCCCTTTGAAAGGCTTTCTAATATGTAAATAAATGCACGCGGCTCAAGAGAAGCCAGAAATGTGGTATGATCCTGTGACAAGCAGTTGAGAAGACCATAGTATGAAGAAGCGAGTTTAGGGTATTCCTTTCAATAGAAAATATTAATTAATAACTTCAAGGCTCATTTGTTTCGCTAGGAAAACTTACAAGTAAGTCATTCTGTTGAATGGACATAATCAGTTTCGCAGCAATATTCAGAACATTGTCCAATGTATCGTCGCGATAAAGCTTAAATACTCCAAAATTCACGTAGTTCCCACTCAGTGCATTCTTCAGTATAAGGAAACATATTGAAATTCCCTTCAGTTTCATTGGGTACTGCTGATCACGCGGCACATCTAAATGAAGACTCCTATTGCCGTATATGCATATCAGCTTGGATGCTTCCCGGAATAGCAAAATACCCATAGGACTAGAAACATTGCCCTGTAGACGTTGTGTCCGACAGTGCACAAGCTCGGCAAAGAGTTTCAGTACGGGTGTAGTCACAGCAGGGTCATGAGCCCATAGTTCAACGGCACGTATTAGTATGGGAATATAATCTGGATATCTGGAAGAAAAACAAACAATACAAATTTAAATATACATTTAAATTTTTTTCTTTGCTTTTGAAGTATTACATCCATTCAAAGAGCATTGTGTAAGGAGCTCTTGCGTTTAATGGTAGTGCAAGACCACGGAGATCACGTGCCAAACCAATTATTGCCTTCTTCGCCTCTTCATTGGGAAAGCTGTTTCCATCCATAAGTACCGATCCAAGCGATTCAAATTGGTCTGTAGAAAGGAAAATGGGGCAAGATTAAGGTTAAGGGTAAAAACTCAAATTTAACCATAACTGACTGGTTAGTGGTGTAAGGAAATTGTAAAAACGCTCTTCATCTTCGCCAAGATCAAACATCAGCAACCTGCCCAGCGATGTATAAAACATTGTCCGGCATCGCATTTCGGTTAAAGATGAATTTGTACCAAGGAAAGGAAAGTGTTCACTCTGCGAAACGCAGAAAGTTAATATAATTGTCTTAAGACAATCGGGAAGAAAACTTACTGTGTGATGAGTTAACATAAACTGTATTTCCTCCAACTTGGCTAACTTTCTCAACGAGTTAAAGTTCACGGACAGCTCAGAGAGCAGCATTAGAGTCTTGGTTATAATTGGTTCCGAACGTCCCCAGAACTTTAAATTTGTTATTCTTGAAACAAAATACAATTAAATCATAACGCATGCTATCGAACAATAAACATCTTGTGCTCCTTACATTTTCCTATTAATTAAACTCAACAGCATTTGTTCATCGCTCAGGCCGAATACTTCTGACAGTCTTTTGTAGACGTGGGCTTTTTGTGTTTGCTCACAAATGTGCATTTTGCGCACTTGTTCAAGGAAACTAAGGATAGCTAGCTCTAGCTTTTCACAGCCGGCTTGTGGAAGTCTAGCGTCTGTGAGGCTCATCAGTTGCAATACCTTGAAAGAACATTGGACAAATTCAGTTGCACAATTTGTATAATTTACATACCCGTATCACAAGTTCACCGTCCATGGTATCCTGCTCGTCGTTCGAATTGAAGGATAACCGACCTACAATCGCCGATCCAATTATGTACACCAACCATGTAAGTTGCAGTTCGTGGATTGTCACATCCATCGGATTAGGCGATTGGCTTTGCAAGAGTTCTTGATACTCTCTAGCTTTCTGATCGAAATGTTGAACTAGGAGCGTACATGTTTTGTCATATTCACAACGTTCGATCACAGACAACTGCTCCAGTTGCTGTTGTACCATACACAGGTCGTCTAAAGGATCTTCCAAGTTGTCTCTAACAATAACAGGGACAGCCTCCAGTCGGGAAGTGATGTACGCTTTGGTTACCTCAGGGGTGTACGTGCCAAGCAAATGAGGTTCAGGTGATTTAACGTACGGTACTGAAGCCACCATACGTTGCCACAAAGTCAGCAGATAATGTACACTGTTTGGAGCGAACTGCCACATCTTAAAAAGCATAATAGTTTTTTTTATCATTTATTCAAGTTCACATCTTATGGATTACAAACCTGCAATGATTGAACCGTGAATTTAGCTATTAACTGAATGGCTTCCGGGTAACATTCAACTGTGATGAGTTCTCCCAACTGGTAATTTGATTTGAGACGAGCAAGAAGTCTACAGAACTCATGGTAGTTATCTGGATCGCTGAGACCCTACAACAAACAATGAGATCTCACATTATTACTTGTATACAATTTGTAAGGATAGAAGGTTTTCAAATTAAAAGCAATAATTCCAAACTTACGTGTAAATTAGTTAAAATATTTTTTACACCTTCCAGGAGATGAGTAAGAAATTTTGTACGTTCAGGATTGTTGAATAGAGATCGACGAACTGAAGTCATCTGCAGAGACAAATGTCAATAGCTGAAAGACTAGTATATGTTTTTTTAAGTTACCTGCACAAGACATGACAACGAATAGCTAGCCAATCCGTTTGGTAGAATCTGGTAGAGATCAAAAAACAATTTTAATGTATTTGAATCAAGAAAAGCAGGCCTCCATGAAGTTGGAATCTGTAAAATGAATCATTTAGTTCTCGTTGACTATAAAACCTTATTCAAATCCTACTTGAACACTGTTCATATCATCCGACGACTCATCAGTGGAGCTCCCAATAAAATCAAAGCTTAAGCAGTTTTTAGTCAATCGCAGGACATGTGATATAAGTCTGCATACAATACAAACAATATATTATAATATACTTATAAAAAATTTAGTAGCTTACGCTTGTTGAGACTCATCCATGAAGTTTAGACTTTTGCTATTGTCCCTAGCCGTAACCAAAAGCGAACAAGAAAGTAAAAAGATGTCGTATAATTGCTGATCACGAAACGATGTAGCAATTTTGCGGTTCTTCGAAAACGACAAGTTAACATCTGCTTCCACAATTGAATTCATCTCACACACCAATTGGGATAGAATTTGTACACCTATTGTACAGTGCTCTGAGGAGCCCTGCTGCAATGTTCAAAGTTAATTAGATTTGGATTTCTTAAATTGAGGACTAACACAAAGTTTACCTGAAGGAATTTCTTCACATCCTCGAGGATATTTTGAAATATGTACTCGTTCTTATACGAGTCAAACCATCCATATTTTGTTATTTTTGCCAGTAGTGTAACAAGCGCCTGGACAACAAAATTTTGTAAGTTCGGGCGGGTGGCAAGATAGTTAAGAATATAACTCCTGTAAAGCAAAAAGAAGAAAATGAGTTTTTCTATATATAAAAGAATACACAAAACTAAAATAAAATTTAACAAACCTTATATCGATTCTTTGCTCTAAATTTAAGCCCTGTATCAATTTTGTCAGGGTCGTCGCTGCAAGAAGTTGTGCGTAACTAGAATCGGCTCTATCCAAAAGCATCTGACATTTGGGGAGAGCATCTTGGCTGCTAACAAAGGCAACAAGTGCTTTTTCTGCCTCCGAACGAATAACTGAGTCAGTTGCTTCGTAAAGTTGCTTGCATAAAATCTCAAGCTGATGAATTTCCTGAAAGCAAAAAAGATAAAACTTTAAATTTTTCTTCTATTGTCAATCACAATTTGGGCTGCAAAATAGAGATGAAGCAAACTTTTATCTACGAAAAATGATCAGCCTTAATCTTATTATTATTAGAAAGAATTACCATTGTACACATTTCTTTCGGCTTTGAATTAAATTTAGCAAGGTTTGCTTACTCATAACGATTTTTATTCAAACTCTAATTTTTCCATTGGGTTTGCTGTAAAGCTGACTTTCAAATAAATAAATAAATAAATAAATAAATAAATAAATAAATAAATAGGGAGCGCAAAAGAGCGGGGAGCGCAAAAGAGCTGGGAGGGCCGGGGCCTAGTGCGTTTCTCTCAACCATACTTTGTGAAAAAATGACCTATAATTTTTTTGCCGATTCCAAACCAAGAAATTGCTAGTTCCTCTCAGAAGGCGATAACCGTAGAAAATTTTTTTTTTTAATGATGTTTATGGTATTTGAAACTGGACCTCCCACGCATCAGACAAACACGCTAACGTGGCCACTTTCACATATTTAAACATCAGATTTTCTGTGTTTTTTTTCTTCGGAAAATGATTGTATTCTAAGTTTTGAACTTGTTGCATCATACCTTGCTTTGAAAAAAATTTTGCAAACAAAATATTTTCCACTACACGTTTGACGGAACAGATGTTTTGGCAACAATTCAGAGTAGACCTCCTCACCTGCTTAGAGTTGATCTTTCGCGTAGCTAGAGAATTACTCTTTTCTTCAATAAAAACACACAGCCCCGTTCTTCAATGTAAATAAATTAAATAAATAGGGTGGCGCAACAGAGCTAAGAGCCCCTGGGCCTAGCGCATTTCTCACAACCATGCCTTGTGAGGGAATGGAAGAGACCTTCAATTTTCTGCTTGTTACTAACGGAGGACTTGCCAATTCCTCGCGAAAGGCGATACCCGTGGAAAAAACATTTTTCTTCAATGTGAAAACGCTTTATTTTGCAATGATTTTTTATGCCTTTAAACGTTGTGTTCAAAATACTAGCTACGAGATGTATACAACAAATTCATGAGTCATAATAATCAAGGTCTATAATCCAAGAGATAGACGTTTGTTTTGAAAGCAGAACTACTCAGCATAAACTGCTCATTTGTAATGTACATTTTTCCGGATTTTGACCTGTGATCCCTTCAAGATCCAATGGTCTTTCTCTTATCTTACTTACTTACTTAGGTGGGCATTACAGTTCGGGGTGAACCTGGGCCTCAACCAACATCCTTCGATAACGACTTCTATTTCGGGCGAGCTCTCTGCAGTTTCGCACTCCAAGTCGGTTGAGGTCATCCTCCACTTGATTGCGCCACCTAAGACGAGGTCTTCCCCTTCCGCGATTTCCCTGCAATGTGCTTTCGAACACCCGACGAGCCGGAGCGTTTGGGTCCATCCGCTCAACATGGCCCAACCATCGTAGCCTCGCGATGCGCACTCTTCTGGCTATGCCCATGTCGCGGTACAGCTCATACAGCTCGTTGTTATATCTTCTTCTCCACACATTGCCTTCGCATACGGGACCAAAGATCATTCGGAGAATTTTTCTTTCGAAACGACCAAGGGTTTCCTCATCCGCTTTCGATAAGGTCCATGCTTCCGCGCCGTACAGCAGGACTGGGATGATTAAGGTCTTATATAAGGTTACCTTGGTTTTTCTGGAGAGGGTTTTGTTTCTCAATTGCCTTCTTAACCCAAAGAAGCAACGGTTGGCAAGAGTTATTCTCCGTTTGATCTCCGCACTGATGTTGTTTTCCGTTTCTACAGCGGATCCTAGGTAGACGAAGTCCTGTACTACCTCGAAGTTATGTCTGTCTATTGTGACGTTTTGTCCAATTCGTCGATGTTCTGTGTCCTTGTTTGATGACAGCATATACTTTGTTTTGCCCTCATTAACCATCAAACCCATTTTTGCCGCTTCTGTTTCAATACTCGCAAAAGCACCTATGACATCACGCTTTTTTCTTCCCATTACGTCAATATCGTCTGCATATGCGAGCAATTGCACAGACTTTTGAAAAATTGTTCCTCTGGTGTTGACGTTTGAGTTTCTTACAATCTGTTCAAGTATGATGTTGAAGAAATCGCATGACAGTTTATCGCCTTGCCTAAAACCTTTTTCGACATTAAAGGTCTCGGTGAGTTCTTTACCGACCTTGACGGAGGAGCGTGAATTCTCCAAAGTCATCCTGCATAGTCGTACGAGTTTTGCAGGGATGCCAAAACTAGACATGGCTCTGTACAGCTCGTCTCTGTAGATACTGTCATAAGCGGCCTTGAAATCGATAAAGAGGTGGTGAATATCTGTATTATGTTCTCGGGTTTTTTCCAAGATCTGCCGTAATGTGAAAATTTGGTCGATTGTGGACTTCTCCGGTCTAAAACCACATTGATAAGGACCTATCAAGTTGCTGACGTGGGGTTTCAGACGTTCACATATTACAGCAGACAAGAGCTTATAAGCGACGTTAAGGAGGCTTATCCCTCTATAATTGGCGAAGTTGTGAGGGTCTCCTTTCTTTAGGATCGGGCATACGATACTGAGGTTCCATTCATCGGGCATGCTTTCTTTCGACCATATCATGCAGATCAGCTGGTGCATGCTCCTTTCCAACTGATCTCCAGCTGCCTTGAAAAGTTCGGCATCAAGGCCATCTGCACCTGCAGTCTTATTTGATTTAAGTTTGTATATAGCAAGCTTAACTTCTTCTAGGTCGGGAGGACGACATTTTTGATCATCGTCCAGGCTGAATGGGGCAGTCTGCCTGACAGCGGAATTTGTGTCCTCATCGCCGTTAAGCAGTCTGCAGAAATGATCTTTCCAGATCCTCAGTAGCGACTGTGACTCTATAACTATGTTTCCCTGCTGGTCTTTACAGGCTTGAGTTCGGGGTTTGCCACCCTGGCAGGATCTTTTTACCTTTTGGTAAAACTTCCGAGTCTCGTTCCTGTCATGGCACCTCTCTATTTCCTCAAACGAGCGCTTCTCATGCTGCTTCTTTTTCTTTTTGAGAAGTCGGTGTTCTTCCCTTCTTCTCTCCTTGTAAATCTCGTTATACCGATCGAGAGCAGCCCTCGTTCGTGTTTGCAAAAGCATTTGTCGTGCTCTTTGCTTGGCTGCATTTGCCTGCCTACATTCTTCATCGAACCATGGGTTTCGTGTTGGTGGCCGAGTGAAACCCAGAATCTCAGAGGCAGCGGTTCTGATGGCTTCTTGGCATTGCTGCCACTGGTCTTCAATGTTGAATGCTGGCGGCATGGGATTCAAGGATAATTGAAGGGACACTCGATTGGAAAAGGCATTGGCAATCTCTTGCGATTGTAGCTTTCTGACGTCATATCTCTTCACAGCGTTAGTTCGTGCTGGTCGTGAACAAGATATCCTCATTCGTACCTTGGCTACAACAAGGTAGTGGTCCGAGTCAAAGTTGGCCCCTCGGAAAGTTCGGACATCTAGCACACTGGAAGAGTGCCTTGCGTCGATCGCAACATGGTCAATTTGGTTGACGGTTAATTGATCTGGGGATCGCCATGTGCCTTTATGAATTTTGAGATGCGGGAAGCGTGTACTACTTACAACAAGATTTAGCCCCGCAGCAAAATCGATTAGCCTCAATCCGTTTTCGGAGGTTTTGTCGTGGAGGCTATGCTTACCGATTGTGTTTCCAAAGATGTCCTCCTTCCCTAGTTTTGCGTTGAAATCGCCAAGAACGATTTTCACGTCGTATCTAGGGCATTGCTCATATGTTTCTTCGAGGAGCTCGTAGAAACAGTCTTTGGAATCGTCGTCTTTCTCTTCTGTGGGGGCGTGGGCGCATATAAGGCTAATGTTGGCGAATTTAGCCCTGATGCGGATGGTCATTATACGCTCATTGACTGGATTTTGGCTAATCACCTTATCCCTGAGTCTTCCTCTAACGACAAATCCACACCCAAATAAACGCTGTTTCTGTTGTCTGTAGCAGTCGCCATAGTATATGTCACAGTTTTTCATCTTCTTTATGCCCGGTCCACTCCATCGCACTTCTTGGATGGCGGTTATGTCTGCTTTGCAGCAGTCCAGGGCGTCTGCTAATTCTCCAGCTGCACCTAGTCCGTAAAGAGATCTTACGTTCCAAGTGCAGATCCGGAGGTCGTTGTCCTTTTTTCGTTTGCATGGGTCGTCAACTTTGAAATCATTATCGTTATCCGAGGCTGTTCGTTGTTTCGGAACAAATTATTTTTTCCGTGGTAGGGTAGTTAACCCTACGCACAACCCCCAACCTGGAGGGCCAGGTCCTTTTGGATCCCTTCGGACACAAAGGGCTGGAATATCCAGTGTCAGTACCCTGCTGCAGGGGTGTGAGTGCTGCCGTTGGCTCACCAGGAGCTCATCTGCCACCATCTCTACTTCAAAACCCTGTCCTAGTATTGAAAGACCCTGAAAGACCTTTAAACCAAATATGTTGGAGTAGCTCCTTCAGGGGTTTCTGCTTTTATGGCTGCTGAAGTCCACCGTTGATTCTGTCCTTCGAATTCATCCGCTGGGACATTTACACGAAAGCTCTCGTAGACCACTGATCTGCTTCACATAAATGACCCGCATATGAGTTACGCCGCCCCGGTTTTGAGTTGTTCCACCTCTAAAGCCAACAAAATGCCGATGTCCACGCATTTAGGTCTAGCAGAAGTGTTTCGTTCTGCCTTTGACCTTTATATATTATTTGCCATTTTGAAGAATTCTCCGGTTCCTCCTTTGACCATGACAATAATCAAATTCTTTATAGTGTTGTTTATATTAGTGCTTCTAATACAATTATGCTAGAACATCAATCTTGCTACCAGAATATTCTTCTCTCGAATTACTCATCCTTTTTGTACATTGTTCAACATTGTGAGCCATATGAGCGCTGAACGCACATACGCCATCGCCGTGTTGAGTCATCCTTTCGGCTTAGGGGACACTTTGCTATCACAGAAGTAGGTTTTTTTCGCAAATTTGATAAGATTTGCGGCCACCGGATCTTCAGAATGTAGCGCAGACAACGGTTGACGAAAGCCTGTAGCCTGCTCGAGATGTTGACAGAGCATTTCCATGTTTCAGAAGCATATAACAGGACTGATTTCACGTTGGTTTCGAAGAGTTTCAACTTGGCGCGTATCGATATTTTGCTAGAGTTCCACACAAGAGAAAGGATACCAAATGCACTACGGGCTTTGTTTATTCTATTTTTAACATCCAGGTCCGTTCCGCCATCAAGTGCAATAAAACTGCCCAGATAATTAAACTGCGTGACCTTCTCTATGGTTCCCTGCCTTAGAATAACTTGTTGTGAGCTTTGGCCCGTGGTCATTATTTTGGTCTTATTTACGTTGATCCTTAAGCCAGCCACTTCTCCATTTAGTTGCAGCGAATGACATATTTGATTTAAATTAGCCGTGTTGTTTGCCATGAGCCATATATCGTCAGCATAATCTATGTGGCTAAGTTTGTCAAACAGACCCCATTGGATACCGTGTCTTTCAGTTGTACCCACAGTGGCAGTCATTACATCGTCGATTGCTAGCAAGAACAAAATTCGTGACAGGGCATCTCCTTGTCTCACTCCTTGGCGAACATCAAAGGAGCCGGATAGCTGTTGATTGTGCAAAACGAAAAACCTTGCGTTGTTGTACGACTCGTTAATAACAGCAACAATTTTCTCAGGGATACCTCTTGCAATAAGCGATCTCCAGATGCATTCACGATTTACCCTGTCGAATGCCTTCTTAAAATCCACAAACATGAGGTACAGGGGTGATTGGTACTCAGACGATTGTTCAAGTATGATTCGCAAGGTGTTGATGTGGTTAACGCACGATCGACCGCTTGGGGACTCTTGAGGGTAGACTCGATGGAATTTATCCTCTCGAGAATAATAGTTGCCATTAACTTCGGAAAAACGGACAGAACAGTGATTCCGCGCCAGTTATTACAGTCTTTGAGGTTTCCTTTCTTTGGTAACTTCACAATAACTCCATCCTTCCAGTCCCTTGGGTAAGTTTTACTCTCCCAAACAGCTTGCACCAGTTTAAGCAAATTACGGAAAGCTGCTTCAGGATCTACTTTAAGGAATTCTGCTGGAATACCATCAAGTCCAGCTGCTTTGTTTTTCTTTAGGAGATGGATCACGTCTCTTATCTCTGTACTTGTTGGGGGGCTGGTGTCAATACCTCTAGAAGACCTGCGCATGTTGTTCAGTTCAGGATTCATGTCTGCATTAATCAAACTGTAGCCATCGCAATTTCGTACACCTGTTTTTCATTTTTAAATTAGTGGGAGGTAACTTTCTCTCCATTGCTTAAGCAAACTATCACCTCTTGTAAATTTGAAGATAAGAAACGTAAACATTCTGAACGCTATGTCTAGATTTTTTTCCAAAACTCATATTATGTATCCTGTTTGGCCCAGCAGGTTGTTTTTTTGAAGTCTTATCTTCGACTGTGATGTTGGGCATTTCCGTTAACTTAACGTTTCTCGAAAGTCTTGTCAAAGAAACTGTTTTTCAAAAAGCCATCACAATATTGTCGCACTGTTCTTTCACCACAATATGGTCGCCACCAGGTTGGGCACAACACGTAAATCCTCTAAGGAATCATTATATTTTTCCATGAGGATCCTTTCACTTAGGATATCGTCTGTTGCGACAAACTAGCATTGGTTATCAGATCAATGTTTATAAAATCTGAATTTTTCATTCAAAGAAGTCTGTCTTACATTTTGATTAAAGTCTTTGCACTGTTGCTAGCCAAACATATTCGAACCTATCGAGGTAACCGTCGTAGAGGAGTTTTCTCAACAACCCATCCTTTTGTTGTCATCCTTTGGTTGTCATCGTAAGAAATTTTTCACAACGCAGTGCGTTCCCAAAACTAACGAACTTATCGGAGAAGGTCGGATCGGCCGATCGGAGAACTACCACGAAGCAAAATGTCTCCGAATCGTAGGAAATCGGAAAGAGTTCCTCTCCGACTGTTACTTCGATAAGCCGACCTACAATTTTGTGCCGGTTCCGAATGGCTAATCGAGAAAGCGCTTTTCATGGCAATGAATACTAACGGAGGACTTGCCAATTCCTCGCGAAAGGCAAGCAAATGCAGCTATTCCATAAATGTGTAGTTGCCGCTGCGGCCAAGAAAGTTTCTTCCTTTAACGCAACTGCAAAAACGCCTTAAATTGGGAGAACCTTTAGTCTGTTTAGACAATCTTAAGCCAAGACATTCAACAATTGGAAACTACTCTGAAATACCAAATATAATAACGTTCCTATTAAAACTATTGCAGGTTTTTTGGAAATTTTCGCAAAAAGACGTTCTCTTTTTTTTCTTTATTCAAAGCTGCTTGGAGCCAGGAAAACATCTTTATTACCGTGTGATTCGTGCAAACTTCCAAAGTCACAAGAACCTCACATGTTTTAAGTTATATCAGAACCTTCCAACAGTAGATAGTGGTGGTGTTTCTATCGAGGAAACGTTTTATAAAATTTTTTCTTGACTTTTTGTTTTGCAGAACTTCATGATTAGGTAGGTACTTATTTGTGGACAAAAATTAAAAGCTACCTACATTTTTTTGGTCGTTTGACAAACGCAATTAAGTTTAACAAAACGCAAATATTGAATCCATGAAGAAAAAAAAAAAACATGGAAAATCACAAGATAAGAACTGCGAACCAAATCTTAGCCGAGGTTTCCCTTCTCTTATTAGCCGCTTTAAACCAGCCAAGCACACCAAATGCAATTTACTACAACCCATTTATCTGTCCAATTCAGTTTCAAACAAATTTTATTCTCAGTTCCAATTAGATCATTAAAAACAATTAAGAACATCGAATCCCTCCACGATTTTGAGGTTATATGAAAAAAAAAGTTGCACTCAATTGAATCCAAAAAAAAGCTTAACTATGTATTATTATTAATCGGCAAAAACACCAAAGCCCTCAGGACCAAATACTTAACGATCAAATATATAAATTAGCATAAAAATAAGACCTGCATGTTTTTAAGAATCGTCGACACACGACACTTCCAATCGAGGCAAGAGGGAAAAAATCAATTACTCTTCCCGATTATTTGTTCGATAGTCCCCCTCGGAAACTGTTGGAACAAAAGAAAAACACTACGGACCACTGACTGTGAAAAACGCAAAACCCAATGTCCGTTCTTCAATCCTTTTTTTGTCGACCTTTGTGAAAGTGATGCTCTAGACACATTAATTATTCTTTTAATTTTTCATTTTCATTTTCTCCTGCACTGAGACTATAATCAACAAAAAGATTTTTTAAATTTTCTGTTGACTTCTTCAATCGACAAAAATTACACCTGAACAAGATAAATTTTGCAAATGCGTACCATTTCGTTGCGAATTGAATAGGTCTCTCAATTTTCCACAGCGAACATACAAAACAAAAGACGAATTTTTAGTTTGAGGATGGAAAAAAACGGAAATGATTTTATTTGATTTCAAAACTAAATCACTTTAGGTTGAGTTTTGATTAAATTTAAAAAGAAAACCCGCTGCTAGATTGTAACAATCACCATTTATATTATTTTCCTTTTTATTTTTTGTTAGGATTATGATTCGTTTATTCGTCTACTGATTCGCCGGTATCCGCTTTGTGTTTTTGAGCGAAATGAGAAGTAGTGATAACTGATTGAAGCGAGATCTGGTGGTGGATAGTTGAAATGGAAATTAGAAATCTAGTACTAATTGCTGATAAATACACTCGAGGCATTTTTTTTCAACAAAAAAAGTTCTTCTTTGTAATTCAAATACAACGAATGCCTTTTTGCTTAAAAACAGCACTAGTAGTAGTATTGTTTTGCTTGACGGAAAACTTTAGCTGAAAGATAAACTCAAAAAATAGTTTTTCTATTTCATGTCGGAGTTTGAAATCTAATTCAAAGAAAATGTACGTTAAGTATCTTGAGTGTGTTTATCTAAAGATTACTTTTAACCTATTAAATATGAACTATAAAGCATTCGACAATGCCAATGCCGCAAACATTAAAATGCTCCACTCAGATCCCCTTTTTCTCTTCCAATTATTCAGTATTGTCGCTTTCCATTGGACGAAAAGAACCGTCCAGAAGCTTCGAGAAGCATCCTCCATTTGTACCATTAGTGTAAAAAGATTGCTTATCATGATCCTGAGAAGTGAGAGCCACTTCTCGATTTGAAGTGAAAATCCACTCAAAAAGCACTAATACATTTTAAATTAGTCGAAAAGAAAAGTTTCATCAGGGCATATTTTTATGTGCTATAGGCGTTCCACTCACACAAAGAAAACACGTTAAATTGACCAGAAACAGTTTTAGGTGTTCCATTGGTTTAACTACGTGAACACAATGGCTGCAGAGACGCAGCCGCAAGAGATGTCAAAACATTAAATACAAGCGAATACAACAACAACGCAAATCGGAGCTAGACAAGTTAACTTGATTTTGACTGTTGCGGCTCCGGCTCCGTATGCGTATGCATTGTATTCAGCCAGTAAAAATTGAGTGCTTCCTCGAGTGGAACCAATGGAAAGTGAATATGAAAGCACATCTCTACTTATTTGATTTTACGCACATCCTTCTATTACATTTCTAAATTCGCCGTCTTCATCCAAACATATGCATCCACCCCTCGTTTTCAGACTGAAATTTTTGACACATTTTAGTTTTTTTGTTTGTTTAGTAAATATAAATTGAAATTCACCGATGGATTCATTAAGAAAATGTTATTTATATCAAGCTCTATCCGAGTACAAAATTTAATTAAAGTATTATTTTAACATTACACAAATAACATCACAAATGGAAGATTACTTCGACGAGTATGAGGAAGACCTTTTCGAAGACTATGATTTTGACCAGAAGCTTTTATTTCGGTTTAGTCGGCAAACGCTTGAGGAAACGTTTAAAAACTGTGTTGTTCCTTCATTCAGTCAAATCACATCATATGCGGGCACTCTAATTGGATGGAATCTCCTGTGCCGACTAGCTTGGGTCATATCTAAATGTGCCGGTATCCGAACATGGGTGGATCACATTATTTCATTCGTTTGTGGATGCGGTGTTCTCTATTATACTATTGGAATTGATTTCCTAATTGTGCTGCTTTTCAGTATGGTTTCCTATGTAATTCTAAGTATACTGGAGTATAGAAAATCAAAGAGCATGGGTTACATCCTTGGAACGATTTGCATTGTCGCTCTATTCACTTATGAGCTAATAGCAGACAATCCCACCGTTTGGCACAAAATTCGAGGTGTACAAATGATAGCCACAATGAAAGTAATTTCATTGGCTTTTGACCTAGACGAAAAAAAGCACGTACGCACTCCTGCGTTGTTTCCCTATCTGGGATACATGCTATGTCCGGCAAACGCTGTGCTTGGTCCTTGGATAGCATACGATGAGTATACGAGGAGCTTAGAACAAACTCGAATAGATTTACGTTGGATTATTTGGACAGTGTGTAATTGTTTGGCTGCAATAGGTTTTCTTCTGCTCTCGAACTGCTTTGTGACTTTGATATGTTCGGATAACGCTTCAAAATGGATTGTGGCTTTTCGTGATGCTTTATCGTTCCGGTGCAGTCATTACTTCATTTCGTTTCTCTCTCAGGCTACAATGGCTGCCGCAGGAGCTAACAGTCATCTTCATCAGAGTTCTACCGAAGTATCAGCGGTTTTTGGAAATCTGGTCACAAAGCCGTGCTCTATTGAGTTGCCCCGTTCTCTGACGGACCTCGTTCGAAACTGGAATATACCAATGCATCGATGGCTCAAGACTTATGTCTTCCGAACTATTAAAGGGAAGAGCACTCTCCTAGCCATTATCTCAACATATGTGGTTTCTTCGTTGCTGCATGGACTTCACTTCCAAATATATGCGGTACTCTTATCACTTGGTGTTTTCACTTTTATAGAGTATAAATTGCGTTCAAAGATTGCCAATATTTTTAGCGCTTGCATACTACCAAATGCTTGCCGGATGCATGCCTGCCCACATGAACACAAATGGAAATCAGCTTTCAGTTTAGTGATGAACTGTATGTTTGGTCTACTCACTGTTATTCATCTGGCCTATTTGGGTATAATGATGGATGGAATCAGCTCGCCAAATGCTCAGATTAATCGTTTTTCGATACAAACTGGACTCAACAAGTGGTTCTCATTGGATTTCCTAAGTCACTGGATATTCATGTGCAGCTATCTTTTTTATTTAGTAGTTTAGGAGCCGTAATCGTAGTTTCGTAAAAAGCTCCAGTTTCAAGTTTAGAAAAACAACTTCGAATCTCTACAATAGAAAGCTAAAGAGGAGTCTTTGTTGGAGCTTAAATAGGTACTAAGCAAAGTAGGTATTTATTTTGTGTGATACTCGTAGGATGATCCCATGTACTTAAGATTTAAATTGTCAAAGCTGTAAAAAGTATTAGACTTAGAAACTTAGTATTTGTATTTTTGATATAAGATTCCATAGGAAATAAAAAAACGGATTTTAAGGTTTTGTTTTACTTATATATTTACTTGATTGGATTGTATGAACGAATATAAACTATTGGGAGGAAAATCATTGCAATCCAAGAAGATGTAAAACAAATTGGGCCCTATCGTGAATAAAATTTCCCTGGAAACATTTCCCATATTCGGAAAATTGGTATCGGCAATGATGTTCGAAAGTTCCTTGCGGAATTTTGAGCGATCGTGAATGAATTTCCCATGGGAAATTATCTGCCATTTTACTGAATTTGTATCGCATTCCAGGGAGATTTCTACTTTATTCTTGTTAGAGCACTATAGAACATATTCGAAAACTATCTTTGAAGTCATTTTTAATCTGTTGGGTTGTTAAAATTTATTCCGTGGGAGATTGATTTCGAAGGAGGTTCACGATCGGGCGTAATGTTCCGTGGGAACAAAAAGTTCCGTGGGAAACAAAATTCCGTGGGAGATTGCCGATAGGGCCCATTATTTTTAGTGAAGTATTTCAACCGTTGCTTCTTTGGGGTAAGAAGGCAATTGAGAAACAAAACCCTCTCCAGAAAAACAAAGGTAACCTTGTATAAGACCCTTATCAACCCAGTCCTGCTTTACGGCGCGGAAGCATGGACCTTATCAAAAGCGGATGAGGAAACCCTTGATCGTTTCGAAAGAAAAATTCTCCGAATGATCTTTGGTCATGTAGAGCGGATGTACCCAAACGCTCCGGCTCGACGGGTTTTCGAAAGCACAATGCAGGGAAATCGCGGAAGGGGAAGACCTCGTCTTAGGTGGCGCAATCAATCAATAAGGATGAAGACCTCAAGCGACATGGAGTGCGAAACTGGAGAGAGCTCGCCCGAAATCGAAGTCGTTATAGAAGGATGTTGGTTGAGGCCCAGGTTCACTCCGAGCTGTAATGCCCACCTAAATAAGTAATTAAGTATTGCTAATACAACAAACTAAAGATTTCTTTGCTTTAGACGACACTTCTAAACGAGAATTCAGTTTTTTTTTGCTTTAGTAAATCAAATTTGCTATTAGCTCATAGAATTTGTATTTTGGGAACGTAAGCTTATATTGTGATTTCAGAGTCCCTTTCAATACCTAAACATGCATTTTTCCACTGTTTAAATGGAAATTGTCTCAGAATTTACGAGATACGTTTCAACAATACGGATTGCATAACTAGTGAGATCTGCTTTTGTTATCATTACAGCAACAATCATTTCATTTTAACACATTGCGACACCTTAAAAAATCACTGGAAACCGCGTCGCACGATTTCTTGTGACACCTACAACGCTTTGGTGTTTTGGAGCAAAGGTTTTTATATAAGGCTCGTATTGCTTGACTTCTTGACTGAACATCTTGAAATAATTTATGCGACGCATCTTCAACTAAAATTTTTCCTACCACAAGGCCATGTTATACAAAAACGATCGATACACAAAAACCGTTACAATTTGCCAAGTTCGAATACAAACATTTGACAAATTGTTTAGAAATCAATTTTTTTATGTACTATGAAAGAAATTTAAGAACAAAATGGGTACCATGGCCTAGCTTTAAACGAAATGTGAAAATATCCTGGCAGTCAAAGTGCTAAATTGAAGCTTTCAGTTCAAGATTAGGTTAAGTGATATTTGTTTAGTTTAAACATATAAGCGACATAGCTTTTCTGAATGAATCTACCTTTTGCTTTTATCAGCTTACTTCATACAAAGATGTTTGGCGCTAAATTGTAACAGACAGCCCTATTCAACACAAAAAAAATAGAAAAAAGAAAATTTTTCATTGAACACATAAAAAGGAAAAGGAACAGTGGCTCCGCAATAGCCACATTGAACACTGTTAAATGATAAGACATTTTGTTTACAGCTTAGGGCCTTACCTCGAGCAGTTGTCATATAAAACATTGCGTTAACGTTACGTTAGTTAGTTGTCATAATAATAATAAACGAGCCAGCAGAAGAAGAGCCAACATTTCTGTTAAAAATACCAATTTTGTTTCGTAAAAATGAAAACATTAATTTTACTTTCAATCTATTACGAATTAATATACCTTGCCCATTCAACACACGCAAGTAATGACAAAGAAATTTCAATTCAACAATCGCCCGAATTCAATCCACTTGGCCCATTAGTGAGGTGTAGCTTCCTGTCAAGAGAATTCTTGGATTGCAAGGATCCAGTTGATCATCGTGGCAATCAATCTGCTCGCGATGAAGCCGACCATGGTTGTGTAAAATTCGGTGGAATATGGTATGAAGATGTGGAACACACTAAAGTAGAGTGTGTTGTTTTTCCAGACATCGAATGCTATGGACAAAGAAGTTTCAAACGCGATGGTGTACCATGCGTGAAATACACAGATCATTATTTTGTAACCACTCTGATATACAGTATTCTATTAGGGTTCCTCGGGATGGATAGATTCTGCCTGGGTCAGACGGGTACCGCTGTAGGAAAACTTTTGACTGTGGGAGGGGTTGGTGTATGGTGGGTGATTGATGTTATTTTGTTGATAACCAATAACTTGTTGCCTGAGGATGGTAGCAATTGGAATCCTTATGTATGAGCGATCAATTTCAAAACGAAAATTCATATGTGATATTAGTAAATATAAAAGAATAATAAACTTAATTTTAATCACGGAAATTATTTTGTTTAAATTTTGAAGTCATTCTATTGATTTCCCCAAAATTGCTGGTTGATAAGGGTTAAGCTGGCAGCTTTTATCTTTTTCTTTGTCTTGATCATCGGTAGATAAAGTTTATATTGAAATTCAAAAGCTTGGCTCCGAACTGTAATTCAATTCTATGTTTTTTAAGTAAAGGGGACTTTGGCAAGACAGGGTCTTTCACCGATAAGGGTCCTTTGGATCTATACGGTTGTGATAATACCAATCATCTGCTATGCGTCAGTTGGAATAAGCTCTAGCGTAAATACGTTATTGCTTCGTTTGGCAAACTTCAAAGAACAATTTTGTTTGGCTGTACTGGGGCTTTCCCCAGCACACCGAGTGCTACTCTCAACTCAGCATATCTTTCGACTCACGTCTAATGAATATGCCGTCTAACACGATCCCAATTTACGTCAAAAATACTCAGTCATATTTCTATCGGTTCAGGACTGGTCCACTCCAGAATCTGAGCCTAGAAAGAACTGTTATCGAATCTTCACAGATGGCTCAAACACCGATGGGGATCTGGTGCTGGTGCCTTTGTGGAGAACGACGACATGCAACTGCACGCCTCATTAGGATCAAATAGCCTTAAGCAACTTTACGAACAATGGCTGGATGGGGAGAAGTGTCTGTGTTTGCAGCGACACCCAAGCATAAGGCCCTTCTCAACCCTCTAACTACTTCAAAAGTGAGCAAAGAATGCAAGAGCTCTCTGAATGCGATCGGAAAACTATATTCCTTGAGTCTCATTTGGGTTTCAGACCATCACGGCTTAACTGGAAATGAGATCGCCTTGCTAGGCAAAGATCTCAGACAGCTTTCTCAGGACCTGAACGGTCGTAAGGTCTGCCAGATTCTTCAGTGAGGGCTTCAATCAACGATTGGATCTGATGATCCGTAGATGACATGCCTCCATTGGATGCAGACAGACCAAACGTATGCTCCCCAACGTAAATAAGAAGACTGCAACATTGTTGCTATCTCGTAACAGAAAAAGCTATAGAAAGCTTATTGGCGTTGTCAGCGGGCACTTCTCTTTTGCCAAGCATTTAAAAGTGTTAGGCTTAAGTGATACCACGCTCTGTGAAGCTTGTGGAGAAGATGAGGACATCGCAGAGCACTTTCTCTGTGAATGTCCTGCTCGGCGCAGACATGGTGAGAGCTGGTTACTTATGCACCTTATCATGGCAGCATCTTTTGGCTTTTCTCCGAACCCCTGGAAAGCTATAACAAAAGAAGGTTGCTATCTGGTAGTACCTACAATGGACCGATATTTATGTCTGAGTGCTTCAGCTGATGTTTTAAAAACCTCCATCAAAAAAATGTTATTTTAAAATTTAAAATTCAGATAGGTACCCACTGTACTTTGTGTGATTAATGAAGAAAGGGATATAGGAAAATGAACAAAAGTATTTTCAGCTTACAAAACCTAGGCCCGTATGGCGACAAGCGAATAGAACCTCCGACTCTAAGTGTAAGTGACTAATTTAATATCAGACTTCTAAGATACTTGATTCTTTCTATTACTTCCACCACATGGTTATCAATTTTAAAGACTCTGGCCCGTTAGATGTCATAAACTGAAATCTAAATGTTTTATCATGTGTTTTCAATACAACCGCAAGACGATGCAATCGGAATAACTTGATCAGAGCTGTAAGAGAATGCTTTCATTTGGTAAAGCATTGCAAAAAGTCCCATTCATTCAACTGAATATTCAGAATGCATTCACATTCCATATCGCAGTATTTCAGCTTACAACCAATTTTGAAGTTCTTAGTAAACCAATCGTCTAGTCAAAAGACTTGAAGGCAAAAGAATGCAATACTTATTAACTGATTGCAATCTTAGAAGTCCCTTAAAAGTCTTTTAAATTCTTTGCTGTCATGAAGTCTTTTGATTGCATTGAAAGTAATGCAGTCATTTGGCTGCTTTGGAGTCTTTTGACTGCTTGAATTCTTTTTTACAGCTTGGAGTCCTTTATGTAACTGTTTGAATTATTTTTTAGTGCTTTGAGTCTTTGAGCTACATGAAGTCTTTTAACTGCTTGAAGTCTTGTGATTGCTTGAATTCTTAATTAATAAAAATAAAATGCCGAAATGTAAACTTGGATCAAATTATACTTAAAAGTTTGGGTGTCCCTCATTTTTCTAAGACTAACTATCCCATTACTCTTAATTTTTGACATTCGTAAGAATTTAAAGCAATGGCACAATTGAGTTACACAGCTACGAGTTGGCCCTGATATGAGAAAAATGTGTCTGTAAAAAAAAAACAGGTGAGTTATAATATAAGATGTTTAGCAAGCACATAGTACAGCATGTCTCCCGGGAATTTCAACATGGATTCAGAATAAAAAAAGTTTATTTACAAATTTAAAATCTTTATTTAATGAAAGTATATATATTGTTCCAAATCTTACCAACTAACAATAAATCTTTCAGATAAACTATACAGACAAGCGAAACTTGTGTGGAACGCACATTAAATCTAAACGTCTGGAAGGCCAGCAGATATCTCACTCTCAATACCACAGTGATTGCTGCCACGGAGAATCTTGAAAGTACCATTATCACCCCAATCGGAGTTCCATGAGTTGGCAATTAGCCAGTATGGTGTGTTATCTTCTACACCCCATCCAAGGATGCGAATAGCATGACCTCCTAGAGCCTTGCCGTGCACGTGCTGATAGACACCTATTTCACAAAGAGTGCAAAAGGGAAAAAATGGAAAGGTATTTCAAACAAACACAAAATAGCTGAACTTACCCTTTTTGTACAAAATCAAATCCTCATAAACAGTGAAAGCGCCTTCAACTGGTCCATTGGTTTGAATCTCTCTTTGGATTTGTTTCACATCTTTGGTAATTGAATAAGATGACTTGCCAAAGTGTTTGTCTGCATTGTAATTGACTTTATATGAGCTTTGGCATTGATGCTGGCAGCGTGGGGTTTTTCCATGTTCACCATCACAAGCTGGACGAGTTCCATTGACGTGGTGTTCGCAAGGTTCGATTTCATATGGACGACAACCCTTCGAAATAGAATCATTTGGTTATGTTTTTCTTTTTGAAATGGCAACTTTTTTTACCTGTTTGGAGCCAAATGAGCCTCCACTAACGATTCCCTTTCTTTTCCAGTAGCTCCAGGCAGCACCTGGAAAGCCACCATTGCATCCGAAACCACAGGTGTGACAGCATGAAACCAAGTCGTCAGCAGAGAAATGGAAATTCACTTTACCCTTAGAGTGAATGCAAACCTAAAAACAATGAGAACGATTTGGTTTTAACTTTAATTTACAAAATGTCAATTCGTACGACTCAGACAATAAAACCCAACAAAACAAAAACGGGGGATCACATGTACGTCCCCAAAAACCCTCCAGTATCAGAGACCAAGGAATACAAAGATGCAATTATTAAATAGAAAATGTCAAATAACATTAATTAATCAGAAAGCAAATAACATTGTCTAAAAAGTAAACACGACCCGCCAGTACGTTGATAGCCTTTCCTTATCTCTGTCCCAGCGATAAGATTTAACAACGAAATGAATCAAATTTTTAATGTTTTAACTTACTCGATCTGACATTGCTTCAACTGCTCCGAATGCCCAGCATGATCCACAAGATCCTTGATCACGGATTTCGACAATAGTAGGGCAATTTGGCCACTGTTGGCGGGAATCAAAGTTTTCTGGAAGGTCATCGTCCAAAAAAACTTCCAATTGTTTTGGTGGCAAGGCGTATTTATAAGATTCTGGATGTACACCCATCAAGCGTTTGATGTGTGATTCAGACACAGACGAATCGAAATTACGACCGACCTATAATTAAATTAAACTCAATTAAAATATGCGAATTTCTTTGTTGTACCAATTACTAACCTGCCAGGTCTTTGCCTTAGAGCGGACAATTTCAATAAACTCATCCGACAGGAGTTCAGGGACTGCTGCGACATGCACAACCAGTGCTATGAAAACCAAAGCAAAATGCTTCATTTTGACTTAACTACAAATCTTTTGTTCCAAAATAGATATCTGTTTAGCAAAATAGACTTGGTTAGCAAAACAACGGAAAAATGGCGTTGAGAAGAAAAATTGCGTTATACGTGGATGATAACGTTAGGTTAAAAAAAAAAAAAAAAAAAAATAAACAATAGAACTGTATGTATTCGATAGATTATATTTTATTTCTAGACTTACCGCTCTATAATCTATATGCGTTCGAAACGAATTACAATTACGTTATAACTAGAATGTAGAATAATTTATGCAACCAAATAAAACCACTTTTTCTAGATCTGCCCGTGCCTGAGTTCATGAAAGCAGTAGCACGAAAGATGTTGCCTTTGTTTTTTCTGTTTCGAGTTGACACTTGACAGCGACACAGCGACAGCTGAATTCAAAAATATACTGCTGACGTAACGTAACCTCAGAAAGTTATGCCAAGTTAACAAAAGTTTCAATTTATTTCTTGTCGAATTAAAATTTATTTATTGCAAAAATTTATACAAAATGCTAGCACTAGGTGCATTCGCCTGTTTCTTTACTTTGTACTTGGAATTTGGAAGTCCACAATCTGTCATATTTCAAGGAGTGGGGGTGAAATTCCCTCAGAAACTCTCCGAAAGAGCGTAAAGAAATGTTTTGAACAAAACATTGGCAACAAGGCTAATTAGCTGTGCTAGAATAGGATCAGATTGACTTTCGCAGAATTTCGGTGCATTTCGTGATAATTTTCAGTAAAGAAGTAGACCTACTTTGGTACTTGCTGACAGATCAGTGCCTCTGATCTGTAATCATCATCTCTATAAAATCCGGCAATGAAGGTTGGAATCTGGAAAGATACGAATTAAGTAGGACTTGTAAGGACTGCGTTCCATTTTCCAATGTTTTTCAAACAGACTGTAACCGGTGTCGCCAGAGAGTAAACTGCACACCATTAGAGGATTTCACACTGCACAATTAGTTGGAAAGACTTTGGTTTCAACGACCAATGTTGGATAATGTGACCCCCCAGGGACCGCTTGTCCAACTTGTTAGAAGGTTCTCAAATATTTTTGAAAATTTTGAAGTTGGACGGAGCGGAGAAATATAAGACATAATGTTGGACGACAAGTCTGATAAGTCCTGGAAGCATACTACATCCTCATATACAAAAGGCCAAGTTTTTGCATGACCAAAAATTAAGGCAAAAAATTGTTCTGTCCAAAAGGAAGCAAAATGTTTTGGTCTTTTATGAAGAAAGTGAAGAACTCGACCACGTCATCGGTCCCAACGCTCGTTTTCAATGACTCTCTGTATGTCATCTCCATCGTTAAAGCCAATTTGCTGGCAGCTCAATTTGCTGCTAACTCGACACTTCCTTATAGCACATTGGCCCCACCTGAGCTTAAGACAGTAAATTCTGCTATGAAGCAGATATTTTTTCGAAATCGCTCTGTAGCGAGAGTCCTCAAAGATCTCCATATACATAAATCCGCTGGTCCAGATGGTATCCCCGCCGTTATTCTGATGAGGTGTTCTAAACTGGCAAAACCACTGCGTAAACTTTTCCATCTTTCCTATTCTGATGGGATTTTTCCGAGCAGATGGAAAATTGCTTTTGTCCAGCCGGTCTCTAAGAAAGGCGAATCTTCCCTCCCTTCCAATTATCGTCCAATTGCACTTACATCCCTCCTATCCAAGGTCATGGAAACATTGATAAACCGTCAACATATGAAATATCTTGAAGAACGAAAGCTTCTTCATGACCTTCAGTACGGGATCCGTTTTGTATCCGACTCTCTTCCTCATTTTCATTAATGATC
The DNA here is from genome assembly GCA_914767635.1 of Melanostoma mellinum. Lineage (NCBI taxonomy): Eukaryota > Metazoa > Arthropoda > Insecta > Diptera > Syrphidae > Melanostoma > Melanostoma mellinum. The sequence goes on from OU612059.1 coordinate 10,051,149, forward strand.
TCCTGTCTAAAATTTCTAATCCGTTGTTCATATTCGTTTCCAAATTCTCGTCCTTGCTCTTCGGATGTGGAACTGGAACGGTTGCGTATGATAAGCTCATTGAATTCTGACCTTGTCAGCATTGTTACATGGGGTTTTAAAAACCGAGTAGAATTCAATGCTTCGAAGCTGTCTCTTGTCGTTGAAGCTTAACATTGCCATTATCCATGAATGGTACCTGCATCCAAGAAACCGAAAAGCTGTCAGTACTTGGTATGTGTGTAAACGATGAGCTTAAGTTTCTTGAGACGATGCAGGAAGTTCTTCACCCCTTCTGATCTGGCTACAATTTATAAGGCCTTCATCCGCCCAAAACTAATAATTAATATAACTCCCATATCTGGTCAGGTGCTTCTCAGACATCTTTGCACCTCTGCTTGAGACAAAATAGAGCGTTAAAATTGATAGGGGATAGCTCAATCGTAGAATCGTTTGATTCTCAAACGTTACCTGTCTCACTTTGTTTTACCGCTTTTTTTCACAAGCAGTGCTCTAGTGAAATAGCCAGTTGCATTCCTCCCCTGAAGCAATTCAGCCGCAACACCCGCCTTGCTAGGAATGCTCATCAGTTTTACTTTGAGGCCAACTTCAGACATACAGTCAAGTATAGTATTCCACCCGAATGTGGAATGCTTTACCTGGCTCTGTATTTCCCCTGCATTACGATTCACAAAAGTTCAAAAGCAACGTACATGTGTGTCTCCTTTCAAATTCTCTCCTATTTTCCTAAATGCTGGCACTGTGTTTTTATATCATTATAAGAGTAGTTATAACCCCTTGATGTGAGCGTTAATTATAAAAAAAAACATCCGAACATCCAACATTTATCAAACGAAGTCTGTCCAACTAATTGTATAGTGTGAAATCTGTCATTGAATTTTTAAATTATTCGAGTAGTCATATTCAATAGAACCTCTGCAAGTAAGTTTTAGTTTAATCATTATTTCATTCTTTATAAATGTTTTATTCATTTAAATTTAAAATTTTAAATGTATATATATTACGCGTGAGGGTTAGCATTAGCATGTCTGCCTGTAAGCTCAGAGGTTCGTGGTTTGAATCCCAATAGAGGCAACAATATTTTTCCACGGGTATCTCCTTTCGCAAGGCCTTCGTTAGTATATTCATTGCCATTTAATTCTCGATTTGCCATTCGGAACCGGTAGAAAATTGTAGGTCCCCTTCATTCCCTCACAAGACATGGTTGTGAAAAATGCGCTAGGCCCAGGGGCTCCTCGCTCTGTTGCGTGAGGTTTGTGGTTCGAACCCCAGCAGAAGTAAAAATTTTTTGTCGAGGGTATTTCCATTCACAAGGAATTGGCAGGTCCTTTGTTAACAAATTCACTGTATATAAAAATTGGTTCCTGATTTTGCTAATTGCGTATCTGTCTTGCATAGAACTCTTATACATTTTCTGTTTGTTGAGACCTGCCGCAGCGCTGATATAAGGAGATTCGTAAAAACTACAACAATTAGATGAGGCTCAAATTGCTTTGATATATTCGTAGACTCATAAGTCTATTAACAATCAACCCACTTATATCAAAATATTGCACTAACAAGCAAAACCGGATCAAGCTTTGTGTACTATAAAAAAATTATCTCAAGTCTAATTAGTGTATAAACATGTCTTTGATGTTATTATCATTAAATCAAAAATCAAAATGCATTTGTTTCCCTATAATTATTTGTCCTCTATTAAATTTGTCTTTACTAAAACAAACGGAATTTTTAATAAGTAGTGCTCTTAGCCAAATATATAAATAAGAGCACATCACAAAATAATACTACAAAGCCATACGAACATCATGTTCAATCCAAAACCTAAAAACGGTAGTGAGTTCAAGTTTCCTTTGCAGTGCCTATGGTTAAAACTGAATGGCTCTTGGCCCATAGATACAACAAATCAACGGTTTGTAAAAGCATACAATGCATGGTCTTGGTATGTTATTTTTTCGGTCGGTATAACAATTTACTTTCAAACGGCATTCTTGATATACACTTTTGGTGACATCCTTAAGACAACTGAAAATTGCTGTACCACTTTTATGGGATGTCTCAACTTTATTCGCATTTTTCATTTAAAATTGAACCAGAAGAAGTTTAAAAAGATTCTACGAGATTTTGTAGAGTTCATTTGGATTGAAAAGTGAGTAAGGAATTATAAAATATTCTGATTATACCAAAGCCAGAGTCTAGTTTTATAATCTTTTTTTTGTGAGGTTGGAAAATCCAAACTCAAGCATTTGCCTAGTTCTCAATGATGATTGATTTTCACCCATAAATAAGAATTCAATTTCATTTGAGCTACAAAAGAGCAAAATTTTTGAATAAAAAAAAAGTTACGTATACGCCATACTGCTGCGCAAAGATGCATATTACTTCTCATTGAAGAACACTTCTTTACGTAACACAATCAGTAGTAGTACTAAATATTTTGTTTTCTTCAATAAACTAATAAATTCTGACGTATTCACTTGTTTTCTCATAATTACGTGGCCCCCGTGGCGTAATGATAAGCAAGTCTGTCTAGAGATCCATGATTCGACTCCCAACAGAAAATAAAAAAAATATTTTTCCATGGGTATAGCCTCTTGCAAGGAATTGACAGTAATAAGTTCTTTGCCACGAAACGCTCTTTCTCGATTAGCCTAACGGAATCGGCAGAAAATTGTAGGTCCCCTCATTTCCTCACAAGACATGGTTGTGAGAAATGCGATAGGCCATAAGACTCCCTGCTTTATTGCGTCACTTTATTTAAATATTTATTTTGCTTCATAATTTACAACAATTTTTTCCCCAATTGTTTCTCCCTGCTTTTGCAGTTGCGGCAGCGCCAGCAGTAAAAATGATGCGTTTTTCTTTTGTTCCATCAGAGAGGAAACTGCAAAATCGCTATAATTTGGGAGATCCTTAAGCCTGGAACAACAAATTTCCAATATGCAAACTATTTGCCATTTAAAATTTGACAGAACAGGTGTAAGAGAATTCAGAGTAGATCTGCTAAACAACTGGGAGTAGATCTTACACGTCCTGAACTACTTTTTTTCAATGAAACATTAAAATTAGAAAGAGAGTAAATCTTTTCACAAAAACAGTAGCTCCTTTCGCCAAAAGAAAGTGAAGTCATTCTCTCTATAGTTTTCAAAAATACTTTCTTTCGTGTTTTTTAAATCAAATATTTCTTATAAGCAATGCTAAACTATTTTAAATAAATTTGTATTTTCTTATCTAGAGGCTCAAATCCAAAAATTGAGCTCGATTGCCAATCAAACATGAAAATCTTCAGCTTAGTATCAATGATGATGATGTGCCTAATACTTATGTACTGCTTCATGCCACTAATTGAATTGTATTCAAATCCGAACTTAGAAGAAAAACCATTTCCCTACAAAATGATATTCTTCTTCGATGCCCATCATGGCTGGAAGTACGTTCTAACATATCTTTTTACATCCTTTGCTGGCATGTGTGTTGTTACAACTTTGTTTGCTGAGGATTCACTGATTGGATTTTTCGTAACTTATACATGTGGTCAGCTTCGAATACTACATGAGAATACCGCAAAAATTATACCACAAGCTCATCAACAAGTTGTAGCTGAATATGGCAAAATTGACGTACCGAAAGCTCGTATTCAAAAGGAATATAGTCGACGATTACATGCAATAGCTCGGCGTCACCACGAAATTATTAAGTAAGCAATTCATATATGTCGAAGTATCGCGTCTACTGACCTTTCAACTGAATTTTAGATTTGCTGACAGTCTGGAGTCCTTTAATAGTCCTCACTTGCTGGCAAATTTTTCCATAAGTTCAATATTAATTTGTATGGTCGGGTTTCAATTGGTAACGGTAAGTTAAAAATAAAACGCTTTAAGGCAACATGAGAAGAAACGTTTTTAGTTTATATTTTAGTTTTTGAAATTCAACATGCATTGCTTTAAACCTTAATTATATTTTTTGGCGAATAATTGTTTTAGGGCAAAATGTTCATTGGAGACTACCTAAAGTTCTTAGTCTACATCTCGTCTGCAATGTCCCAATTATTCATTCTGTGCTGGAATGGGGATAGTTTAATACAAAATGTGAATATCATAATCTAAGCGTATTCGTATTTCCATCAATTTCATCATAAATCATATTTAATTTTCAGTCTTTAGAAACAGCTTGGCATTTTTACGCATGTAACTGGGAAGGCGGAACAATGTTCAACCCAAACGTAGATAGTAAACAAAAGGATCTCACTGAATATTATCCCACTGGAAAGGACTTTAATTTAAAATTGAAATTGATGATATTACGCAGTCAGAAGCCTTTGCAGATAACTGCAATGAAATTTTCAGTTCTATCACTTCAGAGTTTTACAAAAGTAAGACTTTATACAGGTTTGACTCTTAGTGATTCAATTTTTTTTTTTTTGATTTCAGATTCTAAGTTCGTCTATGTCATATTTCACACTCTTGCAGACGATGTTGGAAAAATAAATGTTGGAAATACTTATGATATATGAAAAGAACATAATTTAAAACATTGATAAATGCTTAAGAAATAAAGTGCAAACATAAAACTTATTCCATTCTTTTTCCATAAATTGCTTTGTATTGTTTGTCGTCGAACGCCTTTCGAAGCTAATGTATCCGACTGGTGGTACGTATCTGGCAGATTTTGTGCGCAAAATATTATATTCAAAAGGTTCAGTATAAATGCATATTGCTGTTAAAATGTCACTTTGTAGTAATAAGTGAAAAGTCACTATGAATGTAAGTTAAGGTATGAGAAATTTTTATCTGATTTTTTGATTTTAAATTCTTATATGTAGATCGTCATACAGGGGACGAACAGAGTCAGGTAAAGCATAGCACATTCAGATTAGTGGCTAAAATATCAGTCTCTATACTGAACTGTACGTCTGAAATTAAGTTTGGCTCAATGTAACACTGTTATAAGCATTTCCAGCAAGGTTGACGTTGCGACTTAATCGTTTCGGGAGAAAAATCCATTTGACTATTTCACTCGAGGACTGTTTGTGAAAAAGCGATAAACGAGAGTGAAACAAATATCGTTTCGATAATATTCAAGAGAATAAATCGACCCTAAAATTGAAAGGGGTAGCAGTATAGCCTTGGAAAAAACGACTTATCGTGATAAACTTAGCAAAGGCCAAAGATCAGCCAGCATATATAAGTGAGCTGAGATTTTTAATCAACACCCTCGGCTGTATTTACAGTAAACAATCGGCGGCGGCGGACACAGCATTTCGTCTCTAAGCCACCTCCCAGTGGATCAATAACTCAGTCGGTCACTCTACCCTTCTGAGCCTGTTCGGATCAATACCAAGTTACTCCGACTACACCACTCCCCAAGTTACTTTCGATAAGAACTTCCCGTCGCCATCCCACAAAGAAGCATGTGGAACAATACGGATTTCTTACAAAATGATTCAATTCATTTTTACACAGACGCTCGAAAACTAAGGATAGAGTAGGAGGCAGTATGTACTCAAAAGGAACAAAAAATTTGTCTATTCTTTAGACTTCCTAACCATTGTAGCGTAATCCAAGCGGAAACCCTGGCGATCAAAAGGTTCTATCGTGGCTCAGCAAAAACGTGAAATCTTCAATAAATATCCGCATTTTCTCGGATAGCCAACGACACTTAAATCTCTTGGTAATGTTTCTACAAACTTTGTAATCGCCCGCGAGAGTTTAATGTTCATCTCATTTGTGTGCCGGGCATAGAGACATTCCAGGAAACTGTAGGGCCGATGAACTCGCCGAGAAAGGAATCCTACATTTACATTTACATTTACATGAAACCTACTCCACACATAAATCTGCGGAGTAGGGGGTTTGCAGCCGGCGACAAAGACCATTTGGCTGATACACCACAAGACTAACTACACAAATACTACATAGAACAAATAACACATGACAACAGCACGCAGTAGTACAAGACGGTTCCCCATCTTGTCACTAACAGCGCTCATTCCGATTTAATTACGGTGTTCTAATGGGAACCGACTCTTTTCGGGTGACAAGGCCGTTGTCGAAAGGAATCCTATTGCCAAAGTTTAAACAGGTTTACCAAAAACAACATAGCCTATCGCTATGTGCAAACTTATGCTAAAGCAAGAAGCTATAAAGATAACGAATAAGAAATGGTCAAACACCACGACTTGCATGGCTACAAAAAGACCTGGCCAAAATTAGACTCGAAAATTACCAAAAGTTTGTTATCCTTAAGTAGATTGCACTTTAGCTTCGCAATTGGTTTTATAACCGGACACTGTTTTATATGTAGACATGCCGCAAGGCTCAATGTTCCATCGAACGTGGAAGCTGCTGATGGATGAGGAAGAAGAGGAAACCAACCCACATCTTCTTTGTACATGCCCTGCCCTCTCTCAAAGACGAAACACATTCTTGGGAGAGTACTTTTTTGATGATCCAGGGGCCAGATTCTATAAATGGCGAAACGAAAGCGACCAAATGTTTTTCAATGCGAAAGATATTGTAAATCGTTCGTACACGTCATGAAAACGTTTGTTCGCTTTTTACATACAGAATGTCACCCCAGGTTATCTCAGAAAAATAGACATTCATAGTCTTCATCACTTTGTAGAAAGCTCAAAATGGTTTAAATGAGAGCAAATTTCCCAATTTGATTGTGGTATCACAATGGAGCTATCCGCATTGTTAAGATGTGCTATTTTATGCATATTCAACCCAATCACAGATTCCATCGTAATAGAAAAAAGTCTAAGTTTTAACATGTAACTATCACATAATCCGTTCGGAGTGGAACAAATTTCGAAATTCGTAGATTCGGTATCATCAAATCCAAGTGGAATGTAAAATCGTCGTCTTTATATACGAAAGAATTTGTGTTTTGCAGAAAAATGTGAATGATCTTGCACATTTGGCGTAAAACAGTTGATTTCGATAACCAGCATGACGGTATTTAGAGTGGCAACTGGAAATGCTTTCTCCGATTCCATTCGGATTTTGTGATCACGAATTTACGTAGTTCGTAACTTAGCTTTTCGTGTGGAAGTTTTCTACGATGGAACCTGTGATAGGGCTGATTATATTCAGAAGAATGAAAAGACTTAATTTATTTTGAACTCCAAGCATCTCGTAAATTGTTCTACTTCTCCCAGCGATCTTTACTTCCATTGCCATGTTGAAAATGCAAAATTAAATAATACGAACTTATATCGAAATAAAAACAAATATATGTGATTTTTCAGTTTGTTTGTTTTCATTTATTATTAATTTAACACCTTTAACGAAAAATTAGTTTTTATTTGCATTTCTCATCTCAATTTATATTTAGTTAAAATTAAAAATAATATTACACATTATCTACGGTTTATATTTCGTTAAGTTTTTTTTATTATTATTATTATTAAAGTTTAGGTTTAATAATTACGCCTATTATTTATTTAGCTGTTTTCTCTTAATTATTTTTTATTAAGTTTAAAAAAAATAAGATACTTTCTCGATATTGTTGTTTTTTTTTTTTTGTTTTCAATCAAAAGAATAATTTAAACACATTTTATTTGCTGTTCATGAGATATTCTTTTTTGTTTGTTTATGTAGAAAACCTTATTCCATTCTTAGTATTACATTTAAGTCAATATCTACTTTATAATCTTCCTTATTTTTCTTTTACTTGAATCCTGTTCTGATAAAGTGAAAGATAAGCCATGAATATTAAACTATGTGGCCCCAAAGTAGAGCCCATAGGATACTAGAGAAACAACAGAAAAAACATGCAAAGAAAATCAAAGTAAAATGTTTTTTTTTTTTTAACTGGTATATCACAGGTTAAACGAAATGAGTTTTAGAGCGAATTTAAAGCAACTAAGGAAATACGAAGTAAATGTTCATTTTTGAAAGTTTTTAAGTGTTTTTCTAAAAGTAGTTTTAGTTTCAAGTAATGATATGTTCATTTTCAAATGAAAGTTCTGCTCATTTATATTCTCTGTTCAGTTTATTAATTGTGTATGTGTATTTTATGTTGCACCAATAATAGGGGAAAAAGATGAAGAAATACAATGCAATATTAATCACTTGGCAGCACAAGAAATTTTCATTTGACATTGCTTCATAAATACAACTAAAACTTAAAAGGAAACGTTTCGTTTTTGTGTTTTATTTGTGTTGAGCATTTAAGCTTAATGAACCAACATTCAATGACCATAATGACCCGCGGAGACGCAAAAAAAGTAATAACGTTAACGTTAATCTAGTTTAGACGATAAAGATTTGTCTATCAGAACAAGATGAGGACGTTAAATCTATCGCACATTTAATCATAGCAGTGTGTGATGATGGTTTCTTTTGCAGTTAGTATATTTTTTTCTTTGTTTATAGTTTCTACATTAGCAGTTGCACAAAAAAGTCTATCTGTAAAAAACAATGAACAATATAAATATATATATATGTATACATATAAGGGAGAGAAATCTTTCATTTCATACTACTCAAATAATACAAACAAAATATTTTTTTTCCAAATTTAATATTTATTTAAAATACTTAAAACATTTTTCTATTTCATTTTGTTGCTGTCTTGTATGTTAGTTTCTAATAAATATATATAATATATATATCTTGCTTATTTTGAATCATCATTGAAACAATATAAAACAAGGAGCATATTTTGTTTATGTACAGTTTTTCTTTTGTAATAAATTTACCGATAGTTTCAAAATTTAAGTTCTTCTTCTTCTTCTTTTTCATTTTCGGCGTTACGAGTAGTGATCTTGAAGCGATCACAACTCTCCCACTTTTCTGCTTCACACTAGTGATCCGCGTGTGGGGTACGCCGCGTTGACCTCAGAAATCGTCGGCAAGCCTCCCGGTTTTGGATTGTTCCATGTCTGAGGCCAACCAAATGCTGCTGTTTTTGCATTTGCTTGTACCAGGAGTGTTTTGGCCTGCCTTTTCTTTTTCGTCGCGAGTTTCAAAATTTAAGTTACTTTTCATTTTTATTTTTTCCACCATTTGCATTCAATTATTGAATGTGAGTAGATATATAATTAGGGAAATATCGACACCATTTAATTTTTTTTCTTTTTTCTTTTATATATATATATGATATATATAAATGCATTTGATCTTCTTTAATTTTAATTTTTGTTTTTAAGTAAATATATAAGCGATCATAAGTTACACATTTATTTTGTTTTTTTTTTTACTATAAAAATTGAAAGATGCATTTTGTTTGACGAAATCTTAGATAATGGCAGTTATGATATGAACAATTACAATAATTTAATAAACAGATGAATAAAACAAGGGTGCAGTTGGGTTTTAAAGGTTTAAGATACCGTTTCGTTTTTCAAGTTTAGAATTCAGAGAAGGAAAAAACAAAATGCTTGCAATATGAGATAAGCTAAAAAATGGTACATGTGCTTCAAACACATTAAATTTAATGCTTTTGCATTAATTTGTACAAAAAAGAAAGAGCAAAGCAAGATGAAGGTCCAATAGTTAAATAAATAAATATGAATATTAAAATTGTGGTTTCAAAATATACAAAGTTTTTGAGGCTTTGAATTATACAACTTGATGTTAATTCACGGCGTTAGTTTGAATGGAATTGAAGTGGGAACGTAAAGTAATGTCTTCACAGCTTTTGGTTTTTGAAAATATTAACGCTTAGCAAAGAAGCGGCTTGTGTTTGCACTCAATGGTTAGGTATATAGTTTTAGAGCAAACAGCAGCACACTTTAGCTGCAATTAAAACCAAGATATTTTTTTTATGTTTTAGGTTTTTTAAATACCAGCTGGAGCACTCAGACTTAAATACCGGGCCATAAAAGCCAAGATACTTCCCTCGGGGAAAAATCAAGGTTTACGAATTATTTACTGTTTCCTAAATTGGTATGTGTATGCGATATAATTTTGAAAGAAAATCGAAGCGTGAAATTCCACACACCGATAGGGTGAGAGTTTAAAAAGTAGTATACGCCACTAAATATTTCGGAAATGTAATGAGTATTTCTCAAGAAACGTCCAAACTACCTTCTAACCGTTCTGATTTAGTGATAAAATATCAGCTGCAGTGAATGTGCTCGTCAGGATTAGAACAATACAAACACAATGCTTTGGTACACGACACGGCTGTGAAAATATACAATTCAACGCTACGAACACAATGCCATGCACGATATTACTGTACAAGTTGTTTAAACCTAGATAATGATATGCTTAACAACAAAAATTTAATCAACCCAAATTCTGACTCCTGAAACTAATTTCAAACAAAGTAAAACAAACAAAAGCTAAAGTGTTAAGGGCCGGTTTGTTGACAGCGGGTTAAATAAGCAATTTGGTTATCAAGGATTCTTCTTAATCCATGATTAAGAATCTGTGATCACCAAAGAGTGTTTGTTCACCTTTTTCATAGCTTGGTTAGCAAATCATGGGTTATTCAAAAATCGTTCCATTTTCCAGTCTATATGTCAAAACTTAATCAAGGAAATTATTGAAAATACATACAGTTTTTTTCAAATGTCAAAACTATAGAAATTTTAATCTAATTTCATCCTGGCGACATCAATTGATTCAACAAGTGCTATGTTTTCTTGATGCACATCTGGCGGAATCTCTTCATTAATAAATTTATAGACGAATTTACTTCATTTCAAAAAAATCAGTGAAGATGCTTATTGATTTCCAAAAAAAATATTTTATGTGACATGTCAGCCTGACAATTTTTTATTTCAAAAATCAAGCCTGAACAAACTGAACATCAGTTAATCATTGTTTAAATGTAGCTAACCCAGAAAAATTGCCTGGTTAGCAAAATCTATGATTAAAAGCTCTGATCAGAGATTCCTTGATTAAAAATTTCGTGAACAAACCGAATCCATGATTATCATCTGGAATAATCATTGATTATAAATAATCAAGCTTGAACAAACCGGCCCTTAGTCTATGTTAAATAAAAAAAAAAAAAAACTACTGGATGACCAAATGTGAACTTATTTCTAGTACTATTAATTGAAACACTTGTTCAAAAGAAAGGAAGAATTAAAAGCTTTTTTGCTAAAAAACATGTTCCCCAGAGTCCAACTGTTCGAGCACCATCAGAAAACTGCTGAACTTAATTTATTGGCCCTTTTTTGTGTTCGAATCCATTTTTAAAGAGCCCCATACAACTTCAATAAAATTGCACAATATAGGTGCAGTATTTTCCAGTTCACTCACTGTTTGCAGCGTTCTCCAAGACTCTTGTGATAAAGATTGTGTGAAGAAGAAGATACAACAACGAGCTGTATGAGCTGTAACGCGACATGGCCATAGCCAGAAGAGTACGCATCGCGAGGCTACCATGTAGAGCGGATGGACCCAAACGCTCTGGTTTTCGAAAGCACATTGCAGGGAAATCGCGGAAGGGGAAGACCTCGTCTTATGTAGCGCAATCAAGCGGAAGAACACCTCAACCACAAATTACGCATATGCGACGGACAGCTTTTCATCTTTTGAAGTCGATGCTTTTCATTCAAAAAATGAAGTTTTTAATCGGATTCAAAAAGAAAAAAAATTAGTTTTGAACTAAAACCAGTTTGAGAGTAGAAAATGGCACCCTGTTGTTTGTTTGCCTACTTTGGAATTCATTTTTTGCTCTTGATTTTTCTCTTCTTCCAAATTAAATACAAAATTTAAAAGAGCGTATTCAAGTTAGACAGTGTTGAAAAAACCAGCAAAAGAAAAACATTTTTCAGTGACATATTTACTGATTTTCAAGGGAGGACTATCTTGCTTGCAGCACAAGCACACCAGTCTAATGAATTACTATTCTTTTAAATTGAAAAAAAAATATGATTATGACCAACATTTTTTAAATTCAACTAAAAGATTGCTTTAGAAAACCGACTGCCCGTTTATAAACGAAAACACCACCCTAGAAATTAACAACTGCATCGAAGTACTAATGAATGATTTGTTTTACTGTCGTTCAAAGATTAATCAAATAAATTATTTAGAAGACGGCGAAGATATAATCCAAAGAATTAATAATTATAAAAACCATAGGTACAATGCACAATTTTGTTCTGTTTATAGATTAAAAATTTTAAGCTTTAGGATGATACAAATAAATACTTTATGATTGTATATATGTACATGTAGATGATTAAGATACAAATTTAACAAGAACAATAATAAAATTTAATCTGGAAACGCATTTGCACCATTGTGTATATTTTACTAAATAAATTCAGCTGTCAAAGCTTTTGGGGCGAACACATAATTTAATATTATTTTCTTTTATTTTTTTAACAATATTTCCTCCGTGTTCGGTAAGGGGTAACAATTAGAAAAGTCTTTACATCGCAAATAAAAGATGACGTAAATATAATAAAGGTATATATGAGTAAATAAACTAACGTTTTATTCAAAATTTAAAATTGTTTTTTCATTTTTTTTTTTGTTTCTTCTTTACTTGGATTTTATTTTTCTATTTATTCGATGCGCAATTGTGGGTTGTGTGTTTATAATTTACTTCTATTTATCATCATATTTAAGGTTGGGTTTGGTTTAAAGATTTTATATGAAAAACTATTTGAAGACTTTTGCTCCGTACTTTGGGTCTATGTTTTTGCTTGTTTGAATGCGTGTTTCTATCGTGAATTGCCAGTTTTCTCCCTAAAGTTCTGTATTAGTTACATTTATTCGTATATATCTATATATATATATTTAATTATATTTTTGACAGCTTATTTAGTATGTATATAGTTATTATCCTTGATTTTTTGGCTTAAAATTAACTATGTGTATGGTGTATATGCATAGGTTTTTTTTTTTTTTAATATTTATTTAATTTGTTTTTGTTTTTCTTTAATACAATCATTCTTTAAATCACTCTTTTCGTCTTCTTCGTATCCTTAAATTCATCTAAATAGCCTTGTTTTTTTTCTTTTTCCGTTTTTTTCTTTATGTATGTATACATTAATCTAATCTCACATTCAGTAATTTAGGTTTACTTTAGTAAATTTACATTTTTCAGTTAGGTGTTGTTATTTTGTGTATAGGTAATAATATTATATTTGTATGTTATTGCAAAAGTAAAGCGGACGAAAATAAAATTGAACTTTTGTCTTAATTTAAAGTTTTTAGTATTTAAATGTTTGTTTTTTTTTTCTTTACTACTAAACATAAAATAGAAAACATATAATTTCGATTAAATCAAATCAAAACAAGAAACGTAACGATTTTTTACTTTAAATATATTTTTTATATTCAATTTAAATCTAAATTAAAAATAAAATTTAATAAAAAAATATTTAATATTTATAGAAAAATAAACCATTTATTACACCTAGTTACAAAATACAGCATGTCGTTGAACAGCATCTACTTGATCCACCTTTGCTTTTTTGCCGTTGATCTGTGGGAGAGTAAATGATTTATGTGAAAAAGCGTAAAGATGTTTAAAATAAAATTGACGGAATGTTACCTTGCGAATTGGGTTCTGGCAGATTATCACGCGGAACTAAATGCATTACAGTCGTTTTGCCCAATGGAAGTCCTAGTGCACCTAATGTTACATTGCAATGTAAAAATCTACCTTGGTATATGAGACGAAGTATTTCGGCTTTCGAAACAATTTCACGTTCCCAATCTGGAATGAAGAAATACAAGATGAGTTTTTCAAACGAATTATGAAAAATCGTTACATAAATTCAAAAACATTGGATTAGTTAGATTGCAGTCGAAATTTTTGAATTGGGTCTCTAGTAAAACGACATCGTTACTATCGTTTTGTTTATTATGAGTTGGAAATTTAAATCTCAATCCAAACAGACATAGATGTTAGTTTCAGCAAATGTTCAGGTTTGAGCTGTTAGCTGTCGGAAAAAGAAATGCTTATGCACAACTTATTCCACTCGTGATTGGCTATTGCGAAGCCAGCCGAGGCAGCCACTTGTGTGAGGTGGTGTTCCAAAACTAATTTTATTATATTATTAAAAAGAACCTTTTATTTCATCAATCTTTTATTTGCCGGCTATTCGATTTCTCGCCAAACTACACACAGTGACACATCAAGACACAATAGGTTTGTTCGTTGAAGGCCTAGGGTCGCCCTGGTGTCGCCACAAAGTTTTTATTTGAGAAACCTAAAGCCGCCCTGAATGTCAAACTGAGTGTTTTTTGAGCCCTAGGGTTGACCTGGGTTTTACCTCAACTCGCCCTAGGTTTTTGCTGTGGCGATTTGAGAGCTGTCAAATGGCATGTGTTTTTATTGAAGTGACAGGGATGTGTGGTGATTTTGTGGATAAGCGTTTTTTGAGGACTGGAAAGCCTAGGTAAAGTTCAAAAAACCTGGGTAAACCCTAGGTAAAGTTCAACGAAGGAACCTAATGTAAAAAAAACCAAAGGGACATCAATGCCAAAGACAAACAGAACTTCTCCTACGGATGGTTGCTTAGTTTTTATCTCGTTATTGCATTGCAATCAACGGACCATCGGAAGGTCTTTTCGTTATTCGTCTACGATAAGTGATACACAAAAACTGATAGAAAGCACAACACCGACGCTTTAAAGTTTAAATTCAGTAGGATCTATCCAGCATGGAATCCGTATTTTTCGAAGCACTATATAGAACTATAACAATGAGTCCGGGCAAATCTTTTACACAAACCTCCTGGAAAGAAACTATTTACTTCTATTTTCTTCCACAACCACTGAATCTTATCTGTATGAAGCCCAGTTTTAGTTTTAAATTATCAGAAGCAGGACATTTTTATCGTTATCATTATTTGAATGGGAAAGACGATTTAAACTTGCAAAAAAAAGTGATGTATCGTCACATTTTTAAAAAGCCTTAAGCTGAAAACCTATTTAGCTTCTCTTGATTTATGTAAATTACAATACATATTCTAAAAGAACATAGCCAAGTCAGTATCAATTTCTCTGCTCACAATAAAAAATTTTGCAAAACCAGACTTGCATGGTTTTTTTTGATTAGCAAGCTATTAAAAGTTGTCATGAATAATTATTATTAAAAGATTAATCAAACTGAAATATTCTATATTGCTAAGGTTGCATCACGAACTAAATTATAAGCTGGCAACAGTTAAAATACAAAAACTGCTCAATTAAACGTGTATGAGACGAGTCTGTAACTGCTGTTGTAAATCGAAAAAATAAACAAGGTTAAAATTGGGTAGGATTAAACAGAACAATAAATGTTTCACTACACATTTTATTTGAAATATTTAGGCAAATGAAACATAAGAGTTTTTTTTTTCGCACATCCATTTGTTCGCGTGTCAATAGAAAAAAAAAATGCGTGGAGTCTCTCCGCGCTGAAGAAGTGAAACTTCAGGTCAAAAAATAGGTATTAAATATTTTATATTATTTCATTTGAGGAGAAAAGAAAACACCACACTACTTTCAATTAAGCAAACGAAATTAATTTTGCAAGCACAGACACTATTTTCACACACAAGGCACAAATTGAAGAATTTAATGAAATCTTGAGATTTTTCTTAAGAAATGAATTACAAATATATTAAACGAATTAAGGGGCTCGGCTAGTTTCTCATTTTCAAAGAATCGATATTTTTTGTTTTTCAGTTTCGATAGTTAAACATCTCAAAAATGATGTCCTAAAATATTGGAATGATATCTTGGATATTTTTGAAATGGCAGAGTATAGAAGAGAAGCATCTCGGGCGCTCTAACTCCACTTATCATAACGCTGCAGGGCGCCCGACAGCTGCCTCGTCCTTAATGGCCTACAATTCCCTTGTATTGCCTGCGGCTTAAATTTTTGAATGCTCAAGACATCTAGATCATTTGTACTCCCTTCCTGTTAGTTAAATCGAAAACTGCTCTGAAAACTTTAAACGCATTTTTCTCAAAACTGCATTCTTCAAATTTGCCGCTGCTGTAACTCACGCAAATATTAACGAATCGTCTTGAAATCTTAACTGCATACTCTCCATATGTTTTTACATACAGCTATCTACAACTTTTACGATCCGATGAAAATTGTAAATTTGGCAGCCATCGAAGTACAATTTTTTTGACGAAATTTGGACTATTTTTTTTTTAAATTGCGGCCATTTTGTCAATTTCCAATTTTTCACTCCAATTATAGATGGCTGTATGGGAAAAAGGGTCTACTTTAACGCCATGTTTTTATTTTCTTGTTACAGGTACCAGAAAAATTAAAAAAAAAAATGCGGCAAATTGACGTCTTTTAATTTCAAGGAGTTCAAGAAATGGTTCATATCATACCTCTCTTGGATTTCAATGTTTGACTCGAAATTTTCGTAACAATTTATAGTAAACTTTTAAGATTACATAACATTTGAAGCAATAGTTTTTTTTTACACGCCATCAAAAAATCGCCTCCATTTGAGCAAGTGCTGAAAAGTATGCAATCGATAATATACGTTAAACGTGTTACGCATCCATGTTTGCAAGTCGCATAAGAAGTTTCACTTAAAAAAAAAACAATAATAATTTTTTCGTGGGATGCACCATTTCTCCCAACCGTTATTTAGGTGTTCTCTATGACTTCAATGAATTTTCACTCTCATATTGACGAAGTAATATCAAGAGTTGATTACGCGTTTGGTATTATACCAAGAGATATGGCTCGAAGACTTTGTTACCAAATCCCTCTATATGTTCGTCCTCTCCTTGAGTTTGCTTCGCGAATCGCAAGTGTGGGCTCGATATCAAGCGATTCACATCTCAAGGATCGAGTGCGTTCAACGTTGTTTTCTACTCTTCGCCCTTAGTCATCTTTACGACGTTAGAAACTTTCTCATCTTCCTTACCGCGAACGGCTCTCAACTATTAACCTCCACCCCCAATAAGTCCGAAGGGATGTACTTTTTGACATCATCTTTATTCACCGGCTTCATACTGGTTACACTTACTGCTGTGTCCCCTTTTAGGCCTTGTCTCCTTCAACAACTTAATACGAAACGTGTTTAGTTTTTGCTTTACTTTACATTTTCGCGAAGAAAATGATGAAGAAGTAAAAAATCAAAATCCAAATACGATAGGTTTTTTCCCAACCTTTTCATCACATGGAAAAATTGTACAAAAAACAATTACAACGCCAGAAACAAACGAGACTTGGACTCCAGCCAAATCAAAACCGACAACGAATAAATTGCTATTGCAAATTGCAGTGCAAAAATATTTATTTCATCAAAGGAAATGCAGATAGTATTATATTATTTTCATGAACATACAACTGAATGCTAATCAAATGAAGTCTTCAAGTCTCTTTGTTTAGACAAACAGGGAGAAAAGAAAGAATAACTAGCGAATAAACAAACAAAGTGAAAGTGAAATTGATATTTAAACAACAATAAAATGGAGCAGCGTAATGTTATATTGACGTAAAATAATCAAGAGTGACAGGAGAGCACTTATGTTTTAATCTACCAACCACTTAACTCGAGTTGTAATTAAGTATAGACACCTTTTCCTAACCTACCTCATAATAAGTAAGTCGAGGGCACGCTGAATAAATTCAATTCAATTCAATTTATTGAAAGGGCAGGTTGAATATAAAACAGAGCTTTGCAATCAATCCCATCTCAGTCTAGTGTTATGCACTGATTGCAGCCACCAACAAACAGTCTCCATACGCCCTCGCCATTCTTCCAACTTAACCTCAAAATAAACCGAAACAAGTTTCCTCCAGTTACTATTTCCGCATTTGTTTGGTGTTTTTTGCTATTTGTCGCTCTGTTTGATTTTCAAAGTTCTAATTTTTGCATTTTACGTTAGAATAAATCCAAAACAAAACGCACGTCAAAGCCAGGCCAGTGCCCTTCAAAGTGATGCGAGGATGTCATTGCTGTGGGCGGGCGGTGCAATGCCTTACCCAATGAAGTATTATTTATCATTCTATTGTCTGCGTTGTTGACTCACTCCTTTACTGACGGAATATGTAAGCAAACAAAAAATAATAAAAAAAGAAGAAATATTATGCTGCTGCGTCGTTTCAATTAATTTCCTTGTTGTTCAGCATTCAAAGTGGATATTATGAGCTGTCAGTTGGCTAAGTCAGTTGCGTAGCAAATGAATAGGTACATCCTAGTATTTTGACAATCAACGCACAATCTATAAAATTAACTGATAAATAATTAAGCTTGTGAATGAATAGCTAGTGGCTCTCGAACACCAACACCCCACTTGTTTCTTTCTGGCAAGACTTTATTGTAGCAAATTCAAAATAAAGGTCACGTTTATGTCACCTTGAAAGTCACAAAATTTTCATTATTTCCTTCGGATGTTTTATTTGTACCAACATACTTTAGCTCATTTTTGTGTTGCGAAAAACCATCCCTGATTACAAACTGCCAGTCAGCACAGAGGTGTACAACAGCGGTACCTACTTGTTTTTGAAAGTAATTAGCATAATTGACATAGACGATGTCTTATTTACCTTTTCAGCTCTAAGTAGAGTAACGTAAACAACTTCTGGTACGTGTGATAAACGCGCTTCTTCTTGTCGGAGTTTCTTTTTTCTTCTGTTGTGCTGTTTGGCTTTGCAGTAAAGTCTTCGTGTGAATTAAACAAATTGAATTTACTAAAGGCAAGAACAAATTTCGGAATGTGGTAAATACATGCAAATATTCTTTTTTTTCTTTTTTTTTGAGAATGATGTCATCCAGTGAACGGTGATTAGCACCGTGCAAATGAATGGAGGTTAGCATATGGTTCGTTGAGCTTAAGAAGTAGATTAAAGTGTAAGCTTTTAATTCTCCGGCAGTGTGAGTAGTTACATTTAAAGACTACAAATCCACCAAGGAATTCCCACCTGGAAATCCATCAATGAAACTTAATGAGCTTTGAAATTTAATTGACTTTTTAAGTGCAGTTGAGGCCTCTTGGTATATTTAATTTTTCTTTTTCTCTTCAATTTAATTCATGGTCAGTGCCATTTGGTAGTAAGTTGGAATTAAATCGTGGCAAACTTAAATAAAATGACAGAAAGTTAATGGATTAGATCTTGAATATAAACACTACAATAACATCAAGTTGATGTGAAATTAGCAAGACAATTGGAAGCTTGAAAACAGCCTCTCAATGTTAATGTAAATAATTTTTATGACAGTCACTAATGGTTTTAGCTAACATGCAATATATGCATGTCACAGATTGATGAATGGGCGCAAAGCAGTAACGACCTTTGACGATTGGTTTGGTCTTGATTCCTTCTTGACTTCGTATACAGAAAGAGTACAGCTTTCCTGGACATTGATGGAGCCTTCAACAATGTACAAAACAGTGCAATTAAGAAGGCCCTTAATGATCTAGAAGTAGAAGAAACAATCACAAATTGGATCATGTGTATGCTAACAAAACGCAGATCCACAGCGAACTGGGAGGTGCAAACTTGAAAAAGTGTGTGCCACGAGGAACCCCACAAGGAGGTATCCTCTCACCCCTGCTCTGGATCCTGGTCATGAATGAGATCCTTGTAGCTCTCACACTCAGAGAAAAAAATACCATAAACTTTCAATGGTACGACCATTGGTTTAAAAATCCCCTTTTTAATATGATTTTACTATGAAATCAATAGTTTTTTGGTAAATTCAATGGTATTTGGGGTATTAATCCAATAGTTTTGAAATTATTAATGCTAATGCGACACATATTATTAATTTAATGGGAAATACTCCTGATTTAATAATATCCTACCATTAATAATTAATACCACGTACTTTTATGTTAATGGTTCAATACTATAAATTTACAATAGTTTCGATACCATTAAAAAACATCGTAGTTAATAATTTGTCGAATTAGTTCAATGGGACGGCTCATGGATTGAATAGTATTTGACTATTAACTCAATAATGTTGACACTATTTTTCAAAATAAAGTACACATTTTGTTGAACCATTAAAACCTATTGATTTAATAAGATTCATCTAATTGATATTAATAATACGGACTATTGTTTCAATAGTCTCATGTAATCAAATAGTTATGAAACAAGAACAAAACTTTTAATTAATAGTGTATCCCATAAGATCAATGTCTTCAATTTAAATATTTTCGGATATTCGAAATTATCGCTCGAAATATAACACCCATCGTTAATTTGATAGGAAATACTATTATTATGACAAAAAAAAAATTAATAACAGAAACTATTGCTTGAATAGTTTTACGTAGGGAATTTAATACTTATAAAAACAAAACAAAAATAAGTTAATAGGTTATAACATTAAGAAAACAGAATGGTCAAATCAAATAATTTCGATAATACCTATATAAGGACAAACTATTATTATTTACAACTTTTTTTCGAGAACACGGAGTATTGTTTTTATAGTTTCATGTATCCTATTTAATCAATGTAAGGGTTCATTGACAAAATAACGCATCAATGTTACTGTTCATTATTTGAACAAAATTAGGTTGTAAGTTAAAAAAAAAAAAAACATAAACATAAGGATAAAAGAAAAAAAAAAATTAAAAAAAGAAGATTAGGATAGCCATATGGTAAAACGAATTCGCAAAGCTAAATAAAAAAAGAATTAGCGTGTTTGAAGGTTCATATTTTAAGATCTTTCGTAAGATGGGTTCCTTCACTTGAATTAAAATGGTTAAAAAATTCAAGTTTTAATTATTTATTTATTTAATCAATGAACAATATTTCATTTTTTTCTAAGGTTTTTTCCTTATCCGCAAAGATAAAATAATTTCTCAAATTTAAAACCACTACGCTACAATTTCTATAAAAGCATCAAGTACCTAAGTATTTAACTATAACCTGTTAATTAAAAGATAAAGTTAAAAATTCAACAGTAAAAACACTTTTTTTTATAATTCCTCAGATAATCATTTCGAAAGCAAAGATTTCATCTTCACTGACGATGAAAGCTTTGCCTTTTTGTTTTTACTGCTGAATTTTTAACTTTATCTTTTATTTATTAGATAAAAAACACGTGTATAATCTCAACTAGAAAACTTAGGTTATAGTTGTGAATTATTTGTTTTCTGTACCTACTCAAAAACAGCCCTCAGCTTTCTATCGAATTCTTTGAGATTCACCCTGTCATTAGAAGATTTGTCTACATTTTCTCGCATCCTATAACTTTAATAACTTTCCATCATTGAAATTATATGATTGCTTCCAATACTTATACTAAGTTTTTCTTTTAATATCAAATACTATTGATTTAACAACTTTAACTAATAGCAATTATAGTAGAACCCTTTTGCTCTTGTCGAACTAGAATAGTTTAACAATAGGGTGACCTGTATATTTCGTTTAAATAAAAAAAGAAAATACTGAGTTTTCATTATTGCAAGTTGTATACTTTGTTTTTGCTCCAAAAATAACCTTATTTCCGATACATCCTTCGTCTTTTATTAAACATATAAAGCTTATGAGTAGGAACACTCTCCACGTGTTAATTAGTTCAAAACTACATAAGCTAAAGGAAGAGGTTTATATCACATACACGATAGTGTACGTGAGTGAAGCCACAAACTTGAATAACAAAAAGAAAAAAAAAAAAACAATTTGAGCTTCGTTTGCCAATTCGCTGGGATAAAAAAAAGGATTCTATGAAAATAAATGTAAAAAAAATTTCAGTGCTGCGTAAAATTTTGAAAAAAACACAAGATAACATTGAGTTTACAAGTTTTTTGGCTTCACAGTTAAGTTTCGTCTAATAATACACTATCCTTTAATAACTCAAAATTGATACTTTATGAAATTTTGGAATTAAAAAAGGCAAAATAGTTGCAAATAAAATATGCATACTCAATTGACTTGATTTGGTTGAGCTTGATTTGTCAAATCAGAAATTTTTGGCCATGGGTGCATTAGTTTTGTTAAGAAGTTAATTTTAAATTCTGTGAAAGTGAAAAGTGATGCAATGCCGTATATTTTGCGTATGAAACAAACAGGTACGTATATAATGTTTGTATTATTATAATAACTAATATCATTAATATGTAATTCAATGGACAATTTTAAAAGGAAATTTTCATTTTTATTCAAAACCTTTAAAATGATCAAAACGAACAATATTTAATTTTTTTCTAAGGTTTTTTCCATATCCGCATAAATAAAATAATTTCGCAAAGTTAAAACCCCTACCTCTAAAAATGTACATACAAAAATTGGTTGTTTGAAATGTAACTTCCTACAACTTTGTATATGACAAGTTTTTGTCTACGGCTGATACTTTTTGACTTAATACTGAAAATAAGAAAAAAATTTGTCAAAGCATATCAATTTGTATTTCGTTAAATAACTCGTTAATTTAAATTTTTTGACCTAGACTTGTTAGGGAAGCTCTTTAGACAGCAAACCACATCAGTAACAGCCTCTGTTCCAAAATTTAGACTGCTAAAAAGATTTATTCTTACTAGGCCAAATGATACGACAATAAACTTGTTTTACAGACTAAGTAACTAAATAAACAATCGTAGGCAAAAAAGTGTTTGATCAAAGTTATAGCAAATTAAATTTTGAACAACTTTCATTATGTAAGTTTTTTGTCGAGAAATTATAATTAACGAGTTATTTAACAATTTAACAACCATTTTTCGAATTTTCTAAAATCAAATTCAGATAAAGCCATTCTCTAAAAGTCCCGTTAAATTTTAATAGTATTTATCCCATTACCTCAAAGAGTTAATAGTATATCCCATTAAAGGGCACAGTTCTTTACGAAATTTATGGTATGTATCCCATTACCAATTTATAGTATATCCCATTAAAATAGTAAGGTAAAAATTCATTTTAACAAAAAAGTTTAATTAACTTTTTTTAATTGATAAAATCAATGTGCTTATGAAGAAGATATTATTTATGACTAAAAACAGTTTAAATAATATTCCTAGATAAATAGTTTTGAAATTTTCCAAAATTTACTAAGAAAAACAGAAAAGCGACAGGGCGTGTTGGAATACTACGAACAAAAAAAAAGCTTAGATGAAATAAACAACTCTTAATTTCCATTATTTTCGAGAGCTATTTATTTAGCAAGAAAGGGAAGACAATGCTATTCATTGTCTTTTTCCATCTGAAATCAAAGTGAGTTTTTTTTACTTTAAAATAACACAAACTAAAAAAGTACATAACTTTACATGATCTCATCGGTCATTTCATTTCATTTCATTTCATTTCATTTCATTTCATTTCATATTTTCATTTTTCTAAAGGAATATTATCTGCACAAAAGGGCTTAATCCAACTGGTAAGCTTCACGATAAGGCCGTAAATGCGCGGATAAATTTAAGAGGCTTAAAAAGACAACTAATGACCGAGGGCATCGAGGACGAAGGTAAAAAACAAAATCGGTTTTAACTTTTTTTTTATGTAATTTTGTTTGTTCCTAAAAACTTTCGTATGTGATCCCCCAATTGACAAGATATTAGCTGACGTTAACTCCGAAGAAGCTGAGCAAACCATTATTTGGCTGACGCACAATAATGAGCCAAGGAGTGCAAGAAAGGAAAATCTTCATTTACACAGTGAATTAAAAGTGTTTCGGGTAAAAAATATTTAAAAACCTTTGCTTAACATAAAAATTGGTATCCCAACATACAATATTATTTTAAACTCATAACTTTAAATTTGTATCTTTATATCGAACAGAAATTATCTTTAGTTGAGTTTTTTATTAAAATTTATTTAAAACACTTGAATTTAAGAGAAAATGTAAATTTTTAAGAATTTCAAATAAATGTTAAAGTAAAATTGTAAAATTTTACATTTGTATTAATTTTTTTTTTGTAGATTTTTATTTAAACAGGTTATGGATAACCATCACTGAGTATAATGTAATGTAAAAGTGAGTATATTTTCAAAAGGACTTGGATCTAATCTGCAATAATGCTTTACCATTTCAGCTTTTTATTTTTGGAACATAGTGGTACGTATTGTTTTTTAATATGATATCTATGTATCAATTTAATAGTACATACCTCATAAAATGCAAAACGTATGTTGGTACTATTAAATTGATATAGATATCACATTAAAACTTTAATGAGTACCATTAATTCTAAAAAAATGTATACTATGAAAGTCATTACATAATACTATTAAAGCATAAGTACTTAACTATTAAAACAATAGTGCAACCCTATAAAAAAATTAGTACTGCACTATAAAATCAATAGTACCATACTTTTGAAACAAAAGTTCTACACTATTGAAATAATAGTACAACACTATTGAAACAATAGCACTACACTATTGAAATAATAGTATTACACTATTAAAACGCTAGTACTTGACTATTAAAATAATGGTGCATCACTTTTAAAACAATAGTACAAACAATAGAACAACACTATCGTTTTAATTGTACTACATTTTTGATTTAATATGGTTTTCCTATTACTTAAAGGCGATTTACCTTAAGATCTTAATAGTTTATATACCATTGAATTAATAGGTATCGCATTGAAACAATAATGCGTACTATACATTTTTGAAAAACATACCATAGAAATTGTAAGATTGAACTATTAAAGCAATAGTACAACACTATACATCCGTTTATAAATACATATATTCGAGTTCGAATTTCGAAACTAAGCAATGGTATTCCACTGTTGAATCAATAGTATTACCAGATTAATTTTCAATAGGACTTTGCTTATTAATTTTAGTCTGTTATAGTACCAACCATTGATTATTAATAAGAGAGACTATTATTTCAAAACTATTTAACTTTTAAAATAATTATACAGACGTACTATTATAATAATAGTTCCAAAACTGTTACGGTAATGGTCTTTGTCCTATTGACCAATTTTAATCGTAAAAAATCATTGAAGCAATGGGAATTCTTATTCAAATTATAGTTTTTTTCTCTGAGTGCAAACATGATGGCGTGAAAGTGGTTGCCTTTGCCGTTGATCTAGCTCTTTTGGCGACGGGGAAATTCCCTACCACTATTAGCGCACAATTGAATAATACACTAACCAAGTTAAGCGCTTGGACAAAAAGGTGCGGCCTTGCAGTTAACCCCCTCAAAACAGAGCTGGTATTCTTTACAAATAGAAGAAAAATACCTACTTTTGAGTTACCAAGACTAAATGGGACCCCTCTTAAGATCTCTTATCAAGCCAGATACTTGGGAGTGATCTTAGACAAAAAACTGAATTGGGGTCCCAACATACAAGAAAGACACAAAAAATCTATGATAACACTGTATTCGTGCAGCAGGATTTTTGGCAAAAACTGGGGGACAAATCCCAAAATAATCCTGTGGATTTATACTGCCGTTGTTAGACCTATCCTATCTTATGGCAATTTGGTCTGGTGGAAGGCGCTGGAAAAATCCACGCATTTAAAAACCCTTCCCAAAGTACAAAGAGCAGCCTGTATTTGCGTAACTGGTGCAATGAGAACTACACCAACAAGAACAACTCTTGATCTCTATGTTCAAGAAGCGGCAGCAAACAGTGCTTAGACTAAATCGGTGTAATGTCTGGAAAACCAGCCAAACAGGACACGCACAGATTTTATCACGATACGCAGATAACAATATCTGCACGGATTACATAACTCCATACCTGGAATTTAAAAAATCCTTCACAACCAGCTTCCCCAATAGACAGGATTGGGAGAATGAAACATCTTACCTTGACGAGACGTCTATATCAATCTATACCGACGGTTCAAAAATGGAAGTAGGAACAGGGGCAGGTTTCTTTTCAGAAAGCCTAAACCTAGCCAGTTCATTCAGACTTCCAAATCACAGCAGCGTCTTCCAAGCCAACATCTTTGCAGTTACAAACGCTGCAAAATAGGTGTCCATGATGGCGCTATCACATGCTGATATCACTTTTTTCATTGATAGCCAAGCAGCAATAAAAGCGAATGCTGCCACCCTTGTCAAATCAAAACTTGTTTCTTGCTGTCGCGAAGAGCTAAAGTTTCTTGGCATACAACATAACGTTAGACTCTGCTGGGACTAGACTCTTCCTGGTCATATTGGTATATCGGAAAACGAAAAAGCGGACGAACTAGCGAGGAAGAGATCAGCACTTGACCCTTAACTCATTGATCAATCAATCAACAAACAAAATAATGCGAAAATCCAATGAAAGATGGGAATGCCTAGATTCCTGTGATACTTCCAGAAAACTATGGCCGAAATACGATAGAAACAGATCTGAAAAGCTGCTATCATTCAATAGACCTTCACTACGAGTGCTTATCAGTACCATAACTAGACATAACCTACAAGGTTACCACAAAAAGAAAATGGGTCTTTGCACCGATGACCTGTGCAGAGGATGCAATGACGAAGATGAACATGAGGATACAACTCACTTCCTTTGTCAATACCCAGCAATCTGCCACATTACGAAAAAATTTCTAGACAATTATTTTTTCAATGAACTAGAAAAATTATCAGAGACTTCAAAAAGCAGCCTGTTAAATTTCACTAAGGCCACAAAATGGTTAAAAACTGACCAGACATAAACTCATGGGTTTCTAGGACGTTGCAATACTCCAGGGTATCACAATCCACAATGGATCTACATTGATCTAAGTGTGACGGTAATAAGATCAACCGTCAGCCCATTCTACCTAACCTAACATCTACAGAAGATATAAATAAATATTTAAAAGGTCTCATGCAAATATTTGTAAGTTCTAAGGTTTGGGGTTTCAAAATAACACCGATGGAAAAGAAAAGCTTCTATCGATTCTGACACTAGCATTCGAACATCATAGATCGTCGTTTGGGCTTCTCATAGACGGGGATCATCAAACATCAATTATTACTTTTAATATTATGTTTACAGCAACCAGTCAGTTTGAAGGCTACTTAAAATCCTGGTTTTTTCAATAAAATGAGTTTTTAGAGGGAAGTCAACATATTTCGGTATGAGTTCGAGCAGCTAAGACCTATGGCGATACTATACAACAATTACACCGAATGAAATTTAATGGAACCAAAACTGAGCCTGAGGTTGAATTTAGTAATTTCCTTTTGTACCTACAAGTCGGGGTCACCTGTGAATTTCAGCTAATTTCGCGGTCTAAGTAATATGTGACAATATTTAAGCTTTCTCTATTTTAGGGTTAATTTCATTATTTTAGGGGTAAGGTATTAAAATTTAAGGCTTTTGCGTATCGATTTTCAACTGAAAAGTCTCTAACTGCCAGTTTCAAGACTTATAAAGTCTTACAAGTCTGCAAATGTGTTGAAGTAGCTGTAAACTTTGTTTTGACTCGACAATATTTGACTTCCGAATAAAAAGTTGTTAAAACCATCAAATCATAAGTCAGCCTTTTGCATATAAACATTGCAAATCAAGATACAAACTAAAAATACTGTGCTCATTGAGTTTAAGCTTATAAGACTATGGTTTTTTCCTTAAGTCATCTAGGTACGTCGTTTTGCACATCACCCCCTCCGTCTTCATTGCCTAATCAACTGATTTACTCTAATCACGTAGTCGAGGTATAAAACTTTATTTCAATAAATTCTTATTCCGGTTTCTAAATTCGGTAGCTTATCGCGTATATGAGATTTCGATTAGAGATACACCTCAAGATTTATGTTCCTATATCACACGGATGGCTTTTCAATCTAACTACCCGTAATTGGATTATCATGCCAAACTTAGCAGCAGCTATAAAATAAAATCAAAACTGTTCCGCAAAGTTATCTTCCTTATATCACAAACCAGACGATCGGGTGCGAGAACTCTCTTCAAAAAAAAAAAAAAAAAAAACAAAAAAAAAAAGCACTTCAACTTCAAGTTGAACATAGCATTCCGTCGAAAATTAAAACGATTTTGTTTTGCGCGCGAAATTAGTATTCCGAACGAGTAACGCGTGCGATGCTATGTTGTGATTTATTCCCTCGGTCTGCGGAATATTGTTTCACTCCATCGGCACTCCCCTAGAGGAAATTTATTTTGTGTACAGCAATGGCTAGAGAAACAGAGACAAAGAATGCGAAGGAGAGACAGAGAGAATGAGTATCACACTAGCCGATTGCGGCTAGAAGCGGCAGTGGCGGCGGCAACGGGTTGTTGTGTGGAACAGTACCCGAACAAAATTTTAATGCGCTAAAAACGTGTATATGGTAATTTCGTGTGAATAAATAGAGACCGTATACCAACCAAGGCGGAATACAAACAACAAAATCTCTTAAATGCTCCATTACACATTTGTTGACAGTGGGTTGTGGATTGAGCTGCTATAAAACAACGACAGCAGGAAGAGACCACAGTCGAATCGATGGAGGATGAGGTTTGGACACACTAAAGGGGAAGCCGAACCATTGACTGGTTTATTATATTTTTGTCCCAGTCAGGTGATGTCACGACAAAAGAAGTGGAGAGCGAGCGAACTGGATGGCGAAAGGATTTTGCCATTTAGATACATAGTATGTGAGTCAGCACCGCAAAGTAAAGAATTGGTCGTTCATTCCACTCCATTAAGTGCTATCGCCAGCTCTCAAGGAATTTAAAGTGAAAGATAAAAGGGTGATGACCGCAAATAAATTTGATAATTCAACAAATGATACGATGGATCCTTTTATCGATAGAATAAATTGGTGGGACTTCTCGGAAGGTGGTAGCGTATTTAGTACCAAATATCTTGCTTATTAGATGCAATTTATCTTATCTTTCCTTTTGAAATCAATCAAATGATCGGTAAAGCAACAAAAGTTAGAAAGCATCTACAACCTTTCCTTTCATGGGACCAATACGTGTTTTGAGTGCGAGTACGGTATATGCTGAAGGTTTCGAAGTTCTGGACTTAGTCCAAGCTCAGTGCCTTTTTTTTTATTGGGGAAAGTTACAGGAAAACACACACAGCCGTATTTATTAGATTTTGCTATTACACGCTTAAAACGCATAATAGTTATTCAGTGAATAAGAACCTATTCAGACTTTATTCAATGAATAAAAAATCCTTATTTATAATCTTTTTCATCACCCATTATAGTTATTCATCCCTTATGTCAAAATCATAAAGAAACTCTCTATTTTGTTTCTCAATGGTTGAACTGACAACAGAATTTTGTTTTGTTTTTATTTTCGTTCGGTGTTTGGTCTAAGTATAAAACTGCAAGTACAAATAAAATAACTAAAGCTAACTAAATAAACAAGGGAAAATGGATCAACTAAAAAGAAAACGGAACATTTCTTGACGGTGCCTTAAATCTTTACAGGGATAAGCATTAATATCCTGAATCTGTGCTCAGTTTACTATGTAATTGTGTTATTGGAGTTGAAGTTGTTGCATAGGTTTCGAAAAAATCGGAGAACAAAAGTAGTTCGCCTTACAGTTTAGTTCAAAGAAAGATATAAAATGAAAAAGTGAAGTATATTTTTGTTCTGTGATTTTTCAAAAACAACTCTGTAACTTTCAAGTGGAATCATACAATTACACAATTAAAATTCTCAAAGTTGTAAATAAACCACTGAATGACAACTCAATACTCAAAATCAAATGACATTTATACGCTAAAACACGCTTAAAACACGCTTAAAACACACATTTCTGCGTTTAAGCTATTCAGCCCATATTCACTGACGAAAAATGATTATAAATACGATTTCTGATTTATTCAATGAATAAGCGTGTTATAAAGTTGTTCGGAGTTTATTATGCGATTATAGATACGGCTGACAGTCTTCAAAACAATAGGAACGATAAGGGACTGAAACAAAGTCTAACAGTGACACATATATAAATGCGTTGTGAGGGTTTGAATTTTAAGTCAAAAAAATTAATTTTTATTTTTTTAGTTCGAAATCAATAAAAACGAACACACTGCTAGTGCACATGAACTGTTTTGGTTTTGAAATCGATCTTTCAAATCCTACGCTCTTAAATGAAAGAGTTTTCGGACATAAGTTCACGACATGGTTCAGAAGAACACACTAGTCTTTAAGCCTAGTAAAGGGTGTTTTTTTAAAGGTATACAAATTCAAAATGAAATAAAAAAAATTAAAATAAGTTTCATTATCATGGTGCTGGTTTTAAATAAAAGATATTCTTATAATGTCATTAGTGCTTAAACACGATTTCGGACCAGTTCAATTTTCGGCCTATTTATCGAGCAACTGGCACCATTATATCGGCAATAACTTTTTGCAAGCTTTTTTCTAAAGTAATTTTATTCAATGTGATATGCCAGAACGTACTGACCACAAATATGAACTTAATTGTCAAATTGACAAACAGTGTTGCCAATTTGAGAACCAAAGCTAAAAAAAAACTTCGTGTACATACTTCCGCGTGACGTAAAATCTGACAGCAGAAAAAGTGAATTTTTGAAATTTCTCGCCGTTCAAGTCTTGACGTTGAAACAACAAAACTCATTTATTTAGCTTTTAGAGCTAGAATCAATCTGTCACAGCTTCATCTCGCTAAGCAAGTTACAGTAAACTACGAGAACTCTTCACCTCGTTCCCCACGCGACTTCGCAAATGAACTAAAATGCCAAATTTGTAAGGGTTCATAACATAGTTCCCGTGCTAACCACACATGTCTGCCTGATGTTAGCCAAGAGGGTCGTGGTTCGAATCACAACAGAAGCCAAAAAGGTTTTTCCACAGGCATCGCATTTCGCGAGTCATTGGCATGTCCTCCGTTAGTAAATTCATTGCCATGAAATACGCTTTTCAGGATCAGCCGTTCGGAACAGGCAGAAAATTGTAGGTTCCTCTCCTCCCTCACAAGACATGGTTGTGAGAAATGCGCTAGGCCCTGGGGCTCCTCGGTCCTCGCTCTGTTGCGCCACCCTATTTATTTATATTCATAACATGGTTCACATATTTGCAATGTTCTAGGATCTAGGCTTAAAGAAGAAGTGATGGCGATAAACGAAACTTTGTTCTGTGTGAGAGAAAATGTGATATCAACTAGTTAGCATACTCAACTTATACAGCGAAGCTGTCATCAAGTCCTTGGTATCAAATTCTCTTAGCTCTAGATAAGCTCTCAACTGACGACCACCCCTCTCTTCATTGTTCATTATTGTTGGGGGTAGGGTAATACGGGCATATAATTGCAGGAAGCTTTAAAGCAGATCTTCCTCTTTTTCCTGTGTCCGGCTTTACGAGCAGCGAGGTCTCGAAGGGATCACAACTCTCTGACATAACTGCTTCACACTGCACTTGTGATCGGTTCGTGGAACTCAGAATGAGTCAGCGTCGTGTGTAGTGTTTTGGGCTCTCTTTATTTTTATTTCTTTGAGGACCTGACTGAACGTTGCCGTTGTATGATTTTGCTTCTTCACGAGGTTCTCTGGATCTTTCCATTGAACATGACAATACAAATTGAATCGACCGGGCTCTACTTTTTCCAAGACATTATTTTGAACGAGAAAACTTAAACAGATCTTTGTACTCCTATTCAAACTACAACGCAGATGAACTCGCCAACAATGGAACATTACCTTCTTTTCCACCAGAATTTCTTCTGTTAATGTCAAATAGACAGGAGTGGCGCAAGGCTTGGAATTGCCTCAACCGACTTCTGCCAAAGCTTTATGGATAAGTGGGAGGAATTAAAGATTCAGTATTGTGTCTTGCTGACTTTTGACTCTTACGTACTTGTCCAAACTTCATCGCTGATCAAAGGAACTGAAGTGGAAACAAACGAAATCAAATTTTAAAACTAGAAATCAAGAAAAAACTTTTTACAAAGCCCTAGCTGTACAAGAAAACATCTTATGCATTATTTACCCAAATTACAACGTTCGGCCTTTAACGAGACATTGACTAGCTTCCCTATTGAAATATTGTGTTTTTTCGTAGCCTTTCGGAACCAGAACAGACTGATCAAATAGCCATAATAACAGACCATCAAAATTTGTACTGAAAGATTTGAATTTTCTAAATATAAAAAAACTAAAATAAATAAAATGGGCGGCGCAACAGAGCGACGAGCCTTAGGGGGTAGTGCATTTCTCAAAATCATGCCTTGTGAAGGAATGGAGGGGACCTACAATTTTCTGCCAGTTCCGAACGGCTAATGGAGAAAGCGCTTTTCAAGGCAACGAATTTACAATCGGGAACTTGCCTCGCGAAAGGCGATACCCGTGGAAAACATTTATTGCCTGTATTAGTAACAAATTTTTCAAATAAAATAAAAAGATCCTGGTTCAAAAGCTGTCGTTGAAAAACAATCGTTCGACAAGTCGTATGTCGTATCATATAGGAAATGTTTAGAGATTACTTTTGCAATCAAGAAAACAGTATTTAAAAGCGATCGCTGAGAATGAGAGTGTTGAGAAAGTTAAAACATCTATGCGAGCAATAATTTTGCTTCCAAAACACACAAAAAAAAAAAAACACAAATTGGTTAAAACTCGTACAAGAGAACGTGAAACGAAATATGTTTCTGTCATAAAATGTGATTGAATTTCAACAAGAAACAGGAATAAGCTTTTTACTGACTGTCGATAAAACAAATGTCATTTAATGCCCACATTAAAACTAAGAAAATATACATAAAAAAAATATAATCTTTTATTCTTCACGTACACTTTAAAAACAAAAACAATACAATCGATTTAAAGAACTCAACTCTAAATACAAAAAAAAAAACCAACAACAAGCTTCATTTTAAAAGAACGGAAAAACATCACGATTCCGTGAACCCTAGCAATCAATTTCCCACATGTACACTCTCTCCAAGCGACTACAATAATAGTCTCGCTTAATTGCCTCAATAATAGGTCAACAAAAATAAGTGCTCTGCGAAAAATTAATAAAAAATGAGAAAACGCGCAAGCGGAGGCGGCAGATCTACCAGAAAAAGCACTGCAAATAAAGAAGAATAATAAAAGAATAAATTCACAAACAAAAGTATGTATTAAAACCCATAAAATAAAAACAGAAAACAAATTCATTCAAATCAGAGTCATATCAGTAAAAAATCGATAGCACCTCCCTTGACACCACCGAATAAGCATCGTGTCGTGGGGGAGTTTGGTTGGAGTTGGGGAAAAAAAAAATTTAATATAAACGAAGGAGCAGCAGCAACACAATGCCTCACCGTTGCTCCACTCTCTGCATCAATTTAGGGTGGAACACTCGGGATCAATCCGTATCGACATGGAAATCTATCGACGACACATGACTACGAGGACATGTAGGGAATAATTTATGTAAATGAACCACGCTGCAGATTAATTAATTAGGCAAACACACAATGCCAGTGTGTACCTACAATGTTCTGCTGACGCCTTCGAATACAAGTAAAGCGCAAACACAAGAGTGGTACATGTACAAGCCACCGAAACACGTTACCTATTCAGAATGAATTTGACTTAAGTTAATTTTGTTTGCGTTTGGCATAGCCCAGTTTTCCTGTATTTTCTTTTTTATTTTATTATATTTTTATTTTGTTCTGATTTATTGTGTACTCGTAAATGAAACAGAATACAATAAACTTTCAGAGGTGCTCCATTGATAAAGCTTCGAACTTCCACTCCTTTTGATAAAACAAAATACATAACAAAATAAAAAAAAGTTATCGAAATAAATACTATCACTTACCATCGGGCCAATTATCGAATACTGTTTGTGCAATATCACCAGCTGAGTCTGAGGGGCTGAATAGGAATTCTTTTGTTTTGCCACTAACGAGTATTAATCGGAGATTTATCTGAAAAAAGAGAAAAAAAAAACATTAATTAAAACAGGAATATACTTCAACTCAGTTTATTTCAATATTTTGGTGACAGATCAATGTTATGTCAAAATTTGACAGTTGACACCTGCTTTTTAAGCTGAAAAGATCATTAATGTACATGACGCGATCGATGATGAGTTTATCGTTAAACGGAAGTTCAGTATAAATTGCAGTATTCTGAACAATGCTATGGATATTTATGTATCGGCGTAGAACGATTGCAATTCCTGTAGCCTGTGAAAGCTTACCAGTAAGTATAAAAAAAGCAAAATTTTTGTGCAAATTAATTAACACTAAGGTCGGAAAAAACATCACTGTGTTCGCAACCGAATACAATCATTCAAATATGCCTACAATTTTTTCTTCAACTAGAACATTCAAGTGTTCGAAATCACTCATCTCACTGAAGTAGCTAAATCTGTTTTCCGAAGATAGTGTGATACAAGAAGACGAAAAATCGAAGCACGGAAGTAGATTAAGCGAACAGAAGCTTTTGTCAAGTGATTTGAGTGACAAACTTATTCCGTTATGGTTGCTTTCGCACAAAAGATAAAAATGAGAATATAAAAACTGCAACCAGTGATTTGGCAGCACAGCGCATTAGACATTTCATTTGAAAGTTAAGCAAAATTGCCGTATTATATATAGAAGTTTCAGAAAGGAGATCATTTATGAAAATAAGGAAGAGAGTCGGAGACAAAACGGAGCCCTGGGGCACACCAGCATTTATGAAGTGGGTATCAGACTTGAAGCCATCCAATACAACTTGTATTGAACGGTCGGAAAGGTAGTTTCTAATCCAACACATTTTCGATAAAAGAGCCTGATGCCAAACTCTATCAAATGCTTTAGAAATATCAAGCGCAATAATCTTGCTTTCTCCAAAACAATGTAAAGATTGGTTCCACTTTTCAGTGAGATATGCCATCAAATCGCCAGTGGACCGTTTGCTACGAAAGCCGTACTGACGGTCATTAAGAAGCTTTCGTTCTTCAAGATATTTCATAAGTTGTCGGTTTATCAACGTCTCCATGACCTTGGAAAGTTGGACGGTAATTGGAAGGGGAGGAAGATTCGCCATTTTTAGGGACGGGCTGGACAAATGCTGTTTTCCATCTACTCGGAAAGAGTCCAGAAGAATAGGATAGATATAGAAAAGCTTACGCAGTGGTTTTACCAGCGTAGAAAAATCCTCTTCAAACGTGACGTGATAGAACAATTTTGGAACCATATTTATATTCAGGGTAAAAAAAAACATTACAAAAATAAAGGTAATAAAAAATACGCAAATTTTGTAGACCAGTTTTATATTTGTCGTTGCCTCTTTCCATTGGGATTCAGATGCTTTTGCATTTGACATTTGACTAACACTAAAATTCAAAAAGTTTAATAAAATTAAAACACCCTATTTGGTCGTAACAAAAACTATGAAAATTATAACAATATTATAAATATTATGCTCAAATTTCAATTATTAGGGAGAGGTGCTTTAACGGAGATTCGACAAAGTTGTTTGACAATTCGCTGGCTTTTTTAGTAAACGCGTACTTCTATGAAATACAACTAAGAGACCACAGTTTAACCAAAAATAATATCGGAAGAAAAGATTAAACAGGTTATCAATTCTTTCTCAATTCAACTCAAAACTTTTTTCTTTCTGCCTCATGGAGCTACGGGTTCCTGGCGAAAAAGCTGGCAAAATGTTACTCTTAACAAAAATTGATAAGAAAAACGAGATAATATGAGACTATGATTTGTGTGTCATATCCATGAATCTAATGACATGATGCGACAAACACAAAATTGATAAAATAACACAACGTATGTTAATGATGAGATTAGGAAGGACGACACTCTTTACTTCCTATGCAAAAAGAAACATTCTACCCTTCTTACTATACAACATTTCAATCGATTCAGGTGAAAGACTTTTTTTCGCATTTAAGTTTTCGTTACAGAAAGGTTTTTTAAAAAAGATCAAGTATTTTTTGGACATTACCATGCGATTCTATTTAAAAACAGTGCACTTCAATCGATACCTTTAAGCTCCTTCAAAATGAGACCATTTAAAAGTCACGTGTCAATGACAAGCTTTAATCGCTCTGTAAATATAAAGAAGAGAGGAACACCGAGTTCTCAAAAAGAAAAAGAAGCAGTATGAGAAGCGCTCGTTTGAGGAAATTGAGAGGTGCCATGACAGGAACGAGATTCGGAAGTTTTACCAAAAGTTAAAAAGATCCTGCCAGGGTGGCAAGCCCCGAACTCAAACGTGTAAAAACCAGCAGGGAAACATAGTTGCTTAACGGCGATGAGGACACAAATTTCGCTGTCAGGCAGATTGCCCCATTCAGCTTGGACGATGATCAAGAATGCCGTTCTCCCGACCTAGAGCAAGTTAAGCTTGCCATATGCAAACTTAAATTAAATAAGACTGCTGGTGCAGATGGCCTTGATGCCGAACTTTTCAAGGCAGCTGGAGACTATAGTTGGAAAGCAGCATGCACCAGCTGATCTGCATGATATGGTCGGATATAGATATCGTCTGTCCGATCCTAAAGAAGGGAGACCCTAATAATTGCGCCAATTACAGAGGGATAAGCCTCCTTTAAGGCTTATAAGATCTTGACTGCTGTACTGTAATATGTGAACGTCTGAAACCCCACGCCAACAACTTGATAGTTCCTTATCAATGTGGTTTTAGACCAGAGAAATCCACAATAGACCAAATTTTCACATTACGGCAGATCTTGGAAAAAAACCGAGAATATAATATCGATATTCACCATCTTTTTATCGATTTCAAGGCCGCGTATGACAGTATCGACAGATACGAGCTGTACAGAGCCATGTCTAGTTTCTAGACACAAGTCCTAGCTGCACATATTTGTAGATTTTAATATTGTGTCCTAAGCTGACATCGTAAACTGCAAAAGAAATCAAAAACATACATAAGGTGGTGCCACAGATCTGGAAGCCCCTAAGCCTAGCTCATTTCTCACAACCATGCCTTGTGAGGGAATGGAGGGGACCTACAATTTTCTGCCGGTTCCGAACTGCTAATCGAGAAAGCGATTTTCATGGCAATGAATTTTACTATAGGAAGGACCTGCCAATTCTTCGCAAACAGCGATACCCATGTGAAAACATTTTTTGTCAACAATGCCATCATATTTTTTTATGCAAATTAAGAAATTAAAAATGAAAAGTGATAACGGCGAATATAAGTTTCTTGTTTTCATATCTAAACAAATTTTGTGAGAACTACATTTGATTTTACGAACGCTGGAAATTTTTTGTTTCGTACTAATTAATGAGCTTAGATTAAACACACAAAACATAATTTTGAGTTTATTAGATACTATCAGTGAACATGAACTTCGCTTTAAATTTTAGTCGTCAAACTGCATTGTTATAATCAAACGCGGAGTAGGTATATAAATTAAGGATCATTAAAACATTTTTTTATTTTCAAAACCAGACTATGCGGAATGTTTATGTTTATCATAACAACAATAATTAACGTTAGTCAATGAGAAAGTTCCACACCTGGTGGTGCATATTTACACTAGTGAAAGTCAGTTTATCTAGCAGCAATACATTGTTCGATGAACCCTTATTGCAACGAACGAAGATCGATAAAAAGTTAATGAACGAATGTGAATAAGATACCAACTGTAGTCATCTGAGCACATGTGACTGCGTGATACAGCAAATTGGCAAATGTCAAGCTGCGAACGAGTTTCTTAATCCGAAATAAGTACGAACATCGTTTAGCAAATATTAAGACAGCTATAAATATAAAAAACAAACAATGGTAGATACTCTTGGGAAACAGTAGACTCACGCTTTAATATTTGTTTTTGCAGCTTCTAGTGATTGTTATTAAATCCACACTTAACTGCACGAAATTTTGACTCACACTTATTTTACTGATGATGGCCACGGTTTAAAAAAAAAAGTGTTTGGTGTTTCCCCTCTTTAACTTGATATACAGATGTCGTCTGAGCTGATCATTCCGGAGACCAATTCTTTCAATTTTTTGTTGCTTTTGTGTTTATCTCTTGTTTGTGTTGTTGTTGTGGGTTTCCTTGGCGCTGCTGCCACAAGTTGACATATGTAATTGGTTTATTATGCAATTTCGTTTTCGTTTCGAAATGAATAAATGTTATTTTAAGATCGTCGTATTGGGTAATAATAAGTGTGCTCCGTTTAAAGCCAAAGTAAGAAGACGAATGAGGCAGAAGGTCAGAGAGGGAATGAGAAATAATGACACACTAAACGAATTACGTACTTTAAAAAAAAAAAGTGTGGTTAAGAATGAAATAATGACGTAAGGGACATTCTTTTTACTTTGTGGAGTTGTAAATATCCGTTTCCATTGAGGATCACCTGTTTTGTTAAAAATACATCGGTGGTAAAAATGGTGGTTTTGAAGGACACGTGACACGCAGGACAGGATCTTCGCATTGAGAATCGGACGAAGTGTAAAAAAAAAGCGAAAGGAAGTCCACACCAAACCAAGCTTGAATCATAATGTGAACCATTTTTTTAAAAATCGGCTTAGTCGATCCGCAAGCAACGATTTACTTATGTATTTTGATAATATGGTCACTATGGTCACCAGAGGGCTTCAACCTGAGATGGTACTGGACCATTCGTCACGCAGACGGTGTGGTAGCCACGATACTGCAACGACATCGAGGAAAAATGTTCCAAGTCACTTCAACAAGTAATAGCACAACACCAACTGTTTATGGGCAGCAAAATACTGTAAAAGCTCGGCCAAATGGTAAGATTGCATTCTTTAATCACATCTCTAAAACTTGTTTTCTTACAAACGGACTACTTTCCAAAACAAAATCTATGTGGATAAATATTGTGACATAGTATAACGGTCAAACGTTCCAAAAACTTAACCTGTTAAATTTAGCTGCACTGGTTCATGAAACTTTGTTACTAAGATATCCGCAATGCAAAGATTCTAGCCAAATCATTTAAAAAAAGAAAGTAGGAACCTCTATTTGGTTTTAATGTAACACCGCGCCACATAGATAGAGAATGGGTTTTCTTTGTTCCCCGACGAATTATTAATGGTAAATAAAATAAAAACTAAAATTCGTATTACTGACAACAATTGGCTCACCAAATTACAATTCGGAGATGCCAAAACAAAATGACAAAATTCTAAACAAAAAGCAAGCAGTGATAAGATCAACAGAGAAAATGGGCAAATAGGAAACGGAACAGTTAATTCTTTATGCGAGTACATCACAGGAAGCGGATAAAAAATTAATTCATAAAAATTTGGATCACTCAAGGAAGCCACCAGGTACGTAAGCAAACTCTGAAGAACGGTCACACAGAAAACAGCAAAACTGTCGTTATCACGATCATACGGCCGATATCGCAAAAAAAAACTGTCGCTATCGCGAGACAAAAAAATTACTTGATTCCAGTAATACCGAAAAAAAACTGTTGTCATCGTGATAAAACTGAAGTTGTCGTGACAATATTAGCGTTATTCCGATAATACTGTCGTTATGCCAAAAACCGCGCGAGAATGTGTCGTCGCGAGAATGCTGTCGTCATCGCGACAAAATTCGTGAAAAATCGTGAAAAAATTGTTGTAGTCGAGGAAAAAGAAATTTATTAGCGACATAATCCAAACACAATTGACTTTATAGAGGCAAAGTTGTCGAAATTACCATAAAAACATAGTGAATTGGATAAAATTGGCGTAGCCGTAACAAAACAGTATTAATCGTGAAGAAATGTTCAATCGCGACAAAGCTTTCGTAATTAGTACAAAATCGTAGAAGGATTCCGAAAACAGACGTTACCACGACAAAAATGGTTGCTAACTTGACAGAGTTCTTTACTTACTTAGGTGGGCATTACAGTTCAGGGTGAACATGAGCCTCAACCAACATCTTACGCCAACAATTTCGATTTCGGGCGAGCTCTCTCCAGTTTTGTTCTCTTAGTCGGTTGAGGTCTCCTTCTCCCACTGGATGGCGCCTACGGTATTCCCGTTCCACGATTTTCCTGCAATGTGCTTTCGAAAGCCCGTCGAGCAGAAGCGCTTGGGTTCATTCGCTCTACATGGCCCAACCATCGTAGCCTCTCGATGCGTACTCTTTTGGCTATGCCCATGTCGCTCATGCAGCTCGTTGTTGTATCTTCTTCTCCACACATTGTCTTTGGGACTATTTTTATTTCGAAACGACCAAGAGTGTCCTCATCCGATTTCGATAAAGTCCATGCTTCCGCTAAGTAAAGCAGGACTGGCATGATTAAGGTCTTATAAAAGGTTACCTTGGTTTTTCTAGAGAGGGTTTTGTTTTTCAATTGCCTTCTTAGCCCAAAAAACCAACGATTGGCAGGAGTTATTCTCCGTTTGATCTCCGCCCTGCTGTTGTTTTCCGTGCCTAAAGCGGATCCTAGGTAGACAAAGTCCTGTACCCGAATTTATGTCTGTCTATTGTGACGTTTTCTCCAATTTGTCGATATACTTGTTTGATGACAGCCTTAACTTCGTTTTGTCCTCATTAACCATCAAACCCATTTTTGCCGCTTCTGTTTCGATACTCGCAAAAGCACCTATAACATCACGCTTATTTCTGATAGACTCGCTGCATAGGCGAGTAATTGTAGAGACTTTTGAAAGATTGTTCCTCTGGTGTTGACGTTTGAGTTTCTTACAATCTGTTCAAGTATGATGTTGAAGAAATCGCATGACAGTTTATCGCCTCGCCTAAAACCTTTTTCGACATCAAGGGTCTCGGTGAGTTCTTTACCGACCTTGACGGAGCAGCGTGAATTCTCCAAAATCATCCTGGGTAACGAGTTTTGCAGGGATGCCGAAACTAGACATTGCTCTGTACAGCTGGTCTCTGTAGATACTGTCATACGCGGCCTTGAAATCGATAAAAAGATGGTGAATATCGATATTACGTTCTTGGGTTTTTTCAAGATCTGCCGTAATGTGAAAATTTGGTCTATTGTGGACTTTTCTGGTCTAAAACCGCATTGATAAGGACCTATAAAGTTGTTGACGTGGGGTATTAGAATTTTACATATTACAGCAGACAAGATCTTATAAGCGACGTTGAGAAGGCTTATTCATCTATAATTAACGCGATTGTGATGATCTTCATTTCTCAGGATCGGGCATACGATACTGGGGTTCCATTTAACGGGCATTACTTCTTCCGACCATATCATGCAGATCAGGTGGTTCATGCTTCTTTCCAACTACTGCTGACAGAGTTCTTTGCAATTCTAGTATTTAAGGCTATCTTAAAACCAACGTGGCAACAACAACAAAATCAGTTAAAAAAAAAAAAAAATGAAATAGGACCATCACGGAATATTCCAAGCTGCTTCTAAATAAATGAAATACATTCATTCAAATGGAAGCACAACTCACCAATGACTAACCAATTTTGTTGATTCTATATTTTAAAATATGTAAATTTATATTCTTCACAGCTCACAGTTATTTACAAAAAGCTTTTCTATTCATAATTTAAAATAGCATGCGTCAGTCTGAAATGCTGAAGCTCGAGGTTCAAATTCACGAAACATCCACAATTTTTTTCCCATGAGCAAAACCTTTCGCGAGGATTTGGCAACTCCCATAAATATCTAACCTAAGTGAGGTTGAGAGAAAGAAGCTAGGATAATTTTTCGGCGCCACCCCCTATCCGAAAACATGATTTCGTGCATTTAATTCAGTCACATAAAAAAAATTCCAGTGTGCCATTCCAAATTGTTTGAAAAATTTACGACCTGCAAAGATTTTAAAATATTTTCTTCGACAAACATTAATTTTGCTAAATTACAGTATCACTGCATTGTCCTATGGCTTATATTATAAAACAATTTAAATACTATAAAATACAGAGCAGAAAATAAGCCTAAAATCACACGGCTTAATTAAATCAGAAAAAGAATTGATAAATTACATTAACATAACATGGTCAGCAATGTAGCCTCGTTCAATTTGCAACAAGGGTCAAGTTCGACTACGAAGCCTGCACATACATCCAAACCATCCAATTCACAAGCATTCATGCAACAAAACAATCAAATTAAATCGTTATACAGGGTGATCCCCTCAATGTCTCCGTTTAATATCAATTTTAATTAGATTTCCCAAATAATTTGGAATTTGGTTTAAATTATGCATCGAAAAACGTGTAAATCAAATGACTCTCTGCACAGTGCACAGCCAAAATACAGAGTTAGAGGTACATATTCATGGAATTCAAAGCTTTCCCGCGCATATACACATGCCAAAGCCGTGCGTCGCTTCGGTCGACTATACATTCATCTATCTAGAGCAAGAGGCAAACATGACCATTGGTTTTATTTTCAAATTGCATTGAGATTATTATTAGCTGGCATTAGTAAGCGTCTGCAATGTCTATGCAACAAAACACCTGCATTAAGCGTTTAAAAGGAAAAAAAGGATGATGATGGTGTTTCCCATTGACGTTGGGGCATACAATAGAATTTATTGTGCGTGCCAGGAGAAATTTTCACAAAATCTGAAAATAATTCATATAGGCGTGTATACGGCTAATGTAAAGTGCACACGAGAGTGCGGAATTGAATTTAATTGCATTGCCGACCGATAGAATATCGTTGGGATAGAATGATGAGGTGGATGGTGGAATGTGTGTTTGTGGTGTTAGATGATTTAGTTTTTAGTTAAACCACAACAACTAGCAATTATTTTTAATGTTTTCGTAAACAGCAGCCGGTAAATGTTTCACTCGAAAGTAATTGTTTTACATTTGAAAATAAACGCTGACGGCATCATGCCATTTTGGAGTTTCAAATGCTTTGTCAAAATGAGAATTTGAAGAAAAATTAACAAAAAAACTCGGTTTTGCACCTGAGAGCCTCTCATGGATCTGGAAATGTGCCAAAATGATCCTAAGTAAAGGAGATGCATTTAAAAAATGAAATACGAATTCTTAAGAGGTTGGTGAAAGGTCATCCATCATTTTCATTCCATATTCAACTTTTTCAAAACAAATCAGATTGGAGCGGCAAACAGTACACGTCCACTCGATTTCTCAAGACCTCGACACAAGCATAACGGTTGCAGA
Source organism: Melanostoma mellinum (assembly GCA_914767635.1). Classification (NCBI taxonomy): domain Eukaryota; kingdom Metazoa; phylum Arthropoda; class Insecta; order Diptera; family Syrphidae; genus Melanostoma; species Melanostoma mellinum. Next base: position 10,093,970 of record OU612059.1, read on the forward strand.
ACTGAAAGTAATGTTCAGCACAGACTTCCTCTCGTGTCTTTAAGAAATGAGACTCTTTCGAAGTAGAGTAATTTTCTGTGTTGATCATCGCGTCGTAAAATAAATACGGTGGTGCAACGGAGCGGGGAGTCTGGGGCATTTCTCACAACCATTGCCTTTGTGAGGAAATGGAGAGACCTACTATTTTCTGACAGTTCCAAACGGCTTATCGAGAAAACGCTTTTCATGGTAATGAATTTACTATTGGAGGACTTACCAATTCCTCGCGAAAGGTGATACCCGAGGAAAAACATAATATGCAGACATGCTAACCATCCCATCCACGGGTACCACTAAGTTAGTACAGGGTGCGCCAGAGAAACTTACTTATTTGAAAGGTCAATAAAAAAAAGTACTTCAGTTACAGCCATATTATTCACTTACTTCGAAACTAGTTTTTCGAAGAACTAGTTTTCTAGTTTCAAGTTTTGAACAAATCGGTATTATTTAAAAAAAAAGTGTCACATAAAACTCGAAATCGTAAAACTAGTTTTTGATAAAACTAGAAATTCATGAAACTGGAAATATCTAGTTTTGAGGACTTCAAAACTAGTTTTGAAACGTTTTTGTATTATTAATCAAAACTTTTGTACTTCACATCATTTTCTGTATTCATTTTGAAGCTTCGTTTCGGCATCGGCTAATTTGGCAAGTATGTACGTCTTCGTAGGGGATTCAGGTTATTCACATACACCGTATTTGGATACCCCATACACAGTAAATCACCCCGGATTGGCTATTGACCTTATCAAAAGTCGATAAAGGCCGGTTTCCGGTACAGCGACATAGGTGAGATATGGCACTGCCATCTGCTCAGAAACTAATAATTGCAGCACGCATTTTGCAGGACCAAGCTAATGCAGGCAGCGATAATCAACTGTACTTGCTGATTAAAAAGAGCTTCTTTGTTGTGTTTCTGCAACTCCAGCGATTGGAAGTGATTTGGCGGGTTTCTGCTACGGAAAAACTGCATGTGACCAGGAATCGGAGCCGCTGGTAAGGCAACGTTAATTGGACTTATTGCTTCGATTTCTGTGCAAGGCAACTCGGCTTGTGACAGAGATTTTTGAGCAAGGTTCACCGACTCTGTGTTGCGGACTTCGAAGTCAGCATTCAAAAGATTTTCTCATTGCTCAGCGATGCAATATTGGAAAGAGTTAGCTACTGCTGCCGTTGGATATTTATCTGCCACAGTCAAAGCAATTGGCAGGTTGTCTGTGCCAGTCAACAAATTTGGTATATCTGACCCAAAACCATCTAAACCGAAAGATGAAAAGTATCCGCCAGATCTTACATTGGGCTTGTCACCTGAAACAGCATTTTATCAACATAAACCCTCCGTTGTTATCATATTATGGCGTTCTCATGTACTATCCGCAAAAGCACCAAAATGAATTTGAAGCGTCTAAGAAGGGCGGATATGATTCGTGGTAGGTGCATCTAATATAGGACTAAAAGAGGTGCTATTTCTATACCTACTGAATTACGTTAATGTGTTGCGTAATTACCGAATTGAACACTGATTGGACAGTAATCCATTGAATGATCTTTTTTGTTTCAGTCACTTTGCTTGTCTACTTGTCACTTTGAACCAAATACCACTTCTACCTTTTGATAAACAAAGCGATGCCAGGGTCTCCATTTCTGCTTCGGTCAATTTCTTACTTTTAATGTTCTTGAACCGTCGCGTCGCGTCGCGTCGACCACCCATATTGTCTTATTCTTGAGAAATAGAATGGTAAGTTCAACGTTTACCTTTATTTTATTTTCATATATTTATACAAACAATCAAACGTTTGCAAATTACAGAATTTTCTATTTTGTTTTCAAAATCAAAGCAGCTCTTGCTATGAAACTAGTTTCAATATTCAGAACGAGAAACCATTCTCATAACTTGAACTAGTTTTTCTCCAAAAATCAATAATACCGATTTTATTTTAGAGCTAGTTTTGATTATTTTTTGCAAAACTTGAAACGAAACTAGTTTTACCTGAAACTAGTTTCATTTCTAGTTTTACGAATTCTCAATAATATGGCTGTTATTGTTTTAAATTGTTTTTTATTTGAGAATACAATATCCCAATTTTTTTTTTTATGCAGTCTTAAAAATGACATCGGATAAATGGCGACCCCCATTGCGCATACACTGATGAAGTCGATTTTTGAAATTCGTATCCACTCTTCGCAGCATATCAATCGGTATGTTGGCAATGGCGTCGCGAATGTTGTTCTTGAGGTGTGCTATGATCCGTGGTCGATCGACATAAATCAGTGATTTCAAATAACCCCATAAAAAGAAATTGCATGGAGTCAAAACTGGAGAGCATGCCGGAGATCGCCTCTGAGATGAGGCGGTTGGGGAAATGTTGTCGCAACAAATTCATTGAGTTTTTTTTTTTTTTTTTTAATTCATTTTTTATTTGATTACCTTATATCTACTTACGCGCTAACAAAAATGTATAAAACTAGCTTATATAACAACTTAACTAACTTACTGACCCTAATCGGGTACTCTAAATCAATCAATATCTTAATGCTAATGCCTTTCGGCCTATAGATAACTTATATATTAATAATCTAGAGCTACAGTTTAAACTAAGAAAATTTAAAAAACTTAGTTTTCTTGATCAATTATTTTTTGTTTTTCTTAAAAGTACTAACTAAAACTACTTAAATCTACTTAAAACTAGAGCAGCCACAGTAGCATTTTATGATTTTTTATTTTTTTTTGTTTTTGTATTTTATGATTTTTTTTTTTTTTTTATTTTGTGTTTTGTGATTTTTTTGGATTTTTGTGTTTTAAAATTTTTTTTTTGTTTTTGTTTATTTTTCGATTTTTTTGAATTTTTTATTTTGACGCCAATTTTTTTTTTTTTTTTTTTAATTTTTGTGTATTTTACAATTTTTTTTTGGGTTTTGATGCTGTTTTTTTTTTGTTTTTTGTTTAAATTTTTTTTTATTATTTTTTATTTTTTTTTATTTTTTTTTTTTATTTTTTTTTTGCCACTGTGCCCACCCCCTATACCCTAAATCTTACACGCTAAACCTTTGCAAGCCAGCCATTGGCGACTCGCTATCTATTTCAATTTCAGTTTCGTGCTCAGACAACCACCAGAACATTTTCAGCGTTTTAACAACGTCACGACGATCGCGATCTGAGACCGCCCTACTGAACCGAAGAAGCTCTTCAACGTCTCCGCCTACTGCGGTGACATCTCGGTTATAAAGGAGCCGCCGTTCCACGGACTTCCGGCAGACGTGGTAGATTAGCGGAACCGCCAATCTGTCCTGTATCAGCCCTTTCATGTCAAAATAGAGGAAAGCTTCCGGTGGGACATATCCACTAAGACGCGTTTTCTCCATATATTCAATATTGGGGTAGTAAGCCCCAAAAATCAGACCATTGGTCGAGGCCATCGCTCTTGCAGTGTGACCACGAGTCAGTTTTATCATGAAGTTGTCGATCCTGTTTATTTGAGCCCCGTTGTAAAGGACCTCATTAGGATAATATTTTTTGTACTCCGACTCTGGTGTTCTGTGTAATCCAAGACAGGTACGCAGACACTGTCTCTCAAACACCCGAATCTTTTCCATTTGAGACGCTGTAACATTGAACCACACAGGGCACCCATAGACAATCATTGGCCTTATGAGGGCCATGTAGCAAATCACCTTCACTCTGCTATCAAGTTGTCTGCTGTGAAACAGTCGCCTTGTCAGAGCAAAAGCTCCTCTAGCCCTGGCCAGAGCCGCATCCATATGTTTGTTAAAATATAGATACTGATCTAGCCATAGGCCGAGGTATTTGACTACTACTTTGCTTGGCAGTGGGTGGCCATGTAGATCAACGATCACCAGCTTGCGCCAGTTCTTTCTCGTATCCCATGAGGCCCGAGCCAACGGGGTTCTAAACACAATTGTTTCTGATTTCTGAAAGTTGATTTTCAACTTCCAGTCATCGCAATATTGCTGGATCTTATCGAAGTCACTCTGCAAAAGTGTTCTGATGACTTCGATCTTTGGACCTGTTCTGTACGCAATGAGGTCATCAGCGTACGCTATAGCATGGTGAAGGGAACCAATTAGATCGCCGGTGAAAATGCTAAACAAAATAGGCGAATTCCCCGCCCCCTGTTGTAGACCGTTCTGTATTTTAAAAGTTCTGGTATAAGTTATATTGCAACTTTTCACAACAAACGTTCTACCATGAAGCATGTCATTCAGAATATATAGCAATGGTTTACTCATGCCATACCTGATCAGCTTATAGAAAAGACCGTCTAACCAAACGGTATCGAATGCCTTCTCCAAGTCAACCAAACACTGCTTTTTAGCTTTGTTCCATTGAATATCTGATACTAGTTTAGACGCGGCATGTGTGGTATCATGGCCCGCCTTAAAACCGAACTGATTTTCTGGAATAATATGTTTGTCCTCAGCCCATGTGAACAGAGCTCTATTGAGAACTTTCTCGAATACCTTGCTGATACTCGGAAGAAGACTAATTGACCGGAGATTTGCTGGATTGGAACCATCCTTACCTTTTTTAAGGAGAGGATGGACCACTGCCTTCTTCCAACGCACTGGATAATATGCATTATTCAGCGCATTGTTGAACAACGTGGTGTATATGTCCACCGCTTCCGCAGGGAGGTTTCGCAGCACAACATTGGGTATGCCGTCGACTCCTGCTGACTTCTTTTTCTTTATTTTGTGAAAGATATTCAAGAGGTCCATCTTAGAAACGAACAGGGTGTTATCCCCGTTTCGCTGGGCGATGACTGCATTTGCAGGTCGGTCGTCATTGAACCTAGTGAAACCAGGATTCTCGGATCGCCAATGCGAGATCTCGTCTCTAAGATAGAAGTGTCCAACGAAGGCTCTGTTCTCAAGGTCGTAATTCGGGCGAATGCACTCATTCACCTTATATACTCGCTCGAAAACAGCACCCACAGTCTCTACCTTCTCCTGAGCATCTTCCACTATAAAGTGGTCATCATCCAAAATGGCGTCATCCGGATCTATTCCTAATGTCAGAAGTAAGTCTTTGTTCTCTGTCGTCCTTTGGAGTTTAATACCCTGAAGATCATTTTGATCTTTTCTCCTAAAGATTTTGTTTATTTCCGGAAACATACTCGGGTTGTTGGCCTGCACAGCCCGAATTTTATTGTTCCAGAAACACGAAATTGAAATTCTATAGTTTTCTTTAATAAGTTGTTGGAGATTTTTGATCTGTGACCTCAGAGTTCTAATCTCCAAATCGTGTCGGTCAGTAAACCTCCTGTGCAAGAGTTTGAGTCTCGACAGGAGTCTACTTTTTTGTTTGTAGAGTGCGTCGATTGTCGCGTTTCTGTACATGTTCGTTGAGTCATGTTGCCTGTATTTAGGAATTGTCCTGTCCATTGTAGTACGGATTGCATCCTCCATACTTTGCAGGTATCCATCGATCTCAACGTTCGACAGATTCCTGTTCATTGAGTCTCGTGCTGTGTGTGCTGTGGCTCAATCTTGCTGAAACCACACGTTCCTAACGTTCATTTCTTTGAGTCTTGGAAGAAAAAACTCCTCGATCATGTTCCTGTAACGAGCTCCATTCACGGTAACTGCGCATTCGTTTTCTTCAAAAAAATAAGGACCAATTATTCCCATTACCGACATCGCACACCAGACAGTAACTCGATCACAATCAATTAAGTGGCTTCTGGTGAATCGAATTACGGCCAGGAACGAGTCTGTGAGGAGGAATGTCAAAGCAAGCGCGGAAGGCACGTTGCATAGCAACAAGTGACCGACCGTTAGAAAAGAAGCTCTCAACTGCGAAGGCCCGCTGCTCTCTAGACCAGAGCATGATGGCAACTGACTGGAGGGAGAAACAAACTTGGGAACTTCCCCCTCCAGATGCGCCCCCTCTTGCCCCTCTACCCGCCCAACTCACCGCGCGGGAATTTTTTCAAATAAGTAAGTTTCTCTGGCGCACCCTGTATCAAACAACAAGCAAAAAAAAAAAAAAAAACGTAGAGGAATGATAAAGCTAAAGCAGTTAAAAAAAGTGAGAAGAGTTAAAGATAGAGAAATGAGGCATACATTGGGAGCTGAAAGAAATGTCTGATCGTTTGTAAACCAAGAGATACCTCCTCCAAAATGGGGCAGCCATCTTCATAAACCGAAAAGCTGTCAGTACTTAGTATGTGTGTAAACGACGACCTTCGTTGGAATGACAACGTAGTTGTGATAGATAGCGTTGAGGTTGATAGGTAATAGTTCAATTGTAGAATCGATTGATTCTCTTGAACATCGTCGAAATGTTACCTGTCTCACTCTCCTTTATCGCATATTTTACAAACAGTGCTCTAGTGAAATAGCCAGTTGTGTTCCTCCCCTGAACAAGTTTCGCAAGGAATGCTAATCAGTTCTCCCTTCAGCCCAACTTCGGGCGTACTTGTAAGCAGGTATAGAGATTCATATTTTAGCCGCCCAACCCGGATGTGCAATGCTTTACCCAACTCAATTTTTCCCACGCAATATTAATGTACAGAAATTCAAGAGTGATGTGCATCGGCATCTCCTTTCTTATCCTTTCCTTATTTCTTAACACCCGCACTGTGTTCTTAACATTATAGGGGTAGTCACAACCCCTTAAAAAAAAAAATCACAGAAGCTCAAAGAAGTAGAAATACCCAAGAGGTTCTTTTGGCCCGAATTTATCGACGATGCTCAATGAACAGATTCCTTGAAGATCTTCCAGTTTTAACCAAAAAGGAAATTGCTTGATATCACAGTCGAAGAACTTAGAGAGGCAGTTAGGAACTCTAAAGACAAAGACAAAGTCACTGGCCAGACGAGGTATGAGCGTTGGAAGAAGATGTGAGACTTCGAGTTTGGATGGAACACGATTCTCAGGTCCGAGCTCATAAAAGTGAAAGTCTAATGGAAGTTAACTTCTAGCAATCTCAATGGGGAAGGGGATAGGTTGTGATGATTACCGTTCGAACAAGATGATGCCTTAAGCTATGAAGATCGTTCATTGAGTATTGTGAACCTGATGACCAATGCAGGTTTGTCGCAGTCAAGTCAACAACAGAAGCAATGCAAAGAACGGATCCAAGAGAAAAAGCATCACGGCTCTTTAGAAGATTTGCATGTTGTGAGGGTTCAGATCTTTGCTGAATTTTGTTGGAATTCAGCAGCAGCAACCATGGTACGAGTAAAACAATGGGCATGAGGGAGTATGCGAGAGAAAAGAAGCAAAAAATAATCATCACTAATATCAAATTTGTGAATGGTGCTTTTCTTCCATCGCTTGTGGCTTTATTAGCACCAAGTGCCTGTAATTTGATTCGGAAAAATGTATAGATCAATAGCAAATGAAAGACCTCCAAAGGATTTGCAAAGAATTGTTTTGTTTACCCATGAAATCAGTAACCAGTTTCCTCCAATCTTCTCTGATTAAGACAGGAGAAATATCAACGACTAATAAAATGGTGCAACAAAGCGCAGAACCTTGGGACCTAGCGTTTTCCTCTCAACAATACCTTGTGAGAGAATGAAAGGGACCAACAATTTTTTCTCATTAGTTTGTCTAGACTCTATGAAGATGTGAAATGAACAGTCAGTCTCTAGACTGGTCCAATTTTCAATCACCCGAATCTATCAATTATCTTGGAACCGTGGTTAAAGACTTGACAACCCTTTTACTATGTGCAACCACTAAAGAGTGTTCAAATCTTATAAAAGGCCAGATTTTTGTTAGGATTCGGCTAGGAATGAGTTTATTTATATCACTTTTCAGAAACAACAGTAAAACCAAGTTTACGATGGGCCAATTTACAACGCATCAGAGACTCTGAGGCTTTTCTAACCTGTTACCTTGATTCCATTTCTTCTGAAAATGGTAGTTATTACTAAAAAACTGAGTTTAGGGTTTATATTGCGTTCATACAACTTAACACATTTCGAACGAAAATCAAAGCGGTTTCCAACGAAGGTTTTCTTAAAATAACTTTAAACTCAGTTTTTTTTAGTAATAATTACCACTTTCAGACGAAATGGACTCAAAGCAAAACTTAAAAAAACCCTCAAAAATATGGGACACTCTAATAAACATCCTAACTTTTAATGCTCCATTGCAACACAAGCAAAAACTTTTGTTTACTTTACAGATTCTAAAGACAACCTCATCTTTTCTCGGTTACGAAAGTGGTTAGAAGTTACAGTTTTTTGTACATTTACTTCATTCACCTGACAGTAGTAAAAATCCCTATAGGAGAAAATTTTTCGCCATTACCATGATCTCAAACAACGACCACAACTAAATTACGCTCAAATAAAAGTTATAAATGCAATGACTGACTGCACGAATCTCAGTGGTCTACGAGAGCTTTCGTGTAAATGTCCCAGCGGATGAATTCGAAGGACAGAATCAACGGTGGACTTCAGCAGCCATAAAAGCAGAAACCCCTGAAGGAGCTACTCCAACATATTTGGTTTAAAGGTCTTTCAGGGTCTTTCAATACTAGGACAGGGTATTGAAGTAGAGATGGTGGCGGACGAGCTCCTGGTGAGCCAACGGCAGCACTCACACCCCTGCAGCAGGGTACTGACTCTGGATACTCCAGCCCTTTGTGTCCGAAGGGATCCAAAAGGACCTGGCCCTCCAGGTTGGGGGTTGTGCGTAGGGTTAACTACCCAACCACGTAAAAAAGATATAGTTCCGAAACAATCAACAGCCTCGGATAACGATAATGATTTCAAAGTTGACGACCCATGCAAACGAAAAAAGGACAACGACCTCCGGATCTGCACCTGGAACGTAAGATCTCTTAACGGAGAAGGTGCAGCTGGAGAATTAGCGGACGCCCTGGACTGCTGCAAAGCAGACATAACCGCCATCCAAGAAGTGCGATGGAATGGACCGGGCATAAAGAAGATGAAAAACTGTGACATATACTATGGCGACTGCTACAGACAACAGAAAAAGCGTCTATTTGGGTGCGGATTTGTCGTTAGAGGTAGACTCAAGGATAAGGTGATTAGCCAAAATCCAGTCAATGAGCGTATAATGACCATCCGCATCAGGGCTAAATTCGCCAACATTAGCCTTATATGCGCCCACGCCCCCACAGAAGAGAAAGACGACGATTCCAAAGACTGTTTCTACGAGCTCCTCGAAGAAACATATGAGCAATGCCCTAGATACGACGTGAAAATCGTTCTTGGCGATTTCAACGCAAAACTAGGGAAGGAGGACATCTTTGGAAACACAATCGGTAAGCATAGCCTCCATGACAAAACCTCCGAAAACGGATTGAGGCTTATCGATTTTGCTGCGGGGCTAAATCTTGTTGTAAGTAGTACACGCTTCCCGCATCTCAAAATTCATAAAGGCACATGGCGGTCCCCAGATCAATTAACCGTCAACCAAATTGACCATGTTGCGATCGACGCAAGGCACTCTTCCAGTGTGCTAGATGTCCGAACTTTCCGAGGGGCCAACTTTGACTCGGACCACTACCTTGTTGTAGCCAAGGTACGAATGAGGATATCTTGTTCACGACCAGCACGAACTAACGCTGTGAAGAGATATGACGTCGGAAAGCTACAATCGCAAGAGATTGCCAATGCCTTTTCCAATCGAGTGTCCCTTCAATTATCCTTGAATCCCGTGCCGCCAGCATTAAACATTGAAGACCAGTGGCAGCAATGCCAAGAAGCCATCAGAACCGCTGCCTCTGAGGTTCTGGGTTTCACTCGGCCACCAAAACGAAACCCATGGTTCGATGAAGAATGTAGGCAGGCAAATGCAGCCAAGCAAAGAGCACGACAAATGCTTTTGCAAACACGAACGAGGGCTGCTCACGATCGGTATAACGAGATTTACAAGGAGAGAAGAAGGGAAGAACACCGACTTCTCAAAAAGAAAAAGAAGCAGCATGAGAAGCGCTCGTTTGAGGAAATAGAGAGGTGCCATGACAGGAACGAGACTCGGAAGTTTTACCAAAAGGTAAAAAGATCCTGCCAGGGTGGCAAACCCCGAACTCAAGCCTGTAAAGACCAGCAGGGAAACATAGTTGTAGAGTCACAGTCGCTACTGAGGATCTGGAAAGATCATTTCTGCAGACTGCTTAACGGCGATGAGGACACAAATTCCGCTGTCAGGCAGATTGCCCCTTTCAGCCTGGACGATGATCAAGAATGCCGTCCTCCCGACCTAGAAGAAGTTAAGCTTGCTATATGCAAACTTAAATCAAATAAGACTGCAGGTGCAGATGGCCTTGATGCCGAACTTTTCAAGGCAGCTGGAGATCAGTTGGAAAGGAGCTTGCACCAGCTGATCTGCATGATATGGTCGAAAGAAAGCATGCCCGATGAATGGAACCTCAGTATCGTATGCCCGATCCTAAAGAAAGGAGACCCTCACAACTGCGCCAATTATAGGGGGATAAGCCTCCTTAACGTCGCTTATAAGATCTTGTCTGCTGTAATATGTGAACGTCTGAAACCCCACGTCAACAACTTGATAGGTCCTTATCAATGTGGTTTTAGACCGGAGAAGTCCACAATAGACCAAATTTTCACATTACGGCAGATCTTGGAAAAAACCCGAGAACATAATATCGATATTCACCACCTCTTTATCGATTTCAAGGCCGCTTATGACAGTATCTACAGAGACGAGCTGTACAGAGCCATGTCTACTTTCGGCATCCCTGCAAAGCTCGTAGGACTATGCAGGATGACTTTGGAGAATTCACGCTGCTCCGTCAAGGTCGGTAAAGAACTCACCGAGACCTTCAATGTCGAAAAAGGTTTTAGGCAAGGTGATAAACTGTCATGCGATTTCTTCAACATCATACTTGAACAGATTGTAAGAAACTCAAACGTCAACACCAGAGGAACAATCTTTCAAAAATCTGTGCAATTGCTCGCATATGCAGACGATATTGACGTAATGGGAAGAAAAAAGCGTGATGTCATAGGTGCTTTTGCGAGTATTGAAACAGAAGCGGCAAAAATGGGTTTGATGGTTAATGAGGGCAAAACAAAGTATATGCTGTCATCAAACAAGGACACAGAACATCGACGAATTGGACAAAACGTCACAATAGACAGACATAACTTCGAGGTAGTACAGGACTTCGTCTACCTAGGATCCGCTGTAGACACGGACAACAACATCAGTGCGGAGATCAAACGGAGAATAACTCTTGCCAACCGTTGCTTCTTTGGGTTAAGAAGGCAATTGAGAAACAAAACCCTCTCCAGAAAAACCAAGGTTACCTTATATAAGACCTTAATCATCCCAGTCCTGCTTTACGGCGCGGAAGCATGGACCTTATCGAAAGCGGATGAGGAAACCCTTGGTCGTTTCGAAAGAAAAATTCTCCGAATGATCTTTGGTCCCGTATGCGAAGGCAATGTGTGGAGAAGAAGATACAACAACGAGCTGTATGAGCTGTACCGCGACATGGGCATAGCCAGAAGAGTACGCATCGCGAGGCTACGATGGTTGGGCCATGTTGAGCGGATGGACCCAAACGCTCCGGCTCGTCGGGTGTTCGAAAGCACATTGCAGGGAAATCGCGGAAGGGGAAGACCTCGTCTTAGGTGGCGCAATCAAGTGGAGGATGACCTCAACCGACTTGGAGTGCGAAACTGGAGAGAGCTCGCCCGAAATAGAAGTCGTTATCGAAGGATGTTGGTTGAGGCCCAGGTTCACCCCGAACTGTAATGCCCACCTAAGTAAGTAAGTAAGAAAAGTTATAAAACCATTGAGGACATTTTACGGATGCTAAGTCCACTAACTGGGGTAACTACGGAACAGACAACGATAACAAAAAGAAAACTACCACCCGCACGGAGACGACACCAAATAAAGAAGAAATCACAAAAATTTAATGAGATTTTTATGCATTGGCATAAAATATAATACAAATGCGAATGCCACATTATGCGCTCTAAATAGACCTCAATACCTCCCATTGATGGTGTCTCAGGCGCCAGCTTTCCAGCGACTCGTCATCCATTTTAAAGTAGAAAGCACCCTCAACTACTCACACAAACACATATACCCCTTGTCCCCGCGGCAGCTTTGTCCTGGGTCAAAGTCAGTTCATTTAAAATACCATAAGACTTGCCTTGATTCTATTGATTTATATAGCGCGCATAACCCGACCCAAGTCGAACCCAACCCCACTAGAAAGATGGTGTATACATTTATTCCGTTTTGCCTTTAGTCCTATACTCTCATGGGTTTCTTCTTCTTCTTTGGGCTTTGTTTCATCTACTAAAGTCACCCCATCCCCTTATTGATAGCGGGCGGGAGGAAAGAATATTGATGCTGATTTTATGTATGTTCTATTCTTGAAACCATGTTGAGGGTTTCCTTTTGGCAGCTGCTGCTGATGCCGACAACGCTGCATTTCTATTTAGAAGCCGCACTTAATATTTTACCTGCTTCAAGTCTACTCTGGAATGGATTGTGTAAATAGAAGTCGTGTTAAGTGCGGTTTTTCTATGCTATGGTACTACTGCACAATCTAAGATAAAAGAGGCTGATGATGATGACGATGACGACGACGATCATACGGCGATGCAAAGAAAAGAACGTACACACTCGCCCTTGTTTGAAGAGTTAAGAGATCGAGTTTGAGGGATGTACGGGGTACGGCTGCCTTCCGTTGGAATTTTTATTATAAAATTCTTGGGGTGACGAAGGTAACGCAGTTCTATCTACTTACTTAAAATACAACCAAAGAATTGGGTCGAACGAAATAGAAGAAAGCAAAAATTTAGCGCTCACATATTGTTCTAAGTGTTTTTGAAGAGTTTTTGCCTGGCGTGTGTTTTGTAGAAAAAGACAAAAGGATGGGCAGATTAAACGAAGTATGCCAAGTGAGGATATCAACACAAGCAGTCTACTTAATTTTTAATTTTCGTCTTTTTAATATCAAGTGTAAAGTTAACGAATAATGAAGGATTTTCGAAACAAAAGAAGCAGACGGGCTTTGAAGGTTTTTTTTGTTTTAAATTTACAAACTAAAAAGAAGTAAGCATCTTATGTAGCGCGGATTACTGTCAGGTATTGCATGAGTTTCGTGGAGAGTATACTGTGCTCGAATTTCAAATGAGATTTAAGCTATAGGAGAAAGAAAATGATTTCATTTTAATGCGTAGAACTATTGAAATATTTTGGTACCTATATTCAGTGATGGCCGAAACTAAAGCAGAAATATTTTTAATATTGAAAACATACAAAAAAATGCAAAAACACTCGTGACTTTGAAAAGTTTTCTTAATCGGAGCATATTATCCTTTATTTTATTAATTTAATACTAAGCCTTCACATGTATATAAAAAAATATTGTTCAAAATTGATTAAAAAGTAGCTGGTCGAAACTATAGCACACATATCTTACTCTTACTAATATTATAAAGAGAAAAGGTTTGAAAGATTTGAAAAATTCGTTCACCGTTGGAAAGCCCTGAGTGACATAGGCTATATTTAATTAAAAAAAATAGGGTAAAAAAAATCCGACAGCTAATATAATAAATATTACTTAGGGCCGGTCTGTTCAAGTTTGGCTAACTTTAACCCGTGGTTATTTCCAGTGGTTACCATAGAATGCGTCTTTTCAACCTTGGTTTGGTTAACAAATGAATGGTTTGGTTAACTAACCAGAGAAATTGTTAACCAGTCGATTTTGGTCGGTTAACGCTATTTAACCATCGATTTACTGGAATTTCGTCTTTTCACGTTTGGTTAATCTGTCTTCACGCATTATTTTTGACTCCATCATTTGGCTATACAACAATTCAGTGTGATGGAGTGCGTTTGTTTTTAATTTTTCATTATATTTATCTCCAATATTATTCTTGTTATAGTTCTTTTTTTTTAAATACTGTTTCATTTACAAATTTATCTTCAAATTGCAAAATTATGAATAACATAGGAAAAAAAAACATGAATAATTATAAAATAACTCACTATGAACTGCCACTATGAACACCAAAAAAGATAACCATTGATTGAGGTTAGTGATTAATTTGACAGATAGACTGCGGGGTACCCCACAGGCGGATCACTAGTGTGAAGCAGAAAAGTGGGAGAGTTGTGGTCGCTTCAAGATCACTACTCGTAACGCCGAAAATGAAAAAGAAGAAGAAGAATAGACTGGAAAAATATTGGAATTTCTCGTTAACCTACGGTTTGTTAACCAAGGCCGAAAAAATAGTGAAAAGACGCAATTCCTTAACCATAGATCCATAAATCTGGTAACCAAACCACAGATTTAACCACACTTGAACAGACCGGCCCTTAGTAAGATATAGTAGACAGTTGTAAGTAACTCAAAGAAATGACAGGTAATTATTTAGTTCAAAGGCGTTTTTTTCTATTATCATTTTAAAATGCTCAAAAGATTAAGTTCTCAACTTTCTAGAAACAATTCCCAGGCCAGGGCCAAAAAAATATGTCGAAATAAAGAATTTTCATCTGAAACTGAAAATCGTTTTTCAAGTCAGAGAGAATATGTAGCGCAATCGCGTGCCAGAGAGTCGAGTACCGAGTGTTCGCAACGGCTCGCTGAACAAAACATGAGAACCTCTCAAAGACGTGAGCTAGAGTCCAGTATTCAGCAGTCGCAACGGCTAGCTGAACAAAATGTGAGAACTTCTCGAGTTCGCGCCCAAGAGTCAAGTACTGAGCATTTGCAGCGGTTTGAAAAACATAATTCCAGAAATATACAATCCCGCACTAGGGAATCATAAGCTCTGAGCATTCCCAACGCCTATAAGACCAGAGAGAACGACAACAGACTTCAAGAGCTAGATTTCGCAATCGAGTTGTAGCTCACATTAACAGATCGGCTCTTAGATACGATTTACAGATCAATTATGCTCAACAATCTTCCGTCCAAATCGGCAACATGAATAAGATTTGAACTAAGTGTTCTGCCAAAAAATGGGTCGATGAAACCAATGGCATATGCTGTGCCTCTGGAAAAGTAAGTGTCCCCAATCTTCAAGAACCACCACAGGCAATAAAAAATCTTTTGACAAATAATCATTCGCTCTCTAGAGATTTCCCAACCAACATCCGTAAGTACAATAGCCTTTTTCAAATGACTTCGTTTGGCGCCATAGAAATTTTTCAATTCGTTGAACCCTTCTGGATTCCACCACATGAGAAATGAATTGTCGTTAAAAGTCAGAATTCGAATAATGCTTTTAAGAAATTTAAGCCCTCCGAACATGTGTAATGGGACGAAACTGCTATTAAAGAGTTAAAGGACAATTTAATTGGAGCAACTATTATCACTGGTTCAGCAGCTGGTCAACTGGCTCATATACAGAGGATACCGATGATCCCGACTGATCTGCCGATTCCATTTAAATGGCTTCAGTTTCCGGTAAAAACATCTTTCGAATTAACAACTAACAAGTCCCAAGGCCAATCCTTCGAATGGGTAGGGATCGACCTGCGAAAGAAATGTTTTACTCATGGTCAACAATCGCGGGTCGGAGCATATAAAAATCAATTTATTTTGTTGCCACAAAATAAAACAACATCAAATATTGTTTACTAAAGCTCTAACACAATAAAAGGCTTTTCTTTTGGGGTTATGACCTCTTTGCAATAAAATTTTTAAATACACTTAGAATTAAATTTCCTTTTTTTTAAATTCGACGCGAAAAATTGTGAATATGTGTGTAAATGTCATGTTTAGTGCCCGTGAACAGCCGGGACGGGCCGCTCGTATATATACAGCGTACCATTATTTCTGATCACTGCGTAACAACGACAAGGCATAGAGGCAATTATATTGTTAATCATTTGTATTCGAATGTTTTTCATTTTGTCCAATCAATCCTCGGTTCTACAGTTTTCCATAGATTCTCAATATTTTAAGATAAGGGCAATAAGCTGGCCACTTCTTCCCCAAGCTTGCGGTATCCTAAGGATCGTTGTTTTATTCGAAAATAAATCACAACGGCATACTCTCCTCCGCACAAGGAAGTGGAATTGTCAATAATACCAATTTTTTAATGAAGTGGTCAATATAGAAAAATTACAATAACAAAGAATTTTGTTATTGTTTTTTATATTTTTGGAGTTGACAACTGAAATTAGACAAAGGATCAAGAGATCCAGTGACCTTACTCCATTAAAAATTGTGCGTTTCGCCCAGGTACGACGGTGGGCTCATCAGTTAGATGCACAACACAAAATTCACAGTATGCGATTGCTGCGAATTTTATAAGTGTTTTGGTGTAAACCAAAACAAAATTTGCGTCTTAGAAGGGTACGACAGCATCTAACTAATGAGCCCACTGTCGTACGAAACGCACAATTTTTAATGGAGTAAGGTCACTGGATCTCTTGATCCTTTGTATAATTTCAGAAGTGGAATGCCTAAACTTTAAAAACATCCCCAGACCATAAAATTCGCCCATCCGTGCTTTGCATTAGCAATGCCAAGCCGAGGATTAAGACATTGACACGCCCCGTCCTAAATCCGTCCGATCCATTTAAATTAAATTAAGACTCATAAGAGAATAGAACCGTCTTCTATTTTTTGAGTAGTACAGTTAAGGAGACTTTGGTCAAATTCCAGTTTTTTTTAGATAGATAAATATATTTTATTTTCGTTCAAAGTTTATAAAAAGGCGATGACCTCACGTTTTACATTCAGAGATTTGGTTATTGCTACCTTTCTACTGTAACATTATCTTTTAACATTTGAATGAAGAAAAGGAATTTATAAGCTTTTGAAGGAAAATACGAAAAAAAACTTTATTTGAAAAAGCACGTCCGTTTTTAACCAAAATAAACCGCTGTATTTTACATCACGACGAACTTTTCAGCCGTTTTCAATCGCTCTTCGCCACTGAATCATCCTGCAAGAGATCTCTCTAAATCAGGGTTTCCCAAACTATTTTGATCCACAGACCCCTTTTCCAAAATGAACTGACACCGTAGACCCCCAAAGCCAAATTACTTTAAAAGATCCTGTCACAAGTTTTTTACTTACTTATAGGTACCTAATACCTAAGCAAGTTTTGCAGTAGTGCAGAAAGAAAATTTTTTGAGAAAGCAATAAAACATTCAATGAACATGAAGTGTAATTCATAATTTATCAATGCAAGTTTTCATAAATCGTGTTTTTAATTGAGAACAAATAATAAATTCTTGATGAATTTGAAGACTTTCTTCCAATCTAGCTAGATCTTGTTTAATATTGGTAAGTTGCAGCCTTAAGTCTCCGCGTTCGTTAACTTTCAAACGGTTTCTTTTTTCGTCAAAATATTTGCAACTACACTGAAGCCTTTTTCAACTTAATATGATGATCGAAAAGCGATGAGATATTTTTCAGCAATGTTCCACAATGAGTTTCAATGCTGCGCTGCAACCAGAACTTCTGATAGCCTTCGTTGAACTTTAGCTTAAGCTCTTCGTCAGTTTTGATGGTGATCAACTCTTCTTGCATTATCACATTGGCTTCTTCCATGGCTGTTATTCTGTACGGATTTATTATCCACTCAGGAATTTTTAAGTTCAAAAGATCCTTAAACCTTTTGGTAAAATCTTTATGAAACGCGTCCAAGTGAGTGACATATGATAAAATAACATCGTCTTGAAGGATTTCTGTTGACTTCGACAAATGCGGAAACTGTAAGTATTTTTTCTGCTTAAATTTTGTTTATAAAGAACAAGTTTTCCCACAAACGCAGCTATAATTGATTTCAAGTTGAGATCGTCACCCTGCTGCAAGTTGACTTTATTGATCATGTCGAAGAAATCAGTCATGTAATAAATATCCGTCATAGAATTTTTCAGATTTTCTTCCAAATTCGGATCTTTTTCATTTAGAAACTCCAACACAGACCCAAAAATAGCTGAAAGTCTTGCTAAGCAAGCACATCTTGAAAGCCAGCAAACTTCAGTTCGCAAAAGTAACTTAGTTAAGACTTCGTCGTTGTCCTCACAAAGCTTAGCAAATAACCGAGAGTTCAATGAATTGCTTTGAATCTTGTTCACAGCATTTATGACGTATTGCAAAGACTGGTGCAATCTAGGACTCAGATTGTTTTGCTACTAAATGTTGTCTGTGAATCACGCAATGAATCACCAGTACATCAGGCAATTGCCGCTTTAAGTGAGCTATAAAACCACGATGACGACCAACCATAGATGGTGCTCCATCGATCGCAACAGAAATAATGTTTCTCCATGGAATAGCTTGGTCGGTGAAAAAACGTTCCACTGTCTGAAAAATGGATTCTCCTCTGGTATCAGTTTCCAGATAAATGGTAAAAAGCAGCTCTTGGCACATATTTTCATCTTTGATATATCGAACGTATCCTAACAATAGAACTCCAATGCCGGGTAATGTAGACTAGGCTAACTGGAGAGAGAATCTCTTGGTCTGCAATAAATTGCATAAAATGTTTTCCACGTCACGATCCATCTCGTCTATTCGTCTCTGAACGATGTTATTGTTCAAGGGTATTCTTTTTATAATATCTTGAGTGGGCTTATGCAAAACTTTGCTGAGGACCTCTGCGATAAGCTGCTCTCCAAATAAACGAAAAAAACTATCTTTAAAGTATAAAATAAGAAAATGTGTTAG
Organism: Melanostoma mellinum; assembly: GCA_914767635.1. Lineage (NCBI taxonomy): Eukaryota > Metazoa > Arthropoda > Insecta > Diptera > Syrphidae > Melanostoma > Melanostoma mellinum. Next base: position 10,112,638 of record OU612059.1, read on the forward strand.
GGGGTCGATGGCAAAACTTGTCGACCCCCAAATTCAGATTTCGCTTTTGTCGACCCCCGAGAAGCCGATATCGACCCCAAGGGGTCGACATCGACCACTTTGGGAATCACTGCTCTAAATCGTGTTCGTGTTGTCTACGAATTTTTTGAACTATGTATATTAATGTCGCTGAAGAGTACCTATGTACAACTCGATGATGTATTTTCTACACCAGATATGATTTTGATCGTCTTCTGGGGTGACGAAGGTCCTGCGTCTTTTCAGAACTTTATTCTTCGTTTCTTTACTTAGCCCAAAGATGATCTGGAGTTATTCTTTGTTTACTTCCAGCACCGCTGTCGGTGCTGTTTCCGCTAAACTCAGGTTACAGACACTCAGTGTAAACATAGTTATAGATGGTGAGAGTTGGTATCATAGGCCCCTCATCATGGCAGCGTCTTTTGACTTTACTTCAAATACCTATATGGAAAACTATAACAAAAGAAGATTGCTATTTGCACCTGTATTTAAGACTCAGTGATTCAGTTAACATGCGTTTTAAAAGCTCCTTCAAAAAGAAAACACAACGCTACCAAAAATTTTACTTAAACTGATTATTTTTGAAGTTAAAAGTCCAGACACACTGTTGACGATTGAAAAAATTTATCAAATGACAACCAAAATACAAAAATATTCAATGCCAATATTTATCATCCATCAATGAATTGATATTTGACAAACATAACAGAGAAGTTAAACTCAACTTTTGATTAAAACTTCACTTCTAAGAAGGATTAAACTTTAAACTGGGTTTATTTTAAACGACCAAATTCCCTGTATGTATTTTCGTAGCTTCTGCAGTGAAAAATCGAAAACCTAACGGTGCAAACAACGCTGCCAACTCACACTCATAAAATGTATAATTAAACTTCACTTAGTTTAACTGAGGTTTGCACTGTGAATGGGAACAGGTTAAGCTTATAATTTTCAGTTGAACTTGAGTTCCTAGCGGCCATTAGAATGTGCGGCCAGAAGGCAATGTTAACAATAACAAAACGTAACTACGCAATATAGCTTGTCAAATAAATTTCCGCAAATTTCGAAAACTAATTTCTTTAAATATTTTGGAACTTAGGTTGCAGAACCTATCTCCTTATAAGCTTTGAAATTGTTAAATAATTTTAAGTATTTTGACTTCATCTATAAGCCAAATCTATCAACATTAGAATCATTTTTGCAGAACTTGCAATCAACATGGTCATCATAGTACATTAACATTTGCCTTTGATAACCTGTTTCTCACTCAATGACAAAAAATGAAAAAGAATGGCGCCAACAATCTTCACTGAGTAAAAAAAAAATTTATAAAAAATCATCCAAATTGGATCATTTTTCGTTTGATTTTACGTTAAACGTTTTATTTCTTGAATGACTTCCGCGTGACTTCACATCTGACACACCAATGGTCGTTCTTTCCTCTCTCCGCGTGGACTTAATCCATTCTAACTTCTATTGCATAAAGGAATTTAGCTAAAGTGCCTTCCTTTCAACCGTTATGCGCACTAAAGTTAATGATGATGATGATGATTTTGATGACGATGATCTGGAGTAAAATAAAATGCAAAAAAAAAAAACAAAGAGAAAATCCACTTGGATGAGATGTCATATCTGAATGACGTTGATATGGCTGTGCAATAATTAATTCGATTCAGCGGTTCATTACCACACAGCGACAAGTTTGCGTTGATTCAGATATTTCCTTTGGCGATGACTATGATGAGATGATGTTCGTTGCTGTAATGGTGATGATAATTTACCAGATATGATAAAGTAGTGCATTGTGAGGAAGATTGCTCTTGAGTGCAGGCTTCGGATTAATTTTATTATTTTCGTTTTTTATTTTTACAAAGAACGGCAGCAGCAAAATGCACTCTGTGAAACTCAACATAAATCGGTTTCACTTTCAATTAATTTAGTTCAACTTTACTGAGTATTTTTTACGTTTTTTTCCACTCTTAGCTACGGAAGTTCTTAATCTGTTTTAAAAAAGTCATACGAGCATTGAAATGAGACATGAATGAATGTGAAAACTTCATTGTTTAAACTGTAGCGAAAGTGGTTAAATGGTTTCAGTAGAGTCGGTGGATTTAAAAGGAAGTCGAAAAATTTATGGCAAACCAGCAATTAAAGATTCATGACTTGAATGACGTATGCTGGTTAAGCTTTTGTTGACTATTCTGGTGTTATATTTGGGTATAGGATAACTTGGTTACACTTAAAACCCAACTTCTTCTGCTGTATTTAAAGCAGTAATAGAAGTGTGCATAGTAATTAAGTTTGGAAGAAGTTAGCAAAATGTTTAATGAACTATTGCAAATTCACACTATATACAGTCGATTCTCGTTAATACAAGCCTGGGATAATTCGAACCTATCTATAATTCACAACATACTCATATGTTGCCCAGGAAACTCTGTATCAAAAACAGCAAATCAAGCCACTACGGCTTGACGTAGGTCATATGGAGATTTCCACGACTTTCATTCAAGACAGTAAAACTCACAGTGAGTTCGACCCAGAAAGCAATAAGTAAAATAAAAATAAGTAAAATAAAATAAAATGGAAGCATCACAGACACCTTTATAGTGAATGTTTTGCCACAAAATTTGTTAATATTAATAAAGTTATTAACAAGTAATAAATATCTGTTGCCAAGCATTCAGTACGAAGACGTTTTCAGTCATTTCTATTTGACATTCGTTGTCCGAAATTGCTTCGACGGCCTCTGCGATAGGGGTGATTACAGATTTAAAAATTGAGCGAGCCTATAAATAGCGCTTCGTATATCATGGTTTAGTATCAGCATTGTACCCTTGAGAAGCCGGGGCTTTGCAATAAAAATCAATCACTCTAAAACAGAGTTAATATGCTTTGAGAACTCCTCGCACAATAGCCCAAGATGCAAACTCCTGTCCTTGATTGCTTCTTGTTAACAAAGTTATAACTCCTAAGCAAAGCGTTAAACACCTTGGGTGCATTTCTTTAAAAGGTTCGAGTTTAACAAACATGCTAAACTCTCTCTTTGCATGAAAAAAGGTGCCTCAGTTCTTCTACGGCCTCTGCTTTACAAGCAACTAATTTGACCTAAATTAACTTATTGACTTATTATAAAAAGACGCTCTTCGATATTGCACATCTTTTAAAAGGAAGTCAAATTCAGTCCGCTCATATAGAAATGAAAGGCTCTACTCATCAAGAATAGCTTCGATAGACAATAAACAACCTGAGCACCAAAGCATTGAAGAAAATTCCATCCCATCCCAGCCCTCTTAATATAATTAGAATTACAGATAACCCAGTCCCCAATCCAGGACCGATATGTGCATGTGCCATCCATGATGGATTCAGCATTACGAACATCACTAGAAGACAGTTTCGGAGACTTTTACGTGGCCGCAGGAAGAGGAACGCAGCACAATAAGGGTTGAACTAGTCAGAAGATCCATCTAACAACGCGGACCAATAAAAGCTTCTAGGATCGAAGCAGCCAGCGAACTAGTACACTTCTCTAAAAACCAACGACCATCAGCTGAGCTGATTCCGACGAGAAAATTTCATAAATTAATTTAGAAACTGAGAATAACGTTAATTTAAGAACCTTTTGAATTAAAATTCATTAAGCACCGTCAAAATAACAAAGCAGAGATCTTACTGACTATGCTTCTAAGTGTAATTTATTTGCAAAATTTTTTGAAACGGTGTATAAGAATCATACAGTTATTGACGTCTCTCTAACTGATAGTGTGTTGGACTCTAATGTTAATTTGGGTCATCTTTTTATAGCTGCTGGGGATGTTTCTGAAGGAATCTTAATGCTCAACACGAGCTTGAATGCAGGTCCAGATAGTATTCCTTATTTTTACTTGCGATTATAGGTACTATAAGGCAAGTCTTGCAATCGTGCAGAAAAAAAATTTTGATATAACAATTAAATACGACATTACGACGATAGAGAATACGAAAAAAGTGGGTCCTGCAATTCTGTCTGTCTGTCTGTATGTCTGTATGTCTGTATGTCTGTCTGTATATGGATCTACAGCCTGAACCACTTGACCGATTTTTTTCAAAATTTGCAGTTAGGGTCTATGGAGCAGTCTACAGAGGGGTTTTTGGAATTGGGTCTCTAGGTCTTGAAATAACGGTACCTGCCATACAACTGATATGATAATACATACTTTTCTCGAAAGCGGCTCCAACGATTTTGATAAAATTCTGTGTGAAGAATTAATTTTTGATTGTCTTTCTTATGATGTAAATAAAAATTTTGGAAAAAGTATAAAAACGGTACCTCCCATAGTACCGTTTTTTTCAAAACCGACTTTCTCCTTAATGGCTTGCACGATGTTTACGAAATTTTGTATTTTAGAAGTTTTAAGTTGTTTAAGGAAAACTGCATAACAAGATTTGAAAAATTTTAATTTTTGAAGCTTTTAAAAAAAATCTAAAAAAATTTAGATTTTTTGAAATAACTTCAAAACCATAACTTAGATTTTTCTCAAATTTTTTGTCAAATTAACTTTTCCTAAGATCTTAAATTTTGCATACTTGAATTTTACAAAACTTTTTTTTTTAAAATGTAAAATAAAAAACCGTTATTTTTAAAACTGGTCCAACGATTTTGATAAAATTTTTAGCGTTTATATGTATTAGAAATTGCAAAAGAATGGCGTTTTTAGATTTTCGCTTGAGACCTTTGGAATATTTAATTGAATTTTTTTCAATATTTTTTGTGATTTAATAAAATTTTCCTAATTAATGTATAGTTGGCAACCCTGTACCACCAAATATATTATAAAGAGCAAACACCAAAACCTTTTACTCAGCCCTAAGATTTTGATATCGTATTTAGAACACAATCGCAAGTTCGTGCGACCCAGTCGTGCCCATTTTTTAATAAAGCAGTGCAGTGAATCATTACATGATCCTCTTCAAATAATTTTCAATGCTTCTCTTTCTGCTGGTGATTTTCTCAATGAATGGAAATTTTCATTTCAATTTTCATCACACCTAAAGCTGGACATAAGCATAAGGTTGAAAATGATCGTGGTATTTCTAAGCTTTCAGCAATACCTAAATTATTTGAGTTTATTGTTAAGAAAAAGTTATTTTTTCACATAAAGGAACATATTTCCCATTTCAACGTGGATTTATTAACGGTGCACAACAACAAACTTATCGTTATTTACAAATTATGTTTCTAATTCTCTTGAGTTTGGACAACAAGTTGATGTCATTAATATAGACTTTCAAAAAGCTTTTGATAGCTTATGCATAGGCATCCAGCTTTTGATAAAAAAATTAAAGGTTTTTGGAATTCACTCAAAACCCCCTTCAGTGGATTTGTAGCTATTTGTCAAACAAAAAGCAAATTATCAAAATCTTTGATTCCAAGTCGGAAATTATAAATGTTTCTTCAGGAGTTCCCCAAGGGAGCCATCTTTGACCTCTACTGTTTCTGGTATTTATTAATGAACTGCCTTCGCTACTAAGATTCTCAAGTGGATTGTTGTTCGCGGATGACTTCAAACTTTTCGCATCAGTTAAAAGCATTAGTGATTGTTACAATATACAGAAACACTTAAATACAATAGTAAAATCGAGTGATGACAATTGTCTTTCTCTTAACGTTTCCAAATGCAATATTTTTTTTTTAGTAGATCTACAACCTCCATATTGTATAATTATACAATTTCAAATATTACTTTGAACAGGTCGTCTGAGGTAAAAGATCTTGGTGTGTTATTTGATCCGAAATTAAATTTTACTCTGCATGTTGACTTCGTTGTTGCGAAAACAAATTCAATGCTTAATTTTCTGAAAAGAAACTGCTCTGAACTTTCAAACCCCTATGCAATTAAAGCAATCTATACGTCACTTGTACGACCCTATTTGGAATATGCTGCAGTAGTTTGGGATCCTCATTACAATGTTTCAAATAATCGTGTTTTGAAAACGTGCAAAAATCCTTCACAAGGTTCTTATTCTTAGTTAGACAACTCCGGTGGAATTTACCAGAGATGCCTTCATACTTCACTAGATGTGCTCTAATTAGTCTTGAGAGTTTAGAAAGCCGTCGCGGTGTAAATTGCATTATGTTTATTTATGATATATTGTCTTATCACATAAAATGTTTCGTTGTTTTAAGTCATTTGAATATTTATGTTCCGGAAAGAAGTATTCGGCCCAGAAATATCTTTTATATTCCTCATCATTGATGTGATTATGCTCTTAATGAACCATTTACTAGGTGTATGAAATTATTTAATTCTCTTTGTGGTAAAATTGATTTTACAAAAGAAAAGAAAATTGTTTAAGAAAGAAGTAATTGAACATTATAAACTATTGTTAATTTAGCTTAAAATATCTGTAAGAGGAAACTAGGTAGATGAATAAATAAATAAATAAATCTTTCTGTGCTCGCAGATTCAAAAATACAAAAAATGTTAGCGTTAGATTTTAAAATACCAAACAAAGTAGTATTCAGCTTTGAAAAAAACTTAAATTGCAAACAAAAAATAGGTTGCGCCTTCGCGTACCAGGGCTAGGAAGCGCCTCAGCGGTTGACTAGCATAGACACAGGTGAGCATAATAGTCCAGTTCTGTGTGACCCAGTGAATTTTGGATCCAGTGCTTACTGCTTAGTTACTGTGAGTTTAGTACCCAGTGTTATCTGGGTGTGAATTTGGTGGCTCCAGCTATCAACGTTCTAGTCATATTTCAGTTATCGCTCCAGCTCCATACTAAACAAGAGTTCTGATTCCAGGGTCAATCTGTGAAACATTTCAATTTTGAAAACGAAACCCAGAATCTTCACCATCTCAGCCTATTAACACTAACCAAACCGTGCAGACGAGAATCTGATGGTGATTCTCCTCACCCGTTCGCAACACTAAGATTTGAAACCCTCACTTGTTATCATCTCAGAACGAAGCCGTAAAACCCAGAATCATCATCAACCCAGCCAGACACTAGATACACGAGGCTTTCCTCAACGGAAGAGACTTCACCAGAATTTATAACACCTAGGTACCTTGTGCACAGGAATTATGAACTGAATTATATATATGAATACCACAGTATGAATTTGTAAAGCCTATTTTGAACAATAATGGAATACAACTTAATTCAATAAACTTAAGAATTGCTGCTTCTTTAGTCGCCCACCTTGGATCCGATGCCTTATATACCCCAACCACGGATAAAAAGCATCTAAAGAAATTCGAATCTCTTATTTCACTTCTTCCTATTTCGAACTACGGCAGAAGTATTTGTAGTAGCACAAGGCTCAATTCACAGGCTCTTGGCCCATTTTCTTTTATTATTTAAGTAGGTAGGTACAAGCGGTTTTCTTATGCGACAAAGCGTCAAAACTCATAAGCCTAAGATAGAAAAAAAGCTTACAAAAACTTCATAAAATGATTCTCTTCAGAAGGCGGACGTAAAAGGTTTTTCGTTCGGATGCACATAATTTTCGCTGCACATCCGACAAAGCGGGTTATTTTGTTTCAAAGAAAAATTAGCTACCTTCAATGATTCTCCTTACCACGACATCAAATTAAGCCAATCAACACACAATATTTGACTACTCAACAAATTTATTCCCCAGCCATTGCCAACAATCTAATCTACGTCCTACACACTTTCCGAGTTCAATTTATTTCAAAAACTTCACAAAGTCCAAAGTAGTCCTTTTTCTCTGAACTATTTACAAGTCTTTCAAGTTTTTTTTTTCCTTGGCATCTACAAATTTGCACTCAAATATTCATAAAAAAAAGAATTCCTCCAACAAGGCCTCACCACACACCAGAACTTGTTTACTGTTTTATGTCTCCTACTTTTAGTCCTTCACATAAGCTTCGTCAGAGCTAGCGAAAGAATGAACGAAGGCATTATTTTGAACATAGAACAAAAAAAAAAAAAAAAAAAGGAAGAACAACACAAAAAACACTGGCCCCTATTTGCATTGCATTAAAAATACAAAACAGAATACTTTGCATGTTCAAATTTACAAAATGCCATCACCACGGATAAAAAAAGCGAACGGAAAGCTACAGAAAGACACAGACATATAAAAGGGAGAAGCTTAAAAATGGAAAAAAATCAGAACACGATGGGTATTCTGAAAGCCCTTGCTTCCAACAATGCAGAGAGTGCGGGGCTTTTAAACAGCAACCACCAAGAATAAGGTAGGTAGGAACCTACTATTCACTTAAAACTAAAAGCAAGCACACATCGATCCGGATTATGATGAAGCCCTCCACACACCAACAACGCCCAAAGCCGTCACCGTCAGTTTCGTCTTCTGTCAGACAACATGATGGAAAAATATAATCATTCAAGCCCTTGACCTATTAAATGAGGACCTCTGTTTCATAATCGATAGGTACTACACTGTTTCTGTTATTTATAAACACCCGCCTCCCCTTTTAAAGGTTACAGTTACATCAAGGTTTGTAAAATTGTGTGGAATGAAGAGGAAGCACGTGTGTGAGCCTCATCTGCTGATGGATTGAAATCATTCATCCCCTTCATGTTCGATTTGTTTGAATTTCTCTGCCGTAGTCAGTTTTTACCGTAGTTGTCAGTTATGATATCAAAAAAAGTGAATCATGAAATTTTGTAGCCTTGCTTGTGTCTATCAGGAATTTGCCCCCCTTTGGCGATGGAAGATAAATTTTCTTAAAGTCTGTTGAATGAATAATAATAATACCCACCATGGTAAAGCAAAAGCTTTACAGAAACACTATGCGCTGTACCTCGTGTCGTAAGGGAGACAAGAATGTAGCGCGGAAGTCCGAATGAAATGAGAAAACGAGGCACAAAATATATATTTTAATTTGCTTGCGTATATTCAAAGTAACCGAAAATCCCTCAAGTGAACGTGAAATTGTGTATTTATTACATTTTTCGGTTCTTCAGTCTTCACTCCCAGCAGGCGATCCCTGGGGACGGGGAAAGGAGATACTTCTCTCGTCTCGTAAAATAGCTGCTGTCCTGCTTTTGCTTGTTGTTCGCATATTAACTCTTGTACATTAGCTAAAAGTTTTATTTTTCTTTTTTCTTTAAACCTAAATGATAAGGATGTCTGTGTCGGCGCGCGGTGGCATGGCGCTGACGGTTGGCTGTGTCAAGGGAGGCAAAGGAATTAAAGTTTTTCTTCTCCAAAGAGGAAACTCGAAATATTTTTTTTTTTTCGACTTTGTTCTTTAGGGTGGAATTTCTTTCTTTTTTTTACGACAGGTTGTTTGATATGAACAGTTTATTTTGACGGCAGGATTTGGAAGTCAATCATGGATGGAGCGGGTATGGTTTTAGTTGAGTGCTTTTTGTGGTATCGAAGTTGGTAACTTAAATACTTTGAAATTCGTTATCTTGCAAGTGATTGCAGTGAGTTTCTTGCTACCTATACAGAGATGGATCTTTCACACTAACTTATTGAGTAACACAAGAAAGTTGTTAAGAAGCAAGTTGGTAATCTGAATAGAAACTCAAGTCGAAAAGGTAGAGAACATCTGCTCAGCGAGAGGAGAAACGCGGTGTATTTTTGCTAATCAATCAATACCTTAAGCCTTTTGCACTTAAACTAATCTCGATAGGTACCTGACGCACACGAAACTTCCTTGATGTGGAAAATATTTCAAGCCTCAAGAAATAGCGATATCGTTCAAAAAAGACTTAATACAGTCAAACTAATTAAGAGTGTACGGGCAAGAGGTGCATACAGCATACTGCATACAAGACGTTGTGCAATAGGAGGTTAACTCATGAAATATCTTGAAGAACGAAAGCTTCTTAATGACCGACAGTAGGGCTTTCGTAGCAAAAGGTCCACTGGTGATTTAATGGCATATCTCACTGCAAAGAGGAACCAATCTTTACATTGTTTTGGAGAAAGAAAGATTATTGCGCTTGATATTTCTAAGGCATTTGACAAAATTTAGGCCCTTTTATCGAAAATACGTGCATTTGGTATCGACGTGTCTGTTCTTCGTTGGATTAGAAATTACCTTTCCGACGCGGTGTTATTCGAAAGTTTTTAGATTGGTAGCACTGTTTCTATCGGTTGTCAATTTGACTATGGAGGCGTAAATTTTCCTATTTCGTGATAAATAGACTTACTTCAGAACAACGCTTGCAAATTGTTATTGCCGACACCGACATGCGGCCTTAGTTCCTTGGAAAAGTGGTACAAAATGGAACTTTTCACATTTCCAATTCATTCGAGCCAACCGCGTTGCCCATATGCCCAAAATTGTTTCTAACCCACTGTCCACTGATGGCAAAAGAATCTCTTCTGTTTAAAATCAATACCACAGAACTTATTTATACGAGTTTTATTTCATTTTGAATTTGTACATCTCTAAACTGCCTTTAGGTCTTATTTTAGCGTTCAAGTATTAATAGGTACCATAATCCCTTACCTCGTTTATTATGGCTTTTTCATTAACTGTTCTCAATTTCGATCAATTGCGAAAATCTTCTTCTATGATGTTTTGTTTAAAGAAATTCTCTACTTCAATGATTCACAATCTGGATCTCTGGCAGTATTCCAAACGGTGCCGTGAGGTCAGTCGTTTCTTTTACACTGATTTCGATTTCAAGGTTTTTCAATGTAAACATCGAATTCGTCTTTACGATTCTTGTTTAAATGAGATGAGATAAAGATACAAATGTGACAATAAATTCACGCTTATTAGTGGTAGCTTGTAGGTAACATCGTAAATCCCAATTTGTTAATTTTGCCTTTGAAGTAAACATTTCAACACTTGAATGATTTTCATCGTAATCAAATAAAAAACATATACAACTGCCATTGTATTGCACCTGTCACTTCAATCAAAAACATACTCAGCTAACTTATACAATCATCTTATATCATGGAATCTTCTCCCGTCAACATCAGCGACACCCCATAAAGTAATTTTAAAATTTGATGTGACAAGAAGATCTGTCTGTAGTACACACCTCACACACCTCACACATGAGCACACATTTCCTCGTTTTTTATTTCGCAAATCGCAAGCAATCTCTAATTAATTGGATTTACTGAAATTCGAATTAAACAAAAAAGAAAACAATGACTCGTCTTATTAGTGACCTGATTCATTAAAATTTAATTTACCATTCTCAAACCCATTAATGGTTCGTCATCGTTTTCGTTGTTGTCAATGTGCTGAATGCTGATGGAGGCGTGTAATGTCTCCGTCGTCTTTGGCAACCCCTGCAGTGATTCATTCATTAGCTTCGCACCCCGCAAAGTTGTTAAACGCCATGCCACAACTGCCATTGCCACCACTCATCAATTATGAATTTTTAAATTTTCAGTGGCGGTACGGCGCGTAGGCAAATCTCAAACTAAAAGACCCTCCTTAATTGATTTAAAGTGGTTTTTTGTCTTCGTCTCCTGAAATCTGTTGTTTTGATTTGTTTAGTGTTCTTTCCCGAAAAGAAAGTCCCTTCGTTAGAGTATTACTTTTGAAAGCATTTACGTTAGACAAAAGTTGGCGTCCCCTTGTACAGGAAGAGCTCTCGCACATGGCACGCATTATCCGACGCGATGTGTCTGAGAAACGCTCTTCAAGTCTTCATAGACGAAAGATACACGTGGGGTCCCTTCTCTAATTGGTTTATGGATTCAGCTACGAGATTTTTCATTTGAATTACAATTTTTACTGAAAAATGAAATTAATTTAATTCTTGTGACATCTGAGACGTTCGTTTGTGTAATGCACAGACTCTACCGCGCATACATTTCGAACTTATTTTCAATTTCTTTTTTGTTGAGTGAGAACCATTGAAGCCAGCAATATGCTTCCCTCCTGGGGATCGTTGGTGCGCACACAATGCCGATAAATGTTATCTCCATCCGTGCAGCATAAAAGGGCTGCACTCCTGCTCTTAGGTAAGCTAATACTAAAGTGATTGCCATATACCAATACATAAGATGAATTCTCGTATACTACCATCTACCACCACCCACTTCTGTTGTAATGACGATTTATTAAACGGAAAATGAGAAAATATTGAAAAGAACTGTTCTTCCGCTACGCATGATTGCGGAAGAAATGGGAAACCTAACCAGATGAAGGTTGTGCTTTCTTCTTCTTCTTTTTTTTACTCTGATTATGTATGTCATTTGTAGGAGATGGTCTGTGCATGGGATGGGGGAGATTAACGCAGATATTGCGTGCCATTTGAGGAAAGTAGACTTTATATAGCTCGAGGGGTACTCAAATGGCTCTGGTTGGGACGTTTGTTTAAAGAGAGAAGCTGGATGGATAATTGTGTTCCACTTTTTTTCTGTTGTTGTTGTTGTTGTTGTTTTGGTGTTCTGAAAAGGAGTGGCTTTTAAAATGGTCACACATGTCAGACATGTCCTGTATAAAGTTTACCCTGCCTTGGCATTTATAATGTTCCAATTTGGCACACGTCTCAGACGGAGAAAGTGAGTTCTTTAGAAGTGCGTTGAAGGTTGAAAATGTGTATTGTTTTTTTTCTGCTTAATAGCAAAGTCGTAAGTGCTGGGAAAATAAAATAGAGGATTATAATGGGCCGATTAAGTGGAAATGAAAGATTTTTTCAAAACTTTTTGCTTCTGGCGTCAAGCAGACTGTAGTTGTCGCCTGCTGTTTTTCTAAAATATTGCTGTTTTTATGTAACGCTACGTTACGATGTCACTTTTTCCCTCCGTTTGGGTGGGAGTAAAATAAAGAGAAAATTTAAGCTTACAAGCCTTTTTTTATGGGCTTCAAGAGGTACGTACACAGGTCTGTTTTGTTGAAGAAAACAGGCATTTCAATAAAAATTGGTGTGCACGAGCTTTCCGCAATCGGACTGAATTATCGGATTAGTGATCGAGTGAGTGAGTATTATTTTTCTTTCAAAACTCGCTCTTTATGACACAACATCAGTCTGCTTTTCATTTATCGACTTCAATTCGTTGAAATACTGATGGAAGAATATCAGCTTGTAGTACTAAAGTGCTCGAGAACGTGAGAATGCCAAAAACAAATAATTCAGTCACGTATTACTCGATCACGTGTGCGGTTATTAGTTGGCTTTACCGTATGTCAAGAATGGCAAGTCGTGCTAAAATACCAGTCTCACTCAGTTAGCTGCAGTTGATGTAGATATTGATGGAAGCAGTTCATCTTCAAAGTTGTTGCAATATTTCTCAGAACTATACTGGTAGTCATCAAAACATAAGCTGCCAACTCCACGCCCAGACGTGCATACCCAATATCGTTTATGATGCTGGAAATTTTACTGTTAGTTTCAAACTTTCGGGAAACTCCTTTAGAGGTGCGAAAGACACACTTTCGTTCATGACAAACATAATCCTTAAATCATAACTCCAAATTACTTGCCCGTCACTGATGTAAGGTTCAATTATTGTGCTCTTTGGTTCATTCAAGTCGCCTTTTCTTTTACCGTGGTGTTAAATGTGGCTTTTATTTGGTCTAAGAAGATTGGAAATAACATAAGATATTTGAACGCACCTTATAAAATACTATAACCCATTTAACTCATGTTGCGCTTGCACGTGTTGACAAAAGTTTTTTGATGCGGCTTTTTCAGTCTACCAGCTGCAGGTGGCCAGTGATTTTCTTTGATTTTCTTCTTTAATATCCAACGATCACGCCAAACGATTTTTGAAGACGACAAATATTTTGCTAAGGTCTTTGGAGAATTGAGCACCACGCGCCATGATCAGCCAACAACTGAATTCGTAATTATCAAAAAAGTACACGAATTTCTGCACCTATTTTTGCACAATCTTCGATAACGGGAAAATCTTACACTGGTGTGGTACTCCTTTGTATCCCGAATGATACATCCGCTCATTTACAAATGAGAAAGCACACCGATGTAACGGTATTTTGTTTAAAGATTTTGCTTGTTTGTGTTATTATTCAATTAATAAGTTTATAATCCATTTGAAGCAATTTTATTAAAGATTAATAGAAATGCATAACAAACAAACTGTGTTTAGGGTTGCAGGATGATCCCGAGGTAGAAATATGTGGATCACGATCAAATAGAGCGCAAGTAAAATAAACATTGTAAGTGTTGTTTATATAAAAAGTTATTCCTTATTATGCATCTTAGCTCGTTGAGTGTGAGTAACAGAAGAGGGGGTATAAAAATGGGCAAGCTCACAGAAAGTGTTCCTAAAAAATTAATACATAAGTAAGATGAATTAAACTGTGTGCGCCACCTGCGCTTTCATAGTGATAAATTAAATTAAAGTAGGAAGCACAATAAACAATTTAAATGAAGGTAAGGTAGTTTTATTTTTTCCATTTAAATTCATTTTGTATTTCAATATCTCTTATTACTACTAATATGCTAACAAAAATGCATGCACAAAATCCAAAAAGCTTATATTATATATAAAACATTATTAACTAACTGACTCTTAGCGGGTACTCTAAAAGAAGTTTTATATAAATGTAAAAAAAGGCTAGGTAGTTTTATGTGTAAATAATTTTTTTTTATTATTTGAAGTTTTGCGTTTTGTATCGCTTATTTTTTTAAAATTCTGTTGTTTTTTCTTTATGTGTAAAGTTGACTATCTATGTTGTTAACAATATTAGGTTGGTGCTTTGAACTTTACCCAGGGTTGACCCAGGTTTCTTTGACAACTCTTTTTACATCACATTATGTTTATGAGTTGTCAAAAAACCTGGGTTTTCCAGTCCTCAAAAGACGCTAAACCACAAATCACAACACAAAAAAAATACGCGCCATTTGACAGCGCACAAATCGCCACAGGAAAAACCTAGGGCGAGTTGAGGGAAATCCTAGGTTAACCCCAGGGCTCAAAAACACTATTGAAATTCAGGGCGTATTTAGGTTTCTCAGAAAGGGCTTTGTGGCGATCCAAGGGCTTCAAAATAAACCTATTATATTAGTTGCAACTTCATATTTATGTAACATTTCCTTACTTTTAAAATATTGTTTATATTTATGTCTCTGCATCAGAACTTCTAACTGATTGTGTATTAAACTCATCAAGACATGTCATTTGGTTAAGGTCTTCCAAACAAAATTAAGGTTATGTTGAAAAAATACTAATTGGCCAAAATAATAAGAGTTGACTATTATGTTTTTTTTTTTCACAATAGAATCTATGCCTTAAACCCTTTTAATTGGAGCAAAATATATATACGAATTTTCTTCGACCTGACTGCTAAACATTTAGGCTACGTTTATGACCGAGCGTAATCGCAACGCGCGATGCGATGAGAATCGCTACTAGCGATAAATTATATTAGTGCATATGGTGGTGTTCACGACACAGCGATTTAGCGAAAAGCGAATTGAGCGATTACAAGCGATAAAAGCGACGAAAATTTGCAATCAAAATATTTTGATTCATTTGAGCGAAACCAGCGAAACAGCATGGACATTTTCATATAGTGTGTGCGTGATAATCAATGTTTATGGAATTTGCGCCATGCAGATTACCACAATCGAAATATAATAAGAAAAGCTTGGGAGGATGTTGAAAAAAATGTGACTTGGGACGTGAGTAAATATATTTAACTAGCTGAGCCGCCCGGCTTTGCTCGGGTTTGTAGTTTTAAGGTTCCCGTTGTCGTTTTACCATTTTCGTGGGAATTTGGGGATCAGATATAATCTTATTCTTACTGTGGGACTATGTGGCATCCTAATGCTGAAAGAATTTTTGAGATCTGTTCAGTAGTTCCTAAGTTTCCGTTCCCAACTCCGTTCCTGTGGGAATCGTCCGTTCCAGTGGAAATATGTGAATGAAATATAAATCTATTTCACTGAGAGATAATATTACATCCAAAAGCTGAAAGAATTTTCGAGATCGGTCAAGTAACTTTAATGTTCCCGTTCTCGTTCCTGTTTCTGATCCTGTCGGATTAAAGGGATGAAAAATATAGCCTAAGATACTGACAAAGGCTGAAGGGGGATAATGTAGCAGCCCTAATGTTGAAAGAATTTTTGAAATCAGTCCAGTAGTTTCTAAGTTTCCGTTCCCAACCCAGTTCCTGTGGGAATCTTCTGTTCCCATGGAAATATGTGAATGAAATGTAAGCCTATCTCATTGATGGATAATGCAACATCCTAGAGCTGAAAGAATTTTTGAAATCGGTCAAGTAACTTTATGGTCGCCGTTCTCGTCCCCGTTTCTGTTCCCGTGGGATTATAGGGATGAAATATAGTCTAGGTTACTTATGAAGTGAGATAATGTAGCACCCCTTGTGTTGAAAGAATTTTTGAAATCTGTGGAGTAGTTTCTAATTTTCCGTTCCCAACCTCGTTCCTGTGGGAATATGGGGATCAAACCTTGACAGGAACCATCCCTGGACTAAACTGTGTCTACCTTGAAAATTTCATAAAAATCCGTTGGGTGGTTTAGGAGTTTACCCCGGACATACATACATACATACATACATACATCCTATTTTATATATATAGATAGATAGATAGATAGATAGATAGATAGATAGATAGATAGATAGATAGATAGATAGATAGATAGATATGTTTTTTATTGTTTTTAATTATTGTTACATTTAACAAAAATTTACAAAATGCGCGCTTCGCTGTTGTGATTTGTTCTTATATACAGTGGCAAGCAAAAGTGAGTGCATGTTTTAAAATTCTATGTTTCAATATCTGTAACTTCCACAATATTAAACCAAATTCAACCAAATTTTCGCTTGCGATTACGCTACTATAAACACTCAATCGCCCGCGATAAACATAGCGAAAATGTGACAAGCGATGGAGCGATTCTCATCCCATCGCGCGTTGTGATTACGCTCGGTCATAAACGTAGCCTTAGAGTGCTACCAAACATTAATGATGGTCACTTGCAATGTACCGTTAGTTTTACTTAGAAATGTCAGATTTGCAATGGTCAAAAATATAAGAGTGCTGTGTAGAATTGCATTATTTCTGGTCTTTTTTACTTCCGATCGCAATTTAATCATTGAATTTACCGTTAGACTTGTGTTTAAGTGCTTAAAACACATTAATTTTTTTTAATAATAGGACGCGGAAAGCATTGCTCTGAGGAAGAACGCCGTTTGAACCTCCAACTAGGAGATCGGGGCAAAACATTCGGTTTTATTCAACATGCTCTTCACCGATCTCAATGTGTTGTTCCTATGGTGCTAAAGCAGGGAAGTCTACCAATAAATTTCACCGAAAAAAGTGGATGCCCAAGAAAACAACAACTTTGCTGGACAAAAGGATTGTAAGAGAGGTGCTTAAAAATCCTTTTGCAACATCTAGCGGTAAAAAAGCAAATCTATCATTGGATATCAGCTCATGCTCATGCAAGATCCGCAGACGTTTCCAGGATAAAAATTTACTTGGTCGAATTGCGATGAAGGTTCCGTTACTTAGTTCGAAGAATATTAAGCAGAGTATACGATTTGCAAAAATAAATCTTTCACAATGGGCTTACAGGAATTGGCACAATGTATTTTTTAGTGATGGAATCAAGATAAATTTATTTGGTTCAGATGTCAGAACTTATGTTAGAACTAGGGCCAATGAAGAGCTGATAGAAGAGCTAATGGAAAAAATTGGTTTCACTCTTATTATTTTGGCCACCACTGTATGTATTCCATTTTATACTTCAAAAGTAGTTACGTTAAAACTGATTCATTAAGCGTCATTGTACTGTTCAACATTGCAACATTTGTTTGATTGAAATTTGAAACACACTTTTTGCTCGCCATGTTGAGTTGTACCGTTCATTTATCGTGAGTTTCATTTTATTCATCGATAAGCGCTTTAAAATGTTTTTTTTTTTACATCGGAAATAAGCACTTAGAATACTATCTTCGATAGTTGAATAGAAATTCATTAGTCATAACTCGAACTGCTCTCAGTACGAAACACAATATTTCAAAGTTCTAAGGGGATAGCTACACTAAACACTCAACCCAAGTGTGTTCCATTGAGTAATTAAACTTGCTACAAGTCGTAAGTGTTTTTGTTTCTTGATTCAATATTATATTCTAAAAAAGCAATAAACAAAACTTCTACTTACACTTGAGAAAAGCAAATGATTTCAAAACACATCACATTTCTCATCAAGTGGCGCTCTGGAAATTGACACTTCAATTGACCCTTGTTTTAGTCTAACAATTTAATGAACCTAAGTAAGCATTAGTTAATTCAATAAAGACAACTTATTCAATTCCAAACAATTCATAAGTCGGACAATTTAAATGATGTCACATCTTTATGTAAATTGAAAGTAGCCCACACTTGACAGGTCCTCCTTTTCATAACCTATGAACATTGAACATTGTAAATGCAGTAATAATTCAGTTCAGTAGTAGAAATTGAAAACGTTCTCTAAAAATCCATTGCAATAAACTACTGCTTTCAACACAACACAGTCAAAAGTACTTGAACATTGAGGAAGAATCCAGCAAATAACCCCAAGAAACATCAAATAAAATGATCAATAAAATTCATATTTCATTCAAAAGGAGTGCTCGCTTGGATAAAGTCTCGTTCTTGTCAACCATATGCTTCGTGTGCTGAATGAAATGTCCAAAGGCGATTTCTTAATGGTCATAAATTTGTTCTCTTTCCTTTGTTTCGTTCTTTTTTTTATGATTGCCTGGAGTGGTTTTTTACTTCTTCTTTTATTTGGAAATCGATTCTATGTCAAGCACAATCCCATGTTCATTTCGAGAAACTGAAGATGTGAAATGTGCTCGACATACCAAAGGACGTGTATACACAGAAAGGCCCCATAGTGACAAAGAGTGGGTACCTCGTGGTAAACTACTACACTGCAAGTCGGAAAAAAGTACCGAAAGGGAATCTTGACTTTTCCAATCTAGACCGAAGACTACCCAAAATGGAAGTGTCTTCGGTTCTGTCATGTTTGTTCTTTTAATGCAACACAAAAAGTACAAAATGGAATGGCATCGGGAAAGCAACATTTTGACGTTAAAATTGGCCTCGGAGGCGACCTTCAATCAATCATAATTAATTACATCGTTAGGTTCAACTTGAGAGAGTTATGGGAGGGTGATGTCTGACGTTACATTGCTCATAGATGCGACACGTAGGCAGGGTTGTGGTGGTGAGTTTGCTATTAGCTTCTTGGCCTATAAAGTTTTGTGGAAGGAAAGTGGAGGATAACAAGAGGAAATGCAACTGGGGGAAGATTTTTTTTTTTGTGTATCTTCGGGTGAAGACTTTATGGCAACAGATGTAGCTACATCATGTTTGCCGTGTATTTTAAAAGCTAGTAGACGGTTGTGTGGGCGTGACACGAAATTAAGTTATTGTCTTGAGGGATGAGTAGTAGGCCTTGTGGGTTGTATAAATTAACTTAAACTCACTGTAATGATTGCTAATAAAATGATTTATTGTCATAAAAGCCTAAAGTAATTTCCGGAAACATGGTTCGAAAAATCTCGAGATAAGAAATGTCCCTAGAAGAAAAGGGCACGTTCCTTTGGGGGACAAAGAAAATGTGGCATTGAAGTTTGTTGTAATTGTCGCTGTGGTCTGGAGGATATTTGAAATTGTATGAGATGTTAGAAAAAAAAGACGCATGGAATGGAAAAGAGTTGTGTTTGAGATTTTTTTGAAAAAATGTTCGTTTTACCGAATTGGTTTCTGTCGTTGGAACCATGAGCCTTATTGGTAAGCTTATTCCAACTTTATTTTGTCCAAATTTGAAGGATCTAATTATACTGAGGAGTTTAAACGGGTAAAAAGTAGTGGCCTTGATGTCTTTCATTGTGGTACTTCTACATTATGTGTCTTGTTCATTCGTAAACAGGTTACTGTATTCTGGTGTACAATTGCAACCAGCTTATAAAAATTTTTGGAACAACCATAGCCAATCTTTAAATTAAAGAAAAATTGGTGTTAAAAATTACTATCAGGGATAGGATTGTATAAATAAATTAGTTATCTCTCGCTGGTTGCTTTGAAGTCAAAATTAAATGCAAGATTTTTCCCCAAGATCAATAAAAATACTTAAGGTTTGGAGATGAAAGAGTAGCTGAGTAAAAAAGCTGTTGTTACCCTAATCTATTACCAAAAAAATGAGTCAATTAAACGTATGAGACGTAACCGAACAATTTGCTGAATTTTTTCCACTAAGATCGAACACATATGTGATCATAGAACTTCTAATCAAATGAACCAATATCTTGCTGAAACAATTTATTTACAAGAAGCAGATGAAACTGTTGTTCGAAACATACTTTGCACATTGAACACGGACAAAAGTCCAGGAACTGGCAGAATAGAGGGTGTGATCTTAAAGTTAATGCTATTGGCTATCCCCTATCATACAGACGGTTATCAACAGAAGTCTAATTCAAGGAAGCGTTCTAAAAGTCTTGAAGACTTCAGCTATTCGTCCGACCTACAAAGGAGGAAAGAAGAATGAAATCCCAAACTAAAGACCTGTTGCAATCCTGCCCGTTGTTGAAAAATGTCTGGAAAAAATTGTCGTGAGACGTCTGAGAAAATTTATTGAGAAGATACGAAGTAATGAATATGGTTTCCAAAAAGGAAAAAAGAACAGAATAAATCCTTGGTGAATTCAGCAACTTTGTAAAAATGAGCCTCAATAAAAATCATCACGTGTTGGTAATGTTCATCGACTTCAGCAAAGTATCTGACACGTTGAGTCGCGAAAAGCTGTTTGATGCCATCAAAGGAACACTATGGAAATGGATGGAGATCTACCTCAAAAGAAGAACTTATAAAGTGAAAGTCACAAGTTCACTGAGTCAAGAAAAGATTCAAGAAAAGACTCATGGTGTACCACGGGGGTCAAAACTTGGTCCAGTTCTCTTCATACTTTTTATGAATGCGCTCCTGCAAGTTTACAAGAACAGCACGTGCTGACCATAAATATATCGCCAATTTCCTAATCAACTGTAACTAAAAACAGTATTGCCAATTTAAAAACCAAACCTTTAAAAAAGCACCAACGTACTAAGTTAGAAGACGATTGTAATGAGAGCAACTGACAAGGTCAGACTTCATTCAATTATTTTCGGTTGCAATGTTCGATCCGCCTAAGATACCGTCTGAGGTCTGATCGCTCATCATTGAGGTAAGCACACAAGCATGTAAAGAGTAAGCCGTCTAGTGGTTTCTTTTAAAATCACGGGTGGTTTGGACACAGACAGCTGCTATCCGCTCGAAATCCTGACACGAAGTCAACATCATACATACGCAGAACGAAATTATTCGCTTTACACTTGAGCAATTATTGGAAATACTATTTTCAAATGAGTGCTGGTTTTGCCCAAACACCTCCTTGCGCCAGCTGTATACGCATTTTAGTGCAAAAAGTTCATGAGATTGCACTGGCATTATAGTGGACATCACTCACGGTCCTCGTCTTCGTAAGGTGCGCACAGGCACGGGAATGGCTGCTGGAGTAGAGAGTGATACTAAATCTACGAACATCAACTCGCAATCGATCTCAACAGCTCAACACTTCACGCACTAGCTAGAGGAGAATTCTGATTTAGTAATTAAAGGCATACGACCATTCGCTTTGATATCGCTTCGCAATTTCTGCCTTAGAGCAACTTGAAACGATTTCAAAATCCAAAATTTAATAAAATCTTGTTCAAAATTTAATAAAATCTTGTTCTTTGACAAGAGGCATTTTCATCTTTCATATCAGCGAATCGGGCTTGGAAAATCCACACGCTATTTTCGAAAACATTAATCCACAGTGGTACCCTTAACGTGATGGTTAAGATGCCTAGTAACCCAGAAGTTCGTGATTCGAGTGCCACAAAAAACGTTTTTTTTACGGGTATCGCCCTTTGCTAGGAATTGGCAAGTCCTTCGCTAGTAAAATCATTGCCTTGAAAAGCGCTTTCTCGAGAAGCCGTTCGGATCAGGCAGAAAATTGTAAGTCCCCTCCACCAGGGGCTCCTCGTTCTGTTGCGCCACCCTATTTTTTTTTAATAATCCACGGTAAGTGACAGATCGACTCATTGTGATTTGTGGAGTCATGGCATTTTTGAATCATTTTGCTTCAAAAATGAGTCTGGGAATAACTTTACGTTCTAAAATTGAAGACAATGGATCTGGACGAATTCTGGGTGCTGCAAATCGTGTGGTCAGACGTTGTATGGCCGGCTCAAAGCTGCAATTTGACATCTTTGTTTGTCGGAAACCGTGGCGGAGTGATGTTATGCCAACAACACGGAAACGATCCTTAAGACCAATTTCATCCAAGCAATCCGTGAGCTGCAGTCCGAAACCACCAACAAGGTCTTGGGAAATTGGAGTGACAGGATGTGCTACTGCAAAAATAGCCGAAGAGCGACGTTATTAACCTTAACTAAGCTAATACCAAAGAAGTATCGCCCCAGGCCGAGAGTAACGACCAGTAGGCTATAAGCAATTGCTTTTTCAGTTATCCAGTAGCGTAAAACCTAAATTGTAAATAGCGATGATCTTCAAAACAAACATACCACAAAATCTAATAAAAATCTTATCAGACAAACATACAAAAATAACTAACTTCCTCCCAACTAAGGTTGAAGGCCAAAAAATCTATGGATTCTCCTTCATATTACCACTTCAACCTTGAAGAATGTAAATGCCTCAGATATAAAACAAATAAATGTCGAAATTTATGTTCTATATTCACCAATTGTCAGATGAGCTCGAAAAAAAAACAATTCCCTTTTCTTCTGCAGATTGTATAGCTTGTGTCAGTAAAGTATCCGGCACATACCTTTACGTCACTTCTTCACATACGTTAAAAAAAAATAATACCTACATTATTCTTACGCAGGCAAAAGATAGAAAAAAAGGAAGGAATATCCCCAACAGCACACGACAACGACACCCCACACCCCATACATAAAAACAAAAATAAAACTGTTTGTCATCGTTTTCTTCCAATTCACACCCCATACCTACAAAAGAAAAAAAGAAAGCACCTTTTTCCCTTTCCTTGAAAACCTTTTTCTTTGTATGAAAGTTCTTATTGCTTTCACGTTTTTGTTTTGCCACTGCTTAAAGTTCGTAACGTGAGAAGGACCAGCACACTCGTTGCCTACTGGTGGGAAAATAACATTACGCTTACGCTGAGATTGCAAGTAATACAAGTGCAGACTCGGCCTTATGGTGACTGCTGAGTGGTGAGTGGTGCGCAGAGGTAAGCTTTGAAATGCTTTTTGGCACGTGTGATGGTGTTAGCAGCAATAAGAGTGGGAGTGTTTTTACTATTTTTTTTTCTTTTCCATTTTTGAATGTAGATTCTCGTTTATTGCTCTTAAATTATAAGTTTTAATGAATCTTTTTGTTTTTGTTCCGAAGTTGGTTTGCAGTTTTATTGCAATGTTCTTAAGTGCACCAAGGAAAGAGAGAGGGAGAGAGTAAAAAAAAACCACTTTCTGTTCTATTTTTAGCATCCTATTTTGTAAATTCTAAAACGATGACGTACCTACTTTGTTGACGAGTGGTAGTGAACTTGTGTGACAGTTGACAGTGAAAAGCCAAAATCGTATACCTACCTATTTAAATATGAAATTCATTCCAAGTGAAAGAGCCTTGGGCTTACGTTTGCTTTTTTTTTTCTTTATCTCATTTTGAGGGATTTGCTGAAGAGCTGAAGTTGCTTTAATTGATTGATCGATGGCCCGAAACGGTGCGGTGATACGATTGAAATGATACCAAATTGGAAACAAACTAGGAAAGTTATAAATGACGTTCGGTTTCATTTTGAGTGCTCATTCAACAGTGAAGGATATAGCTATAGACTGTCGTCGTCATTGCATATATATATGCTGGTTTTATGTCAATGTCACTAATGATAAATAATTGACAGTTCGGGATGTTGGTTTAGTCGAAGAAATTTCCGTACTTACTCTGCTTGATTGGAACTCGGATTTATTTTTTTATTTGATTTGCTTTGCGCATTTATCCACAAGTAAGATTTTTTTTTTTGCAAGAGGACAGCAGTATATTTACCTGAAATGAAAATAGAGAAACAGAATTCGATTAGTTCACGAAAAAAGAAAACAATTTACGATAAAAGGAATAACTAGAGGGATTGGCAATGGTTTTTTTTTTTTTGGTTGCATTAGGCGCCATCTTGAATTTAGCAATTTCCCTTTGTAGGTGCAGAGGGAATGAAGAGTTTGTAACAAATTTGTGATGGCAACATTCGTTCGATCTTAAAATGCAAACCGCACTAAATTGGTTAAAGCTTCCTTTTTAAGGAATGCAATTTAAACCCAGAAATTCACATATTCCTTTAAGGATTATTTAAACCTCATACGAAAGCTTAACGAATCATGAAAATAGTTTCCATCACAGAGATTGAAATAGAGCTGGCGGTATACATATTCAGATTCCTTTTGATTAGATTCCGAATAGAGTCCTCACTTAACTTTATTTGATAGATGGTTTTTGAATGAATTGACTGCCTGGATCGATAGCCAGCCAGCTCCTCTCAAATGGCATTACCAATATCTCCAATCCCGCACATCAGTGGTTCTTGATCCTTAGTTCATACAAAAGCAATTTATTTGTCAGTCCAAAGACCTGGTGAATAAAGATTTTGATCATAAAGTAAACTTGTGACTTAAAAGTACTGGCAAGAAGTTTTCGAAGAACTGCTTTTGTGTAAACTGCGTAGCTTGATGAATTCATGAATTAAGTTAACGAGTTTTTCAACCAGTTTTTGTGGGTTCGTACTCATTTACTCCCTAATCTTGTGAAGTATAGCAAATAGTTGATTTCAATAGTGAAAGTTCATCTTTCATTAGAAAAAAAACGTTAAGCCAAAGACTATTAACTAAGCTTTGAGAAGTGTGAGCTTTTACAAGAAAAAGGCTTGGTAAAATCTAACCTCTGATCCCGCTTGACTCTTATCTCCTAAGTAAAGGGTGTGTAAAAAAAAGCTTCTTTTTAAAAATGTGATAAGGTGAAAGAATTTAAATATTTTTTATGTGTTATTGTTTTTATTTGCAAGAGCACAAATTCCTATCAATTTATGGAACACAACTCCATTCAAGTGTCTAACTCGTCTGTCTTCGCTGTAGCGCGGTCTGTTACCCTAATTGTTGTTGATGGTTTTGGGTTGCAACTCACTGATGGCTTTGATGATATTGGCCTGAAATGTTTAAATAGCTGTCGCATAGCATTGGTATTTCACGGTTAAATAAATAAATAAATACTTAGTTTAAAAAGCGGTAATCGAGGAACCGTGTAAATACTCTCGGAGGACTACAAAACTCCTCGCGAAAGGTGATACTCATGAAAAACACTTTTTTTATGTCCTTAAGATTCGAACCTCTCACGTAACAGGCAGATATGCTAACTGTGACGCCACGAGCATCACTTCACGCTTATCCACAAAAAAAGTAAAAGTGGTCAGATCGCAGATCTGAGGTGGTCAGTTGCGGTCGGTGCATCATTTCTGTCAAAAAATTGTTTACCCAGAAAATCACTGTTAGGGCTGTACACTACTCACTTTGGAAATAAGTTTGCAATAAACTCAACTGATTTCGTTTCACGGAAGTATCGTGTTTTTTTAGAGGTTGGTTTTTCGAATAGGCATAAAACTGATGTCATTTATGTTCAGTTTGGTTTTCCATTTCATTCAGTTCAGTTCGCAAAGTTTACCGCAAGCTCCATCCAATAAATTACCATGAAATTCGGTTAACCATGGATCGTTTTCGTCCTAACATTTACTTTATGTGATAATACGCATCCGCAGAGACGTCGAACCGCCGCTGTAGAGCAAAGTGTTGAAGTCGACCCGAATGAATCGATTTCACACCGTGCATAGCAATTGGAGCTTTGTTCGTCAACTTTATGGAAGATTTTGGGCAAATATCTTGGCCTACGACTTACGATCCAGCTCGTGCAAGAGTTAAAGCCGCGAGACTATGCAATGCGTCGTGATGTTGTTATGTTGGCCGAAAATGAGATTGATCTCGATGCTGATTTTCATCGCAAAATTTTGTTAAGTGATGAGGCTCATTTTTGGTTGAATGGTTACGTCAACAAGCAAAATTGCCGCATTTCTTCTTACGAAATGCTGGCGAGCCAGTAACTGTTAATGGGGACCGGTATAGACCGGTATAGAGCCATGATAACCGACTATTTTTTTTTCCCGAAACGGATGGCATGAATGTGGATAAGATGTAGTTCTGACAAGATGGTGCGGCGCTAAATGCCACACCGCGCACGTCGCAATCGATTAATTGAAGAATACATTCGATGAGCGCAAAATTTCGCGAAAAGGACCTGTCAATTGGCCACCAAGATCGTGGAATTTGACACCATGCATTGGTTTATTTTCTTTAAGGATACGTGAAGTTGTTCGTCGACGTCAACAAACCAGAAACGTTAGGGAGCTCGCAATCGAACATTCGTGTCGCTATTGCCGACATACGGCCTCAAATACCTGAAAAAGTGATTGAAAATTGGGCCTCTAGACTTGGCTTTATTCGACCACATGCCCGAAATCATGTTTAAACATCAATGGGATAGAATTATCCTTCCAATAATAAAGCCATATTGATGGACAGTAAAACTATTTTCTTGTGTTTTATTTCAAATCGAAGTTCTATACCTCTTAAAAAACCCCCAGTAATAAATAATAATACTATTTCTTTCCTTCAAGATTTCAAGCAGGGAACTGCTTTCAGTATGAAAATAACCAATGCTTTAAAAAACAACCACTATAAAGATGGCCCACCAAATACTTAATTTCTTTTGTCATTTCTAGAATATTGACTTACTAGCTCCTTCGATTTTATGTTTGTGAAAATAGTAAGAAAACGGCATAATCTTTAATTTTGAGCTATGTATTTATTGGGTTAGAAATGAGTTCTTGCAGTAAATTGCTTACTGGTTGATCATTAACTAAGTGCTTATATGGGATTGAACTTTGATCAAATCTCTGTTTGCTCGAATGACTTAAAGACATCCTTAAATATACTTTTTAGTTTTTAAATTAAGAAATCTTTTGACAAAATTACTAAAATGTGAAAATTAAAAAAGTGTTACCCTAAAGTTTTTCAAGGCTAGTCGATAATATTTAAGGCTGTGTAAACCGAACTTAATTCGTAGTTAATATGACATCAACATTCTAAATGTCCACAACTATGAAACTAAGCTTATAAAGTGTTTTCCAAGAGGTCCTGAACACCTGAACAGAACACTTTGAAATTAATTTGTGAACGCCACATCTTTTCATTAATCTACGAACTGCCATTGTCAATTTATTCAGTAAACTCTACATGTCTACATTTTCATCATGGTAAAGTACACGAACGAAGTTAGGTGCCAAGTCTAAAAAAAATGACACATGACTACACCCACGTTTCCAGCCCTTCTAGCAAACTTAAACAAAAAAGTTTATTCAATCTAGGATAATTTCGCTTTATGTAGTACTACGGAAAAGTTGACCAAAAAATTAACAAAATGGCGACTGCCTTAGAAAAAAACATTTTTTTGTACCATATTTTTGAATATTCTCCAATTTTTTTAATACAGTAGACTCTCGGTAACAAAAACATCGCCTTACGTGAACACCGGCTAACGTGAACAAAACTTTCGTTGTATTGACTACTCTGTAACGTGAACACGTTGAGAAAGCCCTATAACGTGAACAAATTTAAAAATGTTTTTAACATAGACAACATTGCTTTTTTCTACTTTTGATGGTTATCCGATTCATTTTTACTTAAGGAGGGAATCCTCTGTACCAATTTTTCGTTACTTTTGATATTTCATTGTGGTGTGGTAGTCAGTTTTGTGCGCGGTTTCATTGACAGTAAATAAATCTAAAGTTTTTCGTGGAAAATGTCGCAAAAAACCCCAAAATTCTTATCTCTGAAGCAAAAAGTAGAGGTGATTGAAAAGCTTAAAACTGGATCATAAAGTTAATTTTTTAGTTATTGGAAAGACCGAAAATCCTCGCTCTTTTAGAAATTTTGAATCTCCCGTTGACTACAGTCACTCCAAATCATCATGGATGACGGCTGCAATATTTCAAAATTGGTTTCACCATTCGTTTGTGCCACAGGTAAGAAAAACGTTGCACTTTTACAGTGATATAAAACTTTTACACATTTAGGTCAGAAAATTTTTGAAAGAACAAGGATTGCCCAGTAAAGCTTTGTTTTTGGTTGACAATCCATCCCATCCTTCCGAAAATGAATTGAGATCAGACGACGACCTAATAATTACAATGTTTATGCCGCCAAACGTAACGCCGCTAATTCAGCCAATGGACCAATATGCCATAAGACTGACAAAACTGTTCTACCGAAACAGTCTTTTGGCATCGATTGTAGCCGCATGTCATTAAAGCCCTAAAAAAAATGACTTTAAAGGACGCTATTGGATTTTTGAATTCAGGTTGGCAACGTCTTCAAGAAAAAACAATTGCTAAATGCTGGACAAACATTTTAAATACCATAGAAGATAAACAAGACCCTGAAGAAGATATCCCACTAGCTGATTTGAGAGAAAAGATTTTTCTATCAATTCAGTCAGAACAAGAACACACAATTGAACTTCTTAATTCAATAAGTCCAGAGGTTTGAATCTTTTTTTCCGTCGTATAAAACATTTGATTCCAACTGTAAGTTTATAGGTTAGTTTTTCATTTGCTGATGTCAATGAATGGATTGAAGATCATCCAAACGCAACTGAAATGAATGAGGATCTAAACAGTGACGGAAGTGAATGTGAGGACATAATTCTGGAAAGACCACATACTAAAATAGATCCCAGAGAAGCAATAGACATTTTCAACAAAGCTTTGGAATGGGCAGAAGATGAAAATGTAAGCCAAGCAGACGACATAAGCGTACTTAAACGTCTTCGCGAAAAGACCGTTTTCAGCAACCTGCAAAAAAAGAAAATTTAAAAAAAAACACATTTTTTTCATTAATTTTAACGGATTCTCATTCCCTTTTTAACAAAAAGTATTATCATTAACGTATGTAATTTATATGTATATATTTCTTTAATATATAAAAAGAAATATATAAAATTAAATATATGAATTTGAGTTTAAATATGTATTAAATTTATTTTTAAAATTCAAAGAGGTACACCTTCATAAACGTGAACAACCCGTAAACATGAACACGCTCGGTTTTTAATAGTTCACGTTACCGCAAGTCTACTGTATAGTTAAGACTGTATGAAAAACTGAAAAATTTCAGGTAAATCGGTCTAGTAGAATTCAAGAAATCGTGAGTTTGGTGATGTGTATTAAGACTCCCCATCAGGAGCTTATTTTTTTAATTTCTAAATTTTTTACTGTTTTTCTTTCTGTATTCTTTAAATGTTTATTAATAACTTTAAGAAAATGGACTGTCAAAACATCGATTGCTTTATTTTTAGGACACAAAAATTACTTACAATTCATGCCCCTACACCAAAATACCCCTTCAAAATCGTTAACTCCAATTTTCGGTCGTAATTCCCGCTCTAGTAGACAGGCAATAGCAAGTTAAGTACTAAAATTTGACTCTACATATTCGTTGTGTGATGTCACCGTGTCAGTGAGACAACGGGTTGGTCAAAGTGTCGAAAATATCGTTGCCATTCAGGCGGCCGTAGCAAACGATCCAAATCAGTCAACTCCACTGCGTTCAATTGAGTTCAACGAATCGACCGGTGCAAACGTGGAAACGAAGTCAAGCTTTCACTATTGCTTTGGTTGTACTTCAAGTCGATATTAAAGTTTTTGAAATATTTCAATTTCTTTGCCAATAAAAAACAAGTCAAGTCCTGAAATGAGAACCCGATATGTTAATAGTAGAGCGAACATTTTCAATAGTTTTCTATACGACTTTACCAAACATCAAAGTCACTTTAGTTTTTTTCTTTTTAAATTGAGTTCATTTATTACAATCGAGCGTTATGAGAGCGTAATGGTTTTATTAAAACAAATGATTGGTGCATGCTTTATAAGCTCATACAATTGCATGTAGATCCTCTACGGGATCTATTTGAGAGTATAAGCAAAACTTGACCGGAATTTTATTCTACTTGAAAGGTTAAAAGCAAAAATGAAAAAAATCATATCACTTAAGTAGAGGCCATACAGTCAATATTATTTTGGTATCAGTATCACCAGATAAACTTCAAACCACTAACTGATAACAGAAAGTATAAAACGATATAATATGTCCTTTACATTTTGTGTACGATAAACACAAGGTTGGCTTTCGTGGCCTCTTTTTTTTCTCTTCCTCATTATTTGTACTGCAATTGGTCATCACAATCAAATTATTCCTCAATTTATCTTCCAAGCGTGGAATACACAACACGCAGTCACAATTTCTTTCCGACAACTCTACTCTACAAAGTGAGTCCTTCTCTGCTCTATTTGGATTGCAGTTAATTAAGAAGTCTCACTCAAGAGAAATATGAGGCATTTAAAATTCAATAAATAAATTGAACTCCACTTATTGGGTATCACCCTATTCGTAATAAAACGTAAGTGTCAACGCAACAATGTGCTGGTCGAATGTAGAAGAATCCCTACCTAACCTCTGGGCAACCCGTCATATTGATATTAATTGCCAATTCTGTCTTTTTGTTCACCATCACCATATACTGTGATCTGAGTCTTCTTCTTTTTTATTTTGTAAAGAACTTCCTGACCTCAAGACCCATTTGACTTCTGGCTCAGCATGGCTAGAAATCACACAAGAATCTATTCTTTGATAGCACAAACAACACGACACAAACATGAGCTGTCTTGGATTCTTGGAATCACGAAATAAGGTTGTTTTGCATTTGCAATTTCTAATACTTCCCCACCCAACTGTCACCGGTGGTGTGCTTTTATAATAGTGTCGACCTCCATACATTTACCATAATAGTGCAAGTTTTCCTTTCAAGAAATTGCCCTTCCCATAAATTCGATCATATTGTCGTTTGTCGCAGACGTAATCCACAACAGCAAATTCTTCTTTTCGGTATTAATGTATATGTAAGTGTATAGCTAGCAACTAATGCAGAACTAGGTTGGTACTCAGCATGAAATCGATACAAAACTATATCAGGCAGCACTAAGGGTGCCATTGAGCCAGTTGAAGTGTGTCAACTGCACTATGCAATTTTGGGGGGGAGGAGGCCCACAACGGGTGGTATATTTGTGTGTAGGAAAACAGATGTTCTAATTTTGAATAAGCAATTGGATATCGAATACAAATTGCATTGCAATGGTGTACAATTTTAGATTGATACTTTCAATTGGATTTCACTATACGTTGGGAATTTATTTGTATATTGGCATTGCCATATACAGAGATAGAGATGAGCTGCATGCAACACATCGGACTAGAGGATGGAATGCTTATTTATATATAAAATAGTCCTTTAATCGTTGTTAAATGCTTCAATCTTGATCATTGGCATGGGATGTGCATCAGTCTTCAGCTACACTAAACTCAAATTGGATCATCGACTTCAATTACAAAATAATTTAATCGGATAGAGTATGGTTTTTCCAAAGATTTGAATATACATTGGGAGATTGGGACTTATATTTGACATATAGCAGATGTATCGGGTTATACGTTTTCCTTAATTATGAAAGGATTTTGGTTTTGAATTTCAAATTTTACACACAAAAGTCTTTAAAAATGAGTTTTGCTGCATGTAGGGGGTAGATGAATCGAAAAAGATTTGCGAAGATGGACCACATTTTGCCAAATGATTTCCAGATATTTTTTGTGGGCGTTATGGATGTACAGTCGAAGTAAAATGTAACACAAGACGAGTTTGCCTTTGAAAGATTTTCTACGCAAATTTAAAAATCAAAAGGCAATTCGTATCTGGTTAGATTGAAAATGAAAAACCAAATCGATTTCAAACCCGGGAGAACTATGTCATGGCAATAAAACATGGTAAATTGAAAATGACTTGCTTTTGATTGAAGTGGAGATACATTCCAGGGCATGACTGAGTCGCAGAAGAAGGGCAATGTCTTCTTATTCATCTGGTTTATGTTTGAATTATTGGCGCTTACATCTACCTCAAAGCTGTGGCTTTGCTTGTGAACTTTCTGCCATGCCATGTCATTATTATATATTTCGGTGTTTAGTCGAACTATTCGCAATATTCTTTCAAGAACTATGCTACAGAAATCATATGACACACTGAGATGCTTCTTTTTCAAGGCTGGTTTATGACACAGGGTGTCCAGAGTCTACCCAAGGAAGCTTCGTAAGACTTGGGTTTCGGCGGTTCAACTTCTCAAAAATGAATACGATAAAATGGTCGGTTTTATTCTCATTAACTATAAATTTATTTTAAAATCTTCTCTCAGGAATACGTTTACAAATTAACAAATGTTATCTTCATAACTAGAAAAAGCCAATTTTTTGTTTTCTTGAGTAGGGTCTAACTCTAGTAGTGGTCCACGGAATGGCTGCTATCGATCCTCACTGGTGTAGTGGCCATGGTTCCTCTGGGTATACGGTTGTATACCACGGCAGCAATTTCCTTGGTTCGGCGGTGGTGAACTCCGGTCTAGATCTGCGTTAGGCAGGTTACTCTATCGGCAGCCGCGGATTTCATAGCAAAGATCTGCGTTGCTTGAAAGGTAGAGCAATTTATCGGCGGCGGCGGACTGCGTAGGAAGTGCCTGCGTTTACTTAGAGGCAAAACACTCTGTCGGCGGCAACGGACTTCGTGGAAAAGGTCTGCGGTTGCGTACTGCGACGGAAACTCCCTATGTGGAGACGCAATGCCTTAAGGAAAATTTAATCGCCCGGGTGAAACAAGCCACAACGAATAAACTTCCTACAAGGACTTTAGGTCGGCGCAATGTCAAAAGCAACTAACTAAGGAGAATTCAAACGCCCGGCTCAAACAAGCCACAACGATTGAATTTCCTTCGTGGAAACGCAATGTCTATAGGCAAAGAGAATCTTAAACGCCCGGCTGAAACAAGCCACAACGAATAAATTTCCTATGCGGAGACTGTCGAAGTCAAAAAGTAAAGAAGATATGAACGCCCGGCTCAAAGAAGCCACAACGATCAAATCTCTTTTGCGGGAAACGAGAAGAAGTATCAGACAAATTCTATTCGCCCGGCTGGAACAAGTCACAACAAGTAGAAACCTATAAAATCTTTTTCTGATTTTTGGTGATTAATTCACCACTACTCATTGACTTTGCCACTGAAAGCGAATGTGAGCTGCAGTGACAATTTTGCATAGAAAAAATTCGATGGGTATTGCCAACGTATTTCCCAATAGGAAAATGCCCAAGAAGTGATAAGGCACGGAGAAGTAAACAATGTTTGGCCTTGGAATATGCATTCACTTTGTAATTTAATTGCGTGCGGGGGGTTTCAATAGAATTAAATACTGCACTGTTTTGGTGCGGCATTTTGGGAGGAAGTAAGAAAAAGAAATTGTGACGCTTTGTCACCACACCCTACTCACCTCCAAATATTAACGTGCGTTCTCCTTTGTCACCCTACACAAAAGCCCCGCCTTGGTAGGGATTACTAAACAAAAGATTACTCTATAAAGCACCCTGATCTCGATGCAAGCGGGGCATAACTTTCACTTAGGCAACATGAAAACTAAGAAAAGGTTAACTTACTATAGGAAGACATTAAAACTTTAATGACTTCATTTTCTCAATACATAAGGTTGTAAGAAACACTTTAACCAGCAGTCAGAGCAGAAATTTCTTCAAGATCCCGATACATGTCCTCAGAATACTCTTTGCTTGAAGTTGGGCACACTATTCTTGGCTTCTTTCTTGCAGCTTCTGTAGCTTGGTAGTGTGTCTTTAAAGACCAGAGCAATCATTTGGCTCCCTTAAAGAAAGTTTTTGCATACAATAAACTTTATTAAGTCCTCCCTGCATTTTGCCCATTTTATACACCTTGATTATCTCCTCATAGCCCTTGTTTCGCTAATATCTTTCACCGGCACCGCACCTATTAAAAATTGTGACCAGAACGTATCTTCAATGAATTAAGGAAAAATAAAATCAGTTTAAGAGTTGTCTCACTATATCCTTCAACAAATTTAAAAACACGTGCATCTATTTATTTAGTTAAATCAATGAGTTTCTAGGTCACCATTTTCATCACACTCGCACATAAATGTGAAGAGGAAATTCAATATAAAATTTAATTAAAGTCCCACTTTTGACATTCGATGTATTGAGGATAGAAAATGAAGCAGAAGAAGAATAGTAAACAGCACTTCGTGTCATAACCCAACATCTTATTTCACAGCAAGGAACTTCGATGTCACAATTCAATGTCTTTTCATATCCGTTGAGCCTCAGGGCAGTTTTCTTTTTCCAGATGTCCTTAGGGAGGAGAGACACCCTTGTTTTCCTTCAACTTTTCTCTGACATCATCACAATAAATTGTCAGAGAATCGTTGGCATCGGCAAAATTGAAATCGAATATCTTAAAGCTAAAATAAAGAAAGTTTTACACTACCCAAGGGGGAACAACACCATCCCTTGTCACAATGACACTTGGCCAATTAGCTAAACACCTCCATTTGTCATGAGCACACGTTTACTTAATTTCATTTCCTTTTCTATTCGACATCGTCATTCAAGAGCTAGGTATACTCGTATACTTGACCTGTCACGAATCACACGATTCCTACTACAGGTAGGTAATTATTATAACTTTTTGTTTGTATACTTAAATTATCTGCTTAATGACTCCCCTTTTGCCACAAAATCAACCGAATCACAAGTCCTTTTTGCTTTGCCCGCTTGAATACAATTGTGTATCCTCATCGAATTCCCAATTGATTTAGCCGTATCAGCAGCAAAACAATGTGAAACCTCATTCCACATATAAATACCCATGCCATGACCATCCTTTTTCGTATTATCCTGCCACTTAAAACGGTGTGTGCTTGCATGTTTTGAGCAATCGAAATGTTTTTCATGAATGAGCGCAAAAGTTAAGGATGTGTACATTAACCCTCAGAATATACGGCCAATTCTGCCCAAAGGGAAGTCAGTTTATATATATTCTTACATACACGTAGGTACCTACTTGTGTGGTATAATATGCATTCTGTCGTAAAATCAAACGCCTCTTTTTCCTCATCCCGTTTCGGTGTATCATGTGGCGGAGTCGTATGTAATAGTCTGGGTTCGATTGCCACACGAACTTTGAAGATTGGGGGTTAATTTCATGTTCATGCTGTGTACCACGACGAGCGAACGGTCTAGGGAGTTATTTAACTCTCGCGACACAGAAAAAAGGGGTGGAAAATTGTTCGCACAAACTTTGTTGTCGCCACCGGAAGAAGTAACTTTTGTGTGTTTTTGCATACATCAACCTGAAATTGTTTTTCTAGGTGTTGATGTCGGCGGATCCATCGGAGAGTCCCTTTTGACCTTTTTTTTTAGTTTATTTTCGGAAATTATGTGACATAAATTCCGGAACAACCTTTCCTCTGGTGTAATTTTTTTTTTTAATTTACTCCTCACGAAGAGTGTGGGTGGCAATGGCCAAAATGTGAGTGCTTTCAAAGTGATATTAAAAACTGTCATATAAAGCTATTATTAGCACCAAATATTGATCGATATTCATTTTAAGTGACAATGTTTCTTTTTATAAATACTTAAGGACACATACATATATCAAAACTGAAATTCAGCTTTCCAGACTCGATGCGACTTAATACCAAATTGGTGGGTGGAAAGGTAAAGGTCAATGATTTCAAACATTTCATGGAATCGCCATATTTTTATGGCATCTCGTAACTTTTGCTTCAAAACGCAGTAACCACTGACCCGAAATAACTTCAAGAATAAAAACTTATCCTGGCGCAGCATAATGTTCGGTTCTAGGACCCAATCTCATATCTCAAATAGTTCAGTTGATTTTGATTTGTAGTGTAGAGTAAACAGAAGGTGTGTTTTTTTCACAAGGCTGTTATGTACATAACATGATATCCAAAAAAAACGCTTCCCGGACAGCGCGGCTTTCTTTATTTGAGGGTTGGTGTTCTTGATCAGTTGTCAAACCAATAAAAGTAAACAAATGAATTCTTTTTGCCAAATTCGCACAAACACGCGAATAATGTTTGTCAAAAACCTTAAGCAATTGTATAAAGTGGAAAATAAAAATGTTCCGTAGTGAAATTAATGCAGATAAACAATTTTTTTTTTGTTAGTTTAGAAATGTCAAAAATAGGTCTGTTCACAAAAGTAACAAAGAATTTCTCTTGGGTTTTTTTCGACTCTGTTTACACGCTGGGGTTGAATTCATATGAAACTTGTGATTTATGTCAGAATTGAAAAAATTATTTTGTAACTTGTTTCAAACGAATTAAACTATTAATAATAAAATAATAAAACCAATTTTATGGATTACTTAACTATTACTTTTGAAAAAATGTCAACATTCACAGAAAAATGTGAAAAAAAAATTTGCAAAAAGTGCTTTCAATCACAAAATAGACATTTTTTAATTGCTAATACGTTGTTTTATGTATCTTTATATAAATTTACAAATGTAACTCTTGAAATCAATTAAATTCTAAAAATTAAAAATTTTCAGCAACTAATTTGTGGAGTGTAAGAGTAGGCAGAGGATTTTATTCAGGCCAGCGTTTGTGAACAGACCTTCTGACACCCATTTTGCTTTTGTTCGAGATACATGAAAGTCTCTAGACGCACCAACATTTAAAAATGAAAAGTCGAAAAACTCATTCGATACTCGACTAAACGTCAAAACTCTATCCCCGACCAAATCTTAACCATCCTTTTATCCATAACCTCGGTTGTCGGGGATATTGTTTTTGTTTTGCGTGTAAAATGTAGTTATGTACATAACAGTGCTGTGAAAAAAACACGCCTAGAATTGAAAAGAACATACAAAGTCGAGAAGAAAACCCTGCTACGATATTCTGGGGTTGGAGCTTCGAAACGCCCATCCTTTTTGCCACTAAACCAAAGAATTTGTTTTAGTTGTGGCTTTAAAACGATTGCCAATGTGCTGCTCATCTTACTTTTTAAAACTTTAGAAACTGAAAAGTCTAGCAAGAACAATGAGATTTATGAAACTTGTTGCGACAACTAGGGTGAAAAATTGTTTTCGAATATGTCTCAGAGACCTCGTTTCCGGTAGCGAAATAAAGCTGAACTATTTATTAAATTAGTTTGCAAAACAAAACCGTTAAGGTTTAGGTGCAACCAAGATTTTTCCTCTCTCTCGTCTAAGAGCTGATTTTTTCTGATGTTACAAAAATATCGATTTTCACAAAAGCTTTGACTGAAACAAAGAATGAGTGTATCAGTTCAGCTTTTTACTTGACGCCGTAGCAGAGCCTACTATAAACCGTAAAACCGACGTTACAAACGAAAATCCTAGTCTTTCACCGTCTGGCCACTTGGGTCCATACACCAGAGGTAGCCGATTTGTTGCCGTATAACTACTGATCTTTACCTGGCATCTTTAACACAGAGGTTCCTAAACTCTAACCGCCGACTCACCAAGAGTATAACTGATCTTTACCTATCAGTGTTACACGCACAAGGCCACAAATTTAGAGCCACTTGTAGGATTATGTCCACTACACTTGTAGAGAAGCAAGTAAGCTTGTAGTTTTGGTGTTACAGAAATTTCTCACACTTGTCATAATTCACTTGTACTACAAGTACTTGTAGGCCCCAGCGGTAAAAAGTGCCTGCTGTTCATATGTCATCAAGTGCGTTTATTAATTCATACGATCACGTAACTTTTTACAGGTCTACCACGAGACGATTTTTTTCTGCTTTCAAAAAGACATAAACGATGAGCGGAATACTGGAAAACCGGTGGCCATTGTATCAGCCGTACCGAATGCAGCTATAATGACAATACCGGAGCTGTATTAGTGTAGCAAAGTTCGCTAAACAAAGAGTTTTGTGTCCTTGTATCGAAGTCTTAGTGTTTTTATTCACTACACAGCCGTGATTCATACCCCCACTGGAAACCAAAAACACTTCACACTTCATCTTTCTTTCTCTCCTTCTCTTCTGTCTCTCCTCTCTCTCTCACTCTCTTTCTCTCTCTACTCTATCTCTCTCTCTCTTCTCTCTCTCTCTCCCTGCTCTCTCTGCTCTCTCTCTCCCCTATCTCTGTCTCCCCCTCTCTTCTTTATCTGTTTCTCCTCTACCTGTTTCTCATACATATATCTCTTTCTCCTACATCTCTTTCTCCTACATCTCTTTCTCCTACATCTCTTTCTCCTACATGTCTATCTCCTACATCTCTTTTTCCTATATCTCTTTCTCTTTCCCTCATTCCTTCTTCCTTTATATCTTTCTTCCTCTCTCCCTAATTACGTATTCCTCTGTAACTCTATCTTTCTCTTTCTCTCATTCCGTCTTCCTTTATCTCTCTCTCTCTCTTTCTCCCTTATTCAAATCGTTTTCAACTGTCATTACCTTAGTTTTCTCCCTTCTTCACTATAGGTGTGTTTCTTTACTGAAAAATCGCCCGAAATGCACCGAAATTCGGCGAAAGTCAGTCTAATCCCGTTCCAGCACAGCGATTTTTCGTAGCAGTGCACAAAAGAGAGTGCTCACGAGAGAGTGAAAAGTTTCCCCTCCCTGTGAATTTCTGTGGACAGAAATCGTGCACAGCCAAAACAAAAACAACAACTGTCAAACAGACGTTTTTCCAAGCGTTGCTGTTGCTGCGAATGTTTTATTCAAGGCGTTTCTTTACTTTTGACACATTTACGCTCTTTCAGAGAGTTTGTGAGAGTGTTTTAACCCCACTCCTTAAAATATGACAGATTGTGAATTTCTGTGCAAAAAGTTAAGAAACACACCTTATAATTATCGTTCTTTACCCCTTCGTTGATCAATTTCATTCGCTCTCCCTTATTCCAAAGATCCTTTCTGGTCAATGTCGCTTTCTATTACTATAAAAATGAAAATTGTAAATTCGTATCTTACAAGTCAACAAACTTGCACTTCTTTCAAATCTCTCATCAAAGAGCACCTCCTTAAAAAATTCCTACCAGTAAACTTCCATTACTTAAGTGCCTTATTTCTTTCTTCTTATTTATTGGCAACTTTACTTACTTGGGCATTTTTCTTTCCTACTTAATCTCAATGAAACAGCTGTCTCTGTTTATTGAATCTAAAGCCTTAAAGAGACAGAAGGAAATTAATTTAAGTCTTCTTTGCAGTGCTCTCTACTCTACCACCCTAGTCCTATTATCCTACATCTTTTTTTTATGTTTTTATTTCATGGCCATCTTGCTCCCAATTCCTTTTCAGCTTATTATTATTGATTAACCTACATTTCCGGGTATACATCAAAGGAAGAGAAAATAAAAAAATAAAAAAGAAACCTTTGCCAAATGAATAAATAGCAACAACCTGAAAAGAGCATCCTTATTTGTTTGGCACAACAACTTTGTACATGAAAAACCAATTACAAAAAAAGAGATGACACAGAAAATGTAAAAGCTGAAAGAGGGTACACTTTTGTGTGCTCTATCCAAGCTGAAAAATAAAGCTTTTCAATAAAAACACACATACATATATAAGCGTACATAAGAGATAAATTGCAACTGCTGTTTTAGTGAAAGGAATTTTCGACAGTTGCATTTATTTTGAAAGGAAACAACAAACAAGTGAGTCGAAATAATTTAATGGCTATCAAGTACCATACATTATTGAGACCTTCTTAGTAAAATTTATTTTTCAATTTAATTAATGAAATGGTATTGGAGATAGAAGTGATGATATAAAACGAACGAGCTTCATTAGCAAAAACGAACGAGCAATTCTTGCGGAAATTTGAAACATCTATCGATTTGTCTATTGGAAATTCTTTAATTTGACATAGAATTCATTTAATTTTGGGTCCGGTTTTTATTCGTTTGATCATCATTTGAAATATTCAAACGATGTACTTTAAATAATTCCAGTTAACTAGCAACCGGTTTGCCTGCGGGGCCAAATTCCAATTTGATTAAAACAATTGTGTGGTGTGAAACGAATGAGGATAAGGCAATAAAACGATTTGGTTCAACTTCATAACTAGAAAGTTGGAAACGTTAATTCTTGGAAAAGTTGCAAATGAGAAAACTTTATTCAGTTAATTGAAAATATGAAAATGTTTTTTGTGGCCAATTCAAATTATTTCAATGTCAACTACTAACAAATCGACACGATTTGAATGGTCTCAGTTTTAAATTTGCTCAGCCCTCAGTTCTTCAAATTCATAAAGTTCAATGGTCACTTTTGA
Source organism: Melanostoma mellinum (assembly GCA_914767635.1). Classification (NCBI taxonomy): domain Eukaryota; kingdom Metazoa; phylum Arthropoda; class Insecta; order Diptera; family Syrphidae; genus Melanostoma; species Melanostoma mellinum. The sequence goes on from OU612059.1 coordinate 10,152,932, forward strand.
ATGGATCGTGCCACTTTCAACATTGGACAACAGCGAAGAAAAAAAAACCATATAAAATGATGATGTGAAATATCAACAAACGATTTTTCGGTCCCATTTCTGTTTAAATAAACCTACGATAGGAATTTTTGCCCTTCAAGTATTTTAGCCTGCCTATTCAATAAGGATTTTCATTCTACGCTTTTCTTCTTTTTTGGAAATATCAAGAATATATCTGTCAAAATTTTGAATTCTTCCACCGGTTCCACCGAAGAACACATTTCACTACAATCAAATCGCCTGGTTGAATGGCGAATTGCGAGCAGTGCCGAAAGGTATGCAATCGATAATCCGCGTTAAACGGGTAACGCAACCATGTTTGGAAGTCGCATAAGAAGTTTCACTTAAAAAAAATCACGCTCATAAAAAACTCATATTGACTACAGAAATTTGAGGAAATCAAACTGTGTTGACAATTTTTCTCAGGAAGGTTTGGCAATTCATCACGAATCGTTTAACAAAACAGAACAACGCAACGCTTATAAATTGTTGAGATTTACGTTGACAAAAATATATTTGTTCGGGAAGCTCATAGAGCTTTTGGTCCAATTTACGGTCATCATAATCGGCCTTATTTCTATTTAAATGGCTTTGTTAGTAAGAAAAATTGAAGGCAATCCTCAAGCCATTAACGATTTTACCATTGCATTCAAATTGACCGTTTTTTGGGGTTTACATACTGTTTATTTATCAAACGATTGTGCACCATAATTTGTTTGTAAATCTTAATTTTTCCGTGTGTTTTCTTTTTCTTTATAAAATTTGTAAATACGGCACTATAAGAATGGCGGAGATGGCTGGTGGTGGTCTTAGCGTGGCGGCAGGTATACAAATGAAAAAAAAAACACAAAAAAGCAATGGCGGACTCTAGCCAATTCGAACCGGGAGAAAACGAAACATCAAAAAAGGAGGAGCTCAGAAGTTGCGTGGCTGAATTTCGGAACTCGTGGGTATGTTCCCAAAGCAATAACTTTAAGTTCTTCACACATTTTATGAAGCTCCCGATTCGCATACGTCGTTGCTCCAAATCTACTTTACGTACTTGAATACATATGCTGGCTGCATCATCGGTTCTTCTTTCTGTCGAAATGAGGAAGGAGCTGCCGTTACGGAAGCTTTCAGAATTTTCCAGAAAATAGTTGGCACGATTGTCATTTCTATTATTGAGTCTTGCGAACTACCCTTTCAGCGCAGTCTACGAGCGAATAACTAGGGTGATGAAGTTAAGGGAAAGAGCTGTGAAACCTTTAAAAGCATGATGGTCATAAATCCGGTAGAGGAATAAGAAGAAGTCTTTCGAACAACTTGCCAATTTCTCGCAAAAGTTGATACCCGAGGAAAAACATTTTTGGTTGTCTTTGGATTTCGAACCACGAATCTCCCGCGTACCAGGCTGACAGGCTAACCATGACACCACGGCCATCATACCAACACTTACTTGATGGCTGAATTTATAGTGATCTCAAGCATGGTTAGACTGTCGTTGGTTTCTTTCTTCTGATTTCTTATTCCTGATTCACGTGAATTTTAATTTTCATGTTGATGGGGGCAAAATCCCCATTTATTAGGCTTAATACAAGCTATTGACTTACAAACTAAGAAACTTAATAGCTAAGACTTACTAACTAGTTGGAGGACTTAGGAGACGAAGTTTTAGGCAGGGAGTACTTATATTAAAGTCAAAACAAGAGGAGTGGTAGTTGACATTCCTCAGCATTCGGGAGATAGGTTCATTGGAGCCGTAAGAGGTTCGATGGGTGAAAGATAGAAGAGACGGGGATTCCGGGTGTTACGAGGGTTAGTATTTAGAAAAATGGATTCGTTAAGGGCTGGACAGTCAATGGTACATGTGAAGATCCGGTGAATGAAGAGAACGTCAAATATTTCTCTTGGATTTTTCAGCGTATTGAGGTTGAGGAGTTTGATTCGGTCTTGATAAGGAGGTAATATCAGGGGATTACTCCAATTAAGACCTCGAAGAGCAAATCGGAGGAAACGGCGTTGTATGCTCTCAATTCTGGCAATGTGTTCTTGTTGGAAAGGCGACCAGACTTGACAAGCGTATTCAAGAAGCGGACGGACAAATGAAATGTTAAGGGATCGGGTTACGTAGGGGTCAGTAAATTCTTTGGACCATCGCATCGTTTCACGAAGCTAAGTGCTGAATTTGCTTTAAGGATTATATCGTCGATATGCTTGATTAAATTCAGCTCACGGTCGCAAATAATCCCAAGGTCCCGGATCACCTTAACGGTATAAATGATTTGACCGTTTAGAAGATAGACACGGGGAGGAGATTTGATGCGATTACGTGAGAAAGTTATTGATTGACACTTGGAAACATTTAGCTCCAGGCAGTTTTTGGAGCACCATATTGAAAAATTGTCGAGATCATGTTGGAGGTGGTGAAAGGTGCCCAATTAAGCACATCTTCTGTCGAATGAGTAATACCCTCAATAGTTATAGTTGATTTATAAACCAGCATACATTTCGTTGTAGAATAGAAGGCGGAGACAGAGTGAAATAAACAACAACAAACAGTAATAGCAAAATTATAAGCCTGAATATTAAATCGCTGTATTCGAAATTGATTAGAGAGTGGCCAAATGATGCGAGGGTACCTGGTACAGTTGAGTAGTTCCTCGGCAATGATCCCAAAGCGTATATTCGATCCTCATTATAGTTTTTAATAGTAAACTATTAACGAAATAATAATATCGATGAGGAGTGACAATACCTGATAAAGGAATCCGATATTAGGCGCCAAATCTACTGAAATAGCTGCATATAATTCCAGTTATTAAGAGTGAGTGTTGTTTGTTGCGTTTTTGTTATAACTAGGAAACCACGTCCCTTAAAGTAGTCAGTCTTCAGTTACAGGATGATTTTAATAAGCTGAATTGTGTCTCATTTTTGTTGAACTTCGTCATTTACAACTAACACTAACTATCGCGAAACAAATCATTGACAGTCATTCTCATACGATTGTTCTCTTTCAGAGGATAGTGTTCCCATCACAGGCAGATACATGGGACAGAAAGAGATATATGTATTGGAAAAAGCTATTGAAAATATAATTTATAGGCCAACAGAAAAAGAAAGGACATGTCTTCATAGCATTTTAGTGTATGAACACAAAGCAAAGCCAATAACATTTCTATTCATCACTGTACATCACTTTATACAGAGCAATGAATACTTGACTGTAAGAAACGACTGTCAACAAAGTGACAGTCAACTATCGCCTTAGACGCTAACACTCCAGTAGTAATGTCAGCATTATGCTGACAAACTGGCTTCAGTAGCAAAAATGTCTCCGAAGACGACTCTCATCAGTAAACACTTCAAAAAACCACAAATACTAAGACTTTCCGGCTTCACCAAACTTTGAACAATGAAATGAAACAAATTATATCACACTTCACATCAGAGTCACTTTTCACTTAATAAGTAATCAACGCAACTGGGTAAGACGATTGAGTGTATTTAGATAAGTCAACTAAACAATAATTACTGCCGCAAAGTAAATCACTAATAAATACTCGTACTACTCACTTAAGCCTAGTCTGTCCTGGCGATAAGAATCCATACCAGACCAGCAACTTCATATTTTTATTTGATATTCACTTGAGCGGACTGTGTATTTCTTCCAAATTCACAAAACATCCTTGGAAAAAGAAAAAACAAAAAAACTAAAACTAAAGTACTGTCTACGGCCAATAAATAAGAGCTTTTCTGACTATACAATTTTGTTTGATCAATTCTTTCAAGTATAAATTCATTTTGGTTACCTTTCATAACGCTTATTTATCTATTTTGTCTACAAAAACAAACGAAATAGAAAAATATACTAAATACAGTTTTCTGGGAAATGTAAACGAAGAGTTTTTTATTTGAATTCTTCGTCCTTTTGTAAAAAGATAATAAGACTTCACACAAGTGGATAGATAATTTTCCTCTGTGTATTTTCGGCAGTAAAATATTGTGGAAAACTCTGAAGCTTCCTTGTAAGTTTCACATATCACCAGAGTGTGTCCTCTGGGACAGAGACACACACCATTAGGACGACAAGCATCATTCGTTTGTTTTTCTTTTTCTATTTCCTCCGCATGGCATCTTCCGCAATGGGTGGTGGTGGTGGTGGCGCTGGTGGAGGCTATATCCGGACTGACCATAGTAGCAGTGGCATTTAAAACGACCACCATCATGGCATATGGACCAAAGTACTCAAAAAGAAAAAAAGAATACGCCTCTGTGGGGGAAATAAAGTTCTCCGTTGTACACTCTTCTATGGAATCAAATTTACCCGTCCAGCTAAACCAGATGGTGGAAATGCCCACGTAAAACGGCAAGTTGCACTTTATGCATACACATTGTCGTTACGAAAAACGACTTCATTACGAATGAAAGTAACGTTGCCTCAACACAAAATGAAAAAAATTAAAAGCTTCAACTTCATTTTGTTGTTTTGCTGCGGGAAGGACTAAAAGTACTAACCAAAAGAGATTTAAAGGATTCCGGAGTATTCCCACAACCTTTGCAGTTAATTTATACGAATGTTTGTAATTTGAGATGAAATATGCGAGTATATGCCACCGGGAGTAATCACGTCGGATTGACCCAATTTTTTACTGGTTCTCCCTTCCTCGCTGTCGCCCAGTTTACGTCAGATATCCCATGTAACTGGGATAGTCATATTAATATCTCGATTCCAGCAATTCTATTCCTGGACTGAGGTTTTTCTCTTCCTAAAAATCCATGGCATTGCTTCAGATGAGTTGGTTTGCTTGAAATGGCATGGTTCTACTTTATAGCATCATGGCTGCAGAAAGGATGCAAAAATGTTGCAGTAGTAGGTAGGTACTTTTGTTTGCACTTGGAATTCCCGCAAATTAGGTCGATAGAGAAGGAAATAACTTGCAACTAAGGGCAGCAGAAGCAGACATAGCCTGGCATGGTGGCAAAGAATTTTTTTTATTATTATTCTCATTGAGGTAATCAAAGTAGCACAGAAGGGTAAAGTTTTATGCACAGCGATGGAGAATTTTCCGACAGAGGAAAAGAAAGTTTCTTTTTACATTTTTCGTTTTATTTTTCTTTTATGTTTTCTTTCAAAGGGAGGAAAGATAAATATTTTTGATTGGCATAGTTGAACGTTAATGGTTTTATTTTTCTTCAGAGTATGGCTATCTATCGTTGAGCATAGCACCATCAAAAGCCATGAAATACTTAAAACCTTACACCAAACAAACGAACAACCAATGTTTCCATGTTCAAACACTTCAAAGTAGTTTGTTTGTGAAAGAATGATCGGCACGGAAGGAATTGGTGCCTTCTAGCTCAAACCAAAATTATAGCTTGACGCACGTAAAAAGTGTAATAGGAGTCCATAAAAAGTATCCGTCGTGGCATTCAAATCACATGTCACATCTAGACATTTAACATCAATGTCGGTTTAGCCACACTCGTACTTAAACAGAGTATGTGTCGAAAAAGCAAAACTGTTAAGTAAAGGGTTTTCCAATAGAGAATTGACAACTTTGACTTCAATTTGTGAACGCAGTCTTTCACTATTCATCAAACTGTCATTGTCGATCAATTCCAGTCAGCTACACATTTTTACCATGGAAAAAACCTGAACAAGCAACCTCTACAAACAACGAAAATTTTCTACCGATAACCGAAACTTTAAGACAGCAACTCCGATTTTTTTTCGGTCGTGATTCTCGCCCTAGTTGACTGACAATAACGAGTCTAGTGCAAAAATATGTGTTAACATATTCGTTGTGTGATGTTGCCGTGTCACTGAGACAACGGCTTGGTCCAAGTGTCAGAAATATCGCTGCCGTTCAGGCGTCCGTAGCAAATGACTCAAATCATATGAGCCTAATGGCTTGACTTTTAAAGAAAAGTTGTTATGCCTTTATTGGCTAACCCGATATTGTTGGAGAATTTTGAACGAGCAGAAATGTTCGGATCAGAGCTTCAAACCCTTTGAATCTTGGAGAGCAACGCACAAGATTTGATGGAATTTGAGTATAGAGTTGGAAGTACGAAAGATCGAAGTTTCGAAAATGAGATATGATGAATATGTGGCCAATTAAACAAACAAAATGACGAAACATTTCAAACAAAAATAGATAAATAAATAAATAAGGAGGCGTAACAGAGCGGGGAGCCCCAGGAATTATCGCATTTCTTACAACTATGTGAAGGAATGGAGGGGACCTACAACCTTCTGCCGATTCCGAACGGCTAATCGAGTTTTTCATCGCAATGAATTTGCTCTCGAGAACAATTCCTCGCGAAATGAGATGCCCATTGGAAACATTCTTTTTTATGTTGGGATTTGATCCACCCGAGTATAAGGCAGACATGTTCACCGTTACGTCACTGGTATCACTCTTCAAACAGAGCCCTTTTTATGTCAAAGCAAAAGTTAACATCATACTCTTTTACGCAACGTTTGATGTCTCTCAAACTGATGAATAGTGAAAGGTGTGGAATAACCTATAGGCAAATTGTCTTCAAAATCGGGTCTGCGCGTTGTATACCTAACAATGTCTTCGGGCTTAATTTTCACAACCTACATATTTAAGAACCTCACAAAAGTTTTTGTTCGAACTTAAACATTTCAGTCAAAGAATCAAATCGCTGCCATTGAAAGATCCCTAACCACAAGCAAAAAAAAAAACCAGGTAGTGGAATCATAAAGCTAGAACAGTTATAAATAGGGAGAAGGCGGGTGTGAAAGCTTGGTCAAAGGGCTCTCCAACAAAAACGATGCAAGGAGTTGCCTTGAAAAACCAGCAAGAAAGAAGTGAAGAAGGAATGGTCCCAAGATGATTGATGATGCTCAAGGACAATTTTTGTTGATGACATAATTCTGTAAGTAAGTAAAGCAAATAACAGTTTCCTCGGCGGCACTTAGCAACAGCCACTGAGCTTTTTAACAAAGTTTTCGACACCACAGTCGAAGAAGTTAGAGTTGGGTGGTCTGCGAAAATAGTGCAGCTATCTAATAACCAATTCGGGTTTGTTGCGCGCAAGTCAACAACTGATGTAATCCACAACATAAAGATCGTAATGGAAAAACATCGTGATCCTTAAGGTGCGTCCACACTATGCCGACCGGCATACGGATCCATTTCATCCGGTTTGAATTCGGTTCGGCCTTCGGGAAGGAGGAAGGCCGATCGGGGCGTCCACACTAAGTCGATATTGCCGATCGGCATGTGCCGATTGATGCCGCTCGGCATAGTGTGGACGAACCTTTAGAAAGTGCTGGTTGACTTCAAAAAAGTAGTTGATCACGACTACGAGAGATCTTAAATGGGCCGCCCTCAGACAGGGACGCCGAGCTTCACAGTCCTATATGTGTATGATTATGGATATGTATGAAGAAGCAGTAACAACGGTTAAATGTCCAGCTGGAGTCACCAAGGCACAGTAGGTGTTCGCACACCAAGGAAGCGTATTGAGTCTTCTTCTCTTTATTACAGTCCTTTCTAATGGAAGATAAAGTACATCAACTATTCTTTGCTGACGATGGAGCCTTCATAAAAGAGAATGCTATATCTCTGCAAGAAGCACTCAAGGCATGAGTTTACCTTGTGTAAGGTAAGGGTTACCGTATTAATCCAAAAAAGACTAAGTACTTGTCTTGCTCATTTTCTGATTGGGAAATGCTTTTTCCAGACATTTATTTTATTGAAAATTGTTTTCCCAAGTGTGAAAATAAATATGAATAAGGCAATATGGTACCCTTGGCGTGATGGTTAGCATGTCCACCTGCTAATCCAGAGGTTCGAGGTTCAAATCCCAGCAGTGGCAAAAAATTGTTTTTCCACGGATATCGTATTTCGCGAGGAATTCGCAAGTCCTTCGTTAGTAAATTCATTGCCATGAAAAGCACTTTCTCAATTAGCCGTTCGGAACCGGCAGAAAATTGTAGGTCCCCTCCATTCCCTCACAAGACATGGTTGTACATAGTTGTACCACAACATTCAGTCAGGTTCGGATAGAAACAAAAATGGAATTTGCATTTCGTCGGCATGGAACAAAAATAAAACTGGGAGGCTTGTCGACGCATTCAACGCGATGTATCCGGATCACTATTAAGAAACAGTTAAGTGGGAGAGCTGTAATCTTTTTGAAAATCACCACGTTCGTAACGCCGGAAAAAGGTAAAAAAAGAAAACGAATTGAAAAGTAGACCAAAGCAATGTATCACAATTGCATAACGCATAATCGCAAGATTTTAAAAAACTTAGATTAGTGCAAATTATTCCCCCCGGAAACCAAAACCTTTCACAAAGAATTTTGACCCCCCGCCTTATTCACACTCGATGATACAATAAACTTGAAACCCCAATCAAAAATATAATCGTGCGCCTCTCATGAGCTCTCACGATGGCTATAAAAATAATCGCAATAATCGTTTTATGTAAATTTTGGAATTTTTGCACAGCTCAGCGTATCGCACAAGCGGCACAAGTTTCCCTTTGTAGATAAGAAAACATATATGCAGTTTAGCCTTGAATAAGATATCGTTTCAATTTCTTGGAAAAGTAAACAATTTGAGATTAAAACGCTTTCATTCTAAACTCCTTATCGCACAGAAATGGTTCTTTTTTCTATTTACACAGTACTGAATCTTTTGTATCCCCCTGGTTTCGTTCTTGTAGGTATTGTCGGTTCTTGCTGAGTTTGAAATCAACTTGGTGTTTCAATTTTACAAATTTTCTTTCAACTCACCCCTATTTCTCTCCAGACACTAGTCCATTGCACAGTGTGCAATTTTAAGTAGAAACCAAAGTTCGATCAATCATTGATGTGTCATGAATGTGACGTGACTGTTTATAAACAACTTTTAAACAGTTAAGTGCGGAAATACCAGTTGATTTTCTTAATTGAAACGTGTTGTAATGAGTTTGTATATACCCGTTTGTAAAACAAGCAAAACAACCAAGACAACCCGATCAATTCGGACTAAACAAATGATTGATTAGCGCAAGATCATGATCACTAATTTGATTGGCATAGCCCAACGAGCTGTCATTGCACTTTTAATATAAAAAAAACAACGAATCAATTAGTTTTCCAAGGAACTGCTGCTATCTTTCAGTTTTTCCTCCTTCGAAAAGAGTTTTATCAAATTTATCAAGCAATAACAACGAATGAGGAGAGGGTTTAATAGGATACACCGATACACGTTGCTTTTGAATTTTTGAGAATCGTAATGCGAGGAAACACAGAGCCAGGTAAAGCATTCCACAAGAGAGAGACAGTTAACGTTTCGACGATGTTCAAGAGAATCAATCGATTCTACGATTGAACGATCACCTATCAATCTCAACGCTCTATTTTGTACCCTAAGTAGTCGCAAAGATGTTTGAGAAGCACGGTACCAGATATGGGAGTTATACTCCAGTTTTGGGAGGATCAAGGCCTTATAAATTGTAGCCAGATCAGAAGGGGTGAAGAACTACCTGCATCGTCTCAAGAAGCCTAAGTATTTAGCAGCGTTTTTGGCGACTTCAAATATGTGGTCATTCCAACGAAGATCATCGTTTACACACATACCAAGTACTGTCAGCTTTTCGGTTTCTTGGACGCAGGTACCATTCATGGATAATGGCAATGGCGAAATGTTAAGCTTTAACGACAAGAGACAGCATTGAGTTTTCAAAGCATTGAATTCTACTCGGTTTTTAAGACCCCATGTAACAATGCTGTCAAGGTCAGAATTCCAATAAGCTTATCATACTCAACCGTTCCAGTTCCACATCCGAAGAGCAGGGACGTGAATTTGGAAACGAATATGAAAAGCTGAGGGTAGAGTCGTCAGCAAAAGAGTTAAGCGGATTAGAAGTTTCAGACAAGAGATCATTAATGAAAATGAGGAACAGAGTCGGAGACAAAACGGAGCCCTGGGGCACACCAGCATTTATGAAGTGGGTATCAGACTTGAAGCCATCCAACACAACTTGTATTGAACGGTCGGAAAGGTAGTTTCTAATCCAACGAAGAAGAGACTCATCGATACCAAAAGCACGCATTTTCGATAAAAGAGCCTGATGCCAAACTCTATCAAATGCTTTAGAAATATCAAGCGCAATAATCTTACTTTCTCCAAAACAATGTAAAGATTGGTTCCACTTTCCGGTGAGATAAGCCATCAAATCACCAGTGGACCTTTAGCTACAAAAGCCGTACTGTCGGTCATTAACAAGCTTTCGTTCTTCAAGATATTTCATAAGTTGACGATTTATCAACGTTTCCATGGCCTTGGAAAGAAGGGACGTGAGTGCAATTGGACGGTAATTGGAAGGAGAGGAAGATTTGCCTTTTTTAGGGACAGGCTGGACAAATGCAGTTTTCCATCTGCTCGGAAAAATCCCAGCAGAATAGGAAAGATGGAAAAGTTTACGCAGTGGTTTTACCAGCGTAGAAGAAAACCTCTTCAAAATAACGGCGGGGATACCATCTGGACCAGCGGATATTGTGATCTTTGAGGACTCTTGCTACCGAGCGAGTTCGAAAAAATATCTGCTTCATCAAAGAATTTGCAGACTCGAGCTCAGGTGGAGCCAATAAGCTATGAGGAAGTGTCGAGTTGTTCTTCACAAAAGACCAAAAGTTTTTACTTCCTTTTGGACACAATAGTATTTTTTGCCTTACTTTTTGGTCATGTAAAAACTTGGCTTTTTGTATATGAGCGTTACAGGTATTTCCGGCCCGTTTAAACAAATCTCGGTTTTCTACTGTAGGGTTGTCTTTTAATTTTCGAAAACTACTTTCTTTATCCCTAATCGCCTCTTTAAAGCTTGAATCAAACCACGAATTCCCTTTGGGGATTACACTTTTTGTTCTGTGAGAAACAACATTTCTCATGCCGTTGAGAATTACGTTAGATATCATATCATCTGATGTATCAACGTTTCCGTCGAGAAAGCACAATGACCAATTATAATTTCGAAAGAAATTATTCAGGCTGTCCTAATTGGCTTTCTCATATTGCCACACAGTTCTTTTAGGGACTTTATCTTTTTTTACCGTGACGGAAAACGAAAAATCTACCGATATGACCCGAAATTGGATCAAAGTGTTTTTTTTTTTTTTGGTAATAATCGAGTCATTTCAAATTCCAAAATTGGACACTATTTAATAATTCTTTGGGTCAGACATGGCCTTGCTAAAGTTTCCAGCAAGATGTTGCTGTCCTTAATATACCAACATAGATAACGGTACACTGGTCATTTTAGGTCAGTGCTATTACAATAACAAGATTATATGACACTTCAGGCGTAACATGTTACACTCTCCAGCCCAATTAGCAAGTTTACACTTCTTTAATATGAAATAATTGCAAATCAAGGGATGAACATTTAGTGCTTCTGAACTTTGTTAATGAAAAAAGGTGTCTCTGTACAAATTAATTAATTAAGAAAATTTGTGATAAAGCTTCAAAATACATAACTATGTGCGTGTTCTGTACACATACGAAAAGAAAACAGTAAAATACTCCATCCCATACCGAAAAACTATGACGCAAGAGAAAAGAAGAACCCAAACTCAAATATTGTGTACCAGGAAAAGCAAAATGTGTAATGCAAAATGCAGAAAAAAAAAACTTTTTAGGCAATTATTGTCTCATAACAGTTTGCAAACAAATTAAGAACTTTTTAGACTTTAATTACACGCCTTGATGGATCGTAGGCACATAAATTTGTATACGACTATGACGTTTGTGGAAATGTGGACATTTTTCCCATGGAGACATGCAGTTTCCAAGTTAAAAAATGTTTCTGCAATTAAGTTTTTAAAATATTAAACTTTCAGGAATCGCATTTCGAGCGGGCAAATGAGAATAAAAAAAGAAAACACCACCAGCTGATGACTGCAGATATCAAAAAAGAATACAACATCTGACACATATATGTACGTAGGTATTTCTAAACTTTTTTCAACTTCCATCTATAATTGCATCCCAACAGACTAACACAAACACGTTCGCATATAGCGAGGAAGAGATAGATAGAAAGAGACACAGAGAACGGCCAGGGCATTGACGATGAGCATCTCTTGTGACCGATCATAAACAAAAACAGATTAAGCACAATCTTGTTTGCACCAAAAGCCAAATGTAGAAAAACTAGGACCCGACAACACCGGTTCTAGGAAGAGGACGAAGTATGACTGTTTTTTTTTTTGCATTTCAATGTAGGTACTCGTCCACATATGGTGTGTTGCTGTGACTGTGATGTGTTTGTGAATGCTATTCCAGTCGAAATGGGAACCGAGAGGACAGAGGAGCTCCCCACCCCTGCATGATGTATAAAGTATAACTTTGGCCTTCGCAGAACGGAAAAATAAGGTCAACTACGACAGAATCACATACGGTGGGGAAAAGCAAAATAAAAACAAAAAACAATGAAATGCCACAATAGCAGGGAATAAACACTACAAAAACAGAAAAAACAAAAGCAACTATACGTGGAACACAAATTGAAAGAGCCCAGCGCAAGTAGAGTAAGTGTCTATGTGCAATAATAATGCGGAAGGAGTTGAGAGTTTGAGGCTGGTTGAATTGGAATGGAAGCAAATTCAATGCACGTTCTTCTCTTCGAATGTGTATTCTCCACGACCTAGTGTTGCCAACGAAAATTAACAAAGTAAGGCCGGTTCTTTGTAAGAGCCTGCCTCAGTAATGTTAAAAGCACTCAGGTCGTAAGAGGATGATAAAAGGACAGAAAAAAAAAAAAAAAATGACGTAGAAAGGTGGTGATGAGAAAGTAACAGCCTTATGGTGATTGTCGACAGCTGTGTTCATAACAAATATGCGATCAATAAAGTCCAATGGAAGGCTTGGAGCCATAACAATGAAGAAAATTGTGTCAGTTTAACATAAAATCGTTCTTCAACGACGAACCCTGATGACAATTGAGAAACAAACAAATAAAGTCTCGAAGAAATACTACGCGATAATAGCCAACCGGCCTTATCGAGGTAACAGTCGGATCGGAATTAGCTCCGATTTTCTACGATTCGGAGACATTTTGCTTCGTGGTAGTTCTAAGATTGGCCGCTCCGACGCCCTCCGATCAAGGGCTTGGATTACTTACTTTTAGACGGTTATCGTTAAATCGTCTATCGCCACGCGTGTCGTCAAAAGATTATTTCATGTAATTTTGCTTTGATTAAAAGATAGCTATTTTACTACGTCTGATAAGTTTTGGTAAATTTCTCAGGTTGTTTAAGTACATAGAACTAAGACAATATTCGTCTAAACAGTTACAGAATTCAGGCCCAGCATAATTTGTTTAGCTGAGAACTTAAATTTTCTTTCTATTAGGAAGGGAGACATAGTTTCAAAAGAGTTACCGCTTCGTTTTGTTAGGGTTTTTGAACGCTTCCACGTACAGAAAGGTATACAGAGGAAACACAATGCTAATGAAGAGCAATCTTCAAATACATATTACGATTACCCTTAAAATACAATTGAAACAACTTCGAATTCAAACAATGCAGAGTTAAAAAGTGTGTAATTGTAATAGATTTCTTACTACTCTTTACACTTTTTTATTCAAGAATTTCTTGTATCACATTTCACTAAACTTTGATTTTGGCCACTTCTAAACAGCTAGTTATCAGCTCAACACAGTTTTTTTTACGATTTGGTTGAGAATAGAGAAAACAGACGACAAATATCTTCGGTCGTACTAGAATTTTAGATTGCTTTTTATCGGAGCATGCACTCGATTTCTGTGTCAGACCAAAAGTAATAGATTCAATAGGCAAAAAAGTAAAGTTCTACACAAATGCCTTCTGAACTGAAGCACATGAATTTTTCATAAAAAACGTACTAAAAGTTTTAAGTTCAGAAGATGTATGACTATAGGAACTCTGTACCAATGACACAAGGTAAAAAGACAAATAGAGGCAAATGCTGTGAGTGCCGATTCACTTGTTTTCGCCTTTGAAGACTGAGCTACAGCATTATATTGTGGATCAAATGCGGCAGAAGTACTAGATTTGACAAACGCGTAGAATTTTGTTATAGAGCAACTTTCTTCAAACATTGCTTCTATTTTATAGTCCGGAGAAAAAATTCGGGTATACAACTGATTACTTCCATTTGTGAGATTGTACCAGAGGTTGTTCTAGGAAAACAAAATGGGGCGAAGCTACCAGAAATTTTAAAAACATCGGTTGGTGAACTCTCTGAGGTTCCCGTTTGTGTTTCTTCTTATTCGTAGCGTATTTGTTAAAATATTCTGATTTCATTTATCAAGTGGAGAGAGACACATCATGGTATGGATGTGACAAAATATCGATGTCGGTTTGAAATGTGATTTTTTAGTTTCTACCATTTTGAATTGAGAAGAAAACTAATAGGAAACTTCATATTTTCGGATGAACTTCATTGTATGCACTTTGTGTTGAGTCCTCAAAAACAAGGCCTCTAAATTTCATCACTTCCTTCTTTAGAACGTATAAAAGAACCAAGAGCCGAATTACGGCACACGTTATCGAATAACTTGTGACGGAATTATGCGAGTTTGTAATTATCGCTCACGTTATCGAGTGATCTAGTACCACAATTTTGCATTTTCTCATCAGTAATCGAACGGAGTTTCAGTCGACTCATGAAGTGCTCGCTAATAATTTATGAAATGAAAATATAAGAATTTTCATGTACATTGTTCCTGTATTTATTAGGAAGGTAGATTGATTTATGTAAAATTTGTTAGTTAAAAGTTCCAAACTTAGAACACAAGCAATCCAAAAAAAGAAGTTCCCATCCTTTCCAACCGATCACTTTTTTTTTTTTGTCGGAGATTTTTAAAATGATAACTGGAGCATTCAGACCTATTTAACGGTCCATTGTTCTACCAAATAGCAACTATCTTTTGTTTTAGCTTTCCAGATTTTCTGAGAAAACCTACAAAACACTGCCGTGATAAGGTTGTACAGCACATCCACGGAAAGACAATCACAACTGTCTAGGTATTAATTAGCAAGATTTATTTTAAAAACACCACCCGAGTGCATTTAATGCTCTAACTTTCAGATTTGATCACTAAAGGTTGTCTTTTTAAGTAATGAATTTTGCTTACAAAAAAATGTAATTAGTCTAAAGACACATCAGCAACATATGTGAATGAATACAAACTCGAAATATACTAGTGACTTATCGATGTCACTAGTACAATTAAAAATAGCTATACGATACCAAAATGGTTATTCACTCACTCGATCACTGATGCCACTTACTCGATAAAGTGAGCAGTAATTGGGCCACAACTTTAAAGCTACACTAAGGGCGAAGTCATATGGCCACTGACTTCAAGAATTGAAAAAGACAAAGTTCCAAAATTTCTTGATCAAATAGCCAAAAAGGTAACTTCTGTATTGTAATACGAACATTCTCGAACTTAAACGCACAAGTTTGTACGGCACCTCATAAAAGAATCGATGTACATGGTAGATGAAATATACGAATGAAACCTCTTAAGAGGATCACGGTTATTCTTTTGCATAAGACATACTAAACGTAACTCCCAAAAAGAATGAAAAAGTAGTGTTGAAAATGCGTCTCCCGTGCAAGAGTTGCAAGTGGAACACAACTACATACAACGGAAAGAAACAAGCTTCTAAACATCTCAAGTCACCGATCTTCCATTCGTACCTATAACTAAGGTTAAAGTATGATTCTTCGGATAAACATGCACTGCCAATAAATTCAGGGGAAAAAGACAATAAGAACTCTCTATACCGTCTATAATCCAACCACAGATCCAACAAAGAACCATCTACAGAAATTTCGTTTGTGAAAACTGCACGAAAAATCCCAAGTTGGCAATACTTTCCAAAACCATAGGTCGGTTGTTCGACGTCATTCAAGGGTGAATTTACTGCATTCAAGAAAATATTAGAGTGATCCTTCTCCCTTGCCAGCCTGAAATTTCCTCACGCCTGGTTACTTCGTTAGTTCTATAAATCCATTCTGTCCTTCCATTGTAAACTACAGTATAGTTGCCTTCGAATAGTTTGCTAGTGGTTGGCATTGGGTGTGAAGACAGAGTGTATAGAAATACCTACTACAGATGGGAAATAGTTTTCTGGTTACGCTTCGACGGAATAGTTACCGTGTGGTTTTGGTGGCAACGGCAAAAACAGATTGCTCCCGGGTTGAGGTCTAAGACAGGCTACTATATATAGTGCTACTATGTAGTTTAGTATTCCTAATAATGTATGGCTCACCCACTATTCCATGTATAGAGAGACCACCCCAAAAATCGTTTGTCACAACGATAACATTTTCTTCCTTTCTCTTCGGTATCCGGTTGGGTTCATCCTCATCGTCTTGTATTCTGTTTTTTTGTACTGTTGTCTTGCAATGTTTTAATAACGAGTAATGTCCTCCGTCAAGGTATAAATTGAGTGAAATTGAGAAAAATCGATTGACACGAACAAAGGGAGAGCAAGAAAAAAAAAATAAGGGACACCGACATCAAGCTCTTCTTCGTTCTTCAGAAGCTGGCCATAAAATTACTTTGCACTTCCATTTACATTCTCAATTATTTTCTCCTTTACTCTCTATACATACTCGTACCTATATTCGCATTCACGTTTGTGTGTTTTTATGTGTTTGTTTTGGCAGCCAAATATCCTTTTTGGCTGAAAAGGACAACCGACCAAAAACAGCATTTCTTTTGTGCCACCCAGTCCTTAAGGTTTTTTGTTTTCTTTTTTATTTTGTCTTTGTTGTTGGTGGGTAGTGGGTACATATTGTTATATGATGACGACAGATTGAGAATTTTTCCAAGTAATTCACGTCCACAAATTTAACATGTCTGCGAAAGATAACTTAGAGGCGACATAGTGGGTTAAATTTGGTATTTGCAGAACAGTGGCGACACATCTCCCTCCACAAGGGACGAAGAGTTATTTTTAATAAAACCGATTTTGTTTGTGTATGAATCAATGACTTTTCAAGGATACAGACTCACACACCACACAGTTTATTGAAGCTGTGAGGGATTATTTTGAAGTTAATCAAAAGAGACTGGAGTGAAAAGAAAAGAATGTTTTTCAAACAGGTTGGTTTCGGTTCTTTGTAATAAAATTTACTGATAAATACTTTGATTTTTCAGGTGACTAGAGTTCAAGTTCTTAATTTACAAGGTTCAGGTCATTGTCAGGAGAGTTGGTTGAAAATTTTCGGTCACTCTATCTGGGCATCTCACACCTATTGTTGTTGGTCCTTCATACATATCTTTGATCATACGCACATAGACCAACTACTATTTGGAATGCACGTAGGTATCTACATTTTTTGAATTAATTTGAGTAAAAAATACTTGATAAACCACAGAAAATTAAAAAGAAAACATTAAAAATTAATTTACAATCGTTTTGTTTCACTTGAAAATAAAATAAAGTTAATCAGAAATACCTATTCGTTCTACATTAACATTGGTTCCAGAAAGGTTTGTGCAATGTTTTTGTTTCATTTTCCTAACAATATTCCTTGATTTAATGCTAACTTTTCGTCATCCTGCCCTAATATGCAGCGGTTCAGAAACTAACAACGGAGCGGTTAGGCCCGGGGCCTAGCGTTTCCAAACGACTAATCGAGAAAGCGCTTTTGATGGCAATAAATTCACTATCGGAGGACCTGCCAATTCCTTGCGAAAGCTAATATCTGTGGAAAATCATTTTTTAGTTGCTGTTGGGAGTATAGTAGGCCTAAAAATTATATATAGATTTATATAGATTTATTTAGCTTACTACAAGCGATTAGAACATTAATTTAAACTTAAAAATATTAAAAATATAAACAAATAAATATTTTGTTCAAATATACAGCGCTTAATTCTAAGTTGAAGAGAAAGGGTTAGAAGTTGAAAGGGGAAGAGGAGTATAAATTTTTTCTGAGAGAAGAGGAGCTTAGGGAAAAGTCAAAGGTATTTCCTGCTGCATTTGCTGATTGTGGCATTCTGCATATGGGGTGTTAAAATAAGCGTAATTTGTGCGGAGAGTAGGGAGGCGGAAGAAGGGGACAGAACGTAGGTTACGTGGATAAGTGTTCATGTAAATCAGCTCAAGTAATTCCGGGCAGTCTATGGTAGCGGTCATGATCTGATGGACGAAAAGGTGCAGGGAATTAACTTCACGGGCACTACCTTCACATGGGAAATAACTTCACCTCATGTGGGAATTAGTTTCACTTTTTTGTTGTGAAGGTATTTCCTAATGAAAGTGGGAAATAACCTCACTTTTTCGTGGGAACGAATTTCACTTCTATGTGAATTGTGAAGCTATTTATTGGAAAAAACTTATACATTTCGTTGCAGTGCAGATCTGTTTTTGAAAATATGTGTACAGGGTGTCCCGTAATATGTGTTACATACAACGGGATGTGATTCTTGGTCGTATTCTAAGAAAAAAATTGTTTTACAGTAAAGTCCATTTCTCAACTTTGACATCATTTTTTTGAAATTTTAAAAAAGGCTAACTTTGGTGACCCTGACTGTGTGTTAAATTCGATTTCTCTGTCAATACTGATGGTAGAGACCTAATTTTAGACTTATTTTTTGGAGAAATGATAATCTTTAGAACTGTATTTAAATTGGACTCCTATAAGCTTAAGGTTGCAAGATCTGTTTTTGAAATATGTTAAGTAAATTTATTTTTCATTATTTCCTTGTATAAAGCACTAAAACGACAAAATACACAAAAACGAAAAATTTGATTTTGAAATACATATAAATTTATTTAACATAATTCAAAAACAGATCTTTCATTTAATATATATGTAAAATGAGTGCAATAATATACAGTGAAAGATCTGTTTTTGAAAATATGTTTATTATTTTAATTGCCGTTTTTAGCTACGCATAATCGCAGCTAATTATCCTTATGTTGGACTTACATGGACCTGTAAGTGCAGATGAAAAAAGGAAATAGACACAAGATGTAAAATTCAATCGCACGAATTTTTCACTGTATGCTCGTATAAAGCACTAAAGCGACAAAATGCAAAAAAACGAAAAAATTTGTTTTTGAAAATGTGTCACATAAAAGTCTATTTAGCATATTTTTAACTCTCCAAGTCTTCGTTTCAAAGTGCTGTTGTTTTGAAAATATAGTCTGACATTATTATATTTTTTCCACAATTGAGTTCTTTTATATATTTTTTGAATATACAAACGCGAACTATTTCCATTTTTGTACCTTTGTTTGTTTTGTAAAATTTTGTTTGTTTGAAATAAATCGCCCAAAGGCTATAATTTTTCTTTTGTTCAATGTCTATAATCTTCAAACTGCAGGTGGGAAATAACTTCACACAAATTTCAGGTGAAGTTATTTCCCACCTACAGTGGGAAATATCTTCACCACAAAAAAGTGAAATTATTTCCCAATTGAGGTGAAGTTATTTCCCATGTGAAGGTAGTGCCCGTGAAGTTAGTTCCCTGCACCGACGAAAATTATGTCGGCGACACTACGACGTTTAGAAAGGGTGACCATGTAAATTAGTCGCAAACGGCTTTCATATGGGGGTAAAATGAACGGATCAGACCAAGGCAATCTACGCAAAGCGAATCTTAAAAATCTACGTTGCACAGCTTCAATTCTACGAGATTGAGTTATTTGGCAGGGAGACCCAGACCTGACTAGCATATTCAAGGATTGGTCTAACATAAGTGTTAAATAATGATGTAGTGACGTAGGGATCGGAAAATGATAAACCCAAGAGAGGAGTTTGCTTTCGCAATAATATAGTTCATGTGAGAGTGGAAATTCAGCTATTTATCACAAATAACCCCAAGACGAATAGACGAAACTCTGGGGATAGGCACGTTACTGAAGTAGTACGTTCGAAGCCTAGAAGGTAAGCGTTTACGCGAAAAAGTCATAGATTGACAATTATTAACGTTAAGCTCAAGAAAGTTCCTATTACACCAAGTAAGAAAAGCATTTAGGTCTTTTTAAAGAAGAGAGGAATCATGAGAAGAGGATATGACTTTTATAATTTTAATGTCATCTGCAAAAATAGACAGATCAGAGAAAAAAATAATACTAGCGACGTCATTTATTGCAAGCACAAGCAGGAATGGACCTAGATGGCTACCTTGGGGAACGCCAGAAGAGGCAAATATTGGGTTAGAAACTGCTTTTCTAAAAACTACTCTATACACACGGTTCTCTAGGTATGATTTGACCTATTCGATAATTGAGGGTGGCTTTGAGCTTAAGATAGATAATTTGATGGTTAATTTTGTCGAATGCTTTACTAAAGTCAGTAGGAATAACATCGATCTCGTTGCACCTTGCATGGCCAAGAGAGTCTTTGATACGAATCGGGTAAGGTCAGTCGTAGTAGAACTTCCTTTTAGGAAACCATGTTGAAGTGAAGAGACAATTGGTTTACAATGAAAATACAGAGAGTCGTACACAATACTTTCGAAATGTTCAGGTCTTAGCTGTCGGTCGATAGATCGAGGTTTGGTTTTTACAGCCCTTTATGAAAATTAGGAAGAAAAAAGATTCTTTCCAGAAAGAGAGGAGAAAACTGCCTAGTAAAGAGAAAGTTGAAAAATATTGGGGTTGATAAAGTACTGATGCGCACTTTTTAAGGAAAATTGCCGGAACGCCGTCTGGACCAGGTGAAAAATTGTCATCCAATAACCTTAATTTATCACAAACAAACTTCATTTAAAAAAACAGAGGGCCTTGGTTGTGATTTTTTCACTACAATCGGTTTTTTTAAGATCCGAACAGTGCGCTAAGTTACCAAAAACTTAACACTTGAGCTCTTTCTTCCCTCCATTTGGAGACTACAACAGCGCACTTTAAGGGCTCAAAATAAAACAATGTGGCAATTTAGCAAATGACTGAATGCAGAAAAATTGAGAGACTAACATAAGTCATTGATTCGCGATTTGGTAATCAGAAATCCCTTGATCAATTTGTTAATGTTTTTTTTTTCTTTTTTAGTTCTAAGTTTACACAAATGAATTAAGGCACACGTTATCAAATAACAACTCGTGACTGAATCAAGTGAATTTGGTATTACCACTCACATTATCGAGTAATTTGTACCACGATTTGGCATTCTCTCATCAGGTCGAAGGGAAATTCATTCGATGCTCACTGAATATTCTTGAAATGAAAACATAAGACATTTGTGAAGAGTATTTTGTTCTTATTTAAAGGACACCTTAAATGTCTTAGGGTATATTTTCTTTTTTGCTTCGAAGCACTCTCCAAGTACACAAACCTTTTTATTAATTTCGAGACACCTTAGACATAAATAAAATATAGGAATAATTTATAAGTACCCATCTATAAATGTCAACCTTTCAATAACTAAGACTTTTCTTGGCATGTCTTTGACAGCTATCAATAAACTACGAAACGTTATTTTTAACCAACTGTCATATTCATATCATTTTCATTGCAAATAGCACACAACGATACTAAATTCTAGGTAAATCTATTTTAGAAGAAATTCAGCTCAGTTTTTTACGATAACTCTAATTATATCGTAATCAGCATGGAGGCCGAGACATGTATACCAAAAAATGAGGGCAAGCTTTGATATCTTAACGATGTCAACCTAAAGATGAAAGATGTGATGAGTCTCTCTGAACAGTTTTCAATGGAATTCTACTCATTAGTTCTCTGATATTTAAATAGCACCCATTGTGATTCGTAGTCGTTGCTGTCTGTCAAGCTTTTAATGTTGCCATGATTGAACCATCAAGCTATACTCGTAGAAAAAGAAAATAAAACTACAAATAATGCGGGCTTAGTTCGGACTAATAGGTCTCATGATGCTGATGAAAACAGCAATCTTATAGATACCTTAATCCATATAAAAAGAAATAATCTTTATATCATTTTTTTATGAGCTTGCTGTCCGCCGATTGCTCAATAGAATCAGAAAGTCTTGAGTACCTTCAACTTATAATATACTTTACTGCCCATCATGAAAACCGAACAAGTCGTAAAAGAGCTTGTGGATTACTTTTTATACACATGAACATGAACTTTCGGTATCTTAATCCTAATCTTGTACCCAACCTAATGGCCGCAACCAGGTTTAAGTTCACGATTGTCTTACTATACAAAGATATAAACTTCAGAGTAGGTAGGTACTGATGATGTAATACGCAAAGTGAAATTTGGGTGCCCAGTAAAATCACAGAAAGTGAAAGCTACAAATCCAACAAAAAGAAAACGAATAGGGGAAAAACCGGCCTTCTTTTTTGTTGTTTGAAATCAGTTTTCATGTACACTGCAATCAAACCACTAAAATCATGTGCATTTTTGTGGTTTGATCTTGCCAATAAAATTTTCTACCAAATGCCAAATCACTCGAACATCATCAATGTTATCAGAAAAAATAAAAAAACTGCAAAAAATTCATATTGATTTTCTATTATTAGCCTTACCTCATCATTTATTCAGCTATTTTTTTAATTATTTCGTTGCCTAAATTATTCTTTGATAATATTATGCTGACCGCATACTCGAGTTGATTAATAAAGATACAAAGAGGCATCTATTCATACGCACCATTTGTTTTTGTTTGATCCTACAGAAATTTTTTTTTAGATTTTCAAATACTGGACTGGACCTACCTTTCCCTGGTTTCACACTTCAAAGACGAGACATAAAAGCAGCAAAAAAAAATTGTTTCACTTGCCTTGGCATTGTTATAGAAGGGAGAAAGTTTTTAATTGAATTTTAATAGTTTAAGGTTCATTGAACGTTGATTAAAATTGCGCAAACTTATAGAACACCTCTATTTAAATTAAAAAACCACCCACACTGAGTTTGTGGACTGAACGCCACCTACCTTTGTAACTGAGATGTATTAGGACATGGTAGCCATGGTTATTTACACAGTTTTGTTCGTTTTTCAGGGATATAAACGATGAAACCCATAATTGTGCGTGGAAAATTAAACGAGGTATTTGGAAATGCACTCGTTTTCAATTAAACCCGTATCCATAGGATGAAGCGATGGAATTATGTACGTAATTAATTGATTACAGTGCAGTGTTTTTGGGTAAGCTTTCATTACTTAGTTCTGTGTACTTGTATGAAGTTGGGTTGAGCCATTCCAATTTAGAAAACACAAATAAACAGTTAACAATGAATGGCTTAGTATAAACAGGTAGGGCTAAGAAGGATTTCCATGCCGAAATGATGTGAATAGAGAGAGCCCGGCACGGAAAACGAATATTAAGGAGAACTCTTAGGCAATGAGAAGCAATATCATGTTTGAATGATAAACATAACATTTAAGCTTCTGAAATGGAAAGAGAAAATGATTGAAAAATATTGATGGTTTTTTACTTTCCCATTACGTATCACCTTTTATACAAAAAAAAAAAAAAAAAAACTGTGAGCCCGGTAAACTGATTCGAAGTTAGTGAAGTCGACTTTAGTGTTATTGAAATTGGTGCTACATTCTGGCACTAATTTCAATTTGAACTTTTGCACTTAAGAACCAACCCAAACAATTTTAGACATTTTCCTATGTCACTCGTGAACTTGGTCGTGAAGACGCATGGATAACAAAGTGGCGAGTTTTCGCTCACAGGAATTAAAAACCTTTTACGAACAAAATGTTCTTTATCAGAACTTAATTACAACAACACAGTACAATCAGTAACAGTCAGTGGTTACTCAAAAATACCACTTTAAACTATGATAAGAGTATCTTCCAATTCAATGTAATCTCAGCACTATGATTCTTGATTATTTTTAACTAAAAAAATGTGCATTCAAAGGTCATCATCAACCGAAAACTAAATAACACACTTTCAGGTTGAACGTGAGCTAAATGGTGAAGGTCACTCTGGAAAAATCACATACGACAATGTGTCAACTTTGTATGCCTTCGGCGTTTCCTATCGAAGTACTACTTTATCATTTTTTTTAGGTGAATATAGAATGGGCCAGATAGTTGGGTGGATTTGGAAAAATCGTTAAAAAAAGAAACAACTATTATGGTGGAGGGCCGTAAACTTTTTACCTAGGAATCCAGGGCCAGTCTATGGGTTTTCATGAAATTTTCGGAAATGTGTTTTGAATGGCGTATAGAAAAAAGTTAAAAAAAAAATTCACCGCTCTCAATTTTTTTTATTTTATTATTTTTAAAATTAATTATTAACTTTCAGAATTTTCTTTTTATTATGTAGGGTGTTTAAGATACGGTTTCTAAAGGCTCTGGATGGATAGGTTTGGTCAAGACAAAAAAAATTGTATGGGAGGGGGGTTTATATCCCTCCGTATAGGTGCGAGGTGCAAATTTTATATGAAATTTACTCAATTTTTTAAAAAATTATTAAAAATGGGTTAGTTGATAGCTACTTACTTTCTCATACTTTAGTGTTTTTGAAAGCTATTGCTTTGTTCTTTAATAAAAATTTTTAAATTTTTTTACATAATTTTTCCTCATTATGGGCCATTTTTTCTTTTCATATTCAATTCAAAAGTTCTATTATACTTCTCTAAGGCGTTTGACTCGGTCAGTCATAGAATACTTTTAAGTAAGCTTCAGTATTTGTTCGGCTTTGAAAGCTCGGCCATAACACTTATTAAGGAATATCTGACTGGAAGATCTCAGGCCGTTTTTGCAAACAATGAAATATCTGAGTTCCTTTTCACTCGCGCTGGTGTACCTCAGGGCTCAATCTTAGGACCTCTTCTTTCAACGACTTGCCTTCGGTGCTCAGTAATTGCGAAATACATATGTATGTATGTTGACGATGTGCAGATTTATACGAGCTATAATCTTGGAATGGTCGAAGACGCTACTGCTCGTATTAATGACGATTTGATGTCTATAGTTCACTGGTCACGTAAAAACCTACTAAATCTAAACTCAAAAAATGTCAGGCTATAACTTTAAGTAATAATGTTGTTGATACAACTTGTTTTCCTAGTGTTGAGTTAGATAGAACAGTGTTGAGATATGAAAGCATAGTTAAGAACTTAGGTATAACTTTCAATCGAACTTTGACTTGGGATTAGGACTCTCAAGTCACAAGAGCAATTGGTAAAACATATATGCTACTCTGAGGTTGTTACATATGTCATGTGAATGTCTTCCAAATGCAACCAAAATACCGCTTTGTTTTAGGGTAGTCTCATTTTCTGCTGCTTAGATTATGTAAGTAAAAGGAAACTTCAGGTTGCATTAGACAACACTGTGCGATTTATATATGTATGGCTTGCGTCGATTTGATCATGTTTCAATGTATTCTAATAATGTCTTTGGTATGCCCTTAAATAAATATCTGGATTTTCTCGTCCTTACTTTTCTTTTTAAGCTTATGCGTAGTAAAAACCATGAATATTTATTTGAAAAACTTAATTTTAGTGTTTCCCAAAAAAGTAATGTTCTAATTTCACCAACTTTTAAATACAGATTAACCAAAATTCAATTCTTTGTATATGCCGCTTGCCTGTGGAACTCCCTACCAGCCGATCTTAGAAGATTGAACAACTTCAATTCTTTTGAAGCTTCTCTGAGAAACCACTACAGTTGCCAAAACATTTCCTAAAACTTTACTTAACACTTTTGTAAATATTTTTCTGATGCTGTTCATGTTTTATCAGCCAATATATGTTTTCCTGTACTTTTAAAATTTACATCATAGTATACTTTTCGTATTTTTTGCCATTTCTTTTTCTATCATTGTATACCATTACAGGTTATTATTGTAGGTTTAAATCATTATTATGCACTTTCCTGTAACCTTATGTACTAAGTATAACAAAAAAGATACATTGTCTTAATATGCTTATAGTTGAAATCAATAATTTAATTTAATTATAAATAATTATTAAAATTTTAGAGTTAACTTTTAATTATATTAGTTTTAAGTTGAATTTTAAAACTAAGACCTATAACAAACTACTTTGGTCTCAAAGGACAGCACATGTACTGATTTGTGCCCAAATACTGTTTCCGGTCAAAAAAGTTGATGAAACCGAAAAAAATGGTTTTTTGTTAAATCTTAAACACCCTACATGAATAAAAGAAAATTCTAAAAGTTAATAATTAATTTTAAAAATAATTAAAAAATTGAGAGCGGTGAATATTTTTTTTTACTTTTTTTTTATATGCTATTCAAAACACATTTCCGAAAATTTCATGAAAATCCATGGACTGGCCCTGGATTCCAAGGTTTTGCCTTTTTTATTTCTAACGGCCCTCCACTATTATGCAGACAAATTTTTATTGAAATAAAAATAAGTACACTGGAAAGTTATTAGTTGAAAATGGCATCCTCATGATGTGCACCGTAGCGCTGCACACTGCTCTAATATGGATCTTGGAGTATCGATAATTCGCCAGCAACTAGCTGAAAACTTCCTCTTGGAATTTCTTAGACTTTTCCCAAATTTTTATTTTACATCATAGAAAGACAAAAATACATACACTACTATACATAAAATTTTACCGAAATCCTAAGTCGCTTTCGAATACCATTATTATAAGTTGTATGATAGGTACCGTTATTTCAAGACCAAGGGATCCAATTCTTAAAACCTCTCCTGTAGACTATCCTATGGACGCTAATTTTTTAAGAAAAACGGTCAAGCGGTTCAGACCGTACATCCATATACGGACGGACAGACAGACAGAATTCATCGCTTTCCTGCACAGTTGCAAAACTTGCCTTATTGTGCTTATAATCGCTAGTAAAAATATCGTAACATTGCTCTGTATCGGTCCGAGTTTTTTGTCACGGATTGCCCTTGCTGATTTTCAAACAAATAAGGACTTCGTTAATTAATTCGTCTGTTCTTCTACACCTTGGGCATCTTTAAGTTTTTTGATTCAAAGTTGAATCAGTAGACTCGATCTTTCTGACCCGAACACTTTCATTGGGACACATATTTAGGTCTTATAATCCCTACTCAGAATGATAGAATCGTTATTGCAGGAATATTTTATTTTAACACAGAGCGCTCGCTGTGCCCTAAATATCACCTAAATTTTGGCGAACCCAGCTACTCACTCCCATCTCCCGTGAAGTCAACGATCGAATTAGCTTGGAGATCCCCTGGCCCTTATCTGAACTTCGGTCTAGAGATCTTTAGCTTTTCACAATTATTCAAAAAGCTAATCACTTGCAAGAGTTCATTTTCACTTTTCGTCGACATCCGCATCCGCATCCACATTTACAACATAGCCATTAAAATTTGCATTTGAAAATAACTACGGACTATTAAGCTCATCGGCTTATTCTTTTAATCTTTCTTCTTTGGGAAAACTTTTTGGCATTGCGGCAAAACTACTTCCTTACTATTTTTTCATCTTCTTCTGGAACTTCATCCAAATTCACTTCGAAGCAAAGCATTGTTGTTCATTCATTTTATACAATTTAGAAATGTAACTTCTTCAAAGACCACACACACAAGTTGCATAAGATTGTATATTCTTTTTGCTTTACAAACATCGCTCCCACTCCCACGACACAAGAAATGCAATGAATGAAGATATAGTTTTCCGCTTCAAAGGCATACAAAACAATTTATCCTCCTCCCTCCATTTTCAAAAAGTTCTCAAGTCAATAAAAGAACCCAAACTAAATCCCACAGACTTTTAGGTCATGTTTTGAAATAAAAGTCCCATGTTTATTTGTTAAACTTTCATAGCTATCCAACTTTTCCCCAAACTTCTAATCCGAAGGTTCTTATTATTTAGTTATTTTTCTCCTCCCCCTCCTCTTCCTCTCCTGCTTCCTTTTTGTTGATAAACAAAATTCTATTTCAAAATGCCAATAGCGATATTAATTCTGTCAGATTTTATGTCACTTGTGTGGTTTGGGTTAACATTTTCGGTAAAAAAAAAAGAAAAACCAGATTCGGTTGAAAGTTTTCGATAACTGAAAAAAAAGAGAGGTCCCTTTGCATGGCTGGAATACTGAGGTAGGTATATGCATAAGCAAATTATTTCCTTCGTAAGACATCACATAACACTAGAGGGGATTCTCTTAAACCGCACAAGCTTCTCACCAATGGTAACCTCAAACCGCACAAAACAATAGAAACACTCTATTCCTCATTGCAAAGTAACACGATCTACCTCAGCCGGCATTGTTATAATTACTTCAGTCGTTGTTGGCATAATCACTCGGTGGCGACGACGGCGACGTCCGTCGTATACTCTGGTAAACCCACTTAACTCATTACTCCTCTCTCTCTGTTTATTATACAAAAGACCTTGCGGATTACTGTTGCCAACTTGTTTTCTTTTTTCTGCTGATAGAAAGATGATCCTTGGAAGAATTTATATCGTGGCTCATTTATTATTTTGTTACTTGTTACCAAAAAGAACCAAGGAAACGAAGGTTACAGCATATCTGCTTATCAAGAAAATCATCGGCTTATTTTCTTGGGGCGAAACGGAACTTAAAAAAGTCGTCACTTAGCTGAAATGTGATATCTGACATGGGTTGTGGGTATTTGCGTTCGGCCTGTCACTGAATAAACAATTTTTCATAGTGATTTTTGATTGTGAACAAAGCTGTTTTTTGCTTTCCTTCACCATGATGTAAATGATGTGTGTCAGTTTAACCAACAACATTGGAGTTTGGCTTATCGCAAGATTAAGCAAGGGTACTTTCCAAATTTTTTCTTAAACTTATAACACGAATGAACCTTGGAGACACCTATTGTTTCATGCGTAGCTGTGCTATCAACATAATTAATAGAACTTCATCACATCACCATGCTGACACATGTCACAAAGAATGAGAGCAATGGAATGAAACGCAAAGTACTTTCGAACTCCAAAATTCTGACAGCTCGCTTTGGATGATAGTCAGAATAAATCATTGGAAGAATTTGTTTTTGATTTTTTTTTTTTTACTGAACCCAACAAACAGAACATATCGATGCTTTTCTTCTTGAAACTGTAGTAAGCTGTTTTCTGGGTTTAATATAAAGACTTTTAAGTACATACGGTTAGCGTGCAAGTTTATGGAAAACACTTAAGACTTAGCGAACCACTGGTTGGTGAATATCTTCTTTTTTTTAATGAAAGTTTTACGTTAATCGTATAAACACGTCTACGAAGACTAGCCAAAATGTAAAAATTTCAATTTCCCTATTTTTATATGTTATTGAACATATGAAGAAGTAATCCCACACCTGCTCTCTCCCTAAAATGTAAACTTCACTAAGTTGAACAACTGACACACTTAGAGTAGTATTGAGTTCGTTGCGATTGGATGAGATTGGATAAACCTTTTGCGGATTTTAGTAAATTTTAGTCATTCAAATTTAACCTAGGGTGAAGCTTTGAACACTTCGTTGGCGGAATGTGGTGTCGGTGGCGTGGTTTTGGGAACCGGCAGAGTATTGTGGGTCCCCTCTATTCCCTCACAAGGGATGGTTGTGGGAAATGCGCTAGGCCCTGGGGCTGCTCGCTCTGTTGTGCCACCCTATTTATTTATTTATTTTTAGTAAAATGTTCATTTGCTTAGTGTGTTTCAATACCTGTGACACCAGATTTGATTCCGATTCAAATTCAATTCCCAGCGCTAGCTGTATACCTACAACTGACCAAGGGCACAGGGGTAGAAGTTTCGTTGGTAAGTCGTAAGCTGGTGGGAAGATGTGGCACAAAGCCTTAAGACTTGGACTGAGACTTATTCCACTGGAATACAAAACTAAGCAAAAAATAGCTCAGAGTAGCCATCTGGCCCTATTTTTGGTCCTTTTATTTTGGTGGTGCCGTGAGGTAATGGTTAGCACATCTGCTTTTTGCGTGGGATTTCGAGGTTCTTCGAAAGTAACTCAAACTGTTATGAAGTGCATAGAGCACTCTCTAACTTAGCCTATCAGAAATTACACTTATTTGAAGGTCCCTGCAATGCGTTAGACCCCAGGATTTAAGAGCTTTACTGGGTGATCATATTTATTTTGTCCCAAATGAAGAAGACAATACAGCAAGTCTTCGAAAAGACAAGAGCAACAAACCCCATAACACCAAAGTGGAACAGCGAAGCTTCACCAAAATGGACCGGAAAAGGACTTCACCGACACTATGTGATGAATTCTTGAGTTTATTAAATATTAACGGTGAGTTTTTAGATACTTGTTAGCTTTGCCGACAAACAATTCTAAGCAAATATGAACATGAACACATATGCTCTTAGCTTTCAAGAGGAAATGAGATTAAGGGCCGGTCTGTTCAAGTGTGGTTAAATCTGTGGTTTGGTTACCAGAGATTTTGCTTAACCCGTGGTTATGGATCTATGGTTAAGGAATTGCGTCTTTTCACTATATTTTCGGCATTGGTTAACAAACCGTAGGTTATCGAGAAATTCCAATATTTTTCCAGTCTATCTGTCAAATTAATCACTAACCCCAATCAATGGTTATCTTTTTTGGTGACATGTGTTTATTGTCGGCAGTTCATAGTGAGTTATTTTATAATTTATTCATGTTTTTTACTTGCGATTATAGGTACTATAAGGCAAGTGTTGCAATCGTGCAGAAACTTTGAGATAACAATTAAACATGACATTACGATGATAGAGAATACGAAAAAGGTGGGTCCTGCAATTCTGTCTGTCTGTCTGTCTGTCTGTCTGTCTGTGTGTCTGTCTGTCTGTATATGGATCTACAGCCTGAACCAATAGACCGATTTGCTTCAAAATTTGCAGTTAGGGTCTGTGATGCAGCCTAAAGAGGGGTTTTTGGAATTGAGTCTCTAGGTCTTGAAATAACGGTACCTGCCATACAACCGATATGATAATACTTTTTTTTCTCGAAAACGGCTCCAACGATTTCGATTAAATTTTGTGTGAAGGATTAATTTTAGATAGTTTTTCTTATTATATAAAATTTTTTTTGGAAAAAGCTTAAAAACGGTACCTCCCATTAGTACCGTTTTTTTTCAAAACCGACTTTCTCGTTAATGGCTGACACGATCTTGACGAAATTTTGGATTTAAGAAGTCGTAAACTGTTAAAGAAAGACTGCATATCAATATTAGTTTTGGAAATTTCTATAAATTTTTTAAAAACATTTTGATTTTTGAAAATTAATTCAAAACCATAACTTTGATTTTTTTAAATTTTTTTGTCAAAATAACGTCTAGCAAGATCTAGATCTCTGCATACTTGACTTTTAAAAAACAGTTTTTCAAAAAAAGTTAAAAATAAAAAACCGTTTTTGAAAAAAACCGGTCCAACGATTTTGATTAAATTTTTATCATTCATATGTATTAGCAATTGCAAAAGAATGGCGTTTTTAGATTTTGGCTTGAGCCTTTGGAATATTTAATTTCATTTTTTCATTTTTTTTTCGTGATTTGATTCAATTTTCATAATTAATGTGTAGTTGGCAACCCTGTACCACAAAATATATTATGAAGAGCTAATAACAAAGCCTTTCACTCAGCCTTAAGATTTTGATATCGTATTTAGAACACAATCGCAAGTTCGTGCGACCCAGTCGTGCCCATTTTTTTTCTATGTTATTCATAATTTTTGTTATTTTTGAAGAAAATGTCACAATCAAAGCAACGATCTGCGAATTTCTCCAAAAGTGAAGAAGAAAAACTTGTAGCTTTGGTGTTAGAAAAAAAGAACATCTTCAAAAACAAGAAAACTGACCAATAATTCCTCGTCATCACTAACGCCACTACCATCAGAACTCCTCAAATCCCAAACACAATTTCCACGTGAACTAAATTTGTAAATGAAACAGTATTTTATAAAAAACTAGCGACCCGCCCCGTCTTCACCCGGGTACAATGCTGATACTAATTCATGGCAGAATTTTCTTTATGTACCCATGAATTAGTAACTCGTGCTAATGATTCTCTGTCTCTCTGAACCATATGCCTACCTCGATCCCGGCTGCGGCAAATCCCACGCTCTACTAAAGATTCTCTCTCTCTGTCAGCTCTATATCTATCCCGAACCTGACTGAGGCGAGCCTTACATTCCGTTGACGATTCTTCATCTCTTGGTGAACGTACTCTTTTGGCATTCACTGTACTACGACCTATATTCGAACGACGACGTTTTCCAGACATGACTTTATAATTTCTTTAAAAAAATTTCTCAGTTCTATATGAATGATTACCTATGCACGAATTGCCATATTATTAGTATGTGCCACAGTAAAAAATATCTGAATACTTACCATTCAGAAACAAAAACAAAAGATACCTATTCTTTTCAACATAAACTACGATGCTTTAAAAAATAGTTTGCTATTCGTGCGAGTTTCAAACTGATTTTGAAAATTATAAAATTGAAGTAAAAGTAAAAGTAAATAATTTTTTTTATAGTAAAATAATATGTTTGTTATGACATCGCATTACAAAACTTTAAATTTCTTGGCTTTTCTCTGCTATAATGTGCATGTATTATACATATAAACCATCCTCTTGAATCACTCTATTCATTAAAAAAAAACCGCATCAAAATACGTTGCGTATTTTTAAAAATCTAAGCATACATAGGGACATAGGGACAGAGAAAGCGACTTTATTTTTATACTATGTTAAGATTAAGAAGAACTATAATAAGAATAATATTGGAGATAAATATAATAAAAAATTAAAAACAAACGCACTCCATCACACTGAATTGTTGTATAGCCAAATGATGGAGTCAAAAATAATGCGTGAAGACAGATTAACCAAACGTGAAAAGACGAAATTCCAGTAAATCGATGGTTAAATAGCGTTAACCGACCAAAATCGACTGGTTAACAATTTCTCTGGTTAGTTAACCAAACCATTAATTTCTTAACCAAACCAAGGTTGAAAAGACGCATTCTATGGTAACCACTGGAAATAACCACGGGTTAAAGTTAACCAAACTTGAACAGACCGGCCCTAAATGGAGAAAGATCCGTACTCCATTTGCCATTCAAGTCAAAGATCGTTTCGAAGTTTCAAACCGCAGCAGTTTGTTTTTAAACAGGGAACTGCTTAAGGAGAAGGTTTTTAACTGACTTCCATAAACTACTCAGTTGGCAACGACGTTTCCACACTCAAAAACATTACCATGCAACTGTCTGTGGAAATACTCTCATAGTTACGAATTGCAATGAAACACTTCCTTCTTTTCTGTTTTTTCTTTTTTTTTTCTTTTTTTTTCATCACTAGTCGCATTTGCAAATTCATACACAACACTATACTAATGCTCAATGAGGTTTTTTGCATTTGCAGCGCATTGGCTTCTATTCCTTCTTCACCAACATCGATTACGATGATTGCTATATGAAGTTAGCTCTTTTTGCTGTGTTTTGTGGTACTGACACAGCCGACGCGACTATGAGGCGCGGCGCGCGGTTGTATCCCAATGCACTTATGCACTTTTCCACATCTACCCAGTCCGCTCAAGTAGCTTTTTTTTGTTGTACTTTAATCCACTCTACCGATATCCGATTCGGCGCTTCCGATTTTCACTGAAATTCAATAACATTGACTTTCCGCTGCAGACTACGAGAGCTTGTGCACACCACACCAAAGGAACAACAACAACTAACAACAACAACAAAAAAACCCAACTCTCTTTCAAATCTTTCCATCGATACCACGGCATTGCATGTTCATTTCCTGTGGTGGTACCGCTATCGCTCAAATCAACGAACCATCCTTAACCTCAAATATTCACAAATATGTATAACGTAGGTACCTACTCACTTGTCGGATATATCCAACCGTACACATAGTTTGAGGAGGCATACAAATTGGTTTCAAAATTTGTTTGATACCATTTCGATGCAAATGTATAAATTTCGTATTCGCATTTCACTGTGTGTGAAAAAGAATTTCTACGTGATTTATTCATCAGCAAAGTAAAACCACTTTTGGACGGACGAAGGAGCACTCGTTGATTCCGAGCAACCCTTTTCATCACAAAATTACATATTTAGGGTCAATGGGAGAAACTCTCTTGGGTTTAATTTTTGGGCGGTACCTTTAACTAATGGATAATTTTATATTTTCAAACAGCATAACCACTGAAATAATTCAAGTAATTTGAGAACAGAATTTGGGTCGTCGTTGAATTTCTTTTTTTTTCTCTCCAATTCATCATCGTTAGGTACGAGTATGTAAGTAGTCAAGGCTTTGGCTACAAAAACAAAACTATGCATCTAAAGATATAAAAAAAGAAAACAGCTCAACTTTAAGTTCAACAAAAATTCAATCATCTTTCAAAAAAATGTTTATTGGTCGACGGGCTCTCGTAGCTAATGGCTAACGATGGGGTAGGTAATGGCTGGTCAACTCCAAGCTGTTGCACCATTATTTATTATTAATGAGGACTCAAGTTGACTTTCGTACGAAAAGATTTTACATAAATCAAAGGCTTGTTCCTTCGTGAAAAAACATTCAAAACATTGAAATTAAAAAAAAAAATGTTTTTAAAAGGACATGTTGTATTGATTTTAAAAGATAAATTCAAGAAAGGGGAAAATTTGAATGGTGTGTTTCTCAATGCTTTTTGGATGTTTCTTGTATAAATTTAAAGATTCAAAAGAAAGTTTAGACTAAAATTATACAATTTCTTTGCTATGCAAATTTGTTTTTCTTCATAACTGCTTCATACGATACTACTGATAAGCTCGTAGGGTATGCCGCTTTGACCTTACCGTGGGAAAACTGTTGGTTTGGGATTGATTCATGCCAGCCAAATGTGGATTTTGTTGTAATTGCCTGTACCAAGCATGTTTCGGTCTACCCGGCTTTCTCTTTCTTCGGGATTGTGTCTGAACACTGAATGATATTGCCTGTTTAATAGACCAACAGGTTATGCTCTATTTTTAAAAAGATGGTATTCTGACCATGAAGGTCTGTACGGATCGTGCTACTTCAAATACGGTCAAATGTTGTTACTCATGCTGTCATACACTGTCTAACATTGTGAACCGTATGCATGTGAGTGTAGGATGAACAACCCCATTTTTTAAAATGGGGTTTGCCCTGGATAACGATCCACACGACGTAATTGATGATCGATGTCGATCACAAGTTGCTTCATTGTTGATCATAGAACAAACATATTTAAACTTTTCAGCTGGACATATGACCTTCATTACTGTTTCTTTATCAGCCTTATTATGAGCTTCACGTGAAATCATTCCGCTCGAAAAGATCCCATTTCACTTTTCCCTTATTATGAGTTTCGGGGGAAAAATTTTCCATGTTCGAAAAATTTCTCTTATTATGAGCTATTTTTCCCCGTGAAATGTGAAAACGTTGAGAGCAATTTATTTCACTTATTTTTGTGAGGCGAACAAGTGAACATTAAAACGGAAAAACTGTAAGTCTGAAATTTTGTTCAGGTGAAACTCATAATACCTAGCTTCTAAAATTCCAGGCGAACAAAAATGTTCCGGGCGAAAAGCTGTTCACGTGAAACTCATAATCAGGCTGTATATATTCTTCATTCATCTGCACATATGCTTCTGGAACTCCCCGTTGTCCACCGATGTTAGATTTCGTGGTCGTTGATCAAATTCTTTTTGGAATTCAACCACCACAGCATTCAAATCCTCTAAAGAATCCTCATGTTTTTTTCACAGTCGACTCCCCAATACCCACTCAATACTCTTTAAGGTGTGGGACATTAGCTTGATCGAATGGTAGTTATCGCAATTTTGTGTGTCTCCCTACCTTTTGTGCATTGGTAGAAAGAAAGACCACGCAGTTTACGTAGATTGTGATTTTTTAACCGTAGTTTTTTAAAAATTTTATTTTCAAAATTCCGAAAAATCCTTTATTCAAAATATTTATTGGAATCGATAAATTGGCTCTTTCCATTTACGTTTTAAAGATAACTTCATGTAAATGTTGTCTGTGGCTCCGTTTCAAATGATCCATTCGAAAGATCCGATTTTGCATAAATTTTGCTAACATTTTGGGCTGCATCCACGAATTACGATACGCGTGTTATGATATGCTATAAAAATAATCAACAGACGTTAAATCGCATGATCTTGGCGGTCAATTCCTGCTTACCAAATTCAATTTCACAAGCTGTGTGGCATGTGGTACCGTCTTGATGAAACCACATGTCAACCAAGTTTAACTCAGACAACTGGACGTTTCATAGCTCGCTATCGTTCGCCGTTGACGGTATAGTTCCGTCCACAGTCGTCTTTGAAGAAAGAGGAACCGATGATGCAACCAGTCCATAAACCACACCAAACTGTTGTTTTTTCGGAATGCATCGGTAATTCTTGTATGGCAAGGGGCTGTTTATCAAAGTGCGACAGTTTTGCTTATCGCTGAACACAATTTTTCGATAAAACAGCGTATTTTCTAAGGCCCATTCATCAAAAAGTAAACGTTGCGGTAGTCCTTTCCACTTTAATTCTTGCAGAAGTTAAATTTCATAGGCTTTCAAATCCAACAAGTAAAATTGTCCATATGTGGCTGAGATCGACGACTAAATGACATTTAACGATCCTCATTAACACAGCACGATTCGACTGCAAAATCCTCTTCGGAACGCAACCTACGCATAAAATAAAATAAATTTTTTGCGAAATTCGGTGATAACAGCACGAATTGCTAATTCGTTAGTTCGATTATGACGACCATAATATGGTCGTAACAAACGATGCACATTTTTCACAGAGCACGAATTTTGATAACGAATTTCAACAATTTGCAAACGTTGCTGGTAAGTCATGATGAAATGGCAGAGTATACTGAAAACTTTTCACTTTGACAGATAACTTTGGACGCCATTACCTACCAGTGCAGCCAACCTGAAAAACTTAGCCCTTAAAAATCATCCTTTATAAAGTTGTTCCATCATAATCCATTTCACGTTAACTTGAAAACTGTCAAGTGTAACAAATGAAACTAGCTTTTCTTCAAAAAGAATTCATTTCCTATTTTACATATTGTCAGCTTTGTTATTGAAAAACTGTCAAGGTTGTATGACGTAACAAGTCTCAGCTTCTTTAAATTAATTTATGAGCACTGCTTCCTTAAATATCCTTTAAGGATACCTTTTTTTCAATGTAAGAAAAACTACTTCTTAAAAAGTTGCAACAACAACTGATTACTTTTTAAAACAGGAAAACCCGAAATCACTGAAAAAACATAATAAAACATTAAACATGATGGATTTCCTTCTCAACTGATAAATTAAAGATATTCAAAGTCTTGCATAAATGCGCAATAGATTGACATTGCAACTAACCTACAGTCCTATTTCCAAAGAACACAATATACCTACCTACAATACACATTGGTAGGTACAAACACATTTCTACGTCTGTATTTGAATTAAATTTAAGTTCATTAGCACTGTTTGAAAGAGCTATCGGCTATGGTTATCTTTTGTTGCTCCTTGCCGGTTTACCACAAATGGGAGTGCAATTAGAGCTTGGCTTCGTCAATTGTAAAAGGATTTCCTTTGCGGCCGAAGACCCTCTAATTCCCAACTGAATTAGAAACAGTGGGACACTGCCACAAACGGTTGACATTGTTTTGGTCTCTGTTCTGTTATGGAATTGTACAAATTAATTATTTTATGTAAATTAAAGAATACGGTGTCGTGTGTGCGGTGATGACGGTGATTGAACTATATACGAGTGCATGTGAGTGTGTTTGTTTTAGGAGTTAATGCGTGTGTTTAGACTTGAGTTTACGCTGACCTAGTAAAATGCCGGGTTGTGGGTGGAAATGAAATGTTGGCATGACTCACTGTCACAGAGACCGATTTGTGATGACATTAAACTAACTGAGACACAGCGACGAGGCGGTTTTAGTTTAGAAATTCAAAATTTTAATGGAGCGTATAAGGTGGTTTCCTAAATGGTTTATGCCCGAAAGTATGTCTTGGCAGTTGGATTGTGTGTGGTTTTTGAGAGAGATGGTGGGAGTTCTACCGCACACTATAAAAACAAAACCATGAGATATATGAAGAGTCTCCTGTTTTTTTTTTAAGAGAGACGTTTAATAAAAGCCCGTGGGTGAATATTGTGGGGCATAAATGTTAACATGAAAAGATGTAAAGTAATACATTTTGTATCTTCACGAAAGGAGAGTTTATATAATTTTGCTTGGAAGTTATGTTGTTTTTTTTATGACTGTATCGTCTTCTGTTAGGCTCTTCATAACAATCTTAAATAAACATTTGTACAGATGGACGTTCCAAGGAAATTGTGAGTAGTTGAACATGAATTGAGTGGGAGTTCGTCTCAAGCAGTCTCAAGATATAAGTCGACTGCCTTGCTTATACTTAAACTTTTGATGATGCTCTTTAAAGAATGTACTGAAACCGACTATCGTTTCAAAATTTAAGTAGGGGATCATGATCGTTTTGACAGGTTTCCATCACTAGGAGCGTATCCTTACCAAGGATTAAATTAGAACTTTTCGCCTTAGAAAGCAAATACTTGACTATAAGATTATCCCCCTAGATAAACTCAAACTCATTCACCTACAGAAGATTGCTAACTTCTGGTTCAATTCAGGAGCAGGAGAACTGTTCTGAAACCTCACATGGGCTGGCGGCACCATAGGTTTCATTCAGACACCGCAGTGCCCGGATCTGAGCAAGCTCTACCCGTCCCCTAAATCTAGCTAATCTAGGTAGTTCCGACCCAGTGAAATTCTTTTGTTTAGTAGCAAGTTGAAATCAGCAGCTAAGAGTATGCTGAGCTTGTAAAACTTGACCTAGAATTTGACATGCACGGTAAGGATCCCCGCAAACCATAAAATTTCTATCGGTCGATAGTTTGGTCGGACTTATAATCAGTATGAAGATGTATGCAAGTCCGCATACTACAACGATTTGGTATCGGCTGATAAATAAATTTGATGGAATTCACGATTAACTTCAAACTTAAACAACCAGACGTAGTGTGCTAACAGCCCAATCCGACCGAACCATCGGCCGATAGAAAGTTTGTGGTACAGCTACTTGCTACAATAGAGGTGCCATAAAAACGCTGAAAAGGCAAAAACTAGACGGATGAACTATTTATTGTTGTGTCGCAAGAAAAAAAGGTGCAAGAATTTATGTGTAACGATTGCCTCGCTCGTTTTTTTAACAGAAAAGCAGAAAGAGGTCCGTTATTTTTATATGTATTTTTATTCATTTTTTTAGTCACCCAAGCATTTTCTTGAAAGCCGAAGCATAAAGGACATACGACTCCATTGAAAATCCTTCTTTTCATTCAAGTTTAGTCTACCAAACCGATAGTCTCATTGAACCCGTTTCAACTTGATACGACTTTGTTTTTAGGTTGACACTGTCTGATATATTTCTATAAACTAATCTAAATGTCTGCATTTAAGTCTTGTCACTGTTCGACGTTGAATAGTGGTCATGGAAACATAAACCGAAAACCCATAAATAACCTACCTTGTCAATAAATCACGTTGCCATCCATTTCACAAATTAGTTAGGTACTTTGAAAAATAAAAAAAGAGTAGGTATTTAGATATTTAGTCCCACATCCACATTATACGTCCTGTCAGTATTTATGTACATATGTATTTACAACTGCCATTGTAAAACTGTCAACTGTCATCTTAAGGAAATTTCCGCACTGTCACTCGCATAATATACTATCACCTGTCCACCCGCAAATGCACGACACAAGTTGTCAGAAACGTCAAAGATGCATGTCATCCTCATCATCATTCACCATGACGCTACCTCAACTATATGCCCGCTTAGTAAGTTAAGCATAAAGTCAAGAGAGAAATGACAGAAGTGCTATTTAATAAGGTGACACACGATTGAAAGCAGTGATTGAAGAAGAAAAAACATGAGATTTCACCAATGGAAACTAAAAACAAAACAACATCACGCAGTCTAACTGTAAAAATCGTTTACCATGAATGGCAGATTAAAGACATGTATGTTTTGTGTACGTCATGTAAATACTGAAGAGATCTGCACAGACACAGATCGAGATTCGAGAATGGAAACGACAAACCATGAAGGAGAACACAGAAATGCTTGCCGGCGGGTTTCGTGGCATTTAGTAGCTTTGTCATTCAAACTAAACATGGATGAAACGAGACGTGTGTTGTTCTTGATCTTGTTAATTTCACTTTGCTCCAATGACCTTATAATATGACGTTTCATTTTGAAATGAACACCATTCTTATTTGCATGTTAATGTTAAAGATTAAAGAGAGCTATTAGCAAACGGACAGCTCGCTCGTGAGGAAAGCAGAGAAGACAGCAAAGACGCAACGCAACACTTGAAACATTGTCTGCATAATTTAGATAATTTATTGTACTTTTTTCCACTTTGTTTTCGTGTGATCGACAAAACGGTAAAGTTGTTTTCTTTTATTTTCTTTGTATGTGAGTAGAGTTCAGAGTGGATGAGAAGTTTTCTATTTTTCCGTGTGAAAGATTAGACTGCGTGAGTTGGGTTTTTCAATGATGGTCATGTTCACTTCACTCACAATGGTTATGGTTATTAAGTAAGTGGCTTCGTTCTTCCTCTTCTTGACGCGCAGTCATGTATCTTTTCTTCTGCGTAAGTAATTGCGATGACGATGTAGGCCGTGAAGAAAATATAATTACCGTTAAAATGTTTCTACATTGACGAGTAGAAACTTTGAAGAGCAGTTTTTTAATGACGTTTTGAATGTGTACCTGTGTAGGTATATACCTACTTGTTTTAAGAAACGGTACTAAGAAGGTTAGCTTCCGCTTTGTATTGAACAAACATAGGAATAGCTTCCGTTGAGAGTCAACACGGTTAATTTGACAGTTATACTTTGTATAGCAGTTGTTATATTCAAATTACCTGAAACGAAACAAAAAAGAAAACAACAGCAAATTAGTTATGCAAACATTTATTACTCTTCAATTAATATAGTTTTGAGAAACAACAAGAAAAACATTCACAACTCGTGGCGCTTGTTGAAACCGGTTCAACTATAAGGTCAATCAAGAATGTGTATGGTGAATCAAAAGCAAATAAAAGTGACTTTGATCATTGATTGCGATACTTAGACACCTGACTGATTAAATTAGACTATGTTTCTCAATTTTAAACGAATATAAAAACACTATATTCTATTTGTATGGTTAGTAACTTTTCATATTGATTGAGCTAATTGAAGTTAGAGGCAAAATATACCAAGGACGTTGAAGGCGATAAGTGAAGATTGAATCGAATTGAAAGTCCACAAAAAAGATAACTGGGCAGTTTCAACATGCCAAAAAATCGAGTTTGTTGGCACGCACTGAAATCGCAACAAGTAGGATAAAAAACGGTTCTATCGTAGTTTAGTTTTTCAGCTAGCTCAACAATATGTGTAGGTACCATACATATGATTGAAACGCTGTAGGTAGGTACTCGTTTTTATTTGATGCCAAAATTCTTTAGACAACTATTGCAACCCATTAATCGGCTGCGTGAAGTACGAATTGTTCCTGCGTTTTTAAATCGAAAGACAAACAAAAATTCAATGCTGTTTTTGCTATCAGATCAGTTAAAGCGAAAGTATTCTTTAATATCAGAGTTTTCCACAAGTTCTTACAATCTAATCATGATGCACACCCAGTATGATACCATTTTATTTGAATGAACCACACACCTACCACGCGTAGCTTCTTCAATATTACCAACGTATTATAGTTATTCTCTTAGCATAGCCAAGCTATCTTTTTAACGATAGCAATGCCATTCTCTTAATGCGGCGAGTTTTTGAACCTTAAGAATCATTCATTTTAAAGTGGTTTAGAAATGCTTGTGTTGATTTCCTCTATGAAAAAGGGTGGCGCAACAGAGCGGGGATCTCCAGGGCCCATTTCTCTCAATCATATTTTGTGAGGGAATGGAAGAGTCTAACAATTTTTTGCGGATTCCAAACTGCGAAATTACTTTCGGAGAGATTGCCAATCGCTCGCAAATGGCAATACCCGTGGAGACACATTTCTTATTTGATGATTCTGTAGTTCTGGGATTCGAACCACGAACCTCCCATGCAACAGGCAGACACACTAAACATTCGCTACGAGCTATGAGCACCACTCTCTCATATAATTTACAATA
The DNA here is from genome assembly GCA_914767635.1 of Melanostoma mellinum. Taxonomy (NCBI): domain Eukaryota; kingdom Metazoa; phylum Arthropoda; class Insecta; order Diptera; family Syrphidae; genus Melanostoma; species Melanostoma mellinum. The sequence continues at coordinate 10,195,040 of OU612059.1, forward strand.
AGAATTATGATTCTATTGATATTGAAAATCAAAACGTCCCTTGAAACTTGGACTTACTATATAGCTATCTCAACTCGAAAATACCAAAAATTGCACGTTGCAACATTGCAAAAATTATTACATAGTAAGCGACAGGAAGTTATGGTGTTTGATCTTTTTCTTAATTTTTATTTTAATAACTTTAATAACAAATCAATCGGATAATGGGAATCATTAAAACTAATTAAACCCAATAACGCGATTTGCGGCAGCCGATATGGAGACCCATATCAAATTATAAATATGAATTGGTTGTTACATAAGAAGCAGAAACAATACCCTCTGATAAAAATAGACTTCCCAAAAACTTTTGGGTAATCTGTTTTCCCAAGAAAAATTTCATAACAATCAGTTGTTTAGTTTTGATTCAAATAAAAACTTGCCTTAAGGCTGATGATTTGATTTGACTGCACGTCCTATACGGACTTTATTTCATTGTGCGACATCAAAATCAAGCCACATCTTTAAGGACATAATAAGGGAAATATTTGGCAGATAACTCCTGCTGTTTAGTTATTCGAAATGATTCAATTGGAATTGAGTTATATTGTAGCCTTAATAAATTGTATGTGCTCTCTGCTCCCCATAACAAATTTAATTTCTAATGACAGTATTTTCTCCGGTTTGGTTTCCAAGGAAACAGAATCAGGATTACGTTTAAAGAAGTTGAACTCTTGTTTGTTTTCTAACTCGGGGTATTTTGACCCTGGTTTATGTGAATCACTTTGTCTCGTTCAACGCAAAAACTGAGCATCTGGTGGTGCAGTGTTGTCCAGAAATTCAGTTAAGAGTTGGGAAATCGTTTTATTCTTCCTCTCAGGGAGAGAACACAACTCTACCATTTCTCTCCTTAACATAAGTGATACTCCGCCTGTTGAATACGACCCAGTGACTTCCGAATGCGTCGACATTCCTCCCAGTTCCAAGCCTGCTGCGAACCCAATTCTAACATCGTTGCATTTATTTATACCAGGAATTTTTTCATCTACCTTTCTCTGCTTTTCCATCGATCTTGTCTGAACGTTGTATAAGCTATTGCCTTTTTGATGGAGTTTCAGAGATCCAGATCTCTCTGTACAACATGACAACACGTTGGTGTCAAGTGGTGGTGCTCTACTTTCTACGAGATAGTTTTTTTACGTGAAGGCTTCGACCGACCTTGGTACTTCTACCGGATTCAGTTTTTATAAACTGAGTCATTCCATTGCAGAACATCTTGTAGTCTTTTCTTTTTACATCCAAAAAACGGGCTCCGTTTCAAGTGCTGTTCCACACACAAGATGTCAACTTGACTCCTCTCATGATCTATTTTCCAGGCCTCCTAAATTTTGTCCAATTCGTGGCTTTATTTTACCTGAACCCGGAATATATGTAGCTCTGACCGCATCATTTATGTTTGGCCCACGATCAGCATTAAGCATAGCAGTTGTAAAGCCTGGTGGTGTATCCCCTTAATTTTATCAAGTACTTCCATAACGCTGAACATTTTACGGAATATCATGAAATGTGTTTGCATTTTTCGAACATGCATGATGCATTTTATGAGTTCGATCATTTCTCTACAACAACGGTGATCTTAAGTCGCGAAAGCCTTCGGATTGCATGCACGCTTGTGGAAAAGGCCTTAAATATTGTCCGCATGTAATTTCACCTTTTTTGCGACAGTAAAAGAGGCGCTGCATATTCTAAAAAGTCACTGCAGAGCAAAGTGGAAAGATTTTTAACAATTTTCCGGCTTAAACTGAGGATACGGTTTTTTTTGTTGTAGCTACCCAGTAAAAGCTAGACAAAATTTGTGAAACTCCTTTAAGCATTTAGAAAAAGAAAAGGTAGTTCCTCTGACTTCCTTTATTTTATTGTTAGGTGTGGTTCTTGTTAAAACTACAAAAAGTTTGCAGCAAAAACAGTAGATTGTGAATTTAGTGTCCAACGCTACCTCGTTGTGAATTTAGTGGCTCCTGCTACTTCATATCAACCATTGACTCTCTCTCTAGTATCATTTCAGGAATCACCATACCAGGAGATAATTGCCGAAATTACCCAGGGTTACCACAAGTGCGAGTTCAAGAACCGAAGACACAGAACCAGGACAGGAAACATTCCCCCCTTTGGACCGAAGACCAAGACTTGAAATCCCAACTGGTCATCGTCCGAGAACCTGCTTCTTTCGAAGACCCTGGATCCGCTGAGCCACCTCAGCCTTTGACAAAAAGCATCCTCACAATACACAGAGCGCCAAGTTCTTGGGCGCTTTGGTTAGAATAACAAATATAACCATTTAACAATAAAATCATCAGCCAAAAGAAAAATTAATTTTCTCATGTAAAATTTGCGTTTTCAATAAAAAATCTAGCTAAAAAAAAAATTAAGGAACCCACTTGACGTTTCTGTAAATCTTGCACGTAGCAATAGTAGCTGCGTAGGGCCTGTCTGTTGCCAGCACCTTAAATTGATTTCACCGGAACGCACTTTTTCTTTCTATCCTCTTTTGGTAAGGATTCTTTGAACTTTTTGACTACAGAGCGTTTCAGCTACTGTAAAGCATTTTCCAGTTCTCCACTGAATTTTCAATATAAGCCTGAATCATTTCAAAGGAGCGGAAAAAGTACTTTCTCTATCAGTTCACTATTTTTTTTTTTTTAAGGCTCTTCATATTTAGATTTAGAAAAACTGACCACAACATTGTCAGCACCAGATTGAATCTATCATAAAGTAGCACTAAGCGAATGATTACATCATAACCACCGACACGTTTCTGTTCTGCTAAATGGTGCACTATTGGTGCTTTTTCTGAGCTGGGAAAACCACAAACAACGAGCTCTTTACGTTCGTTTTAATCTTAACGAATGAATGGTCATATTTATGGTATAGATATACAACCACAACTAAGCCATCATCATGCCAGGCGTCGAACATCTGGTCGCCATCATGAAAGGCGTTGATAGAAACGTACTTTCCAAAATATATGAGAGTTTTTGCCATAAATTGAATTGATTACGTCTATGAGTTTTTCGAACCTAAATAAAAACAAAATACAAAATGGTTGTTTCCTATTTTTTCCATTTTCTTTTTTTCTTTTTTTTTGCTCTTGACGTTTTAATTGATTTACAGAAAGAGACCACTCAAAAAGGTGGTTTTAATTGGTGCATTATGTTTATTGATTTGAAAGGTTGAAAAGTCATCATAATAAATTGGATCAATACCACTAGTGGGGTACGCAAGAAAATAGAGGTTAGAAATTACGAAGGGGATACAAGGTTCCTTGGGTTATCATTGTTGCAATCATATATTGGTAAATCAAGTGTGTGACACAGCATATGTTTTGATCTTTGTAAGGACATTGAATAGGACTTGTGCTGTGTGCAATGTATAATGATTCTTATCTTCAAACGTTGGTGTTGTGCAGAAGATGCATTTATGAAATGCTTTTCATTTGAAAGGAACTTCTAGTAAAAATTTAATTATTTTCTATGAAATGTGCAAGAAAACACACTGAATTCAATTTAAGGTTCAAAGAAAAGAGGGGTGTGTCACATATATTCAATCATTTTATTGTTTAATGTACTTATAACACTTTAAGAAGTTTTTCAAATCTCTATTCTAACAAAGAAAATACTTTATTCTTTCAAAAACTAATCCAAGAAAACAGCGCTAGTAGGAATCGACAGAAACATTGCATTGCAAAGTTTTTCCAACATACTTACTTACTTAGGTGGGCATTACAGTTCGGGGTGAACCTGTGCCTCAACCAACATCGGCTTTCGAAAACCCGTCGAGCCGGAGCGTTTGGGTCCATCCGCTCTACATGACCCAAACATCGTAGCCTCGCGATGCGTACTCTTTTGGCTATGCCCATGTCCCGGTATAGCTCATACAGCTCGTTGTTGTATCTTCTTCTCCACACATTGTCTTCGCATACGGGACCAAAGATCATTCGGAGAATTTTTCTTTCGAAACGACCAAGGGTTTCCTCATCCGCTTACGATAAGGTCCATGCTTCCGCGCCGTAAAGCAGGACTGGGATGATTAGGGTCTTATACAAGGTTACCTTGGTTTTTCTGGAGAGGGTTTTGTTTCTCAATTGCTTTCTTAACCCAAAGAAGCAACGGTTGGCAAGAGTTATTCTCCTAGAATCCTAGGTAGACGAAGTGCTGTACTACCTCGAAGTTATGTCTGTCTATTGTGACGATTTGTCCAATTCGTCGATGTTCTGTGTCCCTGTTTGATGACAGCATATACATACTTCGTTTTGCCCTCATTAACCATCAAACCCATTTTTGCCGCTTCTGTTTCAATACTCGCAAAAGCACCTATGACATCACGCTGTTTTTTTCCCATTACGTCAATATCGTCTGCATAGGCGAGTAATTGTACAGACTTTTGAAAGATTGTTCCTCTGGTGTTGACGTTTGAGTTTCTTACAATCTGTTCAAGTATGATGTTGAAGAAATCGCATGACAGTTTGTCGCCTTGCCTAAAGCCTTTTTCGACATCAAAGGTCTCGGTGAGTTCTTTTCCGACCTTGACGGAGCAGCGTGAATTCTCCAAAGAGAATTGGGGTCAGTAAGCTAGTTAATTTACTAAATAAGCTAGATTTAATCATTCTTGTTAGGTCAAGAAAATTAAGTGAAACAAAAACACAACTGAAGTTAATCAGGGAAAAACTTCACTGGCCATAATGGCAACTTTATGATCGTTGCAAGACTCTTTAAATGTTTTTTGAATGATCATGAATTGAAAAAGGGGCCACCGCTCACTATATCGAAAGAAACCAGGTTCACGAATGGAATCAGTGTAAAAGAGAGTATTTTGTCTGTACGTCTTAATATACACAATGCTTAGTTGGCGCTCTGGTCTTATAAACAAAAAAGCTGTGTAAACAGCAACTACGGTCAAATTATAATTTAAACGTCTTTAATCACTGTTTGATGTCTCCCAAAGGCAAATTTATGTGTCTAGTTCAAATTAGCTTTTACAATAATTATTTGTCAGGAAAAGTTTTTTTTTTATTTGAAAAATAAAAGATAAAGTTGTTATAATGAACATTATATATATTTATAACTAAAAAAGCAACACAATTATCTTTTACAATTTTTTGGTAAGCAAATTACTAACTTACGAAATCATCATCAATCCATTGCTTATTTTGAAATATTTTCCGATGACTTTATTTTAATGACGATGAATATGAGTCTACTTGAGCTTGATTTTTTTCCAAGCTTGATTATGATTAAAAAGTCTCATGATTTATTTCTGTGGGTTGACACGTGGAACTACCAGGCATAAGGGCTGAAGCTGACCAAACAACGCTACAAATCAAATTGAAAACGTGCCGTGTGTTTTATGATAATTTCCCTGAAAAGGTTGTGCTTCCCTGCCTGTGTCACAACAAATGCAGTTATATCAAAGAAAAACACAAAACCAAACATTTTTCTCAAGTTAAAAATTCATGACTCTGAAGCATAAATTCCAATTCTTTCGAGTAGTCACTGGGATATCTTACTGTACTGAGCATTCTTACTTTGATCATTTCATTTTAGTTAATTTATTGAATCACTTGACGTCGTGGTCGTAAGGTCGCATGTGTGATGTGTGTTAGGCTGTTAGGTAGATTCGATTCTCAGTAATATGGTAAATGGTGTATTACCATTCGCAAGAAATTGGCGAGGACTTCAGATGACTTCTGAAAGTATACAAACTAGTACAATGGACCGATAATTAGGTCTGAGTACTCAAGCTGGTATTTCAAAGACCAAAAAAACATAAAAACTGCTTTTTAAACTATTCGTTTTTCGGGAAATGAATCATCCTTTAGTGCAACCTTTATCAAGGTAGAACAAAATTTTGAGATAAGTAGAATACGTCAATAATTGTATAGTTTTTCAGTAGAAAATTAGTTTGTGTGGTTGAGCCTTAAGTCGCACCTTACATCAGATTAAGCTCATTGTTAATTTTCATTTATCATTTTCATTTTTTTCTATCACCACGCGCCAAGTAGTCGAGTGCTAGTAAGTTTAGCTAAATTATTAAATATCTAAATTTGGAACTTTGATTCATCTGTTAGGAATCGTAAATTTAAAGGATAGATATCGAAATCATAATAATTCGTTGTTCGCAAAAGTTTTAAAAAACCTATGTAAGTTTCGTTGTAAATAAATTTGTATAATATACACATATGTAAAAAAAAAATATATAGAAAATTTTACAGAAAATAAAATCAACCCAAATCAACGAAAGATTTTTAATTTGAAATTTGGAAGTTATCTAAAGAAAAACAAACACTTTTCATGACATGAAACTATTGTCATATAAATTGAAAAATCAAGCAACACTTTTCAAGCCACTAGAGCAAGAAAAAAACAGAATCAAACGACACTTTCTAAAAATAGCCAATGACAGCTGGTCATTTTTAGAAATATGCCGGGTTTCTAGAAACCTATGGCCAGATATTTCCAAGAAAAAGAAAAAAAGTCTGCTCCAGCTTAGTATTCTGACGCATCACATCTCATTGGGTACCAACATGATGAAAATGGGCATCAGCACATCCATCTTAGGTAAAAGACGCCAATGATGAGGTAAATGAAGGAGTATACACCTTCCTCTTATAAGTGCCCTAGCTTGGCAAAAAGCAAAAAGCCGTCTAAGAAAACGTCTTCCACGAACTGGGGAACATCTCCACAATCTTCCACTGAACAGCATCCTATAATTCATGCAGGACTTCAAATGGATCAGTGAAGGTTCCCAACCCCAATAACCTATATAATACTTTCTGACCCACTTCGTCAACCTTTGGTTTGGAATCGGGGTGAACATTATCCTAATTGAAGATATTTCCTGCAGCAAAATGTACCTTTAGGTATCACCCTTTTTAAATATGGGATAAATCTATTTTTTCACAACTGACAATCAGCTACTTTCCCAGTCCAAAAGTCTGGTTCAGGAACATAAACACTTATATTGTTCTAAGCTTTCAACTATGTTTCTGAATGCCTACGTACCTACCTCTCGTTAGTGTTACGATTAGAAAGAAGAAAAAGCATGTCAAACAGCTCCAAATTACTAAATATACTCCCCACAAGATTGGAAACCTTCAGCAAAAAAAAAAAAACTAAGGTTAATTGTTTATCAACTATCAAACTCTGTGGTCTTGCCTCTTGCTGCAGGCTTTGTGTCAAGCATGCAGCCATGCAGGCAATCTACAATCTATTACATCCAATGAGTTCAAGGGTTGTATGCAGCAGTTCAGGCGCAGGACAATTCAAAGAGGTAGGCACGAGTATGTTATAGAGAGCAAAAATAATAATTTCGTGTTGACCTCAAGGATAATGGGAAATCCTTGGACATTGAAACATTGTATATTCTCCTCTCTGATTGAAATTACTGATTTACAGATAATGACGGAACAAAGAAAAACCCATTTAAGTAAATAACCTCGGGATCTGAATATGTATGTGCCTACACATCTGTGCGACTGGCTGGTCGTTATTCATGTACAAATATTAACTACTGTGCACGAGTATTGGAAGTAGTATATCCTTGAAAAAATGTATAAGTTCTGTGCTTTCCTGAAACGAAATTTATAATGCTGTCTGTCCTAGTTTCTCAGCCAACAAACAGCCATCACCACCACAAACCCATCACCGCCACCGCCACCGCCACAACTTTCTCATAGTTTGTCTGTTCTTATTTTCTAGCATTTGTTTATGCAGTTCTAGAGCTCTATGAGCTGTGAATGCTCTGTGCTTTCTGATGTGCTCTACTATGCTGTGTGACCACCGGGAATATCTAAACAGATATTTAATTTCGTGAAAAAATGCAGAAGCATTCCCCATCAGAACGTTTGTTATTGTGTTTTATATTGTTTATATGTTTTCCACTAGAGAACGAACAGCCCCACCCAATGACGGAACAAATGAAATTTGAATTATTTTCCAAAGCGATATTTGTGATGTTGTTGGTGACTGGTGATGGTGACTGGTGAGTGGTGAGGGTTTCTGTTTTTGTTTTTGTTTCTGGTTGGGGGTGCTACATATGTACAAACATACATATGAATGTGCCATTGCTGTCAGTCAGTCACGTTCGGTGATAACGAGGAACGAAACAGCAATAAATTTTATTGCTGCCAAATTGAATTTTAAAAACACACACACAAAATGTAATCATTCCTTACACGACGCGACGCACGGACGACGGGATGAGCAATAAGAGAGAGATAGGAAGATGTCAGCCACACTGCAGTGTGAAATGAAGGAGTCTGACAAGAGTGTGAACAACACAAACTGCTGATCAAATCTGTGGTAAATTGTTTTCGACTCTTCTAGTTGTTGTCTACATGGTTTAGGTTATTCGTTATGGGCCTTGCATGTTCGGAATTAAATTATCGAATTGATAATTGACAATTGACCTGTGAGTACTCAGTTAAATGTCACTTTTTGTCTAATTTGTGGCTATGGTAGTTGTTGTGTGCATTGCAGCGCAGAACAGTGCAGTTTGGAATGTTGATTTTTTAGCCATTGTGCCAGTAGCGCTGCCGCTAATACATGCATGTAGCACATGTTTGTAAAGTGCTTATAGGCATGTTTGTGATAAATGCAGCGTTTTTTGTTAAGTTTTCTGACATCATAATGCCAATTTTGTTATACGCACACTTCTGTGGTGATTTATGCAAGTATCAGATAAATGTTGAGAGAGATTTGTTGGGAAACGTGTGTTTTGCATTAGTTAAGATATGGGCAGTTCAAAATTGTTTTATAGTCACGCGTGTTTCGCATGTTAGTTACCTCTGATCAATCATATTTCTTCTTTTATGGCAACCAATTCAACATGTAGTTTTAAACAGATTTCTTCAGGAGCAATATATTTACATTAACTGGCATTCCTCCCTGTTAATGTAAATATTTCTATCCCAATTCTTGAGAAAAAATAAAGTGTTACTGCATTAGAAATAGCTAGCCGGTCGTCTTTTTTGAAGTGAAACTTCTTTAGAATCGGTGTGATTTCTAAAATGAAACGAAAATGCGTCACGATAAAAAACAAACACATAAATGTTTATGATGAACTCAGCAATGGAACGAGATAGAATAAATTACACATTTTTCAATAATCTTGGTTTTTGATTGACAGAAAACATCGAGACACGATTGGCTGATTGTATGAATATGTGGGTCGAGAAAGGACAAACGGGCAAGATCAACGACTTCTTGGTTGACCTGGTAGTCATTATGGTTTTTTTGATTGTGAGAAAAGTAAAAGTTCAAGTCGAAAATTGGAAATAATTTTGGACAAAAGTTTTAAAAAGTGTTAGCGAAATCAAAAAGGAGAAGAAAAAGTCAAACGAACAAAAACAATAATTGGAAGGAGCAAGGAATACCTGGAGATATAGAAAAAATATAAGTAGAGTATTTTTTTGTGATAGAAAGTTTCGGTTGTTCTTTGCTTTCGATTTTAAAATTTTCAAAATTGTGAGACACGGGACCCTTTTTAAATTCATTTTAGTTGTTCTTTCGGGAAAGAATAATTAACGTTTCACTCTGTCGGTTTTTTTTAATTACCTTCATTAAAGTTACTTGACCGATTTCAAATATTCTTTCAACTGTATGTTACATTATCCCTCAGTGACATAGACTTCTAGGAACGGGGTTGGCAACGGAAACTTTGAAACTACTACGGCTTTTAAAAATTCTTTCAGCATTGGGATGCCACATAATACCTCACTAATTTAGCGTAAGCTTCATCCCTATAGTCCCATGGGAACAGAAACAGGAACGAGAACGAGAACCTTAAAGTTACTTGACCGAATTCAAAAAATCTTTCAACACTAGGATGTAACATTATCTCTCAGTGACATAGACTTATAATTAATTTCCATATTTCCATAGAATCGCGGTTGGGAACGGAAACTTAGAAACTACTAGACTGATTTCAGAAAATTCTTTCAGCACTGGGATGCCACATAATTTCTCAGCAACTTAGCAAAAATGTCATCCTCTTCTTTTTATCGCGCTAGGTTACCTTTTTTTGTTTGTGAACCCAGCCTAGCTGAGTAGCAGTGGATTGACAGCATTTCGGTTGCTGCCCGATGCACTTTTTTTATCCATTAGCCGACCTTTGACAATTGTCATCGGCAAATCGAAATTTTCATCGCGGCACACCGGTTGTGCATTTCTATTGTTTTTTTTTTTTCAATTGGATCCATATATTCTTCAATCAGCGTCAAATAATGAACATCAGTATACTTGAAAATTTTACTTAAACAGGTCTGCGCACACTTTCTTCAGAATGACTGTGATCGTGTATGCAGCAAAGCAGGTAGAAGATTGAACTAGCGCAGAACTACTGAAACTCTCAGGTTCATTGCCAAGGTCTGCAGGTTTAAAAATTCTGTCCTGATTTGTCAGTTCTGAGACCGAACTAATAGAGCGATAGTGGTGCACACGGTAATGCCACTGTAGCTGGTACAGTGCAAGTTATTCTGTATGTGGTCGTAGCTATTAAACAGTCTGCATAAGTGTTCTTTCCACCTGCTATAACAACTCCAGGTTTATCACGACGCGAAAGGTCGAACTTTTCACTTCTGGGAATATCTTTTAAATATTTTGTAGAACTTTTGAACATTGCCGCTACCATACCACCCTACAATAGACGGAGCAGCTTGCTCCTTACATTGCCTACTTTTCCCTTCCTTTATCCTTTCTTATATGATTGTTTAGCCGCTGAGTAGCTCTATCTGTAGTCTGCAGTATTGATTTTAGGGTATCGTTCTTAACTTCGTTACCAAGTCAGAGCCATTTGTCGATAGACAGGACTGCTGCAAAACTAAAACTAAATTGGCTCGAGGATGAAGTACAAGATACTCAGTACTGAGATATGCTTGCCATTGACCGTTTGTTTATGTGGAGTCAGCCAGTCCTCCATCGGCTTGTGGGAAATGTTGTCTTAAAAAAATTAAAATGACTGACTTCCTCTCTGTTTTTTGCCAAGAACAATCTTTGAACCAGAAATGTCAAAGGAAAAAATGCTTTTCCACGGGTTTTGCCTTATTCGCGGAAAATTTGCAATTTCTCCGATAGTAAATTCATTGCAATGAAAAGCGCTTTCTCGATTAGTCATTCGAAATCGCCAAGAAACTATTGGTCCTTTCCATTCCCTCAAAATGTATAGTTGAGAGAAAGGTCCCAGAGATCTCCATTCTGTTGCGCGTTCCTCTGAGCTGTATAAAAAATTGTTCCAAATCGGAATCAATATTTTTTGTGGTTTAAAGCAAGTCAAAGCCACAATTGGAGTTAAATTTTAACTCCGGGAATTTGAAATTAATTTATTCATCTTAACTTATTCACTCGAAGTTAAGGCTGCGCGCACAGTAGTGCGACAAAGCGATGCGATGCGAGAAGCGGTGCGAGAAGCGATGCGACAAGCGATATTAGATGCGACAAAGTGCGCACAGTAAAAGCGATTAGGTGCGGTTGTGTTTTGTGTCAAAATAATATGGATTCGTCATTTGAAGATGAATTTTTAAATGAAAATTTATATTTCAAGTTTTTAAGAGGAAAGAAAAGGATGAAAATTAACCAAATTTACTTGATGAGAAAAGAATTTGGAGAATTTCATCATTTGTACTTCCAATTAAGAAAGGATGAAAAAAAATTTTTTCAGTACACGAGAATGTCAACCAAAACGTTTGATTATATTAATTAATTTTATTCTCTTGTTATTATTACCTCCAAAACAAATTCTAAATTGCACCACACAAGACACAACACAAAAACTAAAATGAACTACTTTGTTTTTTTTTTTCTCCAAACGTCAAAACAACACTTCTCGCACAATATCGCTTGAAAAAGTGGTCGTAGCAGTTTTCGTGCGAGAAGCTTGCGAGAACCTTGCGACAGTCTCGCAAGTGTCGCTTCAAATATCGCTTCACTGTGCGCACGTGGATTAGAAAACATGTAAACAGTTTTCTCGCATTCAAACGTTTCTCGCATCGCATCGCTTTCTCGCACTACTGTGCGCGTAGCCTAAGAGTCAATTTTCAAGCTTTAGAAGCGTGATGTTAAGCATGTTTGCTGTTATGTTAACCCAGAGAATGGTGGTTCGAATCCCAACTGAAACCAAAAATGTTTTTCGACGGGTATCACCTTTCCCGAGGAATTAGCAAGTCCTCCGCTAGTAAATCAACTGCCATGTAAAGAGCTTCCTCGATTAACCGTTCGGAACCGGCAGAAAATTGTAGGTCCCATCCATTCCCTCATAAGGCATTGTTGTGAGAAATGCGCTAGGCCGAAGAAGTAAAAGCAGAAATCAAATACTTAATAGTTAACGCAACTTATACAGTTATTTTATTCTTACTGCTTAAAATGAGCTTTCTGAAATTTTTGGAGTGCCGAAAGCAAACATTTAAAAAGCCATTTCTTATTTCCAGGATTTCGGTTTTCGGTTTTCGGCTACCTATGCCTTCTTTATTGCTTTTGCAAGAGAAAAAGATCCAAAGAACAATTTAAAAGGCCATTTAAGAATTAAAAACCTCTCTTGAGTAACAAGGGTATCACATTATGCTAATCCTACCACTACTACATACATGGCCAGAGGCATGGCCTATAAAGATGGGATATGCGGAGCAAATCAACCCTGGCCCCATGAATATTCATAGATACTCTCGGTTCATCAATATTTGAAACCATACCAGAGGCACATCGTCTTCTCAAACTCGCAATTGAAAAGGGACCCCAGCCAATATAAAATGCGTAAATCATAAAGCTCGTCACGAATAGAACTCTCCAAGAAAAGGCTAGAGTTGTTCGCTCACAGTGCTGCGTAAGTAAAAAGTAAGTCATCACACAAATCAAAAATTTTATAGACATATCGATAAGGAGTAATATTTAATGATAAAATGCAGCAAAACTACTTTCACATGACTCACTTCTAACCCAAGCTCACAAAGGTGCGGCCAATTTTTTCAGTTGAAATATTTCTGTTAAAATTTTAAAAACAAAAAAATATAATCCATTTTTTGTGTGCTAAATTTAATGTATCCCTTTTTTTGCTACTCATGATTTCCGATTGCGTTCATTTCTCTAAACAAGAACCAACCACCCGATTGAACATTACCCAGTTTCCTTTTATGCGCTTGAATTTGGTCTCTTGTTTTTGGTCTCCACTTTGCTCTTGGGGGCATCGCCATAGACGATTGACGTGCGTTATTTTTTTTTTTTCTGGCTTAGCTTTGACTTGACCAATTCACGTATTTTTATTCTTTTTCTGTTTGAAATGATTCCTTTTGATATTCTCCTTCTGTTGGTGTTAGTGTTGGTGCGATGACTGGTGAAGAAGGTGATGCTACATACTATTGCTAGTTCCACATTGAATGCCATACCTACTCTCTCTCCCAGTCGCATCCCTTATTAATTATAAACATTCAAAGATAAGATTTCTGCTGCCTGCATGATTGGAGACTGAGATCATCATCAGCTTGGCAAATACCTTGTTCTACCTGGCCTGGCCATCCATCGTCGTCTTCGTCATTCGTTTGTGCCATGACGTCGACGACGACGACGATGATGATGGAAAAATGAGATAGCGGCGAGCTAGGAAGAAGTCACTTTACGTGCTCTTCTGCTTTGTTTGATTTCAATTCTAATGATAACCTAATGCATCAGGAGAGAAGCACGAAATGATGATGATGATGATGATGATGATGATGATAAATTGGAATTTCTCTGCAGACAGAGACTTTGTCTGTTGATGATGATAGTGTTGGTCAGGACAATTAAATTTGCCCTTCGGATAAGTGCGATGAGCGATCAGAAGGGAAAGAGTAACCGACGGGCAAGTGCTAGTTTTTGCAGAGGACTATCAGCAACATCCTGTTACGGTTTTTGTCTGCTCTCGTTTTTTTTATGCTCTTCCTTTAACCCTCTCTCTTTCTACTTTTGTGACATTTTTTTATTTTGCAAGCAAAGAACTTAATGGGTTTTCAGTTGACATATTCTGATTGTTGATTGAGCATAGACGAAGCTGGGCTAGTTGGATAGATGGGTGGTTTGATTATGTAAATATTGGACAGTTTTATTTAAAATTTCTGTTTGTTTGTATTGAAGGGGATTGGAGTTGGGGTTAAATTAATCCTTTATCGAACAGGTTTTACGGCTTTTCTTTATTTATTTTATGTTTTTTATGACCGGCCTTGGACTATTTGTAGTCGAACATAGATTGCTTGCAAATCTAAGCTGCCCAGTGTTTGGCTTATATGTTTTCGCCCTTCTCTAGTAATTACTGCATACATGTCCTAGCCATACTCTCGTAACTTCAATACTAAAGCCAAAGCAAACAGAGAGAGATTTATTTTTTCCCGTATCAGTTGTGAGCTTACTTTACCTCACCCAAAAACTTCACCGGTGCATTAGGATTTGAAATTTTTGTTTATAGCTGCAAGGAAGCTGAAGAAAGCTGACGAAAAAAATCACCCCGCACAACTGATAGAAGGTTGGAAATTTTGAACCAAGATATCATCCTACAAGGAAGAGGATTAATCACAGTTGGAACAACGACAACTTTTGCATACCTTGCCATCCAAGTCATCAACTAATAGAAAATTAGACTTTTATTACTCTTCATTAGTGTTTTGAGTTAAAAGGAAAATCGAAAAAAAAGTTGTGTTTTCAAATTTTTCGTTTTTAAATTTAGCTAGCTTGTTTAGAAAGGTACGGTTATTCTATGTATGCATATATGGGTAATCTTGTACGCGGCCAATTGTTGGATGCTTTTTAAACAAATGACCTTTACTCTTTTTGAATTTTTCTTTCCAACTCAACTTAAACGGTCAAGTTAATTCAGTAGAATCTGATATTTTTGAACATTTTAAAAGACTATATAAAAATCTTTACAAAAAAGAAAACCCAGTTAAGATTAAAACCATTGATAAGCAAGTTATGGATTTTGAAAAAAAAAATCTAATTAAAAAACAAAATACGCAAGCTATGTTATAAGCATTCACTTAACTCTAACTTAAAAAAACGGCTTAAGAAATTGAGTAAGAATATTAATAAAAAATTTCCACCTTACTAGGTACTACAACAACTTCAAAACGCCCAAGAAAACCCTAAAGAGGAATGGAGTATAAATCAACAGTTTAGGAAATAGCATTACGCCTCATCATTTAAACACCTTCGTGCTGAATGAAGGCAGAGTCGACATTTCTGAGCTTGCAATAGTGGTTAATAAATTTAGTGGATTCTTTGTTTCAGTGGGAGGTATGCCTTGTGAATCATACTTTAGGTCGTTTTGCAACAGATGTTTAAAATCTCAAGTTCATGAAGGTACGACATCTGCGAATAGCTTCTTTGTTGAAGAAATATCTAGATTAGAAGTTTTAGATACGATCTACTCTTTGAAGAACTCTAATTCTTGTTGCAACGATGGCATCTCTAACGCACTACTTAAAAAAAAAAAGCTCCAAATTTAGTTGACGTCTTAGCACACTTATGCGATTTAAGTATTTTTAATGGTACTTTTCCTGATAAAAAAAAGGGTAATCGTAAAGAAAAAAAAAAAACTACAGGCCTATCTCCTCGCTCTCCTCAATTTCGAAGGTTTTTGGAAAAATTATTAAAAACAAAGAATGTGTGCGCATAATTTTTTCAGTCCAATGCAGTTTGGGTTTAGGCAAGGTTATTCCACTGAAGATGCGCTGTTATTATATCTTTGCTATTTTATAAACAAAGCTTTGGATGAAAGTAGGGTTTGCGCTGGTCTCTTTGTAAATATAGATATTCTTCTGGATAAACTTTATGATGCAGGTTTCCGTGGCTATATATATAACAGGTTCGCTTTTTATTTAACAAATTGTAAACTTAGAGTGAAAATTGGAGGTATCTTAAGCAAACCTCAGGTACCAAGCTCAGGTGTCTACCAAGGGTTAGTCTTAGGACCGGTTCTGTTCTTGATTTTTATTAACCCTTTGTTTTCCCTACCTTTTGAAGGCAGAAATATATAAAATAAATAGGGTGGCGTAACAGAGCGAGCAGCCCCAACCATGCCTTGTGAGGAAATAGAAGGGACCTACGAACGGCTAATTGAGAAAGCGCTTTTCATTGCAATGAATACTAACAGAGGACTTGCCAATTCATTGCGAAAGGCGATACCCGTGGAAAAAACATTTTTGCCTCTGTTGGGATTCGAATTCGAACCTTTGGATTATCAGGCCGACATGCTATCCATCACACCACGGGTACCGGAAGGTAGAGTAACGGCTTATGCGGATGATCTTGGAATCGCATACGGCTCTACGAGCCCACTGAATTTGTAAGCTGATCTAAATCATGATTATGCACTTATTGAGAATATCGTTTACTTTGCAAAAGTTAATTGTAAGTAAAAAAAAACCAAATTAATGTTTTTTAAATAGTTTTGCCTACCCCACCATATATAGAAGTGAACTTCCATTTGTTCGACTGTCAGCATTTCAGCTTTTGTACAAATGTGTCTGAAGCAATTTTTAATAAAAACACGGACTGTAACTCAAACTGTTTTCAAATTGAAGTAATCAGGAGCTTAAAATACCTTGGTACTACGATTGATCAAAATATGATATGGATGCAACACATATTTTGATTTGAAACAGTACTTGCGTTCTTCTATTAGGTGTTCTATCGGTTGAGGAAGTGTTGTTCTAATAGAACACTTAAAACTGTTTACCATGGAATCTTCCATTCAAAACTGCAATATGGCAATCAATCAATCAATCCTTCAAGTCAGACATTTATTTTATTTTAGTCTCATATTTTATATGAGAGGTGACTTGTATATGCAAAGTCCAATTTTTGGTTCACGTAACTTACGTAGTATTAGCAGTCAACTTTCCTTCGGTTCAGGACTGGTTCGTTCCAGATTCTGAGCCTGGAAAGAACTGTTATCGAATCTTCACAGATGGCTCTAAAACCGACGAGGGTTCTGGCGCTGGTGCTTTTGTCGAGAACGACGACATACGATTGCACGCCTTTTTAAGATCATAAGCATCCGTTTTTCAAGCGGAGGAGTATGCTATCCTAATGGCCTTAGGCCCTGTTACGAATAATGGATGGACGGGGAGAAGTGTCTTTGTTTACAGCGACAGCCAAGCTTAAGGCCCTACTCAACCCTCTTACCACTTTGAAAGTGATCCAGGAATGCAAGAGCTCTCTGAATGCGATCGGAAGGAAGAATAAATTCCTTGAGTCTCATTTGGGTTTTGGGCCATCACGGCATAGCTGGAAATGAGATCGCCGATGAACTTGCTAGGCAAGGATCTCAGACAGCTTTGACCTGAAGCGTCGCGTCGCTAGGTCGTCCAGCCTTCGAGCTTTATACTTTGAAGTAGGTACTTACTTAGGTGTAGTAACAGAAATTTTTCGATTTTGGGTAACTAAAAGAATTGATTCTGTTGGATTTAAAGCTAAAGGGGGAGGGTAACGTATTTATTTTTTTAATGAATGCTTAAGAATTTTGTGTCAAAATTTCAATTGGATTGGAGCAAAATTGACAAAGTAACGAATATTTTTATGCATGACTTTTTTAACGAATTAACGCTAACCCCCTCCCCCACCCCATTCCTTTAAGTGGAGGGATAAATTGACAACATGGAAGAAGGTCGGCCCTAGTGTTATGTATAAAATGTATACATAACGACCTTCGACCTTCGGTCGGTTGAGGTATCCGTTCTTATCGGAGAATCGTACCCAAACTTGGAACGAAATCCCCAAAGCAATTGCATTAAACTGTCAGAAATTTCACAAATATCAAACTTCAAAACAGTTTGTCAGAAGAATTCCGAGCAGTAGTTCCGAAATAAAACTCAGAATTGCACAAATTTCTAAAATTTTATTCTCCGAACGGATACCTCGCTAAGGCCAGCTATCTCATTGCAGTTTTTGAAGATGTAAATATTTGTGTTTGTACAACTACAGTGGCTCTCAATGCAAATCTTGAATCCTAACACAGCATGGCCAAAAAAAACCAGTTTTGCACATTACTACTGGTAATAGACTCTAAGGAAAATATGCAAGCCAGGCTCTTGAACTTTGTTTCTGTTCTCTATTCATTTAATTATTCCCACAAAAACTTATCAGCAATATCAACTCAAAAAATACTCCTTTTCCTCAATTCTATTGTTGCAACTCCTCAAACGAAGAGAAACAAAAAATGCAACTTCCTCAAGCATCTTCTAACGATTTTGGACTGCCAAAGCATTCGGAAGTGCAGAGTACGACCGTCAACAATGCTGAGTATATTCCTTTAATTAAATTCATTTCTCCATCGCTTGCATCCACCAGAATTGAAACACAAGTACCTAGGTACCTACATAGCTAGTTTGGTAGAAAGGTGGGTGCATCTCTCTTAGAAGAAAAAACAATAAGTCTACCCGTACATATAGGAGACGCCAGCAGGCAATGACAAGTTTCCTGCCAAACAAACAGCATCCTCGGAAATAACTCTAAATCTTTGGCACACACGCCACTTGCACACATTCTTCTATTCATATTCCGACTAGGTAGGAGGTACCTACATTCGTACATTTCGTAACAAGGCGACTGACGACAACGACGAGGACAACGCTAAAAAAAATCTCTTTTCTCTTTTTACAATTCTAATGCCAAGAAATGCAAGAACACAAGAGGAATGCAGGTCAAGTTGACGTTTGCGGCTGAACGAGACTGTTTACAAAGGGGATCAGTTTTATTCGGCATTTGGTTCAGACTTGAGAGTAATCACCTGAAAGTCCTTCAAATTGACGAAGCCAGAATAATTCAAAAACCACAAAAACTTACCTTATCAGCTGGAATAGTCCGAGACATCTTCGGTGTGGCTGTTGTCTTTTTAATGCTGTTGGGGGTCGAAGTGGTGGTTGTTGTTGTTGTTGTCACACCTCCGCAACCCCCTGCTGAAATAATAGATGTTGCAGCAATCACCGTTGTCGGATGCAAGGGTGGCGGGGTCGTTGGTGAAGGTGTTTCGACAGACGTTGAAGACATTTTGTATGATGTTCGCTTTATTGGCGTTTCGTTGCGTTGTTAGTTGTTTAACCACCAAACGAAGCGCAGATAAGTATAAGTATTTTCTTTTTAAGTTCCTGTAGGTATATACGATGTTTTTCGTTGGCTATTTTCTTTGTTAATCCTTTTCTGCTGCTTCTGCTTTGCTGCTGCTGCTCGGGGGCGAACACGCAGAAAAGAAAACCACCGAGTAGAGGATTTTTCGCCCCCTTTGGTACTTCCACTATTGATTTGCAAAGTACGGAATCTCTGCGAATCTCTTTTTATTGAAAAACAAAAAACAAAACACTCAAACTAACCACACGTAGAAAACCACACAATTTTTAATTAAATTTACTGCATTTGGCAGCTTAATTAGATTCGTATTGTGTAACTCTTGTGCTGGATATCAATTAGAAACGAAAGGAGGAAAAAAAACACAGAAAGGCACGGCGCCCGTTGCACGTTTCCTTTTAACGAATTTTCATTGATTTTCATGTAAACATCACCAACAGAAAAAAACAACAACAAAAAATAAAACCAAAACCCACGACGAAACGAACGAAACAGACACACCACACAAACACAAGCGAGTAAAGGCTAAAACGGTGTACGAATAGGATGTAGGTGCTCCGCGCACACACTGGCACTGGTTTTGGTTTTTGGTGCTCGCGAGACAAAAGACAACAACAAACACAACGCGTATAAACGGGCGAAACTACAAAAATGTGAAAAACAAGGTGGAAATCAGAAATTGAAATCTGGAAATCGCAGCAGGACGTGATTTGAAATTTCTTTTTTTCTCAATTTTCCAATTGCATGTCAATAACGATTTTTTTCTCTCTTGCTGTTGCACTTGGTTAATCCTTTTTCTTTTTCAAGTTTCTCTCAGTCCCACAGTTGTACAGGTTGTATCTTGTTTGTTTGTTGGGGTTTGTTTCTTCGTCTTCTTCGCACGACAAGGTACAAGAGGACGAACGAGGAACACGACGAACAAGATGGAAAAAATATTTTGGAAGAGAAATTTTCAAGGCAGAACGAAACAACGCTATTCGTAGGCACTCGCGAACGCGCTGCGATAGACCGAGATGTAACGATTGCGATGGTGGACTTTCCTTTAGTTTTTTTTTTCTTTTAATTCACTCGTTTTTCACTTGGCGATTGATTTTTTTGTCAATTCTATTTGCGAATGGGGAAAATGTTCGTCTTTTTAATAACGAAACCATTTATTGCAACAAATTTTACGTTTAATTATTATGAAATGAATCACGTCGTTGTCTTTCTTTTGCTTCTTGCGAAATATATTTCGGCCTTCGTCGTGAAGTCGATCGTCGTCCGTCACTCGCAACTCTACGCCACACAAATGTCAACTTTTCTCTACTGACTGACTGGACTGGTTTTTGCGTGTGCAGTGCACACAAGAACAAGATGCAGTGCAGATGAAAAAGAAGAGAGACTAGATTGTGAGATTTGTTGTTTTGTATTTCTTTGCTGCTTTTTCTCGTATGTTTTGTTGGTGTTCTATTTTTTGTGGGGCTGAAGTTAAAGTGAAACAGGTAGAGAGAAGGAGTGAGTCAACTGACTTTATCGGGAGTGAAGGTGGATAAAGTGGCCATGTTTTTTTTTGGATAAGGTGAATAAAAGTTTCGTTATGTGGGGGAGTTGCCAGAAGCAGCTCAACGAGCAAGTGGATAAACAGGTGAATTGGATATTTTTTTTAGTATAGGGTGCGTTGTTTGGATAACTAAATACAGTGTCGAATAATGCTTTTCTTTTACAAAAACGATTCGTGTTTATCATATTTAGAGAAAACTCTTCGAAATGCTCTGGGTCAAAAATGTGAAGAAATCTACTTCATTTCCCCAGACAGACAGTTTTTAATGACAACTTCCCGAAACCAATACATGACAAAGAATTTTTTTTGAAGTGAGCCATAAAGATATCATCAAAACTACTGCTCGGATCAGCTCTCGCCACATCAAATTGTTATTAAGTGCCTCCAGATGAACGACCGAGTTTTCAAAGGTGTAATGGAAAATGCTTAGCGCTATGCACTCATTTTAGTGACCCAAAACAAAAACAACACTTTTAAGATTCGTAGCAACAGTTCGTAGCAACGAATTAAGACTCTGAGCTGATCAAAATTTATAAGATTTAAGCCTTGCGCTAACCAGTGCGGTGAGATCGTACGATGCGATTGCGATAAGTCAAGTCCCTATGCATTCAGTCAAACGTTTATGGACGTTTGACTTAAGGCATATGGATTTGACTTATCGCAATCGCATCGTACGATCTCACCGCGTTGGTTTGGCCAAGGCTTTAACCATTCATGTCTTCTAGGTTCTTGCATAAAGTAAATTTGCGTTTTTGCTCTTCTGAGCAATCATTTTTAGGATCAGCCTTCTCAACAGACAATTATGGTCATAGATTTATCTGCGTGTTGCACCTGTGAGAAATTTAGTACCATATTTTTTATTTATATATCGGCTAATACATCGTCGATGTCGTTACCCATTAGTCCGAAGCGAACGAAAAGCCCTGTTCTTTGCAAAAACAGAGGCTTGTTTTTATTGCATCTCAACAACCTTTTGTTTTCTAAGTAACCCCTGGGCTACACGAACAATATATGGCAAGTCATTTACAATACCACTAAGCTTTTCCACACACACAATAAAATAAAACTTATTTCAAAGGTTTCTTTATGCTATTCGGAAATCAAATAATAAAAGAAATGATTGAAAGCCAATTGCGTACCAAATTGTAACGGCTCGCGTACACTAAATCAGACATCGTCCGAATTATAATCGGCCGTTGTTGGCCGAACTCTGACGTTCGAACCAAACATGTGTTAAACAAAGAGAGCCCATACACCACTCCAACCGACAACGTCAGATGTCGTCCGACTACATTCGATCAACCGACAAATCCGAACTTGTTTGGATTTATCGATCAAATTGCTAGTAGAAGTACATAAAAATACAGTCAATGGATAGTTAAAAGTTAGTAAATTTCATTTTTAGCAGGGCAACACTATGGGATAAGTTTTCTAAGGAGTATAATAATAGAAATGTCTTGGCAGAAGCCGTAAAGAAATAAATTCAATATCAGGATGTCTGTCAGTTATAGTCAGAGACGAGTAGCAGAGTGTATGCAGACGAACGTCTGAGATTGTTGTTCGAACAGCTCCGATCCAATATCGGCCGATAAATCGGATTCAGTATAAGCGAGCCGTAAGTCGTACCTCGTACGTCATATCCGAAATACGGAGAGGAATTTTAATAATTATGTTTGTATGTGAGCCGATTGCTAGATCGTGTAGCCGCAGGGTAAGGGACCACTGAACGCAAAAACAAATACATAATAAGATTTTTTAACTTATTTTGATTTGTTTCTTGTTCCGTGCAAAACTGCACTCTTGAGCTGATTATAGGATTACTGCAGAATTGCGACAATGACGCACCTAACAATGTTCACACAAAACTTAATTTTAATTATTACTATTTCAAGTGCCACCTTCATTTTAAAGAGGATGTTTTCTTTTTCATCTGGTGCCCATGGCTTGAAGCTAATCGTGCTTATGCCTGTTAAATACTAGATTCGAGGTTTAAATCCCAGAAATATCCAACCTACCAAATAAAAGCCAGACGCACTGATTGTTTCACAGACACACCGCTTGGGAGGTCTTTTAAATATCAATTTCAAAAACATTTCAAGAACTAACGTAAAAACATGCGATGGGGAAAATGAAAAACTCTTTCATCCCCTCATAAAAATATACCGCCGTATTAGTAAACGCGGAATAGCTGGGTTCCATGGATTAAGTGGAAAATGGTATAATGGTAACTTTAATTAAATGGAAAATGGTATAATGGTAATTTAATCCATGGAATAAGGCTTTTCCGCATTTATTAATACGGCGGATAGTGATCAAGTAACATAAACATTTGAAGAAACAACAAACGAAAAATTCACGCAAAAAATCATCGACGAAGCTGTCCATAGTCAATCATCTAAGCAACCTCCTTCCTCAACCGTCATCCAAATCCAATCCAAAAGCTGATATCAGCTGTGACGGAAGATCTCAAAATCGCTTTTGTGTAAAAAAGTATTTGCCTCAACTTTAAACACTATATAACGTTAAGGTTTCCCTTCTTCTTCGAAATGTGTTTGCTGATGAATTATTTCAACTGATCTTACATCAGTGAAGCAAATAAAATGGAGAAATAAATAAAAAGAGAGAAAGCGTTTTAGTCCTGCTTAAACCATCGCGATAAATGCGTGCGATGCGATTTCTGTCAAAATGAAACACATGGAACCTTATGGAAGTTCCATTTAACGCAATCGCATCGAACACTCTCTTGCCCTGCAGTTTCCATTTATTTACACTGCTGCTTCTGTAACCGGTGATTTATTTGTTGTGATACGCGTATTTAGCTGAGTATAAAGCTGTGCTAGTAAAATTAGAGACACCGCACAGCAATGAAGAAGTGGTGTTTGTAGAATCAGCGAGCAGATGGGGGGCAGACGACGATCGGTGTCTAATATTTATACCTATTTCACCCTTTAATCATGGCAATAGCCCATTTAACTTTAAGGTTCTCTAAAACCAAAAAATTTTTGAAGTTGCGGCAGCTGCAGAAGGAAGTTAAATTTAGTTGTCATCATTTTTGCCGTCGTGACAACACAAATGTATGAAACCGCTGAGTGTTTTTTGTCCCGTCGGTATGGTCATTCTCATAAGTCGCTGAATAATTTAATTTTGACATCTGCAATTACTGTCGCTTCTGCAACTGCAACTACAAATTTTGCTACTTTTCAGATTTGAACACGTTTTTTTAGAACTCAAAACATAGACGACATTTTTCTTAGACATTACGAAATTAGGGTCAATGAGAAATGGTCGGTTATTCACATGGTAGTATATACAAGGTCGGATTCTCTGAAATCTGTGAAGAAAATAGGTCTAGTCTTTTCAGGTAGAGCTCCTCGGCTCCAACAGCCGAAAAATTATCGACAGCAAACAAAAACGAAAACGATCTTTTTTTCATTTGTATTCTCGCTGTTGCCTTTAAGAAGACAAAAGAGATGTTTATACTGGTTGACTTGTTGAACAGTTTGTGGCCAAAGAGGTAGGAGATGGCACCTGAAGAGTTCTTACCAATAAATCAAATCAACACGCACTGGTGAAGCCTTGGGCGTGAAAAGTGACTGACTTCAATGTAATCATTGTTGGTGTTAAAAGCTACCACATGAAAAAGGGCACTTTCGAACTGTTAACCACAATCAGTGGTCGGATTCTTTAACGTTTTAGACAACATCGTCTGTACTTTAAGCAGTAAAAAAACGTGTTTAAGACCCTGAAAAAGTTGACAAGACTTGTAAGACGATAGTTAAATAGCTTTCCACCTACCACTGAAAGCAAGATTATATGAAACAATCTTTTGACGACGCAATCTACGATAGACGACTGACTGGCTGAACACAATGCAGACGGAGCTGCAACTGAAACTGGAACTGGAAGAACTGTCAAATTATTGAATACAAACAAATTCAATAGCGCGAACACAATGCGACGGAGCTTCATACGGAACTGGAATCGGAACTGGACAAGTTGACGAACTTTTAACTTTTGCTGTACAGCAAATTTGACGTTTATGATTTTGAAGGAAAAAAAAACATTTTGTGTGTAAATTATTGTGTGGCAGCCAAGTGTTACTTTAGTTTTTTGTTTTTTGGTTTTTACTTTTAATTTATAACAATTTTGTGGTGAGTGATAATTAATGAAAGGAAAAGGGCCGCACCCACCACCTCCTATTTCTTTTTTTATAGTACTTTAAATACAAATAAAACATTCTGATAACTGGAACAAGCAACACAATATCATTTATTTCCTCATCCATAGTAACAATATCAAATTTGTTTTGTTTATAAAATACTCAAACCGACTTTAGAAAATACAAAATAATGTTTCAAGTGATGGAAATGTCAAAAGCTGTACAGCTGCATTGTGGGCCGATTAAAATCGAAACGTACAGCAATTTTGACAGCTCTTCCAGTTCCGATTTTGCAGTCCAGCTCCGTTTTTGCATTGTGTTCAGCCAGTGAACGATGATCGTCTAAAAAATTAAATAATGACTCCCAGGTGAAAAATATGCTTTTATCGCCCATCTAGTGCTTGGTATACACAAGTTTTCCAAATTGTATGCTTATTTTGCTCATCTAGCTTCTCACTTAGTCAATTTACGGATAAAACTGTCATGCAATCTCTCTCTATCATTGGCGTCGCCATCTATTGTCAACTAGTAGCTACAAGGATGCCTATGAAAAATCCGTAGAGACGCATCTCATCGCAATCAAAATACACAGCATCCGGATAATAAAAATTCCAACTGGAGCCATTTTATCCGCGTCACTTATCCCTTCTCTTCGCAAATGTCACCACTAAGAGGAATGTCAATATTTCCACTACTTCTAACAGGAAGAAAAACGACATAAAAAGGAAATCTCCCCACAAAAAAGAAGAACAATTTTTTCTCCATCGTGTCCGAAGAAAAATTTTTTTTTCCCTAAAAACTGTGAAAAATACAAAATGCATAAAAGAAAAATCAGAAAAATGTTATATGTGAGATAAAACCATCGTCGTTGTTTGTTATTTTCTTTTTGTTTTTTGTAATTTTCCAAAACGGGAGCGCATTTATAAATAAAAAAAAATATCGTGAACGTGAATTTGATGAAAAATTCACAAACACACACTCGCACATAGCACACAACACGCACATACATACCAACGCACATCCATTAGTGAAAAATAAGAATTGGAAGAGCGAAGAGTAGAAGCGAAAAAAGAAAAAGTAAAGAAAAAAAAAAGAAAAAAATCAAGAAAAGTTGTGAATTTTCTGCTTTATATCCCCTTTACTCTCCCACCCTTCGCGCACCACAACGTGAGTGAGAATAAACCAAAACCAGTGAAGAATCGCAGAATCTCAAGCCATGGAGGGCACTTTGGCTGGAGTCACATCGATTCCTCTTTTCCTAGAACTTAAAAACGATGTGGACAGTCTTATGACACTGAACGACAGTTCACTGTCACAACAAATCGAATTTATTCTGCAAGATCCAATTCCGGATAGAACACCACCAGCTACTCCAAAGTTAAATTTGGATTCGAATGGATATCTGGTGAGTACATCGCAAATGGTTGCTGCCTGTGGCACCGATGTGGATACTGGTGGTGGTGGTAGTGTGTACCAAATGGTGGACTCGTCAGTGATCAAAGTCGAACGAATGGACGATGATGACGATGTGGGTCGCGAGGAGGAAATCACCACCCTCAATTCGAACGCCCTGAGTACGAACTCAGAGGAGGGAGGGTCCGTTTCGCTGATGGATGCAGCAGCCATTTCAGAAGAAGAAGACGACGAAGATGGGATATCGCCGTCATCGTCTTCAGTGTCCAGTTCATCAATTCCAGTTAGATTCGATGGGACACAAACGTATTACTTGAGCAGCCGAATCAGTGGAAATTCCACCGTAACCACCTCCAATTATCACCACCGTCGAATGTCATCGATTGAACAAACACCCACCAACAGCGGCAGTAGCAGCTGCAGCAGCACTAGTAGCAGCACGGTCATTGCTGGACCATCTCAAGCTCCACCACCGCCACCAACACCGCAACAAGAATACCAGTGCTTTGAGTGTGTGGAGAAGTTTGACAACAAAGAACTCTTCGAGATCCACAAGACGGGCCATGCAAACAACATGAAATGCGCCATTTGCAACATGGTTCTCAAGAGCTTGAAGAACTACGAGAAACACTGCTTGCGTTGCAAGCCGTACGAGTGCCAAATTTGCGGACGAGTGGTACGCTTTCGGCCAAACTTTATCAAGCACATGCGTGTGCATACTGGACAGCAGTCGGAGCGACACAAATACAAGTGCGATGTTTGTTTGAAGGAGTTCATGAGCTTCGAATACTTTAAGGTGCACAAGAAGATCCACAACGATAACGTTAACTTGACCTGTGAAATTTGCGGGAAGGTATTCAGTGCATTGGCGTCGTTGAGGGGCCATTCCAAGCTGCATTCTGGAGTCAAATTGCACAAGTAAGTCTTGCGAGTTTATTTTTTTATACAAAAAACACTAATTATATCTTGATTATGAAATGAAGATACTTTTCAAGTTTAACTCGGAGGTTAATCAGCTGATTCTTGCATCTGGTCGGGTACTGGGGTGATGATTCTTTTCAGGAAATGATTCGTTTGATTGTTCATTCATTGAATGTTGCCTAAAGATCATTTCAACAACTAGAATTCTTCGCTTCGGGTTTTGCACATTGTAGGTATGGCTGCAGCTTGATTGGGAATTTTAGTTCATTAAAAATTTGACAAACAGACAGACAAGATGTGGAGATCAGGATGCCGTATTCTTTAATGTTTTAATAACATGGTTGCTTGACATTTTCATCCAAATTAAGGCTGCCAAGTTATGTGTACATTTACCCACACTGTCGCGACAGGAACGACACTTCTTTTTTATACCTTTGCAAATGTCGGTAGCGACAACAGAAAATATTTTCTAATTTAAAATTTGACATAACACATGTTTATACAAGTGTTGAGTGAATCCAGAGCAGATCTCTCAACCAAATTGGAGCAGGTGTTTCACATTGAGAGTAAATCCAGAATCAGTCCTCTTTCTTCAATGAAACATTCAAAACAGGAAAGAATTAATTTTTTTCACAAAAAGAGTTACTCTATAGGCTTGGTTGTTTGGAAGAAAACAGTCTTGTCTTGCCAGTCTTCCATTAATGCTTATTTTCGGTCTTCGGCCCATGGTAAAAACTTGCATGTATTGGCTTATTCAGTGCCACGACAATCTCACTTCCCAACACAACTATAGCTCTGGAAACTTTTCTGTCTCGAACTTCTCTAAATCTTTACACGGAAGAGATGGCGATTATTAAATGGAGTGGCGCAACAGAACGGAAAGCGCCTGAACTTAGCGCATTTTTCCTTGTTAGAGAATGAAAGAGATCTAAAATTTCTTACCGATTCCGGGCCGCTTTTCGAGAAAACGCTTATATGCCATGAAATTACTATTGGAAAAATTAGCAAAAACATTTTTTTTATGTTTCTGGGATTCGAACCACGAACATCTCACGTTACAGGCAGAAACGCTAACCATTTCGCCTGTGGCACCACATAGCAAATCATGGCTATCTTCACAGGTTCTAGAAAATACGGAGGGATTGGGTCAGGCTCTCGGGTTTCTTCAGCTAAGCGTCCCATTAAAGATGAGTAAAGTTTCTTCCGAACTGAGACTTGTAAATTGTAAAGCCGCCAAAGAATAAACATTTCGCTGCGTTCGACAGTCAGCAAAACATAAAAGCTATTTCATCTACAGTCACAAAATCTAAATGTCGTAGTAATTTCAGAACGCGCAATGTAACGAAAATCATCACTCTGATATGGGTTCCAGGACTTTGTGATATAAATAGAAATTATGGAATTAAAGATGGTCATAATCGGGTCATAACTCGAATCCAGACAGACAAATACTTATGCCACTAGAACAAGAAAAAAACGGAATTCAGCAGGACTTTGTAAAAATGGCCAATGACAGTGGGCTGGTCAGCTTTGTGAACACTAAATTCATTACACTCCCTGTCATCCGGCGAGTATGTATCAGTATCTGGCAAAGTTGAACATGTTCAAAAGCTGCTGCTAATTTAAAAAACAATAGCTATACGTAGTATTTGGATTTGGTAAAATTTTTAACAAGTTTACAATTGGAAATAAAGTTTAGTAAAAGACAATGTTTGCTGTTTGCTTATATAAGCTGGGGAGTATCAGACATGGTGTGAGCGGGTCGCCAGCAACTGTTTGCTTCAGCTGCTTAAGTTGGTGGTAAGAAGCGGCTGGCAAGCAACCCTGTGTGACAGATTCTTTAGAAAGCTGCCATGTTTCTAGGTTCCTATGACTAGCTACTTCTTGAAAGAAAACATAACTTTTACTTCAATGGAGCATGTCTCGGCTCTCTTCGTTGATTGGCATCCTCAGGCTTACCACACATGATCAGGGGCATAATCACATTCGTTTTTTGATTCAAGCTGTAAAGAGGCGATTAGGTATAAAGAAGTTTTTAAATATACATATAAAGATTACTCTGGGCTGACTCTATTGTAGGTTCGATTAACATTCGATTCATGTGCGCGTTAATTTATAAAAACAAAAATCCGGTTTATTTTACAAAACGCTAGAACGAGGAAAAACAGGCAAGATCATTTCACTTCCTCTGTAAGTACCTTAGCTTTATCCATACTAGAAAAGTACCCATCATAGAATATTTTTCCGATGAAATGTTCCCCTGAACATTGTTCTTATCATTCATTGAGAACTTTAAATGTTCCATTGAAGCCCTATCCTAAAATCCCAATAACTATCTGTTGAATATAAGATGAAACACATTCAATCTCTTTGAGTTTTAACAACGAACTAACTTTATTAGAAAGAGCATATAAAAAGATAGGCTTAGAGTTCACAGCAATTCATAGTTAAAGCTTTAGTATTAGAGTTCATATAAGTTTTAGAGCATTGTATTGCGTGTTGCCATTTGTGTGCAAATTCATATAATTTTCAATACTATCAATCATTCGCGTTCCTTCACTCCATTAACTCCTCTTTACATACTACCCGGATAGATCATCAATATATCAAGTTATTGATGGAATTTGAAGTCCCATGTATATAACTCGATTCTAAAGTAAAGCATTCGAAAGTAGAAAATTTTTACCTTTAAATAATTTCTACGGACGTGGGATCGATTGGGAGATTTGTACGAAACTTGGAGGCTTTTTCGAAATCATCAACATGCAAATCTACTGTCATGATCATTTTCAAAATTATTTTCGTTTTGGTTCTTAAAAAACAAAATAAATAAAGTACATATTGACTTCGACCAATTTCAATCGATGTATAAGTTGCACAATAAACACCTAATTATGTGTGCAGTTCTCCTTAGTTGTAAGTTTACAAATATCAGAAGTATAGGAAGAGAAAGAGGATACTGATGGTAAAGGAAGGTAATCCTAATTGAGTAAGGCAACTTATTAATTACCGATGTAAGAACCGGTTGACTCTTTGACGTTGTAGATGACTTCACAAAGTGCATGTTATGATTTTATACGATAAACAACGCGTATTACCAACTTCTGTAACCATATTTTCTTTTAGCTTATCCCATTATCTGTAATATGTATCTAATTGCGATAGCAACTTGCCAATAATAATCTTTTAAACGTGAACTTGTCTCTGGTCTCCAAGGGAAGGTGGGAGTATAGTTTTAACCATAATGAGTCTTTTTTTCATTTTATAAAAAGAAACTGCCAAATTTTTTAAAAGAAATAATTTACTAAGATTTGGCAAAGCTAGCCTTAAACGACGAAAATGCAGCGAACATATCGAGCCTTTCCCGCAAAATTATCGTAAGCGACATTTTAAACAAAATGGTTTTTCTTATGCTTTTCAAAAGTTTACATTGTTTCGCAGTTTTCTGCATTTTTAGTTTTACATTATAACTGTTTTACGACAAGTTTCAGCGAAAATAAATTTTATCGTACAAAGAAAACGTCTTCCTATAGAACTTCCTTTTTGTCGCTTACGATAAATTTGCGGGAAGGGCTCGATATTTGCCGTAGCTTTTTTTTTTAGTTTTAAATTCATTTTTTATTCTCTTTATCTTATTATAACAATGTAAGTAGTTAACAAAAATGTTCAAACTTTCTTATATAATAACTTATTTAACTTACTGACCCTAGGCGGGTACTCTAAATTACTCAATAAGGCCTTTCGACCTAAAGATAATATTCTATATACTAATATGTAACTACAGCTAAAATTAAAACTAAGAAAATTGAAACAACTTAGTTTTAGAGCAAACTTTTTATGTATTTCTTAAAACTACTTAAAACTAATTAAAACTAGAACAGCCACAGTAGCTTTTTTTTAAATTTTTTTTTTGGATTTTGTTAGTTTTTTAGGATTTTTTTTTTTTAAATTTTTGATGCCGCTTAATTTTTTTGATTTTTGTGTTTTTAACTTTTTTTTGTATGATTTAAATTTTTTTTGGTTGCCGCTGTGCCCACCCCATGTATCCTAAGACTTACACTTTAAACCTTTGCAAGCCAGTCATTGGCGACTCGCTAACAGTAACATTTTCAATTTGTTGTTCCGACAACCACCAGAACAATTTTTACTTTGTAATAACATCCCGTCGATCGTGATCTTAGACCGCCCTACTGAACTGGAGGAGCTCTTCAACTATTCCGCCTATTGCGGTGACGTCTCTGTTGTATAGGAGCCGTCGTTATACGGACTTATGGCAGACGTGGTATATTAGCGGAAACGCCAACATATCCTGAATCAAACCTCAAAATAAAGGAAAATAGGTCAAAATAGAGGAAAAATCCACTGCAACGTGTTCTCTCCATATATTCTATGTTATGGTAGTAAGCCCCAAATATCAGGCCATTGTTCGAAGACATCGCTCTTGCAGTGTGACTCCGAGTCAGTTTTATCATGAAGTTGTCAATTCTGTTTAGTTGAGCCCCGTTGAAAAGGACCCTATCAGGGTAATATTTTCTGTACTCCGACTCTGGTGTTCTGTGCAATCCGAGTAGGTACGCAGACACCTCAAACATCCGAATCTATTCCATTTGAGACGTTGTAACGTTGAACCACACAGGGAACACATAGACAATCATTGGCCTTATGAGGGCCATGTAGCAGATCACCTTCACTCTGTTACCAAGTTGACTGCTGTGAAACAGAGCAAAAGCTCCTCTGTCGTCTCCCTGGCCGAAGTCGCATTCATATGTTTGTTAAAATATAGATTTTGATCTAGCCAGAGGCCGAGGTACTTGACTTCCACTTTGCTTGGCAGTGTTTTTTGAAAGAGTTCTCTGATTACTTCGATCTTTGGACCTGTTCTGTACGCAATTAAGTCGTCGGCTATCTTAAGGCTAAGCCACGAATTCGTGTAAACCGATACCGAACCGATACGTATTTGATGCGAACGTTCAACTAGACGATTGAGTTACAAGTGTGGAGTGTTAGTTAAACGTTTTGCTTGAAATTGAATTTTTACAAAAAATGTAAGCTTACGCCGAAGCATGAATACCTTTTCTGTGTTTCTTTCTTCGTAAAAAGAGTTTTTAAGATCGGTACTGGGCTATATGTTTTACAATTACAAAAAGAATTACAATAACTCTTTTAATGTTTGGATAATGTTTCTAATAATAATAATTTATTATTTTCTGCTTTTTTCAGATGCGATGTATGCGGAAAAGGCTTCGGTCAACGATACAATCTGAAAATCCATGCTCGCACACACACAGGTGATTTTCCGTTTGAATGCAAAATTTGCAAAAAGAAACTTCATACGCAATCGAGTTTGCAAACCCATATGCAGACCCATCAGAAAGATCAAACAAGCCAGGTGACAACCACCATCAAATATGAACCGCTTGTTGCGGTTAAACTAGAACCGCTCGATCAGGCGCAACAAGATCAACAACAAGAACTGCATCACCATCAGCAGTTGCTTCATCAGCATGAAATGCTCATCCAGCCGAAGCACGATCAACTGGGGAATAATGAGGAAGCCGATGATGTTCAAATGTACTCGCACAACCACAATAATAATATAACAACAGCCAACGCAACAACCAGCACCACCACTGAGGAATCCTCGAACGAATCTCATCATGATAATAACAACATGAAACTTGTGATAAAGAACGATGTACAAAACGGGCCTCCCACTCAGGTTACATATGCACAACAGATGCCGCAACACCAGCGGCAACAACACAGCCACCAATACCAACGGGTCTCAGCAATAATTAAGTCCACCGCCGCATCCATGTCGTCGTTGTCACAGTCGCCAACTTCCCTGGTTATATCACCATCGCCATCACCATCATCTTCGTCGTCCTCGTCGCAGTCGTCTTCATCGCCTGCTTCTGTTGAGTCGGCATCGGCAGCGGCCTGCACATCTGGTGTGGTCGCAGCTCATACATCACTATCATCAGTGTCATCCACGTCATTGAGGCATACGAACGAGAACTCACCGTCCCTGGCCACTACGGCTTTACTAATCAAAAGCGAACCAAATCTTTACTCCTCAGGTGATAATTCCGTTGATATGTTTATCAAAAAAGAAATATTCGACGAGTGCTCGGCACCGTCACAAAACTCTCCACCGACCTCGAAATATCACACAAATTTTGATGGCGACGACTTGGTCGACGCACACGATCTAACGCATTCGTTACCTTACTCGAATCTCTTCGAACCGAACTCGATTCCAGACAGCATTCCAGATGACCTCTACCCGGACGACCCAGACGACTTTCGACTGGACCATAGCTCCTTGGGCCTTCAATCGTCCACCACCGATGGGGATTTCATCAAGAAAGAGTGGGTGTACGGCTCTGGGACGGGTTATACGATCAATGGCAAGTTTGATGATGACAGCGACGTTCTCTGTGATCCTGCCAACTTTATTTACAACTAACAAAAGTAAAACAACATTGTCGTGTCGTTGTCGTTGTTATCATTGTTGTAATTGTTGTCATCTCCACCTGCATCGTGTCGCTCATTGTCTTCGACACTGTTATTACTCTTGTCGTCGAATCTTACGCGCAAAAATGCATGCATAATCTATCTTTCCACCAAAACTAAACGTACTGTGACATGAGGAGTTGTTTTTCGCAGCAGCAGGTAACTTAAGATAAATGGAATGAGTTTTCTAGCAAAAAAAAAAAGTATTGTAAATGTATAAAACATGATAGGACAAAGGAGTTTTAGTGTAGCTTCTTCTTTTTCGTATATGAAAGACGATAGAGAAAACGAACATTTCATAACAGTATATAAATAGATGAATCATTTTTGATCTGCATGCCTGTTTATTGTTTTCGTCGTTATTATTGTTACAATGAATAGATGTTTTCGTAATTTTTGTTTAGATTTTATGCGAATAGGACTCAGAACGATTCATTAAGGTTTTTAGAGATTTCCTTGTTTAAGTGTTTTTTTTTTTGTGAAAGAAAATAGTTTCCAATTTAAAGTGACAAAGTTCTGGAGCTTTTGTGACTGGGGTGGGTTTATTTTTTGAATTTTGATGAAAGAAAACAGTTCGCGATAGTAAGAACACTTTCCGTACACTACCAAATTGGTTAAATTTAGCAATGAACATAGTTGCCTTTCCTCGCCGAAACACTTTGTCTTCCCTTAAATATTTGTTGTTTCTCTGTGTTGATGTGCTCATTTATTTCTATGACAAACTTCCATTTACATTGGCGCTTAGGTGCCTCTTCGTTTCCGGAATAAATAGGAGTAATTATATAAATAAGAAGATTTTCGTCGCCTTGTAGTTCAACCGCTTTCTATTGTGTGAAATTTTGTACACTTTGCCTAAGAGTTGGTCAATAAAAGCTGATAGTGAACGGGCTCCTTATAGAATTTGTCGAATGTGTGGAGAAATAATTTGGGCCCTTATTATGAGTAGCGAATCGAACTAAAATCCCATCGAATTTAATAATTTCGTGTTATGAGTAGCGACTCGCTTAAATGGAGTTCGCTTCAAATGTCAAAAAGTTATCGACTAGAGCTATCGACCAATTATGAGTAGCGAACTTTCGATATTGTATTCGCCCAGCGCGTCAAAATCGGTCGAATGAAAGTTATTGGTGATTAAGCAAGCGAACGAAGGGTTTAGTTTTTTTTTGTGTTTGTTTACTCTTTCTGTTTGTATGCATATCTGGCAAAAATGAGTGAATTAAGAAAAAAGTTCTTATATTTTTATTTACTAGTAAAAACAAGATGCTAATTTCTTTCGATTCATTAAGGACAAACAGGAGTCAGTTCGCAAAGCAATTGAGCAATTGTTTTGCAATTCACCTCAACTCAATTGGTCCTCTTTCTCGTGAGAAAAAATAAATGGCATAAGGTTTGTTTCTAGGTTTCTAGTTTTGGTTGGATTTCAAATTGAAACTTAAAAAAAATTTTCAGCAAACAAAAAAGTGATTGTAGCTACTGGACACCACTGTCTTTGTTACCTTTAGAACAGGCAGTTGACTTCTTATTCTGCCCTTAACATGCAGTAAATCCATTTGGCTGTATCTTCTAATGAAGGATGAATACACAAGGATCCTCTGCAGAATGGAAGAAGCAATTCTGCAGGAAAAATTATGCAGTAATAATGAAGATCCCCAAGTTCTGCAAAATGAAGATATCCATCATGTTCAAGGACCATCATCATCTGGTCAGCGGCTATCCCTGCCAGCTTATAAAAGAGGGGGAACAGTTTAAATGAAAGGGGAAAATGCACATTAAATGGAAAAATTTACACACTAATTTGTTCCGTGCACTCTCATTTGCTTCCATTACTACTCATAATACCACGAAGCTTGTAGTTCGCTGAACAGTTCGACTAGAAACGAACGTTCGATTCGCTACTCATAATATGGGCCTTGTCTTTGAAACAAATAGGTCGAACTTATTACGAAAGAATTTTTGAAATCGGTCCAGTAGTTTTCAGATTCCCGGTTCCGTGAAAATATGTGAATGAAATATAGCCTTTGTTGCTGTAATGTAGCATCCTAATTTAATGTAATGTAGCATCCTAATGTTGAAAGAATTATTGAAATTGGCCAGTAATTATTAAGTTTCTGGTCTTGTTCCTGTTGTATATATGGGGACTACACCCTAGCCTAAAAATTTTATAAAATCCGTTGAACGGTGTAGGAGTCCATATCGGACGTTCATACATCCGTTTTTATATAAACAGATTTCATCGGGTTGAGGATAGAAAAATAAATACAGACGCAAATAGTATTCAAATTTTTAATTATATCAGAGCTGAAAGCTTTTAAGATAAATCAACAAGCCATAACTCGAATGAGATAAGAAGTATGATCAAGAATGACGTGGTTTCATATTCCTTTTTCTTATACAAGTGAGATTCAATATTTGTTGGTTTAGTTATACTTCTTTCGTATCCCTGGCATGATGGTTGGCATGTCTGATGTTAACCCAGACGTTCGTGGTTCGAATCCCAACAGAGCAAAAATGTTTTTCCACGGGTATCGCCTTTGCGAGGAATTGGCAAGTCCTCCGTTAGTAAATTCATTGCCATGAAAGGCGCGTTTTTGATTTGAAATTTGTAGGTCCCCTCCATTTTCTTACAAGGTATGGTTGTGAGAAATGCACTAGGCACTGAGGCTCCTCGCTCTATTGTGCCACCCAATTTATTTTTATTTATTTACACTTCTTCTTTGGAATAATTGCTTAGATAAAAATTAAATTAATCTTTTTTCACATTTTTTTGGAATTGCTAAGCGACTCTTTGAATTTGTACAATTTTGCCCGCCCCAGTAAAAATTTTTTAGTTTGTATTAATTCACACTTTCACCAGTAATTGAGCTTGAATCAAAGAAACAAAACTGGCAAGCAATCTTTTTTTGTGCCTCAAGTTAGTTGCAATATTTTTGACATGAATAAAATAAAGCATTGGTTTTGTGTTCGTAGTGAACTAGGTGGCACTTTTACTTGTATTTTTAGTTATCGGCTTGTAGTTTTTTGTTGAATTGCAATATAAGATCAAATGTACGATTATTGATAACTCCAGCGTTCTTCGTGTTGCATGGTTATGGAGCAAATTCTATTTGTCCCAGTTTTAAATTTCGAAACTATTAATAAGTTTTAGGAATTCATCAATGTTTTTAATATACACTGACGCTCTGGAGTACTTGCCTTCATCAGTCACGCTTGTCAATAGTAGTTATACGAGAACTAAATAATAAATAACAACAAAATGAATTAAAAATGTAATAATTTAGCTGAAACTTAGATTTAGGGGGACGGGTAGAGCTCAGCTCCGGGCACTGCGGTGTCTGAATGAAACCTATTGTGCCAGCCCATGTGAGGTTTCAGGACAGTTCTTCTGCTCCTGAATTAAACCAGAAGTTAGCAATCTTCTGTGGGTAAATGAGTTTGAGTTTATCTAGGGGGATAATCTCATAATCAAGTATTTGCTTTCTAAGGCGGAAAAGTGCTGGACATTCTGTAAAGATGTGCAGAGATGTTTCTTCATTTTCGAGGCATAGTTTACAGATAGGGTCCGCTACCATCCTCATTTGGTGAAGATGTTTCTTAAAAGAACAGTGACCGGTTAGTAGTCCTATGCAAATTTTTAGCTGAAACTTCGAACTTGTGTTCTGTTATAAGCGTACAACATTGGAGTTTTGCGTGTCATGTAGTTTTTGGCTTATTTGCCTGTTGCGTGGGTGTTCGATGTTCGAACCCCAGAAATTTACAATTGTTTTTTTACGAGGAATTGGCAAGTCCTTCGATAGTAATTTCATTGCATTGAATAGCGTTTCCTCACTAAAACGTTCGGAATCGGAGAAAAATTATAGGTCTCCCAATTTTCACAATAAATGGTTGAGAAAATCGGGCTGCACCCTGCACAGTTCTATTGTGCTACCCTATTTTTTATTTATTTATTGGAGAAAACTCATAAAAATTAAAACAAATACTGAATACAGAAAGCTAATTTAAAGAGTTATTGTGTATTTTTCTTTTAGCCACCCACCTAGGACCTAACTAAGCGTTTCATCAGCCAAGAGTTAGAGGTGTTAGAAATTTCTAACACCTTATTTCCATCTACTGCATCACAAAAAAGGGAAGGCTGCTACCCTGGTAGTACAATGGACCGGAAATTATGTCTGAGTGCTCCAGATTAGCATTAGCCTCCTATTTTCAAATATAAAAAAATAAAAAAATAACTTTTTTGCTCACCCAAGCATGTGTGATAAATGCGCAGGCCATGTTAATTAGTTAATATCGGCAAATCACAAATGAATTGAATGGAAACAGTAGTGTGAACTGTTTGTGATTTACCCGTTATAAGTTTATACAGTCCTTATTTTAGCCATTTCGCCACGAGCAACAATTTGATTATTTTCGACCAAATTTAGAAGTTTCAAAACATCTTTTTCTAGAAATTTAAAGTTTGTGTAATCTTGTCCATTTGTCAATACATTGATTCTTTTGGCATTGTCAACTACTGTAAAATATCGTAAACTTGGCGACTAGATTCAAAATTATGGTAATTTACTTGGAAAGCATAGGTTTAGATTAGATCTCAAAACAGCTTTAGGATCACTATCGAATAGCATTTCATTGAGGTCAGTAAGAGATTTATTTATTTTGCTGTGAGCTGAGGGTGAGTTAATTATCAGATCAAAGTCAAACTCACTATTAGACCAATGTGGGAAATGATTATTTTTTCAAAAAACTGCCAAAAGAACCTTGCGGGTATCCCCACTTGTATTATCAATGTCGTGGTATGTACTGTAACTCCTGCCAGATAGTATTTTTGTTCATGTTGCTGTCTTGTCTCTTTTTCTGTTTTATTGACAGTATTTTAATCTCATCCCGCTAAAATGGGGCTATTGCTTAAAATCTGAAACTCATCCTTATGTTGTTTCAGATCCTCCGATTGTAACCAAGACGAAGAGTGTTTACTTGTTTACTTGTATACAACCTACTTCCCTTGGACCAATTTTTGTTTTTTAATTAATTCATACACAATGTTTGTTAGCTATTTACACACAAAAAAAAAATTAAATAAACAGACTCGATAACATCGGACGTTTTCGGAAAAGTGAGCCCTTGGGAGGCCCCAAAACATGTCTTTCTTTCCAAACTAGCAGAAAGTTTTCATTTACGTTAAAAACGAATAAAATCTTTAACATTCTTTGGTTTTCTTCTGAGTTGATATTTGTTGAAGCAATATGATTGGTTCACAAAGTTTAGACATAAAGTAGAACGATGGAGGGTAAAGTAAAACTTTAATTAATCTCAATGTGAGTTTTGTAGGTTATCTCGAATTATTATTTAAATTAACACGTCTCAACACATAAGTGAAGTGTTATTTGCTAAAACATAAACACACACACAGGTAGATGCATGATGCATGCAGATAGGCAACGTATTTTTTGTTTTTAGAAAAATCCTTCAATTGTAAGTAAAGCCATGTGTACCTGTGAATTTGGGCATTCTCCTGCTCTGGGAACATACAAACATAAAAAAGAAACACATCAAAGCGAACAACGATTGTTCCTTGCAGACATAAGCTTTTTTCTTTACTTTACATTCAACACCTGTTACAACTCTGCCTGTGGTGTTTTTAAGTTGTTTTGTTTTAACATCTTTTTTTTTTTTATTCAACTCGTCGCACAACTCATCTGTTTGGGTCAAAAATATTTCTAATTAATATTAAAAAGAAAAAGAAAAAATATTCAGAACATTATACATATAGGATAAGTAAAGAAAAGAGGATGATAATAGTTTAGCTTATTAGTAAAGTAAGTAGTGTTCCTTTAAGCTTCGTAGATTTATATGTGTTTTAGCAAATATAAAAAACAAAACAGAATATATTCGTTTCCATAGATAGCAAATTGTCATTTTATCTCAATGTGTCATACCATTTATCTAAGCGTTAACCGCTGCGCGCGGATGTAAACCCTCCAAAAAAATAATATTAAATATTAAATGTACATTTTCTTTCAACATAAAAAAAATAAAAAATAAAACACAAAAAAAAAAATGAACAAAACATTAATTAGTAATCTTTATCGTGATTCATATATTTTCAAATCTATTTATTATTGTATTTTTCTTATATGTACTAACAAAACACTCAAACTTTACTGACGCAATCTTATTATTCTTGTTTGTTATACTATTTTTATTTTCCAACAATACAAAAAGAAAAGAAAACACAAAAAAACAAATTTATATATATATAAATTTATAAAAACAAAAATAAAACAAAAACCCATATAATGAATGTGAGAACAAAATATAAAAAAAATAAAAAATAAAAATATATTGTATACATACGTATAAGTTCTTTTTCATTTTTCTAAAAAAACAAAACAAAAAAACACAAGTAATGAGTAATGATTTTTTAAACGTACCTAAAACAACAAATTATATATAAATGTAAACAAATCTTATATATACAGACATATGTAAAACAAAAGAAAGGAAAACAAAACTAAAACAAAAACAAAAGTGAAATATATAAATGTAAAACAATTTATTTATTAATGATAATTTAAAATAAAACCAAAGATAAAAAATAAAACTATAAATTGAAATAAACATTACCTAAATATCTACTTATTATGTATATCTTATCGATATTAACTGTATATTAATTTTAAGTAAAAAAAAGCAACAGAAAATATTGAGTATGGTCGTGAGTGGGGACAGTAGTTCCTTCAAGAAGATTAAGCAAAAAACAAAACAAAAAAATTATGACATAAAGAATTCTAGTCGTGTTTCAGTATTATAAAGAAAAAACTTTTAAAACCAATAAATGTGTAACAGAAAAAGAAAAAAGCAAAAAAAAATTAATAGCTAATAATTTACTAATATAAATTTAAAAAAATGGGTGTACTAACGTTTAAGCGTCAAAACTAATGATTTATTATCATAACTAAATAAAACTTTAATCTTTACAAAAAGTGAATGAAAAATTACATTATTGATTGGAAAGTAAAGAAGAGAGCTCTTAACACTTCGACTAACTCAATAAATAATAATAATAAAAAGAAAAATGGTGGAAATTAATTACATTTAACAATAAGTTTTCGTATATATACATAATATATATATAAAAATATATATATAAAAATATATATATATATGAAAAAAAGAAAACAATAAGTTTAAAACATTTAAGAAAAAAAAAACTAAACGTAACAAAATTTCTTGCAATGTGTATGTGTGTGTAATTCAAAGAAAAAAAATGTAAAACAATAAAAAAAAATATTTTATGTCTTTCGTCATTTTAGAGAAATATAAAAAAGATAAATGGAAGGAAAACCCTAACAAACCACAAATCACTTGGTGAAATTTAAAAGAAAACAAAGCAAACATAAAACTAGAAACAAGTGAAAATATTATTGAAATAAACCTCGTCTTTAAAAATATGTTTTTTCGTTTTACTTTTCAATTCGCTTTCTTGCAGTAAGAAAAAAAAAAAATGAATGATTTGTTTTCTTTATTATAGATTTTTTGAGTTATTTTAGTAATTTCTTGCTGTGTTTTTTAACAGAAAGAGGAAAAAAGAATATATAACGTTCGATTGGGAGAAGTCGTGAGACTTCAAACCAATCGAGTGTTCCCAGTCGAGGGTTCTCGATCTAATTTAGCTTGTGGACAAAATAGTTTTAACTTCCCGCAGTTGACTCTCTGGTTCCACCCTGTGATAAAAAGCGTGTTGGACTCAAAATGGTCCGAGCTTGAGAGACCATCCCAATTGTACTGTTAAGGATCGCAATACCCAAAGGCACTGTATTCTACCGGAAAAAGGATTGACAATACTCGTACATATTACGATGTGTCAGCCAAGTCAAACAAACTACAACTTTGAAAAGCAAATCCTGGTCGGCATGCGGTCCAAATCTAAAATTCATAACTGTGCCAGCTCTACTGCAACCAGATGATAAAATGTATAAAAACTGGCATTTGCAAATTGAGTGCGACTTACAAGAGGCGCAAAACTACATTGCCCTAGTAGGATGGAGATTTACAAAGCCTTCTCTCGAACAAATGTCCATTACCGCCTAGTTCTTCATTAAAAAAAAAAAACGAAAAAAAAAAGAAATAAAAATGAAAACCAAGCATCGCTCTTAAGCAAACCTACAAAAGCTATAAAAAATACAGATTTTCATTTGTCTGGAAACAGATGTTAAATGATTAAATATATAAAATCAAGTACTTTCAACTGATGTTTTTCGATTCAGCGACTTTTTGCTGGTGCAAAAGTACTTCAAAAGCGTATCTGTTAATTTTGTTTAGAAAGTTGGGTACACAAAACTACAAGCTACAAGCAGTACAAGCTCTTATTTCGTTTTTAATTTCAAACTGGATGGCTGTGCAATTCGAAATTGTAGCACTTGTAAAGAACATCTTAGTACGTTGAACCGCACTAATAATAATCTTTTGATTATGTCATGCAGAAATGGATCCACGGGCTAATTATGCAGAATTAGAGGGTGAATTAGAGGGTGCCAATCGGAGATATGGGACCTGAATCATCCTCAACCGATTTTTGGAATTCAGTCTCTGGGTCTTGAAATAACGGCACCTGCCGTACAGCCGATTTGAGAATACTTATTTTTCTATAAAACGGTTTCAACGATTTCTATAAAATTTTATGTGAAGAACAAGTTTTACAGCTAGGTTCCACTTTTCACTTTCACATGGAATGAAATCGAAATCGATCGAAATTAAAATTGGGTGTTCTGCATTTCACTTTTATCGATATCGATTTCATATTTTTCGAAATCGAAATGAAAAGAAATCGTTGTGTTCCACAATTCGTTTTCGCCGGTTTCCAAGTGATTTAAAATCACCCTAATTTATCTGTGTAGAAGAAAACCGAATCGTTTGCAACCACACAAAATTTGTTTTAAACAAGGGAAAGAATAAAAATACTGCACAGGAGGAAATATTCATAACCTTTATGAGCCAACATAAAGTTCTTGCCCAAGGATTCATGGAAGGAGATCGTGTCGTCGCAGGTTCTTTGTGAGAAAGACAGAAAGATACAACTAGATGGAAAAAAGTCAGAAATAACAAAAAGAATCATTTGAAACAAATTTATCAATGAAAACACTTCAATTTCACTTGCCACATATCAATACACACGTTGCATCTGCAATTTTTAATGGATTTGAAATGTCTCTCAATCTACGTCTTTTTATTTTCTCTGTCGCATATCTTTTCTTTTTGATTTCCAAAACCGAAGCAATAAGAACAGCACTCATATTTAACTTTCTGATCAGGAAACTCAAGAAACTATTGAAATCAAATAAATTGAGGTTCAGACAGCTGATACCTGTCTTCAATTTCACTTGAAGTGATTTCGAAAAGTTTTCGAACTGATGAAATCGATCGAAATGCAGAACACTCAAAATAAATTCACTCGATTTTCAATTTCGGTTTCGGTTTCATTTCATTCGTTTTCTGGAACCTAGCTGTTAGATTGTCTTTCTTATGATGCAAAAAATTTTTTGTAAAAGTCTAAAATGGTACCTCCGATTGTACCGTTTTTTTCAAAACCAACTTTCGTGTTAATATCTTACACGATGATGACAAAATTTCGTATTTTGGAAAGGTTTTTAAGAAAGATTGCATATCAATATTTATTTAAAGAATTTTAATTTTTGAAATTTTTATAGCTTTTTGAAAAAAGTTTTATTTTTTGAAATATTTTCAAAACTACATTATATATCTTTTTCCCAAATTTTTTGTCAAAACAACTTCTTCAAAGATCTTAAACTTCGCATACTAGATTTCTAAAAAACTCATTTTAAAAAAGTGAAAAACAAAAAACATTTTTGTTGAAAACTGGTCCAATGATTTTGATTAAATTTTTAGCGTTTATATGAAATTAGTAACTGCAAAAGAATGGCAATTTTAAATTTTCGCTTGAAGTCTTTGGACTATTTAATTTATTATTTTTCAATATTTTGCGTGATTCAATTCAATTTTCATAATTAATGTGTAGTTGGCCACCATACACCAAACACATAAAAAGCGAATGCTAAAACCTTTTACTCAGCCGTAAGACTTTGGTACTGTGCTAAGCACACAATCGCAAGTTCGTGCGACCCAGTCGTGTCCATTTTTTAATATATTTCGCGAACAAAGCAAAAATTTTGACGCACCTCCAGACTTTTTTTGTAGAAACAAATTCAAAAACACATAATATTCAAAAATTGCATTTCGATGAGAAAATTTTCTTTATAAAAAAGTCTTTAAATAAATATAATAAATAAATAGGGTGGCGCAACAGAGCGAGGAGCCCCTGGGCCTAGCGCATTTCTCAACCATGCCTTGTGAGGAATGGAGGGGACCTACAATTTTTCTGCCGGTTCCGAACGGCTAATCGAGAAAGCGCTTTTCATGGCAATGAATACTAACGGAGGACTTGCCAATTCCTCGCGAAAGGCGATACCCGTGGAAAAAACATTTTTTCCTCTGTTGGGATTCGAACTCAAACCTCTGGATTAACAGGCGGACATGCTTTCCATTACACCACGGGTACCACTAAAAAAAGTCTTTGTTTTATCAAAATTTGGCTTCGTTTGTGAGATGTATTGAAAAACGGATGAGGATTGTTCAGGACCCATATCTCCGATTTGCATCCTTAAATTTAATATCACTTCGCGGTTTTTTCTTCATAACTATAGCCCATTGATCGTTTCCTGCAGTAAAAAATCCGACTTTTTTCAAGTGCCTTTATAAAAGCTTTTTTACGGAATAATCAATAGACTATAAATATAAAGACTTCCCTCTGATTAGTAACGCAAATCTACTCTTTATTATCTTCAGTTTGAATTTACTAATTTTACTCCACCCTATAAAAGGCAAAATTTTTTCAAAGTAATTTTGAATAAGAGTCCGATCAAATCGCTAAAAATTAAAAGGGGTGAAACAACAGAGCTCGGGGATCAATTTTCTCAGCCATATTATATGAGGAATGGAGGGGACCTTAAAATATTTGTCGATTCCAAAGGAATAAGTGAGAAACCGCTTTCCATGGCAATGTAATTACTGTCGAAAGATTTTCAGATTCCTCACGAAAGGCGATGGTCGTAGAAAAACAATTGGTTGTTTCTAGGATTGGAAAGCCAAGCTCCACGTAGACGTGGCCCTAGCGGGAAATCCGTTAGGAAAGGAGAATTGTCCAGTCCGGAA
The DNA here is from genome assembly GCA_914767635.1 of Melanostoma mellinum. NCBI lineage: Eukaryota > Metazoa > Arthropoda > Insecta > Diptera > Syrphidae > Melanostoma > Melanostoma mellinum. The sequence goes on from OU612059.1 coordinate 10,239,927, forward strand.
GTTTTTGCTTCAAAGTATTCTGCCGAACAACTTTTGAAGAGCGATCAAGTACTTTATTTATAAAATGTCTGACAGTGCAATGCAATTGTTATTCCAATTTTATCCGACGTTGCAGACCCTTCTCCGCTCCGAACAGATACCCATGTTAGAGCCGAATAAGTAGACATAACTTACCATTACTGATTTTAGTAAATCTTAACTTCGTTAAACGGAAGTGATTATTTTGATCCGAACTCTTTTTTATTGAATTCTTCCAAGATTTGTTTAACTTATGAGAGGCAAATAAAACTAACAACTCAGAAACAATCTTGTTTTGTGTAGGTATTTATTACAAATGTTTTAATTTATAATGATAATTAAAATATTCACATACTACAATTATTGGTTTGCTTATATAAAATGGCGACGATTTTGTAATTTTTTCGTCTTAAATTATAATTACAAAAATATTGAACATATACAATTTGGGTTTGCTCCTTAGTAAAAATATTGATTTATATCAATAAATAAATTATTTTACTATTTATTTGTAAAACCCTATTTCCTCATTTTAAATAATGAATTTTCTTATGATTAACTCCTCGGAAGCCCGCCTTCATTTTGAGTTTACTTGATATCTTACAATTTTACGATTTTCCTTGTAATGGAAAATAAATGAAAATAAAACAAATAAAAATCATGAGCATGCTAAATAAACAATTCAAATCGGTTAACATATAAAAACATTTAAAATTATCATAAAGTCTAAACTAAGAAGAATATTTGTACAGAAAGTGATAATTATTGTTTTTTCGTTAAAAAGTAAGACGGAAGAAATATTTTTATGTTGTTTGTTTGATCAGAAATAATCCAACTGAAAGAGAATGGCCACTGTAAAAATTCACATCCATTGTTTTAGCTTTTGGGCTAAAATATTTTACCCAAACTGTGAGTGCGTCGAAATGGATTCCATGAGCTGGACGAGATGCTTCCTAGTCGACTCTTGGGAGTTTTACATCGAATTAGTTTTGGTTTGGAACTTGTCGTGCCTGTGGGACTGGAAGAGCCTGACGAAACTCCTGAAGAACTGGCTGCCGACAATGTGGATATGGATCCTTTAGAGGACAGTGGCTAGAAAATGAAACGAAATTGTATTGCATACGAATGAAGAGAAGGCAAGGATTTGTCTTAACCAACCTTCAGATAATTTCTATCCATTGGTGTGATGACTTTTAACTCGAGAGTTGAACCAGCGGATTGGATTGCCCGGACAACTTGTTGATGTGAGTACCATTTAACATCGACGCCGGATACTTCAACAATGAAGTCACCCTCTTTTATGCCACCCAACTGAAAATGAACAGTAATTTGTTAAATGACTTTCAATAATTTTGTACCAAAGAATCTTACATCCGCTAACGAGTTCATCTCCACATGGGCAATAATCACTGGTGCATCGCCTCTGACATGAAAGCCAAAACTGTCCGCATCGTCTTTGTATAAGGTACAACCAACTTCATGTTGCTCGGCGGCAGGACAATGACAGTGGTAAACGGTTCCGTTGCGGTACACTGTGGAACCCTTTTGCAGTCGAACGCATCTGGGAGCTGTCCAATGTCGTCGCGCAGAGAATATAGCGATTGGCCCAAGTCGCTTAAAAGGGTCCTCTACTTTGTACGATGTAAAGTCAGGTCCAGTGAGTGAGAGTGTAAATTTGGAACAAGCTTTTGGAATGAGATAATATTAAAGAATTTTAAGGTTTAGATAGAAGGATTTGAGATCCTCACCATCAACAATGACATCGATCAAATCGAAGTCTTCATCGATATCCCGTTGGACTTTCTCTTCTTCGTACTTTTCGTATTCGTCTTGAGTTTTGTAGTGAGCTTCTTTTAGCATCTGGGTAAGTGATGTTTTGTTCTGCAAAGGAAAGAATGTGAATTAGTTTACGGCACAGAAATATTTGAGCTTGAAAAATAGCTGGTGTGGTGTCCGTGGCGTAATGATTACCAGGTGTTCTTGTTACGTAATGGAAGCTTCGAGGTTCGAGCCCCATCAGACAAGAAAAAATGTTTTTCCATAGGCATCGCCTATCGCGAAAAACTGGCAGGTCTTCCGGTACTAATTTCATTGCCATGAAAAGCGCTTAATGGATTAGCCGTTCGCTAAGAAGAGTATAGCAAGGTGGCAGCTCTCACCAGTAGACTTTATGAAAACTTTTAGCTCGAAGTGGAAACATCTGACTACAGCCTTCTTCGGTTGAGGAAAGTAAAGACACTTTTAGATTGTATGCCACATACCTTCCCACTCGCTCAACATGCACAAATCTGAGAAACTCCGTCCAGATTCGCATTTTAGACTATGGGAGGATATTTGTAAAGCTCGGTCGTTTCTAGAAATTTTTCAATCCACCCAAAAGTCAAACATTTCATTCGGGGTCAACGCACTAATAACGAGAATATTTTTTTTGACAAAATTGTGCATTTTAGGGACAAAGTCATCGAACCATTTAACAGAGAGTAGCTACTGTCTCTACATCTCCACTTAATGTTGTGACTGTACCCTCGTTCGTTACATTAGAACTATACCATAAATGTTCATCTTCAAACTCACCTTTAAATACCGACACATTCGTTGAAGTCTCTGTGCCTCCTCGTGACTAGCTAATGACTCTTTGAGGTGTGCCCGTTTCAAGGCACTCGAACACCCACTATCTTCATAGATGCTGCTACTTGTAGCATCCTCCTCCGCATTACCAATAAACGATTCTACGGTGGTCTGACTGCGCTTCCCACTGGTTCCATGTGATGATGTGCTGTCTGCATTTCCATCAATACTTCGCGACTCATAATGATGTGACAATGCTGCAATATAAAAAAATATGTGTTGTAAATCTCTACGGCAGAGGATTGGCAATCCCCAACAAACTCACCTTTGTAATATTCTGCTTTCAGGGGCACCAATCCAGCCCAGCATTCTGGCAAATAAGTGTGGGTGTCGTTTAGTTGGATGTTTTTGTGCATCTCATTGTATTCCATTGTGAGCTGGGCCGCTTCACCGGCAAGATCTTTAAAAAGCTACAAAAAAGGCGATCGATTAAACTCATAACCAATTAATTATTTATAAACATGACTTACATGACTGGATTCGGTTAGTAATAGAGACTCGATTTGAAGTTGTAGCTTTTCGAAAAGACATTCACGAGCTTGTGCTAGCATAAGCGAAACCAAAACGTCCAGCACTTGTGGTTTCAGATCCATGGAAGGGGCATTTGTGAATGTGTCGTATATGTGACGGAATATTCCAGCGGCTCTTAGGAAGCTATCCACAGCCGCATCGAGTCCTTTTTCTGTAGTCCGATCGTGACGGGCACCTATTTGTGTGTAAATTGCTCCCAAGTTAAAGAGTGTGCAGGCTTTTTCGAAGGCTATAGTACGCTGACATGATGGAACTCCTGAAAATTTATTTTTTTGGAAAGATTAAATTATTTTCGCACTCAAAGGACTCACACTAGCACTTACCAGTCAGTGAATCGTACCACTCAAAGTAGACTCCCAAATTTCGATCGGGTGGGAAAAATCTCCTTTCAACATAGTACAGCAGATTGTAGTAGCGAAAGAGCAAAGCGACTCCCTGCAGGTCCCTTGATGGTGTTTTCGAAGCCTTTAAATGGATCATTAAGTTTTATTAACCATATACAAGTGAGACGTAAAATTAATTAAATACCTGACGGGTGTCTGTGATATCAGCAATCGCATCGGTATACATTGATGGTTCTTCACTGTAATGTTCCAAGATAAAATCCGAGAAGGGCTCTAAAAAGTTTATTTCTTTTGTCTCCTTTAGTCCAAGTGGAATCATGGGCATCACACTGTCTTGACTGTAATAAATAATGCAGACACATAAAAAGAAAAATGATGGAGATTGAGCGATTGATTAAGATAAAACGATGGATTAGCAAAACGAAGATTAGATAATGACGAGTTTAGAGAGATGTTCATAGGAAGTGTTTATCGTTGTGAGCATGTTGTGAGTACTTATTCATTTATTATGATTCATGACGATGCTTACGCTCATATCCTTGTCTTTGGAATAGTAAGGAAGATTTGATGGCTTTGGTTAGAAGTGTAGGCACGGATAAATTGCTTAAGAGAATTTTGATGGCAAATGGTGTGAGTTAATGACGCTCATCAGTAATTGAATTCAATTAATTAGTTTTATGGTAACTTTAATTACCATAACACTAAGAAACTTGTTCAGACTTAAAAGTACGTATTTAGTATATTTGTGCATAGGTAGTAATGAATCGGTCTGTTTCTGAACCCACAAACTGATTTGACATTCAATTTGAAGCGGATTCATTCCCAAAGTTCCCAAAAAGAATGCAGAAAAGCCCATCATCACTACACAGCAAACTTTACCCGGCAATGAGATCTTTTCAATCATTTAACGTGCCAATTTCTTTGTTTTTTTTATATTCTTTTGTTTTTTAATTACTTAACAATTCGTCTGACCGCGAATTGGTCCATTGCATTTGCATCTCCTAATGGACCAATAACTCAATTGCTCACTCTACCACTCTGAACTCATTCGGACTACACTAACCCACAACTGGTTTTCGATAAGAACTTTAAAGTTACCATTCCACCAAGAACCACGTGGGAGGAGACGGATTTCTTAAAAGATGATTCAATTCATTTTTATACAGACGCAGAGTTCGTAAACCGAGAACAAGATGTATATGTACCCAAAAGAACTGAATATTAGTCTATCATTCAAACTCCCAAACCATTGTAGAGTGTTTGAAGCGGAAATCCTGCTGATCAAAGAGGTCCTAATATAATTATTATAATAGGTAAAAATATCGCTTCTCGGATAGCCAAGCAGCACTTAAATCACTTGGTAATGTTTATACAAACCCTGGAAACACCCTCGACTGTTGATTGTCTCTTCTGGAGATAACAGAACAGCTTAACATTCACCTTTTTTGGGTGCCGAAGAAGCGGAGAACAGACGCATTACATTGCCAAGCCGATCAACTCGCCAGGAAAAGAACTTCCATGCCACAAAAATTGGCATGTCTATCGCAACGTGTAAACTTAGGCTTAATCAATACGCTTTAAAGACAACGAATAGTAGATGGACAAACACCACCACCTGCATGGCTATACCAAAAAGATTTGGCTAAATCTTGATCGTACGTTTAGTACCAAAAGTTTGTTGTCCTTAAGCAGATTGCACTTTAGCTCCTTAATTGGTGTTTTAACAGGACACTGCCTCATAGGTAGACATGCTGCAAGGCTCAATGTACCATCAAACGATTTTTTGAATGGGAAGGGAGGAAGAAGAAACCGTTCCAAATCTTTTTGCATATGTCCTACCCTTTTTCATCAAAGACGTAGAACACGTTTGGGAGAATAGTTTTTTGACGTTTCAAGTAATTTTCGAAACGTAGGCGTTCATAACCTTCATCGCATTATAGAAAGCTCATAATTGTAAACATAACTTGAGAGGAAATTACTCAAATTTTAGGGTATCACAACAGACCTTTTCGTGGTCTAAGTGCGTTGGTCGTTTTCTTGACAGTCACCTTAACTTAGCCTATTGAGAAAATGTACTATAATTTATGTCTTCCTCTTTTCCTTTTTGCTTTCACAGCGCTGCGTCACGAGCACCGTGATCTCGAAGGAATCTCCAGCTTATCTGCTGCACTCTAGCAATCCACCTGGGGTTACACCGCTGTAGTTTACTTATATTTTTTCCTTCCTCTCCCTATTCTCCTATTTCCTATTTCCTCTTTCCTCTTTCCTCTTTCCTCTTTCCTCTTTCCTCTTTCCTCTTTCCTCTTTCCTCTTTCCTCTTTCCTCTTTCCTCTTTCCTCTTTCCTCTTTCCTCTTTCCTCTTTCCTCTTTCCTCTTTCCTCTTTCCTCTTTCCCTCTTTCCTCTTTCCTCTTTCCTCTTTCCTCTTTCCTCTTTCCTCTTTCCTCTTTCCTCTTTCCTCTTTCCTCTTTCCTCTTTCCTCTTTCCTCTTTCCTCTTTCCTCTTTCCTCTTTCCTCTTTCCTCTTTCCTCCTTCCTCCTTCCTCTTTCCTCTTTCCTCTTTCCTCTTTCCTCTTTCCTCTTTCCTCTTTCCTCTTTCCTCTTTCCTCTTTCCTCTTTCCTCCTTCCTCTTTCCACTTTCCTCTTTCCTCTTTCCTCTTTCCTCTTTCCTCTTTCCTCTTTCCTCTTTCCTCTTTCCTCTTTCCTCTTTCCTCTTTCCTCTTTCCTCTTTCCTCTTTCCTCTTTCCTCTTTCCTCTTTCCTCTTTCCTCTTTCCTCTTTCCTCTTTCCTCTTTCCTCTTTCCTCTTTCCTCTTTCCTCTTTCCTCTTTCCTCTTTCCTCTTTCCTCTTTCCTCTTTCCTCTTTCCTCTTTCCTCTTTCCTCTTTCCTCTTTCCTCTTTCCTCTTTCCTCTTTCCTCTTTCCTCTTTCCTCTTTCCTCTTTCCTCTTTCCTCTTTCCTCTTTCCTCTTTCCTCTTTCCTCTTTCCTCTTTCCTCTTTCCTCTTTCCTCTTTCCTCTTTCCTCTTTCCTCTTTCCTCTTTCCTCTTTCCTCTTTCCTCTTTCCTCTTTCCTCTTTCCTCTTTCCTCTTTCCTCTTTCCTCTTTCCTCTTTCCTCTTTCCTCTTTCCTCTTTCCTCTTTCCTCTTTCCTCTTTCCTCTTTCCTCTTTCGACTTTCCTCTTTCCTCTTTCCTCTTTCCTCTTTCCTCTTTCCTCTTTCCTCTTTCCTCTTTCGTCTTTCGTCTTTCGTCTTTCGTCTTTCGTCTTTCGTCTTTCGTCTTTCGTCTTTCGTCTTTCGTCTTTCGTCTTTCGTCTTTCGTCTTTCGTCTTTCGTCTTTCGTCTTTCGTCTTTCGTCTTTCGTCTTTCGTCTTTCGTCTTTCGTCTTTCCTCTTTCCTCTTTCGTCTTTCGTCTTTCGTCTTTCGTCTTTCCTCTTTCGTCTTTCGTCTTTCGTCTTTCGTCTTTCCTCTTTCCTCTTTCCTCTTTCCTCTTTCCTCTTTCCTCTTTCCTCTTTCCTCTTTCCTCTTTCCTCTTTCCTCTTTCCTCTTTCCTCTTTCCTCTTTCCTCTTTCCTCTTTCCTCTTTCCTCTTTCCTCTTTCCTCTTTCCTCTTTCCTCTTTCCTCTTCCCGCTTCCCTCTTTCCTATCTCTCTTTAGTCTTTCCTCTTTCCTCTTTCCTCTTTCATCATATTCACATAAACAGCAAGTTGAGAACTTTCGCATGGACACCATATAAAGAAACGTACATACATATTGGTAGTTCACCCCGATTTTTTTAGTTCTTTTATTTAAGCTTGTTTTTTTTGGGTAAACCTACTCAATTCTCACCCACATGCTCATCATTAACCCTTAAGAGCCATAAACGAATGCTTAATTGTCATATATTCACTTAAACCTTTAATCTCTACTATAAAAAAACATTCGAGTGGTAAATCCGATTAACTTTGAGTCCCAATGGCAATTTAATCGATTCCCAGCTCTCCAGGTATTTGATATGGAAGCTTGATTGAGTGGGTGATCTCACTCTTCAAAATTCCCAATACGTAATCCCAGATATTGTTTTTTTAGTGCGCAATTTATACCAAACCTGTTTGCAACTAATTTTTAGATTTCTTGCTTGTGCTTGACGAGAAGAAGCATTTTAATTGCTGACAAGTTTGAGACTCAATTCATTACAGCACGTTCATCATTTTGTCGTATCGCATCTCGTCGTCGCGTCGTCAGTCATAAACAAATGCACAAATCCATTCGGCATTTGCCGTAAAAACATATCTGCATTTTGTATCAATAAACTGCTGATGATTTTGCGCTAAGCTGAAACAAAATTTTCGCATTCTTGCACGTTTGTGTCAAAGATATTTATGTACGCCATATCGTTCTGTTCCATTTCATGAATGACAATTAGTCTATTGGTTGAGGGCATGTGGGCGTGAATAACAAACTTCACAATTTTACAAATAACTTATGGTGGGATGAAAAATACTAAATACCTTGTTAGGTTTAAATTTGCGCGTTGCGTAATGATATACAACATGGAGAAATGCTTTTATAATCAGTTGACTTCACGGCAAAAGTTGATCAACTTGAAATACATGAATTAAGTTGTCAAATACACCTCTAGTCACCTTATTTTACCTTGCAGAAGTGCTCAAAAGTGCTTCATACTTTTTGTAAATGTTCTCATAACATCACGATTAGCATCACTTTTCAAACTGAGATTTTATGAACAAACAGTACAAGTTAAGTATTCCTCTTGTCTGTTTTCCATTTTCATCGAATTTGAATCTAAATTCAAATGCACCTATAGCTATACTTGTACTTATAGCACAGGTGATTGCGTTCCAGTAATTACCCATAGTTGGAACTTTTTGCACTCTTTCACTGCCTCAACTCTGCTTTCATATCTCTTCGGACTTTGCAAATGGAGGCTGTTTGGTGGTGTTGCCCGCGAGTACACCCTAATCCAAACCCAACCCAGTCTCATTTCTAGCTGCGAGATCAGAAATTTGTTTTTGTCTGACTGGGTCTCTTTTATATCGTTCCAGTTGGTTGCGATATTTCGCGCTTGACCATGCGATTAAGCGCAAATAACAATCACACAAATAAGGCTGGACAGTGTTAGGTATACCTACATTTTTTTTACATGTTCGAACCAAATGCTGCGATTGAATTCCTATATGGAAAACTTTTTGCTTGTTACTTTGTAGACCACGAAATAACTCGCAGCCAACTTGGGACTGCGAGTTGGTTGGTGGATGTTTAGATCCATGATTGATTTTTGGCTTATGATACTTTTTTAGGAGTAAAGATATAGATTTACAGTGGTCATTGCTTTTAGTGAGTTGAATATTTATTGAGGCTGTGTTTTTCTTCTCTTTGGAATGTGTTTTTTTCTGGTCTTTTCCAGTTGGAAATACAGATCGTTGTAAGGGCTGGCACATACATAGTTTAAAGAATTTTGTGTATCAATACTTTCAGACTTCTGGGCATTTTTCCTCATTAAAATAAAGAGAGAGAGGTGCCATGACAGGAACGAGATTCGGAAGTTTTACCAAAAGGTAAAAAAATCCTGCCAGGGTGGCAAGCCCCGAACTCAAGCCTGTAAAGACCAGCAGAGAAACATAGTTATAGAGTCACAGTCGCTACTGAGGATCTAGAAAGATCACTTCTGCAGACTGCTTAACGGCGATGAGGACACAAGTTCCGCTGTCGGGCAGATTGCCCTGTTCAGCTTGGACGATGATCAAGAATGCCGTCCTCCCGACCTAGAGGAAGTTAAGCTTGCCATATGCAAACTTAAATCAAATAAGACTGCAGGTGCAGATAGCCTTGATGCCGAACTTTTCAAGGCAGCTGGAGACCAGTTGAAAAGGAGCATGCACCAGCAAATCCCTAAAGAAGGGAGAGCCTCAAAATTGCGCCAATTACAGAGGGATAAGCCTCCTTAACGTCGCTTATAAGATCTTGTCTGCTGTAATATGTGAACGTCTGAAACCCCACGTCAACAGCTTGATAGGTCCTTATCAATGTGGTTTTGGACCAGAAAAGTCCACAATAGACCAAATGTTCACATTACGGCAGATCCTGGAAAAAACCCGAGAGCATTCACCATCTCTATATCGATTTCAAGGCCGCGTATGACAGCATTTACAGAGACGAGCTGTACAGAGCCATGTCTAGTTTCGGCATCACTGCTCCCCCGTCAAGGTCAGTAAAGAACTCACGAGACTTTTGATGTCGGAAAAGGTTTTAGGCAAGGCGACAAACTGTCATGCAATTTCTTCAACATCATACTTGAACAGATTGTAAGAAACTCAAACGTCAACACCAGAGGAACAATCTTTCAAATGTCTGTACAATTACTCGCCTATGCAGACGATATTGACGTAATGGGAAGAAAAAAGCGTGATGTCATAGGTGCTTTTGCGAGTATTGAAACAGAAGCGACAAAAATGAGTTTGATGGTTAATGAGAGCAAAACGAAGTATATGTTGTCATCAAACAAGGACACAGAACATCGACGAATTGGACAAAACGTCACAATAGACAGACATAACTTCGAGGTAGTACAACAGGACTTCGTCTACCTAGGATCCGCTGTAGACACGGACAACAACATCAGTGCGGAGATCAAACGGAGAATAACTCTTGCCAACCGTTGCTTCTTTGGGTTCAGAAGGTGATTGAGAAACATAACCCTCTCCAGAAAAACCAAGGTAACCTTGTATAAGACTTTGATCATCCCTGGCCTGCTTTACGGCGCGGAAGCATGGACCTTATCGAAAGCGGATGAGGAAACCCTTGGTCATTTCAAAAGAAAAATTCTCCGAATGATGCTTGGTCCCGTATGCGAAGACAATGTGTGGAGAAGAAGATACAACAACGAGCTGTATGAGCTGTACCGCGACATGGGCATAGCCAGAAGAGTACGCATCGCGAGGCTACGATGGTTGGGCCATGTAGAGCGGATGGACCCAAACGCTCAGGCTCGACGGGTTTTCGAAAGCACATTGCAGGGAAATCGTGGAAGGGTAAGACCTCATCTTAGGTGGCGCAATCAAGTGGATGAAGACCTCAACCGACTTGGAGTGCGAAACTGGAGAGAGCTCGCCCGAAATCGAAGTCGTTACAGAAGGATGTTGGTTGAGGCCCAGGTTCACCCAGGTTTTTAAACATTATTTTTATAACACTTCTTTAATTCTTTATTTATTATTTTTTTTTTTTTTCAATAATTCAATCAAAACTCAGGTCTTTCGGGATGAAAGTATGCGAAAAATAAAAATGTTGAAGGTCCCATCTACTGGTGTAAAAAGTTTTATGTAGACTCACTAGACTCGATACTTCCCAAAAAAGAGATTAAAACCTGAAAGCTTAAATTATTTCCCCACTTTTTTCAACAGATTTTAGTTACTTTCGGATTCAATATGGCAATCCTGAGTGAAACCGAAATTTAAAAGTTACCGAGCCTCAAACGACTTGGCTTTGAATTTTTGCTTCACGCTACTTTGAGTGTACCTACAAAGAAACTCCCAGAACCACTTCGTTTCCTGAAAGACCACCATTGTTACATAGTAAGATTGTAACCTCATTTCATTATTCGTGTTTTGTACCTATCGTGAAAATGCCAAATTAAGATTCCAAATACCAACTGTCAAAGCCAACTGAATGAAATAACGATACACCAAAAAGCCATAAAGTACCATTGCAGATAAGGCTTATTTTCTTGAGAACGTCAAGCTATCAAATGAGTTCCTAGAACATGCATAAGAACAGAAAGCGCACATCGCATCGGTCTGACATACAAACTCCTGCGAGAGAAGTTGGTAGCTCTTTCGAAGGTTCGACTAGGTATAACTACTCCTGCAAGTTTTATTTTTGAAAAAGAAAAACATCAACGAGGAGGGTTCGCGTTGACGACAGCGCGAATATCTTTGCATGAAGATCACTCTGTATGCAATGCAACTGAATTAATGCCATCACACGTAGACCATGTCATTTCATGCATTTTAAATGAATCCACAAAAGGGCTTGCAAAACGAGCGTCTCTCTATAAAATTCGCCTTCGACAGGCCTCACCATTTAAGACTTAGGTACCGGGGATAGGTAGATACTCTTCTTTAACTCCTTGGCGTTGGGATCATTAAAGGAAATTTACATAACACGTCTATCGTTGGTATTACAATATCGTTCTACTAGTTCAACATTGTGGGCTGCATAGAGAGGAAGGGCCGCATTTGTTCCTTTGAAAACCTTGGTGCCATGGCCAATCATTGGAAGACATTAGTTGGTGAAGCTAATTACTTGTAAACGCCATACAAAGCTCCAGGCAATACCTTTGTCTGGGTGGAAATATCGGAAAAATACGATTCAAATGATTACTTTCAGACTATGAAAGAGAAAATAACACCGTATGCAAAATTACAAACGCAAACTGGACGAAAGCTTAACGAAACCAAGTGCACAATTTTGCTTAGCTGGAGATGAGTTTTTACTAATATGTAAGATATTACTTTAAAACCATGGCCCCAAACTAACTGTAGCGCCTTGCTTTCCATGCACCCTTTTAGACGGACGATCTACGTCAACCAAGCGCTATCGAAAGGAGTAGAAAAATAATTGGATATAGTTGGCTCTCAAAGAGCTCCCCCTTCTAGCCAGTTTAACGATTCTTGTTGTTGGCTGTTTAGGAGGATAATTGTGCGGATCGAAGAGTATTTATTTTAAATTAAATTTACAACATCAACGACGACAATCGCGCAAAGGGTCAATTGGTATTTATTTAAATTTCCCTATGCAGATAATGATAGTTGGACTCACGTGAGCAGTCGAAGGAGTAGTTAGGAGGTACCTATAGCGGATGGCATAGGCACCACCTTCACACTGCTTGTGGTCTGAACACTGAAAAAAGTTTTAAATTGTCTAGATGGCTGACTGGGTGGGTCCCTGGCTGGCTTGTTGCATAGTAAAATACTTACCTATCATTTTGGTATATTTCCACCGATGAATTCAGCTCGGCTAATTGTTCTTTCAATAGTTGTAGATTCGAGTTCACAAAGCTAAGTTCTAGGGCAACTGTGTCGCGTAGTTTTCGATTTGTGGTTGCCTGAAATATGAGATCATTGAGAAAATGTCTTTTTTCTTTCTTTCTTTTTAAATTGACTCTCAAGGTTTATGGTTGCGTAAATATGTTCATGTTGTGGCAAAGAAGGAGATGTTGTTTGTTTGTTCTTACCTTGAATAGATTTTCGGCTCCGGCTCGTAATCGTAACTCTTTGTTGATCTCCTGATTCAATTTACAGCGACGTGTTTGAAGTTTACCACGGCACGTTGCTGCTCGAGGATCAGATCCCTGAAACAAAGAAATTTACGATTATTATGTTGCAATTTAATGATAAGGGCACATGAGGTCGAAATTATATTAAAAGATATTGAACCAGTAATAATATCTAGCTATCAAAAATCAATTTTTTTTAGATTAGCCCTTCGGAACCGTCAGAAAATGGTAGGTTTTCTCCATTCTCTCACAACGGTTTGAGGAATGCACTAGGCCCCTTGACTCACTTATGTTGCGCCGCCTTATAATGATCCCAAAATGTTGAAATTGGAGGCAGATTAAAGTGGCACCAAAAATTTAATTCAAAAACAAAAGGGCTTTTAGAAACCTAAAGGAACGTTTTTGTTGTAACTCAGCAATACTATCATCAGCTCGGCAATGGATTTTGTCATAGAAGACAAAAACAAATCAAATATTGTGTCCGTGAGTCAAGTTAAAAAATAATTTGTTCCTTTTGACTCATTTGCGTCCCAGTGGCAGCACTGCTTAGAACCCAAATATGGCTTCATGAAACTGTTCCACTTTCAACATTCAGAGGAGTCTTGATTTTTCGATTTGGAATCGATTTTGACATTTTGTTGGGTATTTGAGTATACTCAAGAAACTGTCGGAGAATACGCGACAGCGTTCCCGTCCTGTTTTGGATTCTGGTGGGACACATTCGCAAATTCTGAAAAGCAAAGGGAAAGCTGGCTGTGAACGATTGCAATGGATTGAGCCCTAGAGCCATCGTATCCATCGGTATATTTGTACGAAGCCTCGTGAGCCAAGTGCTAAGGAAGGCCCAATCAGAACAGAAAAAAGACATATTGCTCTTAAAAAATCAGTAATGTCATATTGGCTTGAAGTTTGCTTCATTAGACAACTGATGTACCGATGTAATCGATGAAAAGTCCCATTTTTCCCAAAAGATCTTTTGCACAGCCATAAAGCTGACAATGTCAAGGTTGTATTTAATTCGACATTTTACAAAGCTCACTATCTGAGATAACAGCAGCAGTTATATGTTCGGCTTCAATTGAAGAAAGAATATTGACTTCTGCTTTTGCAATTTAGGTCAAAAAAGCAAGTTTTCTACAGATCGTTAAGTTAGTGACTTTAGATTTGAAGGGGTTGAAGAAGACCCCAGTTCTAGTACACAAACTATCAATTGTTTTAAGGGCAAGTTGAAAAGTGGAAGAAAGCTTCATCAAGTGCTTTGGATTATTAAAAACAAAATAGATTGCAAACCGATTCAATTTCCAAGTAAATAAATTGATGTTCGAGCAAAACAAACACAGGCTACATTTCAGGAGGAAAAGGAAATTCTTTTTCAATTTTCGGTCCGAACAGCTCACATTGAAAGAGACTGTAGCTCCCGTAGGACCTGACAACTCTCGGAACACCAATGACAAAGCGAACCATGATATTCCACGTAGTAGTTCTACACTAACCTTACACCACAAGATCCTTCGTATCATGAAAAAGTGAGCTAAAGATGAGATTCGTTGAAATGCTATGCGTAAACTAACATTGTCTTTTAAGCAATTTCTTTCTTTCTAGATTTTTGCATTTTTTAATAAAATTAAGAGCTATACTGGACCAAAAAACAAGACATTTTTTTGTTATTGTTTAACAGATTAGATTTAGATCAGATTAAGATTTTTATTTGACAATAGAAAAATTTACAAAAACCTTATACATATATTACAATATCGTAAGTTAAATTTGAAACTAAATCTTTAAAGGCATGGCCTAGGGCCGTCATCCAGATGATAGCTTTATAAAACAAAAAAAAGTGTGTTGTAAGTTAACTGAGTTTTGATATAATTTTGAATTTAGAAGTCTTCTCGTATTATTCTTTTTTTATAAGTTAGAGCTGTTTTTATGAAATTTGATAGTTTCTGCCAGTCTTTTCCATTCAAAATTACTGAAAACTCCGTTTCTTGCAAATAGTTTTCTTGCCATGTTTCAACTAACGTAAATCTCAACTAACATTGGGCATCTTGCGATGAAATGAAATACGATGTCTCTTTCGTTGGTGTTACACAAAGAGTATTTTAGTGCTAGATCGTCACGGTGCGGTATGAAATTGAGCGGTAACAGCTCTCCTCTTGGTCGGAAAAGGTTCGATATTTTGTCAGTGCTAAAACGGTCCTTGAAATAGTTTTTGTCGCCTAGGTCGTACTGCAGCTTCGAATAGATCTCCCTATGCAGTGAACTTCTAGCCTGTTTATTGTTTAATCAGTAAACTAGCAGCTTAGGTCTAACCAAGGTGCCGCAGTAACAAATCCTCGAAAAAAAGTCTGCCAAGAGTCCTTTTGTTTTTGAATAAGTTGTAAGACAGTCAAATTTTCCCAATATCATTTCAAAAATGAAGACTATAATCTTAAATACGAGTTCTCTTTTTTGCTGAAACTGAAATGCTGTGATGGCATTTTGTTGTAGTACTTTATATGATTTTTCATTATTTGCTGTGATGCTTTGAATATGGCGTCAATCAACATGTTCCTCCAGCCAGTCCCATCTCAAAATTGTTATCTCTGCACGCTAATCACGCAAAATATGCTATTCATTTTGAAAACCTTAACTGTAGCTAGCCTACGTTTGATTCGTACTATGCAAATGAGTCTAGGCTACGATAGCTAACTAAATAAAACCTTATCTGATTCCATCAAAAATAATGTGTGCCGAACTTGTTCAGCTTATTAACTTCCCACGTAGACGTATCATCATAGCACCTTAGGGTTTTGTTATACTCAAATCTCAAAGACTCCTAAAAATTCCACAATAAAAGTCAAAAACTAGGAGTCAGTAGCAGTGGTGTTGCTTCACATAGGTTCAAAACTATTACTCTTTGTCTAAGCAATTCAAAAGTCAACACTTAATTACGTGGGCAGGAACTAGGAGTCTTAACTCATAGTCAAGTTAGCCCGCCTTTACCTATACCGATAAGAATACAGCGACAAACGACTTCGTATGCATAGCTCATAACAATCACCGCTTTTATTCCTCTCAATGAATACTTTATTGTCATTATATTCAAATGGAGAGACACAATTCTTTCTGACGGGACCTCCACAGTTTACCAAATTTAAATAAAACACTCACACACACACATGCATATTAACATTAAAGAAGTGTTACAACTTTTCTAATGCAACGGGCGCTTACCACATCGTGCGAGGGTGGGGTGCGGTGGAACAGACTCCACAAACAACGGAACCAAACAAGAGTAAGGTTGATGACACTTCAACTTCTAAGAGTTCTTCATATCACAAACAAACTCTGGGGAACAATATCGGAATAAAAAAACAGCAGTGTGATTGCCTTACACCGCACCATCTTCTCTTCCATACTATCAACCAACTTATAAAATAAAACAAAAAAACTATATTGCTTTGTGTTGTGGTTTTTGGTGTGTCTTCTGGAACCAACTTGGGCCATGGGGACGCGACAATGTTGTTGGTGCAACGGCATTTGGAATTTATAAAGGGGAGTTGAATGTGGATTTATATTACCGCGGTGACGTATTTTGTGTCTCCAGAGATTTTCTTCATTCAATTGGCTTCTTTATTGTTTTTTAGTATCTATCACTGTCTTTGGCCCTTCTTGGTGGGATATAACAGTAATGCAACAAAAACTTTTAAAACTTCCCACTCACACACACAATATGTGTGGAAGGTGCACTACATAGTTGCAGTCGGGGAAACGGATGTTTATTTTTCGTGACGTGCAACAATTATTTGTTTTTCACTCAAATTTTAAATCGAAAACTACTTCGGCAGAAGAAGAAACTTAGGCAATAATAAAGCGACTTGGGGCAGAGGAGGGGTATATTGTAATTGACTAAAATTGAAAAAAGAGAAACACATAAATTCGTTTCTGTAAAAGAATGCACCAACACCAACAAGTGTAAATCGAAATAGCCCATTGGAACTTGGATAAACCATATCCTGAAAATGACTTTCTTCACGCCGAAGGAACTTAAAAAATAAACTGTGAGGTCCACTTATAAAAATTCAAAAAAACTTAAGAACGGGGCTTTAAGTTTTTGATACCATTTTAGCGGAGGCAAACACCCGATATCAACGCTAGTAATTGTATGTTTTTGCACAAAATTATGATAATTCGAAAGTACAACCAGGAAAACTCTTATCAAACACGGTTATATTGTCATATCTTCGTATGCCATAAGTATAACGCACTGCATCCATCATTGAAGACAACTTCATCTATGGGATGAAGAGTCAAGACTGCTCAGTTTATGTTATCAGGGAAAAGACTAAAGACAGTACTAGCTTTCATATTGTTTCATGAGGGGTAAAATAAGCACTAATCCCCAGTTTTCAAAGGCATCCGTAAATACAACAAACGACAACGTTTATGTGATTGTAACCAGACAAATTACGGTTGATAATATAACCTATTGACTAGTGACTGAGTCCCTAGCTTAAATTTTGTTATTATTAAAGTAAACATCAGGATGGAAGAAAAATCAAAATTGTTTTTTGATGTGGGTATTACCTGAGATTTCGATGGATTGAGAAGCAGCCCATTAGCTTCAAACCAGGTATTAATATGTTTTAGGTCTTCATTTATGAGAAAAACAAGTTCATTGAGGTTACCTGAAGGTTTTAATAGATGTAGTTGGACATCGTCAGCATAAAGGTGTACTGAAGTATATTAACACACTGTTGGAAGGTCATTAATGAACATGCAGAATAGTATCGGACCTAATATTGAGCCTTGAGGAACTCCCTGCTTTATTTCTTTCAAGAGTGAAAAAAGTTCACCAGAATTAACCCTTTGCGATCTGCCAGAGAGGTCTGATCAATTTCAATGTTCTCTCACTTAAACCAAACTCATTCTTAAGCCTCCAACACAGAATCTGGCGGCTAACTTTATCAAAAGCCTTAGAAAAGTCCAGCAAGCATAGCAGCGAAACATGACCCTGGTCATAATCTTGTCTCAATTCTTCAAAAAGGTTAACCATAGCTGTAGAACAACTGTGGCTTGCTCTGAATCCCGAATGATGAGCATTCAGTGACAAGTGTTTTGTTGTCTGCTTTGCTACAACTTTTTCAAAAACCCTTGATAGACAAGGTAGAATGCTCACCGGTCTGAAACCAGCATGTGAAGATGCATTTGTTTTCTTTGCTATTGGCATTATTATGTACCAGTTAATTACATGAGTGAGATGCGAAACAATTTCAGTTAAAATAAGCTTATAAATCAGTTTGGAAAGCCATCATCACCTATCGAATTGAACATTATGGCCGTAACGCATTGAACAATTTCAACTTCCGTGGCTACTTCAAAACTTTCGAACATTGGTACAGAGAGCTCTGTGATATTTTTTATTTTATTTTATCGAAGCTTGACTCCAAAGTGAATTCACTTCTTCTATTTTGAGTAGAAATTCATTCTGCATTTTGGAAATTTTGTTTCTGAACCCATTTTGCATTGTATCAGCCTGTCTTTCGAGGTGTTCCTTTAAAGTTTTGGCGGTGACAGGACAGAATAGCATTACAGTCACACAGCCGTTTTGATGCTGAAGAAGCTGATTGTATAGGTTGAGTGGGCATTGATGACAGGCCTTTTGAGAATGCCGTTTTTGTTCATACGTTGGGAGCTGGCATGATTTAAGAGAACTTGGATTAGTTGACGGTGGTAGTAGTAGGCAATGCAAAATCAATATGTTTTTCCGAACTGATTTAACCAACAGTAACCAAAAGAATAATTTTAAACCAGCAGTGCCAAGGCTTTGTTAGAGCTTATTCGTTAACTTTAGACACTATTTAGCAGAATATCGCTGGACAATCATAAAATCTTGTCTAGTTACACATCCCTGGCATCACCACACATCCCTGTACTTTAAGGAAAAATACATGCCATTTGACGGCCATGTTCGTTACCCAGGGCTTCTTTAGGGCGAGTTGAGGACAAACCCAGAGCTCAAAGAACACTCAGTTAGGTATTCAGGGAAAGTTTAGGTTTTTTAAAAATGTTTTGTGGCGATCACAGGGAAAGCCCTGAAATAAACTTAAAACCTTCTGTTCTACTGTTTTCAGTGGGACCTTTTGTGTAGAGAATCACTGTCTTTCTGAATGGTTTTCTTGGTGGTAGATGTGCAGAGAATGCTGTCTAACTCCACTCTCAGTTGGTAGAAGAAAGATGATTTCAGGCTGTAAATTTATCGCAGACCTCAAGAAAGAGAAGCGGAGCTAGCTTAGGGACATAATGTGTAGCTATGGTGCCGCATATACCATATCAGGAAGCAAGTGTGTCCAATATTCTCAGATTCAACGTAAATAAAGTATTAAAGTTCTATAAGAGGTCACTACAGCGTACAGCTACCTTGACTGATTTTGACTTCATGTAAAGATAAGAAAAGGAGTGCCAGACCTGGATATGACCCAACACATGTCGCTTCTTCTCTTGCTTCCAGTGCTATAGTTCTGCCCGTGCTTTAGCAATGTAATTTCTTAAAAGAATGAATGCATGTTAACAAAAGGACACCTTAACCAACGAAAGGAACAGAACTAGAAAAAAATTTACAACGATCCCAATTTGCTAGTATATGAAAGTTGGATACCACTTTTTCAGCCACAATCAAAAAGTCACATTTAAAGTAATCAATATCCACCCGTTGAAGGATGATTTTCATATCAAAATAGAAACTCCAAGACCACCATGACTACAGACAGACCTTTGCCAACTTTTGGACATATAGTGCCATAAAAATCCCAGCTCATTTAAATGTCGTTTTTCTTTGACAAAAAGAAATTCCCAAAAAGTGGTATAATTAGGTTTCCAAACAAAAAAACTTAGCTGCGCATGAAGAGCGGGTATAGCCAATTTCGTTAATCTCTCCAAGTCCAATCACGTCAAATATCAATCGTTCTTCTAACATTATTACAAAATAATATTAACTCCAAATGAAGACATCTTCTTGGCAGTTCCACCATATCATTAACATAGCAATCACCACCATCCCTCAAACTAATCAGCATCGCCATCACGATCAATTGCCGCAGCAAGTCTGCGTGCAAGTAAAGTTTCTTTTCGTGAAAAAAAAGTAAAAGTTACTTAAAAATCCATCATTGCCCGAGCGATATGTACTATATGTACACTCAAGAGCATGATGATGAGATATTGAGTATATGCGCCGCGCCAAGGCGAAAACAAGACTCTCCTCAAGCCAAGTTTGTTGCATTCAGAGTCAGCACCTGATCGGAACACTAAAATAGCAAAAGAAGAAGAAGAAGTAGAAGAATGATCATCATCATCCTTTACCTTAACAGAATGAATGTACGATCGACCGACGTCGTCGTTGACTAAGAAAGTCAACTGCATATGCGCGCGCTCTCCTCCGGACGTGGACAAAATGTCTTATCGTTGGTGTAAGATTTCACTAAAGGTATTACCTGACTCTGGATGGCCTGTGGATGGTCATTTTCCATTTATTTTTGCTTGTATTTTTTTTTGTATTTTCTCGAACTCGGTTTTGGCTGAAGTTCAGAAGAAAGCAAACTGCACTTCCCATGGCAATTGTTATAAGTTTCCTTCACGGAGACGGCGCTGAAAAAGCCCCATGATTTACTGGAGAAAAGACACTCATACCATTGTTAGCCTGAACGTGTTTAACCTTAGTCAGGTCAGACTCATGTGCCGTTGCCTGTTTTTTTTTTTTTTAACCTTATGTTATGGCAGAATAAAAGCCCAAACAGTTGGTTTCTCGTTGTCTTTTTTGCTTAGTCATGGAAATGACAGTCTATCTCAAATCTGTTGTTGTTGAAAATTCGGCACAGGCGTCTGCAGTCAAAGTCTATAACTAGATGTATATTCCCCACGAGCCACGGCTTATAAGACTTATGAAAACGCGCTGCCAGCTGTTTGGGGTTGTTGTTGCTGCTATTGCTGCCGGGCGCATATTGGCTAAGTTTCCCTCCATTTGGATTCATTGTGCTTTTCACACGTGTTAATTTTCCAAGAAATTTCTACTTATGTGAAACGAATGCATTAGTACAACCGAAGTTGAATGGAATACTGTAGTAGGTACCTTAGTAAGTTACTAGATGTGGAATAATTGTTTGATTTTCAGCGAAAGAAAAAATGTTAGTTTGTTTGGAATTCCGTTTTTGCTTGGCGAGTGAAAACGATAGTAATTTATTGATTCAGTTTAAACCATCGTTGTGTACGAGAGCCAAAGATTTCTTTTAAACTTAATTGGTAAGATCTTTCCAAATACAAAATTACTGAAAGTGAAGTAGAGTCTAGAGAAAGAAAACCTTCGGTAGTACTGCGCTTTTGTCTTTTGTAGATAAAAGATACAATAACAATAATTTTAGCAAAGATATGCGACCATTATCTAGTCCAAGCCCTTAAGAACAACGACGGAAGTATTAAAATAGCTTAGTAATAAATAAATAGGGTGACACAACAGTGTGGAGAGCCCCGGGGCTTTGTGCATTTCTCAAAATCATGTCTCGTTAGGGAATGGAAGCTGCCTACATTTTTCTGTCGAGTCCAAATGGCTAATCGAGGCAGAACTTTTCTTTTCACTATACCGGAGGACTTGCCAATTCCTAGCAAAAAAACATTTTTGTATTTTGTTGAGATTCGAAACACAAACGTCCCATGTAACAGACAGACATGTCAATTGTTACGCTACGGGCACCAAAATAATCGACGGAATAGTGGAGAAGTCTGCGGTGGCTTATGACAATTAAAACGATCATGGTCAAGGATATCAGATTGCCAATAAATAAGCGATCAGCGATCCCAGGTCGGACTAAAGAAATGAAATAAGAGTTTTTGGTTTAAAGAGATATCACTTTTGGCTTTGTTATAAAGTAACTAGCGGATCCGCCAGGCGTCTATAGTTTTAGGTCCCGTTTTCGTTACTGTTTCTGTTCCCGTGGGATTATAGGAATGAAATATACGCTAAGTTACTGAAGGATTATGTGACATCTCCCTGCCGAAAGACTTTTTGAAATCTGTCCAGTAGTTTCTAAGTTTCCATTTCCGACCCCGTTCGTGTGGGAATCTTCCGTTCCCGTGGAAATATGTGAATAACATATAATTCTATGTCACTGGGGGATAATGTTACATCCTAGAGTTGAAAGAATTTTTTAGATTTGTCAAGTAACTTAAAGGTTCCCGTCCTCGTTCCTGTTTGTATTCCCGTGTGATTATAGGGATGAAATATACGCGTTTAAACCTTTCCTAGACCTCCATGAACATTTCTAGACCAAGATAAGATAAATCCGTTGAGCCGTTCTCGAGTTTTAGCGAGACTAACGAACAGCAGTTCATTTTTATATATAATGAGATTTTCTCGAATTCGCTACGACAACAATGGCTTCTTTAATTCAGCAATTACACGATATTATGTACGAAATTTGTGAAACTATGGTGGAGTCACTCCACGGTACGAAATGACAATGGCGGTCGTATAAACAGCTGAATGGACTCCACGATCGTTATCAAAAAGCGAACGTGTATTCCTCTCTCTTCCTATCTATGTCCCTCTCTCTTTATCTCTTCTTCTTCTCCTTCTTCTTCATCCCTCTGCCTTTATCTCTTCTTTATCTCTTCCTCTTCTTCTCCTTCTTCCTCATCCTTCTGCCTTTTTCTTCACCTCTCCATCATCACCCTGTTTTGTTCGAAAGTTATTGTATTTTCCAGTAATTGCTCTTCTTATGGTTTTCCATTTGGCATTTCCGTCACAAACATTTGAAAATAAGGCTCAGCTCATTAACAAAGCCCCACAACATCTCATATCATAACATTTCGAGCCTCAAACTGTCCTGACATTTTGGCAAAACATTAAATCAGAAAACATTATTCCCCGTCAGTTTTACTATCCACTAACTAAAGTCAAATATGAAACGGGTTCTACGAAAAAATGCTCAAGCTTTTCTTAGGTATGGAGATAGACACCATCTAATGTCACCTAGTAGGAGTGGCGGCAATTGCATGCTACACTAAACCACTTGATGGCCGGAATACATGAGTGTTTCAACTATCAGAGGCAACAACAGCAGTCGCAGGTACAGAACAACAACAATCCTTCCTTTGCCACCGGCCGTCACCGATCGGTCCATCCGAAGTTTACAATTGCCATCAGATTGTTTCTGTTTGTTTGTTAGACGTAGAGCCATAGTGTAGTGCCTCTGCGAACCAGCGCACCAACTTGTTCTCCTTGGAGCAACATTCCAATCGATGGAATTTTAGACGTGCGACATCACATCAACCGCATTACACAGATCAACTAGTATGTCGGTGTTGGTATTGTTGTTTGTGGTGTGGTTTTCGATTGATGCCCAATGAAAAAAAAAAAAAAACATTCAAAAGAGTAATTTGAACAAGGACATCTTTCTCTCTCTTTATATTCATCCCTCTGGCTGGTTTTAGATTCGATTGACATGACAACCGGCTGATTAATTGCGACATGGAGCTTGTCAACTTCTTTATAAAATTGAACTTTGATGAACTTGTTGAATGCTTATGTATGTAGATGCGCACCTAGCTACGCGATAACTACTTCGTTCTTCGTCATGTTGAATAAAACAGACTTCACTCATCGTCATGTTGAACAAAACAGACAATGTGAGTCTTGATGTTAAAGTGTTTTGCATGCGACAAGGTAATCGGGGCTTGTTATTTCAAGAATTAATGTTGAAAATAACTTAACAACTAGAAAATGTGTAAATAGAGGTGTGATCGGCTTGAATAAGGCTCAACAAAGTTTGGTGTTTCAGTTTGAATCGCATTATTAGCTTTCTTTTGGAACCTATTGCAATTAAGGTTCTATGAGTTTAAACGTGGGGAGAGTAAAGTGAGGTAAAGCATTCCACATTCAAGTGGAGCAGCTAAAAAATATTTTTTCTAACTCAAATGTTCGTCTAAAGATGTAAAACTGATGTGAATTCCTAACGGCGTGGGTGTTTCAGCTTTATTGTTTCAAAAGAGCAATGCTAGTAATGCTGACTAGTTAAGAATAATACTGTTTGTGAACTTAGCGATTAACATTAGACTTTAAACTTACAGTAACATATGAGGATTCTGCAGGTGCTTTCAATACTGGTATCACCTACTACTCACTCTTCGAACTCTATGCCCAGACGCATAATGTTACTTTATCTTTTCGAAGTATTCTTTCCTAACCGCTCAGCATGGAAGAACTCGTAATTCTTACAAGTAACTTCCAATACTTTTGGTACACTGACGATTCAAAAACGAATGACGGTGTAGGTGCAGGAATTTTCGGTCCCAACTTCAAATCATCTATATATCCCTTGGTAGAACAGCAAAAATCTTTCAAGCGAGGTAATAGCTATAGAATTCTGTGTTAGGGAATGCTTTAGACAAAAAACCTCACGCATTTTGACAGTCAGGCAGCCCTAAATGCCATGTCCTCAATCAATATCGAATCCAAACGAGTTTGGAACTAAGTACCTGAAATGTGGTCGGCTACCACAATGAAATCAATCTTTCCTGGATGTTTGGATATCAGTGTGTTGTGCTTTGATTTCCCACACCTTCGGAGGAAGTCGTCGTGCGTTGAACTCAATGCAATTTGAGTGGCCTCCGTTCTATGATACGATAACTTCGAGTTGTACAGGCTAAAGAAGAGGCTGACTGCCTAACTAGACTTGGATCTCAATCTCAATTCAAAGGCCCGAAACCTTACTTCGTTCTCCCAATCAGTAGCATCAAACATGAACTGGTTACTTGGGAACGACAGAACATGATCCATACTTAGAACAACTCAACTGGCCACCGCCAGTCAAAACTATTCATCGCTTTATCTCAAAAACGTATGAGAGAAATTCTTGACAAGAGCAAATGCGACGCAAGGTTACTTACTTCTTCACTGGCCACTGCTCTTTCAAATATCACCTTAAAAACATGGGCATCAGCCAAGATGACACCTGCCATCTCTGCCTCGAAGACACATAGAAACAGCTGAACACATTTTATGTGAATGCCCTGCCATAGCCAGATCCAGGCTAAATCTTTTCCAATAAGGATTCCTTTTTTCGAATATTTGTAGGTTCTTCTACTTCGAATGAACAACTTTCCACCTTACGTGTTTAAACCAAAGGAAACAGTACAGAAGATCTTTCATGTCGACGTGCTAGTAAAGGCACTCTACTTTCGCCCTATCTTGTCAAAAAAGCGGTTAAAAAGAGTGAGACAGGAAGCATTACATATTTGGTAATTCCAACGAAGATCACAGTTTACACATCTTCACAGGTATTACACATGAGTTCTACTTGGTTTTTACTCTCTCATGTCAAGATCTAATTGAAGAGCCAATCATAAGCAAAAGCAACAGATCCAGTTCCGAGTCCGATGAGAAGCTGAGTATTGAATCGTCCGCAAAACAATTCATAGGATTGAACATTTCAGACAAGAGATTGTTTACGAAAATATGGAATAGAATTGGAAACGAAACAGAGCCCTGTGGCACACCAGCGTCTATGAGTTGAATATCAGACTTAAAAGCCATCCAACGCTACTTGATCCAATGAAGAAGAGACTCATCGATAACAACAAAGCACACGTTTTCGTTAGAGATCCTGGTACCCAGTTATAGAATTTGGAAGGCAACAGTATTATATGCTCTAAGACAGGCTTTGAACGTTTTGATATGAAAGCCGTGCTTTCAAAGTTGGTAAGCAATAAGATCGTCATCCAGATTTAAAGCATATGAGAAAGCAGTTGATCTTAGTCCTCCACGACTCATTTCACTAATTTAAAACGCGACAACTTCATTATAGATAATATAACCAAATCCATACCCAAACATTTCTTCTGCAAGCTTTGCTCCCAAATACTGTATCTTCAAATGCCTTGGGTCCCCAAGCTCCCAGAAATGTACTACGCTATCCTATTTTTTATTTTATTTATTTTTACAGTTACTCGTTGGATCAATAAGCGTATAATAAAGTCAAGAATTTTTTCATCATCAGTCCGTTTGTTTGCATTAGTGTAAATTCTTGAATTCATTATCACCATCGTTCGCTCCCAGTTATGTAGCTTTGTGTACTCAAATTCATTGGTCTATATTTAACTATTGCGTCTTACTCTCATATAAACTTGCAACACATTCCACAGGCTGCTATGGCCCATAAAACTGTAAATAAACCAACCTTTTCTGGTTTTATTTTTCTGTGCCGGTTTAAAGGTGTTCTAGGTCTGAGGCTAGATTTTAATCTTTGATGTCCTCATCTCGCAGAACGTTTACTTTGATGTTTGTATACATATGAAGATATCTATGTTTTATCATTTTTCTTTCCGTCCTTCTCACAAGATATAGTATACCTCAAGCATTATGGCTCATCTGCAATCACTGTTTATTAGCCACTATGATCTCATTTTGAGTGAGATGTTTAACTTGGACATTGGAGTAGAGTCTATTCTACACACACTCTACAAAAGAGGGGGGTTTACCTCTTTATGAACGTTAACGCCATTAATTACGAGTAATAGCGATACGATGCGATACTATCCTATCAAGTTTGTCCACTTTGTTGGATGCGTCCTTACCTACAGGTACACCATACCAGTTAATTTTTCTTCATAAAATACTAAGTCTTGTTGTTGTTTAGGTTGAAGTCAATCAGTGATGTTGGTTTAAACGAAGTTTAATCTAGCCATTAGATAGAAGATGGTGTAGGAAGTGCGTAAGACGACTTTGTGTACCAACATCTGTGTACGTACATATGTAGAAGATCACAAGAACGATAGACGCTCGTTTTAAAAAGGTTTTAAATTCAATCTTCTTGTTTGATAATAGGTCGTTTTTATGAGAGTCGGTGTAGAGAATTGACTCAAGACGTCACTTTGCGCCGATGTCGTCGTTAAAGATAACTTTGTTGCACAAAGCTGTATGGCGTTTTGTTACGTGGAAAAGAGTGCTTTGGAATGCACTTATCAGCTGTAAACAATAGCAGCAGTCAAAGGGTTGTATACATGATAAATGTTATCTCAATGATAGCGTGCTTAATCAAATATTACTTTCCGACAAGTCAGATGGTGAACTCATTATAATTAGGGTATCTTATCTATTTAAGGGCCATTTTCACAACGATTTTTGCTAATAATAAAATTAACAGAGCTTAGGTGTAGGTAATGTGCGTTGGACCCATATCATGATCTCATCACTTAGCAACCAGCTGCCACATAGCTGCACTCAAAAATCAATTGATTCTGAATTAAAAGGAAAAGCGCATTTTTTGTACCCGTCTCTTAATGGTTAGCGTGTCTGCTTGTAACGTGCGAGGTTCGAATCCTAGAAACATCTAGAAAAAAAGTTTTGCCACAAGTATGGCCTTTTGTGAACCTATGCGATAGCAATTACATATCTTGAAAAGAGCTTTCTTGATTATCCGTTCGGAACTAGCAAAAATTGTAGTTCTTTTTCATTCCTTGAAAAAGTATGGTTACGACAATGCGCTAGACGCTTCGCCGCCTCCACCGCGTCGCCGTGGCTCTCCGTTCTGTTGTACCACCCTATTTATTTGTTTTATGCTGTTTTAAGGCTCTCTCTAATAAAACCGACAGTTACAATACCAAAGGAATACAATATTTGCTTTATTTTTCGTCCAGGTTTAAATTCTAACTAGTCCTAACTAATATAATAAATGTGAGAGTAACTCTGTCTGTCCGGCTTTCTATGTTACCATCTCCTGCCCAAACTAATGAACAGATTTAAATGAAATTTTGCTCAGAGATAGTCTAAAATTTAAGGACGGGCATTGGTTTTGTATTTCATTCCTATATTCTCACGGGAACAAGAACGTATACGGGAACTTTGATACTACCGCACCGATCTCAAAAATTCTTCCACCGTTAGAATGCTACACGAGTAACATAAACTTTAATTCATCCCCATATTCCTTCTAACACAGATTTAAAATATTCTTCCACCGTTAGAGTTCTACACTATCCCCGAGTAACATACATAAGCTTTAACTCGTCTCCATATTCCTACGGGAACGGTCAACATATTCCCACGATATTGGGAGTCTTAACTAATATTATAAGTCTGAAATTAGATCTGTCTGTCTATTTTTCTTTGATACCAACAACCGCCCAAACTTTTATTCCAGAAACAGTCTTGATCCCGAGGAAGGACATGGGCTGTATTTGTTATTCCTATGTTTCTACGTAAACGGCATTTGGATCGATTTAAAAAATTCTTTCACCGTGAGGTGATTTCTGACAAACTGACAGACATGGTAGGGAATGTTGTCGAATGTCTATCAATAGACAATATTATGAACACTGAGCAAGTCACATCATACCCTATAGCAGGGGTCGGCAAGAATTTTCAGGTGGGGTCCGGATACTGTGAGAAAATTTTAACGAGGTCCAGAAAAAAACAACATATAATAATGAATTATTAGCTTTATTTAAAATCTAATTATGAATTATAAAGCACACCAGCAGCACTGCAGTTGCAGACTTAAAATTAATGAGAAAAACTACATTGACGATCTTGAGCCAGTTTCTTAAAGTTGGGTGCTCGAGATGAACAGGTAATTCGAAGTGTGTCTTCTAGGTGGGCGTCCGTTAATCTTGACCGGTATTTGTTTTTTAAAAAATTCATCTTTGAGAAAGATGTTTCACACACATACGTAGAGCCAAACATAGTGGCCAAACTAATGGCGATTTTTTTGCAGTTTTCATATTTTTCTGGGACATGTATGGCCCAAAACTCTTCAGTGGGTGCTGTTTTATACATTTGTAAAGATACATCTTCTTGCAAATCAATTATTTCCATTTGAAGTGACGGTTTTGATAGATTGAACAACTTGGCAGCCACATCTGTCCATTCTGCCGCGGCATCAACTTCAAATGGCGATTTAAGGAACAGAGATAGCTTGCCCACTTCTGCAAAGTCTTGGAATCTTGTAGCAAATTCGTTCCTAAGATCGGACATAAATTTTATTAACACTGCAATGTCCTGTTCAGAGATCTCGTTTTTATATTCAAGCATTGTAGGAAAATGAATGAATTCTTGTCTTGCAATATCTTTTTCAAATATATCCAGCTTGCGACGAAATGCAGACACGCTTTGTATCAGATCACATATTAATTTTCCATTTCCTTGTAACTCTGTGTTAAGCGCATTTAAATATTTCAAAATATCTTTTAGAAAAGCCACAAACAGCATATTACGCTTGTTTTTTATGAACTCAACGTGCTTCCTCGCTCCTTGTGTATCTAAGTTTTGCAAGAAAGAGATAACTTGTTCTTTAATTAGCCAGAAACGTTCAATAACTTGACCTTTACTTAGCCAACGAACATTGTTATGTTGCAATAAGTCAGAATATTCTGAATCACATTGAGAAAGAAACTCTTTGAAATGTCGGTGCTGAAGAGCAGAATGAGATCTCATAAAATTTATCAACTTGACCAAGCTATCCATCACTTCTTTCAGTGTAGCACTAAGTTTTCCACAAAGGGCAGCTTGGTGAATTATGCACTGATACGAAATTAAACTTGAATTTTTATCCCTGATTCTCTTTACTACACCTTTTTCTTTGCCAACCATTGCTGGGGCCCCGTCAGTTGAAAGTGACACCATTTTGTCATAACTAATGTTAGATTGAGTAAAAAATTCATCAATGACCTTGAATAAATCTTCTCCTCTAGTGTTACCTTTCAAAGTCAATATTGCTAGCAACTCTTCCCTAAAACTTTGACACTCGATGTCAAGAAATCTTACGTAAATAGACATTTGCTCATTATCAACAATGTCACACGATTCATCAAGTGCTATGGCGTAGCAAGGTGCCTTTTGCAAAAGTTCAAGAAGAGTGTTTTTAGTATCAGCAGCTAAAATTTCCGTTCTTCTTGTATTACTTCTCGCTGACAATGGAATACTTTGAATAGCAGCCACAACATCCTTTTTTTCTTCAAATAGGGTCGTGACTACTTCCAACATACATTCCTTCACTATCTCAGAATTATTGTAAGTATGAAAAGGTATTTTTTATTAAAATTATACGAATGAAAATGCAACACATCACAAAAGAAATGAGCGGGCTACGCTGCGACGTCTGCGACTGACTTACTGTGTGTCCCGCTCACACGCCCGCACGTATTTTTTATTAAAATTATACGAATGAAAATGCAACACATCACAAAAGAAATGAGCGGGCTACGCTGCGACGTCTGCGACTGACTTACTGTGTGTCCCGCTCACACGCCCGCACGTATTTTTTATTAAAATTATACGAATGAAAATGCAACACATCACAAAAGAAATGAGCGGGCTACGCTGCGACGTCTGCGACTGACTTACTGTGTGTCCCGCTCACACGCCCGCACGTATTTTTTATTAAAATTATACGAATGAAAATGCAACACATCACAAAAGAAATGAGCGGGCTACGCTGCGACGTCTGCGACTGACTTACTGTGTGTCCCGCTCACACGCCCGCACGTATTTTTTATTAAAATTATACGAATGAAAATGCAACACATCACAAAAGAAATGAGGGTTGTTCAATGTATGGATGTTTTACACATCAATTATAACTAATTCGCACAAGCACACACGCAGGCTAAATAGAAAACTAATCAAACCATATCAGTTGTAGATAGGTATATGTAAAACACAGGAATAGAATAAGTACCTATGAATTAAACTTTAAGCCGTAGGTGTAGGTAGTAGGTATACCTTATCTACGTATAAATTGATAGTTGGTACCTGTATAGATACTGTACATTACAATGCATTATTACATTTCCCGAGGTCCGAGGTTCGACCTTTCGCGGTCCGCCTGTTGCCGACCGTTGCCCTATAGATTTTCCTAATTCCTTAGGAGTATCGAAATCTAGAATTTTATACACCTACAAATTACACATCTGGAATAATGTCTGAAATGGCAAAGACGTTGTTCACAATGGGGCAAGTCAACCGAGCAATTTTGACATTCCGCCAACCCGTCGTGTTCAGACTAAAATTAAATGTGAACACGATGGATTTACTTTGACGATTATTTTGCCTTCAGATTTGGAAAAAAAAACTCAGAAATTGAACTGAACTGAAAAAATAATTTATTTTGTTCGTATTTTGGCTTAGGGAACAAGAAAAACAATATTTATTTTTCAAACAACAGCGTCTTTTACTCGGGGGAAAAAAATACAAGCAAAGAAATGTCAAAACTCAACCAAGAAAATTTAGAATTTTTTAAAATATCCGGCGCAAAACCACGTCTCTTTCTTACAACTATAGGGGAAAGAGAAAAAACACATACCTAGACGTCAATTTTGCTCGGTCAACAGTGTCAAAAAGAGAAAACTTTTTGTTAATTTGCACTGATTTGTCATTTTAGTTTTAGTTTTAGAGTACAGTTTCATCTGAAACCAGTACCAAACACTTAAAGTAGCAGGTTTTCGTTAAGAAAAAAGACCCATGTCAACTTTACTTGGCACGGTCACGTGTATCAATCCCACAAAACCTTTTTATTTCGCAAAAGATGGAAAAAATAAGAACGTCGTGTCGTGTGCAAACATTCTTAAATAAAATAATATAACAATAGCTTACTAAAACGCATGAATGTGTCTGATTTGCAAAATAAGTAGCCTTAAAATTTAAGAATGCTGCCGAAAGTGACTATTCCACGCGGCCGAAGTCGCGGGCATAGCTAGTATTTCCATATTTGAAATTAAAAAATGTGATTTAAAAAGTAAGCAACCGGGTAGCAAGAACAATTTTTGCCTGTCCAAAAACAGAAATTGATGGAAACATTTTATGATTTTATGTAATTACCCTGGATCTTCGACTATTGGGCCAAATTTTAATGTTCTTCTTCGTTATTCTTCTTCTTAGAAGCCCCAAAAGAAACTATCAATAACTAACCAGTGCAATTCAACAGCAATCAAACGTAAGGTTTTCATACATATATCAATGTAAGTATTCGTAGACACTGTTGATAAGGCACATTCGTGGCCATCAATTTTTATTGTGTCTCATACCTGAAACGGAAACGTTCGAACAAATACTCACCATCACGAGAGCGTGAGTCGTCTTAATAGCTAGACAACGCACAAGTCATACATACGCGCTTTTAAAATAAAACAAATAATCATTACGCATGCAAGTCTACTCTGTCTAATTAAGAATTCAAGCTCAGCCATTGTCGAGGATCGTTGTACCTTATCGCATGCTCATTGTCTCAAGTTGAAGGAAACAACTCAATAAAGCTTACTTTTGTGTCGCCCACTCGGAAGTAATTTAATGATATTGGTTTTCAAAGCCATAGACCCAAAACAATGCCACAGTCGAAATTGAATTGGTAGTAAGTAATGTCCTATCCAAAAGTGAATTCCATTTGAATTACAAATGCGAAAAAGAAAAAAAATAAGCACTCACACGAAAACATTTCGTTCCTTCCTCAGTTGACGATGTGAGTCTTTAAATAGAACTGCGTGCCTTTTCGGGCTGACGACGACGACAACAACGCCAAGAATCCTGACCGTGACAAGGTTTGTCTTGTGTAACTCTTTGAGAGTTGTTCGCATTTTGTTCGATTCCAATACCAACTACAACGTGCTCCTAATGTCCGTCTCATACCTGATTCACAATTTGTTACGTAACGCAGTAACTTCGGTTGAGATATTGACTCAATTTTAGACAAAAACTCTGTTGCATGCCCAATGCACTTCCTTATTTGGATTCAATGTTTCTTTAGTATAGAAGATTTGCCAAACGAAATCGAATATGTAAGGTGTGAAGAGGGAGATGTCTGTGGTGGATGGTGGATGGTGGTGCATCCTTTCGTTGGGCGCACATCGAGACACGCGATTTTAATTACAAATTAATTTTTATTGCTGACAGGCATTGCAGGGCCGCGCTACACGAGACGAAGCTCTCAAATTAGGAACGAGCCTGGGGTTGTTTTGATTGCAATTACTCGATAGTCCACATAAATTATTTATACGTGTGTCCTTCTCCTTGAGCCTGAGCGTGCATGCGGCCGGGCCCCATAGTCAAGAAATACGAGTCTGGAGGTTGTTGTTTAGTGTTTAATCAATGATAAAATATACAAGCGGTTCGGATTACTTTGTTGTAAAATGCAAGCGATCGGAATTATATCTCATGTATTTATTGCAAGAAGATTCTCGTATATACATACATACAAAGTCCCCTGGGGCTTGGAGAGACCTGGATCTTGGGGACTTCTCCAGAGTGAGTTAGTCAGGGGGAAAAACAATTCAGGTGTAGACTGGAAAATTAATTTTAGAAAGAGGCATATGGGTAATAGGTGCAAGAGTCTTAGAGTGCCAAGAGCATCGTTGACACTAAATTGTTACGATACTAACTGTAAACTCTCATGATAAAATCCGAAAGACAAAAAAGTCAAAGGAGTATTAATGATGATATGATATTTAAAGTTGTAAAAGCCGATGGATGAGGACCTTTCTTTAATTTTTTTAATTTTGGTGGATTTTAATACAAGCTTAAAATAACTTAAACACTAATTAAAACTAATTAAAACTAAATAAAACTACAAGGATGAGAAATGGTTTAACAGGAGGACTTTCAGACAGGGACTTGGAAGATTGAGGTCGAAAAGAAAAGGAACAGAATTAATCTTACTCATCATGCGGGTTAAGGGTTCGTTGAGACCATAGGATGTACGATGAGTAGGAAGGAAAAAAAAAATCGGGGTGATCTTACGTTTTGGGGATTAGTGTTGAAGGAGATAAGGTCTAACAGTGGGGAGCAGTCAGTGTTACCAGTAAGAAGTCGGTGAATGAATATGATTTCAAAGACATTCCTTCTGTTTTCTTGGGAGTGGAGATTAATGATTGCGAGACGTTCGCGGTAAGGAGGCAGGGTGAGAAAGTTTCTAACGTCATAGAGATCCCGAAGGGCAAAGAGCAGAAAAATGAATCCCACACTTGCGATGCATACTCAAGGAGAGGGCGAACATAGGCAATAGAGGGATTTCGTTACAAGGGGGTTGTGGAATTCTTTGAGATGGCCATCTCTTGATAAAACCAAGGGCGGAATTAGCTCTTAATATTACTTCGTCAATATGAGAACAAAAACATAATTCGCTGTCGCAGAGAACTCCTAAATCTCTGATAAGCTGCACACGGTTTATGGAAAGTACTCTGAAGATGATAGGATCTGTGAAGAGGTTTATTACTTTCACGAGAAAAAGTTATTGCTTCGCATTTGGCAATGTTTGTTTCATGGAAGTTTTTAGAACACCAAAAGACGAATAAATCGAGGTTATTTTGAAGCAGGAGAGAGTCTTGATCGGAGGTGATGACTTTGAAAATTTTAGCGTCATCCCCGTAAAGTGAGATAGAAGATATTGGATGATATTTTTGACATCATTAATGGCAAGGATGAAAAAGAGGGGTCCAAGATGGCTGCCTTGGGGCACACCAGATGTTGCCACAAAAGGAACTGAAAGAGTAGAACGGAAACGAACTCTATATTGGCGGTTATTCAAATATGAAGATATCCATTTGAGCAGGATAGGGCTGAATCTGAGGAAGGAAAGTTTAAAGAGGGTTAAAGTGTGAGAAATTTTGTCGAATGCTTTGCTGAAATCTGTAGTAATGACGTCTACTTCGTTTCCTTTTTCCATCGCAGAAAGAGAGAAGGAAACAAACTCAACTAGATTAGTGGTTGTAGACCTTCCCTTACAGAAACCGTGCTGCTTGGAGGATATCATTGATCTGCACTGGAAAGAAAGTATTTCATACAGAATGCTTTCGAAGACTAACTACCAGGTAGAGTTGTGCAACACCTGTAAAACCCTTTCACAAACTAGCGGTAAATTTTCCAGATAATAACTACTAGAAGTAACTTTCATTGTTTTCCATTACAAAGCACAGGGAGCTTGGAGTGTTATTCCTGAAAGTGTTCAAGACTTAACATCACGCTCATCTTCTCTGTCTATAGAACTTTAATGAGCTGAACAGCATGGAGACTGAACAGTTTTAAAATATCTTTTAAGGGCTATAAACAGCGTGATTTCAATCTCAGAAAACAAAATTATAACCGAAAACGACAACAGTTCACTTTAGCACATCAGCTTCCTGTAAGAAAATTACCATACCCTGCACTAACTCTATTATATCTAGCCAACTTTACTCTCCAATTAAGATATAACGACAGTTAAGTACGTAATTTCCTAAAAGGCCCACCCGACACTGCAGTCCTTTACACAAACTGATTCAATTTCCTGCATCAATTAAATCAAATACCGTGCTTACATATAGATGCAGCTCTTGAAAATCTGATAATCGAAAGCGTTAATAATATAATCTCTTCCCAGGTTTCAACTATACGCGATGGTTCACTTGAAAGTGATTCCCGTTGCGTGCCAGACAGCCATGTTTGCTTGATCTACAATCCACTTAAATAATTTTCTATTAAATTGCACACTATTTACAATGCTTACATAGACAAGGTATACATTTGAAGCACGACTTAGGGGAGGGGATGAGTTGAGTGAATAAATGATATAAAAATACGAGTACTATATAAGAGTGGTCATTAACAGTAATGGTCATTAAACTCATTTTAGAATTGGTAATGAAATAATACGATATATTGGCCAAGATTCAGATCCAGCCGAGTGCACAAGAAGTTACCACCATCTTTGGGGAACTAGCCATACGAAATTGGTTTATAGCGTAGCCAGATTAAATTTCACGCCTTGGCCAAAAGAATACTGCTAGCATGAAAGTCAACATTGTATGAAGATAAATTAAGGAAAACATTTCACTGCAACACTCGAAAGGAACAGTTCTGACTCTAAAAAAACATATATGCCTGTTTCAGAGTTCGGAAGGCAAGCATCAATGTGCAATGACTCAACTTATTTCAGAAAGGAAAATAAAGAAAAAGTGCGGTTGAATGAACGACTTAAGGCCAGTTCGGCTAACATCAATAGAATGTGTCTCACTGCACGATAAATGGTTTGAAGAACTATGCTATAACTACACTAGAACAACTTTAATGGAGAATACGTGACAAACTGGTGACAAAAAGAATAATCGTTGTCTTTGTTTATGTTTTTTTTTTTTTATTGCTCCCTTAAAACAATTTTAAAGTTATTATCATGGGTAGGCCCATGCAGTTGTTGAGCTAATTTATTGTTGACTAAATTACAAGGTGATGATGTTTGTGTTTGTGACAATTGAAGGATTATACTTTACTGAAGGACGTAATGTAATTGTATTTGCGTAATAAATTAGTCAATTCATTCAAAAGTGGGTATGCCAAGGATTTTCTGCTAAGAAAATTTAGTATTTATTAAACAATCAAAAGAGATTGTGAGTCTAAATCAACTCAGTCTTAAAAACTGAGAGATTGTATAATAAAGCTAATTTTTAGATCTGATAGGGATAAGAACAAGGTTTTTTTTTTATAAAGCACAATCACAAGCCTTTCCAAAGCAAAATAGAAATCTATTTTTACCGAGATCTTTGTTATATTTTTGTGGCTCGTTGATAGGTTTTGAATAGTCCCACATTTGAGGAGCAGCGAGCAAGTTCAACTGAACTGAAATTTTTGCGTTGAGTTTTTGCTTTTAAGTAAAATTTGTTGCAAAAAGAACGTTTTACCAAAGTGTTCTTAAGTGAATTGCTAAGTTGTTCAATTTGAGCGTGAAACTTCGTGTAGCTCGTTCCAAAGGGTGGGATTTGTTCGTGAGGATCACTGATGAAGTACCAACAATTTTCACTTTTAAACCATTGGATTCTGATAATGATAAGCAAAGCGCCTTATCCGAAAATAAATCAGTTTCTTCAGCTGCTGCCGGCAAATGCGTTGCTGCTGTTAGGCTTACATTAAGACTGGATCGCAACGGATTTGCGATTGTGTGCTAAGTGCAATCTTAACATTTTAGGATGAGCACAACTTAGTATTCACTCTCCATGATATATTTGGTGGTCCAGAGTTGCCAACTATACATCAATGATAAAATTTGAATAGATTCACACAAAATAATGCAAAATAAATTAAATATCCTCTAGGTTTTTATATAACGCCAATCTTAGTCAAAATTTTAGACCAGCTTTCAAAAATCAAGTATGAAAGTCTTAAGATCTTGGGAGAAGATTCAAAACTTTTACAAAAAAGTTACATAAAACAACTTTGAGCTTCTTTAGTATAAAAAAAATAACGCCTAACAACATTTTGTAAGAATTTTTCTTAAAGAAAAAAATTTTATTTCATTTCACATAAATTTTATTTTTAAATTTGATTATTCAAAAACGATTCATTTAATTAACATGAGTTAAGATGTTAATTGAAAAAAAAGTATAATCTTTGAGAAAAGAAATTAAAAAAATACGGTAGTACGTAGCTTAGCCAGTTTTAAATCATTTTTTTTTTAACAAAAATAGGGCGAAACGCTAAACTTAGGAGTTGTGGTGATCTTTACGATCTTAAAACACTTCTATTAAGAAATTTATTTTATTTCTTTTAAGATTCCTATTTTTCAATAAAAATAGTTAAATTTTTAGTGAATTGCCTCTATGGAGGGTGATGTACCCCAACAACAGATGTACAACGAAAATTCTTAAGTATTCAACACTAATTACGGGACACCAAGTAGGCGGTACCGTTTTTAGACTTATTTCATATTTCTTACATCAAAAGGAAGACAACTAAAATTTAGTCACATAAAATTTAACCGAAATCGTTAGAGCTGTTTTTGAGAAATATAAGCATTGTCATAAAAGTTGTGTGGCAGGTACCGTTGTTTCATGATCTAGAGATCCAATCCATCTGTAGGCCCTAAGTGAAAATTAAAAAAAAAAAAAACTGGTCTAGCGGTTCAGGCAGACGGAATTGCAGGTCAATTTTTTTTTTCGTATTTTCATTTATCGTTATATCATGTTTCATGAATATCTCAAAATTTTTGTTCTGCACGATTGCAAAACTTGCCTTTTTAGTGCCTATAATCTGAAGTAAAAATGTGTATCGTAAGGGTATGCTAGATTAGAATAGATTAAATTTAGGGGACGGGTAGAGCTTGCTCAGTTCTGGGCACTGCGGTGTGTGTGAATGAAACCTATTGTGCCAGCCCATGTGAGGTTTCAGGACAGTTCTCCTGCTTCTGAATTGAACCAGAAGCTAGCAATCTTCTGTGGGTGAATGAGTTTGAGTTTATCTAGGCTCTAGGGGGATAATCTCATAGTCAAGTATTTGTTTTCTAAGGTGGAAAAGTGCTGGACATTCTGTAATAATGTGCAGAGATGTTTCTTCATTTTCGAGGCATAGTCTACAGATAGGGTCCGCTACCAGCCTCATTTGATGAAGATGTTTCTTTAAAGAACAGTGACCGGTTAGTAGTCCTGTGCAAATTTTTAGGGTTTTCCTATTGAAGTTCAGTAGGAATTTTGATGTTTTTTCAGTATATTCTGGCAAAAAGAGGGTTGAACAGATTTGACCAGATGAGTTACTCCAAGCCTTATTTGATCAAGGGTATGGTAACCAAAAAAATGTATGTTACACTTTACTTATTTGTATGTAGTTTTAGCAGAAGAATATGACAAATTGATTGAAAAGCCAAGGTCATAAGAGGGGATTTCCTCTGTGTTTGTGCAATAGGAAAACATAAATCTGAACCAAACTTCTTGTAGACGCAAATCAATGCTTAAGTTTATGTTATAACTAGAACAAGATGGAGTCTAATTAAAACGGTGGAGTCATGCCACAACTTAGAAGCAGTTTTGCGACCATCAGACTATATGTATTATAGTAATTTCTGAAAAGAACTTTTGATACGTGTTTGATTATAAATAGGCATTGACTATGTACATAACTTTGCATAAGATGGAGCTCAGGAGATGAGATAAAAGTAACAGGATATAAGAAAATAATGGGTGATTTTTTAGCTGGTTTGGTTTTGGCAACACTGGTTTTGACAGCTGACGTGTGTTTAGTACCTTGTGTCACTGTCAAACAGCTTCAGTTTGGTTTGCAATTTCACCATGGATCGTCTTACAAATGAACAACGCTTGCAAATTATTGAATTTTACTATAAATTGGTGCTCGGTTCGAGCACGCTTTTTATAGAAAAATTGTGTTCATCGATGAGGCTCATTTTTGGTTGAATGGGTACGCAAAATTGCCGCATTTGGAGTGAAGATCAGCCAGAAGCATTGCAACAGCTACTAATGCATCCCGAAAAAATCACTGTTTGGTGCGGTTTATGGGCCGGCGGCATTATTGGGCCATATTTCTTCAAAGATGATGCGAATCGCAGCGTTACTGTCAATGGTGAACGCTACCGAGCGATGATAACAAACTTTTTTTTGCCCGAAATGGAAGTTCTTGACTTGCATGATATGTGGTTTCAACAAGACGGTGCCACATGCCACACAGCACGCGAAACAATGGCGCAATTGCGAGGCGAGTTTGGTGAACAGTTAATTTCTCGTTTCGGGCCGGTCACTTGGCCGCCTAGATCGTTCGATTTCACACCATTAGACTATTTTTTGTGGGGGCATGTCAAGGCTAATGTCTATAGGGACAAGCCCGCTTCGATTGACGCACTGGAAGCCAACATCCATGCATTCATTCGTGAGATACCGGCCGATATGTGTGAAAGAGTATGCCAAAATTGGACTCAGCGGATGGGCTACCTGAGACGCAGCCGCGGTCAACATTTGCATGAAATTATCTTTAAACATTAAATTGCAAGGTTCAAACTATCGATTCAAATAAATATTTCATTAATTTTTTCGAATGTTTTGTGTTTTAAAAAAAAAAAAGGTCTAAACCTCTTTAAAAATCACCCGTTATAAACGGCTCAACTAAACAAAAAAGCAATCAAAATGCATAAACTGAATAGATACACATCTTCCCAAGATATTGGCGACAGCTTGAACAACAAAACAGCTTCACTTACAGTCGTGACTGAAATTAGAATTGAATAGCGTTACAAGCAAATGACACTTGAATATGTTGATGAAATAATCAAGAATAAGAATGACAAAAGCTCGCAAAAAACGAGGACACGCGTTAAGAACCAAAGCTACAGCCCAGTCAAAATTCAAATTGAAATGTATGAAAAAATGTCGAATGTTAACCTCTCTTTCCAAAGAACCTTTCCAAATTAGGTTTTATCCCTTATACGCCGTTTCAGAAAGTCAACAACATCTGACCTCATAATCAGTTTTGTGTAACGCCAAGCGGTTTTTTTTGCCTAAACAAGCTGTAAGTTTTATCGATTGAAATTCCCATTCGTCGTTTGACACAATTTTTTTTAAGAACCCAAACGAAAGATCGTATCAATAAAGAAGCCCACATTATTCCGAAAATGAAACAACAGAACCGTCTTAGAACACAGCTAGAATAACGTTTCTGTGTCTTGATAATAAATTGCGGTTTATTCTCATCTATCAACGGTGGTAATTTATAAAAACAAGAAACAACAACGCCAAAAACACCAAACTTACATAAAGCATAATAGTCTTTTCTGCTTAAATTTAATTATAAAACGACCACTTAACACCATTCTTATCTTTACAAATTCATTCCGTTTTTATGCACGAACACGGGAATCTTGAACACAATAAATTAATAATTAAACCCCGCTGGCAAAGACAAAATCACAGAATATATTAAAACATCATCCAATCAAAAGAAGAAAACAAAAACAAGTTCACCTTCCCCGACAGCTGACATTGCATCTTGATTTTCAATTCACCGTCGTGATTTATCAGTTTGAACACACACGGTTAGTTGAGTTAGCCATTATAGTTTTTAGTGCAAAATATGTTGCACTTACGTCTCCTCGAATTCAAATTATAACCGCCATAAGTGTGTTACTGTCACATTTAAACTCGTTTCGCCATTAGTCTGCCCCCTTCATCGCTCCAGCATATGGAATTCCGGAATATGAAATTCGTGTGTCCACGGCAATGTAGATGTACACCAAATGGCATCATCGACAAGAGAGAAACATTCTGCCCAGGCAGCGGTAAAATTAATAGTTAAAAGAAAAACATCTAAAACTAGTAGCTTATGGAAGAAGACTAGGCAGAAGCTCATTTGGGTATCCCATAGTCCCATACACAAAGACGAGCGGCAGCAGCAAACAACAGCAGGAGAAAGATGGTGGAGTCGCTTGTTTGTTGATACAAACGACTGACCTACATATTATGCGTTTGAAGAGATTTCTAATTTGTTTTCTTGTCAAGCGAGCTTGTGGCCTCTTCAGGTTCACACCATCTATCTGTAAGTAGTGTGCCTAACTGTAGTTCGGTGCTCAGTCATTCGTTTCTGTGGGCCGAAAAGTCGTGAACGAAGCTGCAGCTGCACCGTAAAGTTTCTTGCAAAAATTACAAGTCCAATTTGAATGGAGTGATGGTGATGGCACTGAAGTTCTGCATCTGATGAGTTAGTCGGTTTCTAGGTCAGGCGTAAGTCGTCTTGTCGTTGTTCGATTAGCCTGCGGCAGCAATAGTAGGCTGGCTTGCACTTTTATAAGCGCAAAAGTGCATCACTTAGCCAAAGGAATGACCTTCCAAATATTTGCACACCACGATTATAACCACCAATTTGAGTTGGCCCGATGACCGATCGATCTCAAATGGTTTATAAGACCATTTATTTTGGATTCACTCATTGATCGTTACAGCTGACCTCGAACTGCTTTTTGTACGGCACCTTGTGTAATGTGTGTATAGCGGAAACCAGAAGAAACCAGTAAAATGGGAGCAATAAATCAGTTAAAATGATTGAGTTCACTTTAGACTGTAGAATGACTTGCTCTTCGGCCTCAGATCATAAAAAAAAACGAAATGTTGAATTTAATTATGGACCGCACACACTTGAAGATACGTTGTGAATGAGTGTTCCGTGTTTGGGTAATTAATTACACGCAAACGAGCGTGGGCGCAGCATGGGAACGCAGATCTCTGATGAGCATCATTATAAAACTTCACGATTTTGGAGGTAAAGGACTTAAACTTGGTGTGTTTATGACGATTCATGGTTTTGGATGATTTAATCTGCAATATTTTTTCAATAGAGCTATGGTTTTTAGGAGGAAGTCTTGTTCTTTTTTTTACAACCTGATGAAATTGAATTAACCCAAAGGAGAAATATAAAATGGTCATTAGTTTTCTTAAGCGGCCATTTACTTTTCCTGGAAGCAAAGCACATTTCACATTGAGAACTTGGAAGTGCAACGAAATAATGTTGGAAGGTATAAATTGACTAAAAAAATAAAATAAATAAATA
Source organism: Melanostoma mellinum (assembly GCA_914767635.1). Taxonomy (NCBI): domain Eukaryota; kingdom Metazoa; phylum Arthropoda; class Insecta; order Diptera; family Syrphidae; genus Melanostoma; species Melanostoma mellinum. Next base: position 10,282,010 of record OU612059.1, read on the forward strand.
GGGTGGCGCAATAGAGCGAGGAGCCCCAGGGCCTAGCGCATTTCTCACAACCATGCCTTGAGGGAATGGAGAGGCTCTACAATTTTTTACCGGTTGCGAACGGCTTTTTGAAAAAGCGCTTTTCATTGCATTTGAATTTACTAACGGAGGACTTGCCTAAAACTGCAAAACAAATTGAAGTATTTCAAAATCGACTGAGAATGTTTCCATGTGTACTTCCAGTTCACATGACGGAAAATATGTATGGGAGAAGAGTATCAGGATTGGATGAGTGTGCAGTACTTATTTTCAGTGGAACTCAGTGAAAATGTTGGTTTCAGAAAGGCTTTTGCTGAAAAATTGGGATAGTGGCAGTTTCACAGCAACAACACTATCATAATACATTGTTTAAGACGCGTGTTTTTCATTCCACCTTCACGAGTGTCAAAAGCATTGTGATTTTACGTGTGTATGTGTTAAGATAGCTGTGCGTATTTGAAGGGGATATCAACTGGATTCGAAATCTTAATTCTGAAACTTAACTTTAAAAAAAGGGTGGTGCAACGGAGCGAGGAGCCCCAGTGCCTACCGTATTTCTCACAACCATGCCTTGTGAGGGAATGGAGGGGACCTACAGCTTTCTACCACTTTCGAACGGTTATTAAGAAAGTGCTTTTCATGGCAATGAATTTACTAACGGAGGACTTGCCAATTCCTCGCAAAAGGCCATAGCCGTGAAAAAACATTTTTGGCCTTTGTTGAGATTTGAACCTCGAACCTTTTGTTTAACTGCAGACATGCTAACCATCAAGTCACGGATACCACAACTCAATATAACCCATTCTAAAAATGGATTTTCTTTCTGACTTCATAATAGAATACAATTCAGCAGGTGTGTATCAAGCTGTGCTCTCAGTGTTTCATGAACTATGGCTGATCTTTCTAGATCTGACTACAAATAAGCTACCTTCATGCACATGCACAACTATAATAGGCAAAACTTCCAAATATACTTTGAATAGCCAAAATGAACTTGTGCGCCAACGAAACTCTCACAAGGAGATTTCATCAGTAAACAAACAATTTATTTTCTTAGATTCGCATACACACATTCCTTGTAATTATTTACCGTGTAAACATAGTATCTATCTCCAGTATTTGTCCGTTATTTTCAAATTTACCTACGCTTTGAAAAGTAAACGAAACTTTATTGAGTGCAGCTGGCCGTCATTACGAGCATGTAAAGAGGTTTATATTATGCATTTGCTAGGTGTGTCAACTATAAAGTGCGATTTATGAGCTCATACCTCACTGGACTTTGAGTTCCCTGGATTATCTAAACGCACTAAACATAAACATTTATTTAAAAATAGGAATCTTAAAAGAAATAAATTTCTTAAAAGCCGTGTTTAAGATTGTGAAGATCACCTCAACTCCTAAATTCGCGTTTCGCCCAGGTACGGTAATGGGCTCATCAGTTAGATGTTGTCGTACTTTACAAAGACGCAAACTTTGTTCGGATTACACCGACACTAATAACATTTCGTATCGAAATGACTCTAATCTTGGAACATCCAATCATCAGGTCCTCCAAGTGTAATTACACTGCCACGAAAAGTGCTGTCTCACTTAGAGTTTCTGAATCGGCTAAAAAGTATAAGACTCTTCCATTTCTCACAAGCTATTATTGAAAAAATTGTGATAAGGGCCACACGTGAACCTGTTGCTAGCGAATTTAACAACGTAGCCTATTCACAACGAGACAAAAACGTGATTTTCGCAAAAATGTCTAAAACAAGTTCCCCCGTTTTACGTTTTTCAAACGTAAAACGAGATGTTTTGAAGTCCCTTATAATAAAACCCATAGTAAACGAGTGGTGGTTGTAGTTATTTTGTGTTGTTGGACATGTTCTTCAAGAACGGCTGTTTTCTCTTCAAGATAAGATATAATGATATAAATTGATTAGTGTTCAACTTAATCTCTTTATTTTGCAAGAAATAGGTATAAAAATACTAAGCAAATAGATTTTTTTCAAACAAGAGTGTAAAAGCGGTCGAGATGTCAAACAAAAACCTATAAGCTTTTGGTCTGAATGGCTGAACATGTTTACCAAAACGTATCATGGTTGAGAGTCGACTCGTCTGGATAAGCTATAAGAAGGAGCAGTCTTGATCACTTTGGAACTTCAGAGATACTCTGGTGGGTTAGTTTTACCTGGCATACATATTTTACATTTTAATTTGAGGATCTGTTTAATTCATTAAATTCTGAAGAAGCATGTCAATCCATAGGCAACTCAAAGTCGGGCACTTTTTAAGTCAGTAACGGAAGGGAAGAAGTTAACACAAAAATGCTTTGAAGAAACTTAAAATACAAAATAAGGCTGGGCATGGCCATGTAAACGGAATAATAGGCGAGTAGTTAATCTAACTCATCGCTTTTAATGAAGCCATTTGAGATGCCCACTTTCGAGTTTCACTACCCATATTTTTGTTGTAAAGGTTCAAATACAATTTTTGTTATAAAGGTTACCATGCAAGTCAACCGGTTACAATTTTCTGGGGTTCGTTTATGGAAATTTTGACAAATGACGCCAAAGAAATACTTCCTATGGTTGCTTTCCCACACAGCTGCAGTGGCTTTTGCAGTGAATCTTCGTCTAGATAACATCTGGTCTTCGGTCTTCACAAACATAATACATAGTTATTGGCAAAATATTTCAATCCATTGTGACCTGTTACCACAACACTGCCAACGTTGTAACTGTTTTTCTAATTTTAATCAATCGAAATCTACTTTACATTTAACTTATTATTATAGTAGTCTGAAAGAGCAATATTTTGTTTGATGAAAAATAAAACTAATGCTATTCTGTGATGCAAGAATCTAAGATCTTCACGGCAGCTTTTCACAAGCGCCATAAATTTCTTTTGACAACAGAAATGGATTTTATTGCATCTTGGCTATGAATTTCATTAGTTTTTCTAAGTAAACAAAATTACATCATTTTCTTAAACAAAGATTATGAAACCAATCCCCAGTAAATTAAGTAATTAGCCTCTCCGAGGTTCTCAAAATCAATTATTTTACTTTAGAGTATTTATTTTTGCTTCCAAGCACAATTAAAGCTTTTAGCCAAACGAGGTTCCCACATAACCGTTCACATTAAATTTAAAAAATTTATATTTTCCCACGTAAGCACTTAAACCCAATATAAAAATGACTGTCATACCATTTGTTCCAACTTCAGCAAATAGCCCATTGCTTTGTCCTGGTCACTCATCAAGCTTTCGCAAAAATGTATTATTATCCAAAGAATTTAATTTCTTAATCACAAATTACTGCTCCAAGTGCTTATTATCTTCAACAGATCATCACTTCACTTTATTTCAACTTCACTAGAACCATGCTCTAGTTTGGTTTGTAGGTAATGGAGAAAAAAAAAATCACAAATAACCAACTGCACCTAATGGACGATAGCAAATATTTTCACAAATTATTCCATAAACAAGTGCAAAACACACAACCCACTATTGAAATCACTCGCGTAATACACAATCTCTGCACCATTACCCGACTACCAATTTTCGAAAACAATTTCAATGCCCGAGAGACTGATGAGGAACAATGCGTCTAAACTCTACCAACGACTGGAAACATCTTCGGCTTCTGCGAAGTCCGTTTGTACGGAAATGACCAATTCTTTTGAGCTTCTCGAAAGAACCTTAATTGCCATTCTCTGAGAAGAACCTGCATCGACCAGGGTTCAGCCGCTTGTGTGTTTGTTTTTTCAGTTTTTTGTGTGTTTGTGTGAATATTTTTCTCTGTGAAATGTAGTGGCTCAGAAAGATTCTTTCACCAAGATCAAAACAAAAACATTTCTTTGAGAGAATCTGTAGTGGATGGTGGATGGTTCCATTCCAAGCGATCCACAAGAAATACATTCACTTCGCATCGGGGCTCAGGTAAGCAATCAGACAGTGGGAAATATGAAAAGAAATTTTGGCAAAATATGCCATTGGTTTATTTTTACTCTTACAGGGAGAGGGAGATGTGATTTGGTTCAATTAACAAGGTAAAAAGCGTTCGGATAACAATTTTTTTTTTATAATTAACGCGCACACCAAGGGGTTATGACTAGCATTATAATGTTATAAGCACAGTGCGAGCATTTAGGAAAATAAGAGAGGATTTGAAAGGAGACACTGATGCACGTTGCTTTTGAATTTTAGTGAATCGCAATGCAAGGGAAAAACAGGGTCAGGCAGAGCATTCCACATTCGGGTGGTGCGACTAAAATATGAATCTCTATACTTTACTGTACGTCCGAAGTTGGGCTAAACGTAAAACTGATTAGCATTCCTAGCGAGGCGGGTGTTGCGGCTAAATTGTTTCAGGGGAGGAATGCAACTGGTTATTTCATTAGAGCAGTGTTTGTGAAAAAAGCGATAAAAGAGAGATGAATAATGGCAATGGGGGAATGTTAAACTTCAACTACAAGAGACAGCATTGAGTTTTCGAAGCATTGAATTCTACTCTGTTTTTATTACCCCATACAATAATGCTGACAAGGTCAGAATTCAATGAGCTTATCAAACGCAACCGTTCCTGTTCCACATCCGAAGAGCAGGGACGTGAATTTGAAAACGAATATGAAAAGCTGGGGGTCGAGTCGTCAGCAAAACAGTTCAGCGGATTGGAAGTTACAGACAATAGGTCATTTATGAAAATGAGGAAGAGAGTCGGAGACAAAACGGAGCCCTGGGGCACATCACAAACTTGACACTATGCTGTTTGTCTTACATTTATCCCGTCAATGGTGGAGAATGAATATCTAGCTTTCCAACTTTACCCTTAAGTTCATTAAGTTATTTGATCATGGAGATGTTATAAAAAAAACTTAACAAAAAAACTAACAACTCAAACTTACAAGAAAATAAGTTTTACATTATAACTGAAAGAAATAGTAACAGAACCTCCTTCAAATTTTCTTGAACATCCACTTAGACCCACAACTATAAAATGTATATTCGAGTATTGTTTGCATAGTGGTACCCATGGCGTGATGGTTAGCATTTCTGCCTGTTATCCCAGGGGCAAGTTTTTCCACTGGTATGGCCTTTCGCGAGGAATTAGCAAGTTCTCCGTTAGTAAATTCTTTGCCATGAAAAGCGCTTTCTCAGTACGCCTTTCGGAAACGGTAGAAAATTGTAGGTTCCCTCCATTCCTCCAAAAGGAATGGTTGTGAGAAATGCGCTAGTCTCTGGGGTTTCTCGCTTTGTTGTGCCACGCTGTTTATTTTTATTTATTTATATTGTTCTCCGCTAGTTATTTTCTTACATTGTTCTTCGCTAGTTATGGTTGATTTTGTAGTTTTTCAGTAGTCCGAATTTTTATAGTGTAAAAAGTATTCATTAATTTTTGACTTCATACAATCTCAGTTTTTCCACTGTGCTTTGATCGTCCCCTAAGATAATCTCTCTCTTCTGCTTCTTTGTGCTTCAAATTTTACCTTCTTTTTTTCCTCTTCTTATATGGGTACCATCTACCATCCATTTGTAACGGTTTAGAGCAGCGAGGAATTGTAAATTAAGAAAATGGGATAAAACAAAATGAAATACTAAACAAAGCATGAGAAAAATAAGAAAAAGAAAGAAAAACCAACCGAAAAAGAACCAACAAAATTCGTTGCCATCATAAGATGCTCATCCTATGCAAGAAAGATATCAGTAATTAGATAATCTGGTCTTGAAATAATCATGCCCCGAGAGGAAGAGATACCACAGACTCACCATCAAGCGGTGCGGCGATAGTACGTATATCCCTACACATTACGTAACAATTAATTACGCGGATTGCGCCTGTGGTGTGGAGAGTTTCGATTGATTTACTTATGTCAGGTGTTTGTTGAAGAAGTAGTCCAGTCGCAACGCACACAAGAAACAAGAACCTGATTGAACCGTTCGATGTTGCGTTGTTGTGAGATGCAATCCGCTCGGAATGTCGATAGTGATGGATACAAATGATCGAATTATGATAATGTGTTTACAGTGAATGTGGTCAAAAAATATGCACACAGAAGAATGAGAAAATAAAATCATTCAGATATGTATGTAAGTTATTTAAATGTGTTACTTAAGGTAAGAAAGTATAACGTCGACGAAACCATTAAATTCGTTTATGTTTCTTCGACTGGACCGCTCCGGTTTAAGCCGTTGCTTTTTTATGAACTCGATTAGATGGTGATGCCCTTAAGTCGTTCATTATTATTTAAAGTGCAATTTAAATGAAGTAACTTTTATGTCCGTATTTGGAGTTTGAAGCCTTGTTTGTATGGAACAAGTTAATATGCTGGAAGATGATCATAGTCAAACCATTAAAGTTGTATCTTCAAAGAATATAAAGATGTAGGTACATCTGTTGGACATGCTGTTTGATTATGTAATGAATCCAAACTTATAGGCGGCTTAAGTCGTTTGCCCTCAACTGTCTTATTTGATTTCGTTTAAACAAAAATGGTAAACACAGTCGAAAACAAACAATGGTTTACCTAAGCATTTTGAATTATGAGCATATGATAAAACTGCGCCTAGAAAAGTTTATGCAGAGAAATTTACAGTAAAGCTATATGAGAAATGCAAACGGCATACGGTGATCCTCTCGAAATGAATTTTATATGGCCTTTGTACGAAAGGACCCATCGCGAACTGCAGCCCAAAAATATTATTACGATTTTGATTGCTTAGCTTTATTTTTTTCGATTTTTAAGTTTCCATCATTACGAGAAGTTCCCCAAAAAAATTGTTCTAATTTGTGTCAACAGTAAAACAGTTTTATTAGGAGACAATAGGATAAAATAGTATCAAGTCTTTTTGGCAGAATGGAGTAAGTATTAGAAGTTGAATTGCAAGGATGGTTAAACATACAAAGATGTATCAAAGAAGTTTAAGAATAGTTTTTAGGAATTGACTATTTTTTTGAAATGGTGGATAACTGTCAGATGGGCAGATTTTGATCTTTCATTAATTTTCCGGACGCAACTCATGAAAAAGATGAAAATAAGTAAGACATAAAACGAAAATAATTTCGTTCACAGCAAAAAAAAAGTCATATTGTCATATTGCCTTAAAAGTGGCAATGCATCCATATAAAGGCACTTTTCTTAGTGGTTTGGTCGCACTTATTTAAAAAAGGATGATATTGCCATCATTGGAGAGCGTCATTTGGTGCAGCCGGAATGAACTATTCAGAGATGCTGCTGCGGCCATTTGTCACATCTAAAACATTTTTACTACTTTACTAAGGATTCCAAAAACCAGGCTGTGGAGAAATCCACACTAAGCATTTACCATTTATGCTGTTATCGATTTCGGCGGTGAGGAAGTGGTAGATTGTACAAAACCTAATTCGTGTAGGTTCGGGATATAAAAGTCGTTTTACCGAATAAGCTGTTCATCCACACAGTTATTGTTGCTTATTTTCACTAAAATTGTTGCGGAAAGAAGTACATAATTGCAAAATAAATTTACCGAAATGCTTTTAAAATATTCGTAAGGGTCAAAAATGTTTGTGTTTTTTAAATTTATAGTCCAGTCATTTAAGTCAAAATAATGCAAGAATCTCGGAATTTGGGATACCTAGCTGTAAATTTGTATGAACTTCTATTTTGACACCCTAAAAGTTGTCTCAAAACCTACATACTGTAGGGTGTCAGCGTCCATTAAAAACCAAAGGTCAAAGGTCACAAAAATCCTTTATTCCATATATCTCGTTTACTATGGGTTTTTTGCTATTTATGTCTATTACAATATTGTAGAAGATTAAATTCTCTACAACTTTTGCTTGAACAGTTTTTTTATACGTTGAACCGTTTTCGAGATAGAGACCAGAATGTGCAAGGTTAGAGCATAATTTAAGGTCATCCGGTAGCCCCGGATGGAAACTAGCCATATAAAAATTATATTGTAAAAGCTGATAAAATAAGAAATTTAATAATGTCATCAATATTTATTCATCACACTATGTAATGTACCGTATTTATACTGTATATGTATAATGTATTGTATGTATAAATTCTTTATAAGTGATGTTTTTATTATAAGATCTCATTTTTCTGCTGTTTGAAATTGAAAGAAATTTATGAAACTTATTAAAACTTAAACTATATTCTTCTTCTTCTTCTTCATCGTCATTTTCCGCCTGCTGTAGAGATTGCAATTCTCCTTCTTTTTCGTCTTCAACACCCTTTGTGTATGAGTCTTCAACGATTTCGAAGTCAAATGTTTCATCTTCAATGTTATCGCTTAGACATGGTGAAGCATTGAGACAAGCTTGCCCACAAGCTAAAAAGCACTGCAACCCCGATTTCCTGCATTTACATCGCGAACCACAACCACCCTTGGAATTACAGAAGATCGTATTAAGCAATTCCTCTATAGCAGATTTTAGAAGTGTCGTAATTGGTTCAAGGAATCCGTTAAGCATTGTCCAACCCTACTCCTGAGGTTCCAAATCATACCCTAACCAAGTTTGGACTTGATAAAAAACACGACTAAGATGTTGATGAGCTGCTGCACTTGTTGCCGGAATATTTGATAACTGTACAGGTTTTTTAAATTTGGTAGACTTAACGTACTGTGTATGACGAAAATGATCGATATTTGCCACAGATGTAGGAGCATTATAGACTGCCAACAACGTTTGATTTCCATTTTCAAATAATTTTTGAATCGGATAGTTTTTTTCTTGAAATGCTGCCGCAAGTTAATCCAAATTCGGTAGTTTCTGGAATGCTTTTAAAAAAGTTTTTTTCCCTTTTTTAAAAAGCGCAGAAGTCGTGTCACAGCCACTTTATGCGGCTTCGGCCACATTCGGCTAAGAAAACTACAATCGCCTAAGCCTTCCGAAAGTTCAGTTTTTGACTATAGTGCGTTATGGTAGGCGCTGAAAAAAAGAGTTCATTTCCGTTTTTCGTAGAATTATGCTATAACCTTGCGCATTCTGGTCTCTATCTCGAAAACGGTTCAACGTATAAAAAAACTGTTCAAGCAAAAGTTGTAGAGAATTTAATCTTCTACAATATTGTAATAGACATAAATAGCAAAAACCGCATAGTAATCGAGATATATACCAATAAAGGATTTTTGTGACCTTTGACCTTTGGTTTTTAATGGACGCTGACATCCTACAGTATGTAGGTTTTGAGACAACTTTTAGGGTGTCAAAATAGAAGTTCATTCAAATTAACAGCTGGGTATCTCAAATTCCGAGGTGAACTTACTATAATGACTGGGCTATTAAGGTGGAGCCTGGTTCCTAAAATCAAAACTACATAAATACAAATCAATTTTTCAGTTAGAATTCCCGTAAATGTTCTTTTTAAATAAAATCGATATTGCATTTAATTACTGTCTTCACAGTGTTCAAACTCGTCAGTTCTTTTGTCTATAAAAAGCGTCCGAATCTGAAGAGGCTCGCTAGGCGTCTAGAATCTGAAGAGGCTTCAAACACCAGTTTGTGGAAGAAATCTATCTTTTATTATCCCTGTTTTCAAAAAGGGTGAAAAAATAGATATAAAAAAAACTATAGGCCAGTTGCAAAGCTTTCATGCATTCCTAAGCTGTTTGAACAATTAGTCTGCGAAAGTTAATCATTCTTCGCAAGGAATATAATCTGTAATCAGCAACACGGATTTATGCAAAGAAGATCAACGGCTACTAATCTTCTCTCTATGCTCTAATGCACTCGAAAAGGGTTTGAATTAGACTGCATTTACACTGACTTCTCTAAGGCCTTCGACCAACTTTCTCATAATATTGTATTATATAAACTAAAAGCATTTAGGTTTCCACCAGTATTTATTGTTTGGATAAGTTCATACTTAAAAAATAGATCCTATCAAGTCAGATTTCGTAACGTTTTGTGAAATTCTTACAATGGACTGTCTGGTGTACCACAAGGGAGTTACTTTGGTCCTTTGCTTTTTATTATTGCAATATATGACGTGATTTCTTGTATATCATACATCGACATTCTATTTTTTGCTGAAGACATGGAGATTTTTAAATCTGTAGGAAATTCGTCAGATCGCAATTTATTACATAAAGAAATCGACAGTTTATTAGTTACGTTGTGTTCTAAAAACGGTCTTAGTTTGAACCCTTCTTAGTGTCAAAATATGACGTTCTCACGCAAAAGGATTCCCTGCATTGCAAATTATTGTACATCTCAGCAATCATTATCTCAAGTTTCGAATTTCCGTAACCTTGGTGTTATTTTTAGCACTAACCTTGAATTCAGTGAACACATCAACCTCATAACAAACAAAGCAAATTCAATGCTTGGGTTTATTAAGAGATTGGCAAAACAATTTAACGACCCCTATGTTACACTTTCCTTATACAACTGTCATGTTCGTCTCCATCTCGGGTATGCTTCTCAGGTTTGGTCACCTCTATATGAGGTTTAAAAATCTCGTATTTAGTCAGTTCATCACAGATTCATACGTTTTGCCCTGAAAGGTCTTCCCTGGGAAGATCCTTTTAATCTCCCCCTTATGAAAATCGTATTCGTCTTTTAAATCTCCAGCAACTCTCTCAAAGACGGATCAACATTGATTTTGTATTTTTCCATCAACTTATAACGGGTTCAATTGATGCTCCCGACTTGCTCTCCCACATAGGATTCAACTATCGCAGAGGATTTCACCAATTATGTAATCTTAAGTTTTTGCATTGCCTACCACCACAGAACTAACTATGGCATGCATGACCCTTTTATTTCAGATTTCAACCTTAATAAAAGTAGTTTAAAATTAAAACTCAAAGCCAGTGCTCCACAAGCATGATTTTTGTTTTGTTTAGTTTTGTATTTAATTTGTATTTAATTACTATAGTTAATTGTAGCTTATTTCACATATATTTTTTTATATAATTATAATAATGTTTTGTTTTAGTTTGATTTTGCTTTATCAATGAAGAGTAAATTAATTATGTTAAATGTTAAGTCCTTGTTCAAATGCGTTCTTTTGTGCGTGTGTTGGCGTTTTTTACTAACCAATAACACTTGCATTAATGATGAGGAGCGTAGATAAGTGCGTACATATGAGCATGTTCTAAGCTCAGTACCTCTTAAGTCTCTGAGATGTAAAAAAAAGCTGTCAAAGTGGAACAAGTCTTGAAACTAGTGTTGGCATTAATGGCCCCTACTTGTTTTTGAAGTTACATATATCAATTCACCAAAATTCTGAATTGGTCATTGGGTTGAGCCGAAACCAGCAAAAAATCGATTACGGGCTGGGACTTTGTGTTTCCAGACGGGAATAGGAATTTAGCTCTATAGACCAAAACAAAAGCATTCCATGCGAAGACAGGAAGGCTGGTTACTTATTTCTAAAGTCATAAAAAAAAAAAAAAAAAAAATGAAGAAGTCGTATTCACTCCCATCAAAGGCTCTGCAAGTAATGCGAAGACAAAGTTGCTAGAGCCAGGCAGGTAGTTAAAAAGCAAATAGTTGTCCTAGAAAAATCTTACTTCGGCTTGAACTCCCCGTGGAGTCAGTTACTTCATTCATATGTATGTACAGTTCAAAGAGTTCAAAAATAAACATTTTTCTGAATTCCCGTACTTACTGCATTACAACATTTTCCACTTTAAAATTTAAGTACGCATTTCCTTACTTTTTAATATGGCATTTCATAAGCCATCGCATCGGTGATAGCAGCTTACCCCGTTTAAACAGGAAGAAACAGTGTTTGGAAACAATCAGCAAAAATTACTTTCCAGTCTCAACAATTCCATAGGCTGAAATGTGGTTGGAATGCGAACGGCATACACCATCATCTGAGTACAATTGACAGATCATTAGCGGTAGCATAAATTTAAATTGCTGTCTAAAGCATGATTAAATTGCACCAATTATCCCACTCTACTCAATAAAAAACACCCATTAACTTAGATAATTAGTTTTCCTCTGCATGGTAAATTATGTTTTTTTTTTATACGAAAAACCTCAATCGAGCATTGCACAGATCCTCATAGCAACATTCATACATTAACTTCACAGTGCCATCAGAAACGTGACAATCCTGATACCGTACAAATAAGCTCCCAAGAGTGTATTATACCCGGTCACCTACTCATAAAGTTTTATGTTGCCTGTTACTTAAGCAGACTCTGCAAATCCGAAAACGGGGAATTCACAGTTGCTTCCGCTAAAATTGCGCACCTGCACACCGATATGGTGTAGCATAGCCAGGCCATATTGATAGGTGGCTTGTCGGTATGTTCGCCGCGGCCAACTTACTATCCATCTCCTTTGGCCGACATCAATTAGAGCCACACAAGCATGCGTGGAAATGGCTTCCAGTGTTCTCAATATTGACGATCTTTGTAAGTTCAAAATAAAAGAAGGCAGTGAGACTATTTCAACAAAATATAATTTCAAAAGACGCTCGGGCCATTCCAATCAATGAGTGTGGAGAGTGGTAATGTTACTTTGATGGCACATTGATAAAAATGTTGATGAGAATCTATATCTTGGCTACCGGGTTGTTTATGTTTCTAATGACCTAGTCAATGAGATGGTGAACGAAGTTCGGTATAAGAAGGAAAATTAAAACAGCTAACTTTATATGGAATACAGTTTAAGCTAAAGGACTTGAAATTTTATCTTTCTCCAATTCGAGTCTGGATTCTCGTGATGACAAAATTAAATGAGTCATAAAGATGTAGGCAAGCGGATGAAGTCATGTCTGTCTCTTTCCTGAAATTGTCAAATGCTATTAAGCGAAGCGACAAGTGGTGGTTTCAATTACCCCAACTGAATAGCTAATTATATTGATTTTGAGGTTTAATTGAGCAATCACACTAGAGCCTCAATGTCAACCGCAAAGCTAATTTTGTTATTCTTTACGAGTAGAGTACTTTTGATTATTGTTTATTTAGAGGTTGAACTATGAAGCGATTCATTCAAAACCGAGCTCGTTATTAGAGGTGTTAAAAAAGAACTTGTTGTAGTAAAGAAGAAAAACGTTGTCATGCGATTGTTTGATCGAATAGACTGTAGCTAAAAAGATTATTTTGAACTCGATGTCTACCTTTCCTTATTGTCCCACTTTTTTCTTTGGTACTTTATTAAAATCTGTTTTCTTTTCACAAGAAATGCTCTTTTAGTACTAAGAGAAAAAATGGACAGTAGAAATTCAAAACGGAAATGCTGTAGGGTTACATTATCCACGACATTTTGTTTTTTCTAATTTGAGGTTCTTATTGCCATCACAAGGCAATGGTTGTGAGAAATGTGCTAGGCCCCGGGGCTCCTCGCCCTGTTGCGCCACCCTATTTATTTACTTATTTTATTTTTATTATTTTTTAAGAAATAATAAGTTGGGTACATTTGCCCCCACAAGAAACTTTACCTGAAGTCAAAAAATGAAGATGGCAACGCAGCTAATGTAAGGACTTCGTATAGGTAACATAAAAAAATATACAATTTCATGTCGAAAACATTACTTTGCAAACAACTTCTAACTCAAAATTGGTTGTAAAATAAAAAGGCAGACTCAGACTACGACTCAGATAAAATTAGACAAACTACAATATGCGGATGTAAAGCCGGGCATATTCGTCAGTGGTTAGGACGATAGAAAAGACTTGAACGAAGAACGCAAGAACCCTCAAGGCGGATTAGAAAGAATGATTCTTTGGGAAGTAAATGAGAGTCAAATAGAAAAAGTACGTGAAATCCTTGAATTTAATCCACAAACAATGAATGTTGTCCACGGAGTTGGTTACACTCCATTACACAAAAGTTGTTACAACAATTCTGTTGACATTGCTCAGTTCCTGATACAATAAACAATGAACAATATAAATTTAAACCCTCAAACTGAGATGAAGTGAACAGCATTGATTTCTGCCACCAGTTCCGAGTGTGCTGCTCTATTGCTTCAACACGGAGCTGATGTCAATCCAAAATCTAATTGACTTCAAGTCTTCTGATGTCTCTGCTATGGTTTCAAACCGCAGAAACACAGCTAAGACTCTCTTTTTGGATAAAAGCATTGTTCCTGATGCGAAAAAATAAATCCGAAGAAAAAGTCGATGTAATTGCTAGACAGAAAGGAATGATACTACCGGGTTTTGAAGTTGGTCATCCAGCCTTAGAAGTCGGTACAGAACTGATTGATGAAGTACTTACATTTTTTAAACATATAAATAAACTTATTTTACAATCGTAATACATACAAATCAAGTGCACTGGTATTTGTTTCCAGTGAACTCTTAACCAACTCAACCAATTTAGATGAAAATTGGTATTTATGAGTAGGTTATGTAATTTTCATAAGAAATTAATTAATTGATTTTAAATATTTTTTTACAAAAGTAAGCCACTAATACAATAGTGTCTTTGAAATTTAATAACTTGTTTTTAACTAACATTTGAGTTCTAGTTAATTTAATGAATTCATTTTCAGTAATAAGTCAGTAGTCATAAGTAAAAAGAAATGAATTTTTTTTCTTCAAATAAATTTTGCCTAGGTAAGTGTTTTTTTTTTAAATAATCAATGCTTTTACTTGCTTTGAATTAAACTGAACGTGAATATTTTTTTATATATATATTATATACTAGCTGAGCCGCCCGGCTTTGCTCGGGTCTGTAGTTTTAAGGTTCCCGTTCTCGTTTTTCCTCTTACGTGAGAATTCGGGGATGAAATATAATCTCTCTTACTGTGGGACTATGTGGCATCCTAATGCTGAAAGAATTATTGAAATCTGTCCAGTAGTTCGTAAGTTTCCGTTCTCAACCCATTCCTGTTGAAATCTTCCGTTCCAGTGGAAATAGCTGAATGAAATATAAATCTATGTCACTGAAGGATAATGTTACACCCTAGAGTTGAAAGAATTTTCAAGATCGGTCAAGTAGCTTTAATGTTCCCGATCTCTTTCCTGTTTCTGATCCTGTCGGATTATAGGGATGAAAAGTATAGCCTTAGTTACTGACAAAAGGTAAAGAGGGATAATGTAGCACTATTAATGTTAAAAGAATTTTTGAAATCGGTTCAGTGGTTGCTAAGTTTCCATTTCCAACCCCGTTCCTGAAGGAGTCTTCCATTCCTGTGGAAATATGTGAATGAAATATAAATCTATGTCACTGAGGGATAATGTAACATCCCAGAGTTGAAAAAATTCTTGAAATCGGTCAATTTTATGGTTTCCGTTCTCGTTCCCATTTCTGTTCCTGTGGGATTAAAAGGATGAAATATAGTTTAGGTTACTGATGAAGGGCGATAATGTAGCACCCCTATTGCTGAAAGAAATTTTGAAATATGTGGAGTAGTTTAAAATTGTCCGTTCCCAAAACCGTTCCTGTGGGAATATGGGGATCAAACCTTGGCAGGAACCATCTCTGGACTAAACTATATCTACCCTGAACATTTCATAAAAATCGGTTGGGTGGTTTAGGAGTTTACCCCGGACATACATACATACATACATACATACATCCTATTTTATATATATAGATATATAATATATATAATTTGCAAAGGGTTGTGACTACCCTTAGTATGTTAAGTAACACAGTACCAACGTTAGGAAAAAGGGAGAGATACCGATTCACATTAGTTTTAAATTTCTGAAGATTGTAATGAGAGGGAAATATAGAGCAGGGCAATACATTCGACATTCGCATAGTACGGCTGAAGAAGGAGTTTCTGTATTTAACAGTACTGATGGGCATTCCTAAAAGCGCGAGTATTATGGTTGAATTGTTTGAGGGGAGGGGGGAGGAATGCAACTGGAAATCTCACAAAAGCACTCTGTCTGTAAAATAAAACGATAAAAAAGGAGAGACCAGAAACATTACGAGGGTGTTCGAGTGCCGTAAAAGCTTCAATGGTGTTCCTATTTCCTATAATTTTAAAAGCTCTTCTCTGAACACTGTTCAAAAGATTCAAGTATGTTGAAGGAGCACCTGCCCAAATATAGGAGTTATACTGCACCTTAGGACGAATGTACGTTTTGTAGATGACTGCCAGGTCATTGGGGGGAAAAAATGAGTTTTTTTCAAAAACTAGGAAACATTTTTATGGTCGGTTTTCATTGACTGAATTCTTAGCATCATGGGGCTTAAAAATTTTTTCTTTAAACAAAAGAGCTGCAATAAGAACTCAGTTTTTCGTCTTCTTTCATGGCGCATGTCTAAGAATTTACTCAAATCGAGAATAATTTGAGCTTTGTTTTGATCAGTGGGATGAAGGTCGAAGAATTACGTAAAATATCACTTTACATCAAGAACAGCACATCGATTCACTAAAAAAATTTGCGATTGTCGGCGACAGATATGCAGAACATTATCTTCTTCATTTAAACACTAACATTACTCCGAAAAAAGCTTACAAAACGAAATTAACAAACCAATTGTCTCTGAGTTAGTCCGTTTGTCTATATTTATCTTACAACAAGTAAGGTAGACTCCACTAATAAAATACTCAAATAAGATAACTCAAATTAACATTTTCTAACATTTCTTTTATCTATTACTATTACACTATTTTTTATTATGGCGCTTTAAAGTTTGAGTTTTGTTACAATTTCAAAAAAGTAATATACAAATTCATTAAATGCACTCTTCGAAAAGTCAGGGAACTTCTTTCCTCACTAAAGTCTTGCCTAGCATCATCTCATCATTCATACGCCTGTCAAATTACTTGTATCAATAGACTAAATTTTATGCGCTACTAAATTGAAAATTATATGTATCTATAAAAGACTCTTAACGTAAGATGTTGTCTAACAAATTTGGAAAGCATGATGTTTAAAAAGGTGCAAGCGATTTCCGCTCAGTCATTTTTGCATTGGAAACTCACACATTTAAGGAGAGCTACCATCATCACTCGGAAGCGTGTTAATATGTGCTTTAATGGATAAAGAACTATGGTGGTAATATCTTTGAAGTCTTCGATTAATTTTATTTGAATTCGTGTTTTTCCGTGATTTACAATATTTTTGACAGATAATATAGTTTTTAGGTTTTTTTTTTATTTTTGTAATGCTTGTATGTTAAAGTTTTGGAATTATTAAGCGACCTTTAAATTTAATTTGAGACTTTATCTCTGGTTCAAGGTCAAAAAGAAAAACGAAGTTTGAATTGTATGCAACGTTTCGAGCACGGATACACTCTTCATCAAGCAATAACAATATTTAAGATACGCTATCTTAAAAAAACATTAACACATAAAATTACAAATCACATGCTATTTAATAAGTGAAATTAGAAAGCCCCACTGTCTACTGTAACAATGCAATAAACACACACTAAACAAGGAAAATGACATAGTGTTAAAAGAAATGTTGCAGTAGACTCAAGTAAAAAGTCATTGGCGTTGCAGACAATTCACTGTTTGCAAAATAAATGAAAAAATAAATAAAACATTTAAATGCTGGAAAAATAGTTAAAATCTGTTCAGTAGTTTTTGGATTCCCGTTCCCATTGGAATATGGAGAGAAAACGCGAGAACAGCCAATGTTAATTAGGATTAAAGTAACATTTCAATGGTGAAAGAAATTTTGAATTCAACTCAGTAGGTTTTGAGTTCTCGGTCCTGTGCCTGTGGGAATACGGGGTTAAATTACGAGACCAGACAAGCCTATGTTGCTCGAGGATACAAAAGCATTCTAATGTAAAAAGATCTTTTGAAATAGATAAAGTAGCTTATGAGTTCTTTTTTCCACAGGATTAATGTAACTTTTTGAGTTTTCTTTCCCGTGGAAATACGGGGATAAGATATGAGTACAACCTATGATAGTCGTGGATAATCTAACTTATAATTTGGCTAAAAAGATATTTGAAATCGGTCGGCTCATCTTAAAAAATCTACTAATTCCATCATGTCGTTTTCTGGCTGTCGTGGGATGTCGCATTATAAAAAGTTTACTTTTAATAATTTTTCCAAAGCGCTCTAAGATAAGTATACCTTCAAAAAGTTTGTTCAAATTCGTTTTCTGATTTTTGAGTGAATTCCAAGCAAAAAGACCAACATACTCTGCTAAGCTACACTTTTTTCTAGTGTAATGAAGCAAAATTAGGTTGATTGTAAAAATTCACATTGAATTTACCTAAATTGTTGGCCTTCTTGGCCAGCAACCATTCACCATCAAGCCTTATTTAGCAGCTTTTACGATTAAATTGTGTCAACTTAACTAAATTCACATAAAAGGAAATGTGCGTGGTTGTTTCCGATTCGAAACACTTCCTTTAAATTTGCCCTAGTGTTGGTTTCTTTGCCACAAAAAGTGAATGATTTAAGTCTTCAATCTGAATTTGTCTATGCTATGGTCAAACTTTTAACAAAAAATACTTAAACACAAGACGACTCTGCCATTGTTTTCACTGAAGCACTTCAATATGAGTTGTAAGGCATTAAGAAACCTTTCCTTTGTAAGCACATGCTTACCCTTCTTAACTTATTTTGAACAAGAATTCGCACTGCCAAAAAACCTAGAAAAAACGGTGTTGCTTTCTATGATTATAATGTCATCGTGGCTAGCAGATTTCAAAACCAACTTCTTGGGTTAGGTTAGGTAAGCCAGTTGTTGAACAAACTACTACAAACACTATAACCAACAAGCTCAACAGCATTCCTAAAAACAAGCTCATACATTTTCAATCGGACAAATTATTAATTTGATTTCAATAGGTTGTCTGTCACGTAACCACGTCCACTTTGCTCAACAAATATAACTCAATCTTGTTTTCAATTGAATTCATCGACTCACTGTGAATATTTTTTGAACTTGACCTTCATGCACAAATGGCGTATCTAATGTTATTCAAGACCTCTTAAATGAATTCGCTTACCTGAAAAGAGTAAGAAAAAAGAAATAAATAAATAAGAAATAATAGTAAAACAAAATGTTAATAAATCGGTTGGATAAATAGCAGTCAACTGAGCTAATTGCTGACCATACCACAAACAAATATTTACAAAGCAACATGTTCAATTAAACATTAAAGGGAAACTTCTGTCTTAAGTTTAATTTAGAAGTCTTCTTCAAGAACCGCACGTAGACTTTTGGTCAACCGAGTAATTTACAGAGACACAACCATTAACTCATCGCACGCGATCCTAAATGGCTTCATTATGCGATGCCAAACCACCGACTCTAGATCGCTGTTTGCGTGATTTCGTGTAGTTCGAAGAAACGTAAAAAGTCTAATTACAATCGTGGGGAAAATGATAAATCCAACGTTTTTTTGTTTCAGGATAGAATTTCATTAGTCTCCTACCAACTTGGAATGTTAATGGAAAAAAAACTGCGCATTTATCCACCAAAGCAATTGACTGTCATTACAAAACAACAAAAAATTTTATTTCCTCCTGTAACTCCAAACAACAACAGAAAAATACGTGACAAGCTTTCAGACATTTGACGAGGTAAATTGCCTCGTCAATTGGACGAATTCCATTTAAATGGTTTCACTCGTGGATTACAAAAATTATTTTTGTTTTAGCAGCGTTTGGCTCAGATTGAGCGAAAGTTAATTACATCGCCGCGGGTGTCAGATTTATTTTGTTTTTGTTTCAGTTCTCCTATTGGCTAAAAAGCTAGTCTTTTTCTTGACCGAGGAACGAAATCGTTGGCCGGATGACAAAACGGTGGCAGAGCACAACACTGGTATTCCTAGAAATGTAAAATTTGCATCGTTATTGACTGGTAATTGTTGATTCACAAACACTCCCCAAAGCAGTTTCTCTCTTGGAATCTCCCATTTGTATCCTTGATTGCTGAACATCAAGACCAATTATGCAATTCCATTCGACTATCTCAACACATTGAACAAAGAATGAAAAGTGAAGACGCAAAGCCACTTGACTATCACCAAAGTAACTGACTGTTGTTGTTCAGTGAAGTGAAACTGGGCGTTAAGCGTCGTCAGCGCCGGTGTCGACTACAAGTAAATGTACCTGTGTACTGATTGCCGACAGGGCGACAGACAGACGGCCAACCGGAAAGAGGAGAGAATTAAAATGAGAATGAATGCATTATCGCCCAGGATACACTAATTGGAATACTTGTAGAGATGGAGTCGAGTCACGGGACACGGTCTGATGGGTGGCGGCGCGACTTCGAGTTCATCTTCAGCTCAGCAAAGTAAGAGATAGGGTGTTCAAGTGACGTCAAGTGCATTCGGGCAGAGAGTAAGAGTGATGACCACCAGTTGGTCAGGATAGGGTTGTCTTTGTTTTGAGATCGTCCGATTGTTTTCTTGAGTGGTTGGATAAACAAGAAACGCAGGCTTTGTTATGCTTAACAGCGGAACTATTCTTTGAGTATTTGCATTTAGAGTGTTTTAAAAGAACATAAAAAAAAAAAAAAAAAAATGGAAAAGCATCTTTGTGTCCAGTGTCCACCTTAGGTCAGAAAGCTATTTTTTAAATAAAATAGGGGATGTATGTATATATTGTAATGTATAGGTTCATAGACCATAGAATTAGGGTAGAACACATTTGATTTCAATGTGTGAAGCCTAACAAACCCCCCGTGCAATTAAAAAACTGAAATAAAAAAGGGGTGATAATTTTCAATGTCATGAACTTGGAATGGAAGAAGAATGTGAGACATTCACATGAGTCATGAAACTAATGGAGAACTGTAGTAGTAAAAATTATCAAAATAAATAATTATAAGAAGATTTGAGATTGAAGAGTGAAAAAACTGCTATCGGTGTGATTGTAGAAACACATTCCAGAGATAAAATTAACGCCCGGTCTAGTCTTTTAGTATTGAATATACAATTACCTTATTCATTTCAGTTTGATCGCTTCAATTTGAAAACAATTTTTCTGAAGCAAACATTGCAGGAGTTTATGAGAAAAAACACAAATAACTAACGACTATAAGTCTTTGGAAATCTCGTGGATGCCAAAAAAGTTCAATCTGAATTCTTACAAAATGTTGCTGTATGTATTTCGAAACCGATCATCGGCTTACGAACAACAAACTATGTACAGAGCAGTTTTGAATCTGAGATGACATTTAAGAAATAAATTAAGAATATATAGGGGGCGCAACAGAGCGAGAAACCCCTGGGCCTAGCGCATTTCTCACAACCGTTGCTTTGTGAGGATATGGAGGGGACCTACAATTTTCGGCTAATCGAGAAAACACTTTTCATGTGAATAAATTTACTAAAAAAGGACTTGACAATTCTTCTCGAAAGGGAATACCCATGCTTGGGATTCGAACCACGAACCTCTGGGTTAGCAGGCGGACATGCAAACCACCACGCCACGCTAATGATATCAGCACTTATATTTTGAGGATGTACTGAATGGAAAGTTAGGCTAGAAAACAATTAACACACTTGGGGCAATACTTGGCACGTTGACCCGACGACGACCTCATTGATCAAACTATTTTCAGCTATTGTTGTGCTGGAGGCATAGAATAACTGTGTTCTTCAGATCACAAGTAGAAACTGCTTCTGAAGAAATTTGCTCGATAGACGGACTAGTCTATTGGCTTATTTTCCTATGAGGCAATGTCAGGTGATAAAATCAATTTACGGAGCTCATGTGCAATTTGTTAAAGGATAACAAATGATATATCTTTATCACTGTTTGCTTAACTAATGGCGTCTTGCTTTTGCATGAGTTTGCATGTAGCGATTGATATTCCAATGGCTACCCTGTTGGTTGACATCGGTATAACTGTTCTTTTTGTCGAGATCGTCGGTTATAACACCGAGTATAATTATTCAATGCTTCAAAAACTCATTTGTCGTTGAAGCTTAACATTCCCCCATTACTATTAACTATGAATCCAGGTAGCGCATCCAAGAAACCGAAAAGCTGTCAGCTTGGTATGTGTGTAATCGCTGATCTTCGTTGGAATGACCACTTATTTTAAGTCGCCAAAACGCTGCTAAGTGCTTAGGTTTCTTAAGACAATACAGGAAATTCTTCAGCCCTTCTGATCTAGCTACAATTTACAAAGCATACATTGTCCCAAAACTAGAGTACAATTCCCATATCTGGTCAGGTACTCCTCAAACATATTTGCGACTACATGATGGGGAACAAAACAGAGCGATGAGACTGCTAGGTGTTAGTTCAATCATAGAATCGATTGATTCTCTTGAACATCGTCGAAACGTTACTTGTCTCAGTCTCCCTTATCGCTTTTTCTATATACAAATAATGCTACAGTTAAATAGCCATTAGCATTCCTCCCCTGAATTTAGCCGCAACTCCCGCCTTGCCGCCTTACTAGGAATGCTCATCTGTTTTACCTCGAACCCAACTTCAGACGTACAGTAAAGTATAGAGATTCATATTATGGTCGCACCACCCGCATGCGGAATGCTCTACCTGACTCTGGATTTCCCCGGCATTACGACTCACAAAAATTCAAAAGCAATGTGCATCGGTGTCTCTTATTAAATCCTTTCCTATTTTTCTAAATGCTCACACTGTTTTATAACATCACAGGGGTATTCATAAACCCTTAGTGTCAAAAAAAAAAAAAAAAAATTGCTAATTCCCAGAACATCTCTGTGTCATGATTTTAAAAACGCTAATGAACTATTCTGTCATCTCGATGAAATAGTAGACAACTGCGGGCGGTTACTGAGCTTGTCGAAACAGCGCTGAAGGATTTGAGAATTTGACAATCTGAGAAGATACTGCTATTTACTGAGCATATGAGGATCGCCAACATTTCCGCTTGGAACACGCTTCAGTTCCCGTTTAGTCTATCTGTTGTATGCAAGAAATGAAGCCAAACAGCCAACCACAACGCTGAATAAACTTTTGAAAATTTCGCACTTTTTCATTGAAAAAATAAAAAAAAAAAAAAAAAAAAAATATTTGATGGTATGTTAAGACTCATGTCTAAAACAATAAGCCAGCTTCGATTGACGCACATTGAAGCATTTATTCGTGAACTACCGGCCGAAATGTATGAAAGCCTAAATTGGATAGGGCGCACAGGCACGAAATAATCATCAGACACTAAATTTGATAGACCATACTATCGATTCAAATTAAAGTATAAAGTTACTTTCATTCTTAATAATTTTATTTGTTTGTTTTTTTTTTTTTTTAGTTTCCGATAGCTTTTATAAAATCACTCATTTGAAGATGTTATTACCAAACAAGTTCGACGAAACCGTTTTAAAATCTTCATCTAGACTGTAGGACAAAAGTCCCTTCCTTACTACCAAAAGTACAAACATAATAATAAAAGGAAGATGTTAGCCTCCATCCACACTTCCATTTCCATACCAGCAAAAGCTTAAAAACAACTCATAAATCAGATTTTCTAATCATTACACACAACCTTTAAACATTCTGTTCATTTTTCTCTCTTTTCTTTGCACATTGACCTAGTCAATGGTCAATACACCTCCCTCAATCACCAACATCATATTGAAATGGCAAAAATGCAGTAGGTTTATTACACTTGGTATAATGTTCCTTATAAGGCTTCCATATCAAGCTGGAAACAGTCATAAATGGCAGTCATGTTCTTGTTTACCTTTCATTGGACAATTTTGTGTGTCTACAAGTCCCCGCAGCCAACTTACAATAAATATCAAGTAACTTAGGGTTATTTTTACAATGCGGATGTGAATATGATGAAACAAGATTTTATGAGTCAATTACAAAGGCTGCAATGCATTATGCTAGACGTCAACCATTTGGATTATTTTTAAACTTATGAAGGAATCATTTATATCTGTTTTGATGTAACTGACTTTTTATGGCTTCAATAAAATGCATTCGAATCCAATAACTGCGTGTGAATGCCAAATTATTTATTATGTCAGCAAAATATGAAGCAATTTTCTTTGATAGAAATACGAAAAGAGTACATCGGTGCAGCTATTGGGTAGCTTACATTCAGCAATAGCGAGGCTTGGATTGGATTTGGATTCGAAGGAATTTTAATTCGAGATATGCTCTCGAATAGCTTTTCGGAATGTTTTTCCGGAACTTTGCAATGCACATCGGTAAATTGTGTTGCAGTGCGTTGAAGTTCAAGTTTTTGTGACCTTTTTGCAACTAGGTTTCCGATTTGTTCCGACCAAATTTGTTCCGACCAAATTTGTTCAGTTTAATGCAAATCGGTGGAAGAAAAAAGTCCTTCGATACCTTTACAATTGCCTTTTTGAATAAACTCATGAATCGTTTCTCCGGCTTTTACTTCGCCACTAGCTTGAAGCACGCTTCCTGAAACCAGTTAAAATCAAAAAATAGTCAAAGAATTTAGTAGGATATTGGGTACGATAAAAGTCCGTAGCCTCTTTTGATAAAACTCTTTTTTTCAACACGGACTGCAGATTTACGAACCTTATCGCAGACTAAGTCCTTGCCATCTTGCAGAAATCCATGTCAGGACTTTGGTATTAAAATTGGAACCATTCCACTGACGAACGAGTTGGTTTCAAGTTGAATGCCACACAAAGAAACAGAAGTTATCTATCTGCCACTTTTTCATACCTTTCAAGGCATTCAGCCACCTTCTGACATATCTTAAAACTTTACCCTTTTGTTAGTTTCGTCGATATCTTTTCAAGAAGATTTAGAACAACAAAGACGCCCCTTCTTTATTTAGCAGTGTATTTTCGTATTACACTCACAGCTGTTCAACATAAGCCAATCAAGATGCACAACTGGCTTCCATACAAACAGGAGTGTAATGAATCCCTCCACTGCTATACAAGAAATTATCGCTTCCTGTGTTGCATCTTGATTACGCAGGCACACATTGGCACATTCCATTGATTGGAAGTGCATCAATATAATTGACCACCAGCCGGAAGCAAAGCAACACACACCTCACTCACTCACTTCAACTGTGAAGTGAGTTAAGGGAAATGCTATAACGGCTCAAACCACAAGCAACCAATACCATTTACCATTGTGCGCACTGTCCAGTACACAACCGCATAGTGACCTAATCAGTTGGAACGTCAAGTACCATCGAAGTGTATGGCGACGAAGTCTGCGGTGCATGATCACTTCGTATTTCCTGTATATACTCTAATAGTCATCAAGTTCACCAAACACCGACTACGGACTGTCAAAATCAACTATTCCGTGCATTAAACCGCACATGTTGCATTTGTCTGTCAACTACCAGTGGTTCATGACTTACTGGACTGCGACGGCGACGGTAGCGATGGAATTTTCATTAACATTTTTGCATCTGACATAACTGGTGATCGAATTGAAGTTGTCTTTATTTCATTTTCTTTGAACAAAACGCGGATTTGTTTTTCAACAAAAACTTATCAAATTTCAAGTTTCTTTTCCTCCCGGTTAATTGTGTAACTTCCTTCTGTCATATCGGGTAACTGGCACGCCTTCATTAATTTTTTTTTGTGTTGTTAACCCCTTTCGGTTTAACGCTCAAGAACCATTTTAAGTTGAGAAAGAGTTCTAGGCAATGGCCGTAGCAGTGTGTGCCATTTACCTCCATATGGAGTGACAACATTGTGAGGAGAAGAAATACATGTTGTAACCTAATCCGATTTTCTTCATCGGTCGTCGTCGGTCGTCATCATCGTCGCCGATGGCTTCTTTTCCCTTGATTGTTCGCTTTCCGATTCAAAGTAATCATGTCGATTTGATATGCCAACAAATCATCGTTCATTCATTCAGTGCACTCACTGTGCTCAACCAACTCCATGTGTGCTCATTCAAATAGTAATTCAAAAAAATTGCACACAGACGGAAACACACATATGACAGAGAACTTGATGAAATTAATGTAATTGCAACAAGGGTACAAATCATTGTGTATGCTGCATTCAGCTCTTCTGCTTCACGGTATGACAATGTGGCGCACGTGGGTTTTCTGATTTGATGCAGCTTCTCGATGACAGCACTAAAAAAACAGTGGTTTTCAATTTACTGCTTGGTTAAGAGATTGTGCAATCCGAAGCCGAATGCACTTGAATTGCGTTTACCTTAGCATTTGCGTTTTGTGTTTTTGTGCGCCTTTTGCGAGGCAATGGAATGAAAAATTCTTCAAGTTGGATGGATATTGTGTCGTTCAATGGATCAACCTTAGATTGAGTTAGAAACAAAAGGGGATTTTGTAATAAACAATAATGGGGAGGTTTTCTAACCACGTAATTTGGTTTTGGGATGTTGCATCTGATGACGGCAGTATTTATGGTTGTTGACATGCGAGCATTCAAATTTAGGACACGACACCAATTTTTCAATCGAACTTAGTTTAGTGATAGGAAGTGCGTGTAACCTTAAAAATATTTTAAAACTGTCTTCAAAATTGATTCTTGCTCATGATATAATGAAATAAATAAACAGGCTGGCACAGCACCTACACTAACATGGCTTGAATGACCTAAAATGAGTTATGAAAAAGCTAACCAAAAATAATTAATTAACAAATCCGAATCCCTGCACCAACATTTTTGAAAATCTAATTTTCTTCAAAGCTGTTTCCGCCTTTTTTTGAAAGTATCTTACATTCCATGTCAGGGAACGGTGGGGACCTACAATTTTCTGCCGGTTCCGAACGGCTAATTGAGAAAGCGCTTTTCACGGCAATGAATTTACTAACGGAGGACTTCCCAATAATTCCCGAAAGGCGATACCCTTGGAAAAACTTTGTTGCTTCTGTTGGAATTCGAGCCACGAATCTCTGGGTTAACAGGCGGACATATGCTAACCATCACGTACTACATTTGAAAGCTTAAAATATATTAAAAATTTTAGTGGGTATAATATAGGATTATGAACTGTAGTAATAAAGGAGCATAGAACAATTTATGTTTATTTAGTTAGAAAAAAGGGAAGCGCAAATTCACTCAAAAACCAAAACTGTGGACTTCTCTTAATACAATCAACCAAAACACATAACAGCCAATCGAATTATGAGGTATGTTAAGGCAATGCGATCCTTTTACGAAACCAAAAATAATATTTTAAAAACACTTTCGAAGAGATTACAGCATCACAGAAATCTCACTTAGTTAATTAGTGATCTGCTTTAAGGACGCCGCGTTGGCCTCAGAATGCGTTGGCGAACCGCCCGGTTTTAAATAGTTTCATGTTTGAGACCAATTAAATGCAGATTTTCTACATTGGTCTGCACTAAGAGGGATTTGGTCTGCCATTCACTTTTTTTCTTTGCGATGGTGTATGATTTTGCCTTCTTTTTGATGGAGTTCTTTGGATCTCTCCTTGGAACATGACAATACCAACTAACTGACTCAATAGTGTTCTGTTGATCCACAAGAACCAGAATGTCTTCTTCTTCCAGTGACTCTGTTGTAAAATCAAGAATTCAGCTCATACAAACCAATGCACCATTCAACAAGCCGAGGTTGAGCAATTCGTTTGAACTCATGCCACAGGAGCGAACGTTCTAAAAGGATAATGCCCGAATTCAAAACGAAAATATAATAAAATCCTGGGCAACCGAACGAAATAAATACGTGCTTGAGTGGCTACCACACTTCACGGATCCTAGTGTGATTGAAAACTTGTGGTTCAACATTTGAATGATTCTGGAAAGCAGTTTGAGGATAAGGAAGAACTTATTGTTGCAAATCAGGAATGAATAGAGTCCCATTTCCTAAAATCTCACGAGACAGCTTTGATTCTCCTGGAATGCACCTTATAAAGGGTTTTCCAATAAGAGTGTTATGATTTCTTTAAAAGAAAAACACACTTATTTTTAATTCATGCGAAATACAATCGATACAATCAAGGTTTAAATAAAACGTCATTCCAATGGACTCCACGAGTTTGATGAACCCAATTCTCAAGGACTTTTTCCACAAAATCAAGTCCTATGTCTTTTGTCATGAATGGAACGATCAAGGCTTGAACAGTCTAGTATATTTCGAACCAATGACTTCAAATAATCCCACAAGAAATAATCGAATGGTGCTAAATCACAACTTCTTGGAGGCCTCTCAATATCCCAATTTCTTGAATTAATCTAGCCTCCAAATTTTTCTAGCAATAATTCAATTGCCCGTCTTGTTGGAACAAAATGTTGTCAAGATCAATTTCTTCCAATTTCGACCATAAAAAATTAGTTATCATTGATCTATACCGCTCTCCATTGACAGTAACGGTGTTAACAGCTTCATTGTAAAAGAAAATGATTTTCTAAAAAAATCGTTATCATTTTATATGAGTAGATAGATAAGAAAATATTTATTTATACACAAGTGGAGATCTGCAAGCCGCCTTCAAATCACTTAAAAGGGCGGTGCACACAATACAGCAAATCGGATGGACTCGGTCTGACGGATCTTGGGTAGTCGATTACCATTTGTATTCACACCGCCAGACTTGTCGTTAAACTTTAAGTTTCAATACATTTTCAATGAAGAGCAACGTAAACATAGCAGAAATTATGGAGTCTAAAGTTGCGTCTACACAATGCTAACCGGCAATCGGATGCATTTCAATTAGTTCAAATTCGGGTTGGCTTTCAGTAAGAAGGAAAGACGATCGGGACAGGACGTTCACACTAATTCGTCATTGCCGATAGCACCAATCGGCATAGTGTAGACGCGCCTTAACAGATTCTGGTTAAATTATCAGATATGTTTTTTCGACTACACAAATATCTAAAATATTTGAAAACCATTCAATAAATTGGATAGTCAGTCGTTTGACCGTATGTGTTCTTCAACACTGGGCTTTTAAACCAAATAAATTTTTCGAGTTTTATTGGCTGGACAGAGGCGGACCAACCATAAGCGCAAGATGTGGGAATGAACACAGCACAAAATTATGGGACTATACAAACATGACCGTAACAAATGAGAAATCAGCCTTAAGAATTATCAATTTGATCTTGTTGGGACAAGTACAACCTTTTGCATTTTGAACTAAAAATTTGTTCAAGTGAAAACATTTATACACAATACACATTAACTGAATTATTGATTGCACATTAACTCACATTACTTAGAATGCTTGCAAATTCAAATAAGATCTTTTTTTGAATGACAAAACGAAAAATATCTCAAGGGACTACTCACTCAAGGTGCTCTCCACAAATCTTGCACAGGGTGCTAGTTAAGCTAAGACCGGGCCTGAGTGGGAACTACCCTGAAAGCCATTTAGACTTCCTGACCTATTTTCATCTATAGCCCATAAAATAAAGAATTTAAATATTAATCTATCGCAATCTAATTTTGAGTTTTGTTATCGTGAAAAAGTCCTTCAGAGGTGTTAAAAAACACGACAGACGTTACGCATTAAATTACCGACATTATGACTTAAGTAGATGCAACATTTGCATACTTCACAACATCTTATCGGTATCTTATTCGTTCCGCCATTATGTGATATCATGAAACCACATTCCACAAAAGTTGTTTAAATGCGCTTTTTATAGTTCGTTTGCTAATAAGTTTTAAAATTTCCATTTTAACCATAACATACACTGACTGTTTTTGTGTTTTTTTTTAAACGACTGTGCCCTTAAACTGTTATATCTACCAATACCTGCTGCAATCATGCACATTACCTGAAACGACCTTGAAAGCGAATAATTTCCTTAAGTGCTGTGGTTAATTTCTTACTCATATGCATTAAAAGATAAGCAAAACAACAACCTAATTGAAGTTGCTTTGAAGGTTAAAAGAAACATTTTCTAATGCAGCGTATGCGATTGCTTACCATCAAATGTTGTCACTTTATTAACAGGCGAAGGTATAAACAGAGATAACTGTACTTATTCACTTCAAAGGTCGTTGAAGTTTCAAGTTCAGCAGCATATTATCAGCTTCGTTGTAAAAGGTTTCAACAGACAGTTACAAAAGTAAACAAAAGAATACATATTCGAAATGAACTTTTATCGTGTTTTGACACCGGTGACTGACCAACCGACTGACCCTTCAAAATAAATAAATTCCATTTCAAAATTTTTAAAGCCCTCCGCCAAGAGGTGAGTATAACTGTGCTGTAAATATTTGTTAAGATTAAGACCTTGAGCTTGAAAACAGTTGCAACAAGCGTGATCGATCAAAAACTTTAAAAACAAATTGAATACCGAAGCGAGTTAATTGTTTCCACTTATAGCCATATTCAAAGGCTGCTTGGAGCAGTAAAGCTTACTTATGGTGAATTAATTAGTAATTTTCTCTGCTTTGTAACCAGTTGGACATTCATAAATCTTAT
Source organism: Melanostoma mellinum (assembly GCA_914767635.1). Classification (NCBI taxonomy): domain Eukaryota; kingdom Metazoa; phylum Arthropoda; class Insecta; order Diptera; family Syrphidae; genus Melanostoma; species Melanostoma mellinum. The sequence continues at coordinate 10,312,177 of OU612059.1, forward strand.
TGAACGGTGAAGTTTAAAGTTTTCTTTCTGTTTATCCAACGATTATGCAAATGTGTTAGATCTAAAGAGGTTAAATGTCTTATGGATGTCTAATTAAAAACTAACTGAGATAGCAACAAGGTGTGAGTGGAACTTGTTTTGCAAATGTTAAACTACATAATGTTTATTAAGATTTTATTTATTGCAAATATTTCACCAACAATAGGGTGGTTTTATTTCGAATAACCACTTTCTCATTTAAATCTGGGGCATTGAGTTCAAAACATAATAGGCAGTTGGAGGTGGTTTATAGTTCACGGAAAGAATGATATTTTAGGAGGCACTTAAGGTTGAAAGAACACATTTTTCTGTTAGGAGAGATAAATAGAAAATCGAGTAAAAATAGTACGTATACGCCCCCCGCTCTCAGTAAATGGTACAACGAAGGCAAATGCATCTTTCTCAACGTATTATGGAGAAAGCTTTAAAGCTGGTTCTCGAAGCATAGAGCAAGTCAAACAAACTTCGGTTTCGCAGACGAATGGCCAGATATTTTCGATCTAAAATTCAAATCAAAGCGCACTATGGAGGGTTACTCTTCTGAAACAGCTTCTTTGGAAAAAATTTCATAAACCCCAGATCATATTTTCCTTCATCGATTTTCTAAAACCACACTGCAGCATTTTCCACTTCCCACACAAAATGTGGGTCAAAGCGGGTTACTCTCTACCGAAGGTGTAAATATACAACTCAACTTTTAATTGGATGACTTAGCTTGAGGCGTTCACATTTAATTTATTAGAGCACACATTATTATTATTCGTATTCGAATTCAGCGTCAATTTCAAAAACAAGTTTCTACAAGCGACTCTTTAATGCCATCTTTGCACGCAAACGCAACATCCAATTGCACGCAGTAGCAAAAGTATGCAAACCAAAAGCATACGCACACTTAAGCATACCCCACAGTCATCATTGGACTTGTGTTTAAGTAGAAAGTCACCTGTTTGGCCATGTCGGACACAATATGTATAAAAATGAAAAGCAAAGCAAAGGCAAACTGCACCAGAAAACAAGTTGAAGAAGAAGAAATGCCTTTACAAGTTTTCACTAAAAACAGCACATAAAGTTGCATGCCAGTAACAACTTCAAACTAAAGTGTTGAAGGTATAAAGACGGTGAACGTTGGAGAATATACTCGTACGCACCCGGAAAGATCGCTACGACTCTTCACAGAAACAACAAACAAGGTGGTTTAAGAAAAGTCCCATGTGGACTTGTCCAACTTCAGGGAGAAAATACAACACGGATGCGTAAACAATATTACCAATCAACTTTGGCCATAAGTGTTCAATAGAAAAGAAGAAAAAAATACAAAACCTTGTACATCTTTTTAATTATATTAGCAGGCTGGTTCTTGATACCAAGCCAAAGACGGAACCCATAACCGCGTTCCAAATAGGTATAGTGCACTACGAGATGTCCAACTTTTTTATGTCGAAATAGGACATTTGTGTTTTTATTTGTCATTGTCACATTTGGATAAAGTTTCACAGCTTCCGTTGTTTGTTGTAGGGTATGCGGAACAAGCAATGACAAGGCTTACGAGTATGGCATAACTGGCCACGTATTTCGTAAAAACGGTTGAATATTTTGGTATTAATTGCAAAAACCAATTGGCCAACGCACTGAAAGCTCAGCTTTAAAATTTGCATAAAAATGGGACAAACAAAGGCGAGATCATTTGCTTAAGCATTGATAGAAAGTGATGGCTTGAAAAGCATTACTTTTGCTAATTTTCTTTTTTGTTTAAGAGAAGAAAACATTTGAATATTTACTGACTAAAAAGTTTTAATGACAACAAGGTATTCAAGACAACGGTGTTTTCCACAGAAAGCATCGCATGGGTTTCTTTTGTAATCTATGCAACGAATATATCTCATTTTGAGTCCACACGATACAAACTTTCTTCAACTTCTACAGTATTGGATCTGCTGAGTACGTAAACTTTGAACTGTCAACCAAATTTGCTAAGTATAAGTTGCAACAGAGTGGGAAGCCCCGAGACCTAACGCATTTCTCAAAACCATACCTGTAAAGGAGGAAGAAAGAGGACTACAATTTTTTGCCGACTCCAAACGGCTAATCAAGAAACACTTATCATTTCAATAAAATCAGTAGTGGAGGACTTGCCAGTTCCTCTCGAAAGGTAATACCCGAGGAAAAACTTTTTTTTTCTCCAATCGCTATGCTTGTACGAAATATGTGATCATTTCATCAGAAATGACATAATGGTTTAGGCGTCGAGCTTTGACAATGGGTTAGAGGGTCAAATCTCATATATGATAAGACTTTTTAAGTGTTTTAACTGCTGAAAATTTTTATTAATTTTTTCATTTATCAGACAAAAAAACACGTGGATTATCTCAACCAAAAACGGTCAAATCTTAGCAAACCGCAAATGCTTTTCGCTATCGTAACTTCTCACAAGTAGTTGGAATATCAGTCTGCAGAAAATGTGCTTAAAATCAGAGCTAATCTTACTCCAACCATAAACAATTTGAAATATGTGGAGACTTGTAAAGGACTCCAAGTTTATGAAAGTCTGTGCTTAAAAACTTAAGATTACACGGTTCACAGTAAACAACTGGTTTTCTAACTCGTCTGCTACGTTTATATTCTATTGTCGCTTTTATGAAAACCCCTCATAACAAGCAAGCTCTTTACTTTTCTCTAGACTTAAGTGCGAATTCAAATTGTTCTTCTGTTCTCAGAGTAAGCAAAACTATTTTCGATTTTTCGTGAATGGTAACACAGCTCATGTCTTATTTGACAGATAATTAGTTATATCCTTCCGCTGAACGAATCTGTTGCGTTTTCGCTCCGCTAAGTGGGCCTGCCATCGACTTAGAAAAGATGCCGATTTTGCCAAAAAAATCATTTTTTCAGGTAAAGCTCATTTTGATTGGCGAGTATTGGCGGGTATGTTAGCAAACAAAATTGTCGCATTTTTTTTTTTATTACTTTCCGCAAAAATATTTTTTTTTTGGTTTATTGTATTAAAAATGTTTTCACTCGCTAATTCACAGGTCTAATCATCGCTTGAATCAACATTTTCCGTCTGTAGACCCTTGAATGTTGCTCCTGGCACGTAGGTGACCAATGTTAACAATTTGTTGGGTGAATCCTCATCGTCATTACAACGACGGGCAATTCGAACGCGAACACGGAAAGGTGTGCTCCTGATACCCTTGAACCAAATGTGCTTGTTCAAGCGGGTGTCAATCCTCACGTCATTAGTGCCCATCTCTTTCTCGGCAAATTTACGGATTTCTTTGATGGCACGAGGAGCGCGTTTCATGAACCCAATATTGTGCACCCTCTTGGACAAGTGAATTGTGCATTCTCGGGTAACAACCTCGTTGATTGCCGACTTGCTTCTCTTTTCAACTTTTTTTTTGCCATTTTTATGTTGGTGCCAAAAAGCTACACAGAACTATCGGATATGAAAGCCTGACGTAAAAGGGGGCTTGGGGCACAGAAAACCCGAACGCTTACATTGAAAAGGCGATACACCCAAAACGGGTCACTGTTTGGTGTGGATTTTATTGCAGAGGTATAATTAGGCCATTGAGCAAGGAGTGGCCGTTACAGTCAATGGCGATCGTAATCGGGCCATGTTGGACGAATTTTTGTTCACAAAAATTGAGGAGGAGGGCATTTGGTTTCAACAGGACGGCGCGCGCTACGTGCCACACAGCCGAAGCTATACTCGATGTTTTGAGCCCATTTAAAAAAAAGCGACAACTTGGTAAAGTTACCGATGAAGTTATTTTCCATATTTTTCACAAAACTAAAAACTAATAATTTCTTTTTACTTCAAAAAAAAAATTATAATTTGGTAGAGTTTTGAATTTGGTAGCACTGTTTTCATTGACAGCCATTTTGCCATCTACCATGTGTTTTAATATGTAGTTTGATTTGCCATTGTCCATTTAATAGTTTGTCATCGTGATTCGAATCCGTACGACAAGCGGCCATGATGCCATGGTGCCACCGAGGCGTCCATTCCGTAAACGTGCTGCTGATTCCGATTTTTACAAAACTTTACTTTTTTTTATCTCTCATTCCATATACCAGAATCCATTCTAAAATAAAAACGGAAATTATCGAATCATCTTTTAAATAAAGTCAATACTATGGCAGTTAACACAATTTATCGGTGTTTTATCTCATTTTGTAGTTCGTTACTTCTATAAAACACCCTTTTCGAGTAAAGTGAGCTAAAGCTAAGAGTCTTTCGACCCCATTTTGAAATAAATAAACAACCCTTTTTAACGGTGAAGCTAAACTTTTCTTTTAATTAATATACAAAAAACACGTGGATTTTGTCAGCCATAAAATTGATCTGATTGAAAGTGGTTTCCATGTCTGCCTGCTACGCGAGGGATAGAGATTCAAATCTCAGAAATATATATAACTGTTTGCCACTGGTATCACCTTTCGCGAGGAATTGTAAAGTCGAGAGCAATTACATTGGCATTACAAGCGCTTTCTCAGCTAGCCGTTCGGAATCAGAAAAAAATTTAAGGTTCCTTCCATTCTTCTAAAGGCATGGTTGAGAGAAATGCACTGGGTCCAGAGGCCCCTGCTCTCTTGAGCAACACTGTTTGTTTATTTGTGTTTTATTTAATTTATTTTTGTTTAGAATGTGTTAGTAGTCCTGCACTACAATCAAAACTGGAAGCAATATCAAAATGTATGTTAACTGTCAGATGTCACACCTTGGCTCTCACTTATCCGAAGTGCGTACACTAAAGTAATGGACGAATTAAGTAAAACTAAACCAGTCCCAATCTAGTAGAGAGAAGATATCTATAATCTCAACGCTGCGCCGGCGCTATGACCGGGGATTTCAGACGGACCATCAATTAGTTAATACGCCATAATGACTATACATAAACCATTCCAGGAATCCAAAGAAGCGGCACCCAAATTGCCACCTGACAGACAGAAGTCGTCGGCTATTTGCACGAGCATTCAATAGATTTTCTTAACAAAAACTCATATATACACAACATGCCTAGCTACGCGCGGATTAACTTTCTCCTTCGATTCGAAATAAGCCCTCACCTACCAAAGAAAACACAGAAAGTGCTAAACTTGTCGATCGAATGGATATTCAAGTTTTTTTTCTGCATTTGCTCAGTCGATTTGCCGCATGTTCACAACAGAATTCCCCATCGAAGTAGCGGCAACTATTTCAAATGATAGTCATCTCTAGTTGGAGATTTTCTACTGCCTTTGCATCTATCTTTCTACTTCTGCTTGTTTTTAACTAGGTGTTTATATTCTATTGTCGCTTTTATGAAAACCCCTCATAACAAGCAAGCTCTTTACTTTTCTCTAGACTTAAGTGCGAATTCAAATTGTTCTTCTGTTCTCAGAGTAAGCAAAACTATTTTCGATTTTTCGTGAATGGTAACACAGCTCATGTCTTATTTGACAGATAATTAGTTATATCCTTCCGCTGAACGAATCTGTTGCGTTTTCGCTCCGCTAAGTGGGCCTGCCATCGACTTAGAAAAGATGCCGATTTTGCCAAAAAAATCATTTTTTCAGGTAAAGCTCATTTTGATTGGCGAGTATTGGCGGGTATGTTAGCAAACAAAATTGTCGCATTTTTTTTTTTATTACTTTCCGCAAAAATATTTTTTTTTTTGGTTTATTGTATTAAAAATGTTTTCACTCGCTAATTCACAGGTCTAATCATCGCTTGAATCAACATTTTCCGTCTGTAGACCCTTGAATGTTGCTCCTGGCACGTAGGTGACCAATGTTAACAATTTGTTGGGTGAATCCTCATCGTCATTACAACGACGGGCAATTCGAACGCGAACACGGAAAGGTGTGCTCCTGATACCCTTGAACCAAATGTGCTTGTTCAAGCGGGTGTCAATCCTCACGTCATTAGTGCCCATCTCTTTCTCGGCAAATTTACGGATTTCTTTGATGGCACGAGGAGCGCGTTTCATGAACCCAATATTGTGCACCCTCTTGGACAAGTGAATTGTGCATTCTCGGGTAACAACCTCGTTGATTGCCGACTTGCTTCTCTTTTTCAACTTTTTTTTTGCCATTTTTATGTTGGTGCCAAAAAGCTACACAGAACTATCGGATATGAAAGCCTGACGTAAAAGGGGGCTTGGGGCACAGAAAACCCGAACGCTTACATTGAAAAGGCGATACACCCAAAACGGGTCACTGTTTGGTGTGGATTTTATTGCAGAGGTATAATTAGGCCATTGAGCAAGGAGTGGCCGTTACAGTCAATGGCGATCGTAATCGGGCCATGTTGGACGAATTTTTGTTCACAAAAATTGAGGAGGAGGGCATTTGGTTTCAACAGGACGGCGCGCGCTACGTGCCACACAGCCGAAGCTATACTCGATGTTTTGAGCCCATTTAAAAAAAAGCGACAACTTGGTAAAGTTACCGATGAAGTTATTTTCCATATTTTTCACAAAACTAAAAACTAATAATTTCTTTTTACTTCAAAAAAAAAATTATAATTTGGTAGAGTTTTGAATTTGGTAGCACTGTTTTCATTGACAGCCATTTTGCCATCTACCATGTGTTTTAATATGTAGTTTGATTTGCCATTGTCCATTTAATAGTTTGTCATCGTGATTCGAATCCGTACGACAAGCGGCCATGATGCCATGGTGCCACCGAGGCGTCCATTCCGTAAACGTGCTGCTGATTCCGATTTTTACAAAACTTTACTTTTTTTTATCTCTCATTCCATATACCAGAATCCATTCTAAAATAAAAACGGAAATTATCGAATCATCTTTTAAATAAAGTCAATACTATGGCAGTTAACACAATTTATCGGTGTTTTATCTCATTTTGTAGTTCGTTACTTCTATAAAACACCCTTTTCGAGTAAAGTGAGCTAAAGCTAAGAGTCTTTCGACCCCATTTTGAAATAAATAAACAACCCTTTTTAACGGTGAAGCTAAACTTTTCTTTTAATTAATATACAAAAAACACGTGGATTTTGTCAGCCATAAAATTGATCTGATTGAAAGTGGTTTCCATGTCTGCCTGCTACGCGAGGGATAGAGATTCAAATCTCAGAAATATATATAACTGTTTGCCACTGGTATCACCTTTCGCGAGGAATTGTAAAGTCGAGAGCAATTACATTGGCATTACAAGCGCTTTCTCAGCTAGCCGTTCGGAATCAGAAAAAAATTTAAGGTTCCTTCCATTCTTCTAAAGGCATGGTTGAGAGAAATGCACTGGGTCCAGAGGCCCCTGCTCTCTTGAGCAACACTGTTTGTTTATTTGTGTTTTATTTAATTTATTTTTGTTTAGAATGTGTTAGTAGTCCTGCACTACAATCAAAACTGGAAGCAATATCAAAATGTATGTTAACTGTCAGATGTCACACCTTGGCTCTCACTTATCCGAAGTGCGTACACTAAAGTAATGGACGAATTAAGTAAAACTAAACCAGTCCCAATCTAGTAGAGAGAAGATATCTATAATCTCAACGCTGCGCCGGCGCTATGACCGGGGATTTCAGACGGACCATCAATTAGTTAATACGCCATAATGACTATACATAAACCATTCCAGGAATCCAAAGAAGCGGCACCCAAATTGCCACCTGACAGACAGAAGTCGTCGGCTATTTGCACGAGCATTCAATAGATTTTCTTAACAAAAACTCATATATACACAACATGCCTAGCTACGCGCGGATTAACTTTCTCCTTCGATTCGAAATAAGCCCTCACCTACCAAAGAAAACACAGAAAGTGCTAAACTTGTCGATCGAATGGATATTCAAGTTTTTTTTCTGCATTTGCTCAGTCGATTTGCCGCATGTTCACAACAGAATTCCCCATCGAAGTAGCGGCAACTATTTCAAATGATAGTCATCTCTAGTTGGAGATTTTCTACTGCCTTTGCATCTATCTTTCTACTTCTGCTTGTTTTTAACTAGGTGTGCGTTTCTTTTTTGCTTTTGTAAAGTGAAACTATATTCCACAACTAGAAGACAACACGAGAGATGAAAAATAGGCACAAGACTCGCATAGAGACTAGCATAAGATCTTCTTTTGCATGCAGCGACAGCAGCGGCAGCCTCACCTAATTTTTTTATTATTAGTAGTTTTTTTTTGGTTTCTAAAAAATCTCATGGACACATTTGTGACTATTTGCGGAAAGTGCATTTTTTGAATTAAATGTTTGTGTGTGGGGATTCGGATTTCGCTTACAGATCTTCTTTTTTTCCAAAATGCATATTTGTCACTCGTTTTGTCGGCTGGCTTGGCGGATTAGAAACATGGATTTTCACTTTGGATAAAGTTATAAAAACAAAAAAAAACTCTAGGAAACGACATGAGCTATGGACGAGAAGATGCCTCGCGTCGCTGTCGGTCGTGTCGTGCAGTTAAGAAAAAGTGGACTCGAACTCGAATGCTGGTGCATAAATTAACTTATCTCAAAGCTGTATGGCGGCTCTTCTTTTTCTTAGTGCAAGTATATGTATGATCTCGATTCATTCCTCATATAAATGGATTATTTATCATAAATGCAAAGGAAATGGAAGGAAAAGTGTGTGAGGCAAACAGTTCTTTTCGGTTTTCCGATCTCATAGGTGTGTTTGCTTTTTTTTACTCACCTGAATAATTATACACTTGGGCTGTTTTCTTTAATGATCCGACTCATTTGCATAGAGTGCTACACCTACTTGTTGTGGAACATTTTTTCTTTTTGTTGTTCCCAGTGCGTTAGATAATTTGCATTGTCATGGAAATCTTGTGTATGTTTCTTTAAGGAGACAGACAGTCATTGGAGTATGGAGTTCGAATGAAAGTGTAATTGACACTGCTGTAAACTGAGTTTGAAGTTGTTCAATGTTCTTGTATTTCTCGAACAATGCATTCAATTATAATCGCCTCAGCTCAGGACTTTTGAACGCTATGTATAACTTCCAGTTATAAATAAAAAAATAAACAAAGGGACCTTCCAACTACAATTTTATGCCAATTTTGAACGGCTTATGGAGGAAGCGCTTTTCATGGCAGTGTAACCACTTTCGGAGACCTTGCCAATTCTTCATGAAAGGCGACACCCGGAGAAAAACAATTTTATGGTTCTTCAGTTTCAGCTTCGAAGTCTGTGATGCTTTTTTTGCGAGGCTGGGGTATGACTCAGGGTGTCCAGGGCCTACCCAAGGAAGCTTAGTAAGACTTGGGTTTCGGCGGTCCAACTTCTTAAAAATGAATACGAGGAGACGGTCGGTTTAACTCTAATTAATTCTAATTTTATTTTAATATCTTATCTCAGGAATAAGTTTACAATTTGAGTAATTGATCGGCTGCGGCGGATTGCTTGGGATTAAATGCAGAGCAATCTATCGGTGGCAGCGGGCTTCGTAGAAAGTGCATGCGTTCGTTTCGGGGCAAAATACTCTGTCGTTGGCGGCGGACTTCGTAGAAAAGGCCTGCGGTTGCTTACTGCGATGGAAACTTCCTTTATGGAGACGCAATGCCTAACTATGGAAAGTTTAATCGCCTGGCTGAAACAAGCCACAACGAAAAAAACTTCCTACAATTTAAGTCGACGCAATGTCAAAAGAATGCTATCTAAAGAGAATTCTAACGCCCGGCTGAAACAAGCCACAACGATTAGACTTCCTTTACGGAGACCAAAAAGTAAGGAGGATTCAAACGCTCGGGTGAAACAAGCCACATCGAGTGAATTCCCTTCGGGGAAACGTAGTGTCTACAGGTGAGGAGAATCTAAACGCCCGGCTGAAATAAGCCACAACGACTAGACTTCCTTTTCCATTACGGAGACCAAAAAGTAAGGATTCAAACGCTCGGCTGAAACAAGCCACAACGAGTGAATTTCCTATGTGGAGACTGTCAAAGTCAAAAAGTGAAGCAAATATAAACGCCCAGCTTAAACAAGCCACAACGATTAAGTTTCTTTGGTGGGGGAGGAGAAAAAGTATCAGGTGAATTCTATTTGCCCGGCTGCAACAAGCCACAACGAGTAGAAAGCTTTGTGAAATCTTTATCTGAATTATGGTGAAGAAACCACCTCTATTCAATGACTTTTCCACTGAAACAAAATGTGAATTGTATCAGGTTAGTGACGATTTTGCATATAAAAAATTGGATGGGGATTACCAATGTATTTCCCCATAAGGAAATGCACAACAAGTGATAAGGTACGGAATAGTAAACAATATTTGGCCTTGGCGGAGGCATTCACATTGTAATTTTAATTGCGTGCGGGAAATGAATATTGCACTGTTTTGGTGCGGCATTTTGGGATGAGGTAAGAGAAAGAAATTGTGACGCTTCGTCACAAGTCCCACGAAACAGGCTGACTCAAAGTTTACCATTACGCCACTGATTCAACTTAACTTCTAGAACTTGAACTTCTTTTACTTCCAGCCTTACCTACATTTTTTTAGTACATGCCAGATTCGAAGAAACGATCCTTACGTTAAGAGTATTCCATGTCCAAAAGATTCGATTTCTATGTGCAGCAATCCTTCAACCCGTCGCCACGACTATTTCAAAATTTCATATCGATGAACAGATGGAAATGTCGTTTATTTCCAGATGAAAAAAATTTAAATACGGACACTTTTCACACTTATCGGCACTGTTTTTATAAAACAGGTAGGTACCTACTCACTCAGCCGATAAAAGGAGATTCTGTAGAAACAAATTTCCAACAGTCATAATTGCGGAATGTCGTGAGAAGAGTATCAGGAAAAATACTCAAGTCTGTAACCAACAATTTACAGTGCTATACCTAGCCATTATTCAAACTTTTCATTAACAAAAGAAAAATCCAATATCATTCACTCCAAGACATTAATGGCCTCTTTTTTCATTCCACATTTCTTCATTTCCACTTAAATGTCAGGAAAGAAGCTTCTACTTTTATTTGAAAAGTAATAATTCAAGAAACGCAACAGTCATTAACAATATGCCTACATAGGTAGTAAGTACCGACATATTTTAACTACTGTCAAACAAGAATAGAAAAGAGGCCAAGAAGTCTACAAAGTAGTGGCAAGACTGTATAAGGTCGAGGGTCCCACTTTGTCTTTTAAACAAACAAAATTAGAAAAGAAAATAGCTATGGGCTGTAAATCTAATTACTTATGGCTTATGAGCCACAGTAAAATGTAGGCACATGCAATATTGGCAGTTCTTTGTTTTGCTTTTCATATTTCTTTTCTCTCTCTCTCTTGTGAGACCACAAGTGCTTTAACCTCTTATGCGGAGATGAGGAATTGGGTAAGTCCGGTCAATTCATCAAACAATCAAATCATGCTTTGGCTTGTATTGATACGAGAGTCAGACAATAATGTGACCTTCCAAAATTCTAACTAAATTTCATCCAATTCACGGTTTGTAAGGCACAGCTGATTTCGAACGTGACTATGAAGTGATGATGTATCAAGTGCTGCTAATCAAAGTTTTTTTTTGCATTTTTATACATTGAGATAAGGTTTGGAATTGGATATAGCGATAAGATTAAACACGACAGTGTTTTTTGAAAAATGACTGCACGAGGCTTAAGCTATTTTAGTGAGTAATAAATAAGCAATGGTTGATTGTAATCGCGAAATTATTTATTAAGCAAAAATTGAGCAAAAAAAAAAAAACAATGTGTAGGTAACTGAATACAGCGATCTTTAAACGCAGGTGAGATGATTTAACAATATCAAAACAATGAAAGCTTTAAACTACCAACGAATTGATAAAGCAAGGAGCAGAGGGATGGCGCTTTCATCTAGAATTAATCTAGAATGTAAAAAGGAAAAAAGGAAACGGAAACGGTAGATGAAATTTTTACTGAAAATTTTATAAACTGGCCTCAAGTTCTTTCACAGGCTGTTACAGGTTATAAATTAATATACACGAATTAATTTTTGTGAAATAGTGAGCATTGAAATTCTATGATGCTTCGACAGCGTGGAGAAATTCTTTTCTAAACAAGGTACTTATTCAAGATGTCTCGGCTCTTTGTACAACAACATTGATGCTACTTTGCCAAAAGGAAAATTTCGCTTTGAAAAATTCCGTGAACTGATTCTAAAAACTGTAGGCACCTATTCGCAACATGCATCCAAAAATTCTTAAGGTGCCATCACAATACACGAGGAGAGTGACTGCTGCAAGCAAAATGCTGGCTAAGGTTTTAGCGATAATGAAAATGAATCAGGAAAAATTTTCAAATGGAATAATAACTGTGTTGTCTTAAGACTTGAATAACAAGTGTTGGAGAATTTTTTTGCCAAGAAAATGTACAATTCAACAAATATTTTCTGTTAAAATTATATTTTTTTTTACTTTCCTGATGAAATTGAATCAGGAAAATATAAAAATACAATTTTTACAGAAAATATTTGTTCTTTTATACTTTTTTAGGCCCAAAAAGTTCTTTTAGTGATTTGCCATCGAGTGGTATAACATTTGTTATTCAAATTCCAGCGACAACATAGTTATTATTTCATTTGAAAATTGTTCCCGATTCGTTTTTCTAATCGCTATAATTGGTCCCTAACTGAAAGTCTGGTGCGGCGACCCGAGCAAGAACAGTGTTGAGTCTATATTAAATGCGCCAAATAATGATCTCGTTCGTAGCAATGCGAAATGGTAAAGGCATTGTTCGACGATTTTGAATAAATACAAATTTATCACTTACTAGCCGCATTTTTGTGGTGCTACAAACAAACTCCAATAATTGTAATGACGAAATTTTTGCAAGATTTTAACAACATTCTCCTAAATCTTCATTGCATAGTATTCAAAATTAAGCGAGTGGAAATTGAACTCCGGAGACGCCTCGAAAAAAAAGTTTGTTTGTGTTCAAAAAATCTACTGGACCAATCGCTTTAAAATCGTGCACAGTACTTTCTTCAAATAATTCACCAGCTATTGTCGAGAGCTTTTTCGTTTTTTTTTTTAATTACAAATTTTTTAACAAAAAAAAGAAAATCCTCTCGTCATTTCCTTCAGAAACATCTCCTTTAAGGAATGCATTTTGATTTCTTTGATTGAGACGATTCTCCTTCGAGTTGTGCTGCACAGCGCAAACCAACTTTTTTTCAAGGAGTTTGATTTTCACTCGCTCAGTTTTGAATATTTTGCTATCCAAATTTAGGAGATTGTTGTTCAAATGTTTCTTTGTTATAAGTAAATTTCTCAATAAAAGAACACTTTCCGTTACGCAGAAACAAAAATCTTAAAAATATGCCTTTTTTCGACCGAATTATAAATTTGGAGTGAATTTTGGGAGTGATTTCTTTATTGAATATTTTTAGCATGAATCTGGCAATGGCAGGGCAATCACGTAAAATGTGATCAGCCGTTTCTGTGTCTTCGAGACAGAGACGGCAGTGTCATCCTTTTTTTACTTCCTTTAACTTTCTTTGGCAAAGTTTGTTTTCCAAACTGAACTTTTAGAACACTTAGTTAAAAACGATTCATTACTTCAGTTTTTGAACTACATTTTTGTTTTTATATTTGGACAAATATAAGTGTTTTGCTGTTTAGCTTTAACTTCTTCGCCTGAAATGAATTATTCTTGTTTTTCGAATCTACATATATGTCCAATACTACCAGTGATTCTTGTCTTTTATTTAACACTGCGGATCCTTTGATTACCGACCAAATATTGGATGTAGAGATAGAAATCGATGAAATTCAAGATGTGCTAAACAAAGCAAAAAATAAAAAGGCACCAGGTGAAGATGGGATTCCTTATGAATTTTTCAAAAATGCAACCCCCACTTTTCTAAATCATCTAAAAGTTCTCTTCAATAAAATTTTTATAAACGCTGACATACCGTCATCATTTAAAAAATCGGTCATTTTCCCTATACACAAAAAAGGTTCACTAGAATGCGCGGAAAACTACAGAGGCATTTCATTCATGAATGTAATAGCAAAAATATTCTGCAGGATACTGGTTGTTGGGAGGCTTGAAAAATGGGTCGAACAGAATAACATTTTATCTGATCTACAGGCCGGTTTCAGAAAGAACTTTTCAACAATCGATCATATTTTCACTTTATCGTCTATAGTCAAAGCATTTCAAGCAAGAAACAAAAGGGTGTTTTCATTTTTCGTTGACTTCAAAGCCGCTTTTGACCTAGTCAATAGGAATGCACTCATTTATAAGATGTCACAGTTGGGTATATCTACAAAGTTTCTAAAATTAGTTAGACAGATGTACACAGACACGAAAGCAGCTGTTTGGGATGGAGTGAGCTTTTCGATATGGTTTAGCACTAACACAGGAGTAAAACAATGATGCCCGCTTAGCGCACTTTTGTTCTCGTTATTTATAAATGATGTCGCTGATGAACTTCCTGGAGGAATAAGAATAGCTGGCTGCACTGTCAATGTACTGCTATACGCTGATGATCTCGTCATACTGTCAGAATCACCAGAAAGTTTACAACTGATGATTAATCGGCTATCTAGCTACTGCAACACATGGGGACTAACAATAAACACAGAAAAATCCAAAATAATGGTATTTGGACCCACACTAAGAGCCTACAATGAAAGAAGATGGATATATTATAATGATACACAGCTGGAGGTAGTGAAAGAGATTAAATATCTAGGCTTAAAACTGAACCCAACATTGAACTATAAACTTCATATATCAGCGAAAGCCAACAGCACACAAAGCTTGTTAAATCTAACATGGAAAAATATATTTTCCAACAAAAGAGTTATTCTATCCACTAAATACAAAATCTTCGATTCGGTGGTGAAATCGTCTCTCTTATATGCTGCACAGGTTTGGGGATCAGAAGAATACGATGAAATTGAATCATTTTATAGAAATTTCATAAAGAAACTTTTCAACCTATCACAGAATACACCTAACTACGCCATATATTTAGAAACTGGGTTACCAAAACTTCTGACAAGTACGCTGAAGTCTCAAGCTGATTATTTGATCAAAATCTGCAGCAGCTATCAGGAGACTAGGCTTTCTAAAAAACTGCTTTTATATGAGCTGAGAAACAAGGACTGGTGGCTTGCAAGATGGCAGACTATTGCCAATGAATGTGGAGTGAGATTTGATGAAAATTTCAGCAACATAAACCATCTGAAAGAACAACTGTACAGCATCATAAAGAAAAATGAGGATTTAATGAGGTGTTCTTTTATAGAAAAAGCTAAAGAGTCGTCCAGTAGAATAATATACAGTCAACTAAACTACAATCTCGGTACCAGAAACTATTTTCACGATTCACTAAGTTATGCAGAAATATCATTAATATTTAAAGCACGGTGCGAGGTTCAGAACTTAAACGGAAATCCTTACAAAGGCAGTTTCAATCAATTTTGTACACTGTGTAATTTAAAATCAAAGGAAGATTGTTTACACTTCATCAGTATATGCCCAATATTCAAATCTGAAAGACGTTTTTTTTTCGGGAAAAATACCTTTACATTACAAGAGACTATAAACATCTTAAACGAATATAATTGGAAAACATTAAGCAATTTTTTGAATAATATTTACAAGTACAGATTATTATTAATAACAGAATACCACTAAATTAACAAAAATGTTGATTTAAATATCTTTTGTAAATACAATTGTCTTTGTGTATTAAAAATGTTAAAATAAAACCAAAATGTATATTTAAAAACAAAAAACAAAAAAAAACAATTGTCAATCTGGCTGACGGCATAGCCATAGCTCTCAAATTCAAAATGTTATCTGGAATTGCATTGTATGAATGGAAATAAATGAATTACTTACTTACTTACTTACTTACTTACTACAAAAAAACCCAAATGATTTTTTTGAAGCAATTAAAGAAAGAGAAAGGGAATATATTTGGAATATTTGTATTTAAAATTCACATCTAAACGAAGTTTATGGGGCTCGGCTAGTTTCTCGAGCTAAAATGGAGGTGATTTTTTGAGGGCGCGAAAAAAAACTATAGCTTCAAAGTTCAAATATTCTGTAATCTTAGGAGTTTATACATATATTCATGTAAATTGTCAGGAAATTTCGAGTTAAAACATTGAAATCCAAGAGAGATATAGACCATGTCTGATCTCCTTGAAATTAGAAGACATACATTTGCCGCATTTTTTTGAATTTCTGTAGCAAGAAAATAAAAAAAATGGCGTTAAAGTAGACCCTTTTTCCCATACAGCCATCTATAGTTGGAGTGAAAAATTGGAAATTGACAAAATGGCCGCAATTTGAAAAAAAGGTCCAAATTTCGTCAAAAAATCGTCTTTCGATGGCTACCAAATTTTGAATTTTCATCCGATCGTAAAAGTTGTAGATGGCTGTATGTAAAAACATATGGGGAGTATGCAGTTAAGATTTCGATAATATTTGCGTGAGTTACAGCTGCGGCAAATTTGAAAAATGCAGTTCTGAGAAAAACGCGTTTAAGGTTTTCAGAGCAGTTTTAGATTCAACTAACAGGAAGGGAGTACAAAGGATCTAGATGTCCTTGAGCATTCAAAAATTTTATCCGAAGACAATACAAGGAATTTTAGGACATTAAGGACGAGGCATCTGTCGCCCCACCGCGTTGGGATGGGTGGAGTTCGGGCTTCTGTTCTATACTCTGCCATTTCAAAAATATTCCAGATATACTTCCAATATTTTAGGACATCATTTTAAAGATGTTTGTCTATCGAAAAATAGATTTTTTAAAAATCAGAAACTAGTCGAGCCCCTTAACGCAGCATTTAAACAACAACAAGAAAACGCAAAAAAATATCAGAAACAGCTTTGGACAATTCTTCGCTTAACCGGCAACTACGGACGTTATCTCATTGCAAGCCAGATGCCGCTAACTAGAAAGTAAGTGTATTTACTTAAATGACTATAATTTCAAAAGTGCAGGTCTGGTCGACAAGTTTGAGGTACCATAGTAACACTAAGCGAGATGCAATAGGCACAATTAAATCAACAACAAATCTACAATCGAAAAAACACGCAAAGGATTTTATTTGTTTCCGCGTGCATTAAAAAGAAAAATGTGAATATTTAGGATTAAACATTTCCTTCAAGATTATATTAAATATCTAGCTCATTCATTTAAAAAAGTAAAAGATAATATTTTAGAAGAAAGATAACAGCTATCAAATCTCTATATTGAAAAACTTGCGGTGACAAATTTTGAGTCTTAAAACTGAGATAAATTTGAGTTAGTGAAAACTAGAAATCAAATGTGAGTTTTGTTGTCTTCTAAGCAAGAAATAAATGGTTAGTTATAGAATTTTCCTTAAGTATGAATTTGTTTTATTCAATATAAGATTACTCCAAGCTCACTTCACATTTTTAACTTTTTAACTGGATTTTCTTCCATCAATTCCATCTCCAAAAATAAAATGATTCATAGTCTGTGTATTGTTGAAGAGTAACAACAGTTGATTTGAGAAACTGTTAAAAACACTGATAAAATAGCAATGTTTCAAAGTACAATCTGTTGCATTTCACTACATACGAATGAGATGATGCTGTTTTTTTTTTTTTTTTTTTGTTTAAAACACATCATCGTGTCCAAGAGGTGCTTCACCTGCCAAAAGGGTCAACGATTCGTGAACCATAAGACCCTCATTTATTTGACTCACTTGAGTTAAAAAGTTGATCGTTGTTCTGTCTTGTTCGTTTATTAACACTCCCCCACGTCAGTTTCGGGCTCTGATCGCCGCTTAATTGCCGTCAGGTTATGGCTGACGGAGTCGTCTCTGCCCACCTGTACGCTGTACCTATATTCCTGTATGATGCGCCAAGAGTTTTACAATTCAGTGATTTGTTTTTATCGTTCTTTTCTGTGTAATGTTGGCGCAGTTTGCAGTTCCACTACCTGACCAGCATAAGTGGATATGAATACAGAAGGGACATGAAACATACTCGTGCACCAATTTAAGATTCTCAGACAAGAACTTGGTCATGCGTCGGTGGTTGCATGTTCGGTAGAATTTATTAGGGACGCATTAGTTATTTGGATATGGTTACAACAAAACAAGACCAAGAAAAGACCACTAAAGTGACACTACGATGCGATAGCCAGCGGCGGCGGCGGCGAGGCGACCAGCAGACGTCACGCAATCAATGATTTAATGCGTTCAGATTTGTTTGAACTATACCTACGAGGGCATATACACATTCCAGACATGTTAACCAGCAAATTGTGAACTTCACCACAAAGTCAATCACGCTACTTTCTTTAGGTTGGCTTACAAAAGCCGCAACCATTGTGACGTTCGTCTCGAGTGTCATTCGAAGCGCGGGAAAAAATTATTAAAACATTTTTTTCCCAACAAATTTGTTTAATGATCTGTTTTCCAGGCCACACGAGGCATAGGTATTGCCCCAAACTGCGAAGCAAAACAGTCAACTGTTGGCCACGTTATCGCTACAAAAACGATAAACCTATTTATTGAATTTGAGGTGGGTTACCCATACGGCAAGATTTTGCATAAATTTCAGACAATGACTCTTTGCTAATCGATTATGGCAACTTTCGGCCCCTTGACGTTGGTTGGTCTTATGTACGAACTGATATGGGAGCTGACTTGTGGTAAGATTGCCGAGCAGACCTTAATTTGTTGTGATTTTGTGTCTGCTGCAGGAAAATTTCCACTCGAATCAGCTTTCAACGAAAAACGGCCAAAACACGAATGAGTCATCTGGGTTTGTTTTTTAAATACAACAAATGGTCACAAGATTATCAGTTATCCCATATGGTCTAGTCTCTAGTGGCTAGGATATCTGGCTTTCACCCAGAAGGCCCGGGTTCGATTCCCGGTATGGGAAATATTTTTTTATTTCCTTCCATTTCTTATTTTCAACGCAAAAGTAGTATCGACACAAACGAAAGTGAAAACAATAATTTTCTATTTTCAATTTCACAAATGCCACCCAGATATTCATCTCCATAATCATGACAATCCGGCTACAAGATGAATATACGGTTTTGTGAACATTATGGTGTCACCTCTTCATTAGTCAACGAGAGAAAAATGTTTGTTGCTAATTTTATTGCCTCGGGTGATGGCAGGTGGCGATGGCGATAGTAAATGTGAATTTAAGAAAGGAATGTGCAGAGTTTAAAAAGTGAAACCACTCAGCAAAATTCGAAAAAAGAAATATTGCTAAAACGATTCAAAAGAAAAATATTTTAGTCATGCTTACCCGAATAAAAGAAAATGACAGTTGATCGGAACTGTTGTCTGCACTGCTTGTTGACGTATCCATTTTGCTTGTACTTGGTGTCCTTCAGTTGATGATAAACTGAAATCAAAAAATAAATTCCCACGTAGTTTGCTAATTTCGGATTGATAATCAATCAGATGTAATCATTAAAGCCGACAATGAAAGTTGAACGCGATCATAATTTGTTATTGCGCGGCCAATGATGATGTTTTCATTTCATGTTCACGGAGAGATTGAGAACTGGAACAGTAATTTCACTCATATTTCATTTTTCAAATATTTGCACTGAAAAGGCACCACACTGTCGAATATTGTAAAACATAACTTTTTTTATTTTCTTTTGAACTCAATTCTTCTTTGGACAAATAAACAATGACATCAAGCAAACACGGAAGATTCAAATCACGCAATATAAAAATAGGTAATGATGGGAATTTTTTGGTTTACGAGTAGGTTTGTAAGTTACACTTGTTATAATCGCACCAGTTCCAAAGTCAAGTTGGGTAATTTTTTTTAGGAAAATTCGCGACGTACTACGATAAGTTCAAGGCGAAACCGTTTAGAATTCGTAATTGTTTTGTTGTTGAATCGATGTAATCTGGTCAAAAGAGTTCTATCTGAAAAATAAAATGAAAAAGTTATTATTTCGATGAAGATAATGATAGTAGATTTTCAGTAATTTTTGCAATAAGGTATTCTGATAGCAGGCTTCCTTTGTCTAAGACACATTCGAAGCTGCCTATAGCCTCTAAGAACTATGCCATTGGTTTTATGGGAAGGTTTTGAGAAGAGAATCTCGCTCCTCGCTTTAGAATTCAAAAACACTCATATCACTTTCATTTCAATTGGTGGTCGAAAGAAAGTCATATTAGTGAAAACGTTTTTAGCATTACATTTTGTAGGCATGAATTTGTAAGTCAAAATATAACACTTTCCGTTTCCGAAACCACTCAAGAAGCTAACTAAACTGCTTTTTCTCAGTTTGATCAAATGGGAACTCTGAACTGCAGAACAAGAATATATTCTTTTTTGCCCACTTTTGGAAGTGGAGCAGATACTGAGAGTCAATAGCAACTCCCTACTTGTCTGAAACGCAACAAATTTTTTGTGTGTGTTCAACAAATATTGCGTCTTATTCCAAAGAGCATCTCTGCAATAGGCTACAATTTAGTTTTATTTATTTTCTTTGACGGAATATTCATGTACAGGGTACTTAAATACGTATGCAAAAACAAGTCTCCTCGCAATAATATTTTCACTCCGCACTACGAAAACATTTTTACACGAACTTTAAATTTACGCACTGGCAAGCGGCAAAACTTCCTTCCTTCTCTCTTCAACGCTATGACCAAAAGTTTTTACCCCACCATTTGAAAAACCGAAACTGGAACCAAATGTCAAACTCAGTGTTTTTTTAGCCCTGGGTGCCCTAAACTAGCCCTGAAGTAGCCCTAGGTTTTTCCTAAGGCTAGTTTAGCGAAAAAATGGAATGTATTTTTGTTCAAACGCGGCAAGAATGAGTTGTGATTTTCTGGTTTAGCGTATTTAGACAACAGAAAACCCAGGTTTTTTGAAAACTCATAGAGTTGTCAAGGAAACTTGGGTAAAGTTTAACTAACAAACTCAATGTCTGAGCTAAAAAGAAAAAAACATTCAAAATCACTTTGAATTTGCTCATGGATATCCGACAGAAACTAGTTCGTCGAAAAAAGGCACTACGCAACAGTAGTTGAATCCTTGTAGTTAATGGTCCGCCAAATAATTTTTTTTTTTTCAAAAACGGGGCGCAAAACATCGAGTGTAGCTTCGGCTGTGAGGCACGTAGCGCCGTCCTTTTGAAACCAAATGTTGCCAATCTCCAATAAAATGGCCCGATAACGATTGCCATTGACTGTAACGGCAACTCCTTGCTCATTTTCGAATAATGTCCTGGACCGCACCAAACAGTGACTCGTTTTGGGTGTATCGGCTTTTCAATGTATGCGTGCGGGTTTTCGGTACCCCAATGCGAAAGTTTTTCTTGTTTACATACCCGCCAAGATCAAAATGAGCTTCATCTGGAAAGAAGATTTTTTTGGCAAAATCGGCATCGGATTTTCAAATTTATGTCAAAATATTTCTCAGAGTTGTTCAATTTCCCAGCGTTGTTCAATGAACAACCATATTCGTTTAGCGGAAGAATAAAAGTAATTCACGAAATAAGCACTAGTTGAAAACAAAAGTTAGATGGCGGACCCTTTATCTAATCTGTGCTTTAAACTTTGAACGCTTGAGAAGCTCTGGCATAGCATTTGAGTGCTCTTGAGTTTATTTTAACTTTAGATTCAACTCAGCCAGCGAACTTTATCTCTCAAAACTATGAAGTTTTTTTTTTGTGAATTAAATGAGAGTAGCAAATATCTTCTCAATACATAAAAATCAATTGCTATTCGTAAGTCTCGCTATAACTCGAGAACGGCTGGACTGATTTGGTAAAATTTTGGTTTTGAATTATCTATTTGTGGAGGTCCAGGGAAGGTTTAACAGGTAAGTAAATATGAAAAAAGCTTGGTCCCCATATATTACGGGAACGGGACTGGGAGCGAACACTTAGACACTTACATCATTAGGATGCTATATTATGAATTAAACTATATTCTTTCTATTCCCACGGGAACCTTAAGACTACAGACCCAAGCAACGGCACGCAGGCGTTGGTTGGTTTGAGAATAGATATAAAACCACGACTTAAGAGGCATCGCTAAAAATTAAAGTAGTGGAGACCATTTGCGCTCATTAAGGTTTCGTTCATTTTACTAGGCTAAGGTAAGAATGACTTCCATTTAATTCATTTGGCAGTTAACAAGAAGCTGAGATAAAAATTTGAAAAATATCATATTAAGTGAACCGCATCCTAGGCGTCTAACGCATTATCGAAAAACCATAAGTTATTAAAAAAAAAAGAGAGAGAGGTGTCAAGGGACACCCAGATGGAACGAAGTTCCGTTATTTTTATTTTTTATTATTTATTATTTACAAAAAGCCTGTATACACTCAACAAAAATAATCGTCGCGACACCACACTGTTCAATGCGAAATAGAAATGAAAATATCTGGCTTGCTTTCTATAAGAGAGACAGAGAGAGAGAGAGAGAGAGAGACAGACAGACAGACAGACAGAGAAACATGCGACGCCACACAGCTTACAATAGCTTACTATAGCAAAAAGTGCCGTGACAACTTTTCGTAAGAATTTTTTCCGTCTGCCCCCTTTCACAACGCGCGATAAGGAACTTCGTTCCAAAAATCGCCAAAGGTTTTTAAATATGAGAAAGCACGAAGTAATAGATATAAGGAGTTTTTGAGTACAGAGCTTGTACTCAAGTCAACCTGGGGCTGGTCTTAATTTCTTTGTTTTTAAGCCACAGCTCATGCTTAAAATCAATCTGATTCCCTTAATTTTACTTTAAGTAGATTCAGGGCCCCGTTTAGTTTTGCCTACAAGTGTGACTATTCTAACTCATTTTCTGGTACGACAATACTGACTCAGTGGTCATTGGAAAATGAATACGTTTTGACTTTATTACTCTATTGTTTGACACTTCAATTGGATAAAAAAAAAAGAAGATAACATTCACTACCAAATAAAAGCATGAAAACGGCTTTTCACAAAGTACACACAAAGTGGGTTGTTTTGACTCCTTTAACAGTTTTAAGATAGCCGATGACCGATGGGCCAGAACTTTTTGAGCACTTCATAAATTTCTGCAAACTACATATGTAATCATATTTTGGACCACCCAAAATTATTTTTTGAGTAAAATTCGAGTAAGACTGAAGCAATCAAGGTAATTTCAATGGTTTGGTTTTTAACTTCATTAGCAAAAATAGTTCATAGCACTTTCACAGCTTTAAATGTTATCTGAGCTCATATACATAGTACAAAGGTTTGATCTACATTGAGGCGCATTAAGTACAAAACCTTGATTAGGAAAAATTAGCACAAGGGATTTAGTCTTTTGAAAAGCCTTCAAATGAGCTTTAGTGCTGGAACTAGCTTAAAGTGGTTTTTAAATCATGTGGCCATGGGCGTAGCCAGGTAGGGGCAGGTAGGGGCAAATGCCCCAACCTAAGCCAAATGTCCTCGAAAAAATTCTGCGTTTTTTAAGAAAAAATTAATCTTTGTCCTCGAGGACATTTGGAGAAAATGCTGAAACAACGAGGACTTTTAAAGAGTATCGTAAAAAACGAGGAGAATTTGGGAAAAAACGGAAAAAAGGAGTATCAATGAAAATTTAAAAAAAAAAACTGAGGACAATTCGCAAAATTGCCGAAAAACGAAGACTTTTCAATGAGATTTCTCGTAAAAAACGAGGTCAATTTCGGGAAAAAAGGGGAAAAAAAAGGAGAATCAATGAAAATTAAAAAAAAGAAAATGAGGACAATTCGCAAAATTGCCGAAGAACGAAGACTTTTCAATGAGATTTCTCGTAAAAAACGAGGACAATTTGGGAAAAAAGGAGAAAAAAAAGGAGTATCAATGAAAATTTAAAAAAAAAAAATGAGGACAATTCGCAAAACTGCCGGAAAACGAGGACTTTTCTTTTTTTGAGATTTCTCTAACATCTAGAAATATTACACGAGTATATTTGGGCATTTATATTTATAATTCTTCGAATCAAAATATTCTCCAGATATTCTGAATCATATGAATGCGGCATTTTAAATGCTATTACAGAACATGCTAAAGGCATTTGACCTACTCTATTTTTAGAAACCAAAAAAATGATACTTTTAAAGTATCTCTCAATATTCTTGTCAATAAATATGTCCTACTTTTTTTTTTCAAAAAAAAATGTCCTCGTTTTTTCATTGATTTTTGAGAAGTTGTCCTCGAAAAAAGACCTAAAAAAATTCCTGGCTACGCCCATGCATGTGGCTACTCTCTAACTTTAAAATTTAAAATCATATCCAGCACATTTTTTTTAAAGCCTTGCTTCTACTCTTCTGTTATTTGTCATCATTTGCTTGAGTTTTTGTAAAACATTTGAAACAAAAAAAAACCACTTTCTATTCCAGATTTTTGTTTCCTAGCAAAGTAAATATATTTTTTATTTTTTTTCGCTGGCTTTATTTTCTTTATGTCTCAGCTCTGTTACTTCACTTCATAGCCACAACTGCCAAAATTCAGGTGCGTATTTTGAACATTTTGTTTATTTCAAATATTTTTTATAAATCGTAAGAATTTAGTGACCTCATTTTAAAGCTAGACTATTAATTTACTAGAGCCGGCAGCGGCACTGTATCTTTTAAAAACACGTTGACTGTAGATTTGCGCTTGTGAGTTTAAATTTTTTTGGCGACTATTGCGCGTTTATTAAGCCGGAGAAATTGTAATACGTATTGGAGCTATTTTTACCCGTTCCCGTAAACACCTATACTGTATGCACAACTGGAAATTTTTATTGTTTAGTTCCACCATGTTGGTTAACTGTTCTCTTTAACCGCAAATTATTTTTAATACTCAGCAAATATTTATGCAAATGCCTGGATATAAACCACACCCAGAAAAGCCTGAATGCTACAAATATGGAAGCAATTACCACAAATACATTGGTTTTAAAATACATCCTTTATTCTGATTTCTGAAATAAACTAATTTTACCTCAAATTTCTTCACGGCTTTATTTAAAAATCCCATCATCCATAAACATAAGCCACAATAATCATAAGAAAAAATTAATTCCCCGAATTTTTAAGGGGTTTCCACTCTGTCACAAAGGATACCTCAAACTCCACTTTATCTTACCTTGACTTTCATAAAAAAAACATTCTCCGACAGTATTTTTAAGTATTTTGGGGCTTAATGCCTGACCGCACAAAAACAGAGATATGTCTCGTTCGGGTCAATGCATTTTCGTTGGAAGTGTGGGTAATTCAAAACCTGCTACTTTATGGTGTTTATTTTTTGGTTAATATATTTATTTGATTTTGTTTATAATACATCTCCAAAGGCAATGTTATAGTTGCTGTGCATGAAACACACCACATCAGATACCAAATGGCTTCCGATTAAGTATGCATATATGGCAGGTAGACTTACACATGTGAAGTTTTGTAAGATCCATTTATTCAGTTATTTAAACAATTTGGACAGTCGGTGTGTGAGTTTTTTGTGGCGTGGCTGAAATGGACGTAATGTTTTGCCAAAAAGGGGTCAAGTATTACCTTCGCTGGTGATTACAAAAACAATCAGTTAATTTTTCAAACCAACACTTATGATATGAATGAACGTTGTTATTTTTTACAATGGGGCTACTTTATGCGAAATTTTTGCATTTCCTTATAATTTTAGTATAATCGGTTTGATTAAATTTAGTAAGAGATGCTGAGAGGTTTAAGCAGAGTTACATCATCAATGGAGAGATTGGTATGAGAAAAAATTCAGTAAGTTTTGATACTTTTGAGGGTCAGTGACCTCAACAGGACTTGATGTTTGTATGACTTAAAATATTTTGCAGCTATCATTGATGTTATTGTTTTTTCAAGTTCCTGTGTTTACTTACAGCTGCAATTAAAAATAGTGCATGGGAAACAAAGGCCCCTTTTAAAATTAGTATTTTGAACTGAATTCTAAAGAACTTTATTGTAAATCTCTTCAATCAACTAATACTTTTAACGTTTCGGGCATCCCTTTAGTGTTTTAAACTCAAAGCTATTTACAGTGGAGAAATAAGTGTTCGAAAAAGTTGTTGCATTGCAAAAGATTTGAAAGATTCACAAAAATAAAAGAAATTCCGAAAACTGTCGCGGATTACTAATTTAAAACAACTAATTGGGAAAGTTGTGATCCCTTCAAGATAACGATACTTATGTCACTTTCCATTGATTTCACTCAGGGAAGCACTCATTTTAAAAACCAATGGAACACCCAACACTTTTTCTATTCAGTTTAACGTAATTGTGTTTGTGTGAGGCAAACACCTACGGCCCTTAAAAAATATTCCTAGAAGAAAATTTTCTTTTTGACATTTGAGTAACATGTGTTAGTGCTTCTCGAGTCGATTCTCTCTTCAAATCGAGAAGCAGCACCAATGGAACGGTTTGAGAGTGCTGCTGGACGCTCCTTTTCATCCAATGGAAAGCGGCATCAATCTCGCAAAGTCGTAAAATCAATAAAATTTCGACAAAATTTCATTCTGATTAGATTCGACTACCGAAATTACGCAAGTCCCGAAGCTTAACTAAATTTACTTATTACAACGAGTGTAAAGTTACGGAAAGATCATCTCAATACATGACCAGCTAGGACTTAGAATTAGCGGCACCAACGGAATTGGTTCAACCTGGCAGCCGAATTTATAACGGGTGATTGTTTAAGAGGTTTAGAACTTTTTTTTTTTTAAAACACAAAATATTCGAAAAAATGAATGAAATATTTATTTGAATCGATAGTTTGTACCTTGCAGTTTAATGTTTAAAGATAATTTCATGCAAATGTTGACCGCGGCTGCGTCTCAGGTAGCCCATCCGCTGAGTTCAATTTTGGCATACTCTTTCACACATATCGGCCGGTATCTCACGAATAAATGCATGGATGTTGGCTTCCAGTGCGTCAATCGAAGCGGGCTTGTCCCTATAGATATTAGCCTTGACATACCCCCACAAAAAATAGTCTAATGGTGTCAAATCGCACGATCTAGGCGGCCAATTGACCGGCCCGAAACGTGAAATTAACTGTTCACCAAACTCGCCTCGCAATTGCGCCATTGTTTCGCGTGCTGTGTGGCATGTGGCACCGTCTTGTTGAAACCACATATCATGCAAGTCAAGAACTTCCATTTCGGGCAAAAAAAACCATTGACAGTAACGCTGCGAGAATGCCGACCATACAATGGAAGCAGCGCGCGATGAACATTTCGAGCCGAGCACGAATTTTGATAGTAAAATTCAATAATTTGAAAGCGTTGTTCATTTGTAAGACGATCCATGGTTAAATTGCAAACCAAACTGAAGCTGTTTGACAGTGACACAAGGTACTAAACACACGTCAGCTGTCAAAACCAGTGTTACCAAAACCAAACCAGCTAAAAAATCACCCATTAGTTCTCAACTTAGAACTCAACACCATCTGTCATTGGCAAACTAAGCGATCAGCAAAAAGTTTCATTGGTTTCACTATATATGTCACTTTTTAACATCAATTCTCGAAGTCCAGAAGAAGTGTCAAGTTATTTAAGGGTTGATTCAACATACCTTCTTTGCTCATGCCCTGCACTACTTCATAGGAGGAAAACTCATCTCGGTGAATTCTTCTTCGATGATACAAGCGGCTTATCTTAGATAGACTGTAAAAGCCTTTCGAAATACATTAAAAATTACGCGTGGTTCGACTAGCGAGTGATTAACCGGCTAGTCCCGTAATGGAAGATCAATGGGTGATCAATTCGTTAATCTTACATCGGGTTTCTGAGATCAGTAGGTGATTAACTTGCTGATCTCTGAGGTTTCGCAATGGGCCCTTGCAGCCTATGTGTTTCAGGCAATGTACTCATTGGCTGACAGCTACCTCCAGCTAGCCTAAACTAAGGGTTAATTCGTAAAAGTGGTATCACAGGCTTCATTTTGAAATAAACTTACTATTCATATAAGTTTCGAATTCAGACGTAACAGGCAGACAATGTCACAATTTTATGCAGCGGTCACCACAAACCCAGTTGCTAGTTATACTTAATTTATCAATTAGTACCCAATTGGCTCCTTAAAAGCTTTTTTAGACGATCATTTCAGTTTCAGTTTCAGTTGAGGTATCAGTTAATCTTTCAGTTAGACTTATGTCTAAATTCCATAACTGAAGCGTTTAACTGAAACTGAAATTGATTTAATTCCTATAAGTTTTCAGCTCAGTTCTCAGTTTTCTTTCCGATTTAGAATTTTCACGAATAAAGCAAAAGCACAACTGAACATCGAACTGACGTTTATTTACAAAGACTTTTTTAACTGAACTGAGAATTGAACTGAAAACTGAACGTCTAAAAGAGCTAAAATAGACTTTCGACCGAGAACTTGAATGACGTCTAAATATAATATCTTTTATAGTTAAACTTTTAAACACGAACTGACAACTGATCGTTTAAAAGAGCCTTAAGAATAATTTTTGCTCTTAGCAGTACCTCCCAAGTTAGGCTCCAGAAAAAATTTATGTGCATTCCTCGATGTGTAAGTACTACGATTGAATAGTGTCAGGGGAAAAATCGAACTAGCTTTTACATTATACATATGTATTAGGGTGTGTCATTTTTGGGCAACTTTTTTTTTCAACGATAAAACAGGCTTAATACTTTCAGGAAGGTACAAAACGTAGCCTCTCAAAATTTGAGCTCATAATATTAACATTTAGAGGTGCCTGTTTTTAAATTTCTATTTTCCATACAAATTACATGGAAAAAAATTAAATATTTTTCTTATTTTTATAGCTTGACAATTGAGCATTGTAGAAATAAACTGACAAATTATTTAAATAGGAAATTGAATGCTCTACAAAGAAGCTAAATTTAATTTTTTTCATAGAGGCAACCGTTCTGAAGATATTCAAACCCAAAGTTGGAAATGTATGAAATTATGACTTTTATTTTATTAAACTCATTCTGATGACGATTTTTATGACTTAAAAATTATTTTCAAGGACAAATAACTATTATGTGTAGAAAAAAAATAACTGAACTACATCAAAACACAAAGTGAAAAAAGAAAAAAGTAAGAAAAAAAAAATACAGTTAAAGCTTTCAAAATACACACATATTACTGCGTGACACCTGTTAGGCAGCATTAGCAAAACTCTGAAAAGCTTTGATCAAAAAATTGATTAAAGGGAAAGCTCCGACATTAGGTAACATGAGAAGGAGAGATACAAATTGTAATTGAGAGAGGAGTTTGGAATATCATTTGATTTTTTTAAGAAACTTTTTACTTTGCGCTTCGATGGAGTTCAGGCTTAAGGATTGTTGTATCATAACTTTCTTCTGAATATCATTATAATTTCTATCAAGTTTCATAATTCTAGTATACTAATAGTTAACAATTTTCTTTTAATAATAAATATTTGATAATAAATAATAATTGTATTAAATCTAATTGATAATTTAATTTGTTTAACACTTAATCAAATAATAAAACAATATTTAAAACGTAAATGTTTTTTTTTATTTTAGCTTTCAAAAAAAATTAGCACACAAAGTTTAATTTTCCCATGAAAAATAATTTTTAAGTCACAAAAAAAGTCATCAGAATGAGTTTAATAAAATAAAAGTCATAATTTCATACATTTCCAACTTTGGGTTTGAATATCTTCAGAACGGTTGCTTCTATGAAAAAAATTATATTTAGCTTTTTTGTAGAGCATTCAATTTCCTATTTAAATAATTTGTCAGTTTATTTCTACAATGCTCAATTGTCAAGCTATAAAAATAAGAAAAAATTTTTATTTTTTTTCCATGTAGGTAATTTGTATGGAAAATAGAAATTTAAAAACAGGCACCTCTAAATGTTAATATTATGAGCTCAAATTTTGAGAGGCTACGTTTTGTACCTTCCTGAAAGTATTTAGCCTGTTTTATCGTTGAAAAAAAAAGTTGCCAAAAAAGACACACCCTAATATGTATATCTGTTTTGAAAAATCATTATGAATGAGACACGAGAAACAAAAACAATTGCCGGGCGTGGTGTTCGAATAATTATTTCATTCATAGTTCTATCATCTACTATATAATTTTTAAAGCCCTATTTTGTTTTCTGCCCAAGTGATTTTGTTGAATTTTTTGGTTTTCCTTCCAAGAATCTAGAGTGTGTAAGGAAAAGAAGCTTTCTCGCTGAATTTTGCTTAAAAAAAAACTTAACGGACGTCGCTTAATATCAAAACCTCTCACTTATCAATCAATCAAATTAATTGCATTTTCAATCAAGTGCTATGGAAGATAAAGATATCTATTTCGTAGATCCACAAAATTCCTTATCTTGAAAAGAAAATCCATTCTGTTTGAAATTTAAGTAGGCTTAGAGTTAATGTTTCAACAAATATAGCCTCTCTCACCTCAAAGTTTTGGTCTAGTAAAGACTTCAGGTAATTTTTTTAGCCCGTGCAATTCATGAGCTTAATATGGCACTTAAACATGCGACCCATGCATAAATGTAAATGACAATTCTCAATCGACGGGCGCCCAACTGGAGGGATTCCTATATGTGCTAGTAAATTATCAGAACCATACCTAAAAATAACTATGAAAGGGGATTAAATTTAATTCTTAAATTGATGGTTGAAACTACCGATATCATTTTATTATCCACATTTGCGTTAAAATTCCAATTCACATACCGAATTTCCTGGCCTGAGAAAAAAAAAAGTCAACACAACTCAAACCACTCCTTCGCCACTACAAATGACAGGTAAAAACAAACAACAAAGACATTCCGTAAGCCGCGCTCACTCAACACTGGAATGTATCCCCTCCCTCAAAACTGTAATCCTACAAAACAAGGATGGACTTAAAAAAAAAAAAAAATTTCTTGAGAATTCATCTAATCCTCTCTTCCTTTCGTAATCATTGTTGATTGTTGAATCGATAAAACTATTCCTCGTATTACTAAACATACCTACCCGCACCCGTTCACTTCATACATACACACATTACTTATATCCTTTCATAGACGAGCCGCTGCCATAAACAGCGCAGTTAAAAACAAAATCATAATACTCGTAGTAATAAAAAAAAAAGTGGTATTAAAATCCCACAGAACACACAGTGTTCTCTTTAGGTGCAACCGAACAGGTATTTAAGAATCAGATTGTGAAGTAATTTCCTGGGAACTATAATTCTGTGAAAATAGGTCAGTTCGGCAGCAGGAGTGAAAAACGTTAATTGATTTAGAATTCTCCCACACCTTCAAGAATATTCTCAACAATTAGTTAGTAAAAGGAACACTTACTTTTCAAAAGCGCAGCATAGTTTGTATGTCAGTATATCCAATGTAAAATAATGTCAGCTTTTGTTGAAAGTGATGTTCTTAGCACAGCTAGTTTAATTCCGGTTTTTTAATTTATGTAAATTTAGTTCAATTTGTTTTGTTTTAAATTTTTCTTTTAACAATTCACCATTATTCACATATGAAACAAAAACCGCAATGAAATAACTGTTACCCCGGGTTACCAATGTGGTATACCAACGACGGTACTTTTAACAACATACGCGAACCTTGTTGGTAAACAAACGTGTGTATAGGTAGTAACCTTTGAAAATAACAACAGTAACAACAAAATAACAAAAATAACTCAAAAATTCGAAAACTGTAGAAAGGGGGGCTGGCGACGCTGGGTAACGACGACTACCGACTACGAAAGGTTGTATAGGAAATTACTCGCGTGCTGCGTCTTAACTCGCGAAGTATCGTTGTTCGACTGAAGCTGGTTTATGTGAAACGAATATTATCATGGTCTTTCTAAAGTGACGAATGACGATGACGATTACCTGTAAAAAGGTGTGCTGCCTGCTGCCGCGCAACACAAGTCCAAAGATGTTAGTTAACAGATATAAACCAATTTGAGTTTCTAATGGTTCATGTATAGGCTAAATGTAAATTTTGAATTTCAAAATGTTGAAAACAGGCTGTAATCGCTTTTTCCGTTACATCAAAGAAAGTCTTCGGACAGCTGAATTTTCCTGAAAATTTTCTTTAGTTTTTTCATTTTCCCACAGATATAATGAGTTTTAAAACTGTTCAACATAATAAGTGTTGACTTCATATTTTGCTATTCTCTCAAAATGCGTTTCAAGTAGTAAAAAGGCATTTATTTTGGTCAGAATCGGGCTGTTAATAGCAGTTACCAAAAAAAAGCAACCTTGCATGTATTTGCTTTGGTCAGTTGTGTTTGCAGTGGATTTTATAAATAAAAATTGAGTTAAAATTTTTGGCTTTGATGCACATAAAAAGAGGGTTATTTAGAACGCATGTATATTAAGAAAATGGACGACTATGACTTGATAAACAAACTCAAACGCAAAATAGATGACTTAGTATTGCAATTCAATTTTAATAAAAAGTCCGTTGGTTGGGCTTTAACCGGTTAGCCCAAATTTCCTGAACAGCCAACCAAGTTGTTCAAACAAATTTGTGGTTTCGGTTCCCAGGAAACGCTCAATTAAGAAATTATTGCTGCACATTCCTGTCATTAAAAAAAAATATAAGCCATTTGACAACCGTATTCTTCAACTTAACTTGTCCTAACAAAAACTTAAGTTTATTTTAGGTCAAACTGAGTGTTTTAGAGCCTTGGGTTTGACCTCAGCTCAGTGATAAGCCCAGGGCTCAAACAACACTCAGTTTGATAATCAGGGTGAGAAACGTTTATACAAAAACGCTTTGTGGCGAGCACAGGCCAGTGACCGCCCACAGCAGAGATCACAAATGTCTCTTTTGACATTTACCGTTCACTACTGTAAAATTTTAGTCTGTTTGACTTAATTGAAGCAGACATTAACTAAACAACTACAGCCAAAGTTTTTTATGTTGAAAGCTAGAAGTGCTAATCTGAAGACAAGTGTAATGAAATAAAAGAAGTAAACTTTGGTTTCAAGATAATGGGTCCGAATGTTTTTTAAATTGGTACTACTGTTTAGTTTTATGTATTCGCTTTCCCATTTGAATATGAAGATAAAATAGAGTCTATCTGCGTGAACAGAATGGCTGCAGAGACGCAGCCGCAAGAAATGTCAAAACATTAAATAGAAGTGAATACAAAAACAACGCAATACGGAGCCGTACAAGATATAAAAAAACATTTTAATGTTGAAAGAATTTTTGAAATCTGTCTAGTTGTTTCTAAATTCCCGTTCCTAATCAAGTTTCTTTGGAATAAGGCGATCAAACCTTTACAGAAACCATCCCTGGACTTAATATATACCCACGAGTAAAGAGGACACTCCTATCTCATTTTCTCCTACTTTAAACCTTACAAATTTTTGAGTCTGTTTCTTTTTACAGCCGCTTTTTTATTTCAAAAAAATTGTAAGTCACAATAATGTTGAAAAAGTATTGACTTCAAAAACCTTAAACGAAACATTACACATTACATTGTAAGATTTTGCAAAAATATTAGAAATTTTAAGGTATTAAGTTGGAAACATTATTTGTCTGATACATCGATGGTTTGGCAGCTGTCATCTTCCATAAAAAAAAAACAAAGAATTTACAATAGTGCAACTTTAATATGAAATGGTAGGTGTTTAGGTTCATGATTAAAGAAGGCCTACAATTTTATAAACTTATACCTTTTTCCACACCGTATCGTATGAATACCAGAATGCACCTTAATCCTGTTTTTAAATGCATCTGCAACTTCAGAATTGCAGAAAAGTAAAGCGGGACGGATAAATAATATAATTTTTTATTCCCATCCTATAACTAGACGGCAGTTGGTGTCTTCCCTCTCTATCAGACAAGTATGAATTTTGCATTTTGTATCTATTCCCTTTTTTAATCTGCACTTGCAGATGCATTTCAAGGCCAACATAAAGCGCTGTCTTACCAATAGCGATAGGCTTACACTCTGAACGCTGCCTTTGAAAAACTTCAAAAAGTTAAACAGTTGTTCCACTGTATGCTTTCACCGGCATCATTTCCATACTTCACTTCCAGCTAAACAAATTGGAAAATTCACTTGTCAATTTTTCGATTTCCATCGGTCTCGCTGCAGTAGAAGTTTTTCAATTCATAAGTTTTCTATATTTATCAGAATACATATTAAGCAAACATCATAAAAGTTCGCTATGACCGCTTTCGAAGAATTTGGAGTCTTACCTGAAATCGCGAAGGCGATTGAAGAGATGGAATGGACACTTCCAACAGATGTGCAAGCCGAAGCTATTCCATTGATTCTGGGAGGAGGAGATGTTCTCATGGCAGCTGAAACCGGCTCGGGAAAGACTGGTGCGTTTTGTTTGCCAATTTTACAAATTGTTTGGGAAACATTGCGAGACATTAGTGAAGGCAAAGGTACAAAATCAGGGGCAGCGGGTGCAGTAGCTCCATGGACCATGTCGTTTTTCGATCGTGGATCTGCCCTAGCTGTTACTCCAGATGGAACTCGTTGCCAATCTAGAGAATTTAAAGAATGGCATGGATCTAGGGCGACCACTGGTGTGAAGGGAAGTGGCAAATACTATTTCGAGGCCACTGTCACCGATGAAGGATTGTGTCGTGTCGGATGGTCAACCACCCAAGCTAATCTGGATCTCGGCACCGATCGTTTTGGTTATGGATTTGGTGGAACTGGTAAAAAGTCTAACAATCGTCAATTTGATGACTATGGAGAAGCTTTTGGCATAAAGGATGTCATCGGTTGTTGCCTTGACTTGGATAAATACGAAATAAGCTTCACCAAAAATGGCACTAGTCTAGGTTTGGCATTCAAGATAGCGGACAATCTTAGGAAAGAGACTTTCTATCCAGCCGTTGTGCTTAAAAACGCTGAAATGCTTTTCAACTTTGGCAAAACTGAATTCAAGTATGCGCCTCCTAAAGATTTCGAAGCTGTTTGTAAAGCTAAGGAAAATAACACAAAAGCAAATCCACTAGCAACACCAGATAGTTCTGCGGCTAATTCCAAAGTAGCTCCGAACGCTCCTCAGGCAATCGTCATTGAGCCAAGTCGAGAGTTGGCCGAGCAGACTTATGATCAGATCGAAAAGTTCAAGAAACACTTAAAGGATCCCCTGGTAAAGTCTTTGCTACTTATCGGTGGAGTCAAACTGGAACAACAAAAATCTGTACTTCAAGCAGGCGTTCACATTGTGGTGGGCACACCAGGTCGCTTGGAAGAAATGATTAGCAGCGGGTTTGTGCAGCTGACTCATTGCAGATTTTTCGTTTTGGATGAAGCCGATGGTCTGTTGAAGCAGGGATATGGTGACTTGATTGATCGCATTCATAAACAAATTCCAAAAATAACTTTCGACGGACGGCGTCTCCAGATGGTTGTGTGTTCGGCCACTCTACACGCATTCGAAGTGAAGAAAATGGCAGACAAGCTCATGCACTTCCCTACTTGGGTTGATTTGAAGGGGGAAGATGCAGTGCCGGAAACCGTGCATCATGTAGTCTGCACAGTTGATCCTCAAAGAGACACTTCTTGGTCTAATCTCCGACAACGCATTCAAACCGACGGTGTGCACGATCGGGACGAGATAAATCCATCCAAGCAAACACCTGAAACTTTTTCCGAAGCTATAAAAATTCTAAAAGGCGAATATTGCATCCAGGCTATCGAAGAGCATAAAATGGATAGAGCCATTATATTCTGCAGGACAAAACTGGACTGCGACAACCTTGAGCGTTATTTGAAAAATCGCGGAGGCAAAAAATACTCGTGCGTTTGTCTTCATGGCGATCGTAAACCAAACGAACGTAAAGCGAATCTGGAAACCTTCAAGAAAAATGGAGTGAAGTTCTTAATTTGTACGGATGTTGCAGCCAGAGGTTTGGATATCACTGGCCTTCCATTTATGATCAATATGACTCTCCCAGACGAAAAGTCTAGCTACGTTCATAGAATTGGAAGAGTTGGTCGGGCTGAGCGCATGGGACTGGCTATCAGTTTGTTATCGACGGTACCAGAGAAGGTATGGTATCATGGCGAATGGTGTCCATCTCGTGGACGCAATTGCAAGAATACAAATTTGACTGACAATGGAGGCTGCTGCATTTGGTACAATGAGAAGACTTTGTTGGGAGAAATAGAAGAACATCTGAATGTGACCATCACTCAAGTGGGTAAAGACATAAAGGTACCTCAGAACGATTTCGATGGAAAGGTGGTCTATGGGCAGAAGAGTCTCAATTCGGGAACGGGATACCAATATCACGTCGACCAGCTAGGACCTACAGTACGCAAGTTGACTGATCTGGAGTTGCAGGCACAGAGCTCATTTTTAAAACGCTTGAAGGTGTAAGAAGTTGTGGAAATCTAAAAAATATTTTTATCTGTATTTGTGTATCTGAAAGACTTGAATAAATTACTTCTTATCTCAGTTTTGCTTCTTTCACCTTTAACTGGAAGTTATCTTACGAAATTAGAAATTTGGACCATATCCTTGAAATGGATGGAAGGCTATTGAATCCTGAGTCATTCACCTTTTCCTTATTTTTATTGATTTCCAACTGCTTAGTAAAAAAACAAGATTTTTTTTTTGCATCTCTGAGTCTTAAGCGGTACTGAGCTTAGAGCAAGCTCATATGTACGCACTTATCTACGCTCTTCATCATTAATGCAAGTGTTAGTGGTTAGTAAAAACGCCAACACAAGCACAAAAGAACGTATTCGAACAAGGACATAACATTTAACATAATTAACTTCTACTACATCGATAAAACAAAATCAAACTATAAAAACATTATTGAAAGTATAAAAAAAAACACAAGTAAAATAAGCTACAATTAACTAATAAATTAAATACAAATTAAATACAAATTAAATATAAATTAAATACAAAACAAAAATCATGCTTATTGAGCACTGGTTTTTAGTTTTAATTTTAAACTACTTTTACTAAGATTGAAATCTGAAGTAAGAGGGTTAGAGTTGTATAACCTACTCATGCGAGCTAATGGCTCATGCATGCCATAGTTAGTTCTGTGGTGGTAGCAATGCAAAAACTCCAGATTTCGTAGCTGGTGAGATCCTCCGCGATAGTTGAATCCTATGCGAGAAAGCAAGTCAGGAGCATCAATTGAACCTGTTATAAGTTGATGGAAAAAAACTAAATCATTGTTGATCCGTCTTTGTGAGAGTGGTTGAAGATTTAAAAGTCGAATACGGTTTTCATAAGGGGGAAGATTAAAAGGATCTTCCCAGGGAAGACCTTTCAGGGCAAAACGTATGAATCTGTGTTGTACTGCCTCAATACGAGATTTATGAACTTCATATAGAGGTGACCAAACCTGAGAAGCATACTCGAGATAGAGACGAACATGACAGTTGTATAAGGAAAGTGTAACATAGGGGTCGTTAAACTCTTTTGCCCATCTCTTTATAAACCCAAGCATTGAATTTGCTTTGCTTGTTATGAGGTTGATGTGTTCATTGAATTCAAGGTTAGTACTAAAAATGACACCAAGATCACGGAAATTCGAGACTTGAGATAATCTTTTGGCGTGAGAACGTCATACTTTGACACTTGGAAGGGTT
The DNA here is from genome assembly GCA_914767635.1 of Melanostoma mellinum. Classification (NCBI taxonomy): domain Eukaryota; kingdom Metazoa; phylum Arthropoda; class Insecta; order Diptera; family Syrphidae; genus Melanostoma; species Melanostoma mellinum. The sequence continues at coordinate 10,349,642 of OU612059.1, forward strand.
CAAACTAAGACCGTTTTTAGAACACCACGTAACAAAACTGTCGATATCTTTTTGTAATAAATTGCGATCTGACGAATATTCTATAGATTTGAAAATCTTCATGTCGTCAGCAAAAATTAAAATGTCGCTGTATGATATACAAGAAATGACGTCATTTATTGCAATAATGAAAAGCAAAGGACCAAGGTGACTCCCTTGTGGCACACCAGACAGACCATTGAAAGAATTTGACAAGACGTTACGAAATTTGACTTGATAAGATCTATTTTTTAAGTATGAACTTATCCAAACAATAAATACTGGTGGAAATCCAAATGCTTTTAGTTTATATAATACAATATTATGAGAAAGTTGGTCGAAGGCCTTAGAGAAATCAGTATAAATGCAGTCTAACTCATACCCTTTTTCGAGTGTATTAGAGCATTTATGGTAAGAGAGAAGATTAGTAGCCGTTGATCTTCTTTGCATAAATCCGAAAAAAAAGGAAAAGGTATTCGAGAGGGAAGGCTAAGCGTAAAGAACACTTTTTTAAAACTATAGGTGGTATCATATCCGGACCAGATGAAACGTCATCATTTAGAGATGAAAGGTAATGAAAAATTCTATCACTGAAAATGGGGATACTATTGAAACTTACTTGAGAACAGTGAGTTAAATACTCAAAATAGTTTTCATCAATTTTGAGAGGTGTACTACAAAAAGAGCCACCAAAATGATTTGCAAAGGCATTGCATATGTCAGGAGTATCCTTCAAAAGATTGCTATTAGGCGTGTTTTTTTTTAACCTAGTATATAGTACAGCATTCGAGTTAAAAAAAAACGATCCGTCCACAGTATTTTCAGTTCAATTTTCAGCAACAAGATGGAGCTCAACGTCAAAGCTTGCTGCTACTTTTCAAAGCTCTCTGTGAAATTCAAGATGAAACAAAATTAAATTCATACTAGGTTTGTTTCGTTAATTGTTCTATCAAATGAATAACGATACCAAGCCATTTATGAATTTGTATTTTTTTTTTCTTATTTTCCATACATCAGATTCTCTCTTACAGCTCTTTTTTGCTATTTTTGGAGGCATCGTCCAGCAGTGAAGAAAGCTCTATGTCAAAGTCAGCTGTTTTGTTGAAAAAAACTTTCGGGTATGTTCGGGGAGTATGTAAAAAGATATTTAAAACTAATCTTTGATGAGATTTTCCATTGGCAAACAGAATCAATTTATTTTTTATCCAAACCTGTGGTAAAGCAATTTTACACTATTGACCAGTCTTTTCGATAGGTTTAGAAAGAAAATAAGTTGATTCTATTTACAAAACCGTGAAATTGAACTATAATATTCCGCACAAATAAACACAACCCAAATTAAATTAAGTTGAAACACGTACTAGCAAGACTTGAATTTCTATTGAAGAATTTCTAATTTTCATACATATATCTTTCCCTTTTGACCATTTTTTACTGCTTAGTTTGTTTGTTTGATTTGTTTTTTTCTTGCATTGGGCTATATTTTTTATTCAAATAATTCCATAAGTAAAGCTATTAGCTTCTGCAAAAAAGAACTAGTGCAAAATCCTGTATTATATACACCACCAGGTAAGAAACAAGGTAAAAATTCAATATGAATATAGTTTTTATTTCTTTAATTTTTAATCGAGAGAAAAAATTTCTTTGCAAATACCACATTTTTTTTGAACACGTCCTTTCGAAAAAGCTTTGATGAACTGAAATCATTGGTGGTGCCATCTTATTTTCAAAGCTGGAAACTATCAATCCACAGCAATGCCATCCCTGTTTTCACTGTGGAAAATTACGACAGTAAAATGATTTGTTGTTGTTCCCCAAGGGAAATTTTTACTGTACTATATACTAGCATAAAAAAAAACACGCCTAAAATAAAATTTGCTGGATAGCCGTCTGATTTCTTTTTGGAGTTAACAAAGGACCAAAAACTTTTTGGGTCATTTTTAAGAGAGCAACTCATTTGAGTTACATAGCAGGAGTAAAGATTTTGAGAAAGCGTTCTGAAGTCTTCAAAAAGACTTATGAACACTTGGTGGTCAGTTAGAGAAAGAGTGGTCAAATAAGTTTTCCAGGCCTTGTTTCTTTTATTCCGCAGAACTTTAAGTTCTTTGGTAAACCACGGCTGGCAATAACTTTCTTTTTTAATCAATTTAAGCGGAATTGTTTTATTCATGCAATCGCTTAAAATAGAGTAGAAACAGCTGACTGCTTCGTCAAGATTTGCTAGAGTTGATATTTTTTCAATACCAGCCCTGCTTAATTCATCCGAAAGCAAATCGAATTTCGCTTTTCGAAAGTCAAAGGTATATGAACAGTCATATGGACTACTTCTTTCGTCAATCGAATTGCTAAGTTCAATAAAGATATCTAAAGGTGGGTGTAAGTCATCTATTCTTGTGATACCAGAATTTGATTGCATTACAACAGTCTTAATAGCGTCCGAAGAAAATACTAAATCTAACATACGACTTTGATAGTTTCTAATACAGCTTACTTGCCGTAAGTCAGAAGAAATTATGTTGTCTAAATAGGAAAGCTCCTGTTGTGGTGAAGACAGGGAAGCTTTTTGAAAGGAACCATCATCAGAGGGTAGCCACTGAATGTATGGTAAATTAAAGTCACCCAGTAATAGAATCTGGCTTTCAAGATCGGATATTTCGAAGACATGATCCAAAATAAGAGATAGCTCAGCATAAACTGGTGCTAAGCTTTTAGGGACAATATAAACATTTATGATGAAAATATTTTTGGACAAGGTACAAACTTTCACACAAACAACATCAATAGACAAGTCAAACGGAAAGTGTATACGAGAAGACATAAACGTGTTCCTGACCGCAATAAGAACACCACCTCCAACAACTTCTGGTTTGTCTATATGCCGATCTTTACGGTAGACGGAAAATTCTTGGCTGAGGATTTCGGTATTCAAATGGCTTGGGTTAAGCCACGTTTCCGTCAAAGCAAACACATCATGTGAGAAAACGAGAGAATTCACATATAAATCTGCAGTTTTACTGCGAAGCCCTCTAACATTTTGGTAGAAGAGGGAAAATCTTTTTAGTTTTTTGGAATACTCTTTAATACATTTTTATTCTTTTTGTTGTAGCTAGAGAATTCTTTGACAAGAGCACCAGCTGGCCAAATATTACTGTCACAAAGAGAGTCAAACATTAAGGGTGGGACAAGATTGTCCGCTCATTAGGAAGCTTTGATCAATTTGGTTTACTACAAACTCAGTGGCGAAACAATAGGCGCAAGCGAGGTCGGAGCGGAATTCTCTCCGATTTCCTTCGATTCGGAGACATTTTGCTTCGTGGTAGTTCTCCTTTCCGACGTCCTCCGATAAGTTTTTGCTGCGGAAAGTTTTAGTTTTGGGAATGCCGCATTTGTGAAAAATTTCTTACGATGACAACCACTTCCAAGCAAAATTTAATCTACGAAAAAGGATGCGTTGCGGAGAAAACGGACATCTCTAGTTAGTGCTCATGATCGAATTTGGGGATCTCATAAAATTCTCATTCCAAAAGTACATTAATTTATACCTTTTCGTTTGTATTAGCAAATAATCGCTAAGATTAGGCTTGACAAAGTTTTCATAAGGTCGAAAGACATGCGGAAGTGTCGTCAGATACCTGGCATTTGATGCGTTATATTACATACAATTTCTGTACAAATCCGTTAAAATTGTTGGTACAAGAATGTTCATTTGGAGCGTGGAAAAACAGACTAAAAAGTTTTTCTGAACAATTTCTCTAATAAAATATGGCGAAGAAGTTCGCGTTGAGAAAGTTTCGAATGAAAAAGCCTATTGTATTAGTATAAATATATAAAAAAAAAAAAAAAAACAATTCGATGAGGGGCCGCGTGATCGAGTGATACGTGACTGAATTGTGTTTATCGAGCACTTTAGTACCACAATTTGACATTCTTTTATCATTACGTGAACGAATTGAATTCGATAAGTAAACAGCAGAATGATTTTGTATAATATAGAGCGAAATTTAGTTGGGCGTTACAGTTCAGTGTGGAGCCTCAACCAACACCTTTCGCCAACAATTTCGATTTCGGGCGAGCTCTCTCCAGTTTTGTACTCTAAATCGATTGAGGTCTTTTTCTACTTGATTGCGACACAAGGTCTTCCCCTTCCGCGACCAAGGATGTAATCATCCGGTTGCGATAAGGTCCATGCTTTCGTGCCGTAAAGCAGGACTCAGATGTTAAAGAAGGCTTACCTCGATTTTTCTAGAGGATGTTTGGTTTCACAAAATCAAGAAGCAACGGTTAACAAGAGTTATTTTCCGTTTGATCTCCACATTGATGTTGATTTCCGTGCCTATATGGCACGTAGTTCTATACTACGTAAAAAATTTTTCTATAGCGAACATCAACGAATTGGACAAAACGTCTCAATGCAGTCCATATGTACGTATGTAATTCGTATGAAGTGATCTGCAGAATTCCAGAAGAGAACGTCGATCTGCCGAGCGGATTCTAAAGCATAGCACTTGGGACTCAGTGACAATGACCTCTTGATCACTTTCATGGACTCTAAAAACGCTGTCCGTCAATCTTGCGTTCCTTTCCCGTACGGTTGTGTGCCTGTGGTGCCTCACGTGTGCGCATCTACGTAATCAAGGCACATATTTATCGACAACTACAAGCCCAACATGCGCAATTCACTATCCTGTTTAGTTCCATCATGTTGTCTGTCTGTTCTGTGAGAATCCCGAGGTTTGATTTACAGAAACATTTAGTTATTTTTCTACGGGTAATAGACTCTCGCAATTGATTTCCTAGTCTCCCTAGAATAGTTACAAAGCCATGAAAAGAGATATCCCACTTAACCTTTCGAAATTGACAAAAAATTCTAGATCCCTCAAATAATCTAGGCCCGAAAATCTCATTGAGCTTCGTTGTGCCACCTTTTTTATTTCATTTAATTATTTGTTTGCTGAGTGTTCATCAAACTGGTCATCTGTCTGTCGTAATTTTTTCCAAATATTTGTACCTTTTATAGAGTAACTTACGATGGTATTTAGATATCAGTGACGGAATAATAAACAACAGATTTCACAGACGCCGAAAATTCATGGCAGCCACAACCAACGACATTGACTCTAATTTATTGCAAGAGTCCTTAGCATAGTAAATCTTAATTTGGAAACCATTCGCAAATACTTTAGTAGAAAGCCGAACGAAGCAATCTTTTGATATACCACGCTGACTGACTTATAAACAGGTACCATCCTTTGTTATTTCTCAGGAATAACATGAAATCAAAACCTGAAAGTGTCTCTGAAAATATATAATGTTCCAATGATAACAAAAAATGTATGTATGTATTTGATTTTATTTTTTTCATCTAACATGATATAAGATTTATAGATTAATATATAAATTACAACAACTGATAACATTGACATATATGTGTATATATATACTTTATATTTCTCCTCTTTTTTGAAAAAAATATGTTCACTTATCTATCTAATCATATGGATGTGTATAACATTTAAAATTGTTTGTTTTTATGTAAAGTACCGACTTAACCTAGTTTCATTTGATTGATTCAATTAATAAATTTCAATCTGATGGGGCAAGGAAAATAATATCCCACAAGGTGTATATAATATATGCCAGTCACAATATCGAAACAACAGAGACGTTATAGAAGTGAATAGTTTGTGTATGTTGTAGTGTTTAGTCCTTATAACTAGAGTACAAAATATTTTTGAATTAACTAACGGCATCATTAAAAAGCTTTCTAGCAAAATTAAGTTACTTTGTTTTTCGTCGTTTCATTTTTTTTTTGCAATAAAAAAGCATTAAAAGTTTGAAAGTCTTTCGTTATCAGTGTATTCAGCTGCTTTTCAAAAAAAGAAAAAAAAAACTTACAATTGAGGGAAAACAATATTTATAAACATATGTCTTAAGGAAATAACAAGAACGTAATAATTAAACGAAAAAATTTAATAAAAATCAGACTTTGTTTTTCAAATTAAAATATATATATATATAGGCATATAAAGTATATCGTACGTGTCTATAAACCGACAAATGAGATGTGGAATATGAAACATAAATATAAATTTAATGCTAAAAACTCTTAGATTTTGTTTTTTATTGCAACTCAATTATTAATATCTTCTTTGTTGTGTGCGTAGCCCAGTTATAATAACTTTGAAGGATGCAAAATAGTTTTACTTCTTTTTTTGTTTTGTTTAACAATATGTAATTAGACACTTTTTTACATAAATAAGTTTTATGTTTTCTTTTGTTATGCATGATCAAATATGTAGATTTTCTTTTATAAAATATATTTCTTTTTTTATTTAATAAATAATTTGTGATAAGTTTTTTTTTTTAATTTAATATGGCAGTCATTGATTTACTTTATTAGTTCAATTTCTTTTTGTTAAAAATTATAAACAAAAAAAAAACTTAATGAAAAACATAAAAAAGAATATCAGATCTTTTGTTTGCAGTTGCAATATATATTTTTAAGATTTAATTTATTTTAATTAAAAAGAAAAACTTTAAAATTTAATTTGTTGTTAAAATTGGTGGATGACTTTTCTTTTCTTTTTTTTTCTCGCTACATAAATAGGATTCCAAGTATGCATATTCTTAAAGATTAATTACATCTTTCAGTAATGTAAAATTTTTCTGAGCTTATTTTTTTAAAAATCTCCAAAGGCTTCGATTAATCCTGAACCTGACCTGATCCGCCAAATGGTTTCGACTAAAGTTAAATTTTTGTATTTTTGGGTGTAGTTTTTGTATTCAATGAACCAAACTTCTGTTCCTTTGATGTTTTAAACTGTAAAAATAAATAAAAAATTAATTTTTTTAGTAACAATGATGGATAATGTATTTTGTATTGAAAAAAAGATAAATGAGTTTGGAATCGATGGCAACGTTATTTGTTAAGAATGTGCTAATCCCTGTTCAGTTCATGGAAAGTACTTATAAACTAGTGTGCAAACAAAAGGTCAATAAAAAGCTGATATTACTATTAGGGATAAGAGCAGCAGAAACAAGACGCTTAACACCAAAGGATATCAAAAGTTTGTATTTGACAAATTACAATAACGTAATACAAATACAATGTGCTGTATATAGGTGGTGCGTTTTTGTCTCAACTCTACAATCCAATAATCGGTTCAGCAACGCACTTTTCCTCCATTCCCTCAAAAGGCATGGTTGTGAGAAATGCGCTAGGCCCAGGGGCTCCTCGCTCTGCTATTTATTTATTATTTATAACGCACTTTTCGACTAAACACAAAAACAATACAATACTAAAAAAAAGCTAAATTAAAACTATTGATTTGTTTCTGTATGCAGTAGTTGAGTTCATTGCTGAGAAGGTTGCCGAGTTGCGACAAAAACGCACATTACGGTAACGAACAAGTAATGCACCCTTTATGTCTAAGGCTCAAAACATATTAGAGCAAAAAAAAAAAAATCATCAGCGCACGACAAAGTTGGATTTAACTTTAAATTTAAAGTTGAATTTAAAGTTGAATTTAAAGTTGAACTTAAAGTTATAGTAGGGGAGCCCAAGAGGGGATTTCGCGCGTTACTCGAGCGCGTCAGAAAATCATATGGGGAGAAACCTTGCACCATGTAATGTACTCCTACCATATATTAAACCTAAATGTTTAGGCGTTCGCTGAGAGCAGCCCGTCAGATTAGTAAAAAAAAGTTGATCATCGGAAATACTCGAGCGCGTCAGATTAAAAGATGGTAGGTTGATTACATCGAGAAGAGTGTATATTTCAATAATCTGACAATTTGAACGGGGCCTTCGTAAGTAGGCGAGTCACAAAGATGTAAAAAAAAATCGATGTTTCGAAATACTCGAGCGCGATTATTTTTATTTTATTTTGAAGGTAATTTTATCAGGATTACGGAAAACATATAATCTGACATTTTGGTTGGGGCGATTGAGGTAAAATCGTCAGTGAAATGTATAATATATGATGGTTAATATCTCGGTTAATATTGATATTAGCAATTGGTCCAGGAGACTTTTTTTGTAGAAAACTAAATTCTCTACAAGTTTGTAATTTACAATTTTTCTGTAGCTTTTGTTATTTACGAGATAACTGCGACAAAACGTGAATTTTATGCAAAAATCTGGTTAAGTGGCCCGTAACCTTCCCGGTATGAGTAACGACTTTGCCAAAAAGAACATTTTTGTAGAGCTTTCAATTTTGAGAAAAAAACATCTTCGGTTGAAGCGATCCCATGAAATTGCCGCTGAGTTATAGAAATTTAAAAATAAAAAATCAGAGTTCCGTGTATTTTCAATGGAAAATCTTCACACCTCTTGATCGAGCCCTTAATATTAAGGGCACAAACTTTCAGGATTTTTTTAAAAAGTATTTTCAACAAAATTTCAATACAAAATTTTTAAATACATAATATGTGTACATATCTTTTGATTGCATCCAGTAATAAAAAATAGAAACAACAAAGAATTGTTACTTTAAAATTGTCAGACTAAGTGTACGCCCCCATATAATTGTCAGATTATCATCCTGGAGGACGAAGACATCAAGTTGATCAATCTGTATAAAAATCTGACGCGCTCGAGTATTTCAAGGTCACGTGTTTTTTTTACATTTTTAAAAATCAGCCATGACTGATCGCCCCACTCAAATTGTCAGATTATTGAAATATACACTTTTTAGAGTACACTTAACATTCACTTTGAAAATCTCACACGCTCGAATAACTTTTTATTTTTTGTTTTTTTAAACTCTCTTTACGCCCATTTGCCCCCAGTAAATCGTCAGATTATTATATATCCGTTATAAGAAAGACAAAGCGCGTATACTCTATGAAAATCTGACGCGCTCGAGTATTTCAATTTAACTGTTTTTTTTTTACATTTTTAAAAGCTCATACACGCCCATCACTAAAATGAAAAACTGCCATACACTTTTTTTCGTTTTAGAACGTAAACTTCACAATCCAATAAGTCCCCATGACGCTTTAGTAACTGCAAATTTAGCGGCTCGGGCTCCCCTACTATTAAATTTAAAGTTGAATTTAAAGTTGAACTTAAAGTTGAATTTAACTTAAAATTTAAAGTTAAATTTAAAGTTGAATTTAAAGTTGAATTTAACTTTAAATTTAAAGTTGAATTCAAGTTGAATTTAAAGTTGAATTTTAATTTGAATTTAAAGTTAAATCAACTTTAAATTTAAAGTTGATTTAACTTTAAATTTAAAGTTGAATTTTAAGTTGAATTTAAAAAGATGCTTCCAAAAAAGAACATGAAAGCAAAAGACTTTCTTCCTTAAATTCATACAACTAAACAGTCGAAGCATTCTCAATTTCAAAAACTACAATTTCAATTGATAGCCAAAAAACTCCCATACCCGCCAACAGTAAAGTCCATCAACAATTTCTGTATTTTAAAATCCCAACAACAAACTCGATATAATTCGGCATCTACGTGCCAGTATATTCATGCTACTCTAGTAAACCGCAGTCTTTGTAAGCGAACTCCTCTGCAAATATGCCGACAAAAATTCAAAGATGCAAAAATAACCTTATCCGTCCAACTTATTCTACTTATAACACACTTACACTATATGCTTTCTGTATGTTAACCACAACCCCACAGGCTCCACCATACGCATAAAGTTTTATAGTAATAATAGTTCAAAGTAAAATTTCTACGCATATAATGGCCTGAAATAAACAGCGCTAATTGGGTTTAGTTTTTTTCGTTCTTTTAACGATTTTTATCAAACCTTTAACTTGCTTCTAAAAATCAGAACTTGGAGCTCTAACGAATTCATTTTCAAGAACATGTTTCATATTTTTAAGGTTCGAAATTAAACTGAATGCTTCTCAATATCTAAACAATAAGAAGGTCATGTAAGAAAGAAGACAGATGTTCACTTAAAAGACGATGTTGTCTGCACAACAGGACGACCAAAGCTCGTTTACAATGTTTGATACTGGATGAATTTCTATTTTAGTTTACTTACTCTGATCAAATGTGCTTGGATTGATGTAGCTTATCAAGTCTTGATCTGACATTGTGGTAAGTTCCTGAGGTATAGCTGTCGCCGTTGCAGGAATCGATCCTGGCGTCTGTGGTACAGTTAGCGACACGTTTGGCAAAATACTATTCATCTGTTGCTGAGCGACCACCACATTATTCTTTTGGAGAGCATCCTCTACTAATGCCACTGCTTGAATGAGAGATTCCTGATTTGTTTGTGGGCTGAAAGATGAAAACGTCTCCATAAGTTTTTGAATCTTTTTTTATTGCAAATGTGCCTTTACTTACGAAACATTCATAGCCAACTGGTTAGATTTTTGTAGGCTCTGTAAAAATTGTGTTTGCGCTGCTTCGGACCCGGCAGTCTGCACTTCATGATTGAGAAGTATATTAACCAATGGAACTGCATCCTGCTGCCGCGTTTCCAACATCTGATGGTGTCTAGTATTGGCAAGAAACTGTGCTGAGGGGCACATAACTGGTTGTGAATTTGGAACCATAGAGTTGGTTGTTACGGTCGACCCTCCGAGCAGTTGGGAAACCTGCGCTTGTGTTTGAATGGGCCCATCATTGAGACTCATCAGCGCGTCCATTGTACTTTCAGGATTGTTTTCGTGATTCGAAATGAAATCGGCAGCCGCTTTTATTATCATGTTACTAACTGCTGTCGAGGTAGCTGTTACCTGGGCATTGGTCTGTTGATTAACAGTTTGTACTTGTCGTGGCGGCGATTGCTGCTGTTGTGGCTGAGGTGATGTTTGTTGCTGAATTGGTGGTGAATTCGATGGAGGTGTCATAATAATGGTGCTTAAAAGTGCATCTTGTGATGACTGCGATTGCATTCCCATTCCATTCAGAAGTGAGACAGAATTGACCATAAGATTTGGTACTGAGTTTGGTGGGCAGAGTAGAGATGTCTGTGAAATGTTGGGATTGAGAATCATTTCGGTAGGAATTTGATCTGCTGTGGCAGCAGATTCACCGGCATTCAGCATTTGTTGCATGTTAACTGATGTAATGACCGCAGAGGGTTCTGAGTTCAAAATTATGTCATGTGCCATTGGTGAGCTATTCGGTGACGATGAAGATGATGATGATGACGAAGACGATGTGCTTGACACCGATGAGCTCCGAACCAAAGACAACGATTGCATATCACTCGATGGAGATAGGTTGGCAACTGATAAAATGTTGTTTAGTGTTTGGTCGATGCTACTCGCTGTTTTCGACCCCATGACTAGACTGTTGGTGGTCTGCGCCGGGTATATAACTCCAGCAACAGGACTGGTGCTGCTCACAAACATCGGACTTTGTTCCAACTGAGGTGGTGACTTCATGTCGGCTATTGTCGGACTTAGACTTGACAAAAATTTGTCAACAGTCTGCTGCCCCTGTTGTACAACAGCCGCAGTTAGTATCTCATTTGCGATTTGTTCATTCTTAACAGCAATTTCTGCAGCAATTTCCGCAGCTATTGATGCGTTCATGCCACTGTGATGTGTGGGAAAACTAGGCAAACTGTTGCTCTCGTTTAGCAGAGACATTGACTGCATGTCCAGCATGTCAATACTTTGCTTTCGCAGCCTTTGGTATTGCATGACCTCCTTCAAAGGACTCTGGTCAACCAACAAACCATTGTCGCCCTGTACCACAGGAAAACGATCCAATGATTCTGACTGCATAGCATCCGCAATGGAATTCTGTGAGCTTTCGTCCAGAATTTCAGTCTTTAGTCCACTGATCACCATCTGATCTGTGATCATAACATTGTTCAGCGAAGGACGCCGTACATTCATTGGTATTTGTGTGCTCGCCGGTGGCGGCATCATATCCGCATCGATCTCATGCTTTGTTTCATTCCACATTTGCTGCACCACTGCAGCATTACCCGTTGCGTTCGGCGAGCATGCCTGTGCTACGCTCGTGTCCATGTACCGAGTATCTACAAAGGAAATTCGCATTAATATCCAAGAGAAATGGCATCACTTCAAGTTTATATATAAAAAAAAAGAACAAAGTAATAGAAAAACAAATTCTGAAACTTAAGAAGGTAAATGTTTATAAAACTTAGTACTAATTTTCTTAAAGTTACAAATCTATTACTAGTGGGAGTTTTGGGGCAGGGGATTCTAGAACTACTAACTTAAACCTTTCACCAGCCAAATTTCCAAATTGCTTTGCCAATCCACTTAAATTGTGTTTTTTTATTTTCACTTTCCATCACATTTGGATGATGAAAGTTATCACTTTGAACAAACATACAAAACACGCACCTAACGAACCCCAATAATACACAATTATAAAAAAAGATATCCAAATATCTAAATGTTAAAATATAGTACTAAAAAATTAGTACAAAGTAACTGCCTAGCGACATCTCAAAGCAATACACACGAAAACACACAGTATCATCAAAGTGACTATTTTATTTTTATTAATATTTAACGCATGACTGCAGCGCACTCGGACTGGGAGCTTCCTGAAAGGGTTTAATATACTAAAAAAAAAAAACGACCAATGTGAGAAAAACGTGCGACCAACGTTGACTTCCAAATCTTTTGAGGACACTGCTGGAACCAATAGAGTTTACGTTAAAAAAATAGTAATTTTTATTTAAGGTTAGATACGAGGTAAACAAAAGTTTTTTGTGTTCGAACAAATTATGCAACATACCGAGTTGAAATTTACGGTAAAAAAACCGTGCGCATATTTTAATGCAAACCGAAAAAAAGAATTATAAAAAAATGTTTTTAATTCAAGCGGAACCTTTAATGGAACTTAGACGCACTCGAAAATAAGATTATGATTCAATGAATGAAAAACATTGAAATAAATATCCCATATTAATAGTTTAGTTCTGCGTTTCTTAAATCGACAAAACATTTCAAAGCTTTTTGCTTAATTTGATTGGCATCAAATGAAATTTACCAGATAAAATTAAGAATGGCGATAAATCAAAGATCAAACAGTGAATTGTGCCACCAAAACAGAAGTAGTATTTCTTTTTTCAACTATTTCTTTCCAGCAACATCTGAACGCTCGAATTCTACTTCTTTTTATTTTGGATCACTTTTCAATGCATTCTTTGTGAACTCAAAATTAAATTACGAGGCAACTACGGAAGAAACTGAAAGCATCCCAAAAAAAACTCTAGAAAATTCTAGTGTAGAACTGCAGACTAAGCTGGAAGTACATTTTTTAAATTGACACATTTTGAGAAACCACTTTGGTTTCAAGAAGAATACACCAAACTAAACAAGTCGCATTTGGTACAAATTTCGAATTTTTTGAATCGACAAATGAACCTTCGGTTAGATAGTACATATGATTTATGAGTTTGGCAGTGGGAACATTTAGAATCCCGTTTAGCCCTAATCATTGTTCTCATTCAATGTCCTTTGAATAGCATATGACAGAAAAATTCGACTTTTTTTTAGCTGGAGCTCTCAAACCTATGGGTTGTCCATTGTAATACAACGGCAGCAAACCCTCTACCATTACACAAATGCTTTCAGTTGGGAGTAGTGTGTACGTTGTTCATTAATTTTGGTTTTCTAGAGCAAAGGCAAGAGTTACTCGTATTAAGAATGTAGGTTTGCTAAAACAATATCAAATGTATGATAGTTGCATAGTTAAGTACCTTGATGTTTTGGTATTAACGATTTAAGAGCAATATTTTTAAGTTTTGAAGTGTTTTAGTACTAAGATGTTTAAGACTGCAACATTTTTAATAGCTCGTAGTAGAAAACACTGTAGAAAGCTTATTGGCGTTGCCAGCGGGCACTTCTCTTTTGCCAAGCATTTAAATGTGTAAGGCTTAAGTGATATGACACTCTGTGAATCTTGTGGAGAAGATGAGGACACCACAGAGCACTTCCTCTGTGAAAGTCCTTCTTTTTCCCGCATGAGGTTACAGATACTCGGATACTCCTTATAAGGCAGCGTCTTTTGGCTTTTCTCCGAACATCTGGAAAGCAATAACAATAAAGTACAATGGACCGGTATTTAGGTCTGAGTGATCTAGCTGGTATTTTAAAAACCTCCAACAGAAAAAAAAAGATATTTTAGAACTAAAATTTTAAGTACATTTAAATTCAACTATAAAATAAAATAAATAGGGTGGCGCAACAGAGCGAGGAGCCCCTGGGCCTAGCGCATTTCTCACAACCAAACCTTGAGGGAATGAAGGGGACCTACAATTTTGGGCCGGTTCCGAACGGCTAACTGAGAAAGCGCTTTTCATGGCAGTGAATTTACTAACGGAGGACTTGCCAATTTCTCGCGAAAGGCGATACCCGTGGAAAAACATTTTTGCCTCTGCTGGGATTCGAATCTCGAACCTCTGGATTAGCAGGTGGACATGCTAACCATCGCACCACGGGTACCATTCAACTATTATCAAAAAATATTTTTTGTACGGACAAGTTTTAGTACTAATATGTTTAAGAACTGACATTTTTAGTACTGACTAAAACGATTGAAGAACAATAATTTTAACGATTTTAGTACAAAGATGTTTTAGTACTAAAACTTTGACTGCTTTTACATTCAACTATTAGCAAAACAGCATTTCTTGAACGTGGTTATTTAGTTCTGACAAGTTTAAGCAGTAAAAGGTTTGAGCACTGGCGTGTTTTAGTACTGAAATTTTCGGTACTAACACTCAAATAATATTAAACCAATATTTTTTAGCACGTTCAAACAGTACAATATATTCAAGTGGATTAAGCATGTTTTAGTACTGATTTTTTCGATGCTAACATTTTTTGTACACAAATATTTCATAGTTGACATGTTCTAAAAAAGCACTTTTAAAACTCTGCAATATTTTTAGAATATTACAAGTAACTTTTGACACAAAGAATGTGCGTACATATTTGAAAATCAGCAATTGTAATAAAAAACAAACGATGACTTCTAGAAACTAAGGCTAATGTCACGTGCATGTCATTAAGTTCCATTAAAGGGAATTTCACAATTTCTCAAAATAAAAAGAATAACAATTTACACCGACTCGCGATAGATTAAAGACCCGATTGAAAAACAAATCACAAAAATATTTTTTTTTTTTTTTGTTTTAAATAACCAAAATATTCAACTCTACCGAGATTAAATGTGTGTCATTTAAATTGATTTTTTTTTTTTTTTTTTAATTAACCAGTACCCTAATGTACAGATGCATTGAAGAACTGATGCAGACGCAGCGCTGTCCTCTGGAGGAGCCTCCATGCTTTCCATTAATCTAATTAGCACACGTGGAATTGTGGACACTGAATTCCATTTATGTTTTCAATTTTATTCATAACGCGCGCAACCTAAAGAGCTAAGAGAAGGAAAAATAAACAAAAAAAATAACATTTTGTGATTAGCGTTTAGAAAAACAAAAACCCTCAACCTTTATTTAAAGAAAGAACAAAAAAAAAGTACTATATTTGGTCCCTAGGGCGATAGTAACTGCTCCAAGCCCATAAATTCTATGCTTTATTTTAGCAGATATGCTGATTTTGAATTCTCCTAATCACAAAATATTTTTGATTTTCTGTTTTAATTTGTTTCATTTACATTTTTTGCAATTCATTAGAAATTCATTCAATTTTGTTTTTCTTGATTTTTCCTAAAAAGAATAGTAGAATATTCGAATAGAAAAATATGCAATTGATTTTGAAGTGATGAAGGATATTCGCAGCTCAAAGAGACAATCTAAAAAACTCTGTCAACCTTTCGTACGTTTGTCTTTAAAGACAAACAATTGCTTCCTCACACACACTTGATAGTAAAACAATGTAATCAATGAAAACAAACGAATTTTTAACTTTATGTTCATGTTGACAAAGAAAACGCGATGAAAGATGACTAATTGATTGGTTTGAATCAAATTACAACATAAACAGTCAAATTAGAGAAAAACATTCACACAGCAGAGTTGTTTAGATTGTCTTCGGGCCTAGGAAAATGTTGAATCCTGTAGTCATCTTGCCGTTGTTTTGTAAGAAGAGCTTTAACTGATTTGTATTCGGAAATATGAAATCTTTTTTTTTTAATAAATTCGTTTTTGTTTATATTTTTTAGCCATTTTAAGATGAAGACGGAGTTCATATACTGAACGTTGAATGCATTTTGTTTTTGTTGAGAAGCTTGCGATATTTGTAATTTTGAGTAAAAAAAGTCTAAATATTTAATCGTGAAGAAGTTAGGTACTAATAGCGAAAAGTTGTTTGAAGTAAAAAAAAAAAACTAAATATCGCAAGTTGCTTTGGTAGCATGAAATAGGATGTTGTCGCTTGGCTGTTGTGGTCCCTAATCTAAACTGAAACTCAAGTTCAAACTCAAGATGACTTAAATGTATATGCGCCTTTCGAAGCAAATATATATTTTAAGACTACTTGAGTTTGAACGAATTTCCGAACTTGAATCAATAAATACCTTGTCCTGACATTGAACCATGCAATGTACTTAACGTTGTTGCAGCTGACAGCGTTGTGTATGTTCCTTTCGGTGTATACGTAAATGTGTGTGATTCGCTCTTCTTTCCACTGGAAATAATATACAGTTGTACGGTAACTGGTTTCAGGATATTTTGATGAATATATGGTGGTACTGTGCAAATAAGATGCGTCTAGAAGTAAAAATAAAACATATTTTACTTAGTCACTGTCAAAAAGGAAGACTTTAAATAATGGCAATTGCTTTGAAAGAGATTATATATTTCTATAGTTTTCTATTTTGTTAACACGAAATAGGAATCAAAAAAGGTTTTTCTTGGCCAGTAACTAAATTTAGGTAAAACGGGAAGCAATAAATATCCAGACACAAGCTTGTTGCATAGGCCTTGAACTTAATGATATACTGCGGCTCATGAATTTAAAAGTGTGTTTAGTGAAAAAAAGCAGAGCAGCGCAGCTCAGAGCAGAGCAAGAAACATGAAAAATGTCAGGCAACTTAGAGCAGAATCAGCTGGTGCCAAAAGTCAGCTGATAAGAAAGCAACAAACATTTTGTAACCTTAGCTAGTTTGCAAAATTATGTTTGGTATCCTATTATAATAAAAATCTGTATTCGGAAACATTGGAATCGAAACTAAACTAACATGCGATGTTAATTCAATTGATTTTAAGTTAAATTCGATTTCAAATAGATTGCAAAACGCAAAATATAAACAAAAATATTTGAATCAAATGTCAACAGCTGATTTTGACACTTTGCTCCAATCTGCTGTTACTCAAAAGTAAGTGCAGAAAATGCTGCTCTAAAAGCTCTAGAGCAGGTCATTAAACACAAAAAGTTCTTGCTCGGAGTAGAAAAATTGTCATTAAACACCAAAAAGCTGCTTTTTTCTGCTCTAGATCGATCTAGAGCAGGTCATTAAACACACTTTAAGAGTGTCTGGTACGCATAGAGGTATTGGAGAAGAGTGTTCTCCTTTAGTCGACCAGATTTATACAAAAAAGACTGGCAAAGCCTGACCTTTAATGAAAAAGAAGATCTAGAGTTACTTAATTTTTTGGCCCTTTCAAACAAAGAGTTCATTTGTAAGGTTTAGAAGTAACTGGTGGTTATTATTTATACTGCCTCGACAGCTCCATCAAAAATTCAAACAATTTGATTGCACGTTGTCTCCAAATCAAAATAAGTGACAACGTGAACACTTTGAAATAAAACCGACTTAGAAAAGCGAGTATTCAATTATGGTTCTTTCTGAAAAAGTAATTTTATATGGGCCTTTTTGTGATATTTTGAGTTTCGGCGGTTGGCCCATTATTGTGTTTACATTTTTCTATTTTTCAAAAAGCAAAAGTCATTTCTTACCTGTTGCAAATACTCTTTGTCGGGTAGAACTGACTCCTCCCACAGCGAACCCATCGACACCATATCATTCGATCGGAGATCTTCAAGGGTTTCTTGAAATAATACATGTGTGTCTTTAAGGAAGTTTTTTCCAATAATAAATAGTTCAAGACCACCATCAACTGGGCAAGAATTAAGGGATTTTTTACATATTTCTGGAACTCCGGGTGGTTGTGCTGTTAAAATAAAGAATATGATTATTTTTACTATAGTCCTTCAAATTTTGAACAAACAAAATAAAAACTTACTGCAAATTATTGGATTTGAACACACTTGCAGGGTTTCGACTGTTCCATCGTCGTGAGTTAATATAGTACGGAAAACCATACGGCAGCGAGTGGATTTCTTTTTACTTTTCTGAGCCAAATGATCGGGGAAACGATGTTCAACATCGACATTGCGTTCCTGAAAATAAAAATATATGTAAGGAAAATGCAACAGAAGGATAAATGTAATGTCAAAAAGGATAGCTGTTGAAAAGATGGATAACTTCTTTCAAGGATAGCAACAAACAATTAAAACTTTCCAGAAGGATGAACTACAAACAGTTGCTACGAAAAAGATTTCTAGTTCACAAAAGAAACCAGCGGGTATAAGCAAAATGGATAAGACCCATTCGCCTTACCCAGAAGCAGTGTAGATATACCTTAATTGAGATATTAAGAATCTGGTTTGCAATCCAGCTCCCAGTTTACTATTTTTATTCCAAGACCAAGAGCCCAAAACATAACTTTAGCCAATAAAACTTTCTGTTTTGGGCGATTGAAAAATACTAATAAAATATAAATAAATAGGGTAGCCGAACAAAGGTGGGGAAACTTTGGGGCCTAACGCATTTCAAGGACATACAATTTCATCCCTAGTCCAAAAACCTAAGTTAGAAAGCACTTGTCATAGCAGTATAAGTACTTTTATCATTAGGATCACAGATCAATAAATCGATTAATGTTTCAAGAAAATTGTTCCCAAATCTCTGAAATCTGAGCTTTCAGAGATCTTTTGTATTTTCATTGAATGAACAATTATAACTTTCAGTTTTCCTGCAACATAAATAATAAAAATAAATATGGTGGCGCAACAGAGCGAGGAGCCCCTGGGCCTAGCGCGTTTCTCACAACCATGCCTTGTCAGGGAATGGAAGGGACCTACAATTTTCTGCCGGTTCCGAACGGCTGTCTAATCGAGAAAGCGCTTTTCATGGCAATGAATACTAACGGAGGACTTGCCAATTCCTCGCGAAAGGCGATACCCGTGGAGAAAACATTTTTGCCTCTGTTGGGATTCGAACTCGAACCTCTGGATTAACAGGCGGACATGCTATCCATCACACCACGGGTACCACTTTCCTGCAACATACAATTTTTTTTTTTTTTTTTTCAAAACAAACAATAAAATTTTGGAACGAAAAATGGCAGGATTGAAAGCCTTATGCAAATCAATGCCAGGTTAACCAAAACGTGAGTAAATGAAGCTTGTGGCGAAAACCTGAGGATTTGGTATGTCTTTTCAAAGGAAAAATTAAGATGGACTGTTTTCCATAACTTACCTTAAGGATTCCAACACAATCGCAAGTAATCGTCATATCCGACTCAGGTTTAAAATCAATTTCAATTATCATAGTGCCATCGACCTTTTTCTCATTGCACTGTGTTGAGTTTTTCCCAGCAACTTTACACGCTTGATAGAACATGTGTGGAGCCACTCGGCCAATATCTGTTCCAATAAATACTTGCAACAACGCTGGCTTGTTATAGCCAACCATTCGAACAATTGGGAATCCATTCCCACTGCGATCTTTTACAGCACCACGGCTTCCTTCTGTTTGATATCTGTAAAAATAAAATTAGTTACCGGGCATTTTGGCTGTAATGTACTCTAACATACCTAGCCCTGTGTTGTTGCTCCGGTTGTGACACAATTTCCAGCTGTACTCGGCCATTTGATGACGTGGCTACATTGTTTAGAGAAGCTGCTGGCTGTCGTTTGTGAGCAACTCTAGGAGCTGATCTTGCTCCATTTGGAATATATCTGCAATGAGAGAAAGGAATAGTTTTTTTTTTTTGCAATGATAAAACGTTAATGGCTGTATTTATACTTTTTGAGTTTAAACGTCATGCTGAAAACATAATTGTGCAAACTAAATGCTACGCAAAGATTTTTCGATACTGTGTCAAGCTTTGAAAACGTCAACTTGGGCTTTGAGATAACTTTTTCTTCTTTTTTAACTAAAAACACAATGCAAAAAACCAAAACGCAGTTTAAGCGCAATGAGTTAGTAATGAATATATGAAATGAATGCTGTATCATGGTTATAAGAGGAGAAGGAGTAAAAAGGCATTTAAGAGAAGCACTCAGTAGTCTACAAATATGTTTATAAAGTACACATTTATGTATGTATAATACACAAAAAGAAATTGAACAATACTCATGGATATCCTTACTTTGCTGTTGTAACTGGTGTTGGCGCTGCTGGTGGCACATATGCAGCATGATTGTTGTTGCTGATTGGTGTACTATTTATGGCTGTTGCAATTCGACTTATGAAAGCATCTTCACTGCAAGCATCATCGTTATCTAGTTCAACAACTCTTTCAATTCTTTTCCTTTTGGCTCGAAACTGGATGCGATTTTGAATGGAGTGGTTTGGTATGATTGTGTATGTATCATCAGAGTCATCCGTGCCAATTTCATCGTGCTGCTCTGCATCGTTTCGAGTTGATCTAGTATAAATAATGTTTGTTCTTTTGGTGTCTTGTCTTTATAAAAGTTATAAATAAAATAAAAAAAAGGCAGTTCCAACTTGAGTGCTGTTTTCATAGAATCTAGGGTTGAAACGAACAGCTATCGATAAAGATAATAATTCGAGAAAATAGAAATCAAGAGTGGAATGACAGCTTTGATTAAAACTACTAGCCGTTATTTATTAAAGCAATAGAATTATGTAAATTAAATATTATTCGGATGATATGCTAATTAGCAGTTGGAACGTTTGTTTTTAATCACGTAGGCTAACTCGAGATTGAATCAACTTTTTGAGCCGGACTGGGTAGAAAAACAGATGTTTAGTTTGATATGATAATGATATTTAAATGAAGATAATGAATCCTGTAATTATGTAAGATATTTCAAAGCAAAAATATTAAAAAAGCAACAACAATAAAATAAACAGAAAAGAACTCAAATTAAGTAGGCGAAATGTTGCTTTATTCTAATTGGGAGACCTTTTTCGTTTGAGAGGAGAAGACATTAATTTTTACAACATCGATATTTTGTTCAAATAAATTATGGAAATTGAGATAGAACCATTAAGATTTGCATAATTTAAGTTATTTGGAAAGAAGGACAGAAGCTAGATCCTCATTCAGAAGGACAAGAATGTCTGAGTTAGAACAATGAACTGGATTGACGATCTTCATTTTAGTTGAGCTATCAGATTAGGCACTCTGTGAAAGTTGATTTAAGAATTACAAAGCTGAAGAATTAAACCAAACAAATAAGGAGACTGCAATGGATGGAATAAGAATGAGGTATACAATTTGCTGTGTTTTCTCATGAAATTATCTAAGATTTAGCTGCTGAGGCTGAGGAGGAAGGCGAGAAGTTATCGTAGCGTCACTACCACAAAGCAAACATAAGTAGTGTTAAATTACCTGCTCTAGATCGATCTAGAGCAGAAAAAAGCAGTTTTGGGTGTTTAATAGATATTTTCCTGCTCCGAGCAAGAATATTTTGTATTTAATGATCCTCCTTTTAAATAAGAGCAGATTCC
Source organism: Melanostoma mellinum (assembly GCA_914767635.1). Taxonomy (NCBI): domain Eukaryota; kingdom Metazoa; phylum Arthropoda; class Insecta; order Diptera; family Syrphidae; genus Melanostoma; species Melanostoma mellinum. The sequence continues at coordinate 10,371,297 of OU612059.1, forward strand.
GGCAAAAGATTCAATATCAGCTGTTGACATTTGCTTCAAATATTTTGTGTTTTGCAAACAATTTGGAAACGAATTCAACATGGAATTAATTGTGCCAGTTGAGGTTTGACTCCAATGTTTTTATTTCTCAATAAACACAATTATCGACTTGTCATAACCCAGAACAATATAAAGTACATGTTTCCATCAACGAACGTCGATTCGCATAATAAATTTTCGTCAGAACGTGGTTAAGCTATTGACAGGTACATATAAATATCGTCAGTGAATTTGTTGGGGCGCATTGGGGGGAAAACGATACTTTCGACTGTCAAATTATGTTCATCAACCAAGCAGTGTGTTTCCATTCATTTTGCAGAAAATAATCAAGTTAAGTATTTTCTGTGCTCCCGAAAGTTAAAATTTATTTTCGATAGAACGACATGGTAGCGAAAACCTCCATTTTCTTAAAGTGAGAAATTGAGAAACGGCAGGAACAACATAAAACTCAAACTCTTAAGGGCTTAGATTGTAGCTACTTTGAGGTTTACATGCCTTAGGTTTTTAGGTTAGGTGAAAGTGACTGTCAGCATTATTTGATACACTAAGACCACCAGGGTCCAATGTGATACCACAGAGATCAGCAAGTTAATGACCTACTAATCCTAAAAACCCGATATGAGATTAAGTTGATCACCCATAATTCTGCCAATTCGGGACTAGCCGGTAAATCACCTGCTATTTGAAACATGCGGAACTTTTAATGTATTTTGGAACTTTAAGGATCTATGTAAGCTAAGAAGCTAGGAACGTCAAAGGAGAATTCACCGAGATGAATTTTTCTCCTATAGAGTATTGCAGGGCATGAACAAAGGTGTTGAACGGTTTCTTCCTCTTCTTCATCCATGCAGCTTCCTCAAAAATCGTTGGAGTGCACACCGACTCTTTTGGCGTGTCTTCCTATAAGACAGTGTCCCGTAAGAACCTAGATACAAGCGGTTTAAGGTTATAAAAAACTCTTCGAGCGTTTTGAGTCTATACACGGCCAGACTTCATTGGTTGCTAAGCAGTTGTTACAATCAGTTCATCTAGTGTTTATATGTTTTGTCTAAGTAGGAGTTTACATGTAGCAACAGATATACCTATATTGTTCCAGTCTGATCGTAGGGGAATAGTAGTACCCTTTTTGGCTAGTTCGTCCACCATGCAGTTGTCCTGTGTCCCGGCACCCATAAAAGGTGAATGTTGAATTTATTTGACATCTCCCTCAGAGACAGTTGACAGTTTTGGACCGTAATGGATTTTGTAGAGACATAGGCAAGAGACTTAAGGGCAGCTTGGCTGTCCGAGAAGATTCGAACATCCGTGGAGGATATGACGTTTTTTTGAGCCAAGACAGCACTTTCTTAATCGCCAGAATTTCCGCTTAGAACACACTACAATGATTTTTGATTTTTTTTTTTTTACATCTTCGCTGCTGTACGCCTTAGTTAGTCTTCATCGATATAATTATCGCGTAACCACATTTTGAATTATATACAGGGGATCGATTGCACATCCCTTGAGTTCATAGTCAGTGAACTTCTTAATTGCACCATAAAGACTCCCACCAGGTGCTCATTGCTTATGAACTTAGGGATTCTTATATTGAAATTTTTATTGGACGGAAAGAACCGTCCAGAAGTGTCCATGAGCCTTCTCAAACTTTTCCATTGGTGCAAAAAGATAGCTCCTCATGATTCTGAGAAGTAACAGACACTTCAGTGAGAAGCACTAACACATGTTACTCAAAAGTTAAAAAGAAAATTTTCCTCAAGGAATGTGTTTTAAGAGCCATAGGCGTTTCACTCACACAAAGGCAACCATTTTGGGTGTTCCATTAGTTTTTTAAAATGAGCGCTTCCACTTGTGCTCGGAAAGCGATATCAGTATCATACAAAGAAAAACTCTGTATTGTTTGGGAAGGCTTCCAGTATCTGGGTTTCCATTAAAGTCATTTTCATTCATTCTTTCTTTTCTTTCGTTTTACCAAGCTTTAGGCTCGCTTTAGCTTTGTCGATTAGCTTAATTAGCAAAATACATAATATGCTAATTTTGCTACTCTATCAGTGCCAGTGAATACCCGGACGGGTCTTTTTGAGATCCTGGAAAGGTAATCCGACGTGTCACTAGCCTTTCAGACATAACCTTACCTAAAAAAATAAAACCAGAATGCTCAGAACTGAAATGAGTGGGCATAAAAGTTCGCGGCTTCATCAGTTGTAGATGTAAGGCTTTACAATTCAATAGAAAGCAAATACTTGTTTACTAAGCTCTAGTAATGAGTTTTTTGTTTTCTAATATGTATACTTAGTGACCTACTTTCACAGATAAAAAGGCCGAAAATATTTACAAATAACAATTTTAAAACATTAAAATGAAGGTCGAAGTTTCGAATGGGCTAAAGATAATCATTATTTTGTAGTTTCCTTTAAAATATGTTAATAAACGCTGCCTTATGAATCATTAAAAGCTTCTCATTGAATCAAGCTAATGTTTTATCAACATTCAGACATAGAAATCTATAGATCCTTAGCTAAACAAATCATTATGCAATCTCAAACTATACCGGCAGTTGATTTGTTTACCTGATAAATTGCAGTCTCAGTGTTTTAGCTACAAAACTTAAAACAACTTTGTTGTACAAATATACATATTTTCAATTAAAAAAAAAATATTGTATGTTATCAGCTCACCGTAACAAAAGTACATTCGCTGTTTTGTGTTATAATAATTTCTATATAAATACAACTTAACCCGACAACTAGATAAGACTGTTTTAAAAATGCAATCAAGCTGATTACACATCACAGTCAACCCCCGTTTTACGTTCTGATCTTTTACCATGACCTATTGAGCGAATAAAGCATGTAAGTCACTGCATAGTCTGTCGTTAAACTTCTGTCGTAAGCTTTTGAAGTGTGTTAATCATTGGTGGCGGCGATTTTTTAATTTATATTCAAAGATCATAATTTAACACTCACCAAAGGCAATAACAAAATTAATAATCGCAATTAAGCTTGACAAGTAGCATCGAAAAGTTAATTATTTTATGAACATTGTTAATTGTTTTTTTTTTTGCGATTAGGGTGATTTAGCGTTGGACTATTGTTTTTCAATGAAAAAGTTAAGCCTGCTGGAGTGGAAGTCATAAATGACACAATTGGGGGTGGTAATTTTTGGAATGTTCCTTGTCTATAGCTTTGGTAGTCAAATAAGTGCTCTGAAATGGAAAATATTCGAATGGCTAGAATGGTTTGGTTGCTGGCTCAGCCTTTACTGCTTTATGGCAATCGTTTGGTGTTTTGTTCACACGTCTCCATTTTTTTGTGGACTGTGGATTTGAAGTGTCTTCAGTGTATTGTGCGAGAGGTGTGAAAAAATCGTGTGCACATTGGTAACGGGTGAAACCATTTTTACACTTTACGACTTAGAAACTCATAGTCTTTAGTTCGAACTCATAACGCTCATAGCGTCGTCGGTGGAAGGGCTAAATAAAGTTGTTAGCTATCAAAGAAATATAATTATGGACACAATAAATATTTTGAGTGCGGGCTTTTTACTATTGGAACGATTTAGCATAAGCTCGATAGCAGACAGAGTTTATGGCCCGTATGTAACCTGAATTTTACTTTTACAAGTGTAATTTTCTTCTTCTTTTTATATAGGAAATCTTGTCGATAAAGGATTCCTAACAACATTCATTGTTCAAGTGTTGGGATCTTATTATAAATTAAATAATTGTTTTTTAAGCAAACAGAGATACTTCTACAACTTGAATCAAACCCTAACCAAATCCTGGAAAACACAAAACTCACAACAAACATTGACTGCGAATAATGAAGCTGATCTCCAGAACGAGAAGAGATACCTACGACTTTTGGGTAAACGACCTGTCAATTGGCTGGTTTCAACTTTCGGGACTTCTCTCCCCGGTCGCAGTGCTTTCTGGCACCGTAGAAGCTAAAGTAAACACTTTCGATGGAAAGCCCTAAAATGTTCCCCCTATCCGGAAGGATTTCAAAAAGTTAACCTGTGGTCTACTTGATTTTCTTAACGAACAATGGCATGGACAAAACGTGGATAATTGACTGAAAGTTGTGTTGACTTAGGGTGAATATTTTAAGGCAAAAAAGTGTAAAGAAACAAGCAGACTTGAAACTTTGAAAACAAACACTTAAAACACTGTAGCTGGTAAAAGAAGAAACACTAAAGTAATATGAAAAATTACATATGTAACTTGTTTCCACCACAAAAATTCTTTAAAAAAAACAAAGAGCATGCTGGATTGTCAAACTGCATCTCAATAGATTTAAAAGTTCACCCCATCACTAAACTGGTTGCCTTCCCAAAACCGTTCTTGATTTTGTTTGTATTGAGATGAGTGAATGAATTTGTATTAAGCACAAATAAATTGTATAGTACATACATATATATATAAATATCAAGTTAACAATACATTGCTCAGTGTTAAACCCAAGTGCAATTAAAACATTTAACAGCCCTGTGTGTGTTTGTTTCGATTTTGAATACCATTTTTCATTTTCTCACCTTGATACTGGCATTGACCTGATCATGTGCTGATTATTGCTCTGCACTTCGACATGCTGATCAAATCCGAAACCGCTATCGTTCGAATTATCACAAGGCGGCGGTTGTGGCCTCTGTTGCATTCTCTTACCAGGTGGTATCTTACCAGGGCCAACCTGAAACAAAAACAAATTTAGCATTATAAATGTTTTTGGTTTAATAATAATTGGTACTTACCCTTGATATTGAGTGCAGTTTGCCAGGTAACGCCTTTCCAGGGTGTCTTTTCGATGGTATGCGAAAGCCTTTTCTGTGTACTCTTGGTGTCATTGTTGAGGCTGTGGCCATCGTCATTCGCATTCCTAAAAAAGAAAAGACAAAATAAAAAGTTATTCTCACTACCAAAGTTAAATATAATAAATCAATTTTTGCAAAAATTTCTGTTCCGTTTATTTATGAACAAAAAGTATATTCAGCTGTGTAGATAACGTCATGATTTTGCAGCAATACAGCCATCCATCATCACCAAAATGGAAGTCAATTGTCATTCAATTCAGAACAATTTTATATTAATTGTGTCTACATTGCGTAAATTATCTGTACAAGTGGCATTCAATGCTGAATGCCCAAGCCCATCCAGTTAACGGATCGGGCAAGAGCATGTAAATTGTCCGCAATAATATATAATATTTCTTTTGTTGTTGGGCTTTGGTTTTTTTCTGAACTGATGTGTCTTGATGTCCACGTTGTGCTCCCATGTAAAGTCCATAAATGCAAGCGCTAGTATTTATCTCAATTTAACAACGCAACGGGTGCATTTTTCAATCTCGGGGTGTTGTTATCAAGCATGGTGCGATTGGTTGCGTTTCAAGAAATCAAAACAATCGTTATGAGGCTAATGCACTCTCAGCAAAAGTAGGTACTTGAGGATGTTTGCTAAGTTGGCCTTAATTGAATGGGGAAAACGAATGTATAGCTATAGGATCTAATGATGTACATAGGTGTTTGGTTTGTGTCTTGATATGGGCTGTTCTAGGTCAGTACCAAACAAGAGAGTGAGCGTCTTATCAAAAGAATTAGTTTTTTGATTTGATAAAACTGATAAAGTAATAACATCACAAAAACTAGTTGTTTACGTTGAAAGAAAATTGAAAAAGTTACCACTTAAAGCCACTAACTTATGCTCTCTAGTTCTACAGGAAAATGAGTAGCAAAATCTCATATTCTCAACTTAAGATGTGCAAATATTGGGTGTTTGTTTTTTTTTAGATGTTGGTTTTTCGAATAGGGATAAAACTGACATCTTGTGGTCCAATCGGCCAACTCTAATGCCATTCATGTTCAGTTTGATTTGCCATTTCATCATGAACAAGTTGACAAAATAATTATTAATTATTTCGAAAATAATGGTTCAGTTAGCGAAGTTTACCGCAAGCTCCGTCCATTTTATGGTCGACATAATCGTTCATCAGACCAATTAATTCGGTTAATCATGGATCATTTTTGCACTACGTTTATTAATGGATGACACACATCCGCAGAGACAGTGCAGCTGTAAGGGAAAATGTTGAAGAGGACCCGAATAAATCGATTCGCCACGGTGCACAGCAATTGGAGCCACTTTATGGAAGATTTTGTGCAAAGATCTTGGATTACGACGACGTTACAGCTTGTGCAAGAATTAAAGCCACGAGACCATGCAATGCGTCGTGATTTTGGTGTATGGGCCGAAAATGAGATTGATCTCGATGCTGATTTTCATTGTAAGATTTTGTTCAGTGATGAGGCTTATTTTTGGTTGAATGGTAACATCCACAAGCTAAATTGCCACATTTGGATTGAAAAGAATCTACATGAGTACCTTGAGACGCCGTTACATCCATAAAAACTGACTGTTTGGTGTGCTCTATGGGCTGGTGGAGTCAGTGGGTCATACTTCTTCCGAAATGATGATGGCGAACCAGTACCGTTCATGGAGACCGGTATAGAGCCATGATAACCGACTATTTTGTTCGCAAATCGGATGGCATGAATGTGGATGAGATGTGGTTCCAACAAAACGGCGCTACATCCCACACAGCGCACGTCAATGTATTGAAGGTAACATTCGATCAGCGCATAATTTCGCAGGAGTACCTGTAAATTGAATCTGTAAATTGGCCATCACCTGTAATTTGACACCATTGGACTATTTTCTTTGGGGATACGTGAAGTCACTCGTCTTCGTCAACAAACCAGAAACGTAAGGGGGCGTTATTGCCGACATAGTGCTCGAAAAAGTGGTTGAGAATTGGAACTCTAGACTTGGCTTTATTCGAGGCAGCAGAAAACATATTTTAAACATTAATGGCATAAAATTATCCTTCCAATGAAGCCAAATTGATGGACATTAAAACGATGTTCTTGTGTTTTATTTCAATACGAAGTCCTATACTTCTATTCTAAAAAAAACACACATTAGTTTTCCCAGATTGCTTTAGATTGAAGGGGTGCGGGTTTCCAGATTTTTTTCCTAATCTTATTGTTAAACATTTTAAGAATGTTTCCTAAAATTTAAAGCAGATCTAAGCAAAATACTTAAAGTTATTGTATTACTAATTTTCTTAAACCGTAACACTTACTAGGGTTAAACTTTAAACGCGCTTTTCTCAAAACTAATTGTCAAAGTCGATATTAACTGCCATTTAAAAAGCTATTTGATTGAGTTATTTCAAACTTTCCATACTTTTTCTATATACCTTTTCTAGATAACTAAGCTCGGCTGTAGATACAGATAATCCTACTATTCTAGTAAACAGGACGTATACACTGATCACGATCAGTAGACGACAGTGGGGTTGCAACAAACTATCGAACTACAGCGATTTGAAAAAAATTTCACTTCAAAAACACGTAGGTGTTGTCAACTTTTTATGATTACTGCGTCGAGATACTAAGACGCTAAGGGGGATAAAGCGGTTCAGATGACACAGGTATGTTCCCTTCCAAGCCGTGTTTGCAGGGTTATTGAAAACCTTGTTCTTATAATTTGTTTAAGAAGGACGAACTACTCTTGTGCGGCCGGATATGGCAAATAATTGTTTTAGAAATTAAAGACATTCAATATTTTTTTATTTTAACTCTTTTCTTTTAGAACGGTCCAGCAACATATTGATGATGGAACCCTTCTTGCACCTGGGCGAAAAGTATACTAAATTTGAAGTCCCCTTTACTTTTATTTCAATCAAAACACTCCGTTTATTCAAATATTATAATTTTGTCTTTTAATTTTCTCTCTGTCTTTACTTTTTTTCTTAATTGCTCTAATGAAAGGCCCTTAATGCTGCTGAAGCTAGTTGATTGAAAAATGATTTTTGTCGATGGCCGTCCATCACGCCGAGAGCGGCCGGGTCGGGTCATATCGATTTCCTTCTTCAAGATATTTCTAAAACTGAGAATTTGTCAGTATTTCTAGACTAGAATCAGAGGGGAGCACAAGATTCGCCTATCTTTTAAGGTAGTTAGGAAAAAAGCACTTTTCCATCCACTCAGAAAACAATCAGTTGAGTAAAACAAATAAAAAACTTTCGCAAAGGCTTTGCTAGCTTTGAAGTTTGAAGAATACTTCTTCAAACTGTTGAAACTTTTGGGTCTTGCGTAACGTATTCACGTGAATAATTTATTGTTGAAAAAGTACTGTGGAGAGGAAGTGTATAATATTTCATTCGCATTTCTAGCGTTATGGGAAGCTTTGATAAACACTTGTCTTTTAGTTTACGTTTGACAGTCATTCAAAGCAGTAATCTCTCTCAGCACAAGTGATGCCGAACGAGCAGGTCTCCCAAAAAGGTCGTCACACCAGAAATCACCGATGAAATCCATGAATTGGTATTAAGACAATCAGAGAATGAAAGTTCGTGAGGTGGTTGGGACTGTAGGAATCTTAACCGAGCGGGTAATTCAAATTCAAAATATAAATATTTGGATATAAAAAAACTATCCGCACAAAAGGTGACCCGATTGCATCGACCATAAGCGCAACAGTGTGACTATTTCAAAGAAGTTTTTGGTGATGTTCAGTTTTCTGACCTGGATTCATCACAATACAACACATCAAGGAACAGTTAAAACAGTGGGCTTCTCCGATTGAACGGGAACCAAAGAAAGCTAAAGTCCATACGTCAGCTAACAAGTTCAAAGCTACATTTTATTGGGATGCACGCGATGTTATTCACGTCGATTGATTTGAAAAGAGAAAACGATAAATGGAAAATAAGATTCGATTTCGAGTTGAAGCAGAAATGATCGCATTTGGCTAAGAAAAAAGTGCTGATTCATCAAGACAATGCACGGGTGCATACGTGTGGTAGTCATCATAGCAAAAATCCACAAATTGATCTACGAACAGTTACCTCATCTAGCATATTCTCCACATTTAGCCCCTTGCTACTATTTCTGGTTTCCAAATATGAAGAAGTGGCTGTGTGGTAAGATTTGGGTCAAATGAAGAGGTCGTCACCGAAATAAATATGCCTATTTTGAGGGAATTGAGGAAACCCACTATTTGGAAGGAATAAAAAAAATGGGAAAAGGATGGAATAAATGTATTGAGCTAAAAGGAGATTGTGTTGAACAACGAAAATGTTCATTTGAGAAAAAAAAAATTTTTTATTCAAGAAGTCAATGAATTATCAAAGCAACTTTTATAACGGAGCAACTACGCAAGAGAATGAACGCATTCAAATTGACACACTCAGTTCAGAATATGAACCGAGATTAATAATACCCCTATTATGGATGACAACTCAACTGAAATTGGGTTGTCTTCTCATATATATAACACGAGCACACAACCCAATTTTCAGTTGGGTTGTCATCTGTAATAGGGATGTAAAGTCTAAAGTCCAAAGGGCGGTCGAAAGATTCATTTCACGATGGCGTAAAATAGTCAAATCATATTCAAATTCGAAATGACTTGAAGAAAGTTTATTTGAAAGTATAAGAAAATAAAATACAGTGTGGTTTTTCTGTTAACAAACAATATTTATTTTAATATTTTCCAATGAAATATTATTCATAAACAACGGAGATGAAAAGAATAAAATTGAAGTCTAAAATTTATCTCGCATCCAATATTTTTTTATTTTTTTTTATTATTTGACGCGTCACAAATTGGCGACAATTTCATTGACTTGAAGTTCGCCACTCGCACACATTCATTTATTAGTATAGATAAACAAAAATAGATCCATACAACAAAAAGGTAAATAAACAATGGGATGATGAATTTTTTTTTACTTTTCTTGGTTCATTACACAGTCCGCTATTATGACACACAGTCCGTCTGTGTTTCATTTTATCAGTTAACATGATTAGAATTTATTTTTTTGGGGGACAAAGTGATCTAAATATAGTAACTTGTATTTATTTTAACACACAAATGGAATTTAATCAGTTTTCGTTAAGTTTTATTGTTCTGTTTTTCTGCAAAAGCATATTTGTCAAGTGACGTGCGACTGACAGGTGACAGATGCCACCTGCCATTACCTCTACTGGGGGCAATTCTTGGAACTCATATATCCGAATAAATACAAAACACTCTTTATGTACCTATTTTCGCTTTTACTTTATTTCTGCCTGCTTGTTTTTAAAAATAGAATTATCAAAGATATGTGGCAAAAATGAAATACGCTTAGCTAATTATTTTCATAATTGAGAAGAGTTTCTATATACAAATGGCGTACGTTTATTATTGAGATAAGAGGGCGGGATAGGTCGCGTTGACTAATAAACAACAAGCGGCGTTGTGTGGCGCACAACGAAATCCAATTAAATTTCTCTCAATCAAACACACTGCGCTTAAAAAAGGTTACGTTCAGATTGATTTATGATGGTTTTATGGGAAAATATAAATGTGCGAATTTATTAGCGAGCTGAGTTTAAAGAGATCCGTCAATGGAACCATTAAGCATATGACACATTCCGTTTTTACTCTTCGACTAAATTTTGGGGAATATGGTTTACAAAAATAGAATAAGGAGGAAGCGTTTGATAGAGAATTAATAGTTTTGTTTTATTGACATTGCGTTGTTTATACAAAACTTGATATTTCTCATGTTTGATTTTTGGTTGAATTTAGAAAAAGTGTTAAATTTTTATTTAATTTAAATAAAATCATATGCAACAGTTGAATAACTTCACAATACTATGTAACTACTTTAATACCATCTTTTATCTTGCTACTTGCTTTTCTTCTAACATTGAGGGTTTTACCACATTACGGGTAACATAAACTAATAATGAACTAATACAGAACTTGCTCCCTGAGCTCAAAACTAGACAAGGGGGCATATGCATAAAAGAGAAGTACATACTTACTAGTAGTATAATGGTTATAGTATATACTAGTACTACCAGTAGAAGCTCAAACTTGGAGTATTTACTTCATTTGTTATGCATAAAATTAAGTTTATACTTGTAAGACTTTACTAGTAGTATATACTGGGTTCATCCAAGTAAATACTACCAAATTCATCGGAAATCGGTAGTAGGTACTAGGTAAGCATATAAGTGGTCTATAAAACTGTAATTTGCTTTTTCTACTTGTTGATTTTTTTTATTTTTCGATCACTACGTTCCTATGGTTTTTTGTTCATTTTTAATTTTCATAGTTTTTGATTTTCAATTTTCTTCATTTTAAATTGTGTTTTCAATATTGTGGTCGCAAATATATGCAAAATGCAAAGTATGTCAAAAAAAGAAAATTCAACAGCTCTTGAGTTTGTTAAGTTACTTCAAACTTTACATTCTTAATAAAATTGAAATTGAAATTGAAACTTATAAGGTGCTTATGAGCAAGTCCCAACAGCCTCACATAAAAAAAGCGAAGGTTGAGGCTATACAATTATTTATTTGCGACTTTAAGGCCGAAACTGATGTTTTATTGACAGAGGAACAGTTAAAAAAAAGAATAAATAATAATGGAAACTTTATCCCATCAGAACCACATTTACTAATAATTAAATTTGCCACTTGATACACAGTTCTGCAAACAGTACTCTGATGGAAGCCTGTGTCTTCTCCAACCCCAACTTGAAATCCAGGATCCCCAACATATCTCAAAAAGATTCGCTACTTTTCATTAGGGGAAGTAGCTCCTGCTCTTTTTTCAGTTTGAGTACCTAAATGTTTATATTATTATTATTATTATTATTACTATTAATATTATTATTTTTTAACTACGAATAAATTAGTTATTTCTTATTTCCATTAAATTTTAAATAAATTTTCTTACCGATAAAGTACTGGCTTAGCCACTCAACGTTTCCCTTTTCAAAACGGTAAAGCATTTTGAAATTGTTATCGCCGGGATCTCTTCGCTCTTTATAATTTTTTACTGCGATTACTCGTAAAAAAGCGGCCATTCAAATTAAATAAGTCAACCGAACGCTTGGATATAAAACTGCCGACTAAAATGGACATTTAACACGAAAAAGTATTTACTAGCAAATGATCAAGTTGGTTTTTAAAAGCTTGAAAAAATTCCAGTATATACTTGAACAAAATAGTTTTTATGCATACCGATTAAAGTATTTACTGGTTTAATTCATCCGAAACCAGTAAATACTTTGTTTCCTAGTATATACTTTTTTTCCAGTATTTACTATGGTTTTATGCATACGTGAAATAGTATATACTATAGAAATTTGCCAGTAAAAGCATTTACTAGGCTTTATGCATATGCCCCAATGTCAACGAAAAGATCCAATTTTTCGATTTAATTCAAGTAAAATACGCGTATGGCTGCAAATCAAATTGCAAAAGCGTTTAAAGAACGAATTAGAAAGTATTTTTAGACTTTCAAAAATGCAAAACAATGAGGGTAGAACTGGATCGTAAAATGGTTTTGAGAAAATCGCATTAAATTGTTTTTCGTAACGATCGACTTTTTTCACTACTACACTACTACACGGCTACGTAAATGTACTACCGTTAACCGTCGCAACATTATACAATATGCTGCCTACATCTGCTCGCTAAAAGTTGTCGGTAAGTTCGTAGGTAAGCTTTGCAGTACCGCGCTCACTCACCAAGTGGCACTGACTCAAACGAAAGGCGCCAATTTTAAACAGCCGTAACTCAGAACTTATTCGTCAGATTGACTTGAAAATTTCCAGGAGATATTCTCCAGATGTTGTACTTAAATAAATATTTTTATCAAAAAATCGATTTTTTTCAATCCTCTAACTGCGACAGTGCCCTTAAGAATGACTTATAGGTGAATAGAATTTAAGGCAATAGAGTAACCATTGATTTGGTTTAGGTCTCCATTCATAGCAAGACAAAACTCATTGAGTTGAAGGAAAGATTTGGCTGATAAAGCATGCAAATGTTAACATTATGAGGGAAAATCACTGATGAACGTGGAAAAGAATATTGGTCCAAAGATTGATGCCAATGGTATCCTACCACAAGACTCCGTTGTCTAGAAACATTCAGTTATGAGTTTGCATATCCGATTGGTCATTGAAGTTGCTTGCTAAATTGTATTCCTCCATTGCTATTAAGGCCCTAAATCTACAAACTTTTGAAACTAATTGTTCTCAATTTGACAACACGTACAGCTATGGACAAAGAAATAGCACACTATTAAGAAAAATCATAAATTCAAAATTTCCGTTATGTGAAATGGTTGTGATGTTTCTTTTTCTTCGGGTATGTAGATTTGATAAACAAATGCAGTCTATCAAGCCTAAAAAGTACCGCAATTTTTGAATCGTCCTAAGTGCGAAGCGTACAATCCTAAGTATACTTTAAAGACGGTGAAACATGGGGTGGAAAATTTAATGGTCTGGGGGGTTTTCCTGGCATGGGGTGGGACCATTGCATTGGTGAGGATTGATGTCAAAATGGATAAATTCGCTTAGCTTGCAATACTGAAGAATACAATGGAACCATATTCCTTTGAGTTCATTCCAATTAAGTGGATATTCATGCATGACAATGACCCCAAACACGCATCAAATATAGTAAAAGCTTGGCTCGTGGATGAACAAATCGATGTCCTAACCTGGCCAGCTCAAAGTCCCGATTTTAATACCATAGAACACCTATGGAATGATGTTAAAGTCAAAATTGGGCAGACAAAATTGAAAAATTCAAACGATCTTTGGGCCGGAATCAAAGAAGCTTGGTACTCTATCCCGCAAAGTAGATGCCGGGCGTTAGTTGAAAGCTTACCAAGGAGGTGCCAAGCAACTTTAAAAAATCGTGGTCAACCAACTAAGAACTAACTTGGTAATACCAAAATTTATGAAAAAATAAATATTTTCACTAAAAATAATTTTTTTTACGATTATAGGTAGGTGTGCTATTTTCTTGTCCACAAGAAATTTGATCATCACTGCAAAATATATTTTTAAAAATTGAATTGTAAAGAAATAATTCCCTATTACTAATTAATTAATTAATTAATAATTACCTATTACTAATTAATTAATCCTTAGAAGTCACTTCATGTCATAAAATAGGAAAAAAACTATTTAAGTTCAAAAGGATAAAATAAATGCAGTTTTCATAAGAAAATGAATGAGTGTGCTATTTTTTTGTTCATAGTTGTATATAAAGGTTTACAATTTCCAAGTTACCGAAGGCCTGGAAATCCAAACTTTTGGCATTCATTGGGCTATCAATCGATTACGAACTTAATGTTCGTGTAATCGAATTTTTATGCTTTTGTAACTAGGAAAATAGATTAAGTTCAAGGTTGCAAAATGATTATGAGGGACAAATTTATTTATTCCGACAAACAGCCTATTATATTTCTGACTCAAGTATTTTGATAATCTCATACATTTTGCGAATCAGTACAATCATACATCCACTTTTGAAGTAATAATGTTGAATAGTTTTCTGTTCGTAATTTTACAATCTTTTCACTTTTTGTCTACTATAAGAACAGAATATCACTTATTGGGTCAAAGCAATGACTTTTCTATCATTTTATTCAATAACAAGGCTCGATTAACAAGCACAAGTCATGTTAGATATAACTCCTCTGGTAATTAATTACGGACTCAATAGTGCAGTCAATGAAGCGAAAAATAGGGCCTTACCTCCGAATTTTTTTACTGTGAACCGATTTGTATGAAATTTTGGAATTAGGCTCATCTTACCCTTAACTTCAAAAGTGAAAATGATTTGAACACCGCCACCACCCTGGGGGTGGTTGCCACGCCTTCTCGGGGGTGAATTTTTTTTCTTCAAAATTACCTCGGATATCGATAGAAGGCCTAATTTTAAGCAAGAAATCAAATATAAAGTTTTTCACTAAGTCCAATACTTTTCGAGTTATTAGCAATTGAAAATTCACAATTTTTTCTCGTTTTTCATCGATTTATTGCAAATATCTCCAAAACTATACGTTTTATCGAAAATTTTATAAAGAACAAAATTGTAGCAGGTAAAACAATGAACAATTTGGTTTTTTATAAAGTATTCTAAGAACAATATTAAGCTAGATATAAAAGATCAAAGCCATTTTTTATTTTGTCTGAAATTTAATCGTTGTGGTCAATGCCATTTAGAGGCGAGCAGATGCATTTTATGCATTCTAATACAAGAAAATGTTTTGTAGTGCTTGAAATAACCTTTAAAATGAGCACAATAAAAAGTCTTTTGCACGTAAAATAAGTGAGCTGTAGTGCAAATAAGGGGAGCATTTAATGTTTTTTTCTTTTAAATAAATGGGTTTCATAAGTGCCATTTCCACTAAAATTAAATTTAATCGTATTCCGCCTAAAATTAAGTTTGTTATGAAGAGTTTGATAGATAGTATCAGTTTGGCTGCTTAGAGACACATATTTTTGAAAAAAGTCACGATTAAGACAAAAACAACAAATTTTCAAATTTAAAAAAAACCCACTTTTTTTTCATAATATCTCAAAAATGACGACCGATACGTATAAAAGTGTAAATAGGAAAAATTTAGGTATTTTTCTGACAAACAATTTGGTTTCTTAGTTTTTTCTGTGAGACAAAAATTTACGGAGATATGATTGTTTAAAGAGCGCGTGGCAGCGCAATCGCAGCCTCTCTTAAGTCCTTTAACCCTTCACCGTTTTAGCAAAATGTTGTCTACTATATATTGCAATTGAGGATGTTGTAGCTCTTTTAATTACCTTTACAATGGTTTTTTATAAGTTGTGATAGCATGACAATTAAATGAGTTATGGTCCAAAAACTCATTGATTTAAAAGAAAAAAACATTAAATGCTCCCCTTATTTGCACTGCAGCTCACTTATTTTACGTGCAAAAGACTTTTTATTGTGCTCATTTTAAAGGTTATTTCAAGCACTACAAAACATTTTCTTGTATTAGAATGCATAAAATGCATCTGCTCGCCTCTAAATGGCATTGACCACAACGATTAAATTTCAGACAAAATAAAAAATGGCTTTGATCTTTTATATCTAGCTTAATATTGTTCTTAGAATACTTTATAAAAAACCAAATTGTTTATTGTTTTACCTGCTACAATTTTGTTCTTTATAAAATTTTCGATAAAACGTATAGTTTTGGAGATATTTGCAATAAATAGATGAAAAACGAGAAAAAATTGTGAATTTTCAATTGCCAATAACTCGAAAAGTATTGGACTTAGTGAAAAACTTTATATTTGATTTTTTGCTTAAAATTAGGCCTTCTATCGATATCCGAGGTAATTTTGAAGAAAAAAAATTCACCCCCGAGAAGGCGTGGCAACCACCCCCAGGGTGGTGGCGGTGTTCAAATCATTTTCACTTTTGAAGTTAAGGGTAAGATGAGCCTAATTCCAAAATTTCATGCAAATCGGTTCACAGTAAAAAAATTCGGACCTAAAATGCTTCATTGACTGCACTACAATGCTTTTGCTAAGGTCTTCTCATACTACCCACCAGCCATTTCAAACAACAAAAAGCATAGGTAAATAATTCTTTGTACGAACGCAAATTCTCTTGACTTGATATGATCACGTGCTCAACCACCCAACGCTGCATGACAATTCAATCTCTCAAATTAACAAAATAAAATAAAATGTAGCTAATCTTTTTGATTTAGTAGAAATCTCAAACATCAGACGACGACAACGCCCTGACTTTTCTCATTAGACTTCAAACTTATTTAAACGAACTCAGCATAGAAACAAACACATTTCACTTGATGGACAAAATACTACGCCACTAATTCACTGATTATAGTTCGTTACGGCTTGATAACCAAATTACTAAAAACTATTGCGTAGAAAGAACTTTCAAAATAAAAACAAAATCATGATTTCACAATATGTCGTTGATTGAACGAAGCAAATTTCTTCTTCGTTCGTCGCCATTTTTATTTACATTTAATTTAAACTCTCTTCTTTCT
Source organism: Melanostoma mellinum (assembly GCA_914767635.1). Lineage (NCBI taxonomy): Eukaryota > Metazoa > Arthropoda > Insecta > Diptera > Syrphidae > Melanostoma > Melanostoma mellinum. Next base: position 10,388,230 of record OU612059.1, read on the forward strand.
CAGTACAATTTTTATACCTTATTCAAACAAAACAAAAAACTATCCAAGATCTGCGAGCGAATCAGAAAAAGGTAGTCTTGTGCCTTTATTTTTAAAATAAACTATAATCGTTTTAAACAAGATCACCAGACCCAGTCATGTTTAAAGAGCCTCTATTTTGTATACCGAATAACTTAACTCCTCAGTCGTCATATCCCGCAAAATCTCATTGCTGATAAGATCTGGTTTATCTACTCTTTTAAATGGGTTAACACACACATGAAATATTCATGAAACTGATTCACCTACAGTGAATAGTAAATTATGAATTTCAAACATGTTTTCGAAAATAAAAGAGAGAAAAAAAACATAAACATTGAGGATGGAGATCGTTGAAAGCGTAAAGCCATTATTAGATGTCACATCCACACGACTTCCACGCGACCAACACCAAGAAATGAGTTGTTTGCTTTTTATCTGTTCAAATTTAACGGCAGTGATGTTATAAAATTTTTTTTTGTGTTGTTGAGAGAACTATTTCGAATTTCTTATAACTTTTGCGATCTTACAACTTGTTTGTAGGTCTGTTTCTTTACTTTGTGCACAGAAATTCACAATCTGTCATATTTTAAGGAGTGGGGGTAAAGTTCTCTCAGAAATGCTCAGAAACTCTCTGAAAGAGCGTAATTGTCCTAAAAGTAAAGAAACGCCTCGAACAAGTCTTTCGCAGCAACGCTTGGAAAAATGTCAGTTTGACAGTTGTTGTATTTGTTTTGGCTGTGCACGATTTCTGTCCACAGAAATTTAGGTGGCAGAAATTTACAGGCTGGGGAAATTTTTTACTCTCTCGTGAGCACTCTCTTTTGTGCACTGCTGTGAAAAATCGCTGTGCTGGAACGACATTTGACTGACTTTCACCGACTTTCGGTGCATTTCGTGCGAATTTTCAGTAAAGAAACACACCTAGTGATTTGAATCAAATGTTTTTTTAAATTTTTTTTGTACGGTTTTCAATCAGGCAATACTTTCTTTGGAGCTGATCTTTTTGACAGCTGTCACTTGTTTTATTCTGAGTTTGGTTTTTCATTTCAACGTGGAAGAATTGAAGCCGTACGATCACTGAGCATTGCGTAAGTTCGGTAAATTGTCTCGAAACGAATTATGTACAAATCGGCGACAACAAACGATTTGTACATAACTTCGAGTTTTAAACCTGAGATTTAACTCCAAGATTGGGCGATTTAAGACTGCTAGACTTTTCTTAGTGGGTTTATGTGAAGTCGCTTGTATACGCAGATAAGCACGTGACGATTGACTCCTTGGGAGGATATTCGGAGCGTTATTACTCATATACGACCCTAACTGCTGCAAGAAGTGGTCGAAAGTTTGGCATCTCGGCTGGAAGTTATTCGAGCCGCGGCACCCGCACCGAAATCATTTTCAAACCATAATGGAAAACCGTTTTCCTTATAATAAAGCAAAATTGTTCGCCATGACATTAAATTATATGCGTTCAGTTTGTTATTGAAAACCCTCAGTCTAAGAAAATGCCTTCTACGTGAATAAACATAAAGAACTATTGGGAAAGTTGTGATCTAATGACGATCGCAATACTCGTTGCAAAATTAAAGAAAAAGAAGAAGATTTCTTCTTTTCACGTAAACCGTCACTAGAATCGTTATACTGAAGGGATCACAGTTTTAACCCTTTTCAGCTCCACATTAGATATTCTCATTATGGGCTACGCGCAGGTACAAATCATTTTGTTTAATATTTATTCCGACATTCAGCCGATTACTTTTTTGACTCAAGTGTTTTGATATTCGGAGATAAAAAATCATTTTATTAAATAGCTTCATCATATATATCAACATTCATCATAGCTTACTATAAATCAATTGATTTTTCAAAATGTATAACATCGCTGCTTGGTGACGCTTTATCAACAACTTTTTTTCTATTGATTTGATTAATTTTTTTTTTTTTTGGAAACAGACTTGGATGTTTTTGTTTAGCACTGCAGGTTTACCAATTCGATTAAATATGACATTGGAAACAAATATGACTAAATTCTCATTGCCAGGCAAAGGTGAGATTAAGAGAATGTACAAAAAAAATATTATTTGGTGAAAGGATATGGCAAATTGAAAATATATGAAAAACATAAAATTTAATTTGAGTGAAGAGAGAAAATGGATAGAATATGTATTTTTTCTTTCTAATTTTTGAACGCTTATGTAGTTGTACAATCGTTTAATCTCAATAATTTTATTTATGTAGGCAAAAAAACAGCGTTTAACGCCATACAACCGCATTTTTTCGTCGGAAGCTTTTAAAATACTACCTGGAGCACTATGACCTAAATATGAGTTCATTGTACTACCAGAAAGCAACCTTCTTTTGTTATAGCTTTCCAGAGACTCGAGAGTCCGTATCCTATTTCGAGAAATGCAATACATTCTCAGAGGAAGTTCTTATCGGTGTCGTCATTTATTCTCAGGATTCACAAAGTGTGAAGTCACATTTAAAACACTCGGCGCTGTCTTTATGAACTCGCAGTAACAGCCCTCAATCATCGACTGACTTGGCGTTTCATTAAGCGATTTCTGAAGAAACTATTTAAGCGAGGAGGAAAAAACTCAATCCCACACCTCCCCTGTTCATATCCTGCACCCTCAAATTATCAAAATAAAAACAGAGCGAGGAGCCCTGCAGCTTAACCCATTTCTTACAACCATTGCCTTGTGACTGAGTGGAGGGGATCTACAGTTTTCTCCCGATTCCGAACGGCTAATCGAGAAAGCGCTATTCCTGGGCAATGAATTTACTATCGGAGGACTTGTCAATTCCTCGCGAAAGGCGATACCTGTGATAAATATTTTAGCTGTTATTCGAAGCGAACAAGCAACCTCTGGGTTAAAAGACAGACATGATAATTATCACACCATGGGTACCTGTATCCTCCCTGAAAAGAAAACAGCGATTAGGACGTTACTTCATTTATGATCCAAGCGGTCTACTGAACAAAGATACCTTTCACCTCTATCGCTTTCAAAAGGCTCCAACTGGTTTAGTTAATTGGGGTACTCCCTCGAACACCTCAAATAGTATCACAACAGATTTGTTTAAGTGTGTCAGTTGGTTTCCTGTTAGCCATTTTAGCCAAACCTAATATAAGACTAAAACGTTTGAAGAGCCCTGTGGCAACGCCAACGAGCTTTCTACAGTCTTGTCTTCTAAGGAACAGCACAAATGTTGCAGATTTTTTATTAACGTTGAGGAGCATACATTTAGTCTGTCTAGTGTCTACATCCAATGATGGCATGCCATCTACGGTTGTCCTCTCGACAGATCCAATCGTGAATTGTACTCCTCACTGAGGTAAAAGGTTTGATCTTAAAAATTCATTCATCTGCTCGTAGAAGCCCGAGAGAGTCACACTACTTGCAATAATGCAATGCATGAATATTTTTTAGGAATGCATTCATTACTGTTTTTACTTTTCAAGAATACAGGTGTTTCGACAAAAATTTCAAAAAAATATACATATGTTTCTTTCAAACATTAACACAGATACGAGATACAAAATAAAGCCATTTAGATAAATTTCTGAACATATCCAATATCATCGACTCAACACACGTAACAATAATATACATACATGTGTAACTGCTGGTGTGCCCCAAGGTTCCTCTCTGTTTCCTTCCTTATTTTCATAAATGATTTCTTCAATTTAACTTCTTGCTTATGGAATTCTGACCTTGACGACATTGTAAGATGGGGTAATTTGGTGCAATTCAATGACTTGAAAATCATGATGATGTTTTTTTTTCGTCTCAACTCAAAGCATCATTTTTCTAGTATTCATGAATGGTACATGCAATGAATATCAGGGCTTAATATTTGTGAATGATGATCGTTGTGGAAATAAGCACTTATTTGATTACGCTTCTGTGGTGCCCGTTGCGTAATGGTTAGCATGTGCCCCTGCTAAGTGGGAGCTCTTAGCTCGAACAAAAGAAACAGCCAATTTTGTTTCCGCAAATATTGCCTTTGACGGGGAATTGGCATGTCTGACAGAGTTATGGACGTCGCGTCCGTCGTGAAGGAAACTCAATTCAAAATATAACTTCCCTTCAGGGAAAGCTATTGCGACAGATCATTTTTTTTTTTTACTATAAAATGCCACACCAATTTTAACTCAGATAGATAACCCACCACTACTTACACATTTTTTTCCCTGTATAGATCTAAACTTCACTTCAAGCCTTTCATTGAAAATTATGCTTTTATTAGTTTTGGTATATACATTTTGAATAAGAATAAAGCGCGGTATATTCCACAAGCGGATCACTAGTAATAAGAAAATGCGTGAGAGCTGTGAACTTTCGAGAACTTGATTCTCGTAGCGCCGAAAAAAAAGTAGAAGACATTTTGAATAGGATGATTGACCTTAAACCTTTTTGCAAAGAAAACATTTACCGAATTCTTTATAGATCTTAGCTTTATATCTCCAACTCGCTAAACTTCATCAAGCTCTACTTTTATTTAATAACTAACAGTTTTACAAAGGTTGTACTTTTTTTTCTAACTAACAGTTTTACACACAGTTTGTACTTTCTTTTTTTCGTTACTGATCCTACAAAAAAAAGTCGCCCTTAATCAATGTACCACCTTCCCTTTTAAATGAACTAATTGGCTCCACCAGTAAAACGGCACTGGCTACATTTGAATCGTTAATTAGCACCGCAGAAGTTGTAAGGGCATTTAATCAAAGATTGACAGAGCTAAGCACAATGTCAACATAGTTTTGTGTTACGTGATTATACCAACGTAGGTTTGATCATTACGAAAACATCACGGTAGGTATAATTTATAGGGAAAACATAATTTGAACTCATTTGAAGGCTCCCATTTTATCACCTTCATAAAAAGAAGAAAAAAAAAGAGACAACAAGAAAGATCATATAGAAATTTGTCGCAGTCCCTTGAGACTATCAGAAGTTTATCTTTTATCTTTTATTTGAGTCGTGTTTTCTTGTATAATAAAAGGAAAACAAAAAACATTTCTTTCACGAATCATCGCGAGAACAGGTTTCTAATTCTCAATTTTCTGTGGTTTAGTTACCTGAGAGGTTAATGAGAATGGTTTGCAATTGCAGATGTAAGAGTAAAAAATGCTGTTGTTGATAATGAAAATCAAGTTTTGAGTGCGTCATCATTTGTTAGGTGACGATAACTAAATCCTAAGCCCTTATGAATCATATGCACCAAGTGATCGTAAATAAGCGGTAAATGAATTCAATGAATGAACTGCTTTTGTTTATAAAGAAAAAAAAAGCACTTTGCATTTATTTTACAAATTATCATACAAAGAATATATCAAGGACGTTACTGCAGATGCTTCAGTTGAATGGCCGTACGAGTGAGTGATTGCACTTCTTATAAAACTTAATCTGACTTTTCTGTATATTTTAGTCAATTCACTTCCCCATGTAACGAAAGATAAATGTCGACTTTTACAAAAAAGAAAAAATGTCACAGCTTTAGGATACTCAAGTGTTTGTGGTTCGATTCCTTATCGATCCACAAAAGCTTAAGGTTGCAGTGGATTTGAGCTGCATCGCAGCATATTTATTAAGTATATTGAACCGGTTCTGTTTATAGTCAGTATTTTTCCGTTATATAATTACAACGCAGATTACACAGTATAAGATCCAAAGGAATCCAATTTTTTGTTTGTTGTTGTTTTCACAACTTACAAACGAAACAACAACGTGATGGCTTCGACTTCGACTAACCGCATGGAATTACCTTAGGATGTTTTTGCACGGATTATGTTAATGAGAGCACTATGAGTCATTGAAATTGGGTAAATTTCATCATTGAGTCAGGATTTTCTGAATTACTAGACTATAGTGATCGTCATAGTTTAACGGGAAACCCGATTAAAGAATTTCATCTATCTTTTGTTGTTGATGTGAGTAGGTACCGCTTTATGCAAATTACCACATAACCATCTTTATGGATGATCTGCTTTGAAATACGACTTATCTTTGGTTTTCCCAATGATTAAGTTAGTTTCTGTTTGTATGAAAGGATATCAACAGTCAGTTTGTTTGTTTTGTAAAAGCAGCTCTTAATGCTGAGACAAATTTGAATACATTAGAAGTCAGTATTTATTAAAGGAGGCGACTCGATAAGCAGAAAATCCCAAAGATCAAGTCATCAAGAATATTTGAACGGATTTCTGGTTATAAATCTACAGATAATAGCCCGCTTTTATAAAAGCTTTGAAATTTAAACAAGCGCGGGCCACAAATTGATTGCACACAAATTGCACGCATCACTCGTTTCTTCAGGAACAGTTATTAAATGATAAATGCTACTGAATATCTGACAGCGGAGTTAGTGATTTTTTGACCCAGTACCTACACCCTTGTGAATGAGCTGTGAAGAGTTGACGTTTAAGCCACAATTTGGCTTACATGGAAACTCTAAGAGGACCTATTTCTGTGAACTGTTTATTCTCTTAGATTTTCTACGGATAAGCTCTTGCACAGCCAAATCAAGACTAAAGAGAGATATGTGGCTTTACCACAGTGAAGATATCATTTTGCGGCACCGATAGAGTACAAGCTGCAAGGAAAAAGTTAATTACTTAGTGTCTCTTGTTACATGTCGATTAACTTATGTAGATAAAAAAGCAATTGTGATTTGTACAGAAAGGAAGCAGTCAGTTTTAGGATAATCGAGAGATAATCTTAATGCTCATCAAAATGACTGTCAACTAAGGCTTGAAGACGTTTATTATGTTCGTGGTTCGTTAAAAAGAACTCGATAATTTTGACATCAGTCAATCATTGGGATTTAGTTCAATTCGAGCCTACATTTGAGATACGTTTAGTTCAAAGTGTGACATTTTAAAATATAAATCGACAATAGCCCTGTTCACACTGTACAATTAGATGGACAGACTTCGTTTGATGGAAGTTGGATGGTTTGATGTAGTTTGCGTTCACACTTATCAAGCATGCCGTCCAACTTTATGTCACATACCCTTCCACTCCATCCAACTTCTAGATTTTCAAATTTTTTGAAAACCATCCAACAAGTTGGACAAACGGTCGTCTGAAGGGTTCACAATATCAAGCATTGGTCGTTCAAACCTAAGGCTGTTCAACTAATTGTACAGTGTGAACAGGGCTAATGCAGAATGACATTGGAGAATTCACGCCAACGTCAACACCAGAGGAACAATCCTTCAAAAGTCTGTACAATAGACTGGACCAAAAACCATATTGAAAATATTGTTTGGCCAAAAAAAAAATTCCAAAAAAGTTTGAGTTAAAAAAAATTTATTTAGAGGTCTATCATCAATCGTGTTTTATATTTCTTAGACCTAACCTTATTTGAGCGTCAAAACTGTTCAATTATTTTGAGCTCAACAAATTTAGCGACAAATATTTTTGTAGAAAATTAAATTTCCTTTAAAAAAGGTAATCAAGCTTTGAAAAATGGTATGTTTTTTTGATTTTGCTTTTTCATCTTGGAGTATTTTAGCTCACGTACAAATAAATAGGTGAAAAATTATAAACGTGTTTTTTAAAGAAAATTTAATTTTCTAAAAAAAAGTTCTCCTTAAATTTTTTCATAAAGTGGTTCCTTCAGAAGTTATTCACGATTAAAGTTGAAAAAATAAAACGTTCTCGTTTTTTTCGTTGTTGATTCTTTTTTTTTACTCAATGTTGCAAACTGATAGTCGAAATCATCATCATCAAAGGACACAGAACATCGACGAATTGGACAAAACGTTACATAAACAGACATAAATTCGAGGTAGTAGTTTGAGTTTAGAAAGTAATTGAGAAACAAAACCCTCTCCAGAAAAACCAAGGTTGCCTTGTATAATACCTTAATCATCCCAGTCCTGCTTTACGGCGTAAGCATGGACCTTATCCATAAAGCGGATGAGGAAACCCTTGGTCGTTTCGAAAGAAAAATTCTCTGAACGATCTTTGGTCCCGTATGCGAATACAATTTGTGGAGAAGAAGATACAACAACGAACTGTATGAGCTGTACCGCGACATTGGCATAGCCAGAAGAGTACGCATCGCGAGGATGGGTCAAGTAGAGCGAATAAACTCGACGGGTTTTCGAAAGCACATTGCAGGGAAATCGCGGAAGGGGAAGACCTCGTCTTAGGTGGCGCAATCAAGTAGAAGAAGACCTCATCCAACTTAGAGTGCAAAACTGGAGAGAGCTCGCCCGAAATTGAAGTCGTTACGACAGTCGTCGGATGTTGGTTGAGGCCCAGGTTCACCCCGAACTGTAATGCCCACCTAAGTAGGTAAGTAAGTAAGTAAGTAATCGCTTTGCCACCGCAAATATGAAGATTGGTTGCTCGTTTAACAAAATAAAAATTTTCTAAACGAGATGAAAATAGCCAAACTGTTTAAGTTTAAGCGATGAACAATTGTTGTTTGAACCAATTTTATGATTTTTTGATTCTGATATTACTAATGCTTTTTTGCAAGGCTATAATATTGTTTTTTAATTCAATGTCATAATTTAAAAAATTGAAGCTTGAATAATAATATTCAACAAAATTTCATTTCCTCACTTTTTAACTTTATTCTCCCGATCTAAAATTCGATAGATTTTCATGTAACAAACAAACCAGGACCCAGTACTAGAACTTGTGGTACTCCGCTACAAAAGTTTAAAAATCAAGAAATAACACGGTTAAGGTCTAAATTTCCACTCGAATGAAAATCATTTCCAAGTACATATTTGCGAACTAGTTCTGTAAAAAAACATCATGAGAATATATCGCAATTTTTTCAACAGTTTTTTTAATTTTCCAGTTTGAAAGTTTGCGAATTTCAATTCATCTACGCACATTTCAATATAAACAGTGTAAGTGACTATAATCACTTACTTTTTCGCTTTCGTTTGGAGTATGCTGCACTCTTTCATCAACCATAGATGCGGATGAATAAGATATATTCTTCAATCGCCATACTTTTCCAATCCGCCGGTTAATAAGTTCTTAGCGAAACACTCCCGAGTTGAGGCAAAATTAAGGATATTTTACATCAACTCGGGAGTGGAATTTTATCATTTTTTTAATAAAATAAAATTTTCAAAGGTAAGAACATAAAAACAAATTAAAAACATAAAATTTTAAGTTGTTTTGCTAACAAACCATTCAATTATGTATCATTAATTTACATTCCTCAACTTTCCGAGGAGTATTAAATTTTTACAAAAAGTAGTTGTTCTACGTGTCTCGGGTTTTGAATACATTTTTGAATGATTGATCATTTCACGCGATAGCAAGCAAATGAATTTTTCCCACAAAAAAACTTTTAATTTGTATACTCAAAGTCTTGCAGATTCAAATGAATGTTTGTTTATAAAATTGATATTGTTTTTTACACTCCTTGCCTTACTGAACAGTGTTAAGAGTCAGGTAAGAACGAAAAACAACACGTCCCATGTTTATTGGTGCTAAATTTCTGCAATAAAACACGATAATCTGCTGTAATTGCAGTTTAAAAATAAAGAAATAAAACTAACAGCTACTGACTGGATTGTGGTGAACATTGGTCAGTTGAATTGTTTCGATGGATTCCAAATAGGAATTTATATCGAATAACAACAGTAGATACAATAAAAATCAATCCCGAAAATAAGTTCCCCTCTTCATTTAATTACTTTGCGAGAGTCAGAATGGGAATCCTCTCAAGTGTGAAGTCTTTTATTTATTTATTCTTTTTTTTTGTCGATGTTTTTTTTTGTGTTGTCAATAAGTGTGCGTTGGTTATTTACTGTTTGCAGCATCAATTATTGTTAAGGATTACACTGTACTTAATTTAATTGAACAATTTAGTAGTGAAAATCTTTGGATTGCAAGCCATGTTATGTTGTTGTTCTAGCTTAATTTATTTATTTATTTATTCATTTGCGTAGTCTTGTGGGTTATTAACCTGAGTCTATTTTCACTGTTATCAATCTGTGAAGAGGGTTCACTGAATTAACATCACTAAATATATCAGATAATTTATTAATTTGTTTTTTCGGTGCAACCATTTTTTTTTTTATGTGACTACTGTACAATACTTTCAGAGAAGAAGTTTCTAAAACCGACGTTATCATTTCACAATTAAGTTATTTGATTGGCATCGTGCTGATGCCGAAGATGAAAATGATATATTTTCAGCTGAATTAGTTTGCGAAGCTAAATAAGAAATTGGTTGATTGTGCCCGTTTATTAGGCACGAGATTATATGTTTGTTCGAAATGTAAGGCCGCGTTTACATGTTATATAGGAAGTAATTAAAAATATGCGGGACTGATATACGTCTAACAATATATTCAAAATAAAGATAAAGTCGTACTTTTTATATGTAAAAGCAAACCGACAGAGTTTGTAAAAATAAATCGAGTGAACTCATTCAATGACACAGGAAACAAAGCTAAACTTCCTTTTAATTGAAAGCCAGTCAAATCTCAATTGAGAACATAAGTCTGTTGTTAAGATAGATTAATAGGGTATTCAAAGGCCTGACACCAAATTAGAAAATTAAGATTAGTAAGTTTCTTTATCGCAAAGTCGAATGTTAATTGCAGAGCATTATTTTTAAGATTTAAGGTTGAGGTCTTCGCATTGAAAAAAAATTACACTAATCTAAGATTGGAGATACAATTTTACTGAATTTTTAAAATATTAGCATAAAAAAAGTGGGCCAAAAAGAACTATTTTTGAACAACTCTTACGTTGACTAATGATTAGTGCTTGCGTCAGAAAGTTCAAGTCTTCTGGTTCAATCAGAAACCTTTGGGACGCCCAAGGCCAACAAGAACGAATGCAATCTGTGAAAATAAATTCGGACCGGTAGACAGAATTTTACGAGATTTTTTCTTTCTAAAACAGCAAGAATTTGAAGGATATAATCGTTCGTCGTGGCTTCAACTAGATGGTGTGATTTAATGTGTGACCCGTTAGGTTAGGTTAGGTTTAAATGGCTGTCAGGAAAACAACTCACACACTTAGACCAGTATTAGGTCTATTGTGATACCATAAGAACTAAGCGAGGAAGTACCACACATAACAAAACCATTTGGAGCTTTTGATAAAGCGAAAGAGATGCAGAATGTCTGTGTTCGTCAGATCGTTTAGATCACCAAAGAAATATTTTCCTTGATGCCGTTTTATTCTAAAGGACATGAGCAGAGGAGGTGTGGAATAGTCTCTACCTCCTCCTCATCTTAGCAACTTCTGCAGAAGTCATCAGAGGAAACGTCGAGTCTATGGCGTGTCTTCCTATCAAACAATGTCCGGTGATGACATTGATTACGGAGCTAAAGTGCAATCTGGTTATGGATATCAAATGTCTTGTACGTTTTACCGGTCTTTTTCTGTTCATCGGCTTTGCAGTTACCCTAGATATCTCTGTGCCCCGGTACCCAAATAAGGTGAATATTGAACTGTTCAGACATCTCCTTAAGAGATAAGCGACAGTAAAGGGCAGTTACTGAGCTCGTAGAAATAGCGCCGAGTGATTTGAGGGCTGCTTTACTATCTGAGAAAATCCGGATATTCTTTGATATAGGTGATAGGAGCTCTTTGTTCGCCAGAATTTTCGCTTGGAACACGCGACAATGGTTTGAAAGCCGGAATGAGAGACTTATGTTAAGTCGGTTTGAGTACACCCCGCAGCCTACCGCTTCTTCGGTTTTTGAACCATCTGTATAGAAATGAATTGGATCATCTCTCAAAAATTCTTCATCTTCCAAGGTCGTTCTCGGTGGGATTGAGACTTGGAACTTATTATCGGAGTGCCAGAGGATTGATCTGAATAAATTCAAAGAATACCAAAAACAACATCTGCAATGCAATTAAAAGTTCCCAAGTGTTTTTTGACAGTTGCACAAATTCACTTATTATGTCGGGAAAAAATCAATCTCCTACGTTTTGAGACATTCTGCATTTTGAAGGGACTCCTTTTTTTGTCGGCATTTGGGAACTTTTTGCTTTGCATAAGTTGTGTAAGGCTTCTTTAGGAATTTGAATAGAGATTTGTGTCTTTAGCAAATTATGCAGTGGTGGCCAAAATAATAAGAGTGGACTATTATGTTTTCTTCAGAATAGAATCTATGCATTAAACCTTTTTAATTGGAGCAAAATATATGTATACGAATTTTCTTTGACCTGACTGTTAAACATTAACAGTGCTACCAAACATTAATGATGGTCACTTGCAATGTACCGTTAGTTTTACTTAGAAATGTCAGATTTGCAATGGTCAAAAATATAAGAGTGCTGTGTAGAATTGCATTATTTCTGGTCTTTTTCACTTCCAATCGCAGTTTAATTTATTAAATTTACCGTTAAACTTGTGTTCAAGTGTTTAAAAATCATTAATTTTTTAAATAATAGGACGCGGAAGGCATTGCTCTGAGGAAGAACGCCGTTTGATCCTCCAACGAGACGATCGAGGCAAAACATTCAGTTTTATTCAAGATGTTCTTCACCGATCTCAATGTGTTGTTGCTATAGTGTTAAAGCAGCGAGGTCAACCAACAAATTTCACCGAAAAAAGAGTACACCCAAAAAAACAACAAAACTTTGCTGGGCAAAAGGATTGTAAGAGAAGTGATTAAAAATCTTTTTGCAACATCTAGCGGTAAAAAAGCAAATCTTTCATTGGATATCAGCTCATACACGATTCAGGATAAAAATTTGCTTGGTCGAATTGCGATGAAGGTTCCGTTACTTAGTTCTAAGAATATAAAGCTTGCAAAAGTAAATCCTTCACAATCGGCTCACAGAAACTGGCAAACTGTTTTTTTTAGTTATGAAACCAAGATTAAATTATTTGATCTTAATGGCAGAACTTATGTAAGAAAGAGGCCCAATGAAGAGTTGATGGAAGAGGTAATGGAAAAAATTGGTTTCACTCTTATTATTTTGGCCACCACTGTATGTTATCAAGGCTAACAGGATTAATGTTTATGAGTTGATTTTTTTTTTTAGGTCAAAATGAGGATTCGAATATTTTTCTTGCTTTCTATTCAGGTGATTGATTTCATAGGCTTTTTTTATTTTAAATTTTTTTTTTTTATTTAACCCATTTATAGAAAGTAACATACAGGGTGTCCCGTAATTCGTTTAACATACTTTGGGATATGATTCTTGGTCATATTCTAAGAAAAAAATTGTTCTACATTAAAGTCCGTTTCTCAAGTTTGACATCACTTTTTGACAATTTAAAAAAAGGCTAACTTTGGTGTACCCTGACCTGTGTTAAATTCGATATCTCTGTCAATATTGATGATAGAGACCTAATCTTAGACTCAATTTTTTGTAGAAATAACAACCCTTAAGACTGTATTTAAATTAGGCTTCCAAAAGTTTAGGGTTGCCAGATTTTCAATTTTAAGTGGTGTTCAAATTTTCTTCCCTAAACAAAGTTTTGACTTTGAGGTAATTTTTTTGGAGAAAAGGCCTGATAAACATAGAGTTTCTTTATTTTTTACTGATGAACAAAAGAATAGTAAAGAAAAAACTCAACATTAAGCTAACTCAAAAACCCATACATTTTATGATACTTAGAAAAATACGAAATGGGAAAAATAAAAAAAAAAAAATAAAAAATAGTTTTTGCTTTGAGGTTTGTTTGAATAAAAAAATAATATGATCACTTTTAGTAGTTTTTTTACGTATTTAATACAAATACAATTATAACAAGTGCTCAAAGCGCCCTCCTTTGTTTTGAATCCATGCCAGAGCCCGTTTTTGGATTTCATTGTGGAAACATCCACACTTTTGGCACGTACTTTTTTCAACGCAATGTAATTTCAATTTGTTATAAAAAGTTCAAAAATATAAAGAGTCAGAAATCACTTCTTTAATCTGTTGTTGATTTTTCTGACATGTTCTGGCATGTTCAAGCTTCTCTGAAGTTTTTTACTACTTCTATGCAGTGCTGTTCTGATCTGAAAAATTGCCTTTGAACACTCTGCTTATGAACAGTTTGATTTTGTTATTCTTTTTAGTCGGTTGAAGTCATATTTATTGTTAGGTATGGAACGTTTGATATTGTTTTGTTTTTCTATTTTTTACTAAAGTGATGTAAAAAAACAGGTTCCGTGTGTTTAATGACTTTCTAATTTTGCTGGTGAAACTTTTTCAAAATGTCGATTTTTGTTTTACCTTTCACGATTTCAATTTTCAAAACCTGACAACCCTGATCGCAATTGCAGAGCGCGCTGGTTTGTGTAAGGTTATAAATCTTCTATTGCCAAAACCGGAAACCTTTTTCGAGGTAAGAGATAAAGTAGCATTTTTTGCATAGTACCGATTGGTTTTTTTTTTTACAAAATAAGTAAAAGTAATAAAAACAAAACATACACTATGCAGAACTTTTTCAGAAAGCTTTTTCTTAAAAAAACTGTTTGCCTCACTAAAATGCCACTTTATTAAATGGTAGTGACACTGTATTTTGTTGCAGTTTAAGTGCAACTCTTCAATCGGCGTTCTTTCAAAACTAAGTATTTTATTGTCACTGTTATTCTTAGTGAGCGATTTGTTAAGGAAATAATTTCAAGAAAAAAAAGGGTTTATCTCACCCAATAAGTTAAGTACAGCGCCCTGAAAATAAAAGAACTTGACAAATTTGTGCTGAATAGATATGAATAAATAAAAATAATATTAAAATTGCACACCTTATTTTCTCTTGGTCGGTAAAAAAAAATTGCCAAACTGCTAACGAGATTCTAAAAGATTACGTTATTCTTTCAAAGCGCCAAACTTTGCGATAAATCAGCTGAATTGGAAGTATTCTAAAAACAGTACGGAACTCAAAAAAATATCCCAATAATTTGATGTGTTAAGAGTCATCTCGATAATTTCGATTTCAGATTTGTATTTGTTGAAAAGTACTAAAATATAAAATGGCAACACATGTTTCTCTCTTCTCGATTTGCATATTTACAAAATGAATTGTAGCTGGTTATCATCTTAACTATATTCTTCTTATATATTAAATAAAGTCAGTCTGTCCTCACACTTCAACAGGTTATGGGCCTAGGTCCGAAACGCGGTAAAAGGAACAAAGCAAAAAAAAAAAATTAGTATAACCAGATATGAGTGCGTCTGGTTTTCAAATTGAAAAATTAGATGAAGGGAAAGTCCTCAAAAGGGGGAAGACTAATTCGTTCAAAAATAGGTACATTTTTGTGTTTTTTTACCACACTGTCAGTATCTATTTATGAAAATCAAAACAACTTTAAAATATAAAGTGTTCAAAGAATGCTCTTTGGAAGTTCATAAATATCGGAAAATACGGCAATCGCAGCAAATATTGTGAAGCATTTAAAAAAAAAGTAGATTTGTGGTGCCCTTCATAACTCAAATAACAAAAAATCAAAATTATTTCGTTAGATAACAGTTTTCCCCTGGTAACGCTGTGAGGTTTTTTTTAAATTTAAATTTTTCACTTCGAAATGGTCCCAGTTTCGAAAGGACCCGTTTTTTATGACAAAATTGGCGCATTTGTCATTGTTAAAAAAAACCTACTAATAAAATTCCAGCGTTACCTCGTAAATCATGTATAGAAATGATATTCAAAATTTCAAAAGGATCGCAGCAGTAGCTCTGAAGCTATGAGAAGCACCGAGTTGTAGGGAAAACTCTTTTAAGTTCCAAGGTAACAATAGCACTCTCGGTATGAAAATATTCATAACGTCGTCAATTTTGCTTCGATCGATTTGAAAATTGGAGACAATATTCACAATATACACAAAATGCTTATTTATCCAAAAACAGGAGACATCCTTTACCAGAGCCTCAATGAAAAACAAGAATGGCAATGTTCTCAAGTGTCTATGTGCCTCATTACAATTATCTTCATTACCGAAATTTGACAACAAGATACAAATCAATGAAGTAAAAGTTTTCTTCAAGTTCATATAAAAAATCTTCCGATCAAAATCTTCAATTGAAAACTGTTTTTCTTTTTTAAATTTTAATGGTGCTACACTGCGAGTATTGTGGCCGAAGGACAACTCCACTTCTGTGATCAGCCTGAGAGGACACGTTAGATTTTCTTGCAATAGATGACGTAGTATAAACAGCTAAGTTGAACCCTTTAAACAAACATATCTACACTCAAATACACAAAAAAAAAAACCTATCTACCAGAACTAACAACAATCATACATATCAGCAGATGATCTTACCAAAATTGTTTTTATGATGCAGGTACGATGCATTATGATGCTTCGACGGAATCCGATACGCGGAATCGTAGTAGTTGTTGCAGGCGAATCTCATTCTCACTTAAAATTCTTTAAATAATCTTTTTCATAAATGACACGACACAAAAACTAAAAACTCTTCACAAAACTATGAGTGTAGCGAAAAATACCACTGATTTTATTGCAGAGCATTCGAAATTCAAAACACACCACAGACAACACAGGAGAGCACAGGAGGTATTTTTACGTTGTCACTTGTTTTGTGACTCTCCTTTTTATTTTTATTGTTTTTTGTATTTTTATCTCGCCACGAATGGGAGAGAGAAGAATTCTTTTGTTTAAAATTCTCTACACTTTGATTTTTATTTTATTATTTTGTTTTCAAACCGAAATACATTTGTACAAGGCGCGTTAATAGAAATGATAAAACTAATTTTATTTCTTACGATATAAAATCACGAAGCACTTGATTAATTTTCAATTTTTACTTTGGCAATTAGTTTTGATGCGTTAACATTTTCAGCGACGGAAAGGAACTTGGTTTTTTAAACAGATTTCGAGGATAGGTATCCCTGATTGAGTTTTTTTTTTCGCTTTGTTTTTAAATATCACAACAACGATTAGGTAACTTTGACTTTTGTTTTCTGTTTGAACAAAACTGGTGTCTCTTTAGTTTTTGTAGAACAAGACCGTTGGCGGGTAGAACTTTTTCGAAAATAAAAATTCTTCCTGGACGAACGAGCTCTTTAAACCGATTTTAATGGGGAAAGCGCCTATTAACCATATATGCAAAATTTGATAAGAGATAGTAGGTACCTTCTTTTTAGAACGAATTTTTAGTACCGAACATTTAACAACATACGAACACTGACGTACACCCTCCCACAATATTTTATAACAATTCGCCGTATAGACAAAACGCCAGCGACGATAACGACGACGATTCAATGTAGTCCTCTTTCTTTCTTCCGATCGCTGAGACTGAGATCGATGAACTGAATGATTTTAGGGGCAGAGCTTTTTCTGTCACAGAGCGAAACTTCACTCACGAGTCACGTATAAGCAAGCGCTCTCGGTCGGTGTCGGCCCCGAGTTGCTAGAACTTTTTTCACAACCCTCACAACCATAGTATAGAAGTGTATACTGTATAAGTCAGGCGGCTGCTACTGGCAATTTTGTTGAATTAGTTGATTAAATCAATGAAGCTCCATACAGCAGCAGAGAGGGAAGTAAAACTGTTTGTTGGATGGAAACTCAAAATATACACAACACACACATTATCCACTGTACACTTGTTCTCGACCGATGGCTTATGGTCTACCAATTTAAATTGTCATCGTTGTCACTACTGTTTGGTGAGTTGCTTGATGTACTGTAACGTACGGTCTCTTCCAATAAACTGGATGATAAGAGATTTAAATAAATATACAGAGGCAGATACACAGATTTCTGTTAGGGGTAGTACACATAAGAATCTTAGTATGATACATGCGTCAACGCAGCACAATAGTCATTATAGTCAAGCGCTGGTGTCTCGAACTCGATCGCTTTGACAACGGCAAACTGTTCAAAAAATACAAATCAATGACGGAGAGTGATAAGGAGAGAAAACAAATGGAAATCACTTTGAAGTTGGATAAATGAGTGTAAGCCAGGGATGGCATTTCACTAAAACACACATACACAGAAACGGGAAATAATTGTTTGTTATTGTTTCTCTTTTTTATGGGCTGCTCGGAGTGTGGAAACGGAAATATGTACTAGGAAATTATGAATCATGGATGCTCTAGCAGGTTAACGTTGCACATTGCACTCGAAAGAAAGGCTTTAAGTTAGTTAAGGTTTCAAGCTTATAGGCTGGGTTTGCTATTTCGTATTTGATACTTTCAGTCTGTTAAACTGAAACAACTAGAATAAAATAAAGATGAGAATGCATTAATACGACGTAATCGTAAGTGTGATTATTTTTCTATCTCAAGATGAGGTGTGTGTCTTTTTCTAATGATGCTTGTCACAGGATTCTCTGGTCAAATGACTTCGGAACAACAAGTAAATTACATTTTTCTATATAATAAAAGGTTAGAAATAGCAACATTGGTCGTACACAAAATAGGCTTGAAGCTACATTCTTTGTCTTAGACCAAAAGGTGCATGAGATGGGATGTTCGTAAAATTCTTGGTGTTCAATAATAATCGTTGGAGTGCTATTGCCTATTGGGGTTTTTTTCGTGATGTGGAATAATTTTGCAACAACAACTACAGCTGTTTAGTGGTACCCGTGGTGCGATGGTTAGCATGTCCACCTGCTAATCCAGAGGTTCGAGGTTCGAATCCCAGCAGAGGCAAAATGCAAAAATGTTTTTCCACGGGTATCGCCTTTCGCGAGGAATTGGCAAGTCCTCCGTTAGTATTCATTGCCATGAAAAGTGCTTTCTCAATTAGCCGTTCGGAACCGGTCCAAAATTGTAGGTCCCCTCCATTCCCTCACAAGGTTTGGTTGTGAGAAATGCGCTAGGCCCAGGGGCTCCTCGCTCTGTTGCGCCACCCTATTTATTTTTTTATTTTAACTACAGCTGTTGTTATATATGTCGTATAAGTTGAATTACTGTCCTGTCGGAATGATGCTTAAGGTTTTTTTTTAAAGGCTACATCTTCTAGCCCAGACGCCCTAACAGGTAACCGACGGATGACAGATGTTCTTTATAAAGACGTTTTATTAATGTAGGAGTACACTCATAAGACACATTTGGTTGAAAAGGTAATCAAGTAGAGCTGTACCGACTTTGAACATTGAAAAGACAAACGCGTATCCCTGTGAAATGAAGAAAAATTATGGTTTAAAGCAAATTTAAATTGTGTCTTAAGCAAGCACATAAACTTAAAAGCCATTGTGTTGGACATCAGAATAGATTTTCGATCTTCTTAATTTATATGTTTTTTAAATAAATTTAAATGAATAGGGTGGCGCATCAGAGCGGAGATTCCCAGGGTCTGGCATATTTCTTACAACCATACCTTGTCAGGAACGCAGGGAAGCCTACAATTTTTGCCGGCTCATCGAGAAAGAGCTTTTCATTCCAATTTACTTTCAGGGCCTAATTCCTAGCGAAAGTTGAGATCCAAACCTCGAGACTCCCTTGTACCAGGGAATTATTATAACGATATAGTAAAACTAGATTCTTATTTGGGCGCCAGTTGTGAAGATGCTTTTTTGACTCAAATTAGTGCTCTCTTCGGATGACTGAACATCTTTAAGAAATCCCTTTTCTTCAGATTGGTTAATTACAGAAGCTATTTCATAAAGATCGAAGGATTTTTGTGGTTTAGGTTCTCCTTCTGATAGAAGTGGCCATTTCGATGTATGCTCGAACGCGTTTAATCATTACGTGGTTTTTTTTTTTCAAATCGCTTATTGTGGTGCAAAACATATCTCAAAGCTCTGATAGCAATGCAAAACAACTTTCTTTACTATTTTTTTTATCACGATCTGGAATTTTAAGGACTTTGTTCGAGAAAATAGCTTTTTGTATTCTAAAGCCACCTTTACAAGGGCTTGGAGTATCATGTTTTGATCATAAACGTGAAGCTGGACGTAACTTTGGTCCTGGTAACCGTGAGAGCTCGAGGTTCGAACAACCATATCTGCTGGTGTCAAGTTTTACCCTTCCTTACCCTTCCTTTTGAAAGTCGATTGGAAAGGGGGGGCACTGGCATTACCCCCGAGTGACATTTATTTAATCATCGCTGCCAAGAACACTGCAGTACAGAACTTTGTCAGTTAGGTCTTTGTTGTTTTGAGATCAGTCTTTGAAGTCCTAATTGAATATCTTTTATCTTAATGAAAAATTAGAAAGCATACGATGACGACAACGATGCCACGCCACTTCCTCGAATTCGACAAAAAATTAGCATTGAAACAGAACCGGCAAGAATGGTTTCAAATTTCAATGCTCAATGGAGGTATGTAGGTAAAGCGAAGTGTTTGTATGTCACAATAGATAGCCATAACTTGGAGTAAGTGCGGAAATTTTTGTATCTTAACTCCGGAAAGTAGCTCCAACGTGAAGTATATTAATAATCATCAAATGGATGATTATTAATACCAATGGAGATTTTTTGGGTTAAAAAAGCGATTGAAAAATACAGGGTGTTCCTTAATTCGTGTTACATACTTTGGGATGTGATTCTTGTTCATATTCTAAGAAAAATTTTTCTACAGTAAAGTCCGTTTCTCAACTATGACTACACTTTTTGACAATTTAAAAAAAGGCTTACTTTGGTGTACCCTGACCTGTGTTAAATTTGATTTCTCTGTTAGTACTGATGGAAGAGAACTAAAATTATACTTAATTTTTTGTAGAAATAATAATCTCTAAAACCGTATTTAAATTGGGCTCCTATAGGCTCTGTTGCGCCACCCAATTTTTTTTTTTTTTTATTTATAGGCTTAGGGTTGCCAGATTTACAATTTCAAGGTCATTTTTTCGATTCAATAATAAAAAAATCATTAATAAGTGCACTCAAAAACACATACATTTTATGATACTTGGAAAAATGCAAAGTGCGTTGGTAACATTTTTTAAAAAAAAGAAGATTTTTAGCCCTGAGGTTTGTTTGAATAAAACAATAATTTGGGTACTTTTAATAGTTTTTAATGTATTTTGTAAATAACAAAAGCTCAAAGTGAACTCCTCTGTTTTGAATGCCTGTGACTCCCTGTATAGTAATTATTCATAAAGAATAACCAATCTAATTTTCCACAGGACCCTGACCTTAAGTACTACTATATGGCGCAAACGTATGTACTCTTAGATCTTCGCTCGCTCTGATAGAAAAAAATGCTATGAGTAATCTTCTTTGGTCCCGTCTTTGAGAACAAGGTGCAGAGAAAAAGACTATACTAAAAACAAGATAAACTGTACGGAACCATAATTCTTGAGTATGAATTACAAGATTGGTGGTTAACCTCGATATTTTTTATTATTTTTTAGATATTAACAGCAGTATTGAACAAATCGGAATTTATAGACTATAGGTTTTTTCAGTTTATTTCCATATTAGCTGACCAGCCCGGCGGGCGTTGCTCGGATCTAACTTATTCAAAAGCGTTGGTCATATAAAATTTCCAAAAAACCAAAAATGATCAGAAACACCTGCTGTGCTAAACTGGAAGTTGTCTGAAAGTTATAAGTTTCCAGTTTCAATTACCGTGAGAATATGCGGCTGAAATGTGTCACTTAGATTCAAAGGCAACGTTATTTTGAGTGTAGCATTTCAACATTAACGATAAAAGAATTTTTAAAATCGGTTCAGTAGTTTATAGGTTTCCGTGTACGTTCCCGCAGTAATGTGGGGACGAAATATATAGTCTATCTCAGGCCCTTGATTATCTCTCTACCGAATTCTACTTAAATTAGTAAGGGGTTAGGAATATATATTTACTAGCGATCCGCCCCGGAAACAAGTTTTATTTCCGTGTATGCTCGTTCCCGTTCTCACTCTAACGGCGAAAGAATTTTTGAATCGGTCCAGTATTTTCCGAGTTCGAGGTTATGTTCTCGTTTCCGTTTCTGAATTTGGAAAGGAAATAAAGCTTATATGTCATTTCTCAAGTTCTAAACGATTTCTGCTCCTAATTTCATTCAAATCGGCTAAGTAGTTTTGAAGCCTTTTCAATACAATCATTAAGTTCTCGCTAAAGTTCCCGTGGGAATATGGAATTCATCATCCCCAGATCTGTCTGGGGATGATGAATTCCACATTCTGTTCATAATTCTCATCCCTGTCTGCAAAAGTAGCGTTTATAGGTGCGATTGCTGTTTAACTATACAAATTTTTTTTTTTGCAATGTACTCTTGAAACGAATAGAACGGCACCCATTTCCAAAAAGTGTCTTTTGTTTCTTTGCAGTATTGCTTTCTCTAATTTCTGTTTTGCTGCAGTTGGAAAAAACGGAAAAAACCCGAAACATAAGAAGATGTGATTGATAATGTCTTAAGTACTTAATCCAATCCTATCTTATGAAAAGGATTTGGCGAATTCATGTCCTTCGCTACAAATAGTATTATTATAATTAATTAAGCAACCTCTATATTTATATATATTTTATTTTTTAAATAAAAAAAAATTTCATACCCACATAAATATGGACAGATACGAAGCCATTTCGCTCAAAGATATCGTCATCCATTTTAGATACTTGTCTTAAAACAGAAAAACTATATCAAAATTTTAAATTCCGATATTCAGGGCGATTGCAATAACCTCAAATGAGTCACACAAACAAAAACTATGCTGTAAAATTCTTGCTAACCTCACGATAAGATGTTTACCTTTGATAACTCACTTCGTCAGATAGCCTCATTTAATAACTTTTTTTTTTGTTCATGAAAACTACAATAATACGATGATATGCGTTTATTTGAAAAACCTAACTCACTTTAAGTCATATACTTATCTAATTTGTATGTAAAGTTTCCGGTATACATTTTGACGAACCACTATTTTTAATGTAACTTTTTAATCGGCTAATCATGCGTTTCCTCTGAACTGACGTCAATTACAGAAAACTCCCATTGCATTTGCATGTATATCTTTTGTGTTTTTTGTTTTTTCTTTGCTTTTTAATTCTGTAAAAACAAAATTATAAGGCATCTACATTTTCGCCCATAGAAATGTGTTCTGATAACCCAAATTGAAACTCTAATGTGGATTTAATAATTCACTCGTAATTACTTATATTAGCGAGCAGGCAGCAAAAGAGATTACGATTGCACAGATATTCTACACTCTAAAGCTGCTAATGCCTTCGTAAGCCCATATATCATCTCTGTTCCACTTTCAATGATAAGCCCCCATGACATCCCTGTGTGTATGATCATGGCTAGTGCGATTAATATTATTAACTTGTTTACATTTTTCCACCGTACTCCCCATAATCGTATTCGCATAGGCAGGTAGCCCATACACATGTAGACGGTGTGCTTGCTAAAGTTTTATAGAAGAAAAATATTTTACTTTATCTGTCAACACGATTATACCTACGCATGAATTTACTATTGCTAGGTGCCGAAAATTGGCGCTTAGGGGTAACGTAGTGGTAGAAAGTTACGTACGATAGGAATAAATGTTTGGGTACGTCACGTCCGTCCTTCAAATTAATTTCTTGTTATAGTTGCCAATCTCAAAACAAAATGTCAGCCATATGGACGCCATCATTTTTAAATTTAAATTTTCTCTACTGGACAAAATGTCGCCTATTTATTGCAAATTTGACTTGACAATCAAGTGCAATACTACCCTTAAACAAAAGCCAACCTGAAATCAAAATATCTTTTTTCACGAATCGAAAACGACAATATACATTTTTTTGTTTCAAAGGTCGATTGGACCCGTTCCTGTTTTGTACTAAAAACTTGACAACAGCGGAAGCGCAAGCATGGCTGGTGATATTGCGAAAATATAAATTTATACAACGAACGTTTTGCACATATGAGATCCTTTCACATCTCTAAATAGAAAAGAATTATCAAATCCAATCATAGCACGGCAAACCACCAAAAATTTAAAAATATAACAATGTTGAGTGGATAACGTTTTTTTTAAAGCTTAATTCTTGTTTTCTCCAATTATTTATTTATTTCGGCCTTGAATTACTTTTTTGAGTTGGTGTTATCGTACATGCAAAGAATGTAGAAGTAAACAAATTGTTTTGAAATAGTTCTGATGGGAAATAAAACTATCACAAGAGACTGAGCAAAAAGAATAAAACGGCACTCACTTCTACTTAAAGTTTATATGTCGTAGTGAATATAAACAAATTAATTTCTTATTGTCGTTGACTTTTGGCTCGGGCGTCATCGCCGGTGGTTATGTTTTTGTTTAGGGTATAACAAAGTTTGTGGAGCCAGATATGATATGATTTTTGTTTACGGATGTCGAATCAAAAATAGAAATAAAACTGTCGCGAATCAAAGTCGTTGGATAAAAACGTCAATTTGGAACAGGCATTTTGAAAAGCAAATCTTTATTTGCCAAAATATTCTAAGGAAGTATAAAAAGAACTGGTGAGTTTAAATTGTTTTTAAATGAGTTGATTGGCTTGACTTTATCTGTTAAAAGAAAACAAATTTTGCATATTTCTGCACAGAGACGTTGGGGTGAATCTTTTATAAGGAGTTTTGTAGAAATTGTAATTTTATCGTTAGTTTAACGGCAAATAGTTCTACAAAGCTATATTTAAGAGCCTAATAAATATCAATGGAAGACATCTGAAGTTGTAACGAAGTTACAAATGTACACCCTACCGCCAGTCAATACACATACCAATGTTGTCACATGATATTTTTCACTCACGCCATAGAACTAACACGCAATAGGTGTAGATAATTGTATAAGGCATCCTAAATAATACAAGAAGGGAGAAGTCAGCCCGTGTTGGAAAAGTACCAATCTAGAGTACAGGCCAGAGATTCCCAATTTTAATCAGGTCTCCTCGGGGTACCCAGCACAAATCCCCCACTAGCCTCTTAAAGACTTTTGGGTTTTATCATGCCGGCTTTTGAGCCGTTGATGCCAGGATTTCACTGTTTGTGCCAGGATTTGCCTGTTGATGCCAGTATTTGACTGTTGATGGCAGTATATGACTGGTGATTTACCAGCGATTAAAAACCCGTACTTGATGACCGTTTTGCCGGGATAGGAGGATCTAGAATCTACCAGTATTGGAACCACCGATCACCAGCATTAGAGATAAGGATTAATAAATATTATATTAGACTAGCTTTAAGACCAATAAAAGGATTGGACCTTCGTATCCGAAGTTTAACGTGTTTTCTTTGTTCGACCCTGGACCCGACGAGCATACCCCAGCTCTAGAAGATATAAATTTGAAAAGGTTGTTTTTCAGAAGTGTTTTCCTTTGAAAGAAATAGAAAAATGGGCTGAAAACAATTAGAAAAAATGTCAACCAGTTTTAAAAAACTCATACGCAAACATACTGCGTGAATTGAATATTGTGATTTGCTTCTCACATCAAATAAAAAGGCTCTAGTCTAAACAGTCTGTTTAACAATGAAGAATACAGACAACTTAAAAATTGGACGCTAATTGTGAAGGACTTAAAGTCGTTGGCAAACGTCAACATTTACTTCATGTTCGTATACATAAAGTCAATTAGGCAGGCTTCTCAACTCACTAAGTTAGTTAAAAAGTTGAGATTCTTCTGTGACTATCACTGACCTCTTTTTATTTTGTTTTTGAATTGCAGTAATGCTTTCAAACGCTTCAACTGCTTCTACGGTCTTTGCTGTACAGTTGAAAAGATAACTTAATTATTTCGTTGTAAAGTAAGGAAGATACAGTTAAAAACAGGATAAAAAGCGATTCACCCCAGAAGTTGTCTCTTTTTTTCTGAACACCAAATACATTGCATCATTGCAGCTGATGCATACTACTGAATCAATCAAAACTCAAAGAGTACTACGACGATCCAAACCCAAGGCCTTCATACTTAGCTATAGGTACACAGAATCAAAGCTCAACTGCGCCTGCGTTTTGACAGCGGTAACTTGATTTGTGCTCAATTAGGTTTCCCATTTCATCGTGGAAGAATTGAAGCCGCCCGACCACTGATGACTATGCAGATAAGCCTGAGTAGATTGACGCCTTGGAAGAGAATATTCGGAGCGTAATTGCTTACATACGTCCTCAAATGCTGTAAATAGTGGTCGTTGGTCGACAATTGGGGCTTTTATCTGCAATTTATTCGAGCTAGCCATGGCGGCCGATTGCCAAAACCATTTTTAAAACACAATGGCGGCAAGCTCTTGCCTTACTCCTGGTCTCCACATGTTTTAAGTCTATCGCAGCTTTCCGCCTTTGAATATCGCAAGTGGAGACGATTATAGCAGCTTTATCTTCACAGCCTTTCTCTTCATAGCCTGCGATAGATAGCATACTTTTACCGCAGGGTATCTATCGCAGCTATTAAAGCAGAGGGAAGTGTCATCTGCATATGTTTTTCCACCATTTTGTTACTTCGTTGTTGTGTTTCGTATAAAAAAGAATGCTACAAAATGTCCACGACACAAAATTGAGCAGTTGCTCCGCTTTATTGTGTCTGTCATATTCCTGCTTTCTGCTATGAATTTAAAACAAGGGGAGACACTGCGTTAATAACAAAGCTGAATTCTTGGCCATAGCATTTAATTATATGCATTTTATTTCTCTTTGAAAATCACACGAAAATATCACTTACTATTTGGGTTGAGAGTGTGGGTTTGAAGGATAAAGATTAAAATCTTAGTGTTTTTTCTTTGACTGCGGTTTTTATTGACCGTTAAGGTAAAAAAAAAACCAAGAGCAAATCAGATAAAATATTCGACCGTGGGACTATTTATGGTGTAAAAATCAAAATAAACTTTTTATTTGACTGTATTTCGTTTAAATTAAGTAATTATAATATTACAGAAGATGCCGAGTTCAATAATTTCAACTTTCTTAAGTCGGCCTTACTTCAAAATGAACAATCTTTCACAAAATTTTAAATTTTCCACCAAGGTCAAATTCATGTTATTTCTCAAACTAATTTGGCATCACTTCATTATGTCAAAAGTGACAACAATGAGAGTTGGTCTTTCTGTGCTTGAACATTGAATACGAGACATTATAGTTAAAATCTTAATTTTAGTTTACATCATAAAAAATGCATCACTTTAAAAAGTTTGAAGTTGTAATACATTTTTTGTGAATTTTAATTTTAATTAAAAGTTGGAGAAGTGGGATTTTCATTTGTTTTTCTATAGTGTGATCTGATATAAAGGGTGTTTTTTTTAGAGGTATAAGACTTCGAATTGAAATAAAACACAAGAAATTTTCTTTAGTGTCCATCAATTTGGCTTTACTGGAAAAAGTCGTGGCTTTTTCAACCACTTTTACGATCATTTGAGACCGGTAATAACGCCACGAATGTCGGCTTCCAAGCCCCCTGACGTAGACGAGCGAGTTCACATATCCCCAAAGAAAATAATCCAATGGTGTCAAATCAATCGATCTTGGTGGCCAATTGACACGTCCATTCTGCGTTATGAGCTCATCCAATGTTTCCTTCAATAAATCGATTGTTACGTGCTCATCCACATTCATGCCATCCGTATCGGGAACAAAATAGTCGGTTATCATGGCTATATACCAAGATACTCATGTGGATACTCTTCGTTCCAAATGCGGCAATTTTGCTTTTTGACGTAACCATTCAATCAAAAATGAGCCTCATCACTAAACAAAATTTTGCGATGAAAATCAGCATCGAGATCAATTTCATTTTCGGCCAACACAACAATATCACGACGCATTGCATAGTCTCGCGGCACAAGCTGGGTCTTGTAAGCCGTAAGTCGTAACTTAAGATATTTGCGCATTCTTCCATAAAGTTGATGGACAAAGCTCCAATTGCTGTGCACGGTAATTTGAATCGATTCATTCGGGTCTTCTTCAACACTTTGCTCTACAGCAGCAATTGTTTCATCGGTGCGCACTGCTCAACGTCTCTGCGGATGCGTATTATCCATTCAGTAAACGTAGTGCGAAAATGATCCAAGTTTAAACAAATTAATTGCTCTGATGGACGACTATGTCGACCATAAACTGGACGGAGCTTGCGGTAAACTTCGCGAACTGGACCATTATTTTCGAAATAAATTTGCACGATTTGCAAGCGTTTTTCTTTTGTCAACCTGTTCATGATGGAATGGCAAATCAAACTGAACATGAATGGTATTAAAGTTGGCCGATTTGACTACAAGATGTCAGATTTATCCTTTTTCAAAAAACCAACTTCCATAAAAAAAAACACCCGACACTGGCTAACACTTTCATTTGATACTCATATGGAAGGGGTTGGGGAAAAAATGAACCTACCATTTTATTGGCGGCCATATTGGATTTCTATTTTATTTTTGTTTCAATTCTGGTAATCAAGCCCTTTGACTTTACACCCTAATTGAGAAAGTGGTGAAAAATATGCAATCTGCGATTTTGTAGCGGCGGCCATTTGGGATTCACAATTACATCGAATGTATCAGATTCTACTATCATCAGAACTAAAGGTGTGTACCAAATTTCAGATCAATCCGTCAACAGAAAGGGGGTCAAATTTTTATTACTAGATTTGACCCAAACAGAGCAGGCTTAATCAACCAAATTACGTTTTTTATTCACGTAGATTGTTACAATTATAGCACCATGGAACTTATAATAATGAAAGTAATTATAATATCTTATAGTTACTTTCATAACAGTCTCGGTTAAAATGAGATATTACATCTTAAGGTAATTAGTTCGTGTCCTATTTGAAGTACATAGCAGTTAATTCTCTTTAAAAATTATTGAATTCGTTACAAAAGCTTTGCATTGCTAAAGCGAATGTTTTTGTTAATGACGTAGTTTCAACTTGCCATTTGCCAAATAATGACAGCTTGAGTCAAATTTGACACACTGAACTATATCTAATCTCTATATACCAAATTACTGTTTCCCAGAGCAATAGATACGAGCGATACAATTTTTTGAATAAATTTTCGTTGATATTATCGTTTTTACGTTTCTTATTGAAAGGAAAATATGACTAAAGACAATACTACTATAACAACAAGACCAACTTGCATTTGTGTATATATACCAAAAAATAAAAAGTATTAATTCAATTCTTGACACCCTTTTATTTTGGTTTCTTTTTTTTTTTGAACAGGTGGGAATTTCTACGATTTGTGTAACATAAACAAGCCTTGACTTCGAACAATGTGTGTAGCGTATGACTATCAAAACACAAAAACAAGTTTTTTAAGATCATTTGGAATTTACTATTTATTTGTTTATTTTTATTTTCGTGGCGTTTAGTAGTTTATCAAAAAATAAAAATAGATAGACACTCAAACGGAAAAGGGAAAGAATCTTAAAGAAATACGTACAACAACAACAAAAAGGTTCAATAATATTTGCTTATGTATTTAGTTGAGTATTCAAAAATTTCATTTCGCATTTCATGTCTGGCACAACAAATTGTTTATTATGCATGATCGTATGACAATGAGAAATAAGTGCGAAAAAATATATCGAACTAGCTGTGCCCGCCACTTCGTCCGCGTGGAATAGTGACTTTCGGCAGCATTCTTAATTTCTTAGGCTACTTATTTTGCAAATAAGACACATTCATGCGTTTTAGTAAACCATTGTTATATTATTTTATTTAAGTATATGTATGCACACGACGTTCTTATTTTTTCCATATTTTGCGAAATAAAAAGGTTTTGTGGGATTGATACACGTGATTCTGCCGCATAAAGTTGCCATGGGAACACCTGCAACTTAAAGCGTCTGAGCCTTATTTATAATGATCAATCAGTGGGAATTAAAGGAAAACGGGGAATCAAAACGTTTTGGACTTGTAAAATTAGTAAGGATGTCCATCTTCAGGTTCTAGACTATCTCTGTACCAAAATTCATATAAATAGGTTCTATAGTTTGTGCGGTTAATGGTAACAAAGAGAAATAGACAGACAGATATAACTTCGTACTTATAACATTAGTAAAGACTCCCGTTCCCGTAGAAACATGGTGACCGTTTCCGTAAGGAGTATGGGTATGAGTAGAAGTTTATGTTGCTCGAGGATTATGGAGCATTCCAACAGTGGAAGAGTTTTTGAAATCGGTGCTGTAGTGTCAAAGTTTCCGTATACGTTCCTGCTCCCGTGGGAATATAGGGAAAAATATATAGTCTATGTCCTTAATCAGCTTCTGAACAATCTTTGTAAAAAGTTTCATTTAAATCGGTTGATTAGTTTGGGCGGGAGATGGTAACATAGAACGACGGACTTTCACACTTATTATATTAGTAAGGACTCTCCTTCCCGTAGGAATATGCGGATGAATTAAAGTTAATGTTACTCAGGTATAGTGAAGCATTCTAACGGTGGAAAAATTTTTGAAATCAGTGTTGTAGTTTTTAAGTTCCCGTATACGTTCCCGTTCCCGTGGGAATATAGGGATAAAATGTACAGCCTATGTCCTTCCTCAGGTTCTAGACTATCTCTGTACAAAATTTCATTCAAATCAGTTCTGTAGTTTGGGCAGGAGACGGTAACATAGAAATCCGGACAGACAGAGTGACTTTCACATTTATAATATTAGTTAGGATCATTCAGATATTTAGACTGAATCCTAATCCTAATCCTAACTAATATTATAAATGTGAAAGTCACTCTGTCTGTCCGGATTTCTATGTTACCGTCTCCTGCCCAAACTACAGAACTGATTTGAATGAAATTTTGTACAGAGATAGTCTAGAACCTGAGGAAGGACATAGGCTGTACATTTTATCCCTATATTCCCACGGGAACGGGAACGTATACGGGAACTTAAAAACTACAACACCGATTTCAAAAATTTTTCCACCGTTAGAATGCTTCACTATACCTGAGTAACTTCTTCTTCTTCATTTTCGGCGTTACGAGTAGTGATCTTGAAGCGATCACAACTCTCCCACTTTGCTGCTTCACACTAGTGATCCGCCTGTGGGGTACGCCGCGTTGACCTCAGAAATCGTCGGCAAGCCTCCCGGTTTTGGATTGTTCCATGTCTGAGGCCAACCAAATGCTGCTGTTTTTGCATTTGCTTGCACCAGGAGTGTTTTGGCCTGCCTTTTCTTTTTCGTCGCGAGTAACATTAACTTTAATTCATCCGCATATTCCTACGGGAAGGGGAGTCCTTACTAATATAATAAGTGTGAAAGTCCGTCGTTCTATGTTACCATCTCCCGCCCAAACTAATCAACCGATTTAAATGAAACTTTTTACAAAGATTGTTCAGAAGCTGATTAAGGACATAGACTATATATTTTTCCCTATATTCCCACGGGAGCAGGAACGTATACGGAAACTTTGACACTACAGCACCGATTTCAAAAACTCTTCCACTGTTGGAATGCTCCATAATCCTCGAGCAACATAAACTTCTACTCATACCCATACTCCTTACGGAAACGGTCACCATGTTTCTACGGGAACGGGAGTCTTTACTAATGTTATAAGTACGAAGTTATATCTGTCTGTCTATTTCTCTTTGTTACCATTAACCGCACAAACTATAGAACCTATTTATATGAATTTTGGTACAGAGATAGTCTAGAACCTGAAGATGGACATCCTTACTAATTTTACAAGTCCAAAACGTTTTGATTCCCCGTTTTCCTTTAATTCCCACTGATTGATCATTATAAATAAGGCTCAGACGCTTTAAGTTGCAGGTGTTCCCATGGCAACTTTATGCGGCAGAATCACGTGTATCAATTCCACAAAACCTTTTTATTTCGCAAAAGATGGAAAAAAATAAGAACGTCGTGTGCAAACATATACTTAAATAAAATAATATAACAATGGTTTACTAAAACGCATGAATGTGTCTTATTTGCAAAATAAGTAGCCTAAGAAATTAAGAATGCTGCCGAAAATCACTATTCCACGCGGACGAAGTCGCGGGCACAGCTAGTGGCAAATAAAAAGAATTGAGACTGGAAATTAAATTTCTCTTAACTAGAAAAATGGAATGATAGTCATGAAGTCTGGTATTTTTTATATTTATGTAATATAGAACTTGGATAAAACTGACCTTTTATTGGAACACTTTTAGTCACTAAACAACACACGTACCTGAAAA
This sequence comes from Melanostoma mellinum, assembly GCA_914767635.1. NCBI lineage: Eukaryota > Metazoa > Arthropoda > Insecta > Diptera > Syrphidae > Melanostoma > Melanostoma mellinum. Next base: position 10,420,187 of record OU612059.1, read on the forward strand.
GAGATAAGAAAATAAGCTATTAACTTTTGAATGCAGTGATTGAGAGAATAACAATTCAATAAGTTTACAAAATGGAGTTTGAGGCAGGTGATACTTCGGAATAAATAACTTTATCAATTAAGAAAAAAAACTCGATGTATAAAGAGAATGTCGAATAGTTGAGTTTACAAATCCTGATAGAATCGTAGAATCGAAGGATTACTAAAAAAAAGAACTCTTAGCGTAAAAGAAGGAAACAACGCAACGTGAAGTATTTTCAGTTCCAGAAGAATGAACTTATTGGTAGCCATATTTGAAAAGCGTATTCAAGGAGTGGGCGAAGAAAAGTAAAGCACAAAGTTTGAATCACGTATGGGTTGAAGGACATCGACATGGACTATCGCTTAACCAATCGAAGTGCCCAATTTCCTTTTAGTATCTCATTATCGATATGTGAGAGGAAATTGAGTTTCTAGTCACAAAGGATACCAAAATCACGAATCGCCTCAACTGGTCAAATGGTTTGAATTTGAAGAGGATTGCGAAGGGGGGGGGGGGGGGGGGAGGATTCTATGCGTTAACGAGAGATGGTTTTGTAAAGCTTCGTGAAATCAGGAAATGGTAAATGACAATGACCAATTAAACGTCAAAGTAAGAATAAAAAGAAGAGGACCTAAATGCCTTCCCTGGAGGACACCAGAGGTAGCTACAAAAGTATCTCATTATAATTCTTTCAATATTTATTCACATTTCTGATTGACGGCAAACCAACTACAACAATGGGCATCTCAGACCAGTATTAGGTTAGGTTAGCTGGAAGTGGCTGTCAACCAATGAGTACATTGCCTGACACACTTAGGCCGCAAGGGCCCATTGTCATACCACAGAGATCAGCAAGTTAATTAATCACCTACTGATCTCCGAATCCCGATGAAAATTAACGAGTTGCTTACCCATTTATCTTCCATTACGGGACTAGCCGGTTAATCACCCGCTAGGCGAACCATGCGGAACTTTTAATTTATTTTGAAAGACTTTTAAAGTCTATGTTAGCTAAATCGCTAGTATCATCGAAGAAGAATTCACCGAGATGAGTTTTCCTCCTATGAAGTAGTGCAGGGCATGAGCAAAGAAGGTGTTGAATTGTTTCTTCCTCATCTTCGTCCATGCAGCTTTTGCAGAAATCATTGGAAAGCTCACCAATTCTTTTGACGTGTCTCCCTACAAGACAGCGAGGCACTTGTTACAATCAGTCCGATTAGTGTTTATATGACTTGTCTAAGTAGGAGTTTACATGTAGCGATAGGTACACTTATGTTGTTCCATTCTGAGCGTAGGGAAGTGGTCGTGCCCTTTTTGGGTAGTTCGTCTGCCATTCAGTTGCCTGGTATGTCCCTGTGCCCCGGCACCCATGAAAGGTGAATGTTGAACTGATTTGACAACTCTCTCAGAGACATCTGACAATTTTGGGCCGTGATGGATTTTGTAGAGACAGAGACAAGAGATTTAAGGGCAGCTTGGCTGTCCGAGAAGATTCGAGTATCCGTGGAGGATATGACGTTTACTTTGACCCAAGACAGCAATTCCTTAATCGCCAGAATTTCCGCTTGTAACACACTACAGTGATCGGGTAGGCGGAAGAAAAGCCCAGTGTTACAAACTTATGAAATAAAAAAAAAGACACCAATCTAATTGCCATGCAGTCCAAAACGTTTCTCTGTCCAACTAAAAAAGCACTCATTTAATAGGCTTCTTCTTTTGCTCAAAGGTAGCACCCCGATTCGATAGTTTTTGAGGATACTTGCAGTTCAGTTGCTGCACATTTCAACATGGCGTATAAAGAGCACATTGGAATCAACATTATTGATCAAGATCATTAGAGGCATATTTTAAATAGATTTGTAGGTAAATACGTTCGTCTTCTTCAAATGGATTAGCAACTCCACTCGTTTGCTTCACAACTAGTTACCTGACTGTGGCCTACGCAATCCGCAGGGGTTGACGTCACAAAACGTCAACAAGCCTCCCCCTATGAAATCTTTATGTCAGAGAACAATTGCTGGCGTAGTTAAAATTTTTTGTCTGATGTTTCAGCAGTGTTTTGTTTGCATTTATTTAATTGTCAGACCAGCCCTGAACATAAATCGCAGGAAAGTTTTTATCACGGTTCGAAAATATCCGATATTTATTATAAATATCAAAATATCGGATATTTATGATATATATCCGATATATATCAAGTTTGATATATATCAATTTTGTATGAAAACCGACTGTCAACTGTTTTGTTGAATTATCAATGCTATTTGCATATGTGCTACATAAACAAACTAAAATTGTCAAAAGCTTTTTTAAATGTTTTATTTATTTAAATTAACAAAAAAATATATCAAAAAATCCACTCAAAAACATAAAACTTTTTTTATAAATTCAAATCAGTCAATTGTAGGTAACAAAACAATAAAGATTGCAGATAATAATGGAAATAGAATATAATGAAATAAGCCTTTTAGTTATCAAATCAGTCATAAGTCAACCAAACTGTTGATTATAAAATATTTATATTATGTAATCAAAATATGTGCTCAGTTTGACATTTTGAATCATATCATCCGCTACATCAGCAGGTTGAGTAATATCGTCATGAATAGGATCCGATATCCAATCTAGTTCCTTTTCTTTGATAAAGACTTGTTGAGGTGTTTAAGCAAGTACACCAATTTATTAACTTTGTCGATTCCCAAACGGTTTCACAGCTTCGACTGCACCAGACCAAAACTTGAAAAAATCCTTCAAGCCCCACTGTTGAAGCAGATTCAGCCAAGAGCTGTTCACACATATTAAGGAACTTATTTTTGTGTTCCCATTGCATTTCTGTGGTGTTCAAGTTTAGAAGTTTCCACCAATGCACCAATCCAGCGCAGCGGTGGGGTTGTTTGAAACTGAAGCACAAAAAGATATTGCGGAAATATAAATAATTGTGTCATTATTGATGTTCCTTTAATGAGGGGTCAAGTTCTTGCCTGCAAATCGTTAATCAAGAATATTTGCCAAAAAATGCGGGGCACCTAACGCCATATCGTGCCTTTTCTTGAAAGCACAACTCACTTGAGGTGGTTGACTTGATTAATCTTTCTCCAAATTGTTCCAAATTTCGACAGCTACTGAAATTGTCGTTCCATCTCATTGGGAACGATATAAAGCTTTTCGATTGGATCCAGTCTTGCCAGCAAATCCAATGAATTGTTAGCAATTTGAATATCGTCAACAATTCGGTAAATGTCACTATCAATTTCATTTCGATGATTTTGACAAATCTGGACTAAGATTCCGCGATTTTCGACAAGTGATCGTACCGTATACCGCATCGAGTTCCAGCGACCGACAGTAGGCATGATCAATTTTTTACCTCTTGCTTCTTTATACCACGCTGCTGGCAAATGCTTATTTCTGAAATACTTCACGACTTTTAAGAAATGTTTAGTGACTCCTTTTTTGGATATATATCGTCGAACCCTGTTTGATATACATCGGATATATATCTTGATATATATCCGTTGATATATATCCTCGAACCCTGGTTTATTCATTAAAATTATCTTTTATCGGCTGTCCTCAAACAATTTTTGACAATATCCCAATAAATAAAAGAAATAGTTAAATTACAGCAAAAACTTTCTTTTTTATTTATTTACTTAAATGATCATTTTAAAAACAACACAGATTCGAATCCTGTTGTTTTTGAATCGAATTACCTAAGTTTCCGGTGGTATCTGTGGCGTAGTGATTAGCATGTCTGCTTGTTAATCGGGAGTTCGTAGCTCGAATCAAAGCAAACAATATTTATTCACGGGTATCGCCGTGCCCTGAAAAGTGCTTTCTTGATTGGCTGTTCGGAATCGGCAGAGAATTGTAGGTCCCCTCCATTCCCTCTCATGGTCATAAGGGCATGGTTATAAGTCCCCTCCATTCTCAGGGCTCCTCACTCTGTTGCGCCACCCTGTTTATTTATTTTATTTAACCTCAAGTTTTAGTTGCTTCCAAAGTTTATTGTAAAATATATCGATGGTAAAAAAAATACTTAAGTTTAATTGAATTCGGTTCAATGCAAGTTTTGTCTTAACAAAAAGTTCAAAATGGCAAAGTAATAGAACAATTTTTAACCTCTCCATATCAAGGGCAATCAAAAGAATGAATAAACATATTTTCGAAAGCAATCATCATCGAGAATCAGCAAGGATTCTCAAAACCTTTAAGAAAACAACAAGGTCATTCAAATAGAAGACCTACCCGAAAGTTAGACTTTGAACAATATCAAACAACTTGAATTGATACTTAAGATATTTTTTGCAATTTAAACTTGTTTTTGTTGCGAAATCAAGAGCCCGCTTAATAATTCCCTTGACTCTCGAACGTAAATAAATTAAGTCAATTCAAATATTTGGCTTGCGACAAAAGAACACCGTGTTAATTGATTCAACGAATTTTATAACAACTTTTTAAGTGGTTGTCGCTAGACTAACATATGAACAAATTTTAAAGCAAATCACTCCATGTCTTTTGTGTATTTCAAAATTAATATGTAAACCACATCGTTATGACGATGTAAAACGATCGAGAATAATTCTCTCTTCATTCAATAAATTTCGCCTCCTATGCTTAATGAATACTAATTTTTAGGAATAAATTATTTGTCTACTAACAACAAACATAAACTTAGCTAAGGTTATCAGGGGCGAATTTGCGATCAAGGATAATTAAATTTGAAACAAATTAGATCAACGCGACGCCATTCCGGTTTTCGCATTTTAATCTGACAAAGAAAAAAATGTTAAATTTTTTGGCGTTAATGAGTAATGGCGGGAAGTGGGCGTAAATATAAGACATTTTAAATGATCGATTGTTTAAAATTTACGTTTGATTTTGAATATTGAATGATCGATTGTTTAAAATCTACGTTTGCAGCATTTGCGAGACTTTTCAATTATATTTTCAAGCGATAATTGTAAAGAGTTTTTGAATTTACTTTTTACGAAATGAGAGAATGTGAGGTGTTGTATTACATTTCATCATCACAGCATCCCACACAAAGTCTTAGTCTCTGTTTTTATCTTCAACGTTCAATAAACGTATTCTTATTAAGGTCTTCACCACCATCTACCTATGTCTTATGGGTCACGTATGCATTCGTAAGCTATACATTCTATTGATACGAGACAATAGTGAGTTCTTAAGCAGACCGGACGGCCTCGAAGGTTTCAAAGTTATTATAACAAATCTATAACAGCTGACCCCAGAGTTTTTTCAAATGAGTTTGTTTCATAGAAAAATTCAGTGTTTTTGGTGTAGGAGTTGAGTTCACAAGATTGTCAGAATGTACCCATGAAGTTTTCAAACAGTACCTGCAACCACTGCACAGTACAATGTGCTCGATTCGGACAGCTCGCACCATTTGAAATACTCGTATACATATTTTATTAAACTGTAAAATAAACGACATTCTATTAAAACTTCGAAAACTTTCAAAAAGTCGGACCCGAGCAATGTCGAGAGGTTCAGCTTATTCTTAATAACATTGCATGCATAAGGCAGCGCTATATTTAATGGGATTCCATTGTTAAAAATAGAAAAGAATAAAATAAAATTATTACTTCAACTCAGGATCGATGCTCTCGGCTGTCTTTTGGGTCAACGGTGCGGTGCAACCAAAATGTAAATTTTGTTCTATTTCATTTATTTTTAAAGTCATAACAAAAAAACAAAAATATTCGAATAAGCCTCTGCTTTCCAATTCCAAGTATAAGCTAAACGAAAATAACTTTTCATTCTCATTCAACGAGACAAAGACACTACGATTTTGATAAGAATGTTTACAATTTTACAAAGCATCTCGAATCACGAGTTGAAATGGTGATAATTATGTTGATCATGATGATGATTATACAAATAATGCAACAGCAATGGGTAAATACCTACAACAACAACAAAAAATATAAACAAAACAAAAAAATAAATTCAATTAAATATGTTGTGTAAATAGAGTTGATAAGAAGAGCCGAAGAGAGATAAATTGGCTCTCTTACTGATGGTATAACAATAATAATAAAATTGACTAACTTAATAAGAATTGTTTGGTTTACTTTTAATTTAATTGACGCAAACTAGCCCCGTAATCAGTTGGGTTCGTTGATGGTGGACAGAAAGCAAATATTATTTGGTTTTGAGTAAAAAGTATAGAGCTAGTCTGACGCCAAGTAAAATGCAAACAGTGTGCAATTGTTGTACCTCGGCCATAAGCTCTGCGACTAGTTGGATACTTGAAGTATTAACTACGAAAGTGACTGCGCATTAGACATGTCTAGCAACTTTGGGAAGCCCTGAGCGGATGACTGTAAGTTTTGGCTTACTGAGCATGCTGCCCTACTACGTTAAGTCATTGAAAGTTATTGACAACAACCAGGAAAGCTTTTTGAATGCAAGTAGTAGAAAAACAAAAAATGTTTAGTAGTTTAATTATATGCATATTAGCTCGGTTTGAATTATCGAAGACTTTGTTTTGATTACTGTTCTTTCGATGGATAAAATTTCAATTCAATTGGCCTGAAGATTTAAAAGGTATGACAAAATTCAAAACATACTCTACCAACTGAAGTTCAAAATCTTTTAAAAGTTGAACACATCCTCTTAATGAACTGCATGTGAGATGCGTATCTGTCAAGTTTATGTGCATTGCTTTTATCTGTCATTTGTGTTTACAAAACACCAACATTTTTTGCGTTTGAATCTCAAACTAATACTACACTTCCACTCGAAGGTTATCTGGTTAGGGATGGTTTGTGTTAACCAAGAAGTGGTTACATCTAAACGCCAGCTTGCTTTTTCTTGTGGTGCTTGGTTCTGTCTATAAACAAAAAAGAAACATTTAAAAGCATATCACCGGCCATATGACAGCAGGTCAGCAGAGGCACTACTATCAAACGTCAGACTCTCTCGAATGTTGGAAATAGTGCGTTCAACACGATAATGGTCAATGTGTTTTCAAGTAGCTTTCATTGAAACCCAGCAACTGAAAAGGTTTCATTTTGTATGGCAAACAGCGCCATTTTCACGTAGGTTTGGGGTAATTTTGGGGTAATGTCGATTTCCATTGGTCGTTCGGAAGCCTTCTGAACGCTTCTCAAACCATTCTATTGGCATCAAATGACAGATCCTCTCCTCGAAAAAAGAGAAATTTGATTCTTGATTTGAAGAACGAAGCCAGAAGCACTCACACACTGAAACACTGTTAAGGTCAAAATTGACAAAAATCATTTGGCGCCTCTCAAAATTGAAAAAAAGTGACCTGAAAACAATATTAATTTTGTAAGATGAGTTTTAAAAACATTTTAAGACATATTCCTGAAGTTTTAAGTGAATTATGAAAAAAAATGAAAAAGTGAATGAAAAAAAAAAATAGCGCTCGACGTTTCACACCGATACACAATAACACAATACAAGCAATGAAACATCAAAACAAATAAAAGTGTTACTTTGGCATCCCCGATCGGAGAGTTTTTCCGGATTACCAATGGAAATCGACATAAATTTTTAATGACAGTGAGAAAAGAAAGTGCAGAAGAATTATGAGTGGATATATAAAATCAGAGAAGTTCCGTCCGGAGTTAGCAACCTGTATTACCTGCAACTTGAGCTTTAAATAATACAAAAGAAAAAGTATGTTAACCTGAGTAAGTTAACAATAATTTAGAATATATTCCACTGAAGAACTATCCCAAGCTTCCATATTTAAAAAAAAAATGGGTGTTTCAAAGTCAAAGTATCCGACTCACAACTTTTTACCTGTCATAAACGTTATCTACCCCGTTGAATGAAATAGTGTTGAAAATCTACTGAAGAAAGGAGGAAGTTATGGACAAAAAGTAAAAGTTACCACAGCTCCAGCAACTATGGGATTTCACGACTTATCAAAATGAACTATAAAAATAAAATCAATGTTTTTTGTCTACACAAGACACAAAACTAAGACGAGTGAAACCTTCTGATTTGCCTTAGACGATATGAAACGAGGTGAATTATATACTGTTGGAAAGGTACTGTGAAGAGGATGTGCACATCATAATTTTCATGATTATTCATAGTTGTTCTAGGCAAATAATCTATCAAAAACTAGTAAGTGACTACAAGACCAGCAACTATTAGACGAGTGAGTGATGATTGATCAAATTACAAATGAATGCAATTTGCCAACAAAAGCGGCAATGCGTCTGAGTTGCTCAGAAGTCATATGTCATATGTCAGTCCGTCCGTATTATAGCTCTACAGCCTGAGCGACCGATTTTCTTCAAAATTGGGAATCCGGGTCTGTGAGGCAGCATACAGAGGCGTTTTTGGAATTGGACTTTCTAGGTCTGGAAAAAACGCTACCTGCCATACAACCGATATGATAATACTTTTTTTTTCTCGAAAACGGCTCCAACGATTTCGATAAAATTTTGTGTGAAAAATTAGTTTTAGATTGCGTTTCTTAAGATGTTAAAAAAAAAATCGGAAAAAGTCTATAGTACGATTTTTTTCAAAACTGACTTTCTTGTTAATGGCTGACAGGATTTTGACGAAATTTTATAGTCCTAGGTAGTTTGAGAAAAATTGCATATTAACATTGGAAAAATTCTAATTTTTGTAGTTTCTATAAATTTTATAAAAAAATTTTAATTTTTTGAAATAACTTCAAAACCACATTTTTGATTTTTTTTTTTTCAATATTTTGTCAAAAAAAAACTTACAGTAATGTCTTAAAATTTGCATACCTGACTTTTAAAAAACTGATTTTTTAAAAAAGTGAAAAATAAAAACATTATTAGTTGGCAGCCCTGTACCACCTAATATTATAATGAAGAGTGAATTCTAAAACCTTGTTTTTTTCTGTTAGAGGTTTTTAAAATACCAGCTGGAGCACTCAAACATACAGTTTCTGTCAAAATAATAGTAGTGGGAGTAAAAGCATTCCACAGATTGATAATGGTATTGGCACGTTTTTTCTTCTACGGAGTAGGACTCATAAAGCGGATTGAAGGCATTATGGATCAGCATCTCTATGTTAGGATAATGCAGGAAGTAATGCTACCGTATACTGAAGATGAAATGCCACTGAAATTGTCGTTCAGTAAGAAGCAATGGTTCCAGGAAACTAAAGTAGATGTGATGGAATGGCCCGCCCAGTCTTCGTACCTTAATCCCATCGAAAACCTATAGAGCGCTGTAAAAAAATATGCTTCTAGATGTAAACCAAGCAACAACACAGTCCTTTGGAAAGCGTTACAGCAATCATAAAGTTCGATAAGCACAGGAAGGTGTGGAAACCTGATAAACTCTATTTAACGTCTTTGTACTGCTGTTATAGCTATCAAGGGACATGCAACTAAATAATAATTAAAGGTACGAACACTCAGCCACATATTGTAATAAAAATTTTGACCTAATTTTTCGATTCGTAACATTTCAAGGTAGATTTTCCTATCACTACTATTTTTTTGACCGCTGAATTTCAACATCTGTTAATAAACTTGCAACTATTGTATAATAATATTAAACTGATGTTTTTTTTTGTAAATAAAAGCTTAAAACACCACTTTAAAAACCACGTTATTGGTTTTTTAAGTTAGAATTGACGGATAAGTTTTTTTCAATTTTGTTGTTTCTTAAGCTCTATACTACTATTATTTTGACCGCAGCTGTAAATACCGGACCATTTTCGTAAAAAATCCAAAAGACGCTTCCATGATTAGAAGCCTAGGTTACCAGCCCTCATCATGTCTGCGCCGAGTATCTGTGACCTCAAGCGAAAAAAAGCAGGACATTCACAGAGGAAGTGTCTGAAGTTCTGAGACTCAAAAAATTTAATCTTTCGACGGCATTCGAGAGCTTTTGCATTCCTGGATCACTTTCGAATTATTTAGATGGTTGAGAAGGACCAACTTGGCTGTCGATGGAAATACAGATACTTCTCCCAGTCCAGCCATTGTTCGTAACGTGCTTTAAAGCCATTTTAATAGCAAACGCCTCTGCTTGGAAAATGGATGCATATGATCCTAAAGAGGCGTGCAGTCGTATGTCGTCGTTCACCACAAAGGCACCAGAACTAAATCCCTCGTCGGTTTTGGAACCGTCTATGAAGATTCGATAACAGTTCTTTCCAAGCTCAGATTCTGGAGTGGACCAGTCCTGAACCGAAAGAAAGTTGACTGAGTATTTTTGACGCAGTCTGAGCCTTAGAATCACCGTGCCAGACGGCATATCCACTAAAACCTTGGACTCAGCCTTAAGATTTTGATGATTTACTTAGCACACAATCTCAAGTTCTTGCGACCCAGTCGTGCCCATTTTTTCCTCATGCTGATTGTCGGAGACAAAAAAAAGAAAAGAAAACATTCGTCTTGCACCACATAAATTCGCGACACATTTTTTTTCTTTTTTTTTTTTTTGACATTTAAACGTCATTCATAAATTTCATTTTAACGTACATTTCAGTTCTTTTGAAACATTTTTTCCGACGAGTTGCAAAACGATACAATTAACCTGTTCTTCTTCAAAACTATCTGAAACACCCTCCACGTCAATAAACAAAATTTTTCTGAACTCTACTAGCGCCAAAACAGCTTGAGTCTGCTCATTTTAAAAAAATGCATGGCGTGCGCAATTGCCGGTTAATATTTACCACGCAATACCATCACACTCAGTTTGTTGTTGAAAGCCGAGATAAAAAAAATTGAATCAATAACAGAAGCAGAGCTTTTTTAAACAACATTACTCTGCTGTACAAACAACTTTTTGAATCTCCTCATATCTGGTTAACTATCTTTTTTCGCACGCAGGATGTACGTCCACACTCATGTACTTTATGTGTGAGTATGAAACGTGATAATCATTTCAACCTTGTGCTAAAGAATAAATACTTTTAAAATATAAACAAACTGCAAACTGGTTAATCACCAATAACAACAGATCACTTAACTAAACTTCAACCGCGATGCAAACTTTTTATCTTTTTCGTTCACCACCTGCAATCTGTATATGGACCCATTGGGTTGTTCCTTCCACCAGACAATTCAGATTGAATACATCAATAAAAACGCTCTAACACGCCCATTTTTGTATGTGCTAATTGTATTAAATTCCATGGCGTAGCGTAGCGCGTAGGTGCTTTTGAATTGATATTTTTAAGAAATTTACTTGGAATTTCTCATCTGATTCCAAGGAGTTTACTCATCAATTAGTGTGAGTCGTTTTATATTAATTTGTTTGTATTGTGAATAGATTTTAAAGAACAGAGAATATGAAATGAAACCGATAAATTGATACCAGCTCTGGAACCTTCAACTCATCAAAGGTTACCTTTGGGGTTTGTTTACAAACACGATGAAGAATCAATTGGTTTTTCCAAAAAAATTTATATTATAAAATTTTATATTATTTTGAATTAGCCTGACACAATAAACAAAACATGATATTCACCTTCAGAGATCGATGACACTCGCCATCATCTGCTGTGGATTTTTCATTTGGACAGACGCATTTCAACGAGAAACCACAAATCACGACGTTCAAGATTTTTTAGTTACAAAAAGAAATGTTAGAATACGTGTCCGACCAAAATGAGATAATTTGAATCGAACTGTAACCCAACTAAGCAAGGCGGAGCGCTAGAATGCTAAAACCAAAGAACGATGGACTTTTAAGGTTTTTGGAGTCTGGGCAAAAGAGGAATTTGCGCACTTCCTGAAACATTTTAGGATGAAAAATTTGATTCAGCTGAAAAATAGGCAACGAGAAAACCAGTTCAACCAATTAATCATTCAGAAGTCAACTTTAACACACATTCGTATTTCTGAACAGAAACTTTTCAATTTGGTCACTTTCATTCTAATAGTGCGAGATGTACTACAGCTTAGTATGCGAAATATTCAACTGAACTATGTTAATAGTGAGCTGAACTGAGATCCATTCAGTTTGCTAATGTTTTTGCGTTTTATTGAACTGCAATGTACAAACAGAACTTTGATCTTGGGTGGGATTTTGTATGCTCCTGTCATATAAGTACGTTATACCTTAAATAGTTTACCTCAAAAATGATGTTTCTTAAGGAGTTATAAAAAAAGCACGTATACGCCCCAGTGCACCTCAGTATACAGTTGGCACTTAATCCCATAACTTTTGCAGTAAAATTTGGTTTTTCAGAAAACTTACAACCTAAGAGCTGACGGCAGATTTTCAATTTGACCCGGAACAGGAACAAGAAAGTTTTTTGAATCAACAAAATGGACTGTTATTTGTTTAGTGAAATACTGGCCTTGGATTACGTAACGTTTTAGACGACCATCCTCTAAATTTTAGGTAGATACTAAAAAACGTGTTTTAAACCTTAAAATGGTTGCCAGAATTCTTAAGACGACAGTAAAATAGCTTTCCATTGGCCGCTGAAACAATCTTTTGACGATACAATCGTCGATAGACAATTGAACAATAATTTTTTAAAAAGTTACGGAACTTGGCCCTGTTTTTTTCCGAAGGTAAAGTGGAAAACATAATTTTGTAATGGGGTAAGACAGGTAAAAACGATTTCTTTGAAAAAATATGTGACAACTTTACGAGAACTTCAAACGACATCTAGACTGTACACATTTTTTCACCAAGTTTATGTTTTTATAAAATCAGCATCCCAATAGCTTACAAGACCCCAAGCACAAGCTTTTCCAGTATTCTTCGATATCTTTGTTTAAAATTCAAAAAGTACAGGGGAAAAGTCAAATCTTTAAAAACCTGGACAAAGTCTAGGTTAGCATAAGAAATTGAAATTTGTATCGGTTAATCATTTCTTAAAGCGGTTATACGAGAAAGAAAGAAAAAATTAAAGAAGAAAGAAGGAAGAAAAAAGCGTGATGTCATAGGTGCTTTTGCGAATATTGAAAAAGAAGCGGCAAAAATGGGTTTGATGGTTAATGAAAGCAAAACGAAGTATATGCTGTCATCAAACAAGGACACAGAACATCGACGAATTGGACAAAACGTCACAATAGACAGACATAACTTCGAGGTAGTACAGTACTTCGTCTACCTAGGATCCTCTATAGACACGGAAATCAACATCAGTGCGGAGATCAAACGGAGAATAATTCTTGCCATTCGTTGCTGCTTTGGGTTAAGAAGACAATTGAGAAACATAACCTTCTCCAGAAAAACCAAGGTAACTCTGTATAAGACCTTGATCATCCCAATCCTGCTTTACGGCGCGGAAGCATGGACTTATCGAAAGCGGATGAAGAAACCCTTGGTCGTTTCGAAAGAAAAATTCTCCGAATGATCTTTGGTTCCGTATGCGAAGACAATGTTTGGAGAAGAAGATACAACAACGAGCTGTATGAGCTGCACCGCGACATGGGCATAGCCAGAAGAGTACGCATCGCGAGGCTACGTTGGTTGGGCCATGTAGAGCGGATGGACCCAAACGCTCCGGCTCGACGGGTTTTTGAAAGCACATTGCAGGGAAATTGTGGTACCCGTGGTATGATGGATAGCATGTCCGCCTGTTAATCCAGAGTTACGTGGTTCGAATCCCAACAGAGGCAAAAATGTTTTCTGCACGGGTATCGCCTTTCGTGAGGAATTGGCAAGTCTTCCGTTAGTATTCATTGCTATGAAAAGCGCTTTCTCGATTAGCCGTTCGGAACCGGCAGAAAATGGTATGTCCCCTCCATTCCCTCACAAGGCATGGTTGTGAGAATGGCGCTAGGCCCTAGGGCTCTTCGCTCTGTTGCGCCACCCTATTTATTTAATTTATTTATTTTACTGCAGGGAAATTGCGGAAGGGGAAGACCTCATCTTAGGTGGCGCAATCAAGTGTAGGAAAACCTCAGCCGACTTAGAGTGCGAAACTGGAGAGAGTTCGCCCGAAATCGAAGTCGTTAAAAAAGGATGTTGGTTGAGGCCCAGGTTCACTCCGAACTGTAGTGCCCATCTAAGTAAGAAAGTAAGTAAGTAAGCAAGTAAGTAAGTAAGTAAGTAAGTAAGTAAGTAAGTAAGTAAGTAAGTAAGTAAGTAAGTAAGTAAGCACGTAAAACGGTAATACAGCTGTCGCATATTTTCCACACGTTTCACAACTCAACCTTGCAGTAGCCATGGTGGTACAATGGATGAGCAAAACCTCCGAGGGTGAACTCCATCGAAGACCCTCCTCCGCTATGGAACGCGTACGGTACGTGGACAGTTGGGTCGCCTTATAATTGTTTGACTTTATATTGGCATGAAGTCGTAACCCCGTCCTGTGCTGCGGTAGCAAGAACCCCCCGTCGACGAGCTAGTTTGAACTAAATGCAAGCATGCCAAGCTACCGTTGCCGGGACACCCTTGCCTCCCTGCTGCCAGGATCAGCCACTGAGACCTGTAGTCGGTGGTGTACCTGGTAGTAAGGGAAGGTGAGGTTAAGACCAGAGGTTTTGTTACAACCTCAATTCGGTCTCCCACATTAGACAAACCAGGAAACATTTTAATCACTTTCTGTTATAACTTTTCTTAAAGCAAGTAGTAGAAAATCAGCAGCAGTGAACTCTCCGTCTAGAAGTCTTTTTGTGTAAATGAATTGTTCTCTGATTTTTGTCGATAGTCGATCAATCTAGCTGCGGTATAGATCGTTTTAAAAGTCCAAGGAACCTAAGAGTCAAGTTTCCTATTGTGGTTGGGAAGTCGAGCTTTTGATGTGAATCTCTTTACTAACCAATTGATGATTGTGATTGAGAAAAATACGTTAAGGTGCGTCGCCACTTTGCCGACCGACATACGGATCCCTTTCATTCCGTTCGATTTCGGTTCAGCTTTCGGTAGGGAGGAAGGCCGATCAGGATGTCCACATTAAGTCGGTATTGCCAATCGGCATATGCCGATTGATGCCGCTCGGCATTATGTGGACGCCCCTTTAGGCCCCATTGCTCTTCGAGCTCTGTTGTGCCATCCTAATTAGTTGGCGAGCTGTGGACTCGGCTGTATTACTCAATAGTTTTCTACTATTTTAAATTATTAAATTTATTTATTTTCAAGTGCAACTATGAGTTAAATGATTTCCCAATATTGATCCTGTAGGACTTCCCACGATAATCAGAAGAGATTATGTAAAGCTCTCAAACCATAAAAATAAAGCGTCTTCTGTCTTCCCTGCCTTATCGATTTTCGTATTTAACTGAGCTCATTTTTGAACAACTAGAAAAAAATGTGCCTACTTTATCCTACGCTGGCAACACAGAGTGTACACTGTACACACATATGAAAATACTAAGATTGAGACACGAAAATAATTGCAAAAAGAAACAACTTGCACTTATTATGCAAAGCATGTAAATAACCGCAATGAGTGTTTTGACGCATGAATTATATTTTAATGGTTTTATATTTTTCAACAAAAGCAGAGTAATTCTATTCAAGTAAATTAATTGCACGACGAGCAATTGACTTTGGATAAAAAAACTGATAGGTTATCTAATTCTCAAAAGAATAAGTAAAAAGATACAATCAAGTCTCAAGGTGAGGGTTGTGCAAAAATCCTATTGATAATGTTTTTTTTTTTTTTTTTGGGTGGCAACATTGGCACGAACATTGAATTTACTTTGCTTTTGTTAGACGCTGTATAAAAACTTTTTCTACAAAATGCTCAAGCATTGGTTGGCTATATCCAAAATATGATTAAGGATGTAACTAGCTCTATCATAAGCATTACCAGTGAAGTCATCAACAACCCCGGTGTATATTACAAAAGAAAATAATTCTCAGCATAGACGACTTCTGTAGGGGTTGCTGTAATAAGGAAGTTCATAAGAACGTCCTACATTTTCTATGTCAGCGCCAAGTTTGTTTAAAATTAAAATGCAATCGAGTAACTTAGCCACTAAAAGCCTAAAGTAACGTAAACAAGACCAGCCGTAGCGTCGTCAGTCCATTATCCAAAAAACTTTACTTCATATTCCGAGGGTCCATTCCTCTCATAAGACACCTGTTACCTAACGCTGACTGTACCTCCTTTTCAAATTTTGCCATTTTCTTAGATTTCGCAGAAACAAACAGAAAATATATCAAAAGTACTCCACTGAACCAATAGAAAAAGCTTCTTGCAATACACGCTTGCAAAGCTAGAGAAAAGCTTCATTCAATAAAGCATGTAATATTGGAAGCGTACGCTCACTTTCGCCTTTTTTTGTTGGACTTTCTCATTAGTCAACAAATTTGAAATCCTCGCAGTCTACGAAGTCAGTTCTTTGGATGATGTTATTTTAGTGAGCAAACAGAAAAAAAATTAGATTCTTTTTCATTTTCACATAAACTGCATAATTAGAGACACGTGCCAAGTCCTGCTGATGGTAGCTATTTTTGTACTTTTGGCGTGTTTTTGGCTCAAAAACACCCAACGATGATTTGGCAATAAAATGCAATTGACATTCTTCTCATTCCAACACTACCCGAGTCTGTTATGATCTCTTGCCTTTATGTGTGTGTTTGAGAATATATCTTATTCATTGCCTTTTACAGACGAAAAAACGCTTTTTCCAACGTTACCAACGTTACTTCTCCTAAAATGGCGCCTGGAAAAATCTTTCGTAAGTATTCTGATAATGGAAACTTAAAATATGTTCGAAGTTGTGAACTAGTTTTAGACAGAAAATACCGAAGAAATACCCAAATGCCTTATTCATCTAGTGTATTCTTTCATTTACATAAGGTTTGCAAAAAAAAATTGCACAACTTGCCATGAGAAATATTTCAGTTTTTACTGAAGCATATGGCTTGACGTATTTCTCACAACCATACCTTGGGAGGAACAGAGCACAGAGGGGACATACAATTTTTGGCCGATTCCGAACTGCTTATCGAGAAAGCACTTTTCATGGGCCTGTCAAATTCCGTGGAAAAACAATTTTGTTGTTGTTTTTAATTTTTGTAAAATGTGAAACGTCGTTTGTAAGATCTTGTCTGCTGTAAAATGTGAACGTCTGAAACCCCACGTCAACAACTTGATCGGTCGTCCTAATCAATGTGGTTATAGACCAGAGAAGTTCACAAGAGACCAAATTTTCACATTACGGGCAGATCTTGGAAAAAACCCGAGAATATAATATCGATATAAACCATCTCTTTATAGATTTCAAGGTCGCGTATGACAGCATTTACAGAGACGAGCTGTACAGAGCCATGTCTAGTTTCGGCATCCCTGCAAACCTCGTACGACTATGCAGGATGACTTTGGAGAATTCACGCTGCTCCGTCAAAGTCGGTAGAGAACTCACCGAGACCTTTGATGTCGAAAAAAGCTTTAGGCAAGGCGAAAAATTGCCATGCGATTTCTTTTCTTTCTCATACTTTAAAAGAATGTACAAAACGCAAACGTTAACACCAGAGGAACAATCTTTCAAAAGTCTGTACAATTACTCGCCTATGCAGACGATATTATGGCAGCGTTATCTCATAGGTGCTTTTGCGAATATTGAAACAGAAGCGATTTGATGGTTAATGAGGGCAAAACGAAGTATATGCTGTCATCAAACAAGGACACATAACATCGACGAATTGGACAAAGCGTCACAATAGACAGACATAACTTCGAGGTAGTACAGGTCTTCGTCTGCTTAGGATCCGCTGTAGACACGGACAACAATATCAGTGCGGAGATCAAACGGAGAATAACTCTTGCCAACCGTTGCTTCTTTGGGTTAAGAATGCGATTGACAGAGAAAACCCTCTCCAGAAAAGCCAAGGTAACCCTGTATAGGTTAGGTTAGGTTGAATGGGGGGTGTAGCCACAAGTGGCAACACCTCACTCGGATCTCGAGGATCCATTGTGCAACCCTGTACAAGACCTTGATCATCCCAGTCCTGCTTTACGGCGCGGAAGCATGGACCATGGACCTTATCGAAAGCGGATGAGGACACCCTTGGTCGTTTCGAAAGAAAAATTCTCCGAATGATCTTTGGTCCCGTATGTGAAGACAAGAAGATAAAACAACGAGCTGTATGAGCTGTTTCGCGGCATGGACTGTGACGAGGCGTCACACTTTTTTCTGGCACCGCCGAACCGCCTAGAAAGCACCCTACGAATCGCACCATATAGTCGCCTTGCCATGAGAAAGACCACGGGCACTAAGAAATGATTTACGCAGCCAAGTAAAAGCATGCACCACAACACAGCAAACACCAAAGACCAACCGTAGGCGCAAACAAACTACTCGGTTGGTGCACATTGCACATAGCACATCGTGAATTTGGCTCCAAGCAAAAATAAATCCAAGCAAGCAGCGGCAGGTAAACTGCCATCAACAGTTGAATTTATTTTTCTTCGGTAAGATAGGTAGCCACGAGAAACGAGCGTGTACATGGGTAGTGTAAAGAGCCCGACCCATAGAATCCGTTGCGTCCGTTCGCTGCCGGATTCACCTGACAGCTGTGAGTTTTACCGTACACAACGGATTGAGGTGACCCATAGAATCCGTTGCGGTGTCTCAACTCAACAAGACCACTCATTTTAGCAGAAGAGAAAATTTCAAATTGGTTCTTACTGCGCATGTCATCAGAGAGAAAATTTCAAATTGGTTCTTACTGCGCATGTCTCTCTTTTGCCGGACGCAAAAAGTTAAAAGTTGGGCTACTTTTTGTGTTGCGTCCGTTGCATCCGATGCTTATGGGTCACTGTTAAAAGGAATTCAATGAAAAGCGACTTGCTCGGATTAAGAATACTATGCAACTGACTTTATTATAAGAATAGTAATATAAAGGAAAAAGAAGTGAACAATATTTCCAGTGAAGTGAACAATATTTCCAGTGAGAGCATTGCCAGGTTATTCAAATTATTATTGTAGTTCAATATTTTCAACACTCCCACTTTTGAATAACTAAATTTTAGCTTAATTAACATATTAAAATGGATTGGTTACAACTCCAATCAAAAATCTAAATTTTTCAAATTTTTCTTTGCTTAAGGCTTTAGTAAATATGTCTGCAATTTGGAATTCAGAAGGAACATAATTTATGTCGAAATCTTTTCTTTCGTATCTTTCACGTATAAAGTGATAGCGCACATCAATATGTTTCGTGCGTTTGTGGAATTCCGGATTTTTAATCAACCGGATTGCACCTTGGTTGTCCATATTCAACTCAGCTGCACAGAATCTCTTAGATGGCACCAGTTCCGCCACAAGTCCTTGAAGCCACACTAAATCTTTCACAGCTTGAGATGCTGCCACGTATTCAGATTCGGTGGTTGATAGTGCGACACATTTCTGCCTCTGTGATGCCCAGGAAACAGGTCCACCCCAAAACATAAAAATAAAGCCAGAGGTAGATCTTCTTGTGACGATGTCACCAGCGTAATCGGCATCACTGAAACATTTCAAAGATAAATTGTTAGGTTTCTTAAAAATTATACCCATTTGCTTCGTTCCGCTGATGTATCTTAGAATCCTTTTGACACCCTTCACATGCATTTGAGTAGGTGCATCTAGGTATCGGGAAACAACTCCCACTGCAAATGCAATATCTGGTCGAGTGGCCACCGCCAAGTACATGAGACATCCCACCGCTTCTCTATATGGAAATCTAATGTCATTTTGAGACGAGTCATTTTCACTACCGAGACTTTCTGCTGGTGTTGAGACTGGTTTACTGTCATACATACTGAACCTTTTTAAAACTCGTTCGGCATAGCTCGTTTGGCTGACGTGTATCTCTCCGTTTGGCCCCCGTGACAACTGCATGCCTAAAAACCATTCAGCATCCAAAAGTGTAATCTCAAATTGTGTCCTTAAGAATTCAACCAGCTTCATAGCGTCTTCTTTCTTCTTTGCGGCTATCAGACCATCATCAATATATATTGTCAGTATAAGACGACTGTCAGAACAGTTACCAACAAAAACACAAGGATCCATTTCGGAAACTCTTAAATTGAACTTTTTTAGTACCTGAGTGATTTTCTCATTCCAACACCTGGAGGCTTGCTTTAAGCCGTAAAGGCTCTTACGAAGCTTACAAACTCTTCCAGAACCATCGTCGAAACCAATCGGCTGCCGCATGTAGATGTCTTCCAGAAGATTGCCATTCAGAAAGGCTGTTTTAACGTCGAATTGAACAAGAGACAACTCCTCGCAGGCGGCGATTGCTAAAATCGACCGGATTGAAACAAATTTTGCCACAGGGCTGAAGGTTTCAATATAGTCAACACCATATTCCTGTGTAAAACCACGAACCACTAAGCGTGCCTTGTATTTTTTTCTTCCATGTGCATCCAGATTCTTGATTTTAAACACCCATTTATTATCGATGACCTTTCTATTCGATGGCTGTGTAACCAGATCCCAAGTACGGTTTTTAAGAAGACTTTTCACCTCGTCTGCCATCGCTGCTTTCCAGTGATTCGCATCCTTACAAGAAACTGCTTCTTTATAGTTAACAGGCTCACCTTGAACGAGAAAAGCATGCTTTTCCGCAAAATTAAGCATACCTGAGCTTTTCCAGTTCGTTGCACTACGAAGTTTGTTTCTGTATGAAACGTCAATTAAATCAGCATCCTCATCCACCGAGTCGAAAACCTCATCTTCCAAGCTAATGTTTTGACCATCAGGCTCATAACAACTACCGGAATCTGTTTGAGAACCACCATCATCACCTTCATGTTGTGAACAATCAGCCAAATCATGCATATCATTGCCATGCGCTTCATCATGTGTTTTATCATATCCGAGCATACCATTATACTGTTTAAGATCAAACATTTCGCCTGAGTCTTCTTTCAGTGTTCTGCTATTCAGGTTATATTCCACAGATTGCGAAAATTCCTTAAATGTGACATCTCTCACAATTTGAATTGTTGTTGATGACAGATTCCAAATACGATAACCTTTCGAGTTTTCTGCATACCCCATGAACAAACCTTTGTCAGCTTTCTGATCAAACTTCTTTCGTTTCTGTTTTGGTACATGCACGAAAACCTCTTCACCGAATGTTTTGAAATCAATAGCCTTACATGCACAGCCCCACCAAAGTTCATATGGGGCTTTGCCTTTTGTTGGACTAACACCTGTTCGATTGATGACAAACACCGCAGTGTTAACTGCCTCTGCCCAAAACTTCTTTGACAGACCACTTCCACATAGCATCGTTCTTGCAGCTTCAACAATGGTGCGATTGTCACGTTCGACACTACCATTCTGCTCGGGAGTGTAAGGAACTGTAGTCTGGTGTCGAACGGAGTGCTTGGTAAGGAGTGTTTTAACACTTTCATTTAAAAACTCTGTTCCATTGTCCGTACGGAGCGTTCTTACCATATTGCCACATTCGTTTTTTACTTTGCTTAAGTACTGTTCAAGACAAGCAACAACTTCGGACTTATGCTTCATAAAATACACCACCTTGTACCTTGAAAAATGGTCTTTGAATAATAAAAAGTACCTAGAACCGCCTAGTGCATCATCCTCCATAGGTCCACACACGTCCGCATGAATAAGCTCTCCCGGTTGAGAAGCTTTGAAATCACTCCGGGAAAATGGTAATCTATGCTGTTTGCCATAGACGCAGCTATCACAAGAAAAGTTTTCACTGTCTATAAACTGAATACCTTCCGCTTTTAAATGGTTGCGAACATGTACAATGTTTTGATGCGCCATTCGTTCGTGCCAAACTCTTATTGGTAGTATTTTATTTGCCACATTTACTTCCTTCACAGATGGTAAAACTACCTTAAAGCACATCTTAAAGAGCTGCCCTTGTCTATCTCCCATCGCCATGACTGAACCGTCACTCTTCACAAACCTACATTTAAGACTATCAGAAATGATGCTAAGATTTTTATCCAGAGCACGAGTCTGTGAAAAAAGATTCATAGTAATCTTCGGAACATAGAGAACTTCGGACAGGTGCCTTTCACACCAGCTTTCTCCAATAGAAGCGAGAATATTGATGTCACCAATGCCCTCTGCATAAATTCTTTCTCCACTTCCTATTTGAATACCAACAGGATCATTGAATTGCCTATAAGATGCGAACCACTCTCTTCTGCCCGTCATATGGTCACTCGCTCCAGAGTCCAAATACCAGTTCTGACCTACCGATGTACCATCTCTTGCAAAAAGCGCATTAAAACCAAGTGGTGGTTCCCCTTGAACCTCACTCCTAGTTCCAGTCCATCGCCTAATGCATGGCTTACACAACGATTCGCTTCGTCTCTGCATCTCACCTGTACTTCCAGTCCATCCACGATCAAAAATTTGTGCACCTACAACCGGCGCACTGTTTCCCTTTTGCTCTTCGTCTGAACTTCCAGTCATCACTTTTCGTTCTACTTTGCATATAAGTGCATCACCCCTTCTTACTTCGCCCTTGGTTCCAGTCCATCTATTTCCATTAGCTACAGAATTTTTCTTAGGACACTCACTTTTCCAGTGGCCATGCTCATTACAATGGAAACACTTTCCAGGTTTCGAAGATTTCACCTTCCCCTTCTTTGTCTTCTGCTTTGCGAATAGAGCAACGGATGTATTTGCTGCATGCGACGACATACGTGTCTCTTCCATCACCAGTCGTGACGTAAGATTTTCTAGCGTTTGCTGGTCTTTTGCGGTCGACTCCCATGCACAAAAAAAATGTTTAAAATTGCTTGGAAGTGTCATTAACACTTTTGTAATGATCATACTCTCTGATATTGTCTCCCCAATGTCTCTCAATTGTCGAACAATATTTTCCAACTTGGATATGTGCGTCGAAATATCGTCATCTGAATTTTTTTCAAATCCATAAAACTTCTGCAGCAACATATGGACATTCGCCTTCGAAGTCTGTTCGTATATCGATTTCAACTTCACCCACATTTCTCTTGCAGTTTTGCAATTGACGATATGACGAAGAGGAATAGGACCAACGCTAGTTGCGATTATCTGCTGGGCTTTGCTGTCGTTTTTCTTCCATATCAAAAGCCTCTTGTTAAAATCGTCTTGTGATTCACTTTGAGCTTTTATTGGAAACGCATCAGCTTCTACTAATGAAAAAATTCCTGATGCATTGAGAAAAATGGTGGCTTGAAATTTCCACACGGAATACTGATCCGCAGTCTTAAGTTGTTCAATTTTAAATGAATTATTTTCCATTGCTCTTAATTTTCGTTCTTAAACAAAGAAATAAAATTTTGACAAAAGGCTCCCAGAACTGAAGTGCGTACCAAAAATTATTAATTTTAAAATTTTCTTTATGTGACCTTAGTATAACCTTCAAAATCTTTTTACCGCGTAGCCTGGGCCCATAACCTGTTAAAAGGAATTCAATGAAAAGCGACTTGCTCGGATTAAGAATACTATGCAACTGACTTTATTATAAGAATAGTAATATAAAGGAAAAAGAAGTGAACAATATTTCCAGTGAAGTGAACAATATTTCCAGTGAGAGCATTGCCAGGTTATTCAAATTATTATTGTAGTTCAATATTTTCAACACTCCCACTTTTGAATAACTAAATTTTAGCTTAATTAACATATTAAAATGGATTGGTTACAACTCCAATCAAAAATCTAAATTTTTCAAATTTTTCTTTGCTTAAGGCTTTAGTAAATATGTCTGCAATTTGGAATTCAGAAGGAACATAATTTATGTCGAAATCTTTTCTTTCGTATCTTTCACGTATAAAGTGATAGCGCACATCAATATGTTTCGTGCGTTTGTGGAATTCCGGATTTTTAATCAACCGGATTGCACCTTGGTTGTCCATATTCAACTCAGCTGCACAGAATCTCTTAGATGGCACCAGTTCCGCCACAAGTCCTTGAAGCCACACTAAATCTTTCACAGCTTGAGATGCTGCCACGTATTCAGATTCGGTGGTTGATAGTGCGACACATTTCTGCCTCTGTGATGCCCAGGAAACAGGTCCACCCCAAAACATAAAAATAAAGCCAGAGGTAGATCTTCTTGTGACGATGTCACCAGCGTAATCGGCATCACTGAAACATTTCAAAGATAAATTGTTAGGTTTCTTAAAAATTATACCCATTTGCTTCGTTCCGCTGATGTATCTTAGAATCCTTTTGACACCCTTCACATGCATTTGAGTAGGTGCATCTAGGTATCGGGAAACAACTCCCACTGCAAATGCAATATCTGGTCGAGTGGCCACCGCCAAGTACATGAGACATCCCACCGCTTCTCTATATGGAAATCTAATGTCATTTTGAGACGAGTCATTTTCACTACCGAGACTTTCTGCTGGTGTTGAGACTGGTTTACTGTCATACATACTGAACCTTTTTAAAACTCGTTCGGCATAGCTCGTTTGGCTGACGTGTATCTCTCCGTTTGGCCCCCGTGACAACTGCATGCCTAAAAACCATTCAGCATCCAAAAGTGTAATCTCAAATTGTGTCCTTAAGAATTCAACCAGCTTCATAGCGTCTTCTTTCTTCTTTGCGGCTATCAGACCATCATCAATATATATTGTCAGTATAAGACGACTGTCAGAACAGTTACCAACAAAAACACAAGGATCCATTTCGGAAACTCTTAAATTGAACTTTTTTAGTACCTGAGTGATTTTCTCATTCCAACACCTGGAGGCTTGCTTTAAGCCGTAAAGGCTCTTACGAAGCTTACAAACTCTTCCAGAACCATCGTCGAAACCAATCGGCTGCCGCATGTAGATGTCTTCCAGAAGATTGCCATTCAGAAAGGCTGTTTTAACGTCGAATTGAACAAGAGACAACTCCTCGCAGGCGGCGATTGCTAAAATCGACCGGATTGAAACAAATTTTGCCACAGGGCTGAAGGTTTCAATATAGTCAACACCATATTCCTGTGTAAAACCACGAACCACTAAGCGTGCCTTGTATTTTTTTCTTCCATGTGCATCCAGATTCTTGATTTTAAACACCCATTTATTATCGATGACCTTTCTATTCGATGGCTGTGTAACCAGATCCCAAGTACGGTTTTTAAGAAGACTTTTCACCTCGTCTGCCATCGCTGCTTTCCAGTGATTCGCATCCTTACAAGAAACTGCTTCTTTATAGTTAACAGGCTCACCTTGAACGAGAAAAGCATGCTTTTCCGCAAAATTAAGCATACCTGAGCTTTTCCAGTTCGTTGCACTACGAAGTTTGTTTCTGTATGAAACGTCAATTAAATCAGCATCCTCATCCACCGAGTCGAAAACCTCATCTTCCAAGCTAATGTTTTGACCATCAGGCTCATAACAACTACCGGAATCTGTTTGAGAACCACCATCATCACCTTCATGTTGTGAACAATCAGCCAAATCATGCATATCATTGCCATGCGCTTCATCATGTGTTTTATCATATCCGAGCATACCATTATACTGTTTAAGATCAAACATTTCGCCTGAGTCTTCTTTCAGTGTTCTGCTATTCAGGTTATATTCCACAGATTGCGAAAATTCCTTAAATGTGACATCTCTCACAATTTGAATTGTTGTTGATGACAGATTCCAAATACGATAACCTTTCGAGTTTTCTGCATACCCCATGAACAAACCTTTGTCAGCTTTCTGATCAAACTTCTTTCGTTTCTGTTTTGGTACATGCACGAAAACCTCTTCACCGAATGTTTTGAAATCAATAGCCTTACATGCACAGCCCCACCAAAGTTCATATGGGGCTTTGCCTTTTGTTGGACTAACACCTGTTCGATTGATGACAAACACCGCAGTGTTAACTGCCTCTGCCCAAAACTTCTTTGACAGACCACTTCCACATAGCATCGTTCTTGCAGCTTCAACAATGGTGCGATTGTCACGTTCGACACTACCATTCTGCTCGGGAGTGTAAGGAACTGTAGTCTGGTGTCGAACGGAGTGCTTGGTAAGGAGTGTTTTAACACTTTCATTTAAAAACTCTGTTCCATTGTCCGTACGGAGCGTTCTTACCATATTGCCACATTCGTTTTTTACTTTGCTTAAGTACTGTTCAAGACAAGCAACAACTTCGGACTTATGCTTCATAAAATACACCACCTTGTACCTTGAAAAATGGTCTTTGAATAATAAAAAGTACCTAGAACCGCCTAGTGCATCATCCTCCATAGGTCCACACACGTCCGCATGAATAAGCTCTCCCGGTTGAGAAGCTTTGAAATCACTCCGGGAAAATGGTAATCTATGCTGTTTGCCATAGACGCAGCTATCACAAGAAAAGTTTTCACTGTCTATAAACTGAATACCTTCCGCTTTTAAATGGTTGCGAACATGTACAATGTTTTGATGCGCCATTCGTTCGTGCCAAACTCTTATTGGTAGTATTTTATTTGCCACATTTACTTCCTTCACAGATGGTAAAACTACCTTAAAGCACATCTTAAAGAGCTGCCCTTGTCTATCTCCCATCGCCATGACTGAACCGTCACTCTTCACAAACCTACATTTAAGACTATCAGAAATGATGCTAAGATTTTTATCCAGAGCACGAGTCTGTGAAAAAAGATTCATAGTAATCTTCGGAACATAGAGAACTTCGGACAGGTGCCTTTCACACCAGCTTTCTCCAATAGAAGCGAGAATATTGATGTCACCAATGCCCTCTGCATAAATTCTTTCTCCACTTCCTATTTGAATACCAACAGGATCATTGAATTGCCTATAAGATGCGAACCACTCTCTTCTGCCCGTCATATGGTCACTCGCTCCAGAGTCCAAATACCAGTTCTGACCTACCGATGTACCATCTCTTGCAAAAAGCGCATTAAAACCAAGTGGTGGTTCCCCTTGAACCTCACTCCTAGTTCCAGTCCATCGCCTAATGCATGGCTTACACAACGATTCGCTTCGTCTCTGCATCTCACCTGTACTTCCAGTCCATCCACGATCAAAAATTTGTGCACCTACAACCGGCGCACTGTTTCCCTTTTGCTCTTCGTCTGAACTTCCAGTCATCACTTTTCGTTCTACTTTGCATATAAGTGCATCACCCCTTCTTACTTCGCCCTTGGTTCCAGTCCATCTATTTCCATTAGCTACAGAATTTTTCTTAGGACACTCACTTTTCCAGTGGCCATGCTCATTACAATGGAAACACTTTCCAGGTTTCGAAGATTTCACCTTCCCCTTCTTTGTCTTCTGCTTTGCGAATAGAGCAACGGATGTATTTGCTGCATGCGACGACATACGTGTCTCTTCCATCACCAGTCGTGACGTAAGATTTTCTAGCGTTTGCTGGTCTTTTGCGGTCGACTCCCATGCACAAAAAAAATGTTTAAAATTGCTTGGAAGTGTCATTAACACTTTTGTAATGATCATACTCTCTGATATTGTCTCCCCAATGTCTCTCAATTGTCGAACAATATTTTCCAACTTGGATATGTGCGTCGAAATATCGTCATCTGAATTTTTTTCAAATCCATAAAACTTCTGCAGCAACATATGGACATTCGCCTTCGAAGTCTGTTCGTATATCGATTTCAACTTCACCCACATTTCTCTTGCAGTTTTGCAATTGACGATATGACGAAGAGGAATAGGACCAACGCTAGTTGCGATTATCTGCTGGGCTTTGCTGTCGTTTTTCTTCCATATCAAAAGCCTCTTGTTAAAATCGTCTTGTGATTCACTTTGAGCTTTTATTGGAAACGCATCAGCTTCTACTAATGAAAAAATTCCTGATGCATTGAGAAAAATGGTGGCTTGAAATTTCCACACGGAATACTGATCCGCAGTCTTAAGTTGTTCAATTTTAAATGAATTATTTTCCATTGCTCTTAATTTTCGTTCTTAAACAAAGAAATAAAATTTTGACAAAAGGCTCCCAGAACTGAAGTGCGTACCAAAAATTATTAATTTTAAAATTTTCTTTATGTGACCTTAGTATAACCTTCAAAATCTTTTTACCGCGTAGCCTGGGCCCATAACCTGTTAAAAGGAATTCAATGAAAAGCGACTTGCTCGGATTAAGAATACTATGCAACTGACTTTATTATAAGAATAGTAATATAAAGGAAAAAGAAGTGAACAATATTTCCAGTGAAGTGAACAATATTTCCAGTGAGAGCATTGCCAGGTTATTCAAATTATTATTGTAGTTCAATATTTTCAACAGTCACCTCTCATAAGATCGTGTGTATTTAATCGGGCTGTCAGTTGAATCCGAGAGCGAACGGACGCAACGGATTCTATGGGTCGGGCTCTTAATGGAAATATTTCACTCGTCCAGTGCACCTCACATTTACTCCTAGCGCAAAAGCTTATAAGTAGAAGTGACATTTGGATGTAAATTCAGAGAAGAAAATACCAAGCAATATTAATTGTGGGAATACTACTTTAATATTCATTTTCGCTTCTCCATTTTCCTCCTCAAACCTTGAATTACTCGGACGGTGCTCTTAAGGGCCACCGCCGACAAGTTAGTAAGTAAGTAAGTAAGTAAGTTATTATTCATTTATTAACATTTAAATACAAAATGATAGAACATAATATGAATTTAAGCGCTATGGCTAAGCCGTCAGCCTGGGTTAACAAATTTATAAATTAATCCCATATACCTCGTCGAATTACTCGGACGGTGCTCTCGAGGGGCCCCCCGATTAATTCCCATATACCTCGTCGGATTACTCGGGCGGTGACGGTGATCTTAAAGGGCCTCCCGATAAAATCCCATATATATCTCGTCGAATTGTTCGGACGGTGCTCTGAAGGGGCCCCCGATAGATTCCCGAGTGGTCTGTTTGAATTACCCAGGCGGTGCTCTCAAGGGGCCCTCTAGGTCTAAGTCAATTCAACATCTGTGGCTTTGTGATAGTCAGTCAGTTTCGAAGACTATGTTCGAAGTGCATAAGTTTTACTTCAAAGTAAAATAAATTTAAAAAACTTTTGTTTCCTAGCTTATGTGGGTTACATTAAACTTTTTAAAATTGTCCTAAAATGTTACTTCCTTTTGTTTTACAAAAAGTTTCCCTTAAGAAGACAGCAAAACCCTGCCAAAACTTCGGAAAAAGCGAGTATAAAGTAAATAAAATTTCAGCCATTTGCATTCATTGAAATTCAGCTCTATTTTGTTCAATAAATCATCTTTGACATAAGAAATACATTCCGACCATAGAAAAGATTATTACCACCGCCCATGCCATGCGAAGTTTAATCAAAATCGTTCAAGCCGTTTTCATTTAAAAAATAAGCTTTGTGAGGACAAGTACAGTTTTTCTAGGACATGCAAATCTAATTCCAAAAACCAAACTGTGTTTTGACCAAAAAACCCTCGGATAAAGCAAATCGGTCAGGCTGATTAGACTATAAATTCATTTGCAAACAGAATTCCGGGAACGACTTTTTTAAATTATTTATTTTGTATTTTGATTAACATTTTAAAAGCTAGACTTAGTCCTCGTTATGTAAATTTAAAAAAATATATATATAAATCAAGTATTCAAAATCTCATATTGAATTATCAGCCCATTAGCATGACAGTTTGTTCCACTGTTTGTCTAAAAGTTCGACAACCGAAATTCTTAATTTATCGATCTTGTTGCCTCCGCATTGCATTGAACACTGCGAAGCGTATTAGTATTAGTTTATTGTATATTCTGAGTCCCCAAAGTCCAAAGCCATTTCAAAACAAAACGATAAGAAAGCCAGCTAGTCAGACAGCTTCTCACTTTGAAGAGCTTCCAACGAATATGATTGTGTGTTCGGTGTTCAACTACTACCGGGCAAGCGGTGACACAGTCTATGGACCTGAATTCAGCTACGTAGTTCTTAGAGTGTTTAGTGTGTTCGTATTCGTGTTCGTCTGTGAAATATTTACTTTTGGACTTTGAAACCAAGTTTGTTGATATCGTTTAAGTGAAAAATTTAAATAAAACAGCGTAAAGGGGGCTTTTTATGAAAAGAAAACAAACTGACCTTATTTTGCTAACGCAGAGCAGAGTAGTCAAAATATTATTTCTATCCAGTATCATGGGTATGTGGATAGGGAATGGATATGTCTTCTGTGCGATTGCGGACTGCGGAGTAAATGATTCACCGTTCGGAGTGAAATTTTATTGATGAAAATAACCTAGTTTAAAATATGACGTGAATCGTTAACCAAGAGCTTTGACGATTAGGCGGGATCTACTTTATCAGCTGTTTTTATGAAATCAGTTGTTTGTCGTTTTTTAATCAAGTATAAATTCAAAACTAACTATTACATGCTCATAGAATACATGCGTACAACACGCTTTTCTTTTGAAGAAGATATTTTGTGACACTATCTTTTTTTAAAGTGGCCAACTATATTGGTATGTGATTAACTTTAAAGTCCAACAAGCCTAGGTCAATAAGTTTAAGGATACTCTCAGTGACACGGACAAGGTTGATAGAAAAGCCACGAAACTGCTTAAAAATGGCACTAACTTGACTGTTACTTCCGATTTCAAGTTATGAAGTTGAAGTTTTATGTATGAAGCCTATAGTAATATCGATTCTGGCATTTGACTAGACGTGCAACTAGTTATTTGACTGCATACTTACATTTGGTTTGGTTGTGAAGAAGACAGCAATGGAAAGGAGATTTGAAGCGCTTGCAAAAGAAAGTAATGGATTGACACCTGGAAATGTTTAATTCCAAGACAGAAAACTTGTCGAGATTTTGTTGAAAATGAGAAAAATCGGTAGGTGAAGCAAGGATCTTGTAGAAACTTCCGTATCATCTGCGTGCAGTGAAATAAAGGGGTGGTGAATGGTCAATTTGAGGTCATTGATGGTAAGAATAAAAACAAGAGGACTTAACTGACTACCCTGGGGGACGTCACCGGTTTTCCAAATAAGAGGAAATCAATGACAAATTCATACAAAATACTTTCGAAGATTTAAGGTATAATCATTAGAAAAATGCTTCCATTCGTCATCGGTCGTTCAGTCCAAGGTTTGTCCAACAATTTTTACAGTGTGAACCGCCCTATACGGTTTTAATGTGGAGGAAGCTCGAATCGGCCTACGAGCAAAGGGCTCAAACAAGTATTAATTTGCTCCAGTAAAAATTTTATAATTTCCAAATGGATTCGACTGAAGACGAGTATATTGAGACTTTGTCTATACGAAAATTTGATATTTGAAATTCAGATTATAATCACTTTCATGCCGCATGGGGTTCGACCCAGGCAGAACAAAAAACTTTAGAGACGGCGCAACTCAGAGATTCGCGATTTTCTTCCCAGACAACGGTACCTGGCAGTGCCATGGTGTTAAAGAGAGCAGTAAAATGGCAACGAGCTTCAATAACACGGCAAAGAAAACGGGTAAATGTTATTTGTGTGGAAAACCTGGTCACTGGGAAAACGACTGTCCATCTAGAAGGGCAAGTGACGCTCAGAAGAGGGACCAAAGAATGCGTTTGTGTGCACTATAGTGGCTGATAGCTCAGCTAACGTAGCTATAAGTTTCTAGGACTGGTTTCTTGATTCGGAGGCAAGTGACCACATGTCGTTTCCGAGCGACTGGCTGGTAAATTATAAAAGGTTTGATGATCCACAGTTAGTAAGAATCGGGGATGGAAAAACAATTTGTGCATTTGGCTGTGGAGATGTTAATATTCTAGCATTTGGTAATTAAAAGTGGGTCCAAACGTGTTATACATATATGTGCCAGGTTTATGATCTTTTTTTTATTTCTTCAAACGCGGCTATAGATAAAAACTTGGAGTTGGTTTCTAACAGAGAACAATGTGAATTGCTGTCCAATGGATCTATCGTAGCACTGTTCTTGTTTAAAATGCTGTTTAAAATTGAAGTACTTCTTAGTGCACATGTGGGTATGATAATCCAATCAATTTCATTTTGGGATAATGTGCTCATTCATTCGAGCTTTTCTCAAAGATCATGAGAATTTTTTTTGCGATGCATATGCCCTGAGCAAGTGATACAGGTACCGTTTCCAAACAGCGAAAGCAAGCAAAGTTTGTAAGCGAGCTTGTGCACTCTGATTTATTCGACCCGATGCAGGGAACTTTGTTTTGTTTCTTCTTTTCAAAGACTGGCATAATTTAAGCCAAAGATTTGTCATTGAAGTTGTGAGCTGAAGCTGTCAAACATGCAGTTTTCTTCCTTAATTTGGCATCTTTAAGTGGAGTAGCAAACCAAAGTAAATTATGATTTATGGCTTGGAAAGGAACATGATTTCAATCCAAAAGGTATGAATGTTTTCGGTGCAGAATGCTTTGCGCAATTTTCTCAACAAAAACGTAAGAAATGGGACGCCAAGTCGCTGGCAGGTATTTTCGTTTGGTTTGGGGAGGATGTTTCACTCGGCTCCCAAAACGAAACCCATTGTTTGAAGCAGCATGAGAAGCGCTCGTTTGAGGTAATTGAGAGGTGCCATGACATCGTTTTACCAAAAGGTAAAAAGATTTTTCAATCTTAAAGGCCAGTAGGGCAACATGGTAACAGAGACGCAGTCGCTACTGAGAATCTGGAAAGATCACTTCTGCGGACTGCTTAGCGGCGATGCAGACACAAATTCCGCTGTCAGGCATATTGCCCCATTCACCTAGAAGAAGTTAAGCTTGCCATACGCAAACTTAAATCAAATAAGACTGTAGGTGCAGATGGCCCTGATGCCGAACTTTTCAAGGCAGCTGGAGACCAGTTGGAAAGAAGTATGCACCAGCTGATCTGCATGATAGGTTCGGAAGAAAGCATGCCTGATGAATGGAACCTCAGAGAAAGGCTTTAGGCAAGGCGACAAACTGTCATGCGATTTCTTCAACATCATACTTGAAAAAATTGTACAAAACTCAAACGTCAACTCCAACAGAACAATATTTCAAGAGTGGATGGACCCAAACGTTTGCGCTCAACGGTTTTCGAAAGCACATTGCGGAATCGCGGAATAGGAAGACCTCGTGTTAGGTGGCTCAATCAAGTGGAAAAAGACCTTAACCGACTTAAAAGCGCAAAACTGGAAAAGCTCGCCCAAAATCGAAGTAGTTAAAGAAGGATGTTGGTTGAGGCCGAGGTTCACCCCGAACTGTAATGCCCATCTAAGTAAGTAAGTAAATAGAGTACATACATAGAAGGAAGAACTTGTTTTTACTTCTTTTACATACTTTTCTCTTTCATTTTAATAAATGCTTCACTTGTGTTCTGAATTCCATTCAGGCAACGTGTTTCTTTTAATGTTTGTTTGTTTGTTACATTCATATTTTACCCCATCCGGTCGAATATGAAATCCGTTACCCTAATTGGTTTACCCGAATCAAATTTACAAAAATTCCCTCCTCCTTCGTAATCTTTTCCTTTTTTCTTAATTCTAGTACTGTGCTGCATCACGTTTATTCGATGTCTTAACGTGGCTACCTAGTACCACCGGAAATAAGATTAATAAATAATTAAGTTGTCGCAGCTAGGGAAGCTACGGGTCTAATGCATTTCTAGGACCAACAACGTTATGTCGATTCCGAGCGGCTAAGTTAGAAAGCCAAAGACGATGCACGGAAAAATCATTTTTGTGTTTTGCGAAGGTCCCACACTAAAACTAGATATGCCAACCATTCCGTCGCTGGCACAACATCAGAAAATCTATATCCGATTCATAGTACTACCGAGTATTTAAAAAAACACAACATGCCCATCTGTTGGCGGTTGGTGGTATGAACGCACAACAAAACGAGCCTACTTCGAAGAGTAGATGTAAGTGCCAAGACTCCGCTCTTTGTTACAAGTAAACCTCAGATCAGGTTAATCATCATAAACACTACGGAGGAAGGAGAAGTGCAGCAAAAGCAGATCTTGTTTAAGGTGTCATACGAAAATATAAAGGCACAAATCTTCCTTCGTCTGCGTTATTCAAAAATCGAACTCGATGGCGCTATGTTTTGGCTGAGGAAGTAAACGATGAATATAAGAAACTTGCAAATTGTAAATAAATTTTCTAGGGTCATTAACCGCATTTGTAAATAAATCGCAGCCATAAACTGATAAACAAAAACAACTTTTTCTACACTCTCGCAAAATTAGTCATAGCCTGTTTTTTCCTTTCGAAGGACTTTTCATTTTTTTTTTTGGTAGTCAACAGAACAAACACTACTTGTCTGTCACTCATGCACCACATGCCTTTAACATACGAGTCTTCTAACTTGTTGGTCTCGAATTACAAAACTCTGTGTACCGAGCATAAAATGTCTGAGTAGTGCGACTGCTGCACACACCGACAACACCACACAACATTGTCATGGAATTGTTTCGCATTTTAATTGCATCCCTACCGCCACTATGTGGAAAAGTACTTCTGGCCACTTCCTGTTAACTGCATTGCATTCGCCATTCGTCGCGTCGCCCTCCCCACACGCCCTACCAAGCCGAGACGTGCATGTTTCTCCAACTTTGTTGATACAGTCATTTAATTAGTTTGTGTCACGTGAATGCTTCAAAAAGCGACTGCATCGAACGACAATTCCAATCAAATTGGTGTTCTACCTACCAACTCATAAACAAACAACTTAACCTGATCGACGGAATCATCTTAGTCAGCCAAATATCAACGTCAAACACGATAAAAATGAAAACAACTACCTGAATCCTAAGTTCCGCCGGGGGAATCACAGCAGCCAACAAACAATACAAAATAACTAACCTACCTACCAATTTGTTTTCAATTCGAGAAGAAAAAAAACTTATGACGACACACCGCGCCGCACTCCAACCGCCACAGAATGCGAGTTCTCTTAATTTTACTATGAAGGGCAAAACTCAGTCTCTGTCCCGATCAAAACAACAATGTTCCTGCAAACTTGTATTTAGTAAAGCACCTAGTATATAATTGGATAATTTAAGCAGCAATTAAAGTTAAAGACAAACCTGTTCCGCGGGCCACTATTGTTGACAAACTAGTTCCGTTGTTGGATCCACTACTATTGGGGGAGTTCGAATTGGAAGCGGAGATTATGGCCACTGAAGAGCTACTGCCACTATTGGAATCAGCCCCCTTCGCGGAGGCTTCTCCAGCCTTGTTACTGCGTGCCACATTCGTTGAACATTTGAGTAGCATTCTCTTTTCTTTTCGTTTTCCTTAAGAATATTCAATTGTTTGTCTATTTCACAAGAGGTTTTCAATTTATTAAAAAAAAAAAAAAACACTCGCGACGAATTAATTTTGATCTTTTTTTTTTAGTTTTGTTGCCTAGAATTTGATGCGTGTTAACTTCTTTTTCGGTTTTTGGTTACGTTCTGGTCACTTTTGTGGTATCAAATTGGGGCAAATTGTTTAACTTAGAT
This sequence comes from Melanostoma mellinum, assembly GCA_914767635.1. Lineage (NCBI taxonomy): Eukaryota > Metazoa > Arthropoda > Insecta > Diptera > Syrphidae > Melanostoma > Melanostoma mellinum. Next base: position 10,455,419 of record OU612059.1, read on the forward strand.
AAAAGCTTTAATGATTTTTAAGCACTTTAACTACATGTGTAATAAAAACAAATATTTCTTATCGCTTTTCTTTTTGAGTTTTGATTATTTGTTCTTTTGATGTCGGACACGATTTTCACTCTTCGTGTTGGTATTTTTATTTTTCTTGTTGTGAAAGTGCATTCAGCGTTTCAAGTACGTTCAGCGGAACTGGTTTTGACACTTGTTGGGCTTTCTGCTGAATGAGTGTGCTCAGCACTGAAAACATAGAAAATATTATCTAAAGCCGTGATTGAGAATTTATAGCCGAGTTTTTTGGGAATCTATATTCAGTTATATTCACTTCAGCAAAACATCGCTCAAGGAAAAACAACAACTCCTAAGTGAATATAAGTGAATAGCATAAATGGACAAAAATAACTCACTTGCAGAAGTGAACAACAGGGATGGTTGGTAAATGGAATTTATGTGAAAGTGAACATGGAAAGTGAATATAGCCATAAAAATAAATAAATAGGGTGGCGCAACAGAGCCAGGAGACCCTGGGCCTAGCGCATTTCTCACAAGTCACAACCATGCCTTGTGAGGGAATGGAGGGGACCTACAATTTTTCACCGGTTCCGAACGGCTAATTGAGAATGCGCTTTTTCATGGCAATGAATTTACTAACGGAGAACTTGCCAATTCCTTGCGAAAGGCGATACCCGTGGAAAAACATTTTTGCATTTTGCCTCTGCTGGGATTCGAACCTCGAACCTCTGGGTTAGCAGGTGGACATGCTAACCATTACGCCACGGGTACCACAACGAATATAGCCATACAAAGCGTTTTATTGAGACTCGCAAGTGAAGTACATATAAGTGAATATAGCCAATAAAACTCATCTTATATTAGGTCTGTTCGTTGAAGACCTGGGGTTGCCCTAGGGTCGCCACAAAGCGTTTTTTGAGAAACCTAAATTCACCCTGAATGTCAAATTGAGTGTTTTTTGAGCCATAGGTTTGCCATAGGTTTTCCCCCAACTCGCCCTAGCTTTTTGCTGTGGCGAGTTGAGAGCTGTCAAATGGCATGTATTTTCTTTAAGAACAGGGATGTGTGGTGATTTGCGGTATAGCGTTTTTGAGGACTGGATATTTTGAGGACTGGATATATTGGATTTTTTGATAATTCACAGGGTTGTCAAGAAAACCTGGGTCAACCCTGCGGAAAGTTCAACGAACAGACCTATTCACTTCAGCAAAACATCGCAAGACATCGCTCATGGAAAAACAACAACTCTAAAGTGAATAGCGTAAGTGGACAAAAATAAATCACTACTTGCCGAAGTGAACAACAGGGATAATGACGTTTATGGGAAAGTGAACTTGTTAAGTGAAAATAGCCAAAAAAAAAAATTTTAGACAGAAATGTCATCTTTTGTGCCATCTTTCATTATATAATAAAGTTCTGCACAAACCAGCGCGGTTGGTGTGGTCGAGTGGAAACTCCAAAATGTTACATGTGTTTCATTTTGACAGAAATCACCAATGTAATGAGGGGCCTAATACTACCTCACCTACTAATCTATGGGGGATATTAGATGGCTTCCCCAAGCCGAATGGTGTTGATGGCTAGAGAGCCTATCTGTTGGAAATAAGAATAGAGGCTGAAGAGCCAAAGTGTTCTGTTCTACTTCAAACTTAAAAGTGAATTTATTACACTGAACTTAAGCTATTTATACAAAATAATCAACTTACACACTAACATCTTAAACCAATATCAAATATACATATTATAACTAACACATAGAAATATTTGGGATTCCGAATTCTGTGGGAAATAAACGAACAACGGAACCCGGTAGCATACTTGCTATGTCATCAAATTAATAGCACATGCCAATATGCATAGCCCGTCTAATACAATGCACAAATGTATCCCAATACGTCCAGCCATATGCACTACACAGTATGCAGTACATTGAACCTTAGTGAGTAGGTAGATACACTTGACAAAAGTAATCTGAAGCGTCGCGTCCCGTCATCGTCAGTGGCATTGAAATTATTACTTAATAGTTTAGTGCATGAGGTTGATACTCATGACCATGAATGAAATATGAGTTCAAGGTTGGCTATCGTGAAGCGTAATGTGGATTAACGTCAATGACCGGAATTAAATGTATAATGACGTGGTCGCTAGTGTGATCCCTTCACACCACCCTTCCTGGGGAAAAGGAGAAATCATGACATATCTTGATTTCTTCTTTTAAGCGACACTAACTTGTTTTTCTTTTTCTTCGGAATCCCAATTTATATATATATATATATTTTTTTTTTTTTTTTTTTAACATTATTTTCTTTTATATTAATTGACATAGTACAATCTTAGTGTGTATCATTACTTACGCATATAATATAATATAATTTTTTTTCATTCATACAAGTAACTTATTTTTCTTATACTCTAGTTGTGTTTTTTAAACATTATTTTCTTTTATACTTAGTGTGTATTACTTACGCGTATAATATAATATAATTTTTCATTTTTCATTTTCATTCATACAAGTAACTTAGTTTTCTTATATTCTAGTTGTGTTTTTTTTTAACATTATTTTCTTTTATACTTAGTGTGTATCATTACTTACGCATATAATATAATATAATTTTTTTTTCATTCATACAAGTAACTTATTTTTCTTATATTCTAGTTGTGTTTTTAAACATTATTTTCTTTTATACTTAGGGTGTATCATTATTTACGCATATAATATAATTTAATTTTTCCATTCATACAAGCAACTTATTTTTCTTATACTCTAGTTGTGCGCACAACAAATTTTTTTTTTTACCTCTTATTAAAAATTAAGTTAATTAATTAAATGAAGTAGCTATCTTGTATGTATATATGTGCATATAATATTATTTACATTCTCTTCCCTTTTTTTTTTTTGATTTTGATTTAATTAGCGATTATATAAAGGTTAAATACACGTAAAATGGTTTTAGTCTATTCTTGTGTACTGTCATTGTTTTGTTATCGTATTTGATATCACAATTTACACCATTTTGAGACAAAACTTCGTATGGTCCTATAAATATTGGATCTAATTTTTTCCTAGCTTCGTTTCTTAATAAAACTAAACTTCCTTTTTCAAAACTACTACTCTTTGTTTGTCCCTCTTTATCATACCTATCTTTCCTAACATTTTTCTTCTTTATAAGCGTTTCTCGGGCATCTCTATGGGCAACTTGTAATTTATGTTTAAGGTCAATTACGTAATTGTCATAGTTGTACACCGGTTCCATTTGTTTTGTCAGATTGTTGGGTAAGCTACATTGCTTTCCGAATATCAATTCGAATGGAGTGTAACCCGTTTCTGAGTGTACGGAAGTGTTATAACAGAAAACGTAATATGGCAACCAAGTGCTCCAGTCCGTGTGTTTTTCTGAGACGTAACTTCTAAGATATGCTCCTAAAACCTTATGTGAATTTTCTAAAGCTCCTATGCTCTCATGATGGTACGCTGTAGATTGCAATTGTTCTATTCTCAAAAGCTTACAGATACTTTTGAAAACCTGGTTTAGAAATTCGGTTCCCTGATCAGATGCTATTGTATGTGGTACTCCGTACCTTAGAATAAAACCTTCTACTAGAGCTTTAGCTACCGTGCCTGATTCTTTATTTGGGAGTGGTATAGCTTCGATAAACTTGGTAAGCTCATCTTGAATGGTGAGTTTGTATTTAGATCCATCTTCAGATTCTTCTAAAGGTCCTACTAGGTCTATAAATATTTTGTCAAAACCTGATTCGGCTGTTGATGTGATAGTCATTGGTTGTTTCTTCGGTTGGTTATATTTGTTTCGTTGGCATACTGGGCAGTGCTTAACGAATGTCGTCACATCGTTTTGCATTCCTGTCCAAAAGTATTTTTTCTTTATATTTTGGATCATACGGTTTATACCTGCATGTCCACTGGTTGGAAGTATGTGAAAGTCGTTTAGTTTTAATTTCTTCTTACAAGGATCGGTAATTTCAATAACATTATCTATGAGGTATACCTTTATATTACTTTCTTTAAACATTTCTCCTAATATATTTTTTAATTCATTAATTTTATATTCTCGACGGCCGTCCGAGAGTTTCTTTATTTCATTTTTAGTAATATATATTCTCTTAATTGATTTGGGCCCGCAGAATTTTTGCACATCCCTCGACAATATTTTGCCAAATAATGTCGATTGGGTTGTAGTGCTGTCCTTGGGCTTCTTTAGGAGTAAACTATTCCCTTTTGGAATATACGCCAAAACTTTGTTTGGTCCTATAATTATGTCGTCCTTGAAATTAACTAAATCTTCCGTAAAATTGTCAACGATTTTTAATTCAATAACTTTTAGTCCACTTTCGGGTGGTTTCAGAAGTTCTGTTTTCAGTAATACCTATATTTTTGTCGGAATATTTTCTTTTTGGGGTTTTATTGAAGTTTGCAAGTATTTCAACGGAAGTTTTTCTTTTAGTGTTTTTTATTGTGTTGAACAAATGATAACAGAACTTTTTTTTTTTATCAATTTATGGGGGAGATATGAATGTAGGGGGAAGATATGAAATTTTTTTTTTTTCTCTAGCTTATTTTCTCTTTTTTCTTTTCCTTTTTGTAAATTTTTTAAATTTTCTTTTTTTTTTGCTTCGTTTTACAATTTTTTTTTTTGAGATTTTTTCATTTATTTTTACTTTCATAAGAAGTGTTTTTCGTTCATTTTTTTTTTCAAATTTAATTTTCGATTTTTTGTTTCTTTTTATAAGTTTTCCATTTTTATTGCATTTGACATATTTTTAATTATTTATTCATATATATTTTTTTTTTTTTTTTTTTAAATTTTAAACTGTTACATTTTTAATTTCATTAGTAATAATTTTCTGAACAATACAATTTTAAAATTCTTTGTGGCTAAATAAACTATAAGGATTGAAGTTTCTTGAATCATTTTCAGTTTCAAAAATCAAAAGAAAGAGTAGAAAAAAAATCGCCAAAAATAAAAGGAAAATGGTTAAAAATTTATGGAAATTTCTCATCCTTGATAACGTTTTAAAGTTTCTTTTGCTTCTCTTTTCGTAAACCAAAAAACTATTTTCTAAAATAACTAATTCTAAATTTAGTAGTTGTAAAACTGTAGTACATAATATAATAAATTTGTAGACTCATCTGCTTTCTTCCTGTGAAACTCTTTGCGATGGAAGCAGTATAGAGTTCGGAAAAAGTTTAGGACGTTGTTTGTGCTGCTAATTGTGATCACCCTCATGATGTTGCCTGGCTTTTGTTTGATTGTAGTCATCTTTGTTGGTGTGTATTTTTGTTTTACATAGTATGGATGTCAAAGCAAACGATTTAGATACTACAATTTAGGAAACGGAGTGTAGCCAACCGCAAGCACAGTGAGGCACTGAACCTCCTGGAATCTTCTGACTCCTGGCAGGTTCGCCATGTAACGAGGGGCCTAGTACTACCTCACCTACTAAGCTATGGGGGATATTAGATGGCTTCCCCAAGCCGAATTGTGTTGATGGCTAGAGAGCCTATCTGTTGGAAATAAGAATAGAGGCTGAAGAGCCAAAGTGTTCTGTTCTACTTCAAACTTAAAAGTGAATTTATTACACTGAACTTAAGCTATTTATACAAAATAATCAACTTACACACTAACATCTTAAACCAATATCAAATATACATATTATAACTAACACATAGAAATATTTGGGATTCCGAATTCTGTGGGAAATAAACGAACAACGGAACCCGGTAGCATACTTGCTATGTCATCAAATTAATAGCACATGCCAATATGCATAGCCCGTCTAATACAATGCACAAATGTATCCCAATACGTCCAGCCATATGCACTACACAGTATGCAGTACATTGAACCTTAGTGAGTAGGTAGATACACTTGACAAAAGTAATCTGAAGCGTCGCGTCCCGTCATCGTCAGTGGCATTGAAATTATTACTTAATAGTTTAGTGCATGAGGTTGATACTCATGACCATGAATGAAATATGAGTTCAAGGTTGGCTATCGTGAAGCGTAATGTGGATTAACGTCAATGACCGGAATTAAATGTATAATGACGTGGTCGCTAGTGTGATCCCTTCACACCAATCGCGCTGGTTTTCGCGGACTCAAGTTTTATTTCGACCCAACAATTTTCAGCATAGTTTGGCATAACTGTTTTGCACTCTTCTGTGCAAGCCCAACCAACGAACAAACCGTTTTGACAGTTCGTTTTTATTTACCCCGAGAACCGCAAAATATTAGCTAACAAAAGTTATTTTTGAAATATAATCGTATTGGTAAAGCCCACCCATATAAAACCACTCTAAAATGCCTCCCAAAGTTCAACCAAAATGTTTTCAATGTGAAAAAACCGAAAGTCCTATGTGGCGCACCACAGATCTCGGCCAACTGTGTCAAGACTGCTTCGATTTGAACTCAAGCAACATCAAAACCGAACCAGAACCGGACAATGGAGAGAGCTCAAATGGAACTACCAATAACACCAACCCTGATGAGAAAAAACTCCGCAAGAGTACTCGTGCCACAAGATTTAAAACAAAAGCTGGCGCTGGTCAGTCGAAAAACCTTCCAAAAGGACGCAATCGCAGGAATCTGTTCAAGAAAACTCCATTTAAAACACCGATAGTTCAAGCATCAACTCATACCGTTGATTATATCTTCTATAAGGTAAGCTAGTCCGTCCAGTGTGTGACCTTTGCTCATGTCGACTCTTCCTAGGGTTCATATATCCAAGTCGGCGACATAGTGTCTCTTACGGACGCCGAAGACAATACCTACTATGCACAAATTCGTGGCCTGCTTGTGGACACATATTGTGAGAAGTCTGCCTTCTTGACGTGGCTCATACCAACAACATCGAGTCCAAATCCCAAAGATTGTTTTGACCCCAGCACGTACCTGATTGGTAAGTACTCTATGAAACAATTTCAAGAATTCTAAGTGATGATTTCCTGTGTTCTAAGGCCCCGATGAAGAACAATCACGAAAGATCTCATGTCTGGAGTTTGTGATGCACGCTCCCAGCAACTACTACCATGACAAAACGACACCATTTCCACCGCCAGACTCGATGGACTACGACACCAAGCCCGGCGGCTACATCTGGACTAGCATGCGCGAAGTCGAGCGTAACAAAAACCAAAAGGACACAGTCGATGTTTAGTTTTTCATTAAATTTATTAATTTCTACCACAATCATACATATGTACGTTTAACAGATGACTAAAAATAAATGAGACTTTCAATAGAAATCTTCCTCGGGGTCCTTGGATTTGTGTTGCTGGTTTTTGATTTGGTCTTGGTTGGAGTACATGTCAGCCACTTGGGATGCAGAGGTGGCATCTTCGGGTGTTTTGTCATCTCGTATCCGAATGAATCGGGGGAAACGCAGTGAGATGCCCTTCTCGGGATCCACAATGCCGATGGCTGCCTTGTGAGCAGGGCTAAGCGAGAGATCCGCACATTTTATTTCCCACACTTGAACGGCGTCAAACCACTCGTCCGGCTCGTGGGAGCTGTCGTAGCGGTAGTATGACTTGGGCGACTTGATCACGTGCTTTTTGAAGAACTCAGCGTGTGTTTGAAGGTCTTCGTCACTGAAACCTTTAAAAGGGGTTTAGAAGTTTGTTTGATTAGAGACAATGTGGTGATCTCACCTGTTCCAATTTTGCAAATGCTCTGGTACTCCTCGTTGTCGGCGTCGTAGCAGGCCAATAGGAAGCCTCCGTAGGTCCCAGTTCGTTTTCCTTTGCCAATGTAGCCGCCAATCACCACCACGTCCAGTGAGTCTCCAACTCCGCTGAGATAGTCCTTCTTAAGTTTCAGCCAATTCCTGGACCGCTTCGCGATCTCGTAGGTTGCCTCTTTGTCAAGCGTTTTCACCATCAGACCCTCGCAGTTCCCTGAATCAGATTGGTTATACCAACGATGATGGTCATATTCATAATTGGACTTACCCTTGATGGACTCCTCGAGGAAAGCCTGCACTTCGTCCGTGTCGCTAGTGTCCACACTAGTGGCGAACTGCCATTGCCCTTGGATTTCCTTGAAAGTCTGTTTGAGAAGACGTCTTCGCTCTTCGAAATTCTCCGTCACCAGGGGTCTGCCGTTCAGATAAAGCAGGTCAAACATGTACACACACACTTGAACTTTAATTTCGGCTTCGTCAGCATCCTTGCGTTTTCTAGTACTCAGAACTTGGAAGGGAAGAATCTGCTTACGTTCGACATCCCATGCAACGACTTCACTGTCGATGATGTACGACTTGACATCCTCCGCCTTGATGTCGTCAATTCGGGAGATCAAGTCCGGGTACTTGGAGGTGTTGTTCTCCTGGTTGCGACTGTAGATACTGAAGACGCCGTTCTCGTCGCGATGTATCTGGGCACGCTCCCCATCATACTTCCATTCGCACGTGAATTTTATGCCTTCGAAGCGTTCGAGGACCTCATGAACTCCCTTTGTCGGATGCGCCAACATGGGCTTAAGTGGAGTCCCCGGCTGCATTGGACAGTGCTCCAGCAGTTTGTCCAGCCCGTGTTCCAAGATGACGGGAATGATTTTGTCATAATTGGGACACTGGCTGTGTTCGGGAAGATGAAAGTTAAAAAAACTGATTTGAATAACCTGCAACTTACCAATACGTGGTTTTTAGGATCAGGGAGTTCTCATCTACTGCTGCCTTGAAAGCGTTCTCGCTGAGCTTTTTAGACGCTTGTAGGATTTTTGGAGGAAAGGTTTTCTGGTTTGGAGGTGTGTTGGTGCAGGCTACAGCGAGCGCCTGCAAAACCGATTGTTCAGCAAGTCCAATCCGGAGTTTCCCAAGAAGTGAACGAATGAAGAACCGAGCCTCTGAGTGGCGACATGCAACAAACAGGGACTGAATCTTGTCCACTTTTTTATTCATTGCTGAGTGGCCATGCCATTTCGCGATTTCCTTGAGCCTGTTGAACACAGCATCGACTGTAAGTGCAGCAGGTTGGAACATCATTCGCTGGTTGCTCCTCGATTGCTCAGCAACGATACCCAAATCGCCGGTAGACTGAACTTGAGCCTTGATTTGGGCCATGCTACGGCCGGTGGTTTGGCAAATCACTTTCATCAACGAAGTTTCCGCCACACCCAGTTCAAATCCTGTAAAAAGCTTCAATGAAAGCTTGGCAGATAAAAAAAACGATGCATACCTTCATAGGCTGGTGCAAGTTGGTTGAGACAGAGGTAGACACAAGGCAAGAGATCATTTGGACTAAGAACTATCACCGATCGAAAGAAGTTGCTAAGAACTTCTATCATTTTGAGGCGACCACTGATTTCCTCTATCAGCTGAAAGGTTCGAGCCAGAGCCAAGTATGGTGTTCTGCAACAGATTCGTTAAAAAAAAAGAAATTATCAAGAAGAGTATTACTCACTTTTCACCACGATTCCAGAACGCGTCATCAATTGGATGGTAGTTTCGCTTTGACGGATCAAAATCGGCACCTTTCTGTCCCTGGCCTGCTGTTTGAAGCTTCAATTCCTTGACCAAAACTTTTTCTTCTTGTTTGACTTGAGGGGAAGTCTCTTCTTCTTTCACCTCTTTCTTCGTTGGTGTTTCCAACTTTGGCTCGGCTTGCACAACATCTTCAGTCGCGGTAGTTTCTTCTTTTTTCAATGTAGGACTGGCTTTTTTGGTTTCGTTTTTCTTTTGTTTCTTCTGTTTCGAAGTGGGACTAGAGTTTTTGTTTTTCTTCTCAACAGTTGGTGATTTTTTGACTGGGGATTTTTGCTTCTCAGGCTTCACTGCTTGAGGAGACTCTGGTGAAACGGAAGCTTTCTTCGCAGGGATCCTTTGAAATCAAAGAACATTGTTCAAACAGTTTAAAAATGTATTATGCCTTACTTTTCGGTAGTGGTTTCCTCATCGCTACTGGAAATTCTCCTACGCTTGATCTTCTTAGCCGCATTCTGTTTGCTGCAAAAATACACAGAGCAGATTTTACTTAAGTTGTTTTGTTGCAGTGGCAAAAGGCTTTGCCTTGTGCTCATTGGAAGCACATATCGTCCGAGTATTCTCAGCGACGAAATCATCTGAAATTTATAAGAAAAACAAAAAATAATTTTACCTTAAAATTTCATCTTCGTCGTCGGATTTTGTAGTCGTTGGTGGGTTTTCAGACTTTGCAGGGGTTTTCTTAAAAAATGATCTGCCGATTGGGAGGTAAAATGTTTGTTCTTTGGGACAAATATTTGACGAAATGTGTTTTTTTAACTTACGTGATAGTTTTTTGCGACATTTTAAAAGGAATTAGGAATTATTTACCAAATTTCAATTTCGACTTCGAGTGTGAAATGAAGTGTTGTTTTACCGCCAAAGTTTTTATTTTGACAGCTTTACATGCGTTGACACACGTTGGAAAAGTAGGTGTGTTCAAAGAAGTCAAACAAAAAAATTATTGTTCAGGAAAACTAAAAAAAAACACACTTTTATGAGAACTGAAAAGTAAAAAATGTTTTGTGAGTAAAGAAACGTAATGATTGATGTTAAATAAAAGTTTTTTGTTTTATAATTAACGCAAACATTAAGGGCGAGCATTTAGGAAAATAGGAGGATTTGAAAGGAAACACCGATGAACGTTGCTTTTGAATTTTTGTTAATTGTAATGTAGGGGGAAAACAGGGTAGGGCAGAGCATTCCACATTTGAGTGGTGCAACTGAAATATAAATTTCTATTCTTGACTGTACGTCCGAAGTTGAGCAAAAGCATGGGGTGCTCTGCGTCATTCGATACCTCTTGCACGATTTATGGTGCAAGCATTAGAGAGTTCAACACGATCCTCAAATTTGTTTTGCCTTATTCGAGAATTATTTTTAAACAGCCTACTGCTGTCAATTCATGCGCAGTTTGAAAGATCTTTCAGAACAGGGCAGGCATCTCCCAGAAGTCATACAACGACGTATGGCAATACACACACTCACAAAGTATAACCAGAGAGTCAACTGGGAAAAGATAGTACCATTTTGTCCACAAGCTAAATTAGAGCCCAAGACTGGGATCCCGCATCGCCATTTTTTTTTTGTCGGTTGGTTTGAAATCAATTTGAAAAAGCGAGCGTCTGTCATTTTTTACAGACTGGGAAGCTTTTCCAGGGTCTAGATTCCAGACTAGGTACGATAAGCGAAAAACATTTGAAAAGAAGTTTGGTTTGCTATCTGCCTCAGAATAAATACAAACTGCCCAGTTGACCAGTGTAATCGTCTAAAAAGTTATGGAATCCCAGGCCAGGATAATATATGAACAGGGTTGCCAAATGTCATGTAATTTTCTTCAAGTGACAGAAAAACCACCACCCCTTGAGATCTCCATTGGTAGTTTAGGATTTCTGTAATAGAATAATTTTTTTCGTTATCAAATAGAAAAACTAGATAACTAGAAATTTGAAAATTTGAAAAAAAAAATCGTTTATCTTTTGCCAAAGAATCGTAGAAAATATTAAAATTGCCTTTCCGTAAGATCTGGATTAAAAAAAGATTGAATATTCTTACCAAAGGAAAACCTTGTAATGGTGTCGATCAGTTTATGGACACCAGAATTATTTAGGACCCGGATCGTGTAACTACCCATTTGATACGCTTGGTAATGCACTCAAAACGAAATCGCTGTAGACGGTAATTGTCGTCGCTGATAAGCCCGAGATGATTGACGCCTTGTAAGATAATTACAGAAAAGTCATAAACTATCTTCCAAAACCATGCGAACATTGATTGGTTTTTCGTCATGCCCTTTTTGATGTTTTTGATCGTGTAAATTCTCTGACTATCACTTTGAGTTGGTCGCAGCTATTTGAAATTACATTCGTTTTGTAATTTCAAAACCGACAAAATATTATCGCCAGGTGTGCATTCCGTACTTCCGTACCCATCTACAACGATACTGTCCAATTGCGCACGAAAAGCTGCTTGGCATTAAAACTTTGTGAACATAACGCTGTGTCTCCACTTGCTTTTAATTTATAGCACAAAGCAGGAATATGACAGACACAAGAAAGTAAAGCAACTGCCAAATTTTGTACTGTGGGCATTTTGTAGTATACTTTTTTATACCAAACAGAATAACGAAGTGACAAAATGGTGGAGACAGTGACAGTTCCTTCTGCTTTAATAGCTGCGATAGATACCCTGCGATAAAAGTATGCTATCTATCGCAGGCTATGAAGATAAAGCCTTGCGCAAACCAACGCGGTGAGTGCGTGCAATGCGATTGCGTTAAGTCAAATCCCTATGCATTAAGTCAAACGTCCATAAGATTATATAGGGATTTGACTTAACGCAATCGCATCGCACGCATACTCACCGCGTTGGTTTGTGCAAGGTTTAAAGCTGCTGTAATGATCTCCACTTGCGATATTTAAAGGCTGCTGTATCAGCTGCGATAGATTTAAAGCATGTGGAGACCAGGGGTTAGGTTTTCTCCAAAAAGAGCTCTTTTTATCAGCAAACTGGTAACTGGCAACAGCACGCTTCCTTCCTTTTATTCACGTCTAAAAAGGACTTTTCTAAATCAAAGCGATCTTATAGTTGCGACACCAACAAATTTATATTCATCAAACTATAATTATAGACTTGAAATAAGCCACATCAAGAATGACACCCCTTTTCCATACCTACATTTGTACCTTCGTCAGCGTTTCGGTCACTATCGCAATTAGCTTTCATTCCTTTGCAAAGATTACTTCATGTTGACAATACCATATTAAATGGTTTCTGTCTCAGCTTTCGCTATCCATTTGGTACAGCCACAACAGACGGAACGGGAAGTTAATATTATGTCTCTCTCGCTTACCTAATCAGCTTAGAAGCTTACTCATAATTCATGTATGGGCTAAATGCGGTTTCCCGTTATAAAAAATAAAATGAAATGAAACATTCAACAATTTGTCAGTAGTCTGCCCCTCTTTTCTCATTCAAGACTTTTGCTTTCCCATATCTGATCCAGTATGAGAAACATTCTTACTATCCACCTCCTTTTCTGACAAAGAGAAGGTCAACTATCGGTGGATTCAGCCAACCAAAACAATTGAACATATTCACTGCACTTCTACCTTTTGTGAGCAGGACCTGGAATCAATGGAAACTATTTTATTGCCTTTTGTTTTTGCATGACTGCGCAAGGGAATATATCCTTCGAATGAATAACTTAGTGGAACCGAATGCGCCATCATAACTGTTCACTAAAAACTGCCATCCGTTGAAGACCCCTAGCTCAGTTCTGAGTCAACAATCGAAGTTGTAACGTCGTCGTGCAAAAAAAGAAAAATTTAAAAAAATTCGTCAAGAACAAGTGCAAAGTGAATTAAGTTTTTATTTGTAGGAACCATCGGTTTAAACATTATTCCTCATTTCTGACTTTGCTTTCGGTTTTAAATGATTTTGAATACCCAAATGAGTTCTCCACAACCGAGTGGCATAATGGACTCGCAGCAATGTGAAAGTTTTTATTTGAAACGCAAACTCGGTCCCGACGACCAAATCGATAACGGCAACGGCTTCGTTCAGGCCAAGAAGAGGCACTTGCAAGAATATTCTCCTACGCATAACAGTTTCCAGTCCACAGAGGAGCACCAGCAACAGCAACAGCAGCAGCAGCAACAAAATCAAATATGCAACGACATCAACTTCACCATGAACTCAAGTTCCTTCATAAATGATCTCTTCAGTTACGAGAACAATCTTGTGCCAGTTCAAAACAATTTCGCAAACGACAATTTCGATGGAAATTGGCAAAACTCCGATTTGCTGGAGCTGGATCATCGGTATAATTCTGGATTAACCATAATTAACAATGACATCAATCAGAATCAGATACATCAGGACAATGCGAATAACAATGAAATCCAAATTTCTCAGGTTGACATGCTTCATAACCAACAACAGCAACAACAACCACAACAAGAACAGCAACAACAACATGGTCAAAAAACTGTAGAAAGCTTAACAGTTTTTACGATGCACAATCAGAACTCAAGTGCTGAAGAAATTCCGAATCGTACAACGAACATTGAAACTCAACGGACAACATCGGGAACATTCAATTCTGATGCAGAGTCTGATTTTGAGGACAAAAATCTTTCCTGGTTGTTTAACTTTAAATTGGACGAACTGCCACATCTGTCACCGGAAGTCAATTCAACTCAACCCATAAGCAGACAACATACAGTCCAGCCAGTGAAAAATGTCCAAGAGAACCCAACAAAGTCCCAAATTAAGGCTCAAACCAAGGCAGGAAAGAAATTTGAAGAGCTGGTTATGGAAGTCACAGCGGAACAAATGGATGCAAATGAAATGATCGTCGGAGAAAATGTTGTAGTCGAGAATTCTCCGAGAATGTGAGTAGCTTTGATGTTTTCTATTTTTTTAGCAGATACTTTAGAGGCTTTTGAGAGACTCTACTTGACAAGCCTATTTTCTGTTTAGAAAGGGGCTTTCTATTCGTCATATTCCACATTTTTTTTTTACAAATGCGGTTGAAAGTTTTAAAGTATGAAAGAGTGGGGGATGTTTTATAGAAAAGTCAAACTTTGTCTAGTACTGTTCTTTATTGTTCTTATTTGCTGAGCAACTTAATTAAAGGATTTGTTTTTTTTTTTATGGCATTTAATGAGTGTTTCCCTTTAAAATTTATGATCTCACTTTCTTATGTCTGTGACACAAGAGTGACCATAAGAAGTCGATTTTCGAAAGTTAGCCAAGCGAATCCTATGATCAGGCATTGTAGGTTTTTAGATAGCCAACATTTGAACTCGTTCAGGTAATTATTGATTGTACCGCTACTTGCTCAAAGTTTCGAGAAACCTCTTCCTTTCGTTTTCGTGAAATAAATTGGCTCTGGCTCCTAAACAGTTTACCGCATTCTCACTATATAAGTATTAAATTAAAGGTAGGAGTTTTACACACATACAACAATCTTCATGGTCCTTAAAGAGTGTCCGAGTCGTTGATTGATAATTAATTACAAAATTGTCAAGGCCAGGCTCAGGTTCAAAAAGTTATTTGAATCAGAAATCACATTTCTAAAGATTTTTTGGGGTGCTTAACTTAAATCCAGTCACTGAATTGCTCCACAACTATTGACCATAAAAAAAACCAACAGCAAAGCAAAGTGTTACTCTTTATTTAAAAATATTTTTTTTGTTTTTGAAATATAGGCTCAAAGGTAGGGGAAAACAACCCTTTTAACCGTTGGCAAATACGACACCACATTGAAGCAGTTAAAAGCGAGGGTTATGAACTTTGCGCTTCGAGCTTAAGTTTTGGCAGTTAAATTAGTCTTTTTAGTTCTTAATTACAAAAAAAATTATACGAAACTTTCCAAAATTAACATTACCTTTTGCTTAAGAGCAATCCAATCATTAGCCACAACATTCTATATGTCAAGAGTTTTTAATAAGCTTACAAGTTTCATCTGGACGCTGTGAGACCTGTTTCTTGAGAAGAATCTGTCCTATAGGCGCAAGAAAGTTATAGTCGGAAATATAGGACCTTGAAATCTTTGTCTAAATCCGCAATGGAGCTCCACAGGGTTCAAATTTAAGTATAATACTTTCTTCAATCTATGTTAAGGAAATACTAAAACTTTTGCGCCACTGCCATGAACATTTATTTGCTTATAACGTTCAATCAATGAATAACTGCTGTCTTGAGCTGTTGAAGATGGTGTTGTCAGGACCAAGCACAATCTTTCCTCAATCAGAAACTGTTCCATGAAATCGGGCCTAACTTTAAACCAACTAAAAATCAAATGCCTCGTTGTCTTTAGAAATATGTACATTTGACTTGTCACACCTTCCCAATTTAAGTTATGAGACTCAAAATTCAAAATGTTGGGAAGGCAAATCACCAAGAAATTTGTTTCAAGAAGACGCTTTGTTGGAATGATCACATCAATCAAGTTGGATTGGAGTTCTCCGTTTACTGTGGCATAGGAGATTTTTTACACCTCTTCAAGCACAAGGCAAATGTTAGCAAAATGTCTTTTTTCATCCCCATTAACTCTTATGGGTGTGATATTTTTTTAGGCTCTACAGTATCCGCCATTGAAAGATATATTTCATGTTTAATAATGGAGATATTTTTGGATTTAGAGACCATATCTCTCAGTTCTTCACTAGCTTTTATTTTATCTCCCTCCGGCAACTTGCATCACCTTCGTACCCTTGTTGCACTCTTCAATATCTGCAGGTACCCATCAACTCCCATACATTATGACTTTCTTCAGTTTTTGGTTCCAAGCTATCTATCAAAATTCTGTTTTCTAGACTAATTGAAAAACTCATTCAATTTTGCGTGGGACGGTCATCTAATTTCAAAGGTTGATTAAAATAGTTTTGGAATTCACCTTTCAATTCTTCGAGGAGAGTTCTATTTAAAGTAGATGAGTAATAAATAATTCTTTGTTGTTGTTTCAAAATAATAGGTACTAACTAAGTCCAATATTTGTCATTTTAAGATTTGACAATATTGTTCAGTAACTGAACTCGGCCCAGCAAACACCAAGTGCTACTTCAGGATGAGTTCTCAGCACTCAATGTGACATTCGGGTTTTCCTTGAGATTTAAGTTAATTAGACCAAGAATATATAGGTATACTAGCTGACACGCCCGGCGTTGCGCGGGTCTCATTCAAAATCGTTGTTTGCTAAAAATTTCTAAAAAAACCAAAAATTGTTAGAAAACCCCGCTGGGGTAAGCTTAATATTGTCTGAAAGTTTTAAGTTTCTTGTTCCAATTATCGTCAGAACAGAGCGGGGAGACCCAGACCTAGCGCATTTCTCGCAACCATGCCCTGTGAGGAAATGGAGGGTACCTACAGTTTTCTGCCAATTATCGAGAAAGCGATTTTCGTGGCAATGAATTTTATCATCGGAGTAACTGTCAACTGCTTGCGAAAGCATTTAAACATTTGAAAGGCGAAAGAACTTTTAAAATAGGTCAAGCAGTTTCTAAGTTCCCGTGATTGTTCTTGTGTATGATCCCGTTGGAATATGGGAACAAATATCATTCTAACAGTTACATAATTTAGAAATTGGTCGAGTAGGATCTAAGTTCTCTTTCCCGTTATTGTGGAAATATGTATACATAAAAACCTTTTTCTTGGGTCACTGTGTCAATTGAAAAAAAAGCCACATCAAAATCAGCTGTGTAGTTTCAAAGAATTCAAAAAAGCGTACAGGCAGACAGCGGAAAGCGACTTTGTTCATATTTTGCAAATATAAAGATAAGGGATAAGAAAGTTCAAATAACAGCGGAATGTATCCAGCTGCCAACCATTCAACTGTTGCAGATGTTTAGGCTTAACAACACCTGGTGTTATTGATTGTGGCTTATATGACACGTTTGTAGGTTTAACATAGCAGTACCATCTACTGTTTACATTCTCAATCCAGTCCACAGATATGATTGATTGTTAGACCAAACTGCACAAGTTAAGTTAAGTAGTTTAGGAGTCCATCGTGGACAAACATCGTGACACGTAATTTATATATATTAAGATTTTTAAGATCTATTTTTCGTTTATTAAAAAATTTACATATAACAAAGTAACAACATCCTCCCAAATTTGCATTGCAAAATATTCAAAACCTATTGAGCGAGTGAAAATTAAAATCCGGGGGTGCATCGAAAAAAAGTTGGTTTGCGGTGTGCACCATAAATATTATATATATTAAATGTATTAGTTAAAGGGGATGTTTCTTCAGGTAATGTTGAACGAATTTTTTATTCTTCGATTTTTCGTAGCACTTGGGAGCCAACTAAAAACTAACTAAAAAAAACTCGATTTTTGCTTAAAAAAAAAATCGAGTAATTTGCTGTTGAAAAATTAGTAAAAAGAAAAAGCTTTCGGCAATACCTGGTAAATTATGTAAAGAAGTGCCGTGCATATTTTAAGGCGATTAGTCCAGTAGATTTTGAGCTATTGTGCACACGAACTTCAAATATGAAAAGTATCAGAAAAACGATTTGAAAAACGCAAAAGAGTTTGGTCGTTTAGCGGCATACAGAGGTCAACTATGATTTACAGACTAATGTGAATACTTAATAATATACATGACACGAATATAAATTAACATGACCGGAATAGGCCCGCTTACTAAATTACTTAGGTGGGCATTACAGTTCGGGGTGAACCTGGGACTCAACCAACTATAACCATTTCGATTTCGGGCGAGCTCTCTCCAGTTTCGCACTCCAAGTCGGTTGAGGTCTTCATCCACTTAATTGCTCCGCCTGAGACGAGGTCTTCCCCTTCCGCGATTTCCATGCAATGTGCTTTCGAAAGGCCCGCTTGCGAAGGAATTTATTCGGGTTCGAAAAATACAATGGCCGCGTTCCTGGCACATATCTTCGAAAATCTTGACTTAAGATTCTGTCACTTTTCCCTTGTAAAAAGTTTCAGATTTTCAGATGACAATTCAGATGACATTTAGATTTTCAGATTTTCGAACTTAGATTTTTAGATGGAAAATCTTGGCTGAAAATCTGAACTTCAGATTTTACTTGTCAAAACAAGGAAACAACATATATGACAATCGAACTTTACTCGGTATTCTTGGGTTATTTTTTTGTTCTACAAGTTTTCGCTTATTTGTTGAATTGAAATTGATAATTATATGTGTTTGGATATTCTGTTTTGTAAATTAATTTAAATAGTTAGTTTATCAACAAAGAAAATAAATTTTTGAAGGCACACGATTTTCATTTTTTTTTTTTGTCAAAATTAAGTAAAATGAATGTAATTTTAGAACTGCTCAACTTGGAAATACTCGGAAGTCAAATTGTTGAACTTTAAACTGAAAAATCGGTGTTTTTACTATTAATTTTACTACTAACTATGTAGAATTGAGAGGTGAATCACAGTACCACTTTTGACGAAAAAAAAGTTCAGATAGTCGTTCATGGACTGACAGATCTCTTCGAACTTTTGAAATTCGTCTTGAACCCGGCCAATAGCTCGCCGCGCAGCTTCCGCCCAGGTATAAGACCCAGCAAGGAGCAATAAACGCTCAAATACTCTTAACTTCATGAATTTTACTCCGATCGACTCGCAAATTTACACAATATTCTTGATATATTATGCAATTCACTTAAAAAATTTAAATACTTTACCCCTCCCCCTCCCCCTTTAAGATGTTATTCTTAAAACTAAGAATCTAAGTAAATAAATATTATCACATCTATTGACAGTTTTTCTGATTAACAAGAAACTTTTCCAGATAATAAGAACTTTACCACTGTTTTCCACCCATTAATAAACCTTTTAGGCCGTATGAAGTTGCTACTGTCCATTTTCAAATCAAAAAATGAAATTAAAAAAAAAAAACGTTTAAATCAATAAAATGGTTTCTCGCTCCGTAAATAGGACATTTACGAAATTTTACTGTCCTATGTTTTACGAGCCTTGCCTTAAAAACCATAGTGTGCAAACGGCCGGCGCAGTAAATTTATTTACCAAAGAAATTTAATATTTGTTTTATATCGAAGCTGTCACTTCCAAAATCTAATTTCATATACCTACCGATTACCGAAACAGCATTCGTAAGTAGTTGTTGCCTCTTCAAAGGTTTCTTTTCGGTACTGCTCTCACTCTCAGTTCAGTTTTAATTCATTTTTATTTCTTTTTCTTAAATATACTTAGGAGCTAGCAAAAATGTATAAAACTAGCTTATATAACAACTTAACTAACTTACTGACCCTCTCACTCTCTCACTGACCCTCTCACGCTCTCACTCTGCTATATTGTACGTGTATCTTTAGAAAAAAACAAAAAAAAAATTTTAAATAAGTGTTCTGGCTGTGATTGAAGTTCAAAAACACGTTTCGGTCCCAAGAACATCATTTTCTATATAAAAATTTCAAATGCAAGATTCAATTCACTAGCTAACTTGTGAATTATGAATTGAAAAATATCCAATTCACAACCTAGCTTATGAATTACCTGAACTATTTGTTGGAAAATATTCAATTCACAAGCTGTTTTGTGAGTTACAAAAATATTGTGAATTGAATGTTTTCCAATTTGCAATTGGGATTTTTTGAAGCTTCTAAAACAGGCTTCATCCTTAATTAAAATAATTTTTTTTTTATTGTTTTTTAACATAATTAGTCAGCGATATATCCGTATTTTAGCACAAGCCAGCACTATTATAATATCGAATCAAGCTGCTTTGTTTTTAATTAGGAACCTACATATCGTCGCAAGCATCAAGCAATTTGACTTCAATATATTTACAAACTGGGGTTGAATTCCCGCATCAGTGATCGAGTACTATTTTTCTTTCAAAACTCGATCTATATTATACAACGTCAGTCTGTTGTTCATTTATCGACTTCAATTCGTTCAAACACTGATTGTGGTACTAAAGTGCGCGATAACTCCAGAAGTAATGCCAAAATCACATAATTCAGTCACGTATTACTCGATCACGTGTGCATAATGCAAACTCATTAATGATATGGATGTTTTCTTGCTTCTCCGGAGTAGAGCTGAGAGAATTTGTACACAGTATGTAACTAAAAAACTCAGCAGTGCTCGATACAACACTCCAAACATTTCTTTCTTTTTTAAATTCTGCATTCAAAACTGTACCTACTTTAGTAATCGAACTTAAAAACCAATCTTAACCTTGAGTTTTGTTCAAGAGTAAGTATACTTAAGTATAGTGGTTGAGATATCTTTATAAATTGAAAGAGGTGGAGTATAACATCTAGAAATTGATTGGAAAATGTGTCTATGTACCGTTTTTAGTTGTTCAACATCAATTTGGCAAAATTTTTCATGTCGGGTTAAACTTTTTTCTTTTCTTTAAGTATTCTTTAATAAAGTTTGTGTCTGTCAAGTCTGGAAACCAACGCACAGCTTCGCATCCTCCGAATGAATCTATCTTCTATTTATCGTCGGCTGAGTTCTATCTTGTTCAATGTCCAATTTTCAAAATGTTGGGAAATCGATTTTTAAGGTTCAGGTAGAAATTTTTTTTATTATATTTGAAGATTACTGTTTGGAAGTAGTAGATTTTTTCTGCAAGCGTAGACAATTTTAGTTTTAAAGCAAGTCAAACTAGATGTTTTTCTTTTCTTTTAAAAAAGTTATAAATTAAAATCAATTAGGAAATCGTTTTTTATAAGGAATTTGTATTGTTCAAGGTAATACAGAACGAATCAAAAGTGGTTTATTGAACAAAAAGAACAACCAAAACAGTTCGAAATGTGTCCTATTGAACAAAGCAATTTTCCATAACTTGAAAACTAAAAGAGATAGAACAAAATGGTTTGCGCCAAACGAAAGAGCGCTCCCAAATTATGAAGACTGCATACCTAACTCAATTTCGTGAAAAATGGCCTATTGAACAAGATAGAACTCAGCCGACGTTATATAAACTTTTATTGTCGTCGAAAGCTCTTTTAACAAACATATTTTTTTACTTTCAAGTTCTTTGTTTTTTTTTTCTTTTAAACATTGTCCTTTTAATCTTTTTTTTTAAATTCCACAGGCCAAAAAAACCACCATTTACTTACACCGAACTTATTGAATACGCCCTAGAAGACAAAAGCGAGCTTACCGTCTCTGGAATTTACCAATGGATATCGTAAGTATTTCATCTACATGCTGTAAGAATTTTAAACACTTTGAAACTTTGATAACTTTTCACAGCCCAGTGTTAAGTGACCCCTCAGAAGCAATGTTTATCTATTGTGGTTTTTCTTTGTGGAATTTTCAAGGGGCGCTGTACTTTTTACAAACAACGACTATTTTCCTCTTTTTTTTTTTCTTTTGTCAAAAATCAAAAAGGTTTCCTTAGTGAAAAATGTGCAAACATGTTGATATTTGTTTACTGGTTAATCGTGGTGTTATAAATTAACCAAAACCAAACATTAAGTTTGCAAAAGTTTTACTTTGCTGTTGCTTGTGCTTACCCCACGCTACAAAGGGTTCTTTCACACGGGAAGAATTAAACACTGACGCGGAGAGGCGAATTATAGAACCTGTCAATTTTGTCTAGGTACAAGTACTGGCTTCGAGCAGGGGTTAGACTTTACGACAGACGTCATGGAATGTTGTGTGTTGGTCAGCTGTTCAAGTTCCGTGGATTATTTAGTCAGCGCGAGGACCGATCAAGCATGATCCTCACCCAATGAAAGTAATGACCGGAACGAAGGTATCTATAAATCGATTAACTCGCTAAAGGGCGAGAGCTGGTTTAACCTCCCACTGTTGAAACCTATGGTGGTAGTAGCGACTCAGCCAATAGCCACGGCGCACTGCCAGTGAAGCGTGTAAAAGGTGTATGACAGACAGCAAAGGTCGTCACGTGGCAAATGAACCTGTACAGCCAAGTAGAAAAGTTGATGATGAACAATTAATGCTAAGAATGGTAAGCGCATTTAATGGGCAATTTGTAAACGAAACGATATGCCCAACGGAAGGGTCTTTCTGATACTTTCATTGTAGGGGATGAAATAGTCGCACGTACCTTTGTATATGTTCAGTGGATGGTTTTCCATAACCATTCCATGCTGAGTTTTCCCAAGTATTTTTTTTTTTGTCTTTATTGGTTGGCTGTAGGGAGAACAGGTTGTTCGTTGCTGAAAACTTACACCTTGCACGCAATGCCGTCAATTGCTGATGTGCTTAAATGCCGCACTCCTTGCTTTTGTGAAAGTTTCGATGGATATTTTGGGATGAGGTTTTTAGGGGGCGACTACAAAGTTTTCCTGTTCCATTGTATTTTTTTTTTTGTCTTAGAAGAGGAAGGTGATACCATTTCTAAGTTTTGTCATTTTGGTAAATTAGTGAGTTTGATATATGTAAATGAATATTTATTTACTATCAGACTATCAAAATTATCATTTAAATAATGGCTGTGTGCGTAGTTCGAATAATGGGACTCTAACTTTGTGTCGACCTGAGGAAATAAGGAAAAAGCATTGATTTAAAAAAAAAAAAAAATTGCCAGTGAAAGCTATCACTATTTTTGTTTTCAATTGCCTTACACCTGTGCCACTGTATTGTTTCATCAAAGTTGACCTTATAGACTTGCATTTCCTTTACTAAAGTACTCGTATCACTGTTGGGGGAACAAATTGTTTTTTGAATAAAAAAAACCACACCATTAAAATTTTAAGCGATTGAGGGTATAACAACAAATAATTTTAATAAATAGCCAGAAGCTAACCAAAATGTTGCAAGGCTCATTTTTTAAGTGAAACTTATGCAATTGTATGGTTAGTCCAATCGAGGATTTATTCTAAAACTTCGCAAATTCTTCGTTTAACTACAATTTTATTTATCGGCACCTTTCGATTTAAATGCATTTGCAAGGAAAAAACACTAAAAGTTTTGAACCGGCTCAAGGAAAGCATTTCGAAATTGAGCCTACTGTAACGTGAACCCAACATTTTATACCAATTTCCTAATCGAAAAACGTTCAACCGAAAACACAACTGGCAACACTTTAATGGAATGGTATAAATGACAGGCGCTGCTTGTAAGCCAGTGTGTGTGAGTGTAGAGAGACAGACAGACAGAGAGTAGACAGCAAATGTGGGGACAATGTAGAAGTTACTGGAGAGTTCTAGATGGCGTGTCATTCGATATAAATAGCCCGCCCGAGGCAACCAGGAGTCAGTTTTGTTTATAGAGTGATAAAGTTAAGAGTAAATACAAGTGATATTCCAAAAGTCGAGTTGAGTTCAAATAAAGTGTATATCGAAAGTAAATAAAGTGGTAGAATTAAATTGAAAAGTAGAGTTTTATTTTTGCGAACTAAGCGCACGTTACATTGGTGTCAGAAGTGTAAATAAAACTTATTTGACTAGTAAAGTGTAAAAAAAAAAAAAAAGTAAAAAGAGAAATAATAATTATATACAGTGAAAATGGGTAAGTTGTTAGAAGAGCTCAACTGCATTGAGCTTAAAAGTGAGTTAGGTAAGCGAAATCTTTCTAGAGCGGGATCGAAAAATGAGCTCGTCCTGCGCTTGCGTAACTATTTGGAACAGCAAGGGGAAGACGTAAACACTTTTGTTTTTGAAACAGAAGTGGAAGAAGAGGAAGTAAGTGAAAATGTAGATTTTTCTAGTATGATGAAACTTTTGTTAGAACAACGAAACGAGCAAAAGAAGGAACAGCAGAATGTTCTCGAACGGCTCGAAGTACAGCAAAAGAAGCTGATTGAAGAGCAACGAAACGAGCGAAAGAAGGAACAGCAGAATGTTCTCGAAAAACTGGAAGCACAACGAAACGAACAAAAGCAAGAACAACAGAATATTCTCGAAAGACTTGAGGCGCAACAGAATGTTTTAGAAGGTCAGAAAAACATTCTAGAAGGAAAATTGGGTAATATTGAGAAAAATGTATGTGCCCTTGACGAACGAGTTGAAGGTGTGGAAAAACAGCTTTCTGTTGTAGAGAATCGTTTGGAAAGCCGATGCGATAACCAGTTCTCTGTTCTGTCCAAGGAATTAGACCAGATCCGGAAAATAAAAATTCGAGAATCTGCTGGAGAGTTTGCAAGGAAAAAGGAGATGAAACCCCCAACATTTGATGGACAGTCTTCTTGGCCAGTCTATAAGAGACAATTTGAGGCAGCCGCGACAACAAATGGCTGGGATGACGAAGACAAGTACATTGCACTGACTCTTGCTCTTAGAGGACCAGCAGCTGAATTACTTCAAACAGTTCCAGCTGGTAAGAGCGGCGATTTCAGTTCTCTCGTGGCAGCTATAGATAAACGCTTTGGAGATAGCCACTTGAAAGAAGTCTTCCGAGTCCAACTCAATAACAGAGTCCAGAAAAGGGGTGAAAGTCTACAGCAGCTCCAAGCAGACGTTGAAAGACTGGTTCACCTGGCATACCCGGATGCTGGAGAAGAAATCATCAACCAGCTCGCTGTTGAGTCCTTCGTTCGTGCCATTTCCGATATACATCTTCAGAGGTCTGTGCGAACTGCTAGAACACGTACTCTTTCCGAAACTTTAGCATTCGCATTGACAATTGAAGCAGCAGAACAGGCTTCTCAGGGAGTACATCGACTTAGAGAGGCCATAGTCGAAGAATGCTCGTGCCAAAGAGCTGAAATACAAAAGAACCGGAGCGGACTAGCAAGATGTTGGAACTGCAACAAGACCGGGCACTTACAGCGTCAATGCCGACTACCACCAAACAAAGCCAGTTGTCAACATTGTGGAAGCAAGAGATCCAACCCAGAGCAAGGTAACAACAACACCAGCGTTGCCTATCAGCCCGTTTCCCATCAGGGAAACGAGTAAGAACCAACTTCGAGGGGCAGAGGCTGGTTTCTTGTATCGATGGCCCCAGAACCACCATCCAGGTCTCCCAGACCAAACGCGACAACAAAAGTCTGACTGTGGAGACTACTATTAACGGGAACAAACATGTGGCTACCATTGACACCGGTGCCACAGCATCCATAGTACGTCGAGACCTGGTAAAGATGACGTGGCTCCATAACACCAATAGCTACCGTCTAAGAACCGCAACGGGAGAAGCAGCAAGAGTATATGGAGAAGTGTGTCTCAAGATCCGACTGGCCGATCTAGTGTTTATTCATCAATTCCTGGTGGCAGATATATGTGACGAGTGCATCATTGGAATCGACTTTATGAAACAGCACGGAGTTATTTTGGATATCGGTAATCAAGTTTTGAAATACCAAAATAAAGAAATTCCAATGACCTATTCGAATGAAAATACGTCAACACTGAGAACTGTCATCACGGAAGATCTGATTCTGCCTCCTTCTTCTGAAGTGTTCGTTTGGACAAAACTGGAAGGTGAGTTTGGAAGCCTTCGATACCTCATGGTGGAACCAGACCCAGAGTGTTCCTCCCAAAGCGTCATCATTGGGAAAACACTGGTAGCACCGAAAAACAAAATGGTCCCCGTACGATTACTGAACACCAGACCGTACGATGTAAAGTTGAAGAAAGGAGAAGTCGTTGGACGTTGCGAATCGGTTGCAGCAATTACGAAGATCACGGACGAGGCCCCGAGAAAAACTTTAACTCCGGAGGAGCTCATAACCATCAGAGCTAAGATACTGAGTTCATCCAACCTTGATCACCAACAAACAAGGATGGCTGAAAATCTCCTACAAGAGTACACTGACATCTTCGCATCGAAAAAGGGACAATATGGTAGGACACAGTTGGTGCAGCATCGCATCAACACAGGAGATGCAAGACCGATTCGTCAACCCGCAAGACGCCTTCCACTGGCCAAACAAGGTGAGGTTGAGGACATGATAACAGCAATGAAGAAGGATGGTCTTATCGAAAATTCCAAAAGTCCTTGGGCGTCACCAGTGGTGCTAGTGAAAAAGAAAGATGGAAGCACTCGTTTTTGTGTGGACTACCGAAGGCTGAATGATGTGACTAAAAAGGACAGCTATCCCCTGCCCAGAATCAGTGATACCCTGGATGCCATGGAGGGAGCCCAGTGGTTCTCGACGCTGGACTTGAAGAGTGGATATTGGCAAGTTGACATCCACCCTGATGATCGGGAAAAGACGGCATTTTCTACAGGTAATGGGCTCTGGCAGTTTAAGGTTATGCCGTTTGGGCTATGCAACGCTCCGGCAACATTCGAGCGTTTGATGGAGTGTGTTCTTCAAGGACTGACGTGGAAAGCTTGCCTAGTCTACTTGGACGATGTCATTGTTTACGGGAAAACATTTGACCAACATTGTAAGAACCTTAAAGCCGTGTTTCAGAGACTTCGAGAGGCTAACCTTAAACTGAATCCAGAAAAATGTGCACTTTTCAAAACCGAAGTCAAGTATTTGGGACACATCATCTCATCCCAAGGAGTAAAGACTGATCCTGAAAAAGTTGACTCCGTCAAAAATTGGCCAACACCACAGGACAAACATCAACTCCGAAGCTTTCTGGGACTTGCCACATATTACCGACGTTTCGTTAAGAACTTCGCTGGAGTTGCAAAGAGTTTGCATCAGCTCACCGAAAAGGGGAAGCAGTTTAAATGGTCAGGTGAGTGTGAGAAATCTTTCCAGGAACTCAAATACCGCCTCTGTAACGCTCCAGTGCTGGCACATCCAACACCTGGAAAAACATTCATCGTCGACGCAGATGCAAGCAACGTTGGAATCGGGGCGGTACTATCCCAAGTGCATGATGGCGAAGAGAAAGTGGTGGCATACTACAGCAAGGTCCTATCGAAACCCGAAAGGAACTACTGCGTGACCAGAAGGGAGCTGCTAGCTCTTATCTTGGCAACAAAGCACTTCCATAAGTACATCTATGGACAGAAATTCCTTCTGCGGACAGACCACGGTGCTCTGAGCTGGCTGTTGAACTTCAAAAATCCAGAAGGTCAAGTCGCAAGGTGGATAGAAAGATTGCAGACCTATGACTACCAGATCCAACACCGCAGAGGAAAGCTGCACTCAAACGCCGATGCATTATCACGAAGACCTTGCAAAGTGGATTGCAAGCATTGCAAGCGGCAAGAAGACAAAGAAATCATTACCGCTCAGCGACTAAGAGCTGACCCCATAAGCGGATGGAGCAATGAGGAAGTGAGGACTGCTCAACAGGAAGATCCAGATATCGAACCCATTCTCGCATGGAAAGAAAATGAAGAGAAACCGGAATGGGGAGACATTTCTGACAGGAGTCCAGTTCTCAAAGCCTATTGGGCACAGTGGGACTCACTATATGTGCAAGAAGGTGTCCTCAGGCGAAGATGGGAATCCGCTGACGGTAAGTCATATGTGATGCAGCTGATCGTACCGCAATCGAAAGTCAGTGAAGTTCTTCAGGAGATGCACGACGGACCTTCTGGAGGCCACCTGGGGGTAAACAAAACACTGGAGAAGGTGCGACATCGGTTCTACTGGTTACATGCTAGAGATGACGTGGAGAAGTGGTGCCGAACATGTGACAAGTGTGCTGCAACCAAAGGACCTGGTAGGAAGATTCAAGGTAAGATGCATCAGTACAACGTTGGATCGCCTTTTGAGAGGATTGCAGTAGATGTGGCTGGGCCTTTTCCAGAGACCAACGCTGGAAACAAATACATTCTGGTTGTAATGGACTATTTTAGCAAGTGGCCTGAGGCGTATGCCATCCCAAATCAAGAAGCCAAAACGGTGGTCGACCAGATTGTGTTTAACTGGGTGAGTAGGTTTGGCGTGCCTATGGAACTCCATTCCGACCAAGGGAGGAACTTTGAGTCAAACATCTTCCAAGGAGTGTGCGGACTACTTGGCATTAAGAAGACGAGAACCACACCACTTCATCCACAATCTGATGGGATGGTTGAAAGATTCAACCGGACCTTGAAAGAACACCTCACCAAGGTCGTAGGCGACTACCAAAGAGACTGGGATAGGCACGTACCGCTATTCCTGATGGCCTATAGAAGTGCAGTACATAGCTCGACAGGACAAACACCATCTGACATCCTGTTCGGGAAAACCATGCGGCTGCCCAGCGAACTTAAATTTGGATGCCCCACAGAGGAGCCACAGGACACAAACGAGTATGTGGACGACCTCAAGGAGAGACTCGCTGACATCCATAAAAGAACAAGGGAACGGATGAAAGCCTACAGCGACCGGATGAAGACACGGTACGACACAAAAGCGACAACGTCAGGATTCCAAGCAGGAGATCGTGTGTGGCTTTATAATCCTCATCGTCAAAAGGGATTGTCACCGAAACTTCAGCAAAACTGGGAAGGTCCTTATACTGTAGTCACGAGGATTAACGACGTGGTTTACCGCATCCAAAGAGGACTAAGAGGCAAGTTAAAAGTAGTTCATTGTGACAGGCTGCATCGATATAGTGGCGAGGCTGCAGATGGAATTATTCGGGACGAACAATCCTAAGGAGGGGGCAGTGTAACGTGAACCCAACATTTTATACCAATTTCCTAATCGAAAAACGTTCAACCGAAAACACAACTGGCAACACTTTAATGGAATGGTATAAATGACAGGCGCTGCTTGTAAGCCAGTGTGTGTGAGTGTAGAGAGACAGACAGACAGAGAGTAGACAGCAAATGTGGGGACAATGTAGAAGTTACTGGAGAGTTCTAGATGGCGTGTCATTCGATATAAATAGCCCGCCCGAGGCAACCAGGAGTCAGTTTTGTTTATAGAGTGATAAAGTTAAGAGTAAATACAAGTGATATTCCAAAAGTCGAGTTGAGTTCAAATAAAGTGTATATCGAAAGTAAATAAAGTGGTAGAATTAAATTGAAAAGTAGAGTTTTATTTTTGCGAACTAAGCGCACGTTACACTACTTTAGCTTTTATCAGGGGTTGAATTACCGCATAAGTGATCGAGTGAGTGAGTACTATCTTTTTTTCAAAGTTCGCTCTATATTACATAATCATTTTGATGCTGTTCATTTATTGACTCCAATCCGTTCAAGTACTGACAAAAGAATGTCTAATTGTGGTGTTAAAGTGGTCGATAACGCGAGAAGTAATGCCAAGGGCACTTAATTCAGTCCCGTACTACTAGTACTAGATCACGTGTGCGGTTATTCGGCCAAAATTTTCATTCATCAAATTCAATAATAATATGATTGGGAGTAAATGTACTATACTTTGGCTAATGCTCCAGTTGCTTAAGTACATAAATGCGAGATAAAGCCTGTGAATCAATGATTGTTATGGTTATATAGGCAGGTTCCTTAGAGATGATAGATGTCTGCTGGTTTCAATTCTTTTTCTTTTTTTGTGAAAAAACCGCTGTTTCCTCTGCAAATCGACATCCATAATGAACCAAGAAGAAATGGTTTACTCGTAAGATATGCCAAGTCGTTTGCAACAAGGAACTTCTAGCCTGAATTCCTTGTCGTGTGATGAACAAGTTTAAAATTTGATAAAAATTCTCTTGAAAAATTTAAAGCCAAATGACAAGGGTTTTTGGATATATTTTGATTGAAAAAACTTTTTCCCCGCCAAGATCTTCCCATTCGTTAAGCTTGTAATGAAAATTTACCAAATGAGCTGACCCCAGTGGCTGGCACCATTGATAGTTGGCTGAAAATAAGTAGATTGTTTGTTAGGTTTGATTGAACATTGAAGCTTACTACTCTTGATGTGATGCAATTGATTTGATGTCCTAGATATCAAGTTAAACTTTATAATCAACCAGTTTTCCTGATTTTTAATTTATGTGATAGTCCTACCTCCGAAATTCGATAATTGAACATTTGAATGTATGACTTATCATACATGAACGCAATTACCTACTGTACTACATTTACTAATCAATAAGCTATGAGGAAGGATGCTCCAAATTCAATTCAATTCAACTGAAAGTGTAGGTCCTACTCTTTTGCTATTGATTTGAAATTATATTTATAAAGTGAAAGCGTTAGGAAAAATAGGAATGAATGGGTGAAACAATGAAACTCTTAGGGATCCGCAGCCGCAAGAGTTGAAATAAAGTTAAATTGTACCGATTGTTGTATTCACATCGTTCTTGTATATACGCTTAGAATCCAAGTCGACCAAGAATAAATAGAAAAAAATATTTTTTCGATTTTCTGTACTATTTTTCTAATTCTTTTTATATTTTTGAACTTTTTATATCAAATTAAAATAACTTTGCGTTGAAAAAACTACGTGTCAAAAATGTACAACTGCTTTTTACAGATTTCGCCAAGCTTAATTTTGGTTAGAATGAGGTACTGTAACTGTTCTAGAACAGTTTATTGAACACAAAAATGATCAGAAAAGATAAAAAAGAACAGAAAATTTTTCATTTAACACCAAAAACTAATCTTTTCCGCCTTAAACTGTTGTAGAACAGCTCATTGAACACTACTATAGTAATAACTAAGAAACTTGAAAAACATCAATTAAACACAAAATCTAAATCAGGTAAATGGGAGTAAGGCGGCAGAAATTAAGATTAAAGTTTAAGGACGAAGCCATTGAAATACAAAATGGGCCCAATTCAATATTCCAGCTCTAAAACGCAGCATAGTTAATATGGCGTCTATAATATTATATCATTAACAGCAGCGGTGGGAAATTGGACGTATTTCAATGGCTTCGTCCTAAAAGCTTCAATGAAAAAATGATAAAAAAAATAAAAATCTCGACTAGGAGTATAAAGATCGCAAGTTTCAAAAATTATCGCCGTTTTAAAACGTAATTTCGTGGCTCTTGCGCTACGTGGCTTGCCATCTGGGAACGTTGCATAGTTCAAAATCAATAATAACCCAAATGTTCCCAAATTCTAAGAAACATTTAAAAATCCGATTTGAAAATGTCCCGAATTGCGGAATTACGTTTTGCTGTAATCCAAAGTATTTTTTTGGGATCTATTCCGAACTTTCGTATTATGTATTTATGTATGTATATCGTATAAGTTTAACGTTTCTGTAAATTTTTCGGTTGGGTATAGACAATATTTCAAAGAAAATTGTATGTATTTTTTTTTAAATAAAGAGACACAAGGCAAAAACGAAAAAAAAAATAATGGGAGATGGTGAAAACTTCGTTCAAAAAATGAGAATCAAAATTTGACTTTATTCCAAATGGCACAATACCAAATTTCTTGGCAAAATGTTTGGTATTTAAAACCCAGCGAGTGTTATACACATCGGGGTTTTAACTTTCGAGATTTTCTCTCGCTAAATTTGGCAATTCGAGACTGCTAAAAATTTGGCTACTAAACATCTCAAATCTTTTGCTTTTGAATAGAAGTGAATGAAGTTTTTTCTTAAAATTGTATGTACATTTGCTGTACATGCCGATAACTATGCCGTTGCAGTGCAATAATCCTTGCGTCAATAAGACTCGTGGACCTTATTGCTAAAAAAAAAAAGAAGGAAATAGCACCCACGGGCTTTGTTTCCACTTTGAAGAGGCAATAAGGCCCACCAAAGAAAAGAATTTAGACCCATGTCTTTTGTTGCCATTTTGAAACAGCATTTATATGAGTGTGATGCACGGTGCAGTGCAATAACACCCGCGGCAATAACCCCTGCAGGGGTTATTTCCCAAACGAAAAGGAAATAGCCCCTGCAGGCGTTATTTACTTTTTAATGTGGCAATAAAAACCGTAGGTCTTATTGCCTTTTACCTGTGGGGATTATTTCCAATTTCAAATGGAAAATTCGCGCGAATTTTTTTATTTTCACACCCCAAATTGATTCTCTCTGGGGCAAAAAAAATTTTCCGCTGCGCGAATGACGATTATTTATTTTCTTATTTTCAATTTTTTTAATTTTACTAATGCAAAAAAGTAGTCCTGCGGTTAAGTTTGTATTGGTGTATTTTTGTTCTTGTCAAAAGAATTTGGTGCGTAAACTTTAAGATTTCATTTCAAAAAAATTTTGAAAAATAAGAACAATATCTACTCTTTTTTGTTTGTACTTACATGACCAAGGTAGCCAATATGAATTATAAGCTTTTTATAAGAATTTTTTAATGGAGAGTTAAAGCTTAACCCATGTGTGGGGCTTGTTGCCAATTCAAATTGGCAATTACACCTGCAGGTGTAAATGCCTTTTTGTTGCAGGGGTTATTACCACATTAAAAAGGAAATAACCCCTGCAGGGGCTATTTCCTTTTCGTTTGGGAAATAACCCCTGCAGGGGTTATTGCCGCGGGTGTTATTGCACTGCACCGTGATGCACATGGGAACTTAAAATTAGTTTTCCTTCCTAGAAAGGATTCCTTTCATTTGGAGGAAAAACATTTTGAGGTACCGAAAAATAATGCTCCAAAATTTGGGCACTTATTTCAGCTGTCAATGAATATGAATTCATAGCTCACGTTGTCTCCCACTTCGTGACATAGGATGATGGAACCTCAATCCATTTTCTTATGCGCATATAATAACTGAATCTACATTCTTAATGTTTGTTTTGCTCTTAGGAGCAAGTAGCTGCTCCTGGTTTGTTCGTGCGAATCTTTCATGTTCAACACCACGCCCGTACAACCCGGAGGGAAATTTCGTTCGCTTCGATTCTCTTTTTACTCACGGATAAAATAATGAAGCTAAAAGCGAAGCGGAAAAAATTTTCTCAAGGGAGTATGGATGTGTGGTGTAAAAATAAAAATTTGCTCGAATTTCATTATTTCATCCGTGAGTAAAAAGCAAAGTGGTACCCGTGGGGTAATGGTTATCATGTCCACCTGCTAACCCAGAGGTTCGAGGTTCGAATCCCAGCAGAGGCAAAATGCAAAAATGTTTTTCCACGGGTATCGCCTTTCGCGAGGAATTGGCAAGTCCTCCGTTAGTATATTCATTGCCATGAAAAGCGCATTCTCAATTAGCCGTTCGGAACCGGCGAAAAATTGTAGGCCCCCTCCATTCCCTCACAAGGCATGGTTGTGAGAAATGCGCTAGGCCCAGGGGCTCTTCGCTCTGTTGCGCCACCCTTTTTATTATTTTTTTTTTTTAAAGCAAAGCGAACAAAATTTGCCTATGGGTAATACGGGCTTGTGGGTGAACTTATGAAATCCGAGCGAACTGACCGCACTAAACATATACTTTATGATGCATAGTTCCATAGATATTTCTTCTGGACGTGTGATCCTCTTTGATATGTCATAATCCACAATCAGAGCATAAACTTATGTCTAGTGCAGTGGTGTTGCGTCCCTATGCCAGTTTATTCACATTGAAAATAAGTTAAAGTGCAAACGGTGAGCCTACTTTCCGATTTGATTTCGCAGGAAAAGGAACTAAGGCCCGCGGCTCTTACTGCCATTTCATCATGAAAATAACCCCCGTGGGCCTTACTTCTAAAACAAAGAGGAATTAAGACCCGCGGGTCTTATTGCCGCGGGCCTTAATGCACTGCACCAACTGTGCCATATCTGTAGACAATACCAGAGTTGGTATTCAGTAGCAAGAAAAAAACCTGGCCAACATAGAATTTTTCTTTTTAAGGCTGCAACACTGTCTGTTATTTTTTGATAAACAGAGTGATTTTTGAGCCCGAAAGTAAAAACTACAAAAAGCTAGCTAATCAGAGTCGGGTCAGTAACCAGTCTAAAGTGAAACTATTTATAAAAGTTCATAAATAATTGTTCTAATAGTTTCTGTGATTCTGTTTATAAAATTACTTTAGATTCTTCTAAGCGAGATATATGAACTGTTAATAATAACATAAGCACTTTTAGGGCAAACTCAGCCATTTTGTTACTTAACACCAAGTAATTCTTGCTAATCGATTTTTAACGAAATAGGAAAAAATATTTTTACCGCGTATAGTGGGTAAACAGTTGTTTTTTTCTCAAGAATAACCCAACAAAAGCGGTCCAGACCTATACGATCGCTGAGTCTGAATAGAAAATTGACTTATTCAGACCGTAAATTGATCCTATGCGTTCAAAGTATAAGTGAAACACTCACCGCCCGCACCAGCGAACTAGCCATTTAAAAAAAGACAAGTTCCGTGCTGTCAAATTGCCCGACCAATAATCTTTCACCGTAAAATTCGCCTTCAATCCTTATACACTCTTACTTTGATCCCTCAATCTTTAAAAAAGGACTCCCGCCCATTGGTCACATAAGAATTCCAATTACAAAACTTAAAAAAAAAAAAAAAAAACAGAAAATGTAATGCCCCACGAATGACAAGTGAAAAATCAGAAAGAAATATGTTCATAAATTTATTCGCCTGACACCTCCCCCTATGTGAAATAGAAGAAAGGAAAAAAAAAACTGAAGTTATAGTGAATCAGGTTAAATTGACTTTCAAAGTTTCATTTTTTCGGTCCCGCCGCGACCCTTCCGTGGGCCAAATTATGGCACGAAACGGATCATTCTTACCACTGCTGATTCGTTTCTTGCCTTCAGTTTTTTTATAAATACATAGGTACACACGAGACACGACGATGTTTTTGCAACCAGTAGAGCCCGCCGCCAATCTCTTCCCTATATAGTGTATGAGTATATATAAAATATATAATTTATGAACTCAGTTGGTCTGGTGCCAGGGTGCTGCCTGGCACGGTTTCCTTCGCTTGGCCATTCACAAGCTCTTTACAGAACTTCCGTTAACTCCAACGAGGGATGGACAATGAAACGAAACCACCCTCAGTTGGAGGCTTTGTGGAGTTCTTTTTTATATTTTATTTTCTATTTTTCTAGCCAGCAGCTAACTTCTACCACCACCATCAGCAGCAGCAGTTCTTCACCACCGACCGTCAGCCGCCAGTCAGGTATCTATATTCAACCAACCACATTTCCACCCTCCATGAGGATAGCTGGTGGGTAATGAATATGGATGTAGACACTCACTCCATTGCTGCACAGATAAACGAATAGCCAAGGCAAATCGTGGATTGAATCTATTTTTCTTTACCGAAAAATATTCAAAACATCAAAACACAATTGAAGGATGATAGACCCGGTGCACGGGAGGTCATAAATGATATTCTTTACCTCTGACTTGTATGCCCCACTCTCCCACATTCCCTATTCCCCATTCTCCCCAACCTCCCTATTCTATCAGCCTTCCACTGATTATTATTATTGAAGTGGCATGAAACACGATTGACAACTCCTGGCCTATTAAAATGGGAAATAAAAAAAGAATAAGAAAAAAAACCTATGAAGACGAGTCCTTGTGCAAGAAGTCGTGACGTAGGAATTGTCGTCGCAGTAAACATCATTTTGCCCGTCTTTGAAGCAAGTTGATAGATAGCGTATTCCCACTCATGAAAGAAAGCCTTTCTTCTTCTGCATAGGGAGTTGTTTTTGGTTGGAATAATTATGGACACGCAATGTTGGGAACAGGTCGAAGTCGTAGGCGTAACGTGCACGAAATATGCTATATTCTGAAGTGGAATGAGAATCGCTTGGTCTTGTCGTTTCGCGGAAAGGTCATTAAATTTCTTACTTTTTCCGACATTTTTTATTCTCTTTTTTTTGTCAAGTTTGGCTTAATGGGAAATTCCAACCCCAGTCCAAGGGAAATGATTGGGTGTGCCGGAGCGGGGTTGTTCGGTGCGAAAATATTTGAATGCGCAAGACCTTACATTGTCCTTTGGTCGGCCAGTGTGCACAGTTTGGGTGGTAATGGGAGTTGCCTTGAATAAAATAGTAAAATGGAGTCTTTTGATGCGAGTAGAGTAATGGAAAAAGTTTTTGGTTTTTTTTCAGGCGAGGGATGTATTTTGCGTTTTATGCTTTTTTGTCCAATTTAAGTTCACTCTGCAGAAAACTTGAACAGATTGTTTTGTTACGACATTTGAGAAAAGCTCGTTGACTTTATCCGGATTGCCCAGAAGAAGGTCTCAAAGCCTAACACTTTCGAGTTTTTCAACGAGGCTTTGCTTCCACCACAAATAGACCGCCAGTCTTTATTGACTCTTTTAAATAACTATTATGGCAAATGCATTGAATTAAATCTTCACACTACTTCTAATTTATTGCAGAGATCGTTTTCCGTTTTACAAGTCAAACGATGATCGATGGAAAAACTCAGTTCGGCACAATCTGTCAATCAATCCTCACTTTAGAAAAGGTGTAAAAGCGCCTCAAGGTGCTGGTCACTTATGGACAATATCCAGTGGTGACTCGGAAGAAAATATTTTAGCCTGGGAGCACGTAAGTACACTTTGCTAATCACTTTTTGAACTGAAGCTAATTGAAACTGTTCTTCATAGAAAAAACAACGTTTGAATCTGTTTTTCAAAATGGAGTCCCTGCAACGGGAAAGATATGGTTCTCCACCCAGCAGCCACGATCTGAACCAGCAAATATATGATGAAGCAGCTGTGGCAGCTGCCACAATAACACAAGAAATGCACTCATCCATGTCATCCGATCAGTCTTCAACAAGTTGCTCACCATCAACCTGCGATCGTTTGACATCGACAACCGTCTCAACATCGCATGAGCTGCCATTCAATGATCTTATCACCGATGATGATCTCCGTAAGACAGCTGGACAAATCTTAAACGGAATTCATCGAGAGGTTGAAGTTCAATCAGTTAACTCGATTATTAGCACATATCATGACAGTTTGTTAGACCCTGGTAAATACAGCCATTATCTGTTATCTGAAAACAGAAAGCGTTAATTTATCTTTTCATCCACAGATGACTACTTGAATCCAATCCAAAAAGATGTCTCAGTTCATGAGAGTAGTCTGCGAAATGAGTTTTACGTTACCGAGATCGACCCCATTGAGTTGGGCATTCAAGTAGAGGAGGAGGTTCTCTTTAATGATGAGTTCAATTTAAATTACTTTGGCTACAATACTGGTAATGACATTGTAGCTTGACCGACAAGCACTGACCACCACACGGATATCTCGCATCCAATCCGAAAGGTTGCAGTAAGTGGATCACCTGCAGACTAAGTATTGGATTGGCTCTGAGTAAAGAGTACCTACAGTTAAGTCAGCAGAAGATAAAGAATGCTTAAGGAATTTGTGTAATATAAATATTAATTTTAGAATCTAGTCGAGGCGATTCGCATCGTCGTGTTTGTTTTTGTTTTCGTTTATTCTTTTTTCTAATTTTTTAAAAACAATCAGTAGAGCTAATTTTTTGATTAATGAATTGTAGTTTAATGGTAATAAAATGTAAGTTTCCTTCTAAACCTAAAGTGCATTTCGTGGTATAATTGGGTATGACAATAAATATATATGTAAATACTTATTTACATGTCATCCAAAAACTAGAACAGCTTATCCGACGAACACAACTGCAATTGAAAATTTTCATAGGTTAAACTAAGAACAAGTTAGATTTACGGGTTCTACCATATTTGCGGAAGAACTGTCTTTCATCCACGACGGCAGTCAATTGGTGGAAGAGGAAGGCCAAGGGTTATTATTTTGAAGGGCCATTCCATGGTGTAACATCCGAAATGCACACGTTTCGACTCATATAACTGTTAATCCTCAACTCGTTAGTTGGGCTTTAATATCTTTAAATAATGTTTATTTTTGCTTTGTTGCTAAATGTTACAGTTTAAAACCCGAAATTAGTGTATGATTTTGTTAAAATCCGGAAAAATTACTAAATTAAATAAAATTTGGGCTTTAATCTAATTATCAAAACATTTAGATAAAGTTTTTACATAAATCTAGGTTAAGCACAGTAAAACTAGTAGGAAAAAGTCAAAACTAAAATTTATTAAAAGCTTCAAAACTTAAAAGAATTTTATAATAATTTTTCACTGTATCGAGGTGTTAATTTTCCAACCTTTTGGATTTTTGTTTTCTGACAAATAATTTGTCAGAAACAAATTGTTGTTTGAGTTGAGTCGTTGAGTGCATAAAATAATAATTATTTAATATTTAATATTATTTAATATTAAATAATTATTAAATAATTATTTGTCAGAAAACAAAAATCCAAAAGGTTGGAAAATTAACACCTCGATACAGTGAACAATTATTATAAACAACATAAGGGAAGGCATCAGTTGGTGCTTACGTTTTTCTCTTCATTTTTCCAGGGATGTTAAAAATTACGGGTATACTATATTACGTCAAAAATGTTTTGGCAAAAATCATTTCGCAATTTTTGTTTTGCAAATCATTATTTGGCATATTGCCGATTAGCATTTTACATTTCAGCAGAGCACGTTTTGCAATTTATTGTTTGATCAAATAATTGCTTGGCAATTGTTATTTAGCAATTTTTTTTAGCAGTAGGTTGATTAGACTTCCTATTATTCGCAATTTTTTATTTGACATTTCATTGTTTGGCCTTTTTTTTATTTGGTATTCGATTTTTTCGCTATTTTTTTTGATTAATATTTTAGCGTATTGTTAAACTTCTTGAAAAGCTTTTCCCAATTTTGTAACACATTATCGATCAGTCTAATTAAAGCAGTCATACGTTAAAGATCAATGGTTTTGTTTTCTTTTTGCACGTTATCTTTTTGCATGTCATTAGTTGTTCTTGCACGATAAAGATTAAGATTTTGAATCGGGTGCTTACAATCTATCAGAAGTGGGATTGAGTACTCGAGTTTAATATAGTAAATATTTGATAAATATTAGGTCAAATAACTATTTTTTTAAATGGATGCTAATGCACGTGCAACACAGTTTTTGCAAAAGCTACTGTGCAAAAACTAAAAGACAAACTGGCCGAAATAGGTTTGGCCACAAATGGTTCTAAGGCGGCTCTGAAGGCTCGATTAAATGAGGCCATAGTTTCATTTGAAGATGTCTAAATTGATGAACTTTTCCCTGAGGACATTGATGAAGGTAATGAGGAAAGCTGCGATGATGGCTCTGATGACGAAGAGAGAATTGTTTCACACCGTTTGGAAAAATTACGAGATATGGTAAGGAAAAAATTGCCGAGAGTCTAATCCTGCATGTTCGTTCCGAGAAATCGAAGACTCATTGCCAAGGTATACTGGGGACGACAATTATCCTATTCGAAAGTTGATTCAAAACATAGAAGATGCGAGACTTATTTACCGCCTGACCGAGTCCGAGTCTTTCATTTACTTTAAGAGGTTGCTCACTGGTACTGCTAGGCTATTTCTGAGGTCGACATCGTGCAGGTCATGGAGTGAGCTTAAGGCTGCTCTCATGACAGAATTTTACCACCACAATTCAGCCACAGATGTTCACAATGCATTGCAGAAGAGAACGAAACATGAGGACGAAAGTTACCAGCAGTATGTGCTCTCTATGCAGGAGATCGCTTCGTGTGCAGAGATAGAGGAGCAAGATGTGGTAGCTTATATATAATTAAAGGTATTCCAGACTCGCTGTTCAACAAACAGCTTATGCTTACGGCAAATACCATCGCTGATTTGAAGGCTACTTTAAGGAAGTATGAAAAAATTAAGGCTGATGTTTAACCGTAAATATCAGGTTACAACAGAACGGTTCCACTATCAAATCCTTCCCCACAAGTCAGCGCTATCAAGTGTTATATAACTTCAGTGAGAACGGCCACATTTCAACAAACTGTACGAAAACCACGAAGAGAAAAAAGAATCTTGTTTCCGTTGTAGAAAGATGGGTCATTCTGTCAAGGATTGCCCTTTGTCATCATCGGTTCCGTTGGTTAAAGGTGAGAAACTGCCGAAAGAACGTAAAAACCCTACTTTATGCCACGACTTCCATGAGGTTCTGGATTTTGAATTTGGTTATGTAGAAACTGACGGTGCACAAATATGCATGAATTTGACGATTATGATCGATACCGGTAGCCCAATAAGCTTCATTCAACAACGGTTTGCTCCTACTTTCCTGATTACATCTCTGGAGTCTCAATCTGAATACGTGGGTATCAAAAACTCGAAATTGGTTACATTGGGAAAATTAATTGGTAAAGTTAAATATAATGATGATTATGCTAATGTAGGTATGTTTATACATTTTGAAGGATAATACAATGAAAGATCCAATTGTATTAGGTCGTGATTTTTTGTATAAAACGAATAGCAAGCTTCTTCTTCTTTTCCATTTCCGGCGTTACGAGTAGTGATCTTGAAGCGATCACAACTCTCCCACTTTTCTGCTTCACACTAGTGATCCGCCTGTGGGGTACGCCGCGTTGACCTCAGAAATCGTCGGCAAGCCTCCCGGTTTTGGATTGTTCCATGTCTGAGGCCAACCAAATGCTGCTGTTTTTGCATTTGCTTGTACCAGGAGTGTTTTGGCCTGCCTTTTCTCTTTCGTCGCGAGTGTGTTGAAACGTTGTACGATATTGCCTTTTTGACGGGGTTCTGCGGATCTCTCCTTTGAACATGACAATACCAACTGAGCCGGTCGTGCTGAATTTTGTCCAAGATGGTACTTTTGACATGAAGGCTTCC
Source organism: Melanostoma mellinum (assembly GCA_914767635.1). Classification (NCBI taxonomy): domain Eukaryota; kingdom Metazoa; phylum Arthropoda; class Insecta; order Diptera; family Syrphidae; genus Melanostoma; species Melanostoma mellinum. The sequence continues at coordinate 10,496,240 of OU612059.1, forward strand.
ACGGATCTTAGTACTTCTAATTCGATCAAGCTTTGTTACTCCTGCTGTCATCCGAAGCATCTTCATTTCGGCTGCCGTCAATTTGCTCTCATACTTTTTGTACATTGTCCAACATTGTGAACCGTATGTCAGAGCTGGACGGACAACTGCTGTGTAGAGTCTTCCCTTCAGCTTAGGGGGCATTTTTCGATCACAGAAGATAGCGGAGTTTTCTCGCCACTTCATCCACCCTACGCTTACTCGATGATTGATGTCGTCATCACAAGATGCTTCACTATTGATCATAGATCCCAGATATTTAAACTTTTCACACTTGGGAAGCACATTTCCATTCAAATAAATGTCTGGAATAGGCTTGTCTGGATCAGAAAAAGGGCAGCACAGGTATTCAGTCTTTTTAGCGCTAATACGGTACCCATTTCCTTCCAGAACATCAATCCAAACGTCAAGTGCTCGTTGCAGGGATGTAGGATCCTCGCTTATGATGGCTCCATCGTCAGCAAATAATAATTGTTGTACTTTATTGTCCGTTACTTTTCCTTCGAGCAAATAATCCAGAACAGCAATAAAGAGCAGTGGACTCAAGACACTTCCCTGATGTACACCTACTGTTATTTGGAATTCTTCGGTGACTCCAGCTGGGCATCTCACTTTTGTAACTGCTCCTTCGTACATGTCCATAATCATTCGCACATAGGCTTCAGGAACTCCTCGGTGTCTGAGGGCCACCCATATCAGATCTCGTGGTTGTCGATCGAATGCCTTTTCGAAGTCAACCAACACAATATGCAAATCCTCTAAGGCATCTCGGTGTTTTTCCATAATGATCCTTATACTTTGGATTGCGTCTGTAGTTGACTTACCCGCGACAAACCCGCATTGGTCATCAGACAGCCTTATTATTTTCCGCAGTCGGCTATCCAAAACCCGCTCAACGATCTTCATAGTGTGGGACATCAACTTGATCGAACGATAGTTGTCACAGCTTCTGGTATCTCCCTTTCCCTTGTACATTGGAAGAAGAAAACTTTCCCTCCATTGATTAGGCAAACTGTCACCTCTTATAAGTTTGGAGATGAGAATCGTGAGCCATCTTAACCCGATGTCTCCCATATTTTTCCAAAACTCATATGGTACCTCGTCTGGCCCAATCGCTTTGCCTTTTTTGGAGTTCTTAACTGCCTCCCTAACTTCTTCGACTGTGACGTCGGATACTTCCGTAAAGTTAGGTGCAGCTGTTGGAAAGTGGTGCCGAGGAAACTGTTCATTCAAAAGATCATCACAATACTGTCGCCACCTGTGAAGAATTTTTTCGTCATCCACAAGTAGCACTCCTTGAGCATCATTGATGAACTTCGGCGAACGAATCTCCTGCGCATTTCTCCTTCTCTGAGCGGCTATTTTGAAAATGGTTGCTCCCTTATTCAAGTTGCTTTGTCTTAACTCTTGGATTGCCTGATTTGCTTCAGCAGCTGGGGCAGAAATCTCTTCCAGCTCTCGATACAGGCCCTCCGTGCTTTTTGCTTGAAGTTGGGCGCACTTTTTCTTCGCTTCTTTTCTGCAGCTCTTGTATTCCATTTTGAAACGCGCTTTTTCATTTGTATTTCTTGAGGGGCACTTCGACCAAGCTTGGAAAGCTGCTTTCTTCTTTCTAATCACTGCTTTAGCTTCATCATCCCACCACCAGGTTTCTTTAGCTTGTTGGTGGTGTCCTTTTGAGACTCCTAACAGTGATTTGGCTCTCTCTAAGCAGGTTCGTTGTAGGCGATCCCACATATTTTGTGCCGTGGTTGCATTTGAAACTGCGTCGATGGTATTACACAGCTGACTTTGCATATACGAAATGAATTGCTGTCCTTTGGTTTTCTCCAGATTGTACCACTTGATTCTCCCAGGAGCCTTTGTTTGTTTGACTTCCTTTACCGCATTCGTAAAAAATTCTGTTAAAAGAAGACGGTGTTGTTGAGCGGCAGCTTCTCCTAGTATCACTTTGCAGTCTTTCACCCGAGATTTCATGTAATTGGTTACCAAATGGTAATCAATCTGGGTTTCATTTCCTCCACTGCTGTAAGTGATAAGGTGTCGGTCTTGTTTGATGAACATGGTATTTAGTACGATTAGACCGTATGACTTGCACATACTTAGAATATCTTCACCAGGAGTGTTCCTGGTGCCGAATCCCAAACCTCCATGGCAGTCTTCATAATCCTCGTTTGTCTTCCCGACATGTCCATTCAAATCTCCTCCAACAAACAAATACTCTTCTTTTGGGATGTTCTTAAGTAGGTTATGAAAATCAAGCCAGAATGCATCTTTTTCCTCCTGCTCACACCCTATTTGGGGAGCATATGCACTGATTATATTCCAGACCTTTCCTTCCATCACCAATTTAAGAGACATCAAACGGTCACTGGACTTCAAAATGGTCAACACGCTGTTACATAAACTTTGGTCAAGGATGATACCGACTCCGTTCCTACCTTGTTCCGTTCCATAGTAGAACATCTTGTAAGCCTTGGTCTTTGCATCTAAGAAACGGGCTTTGTTTGCTGTGTTTCGCCATTTCGTTTCCTGAACACACAAGATGTCCACTCGCCTCCTTCTCATCATCTCTTCGAGTTCAAGACTTCTACCAGTCATACTTCCAACGTTCCAACTCGCGACTCTAAATTTTCGTCCAACTCGTCGCATTACTTTGCTAGCCCCCGGAATCCGTATAGCTCTGACCCGAACATTGCTGCTCGGTCCAGGATCAGCTCCATGCATAGCAATGGAACTGCCTGGCGGGGTAGTGCTTCTTATGTTCGCAAGTACTTCCATAATGCTCAAAATTTTTCAAAAATTTTCTTTCATCCTTTTCGACACATGCATGCTCCATTTAATGAGTTTGATTTCCCTTTTACTACACCGGTGATCTCCAGTCGTGTAAACCCCGGGATCTGCATGCATACTTGGGGAGAGTTTTAAGGTGGTATGTGTGTCGCTAGACTCACTTTGATGTTAGTCGTCTAGATATGATTGTTCCTTTAGTCGCCTTTTACGACAAGCGGGGATGCGCTGCAGTGCTATTCTAACCCGACACTGCACGGGCCAAAAAAAAAAAAACGAATAGCAAGCTTATGATTGGAAAAACGAATATGAATTTGGTTGAAAAAAGATTTGGAAGTTGCAAATTTTGAAGAAAGCTCATTCGATAATGAAAAAAAATTTAAAAGCTTAAGTTTTGGAAGTTTTTTATGTTATACTATTGTTTGGGATTGTTGTGATATGAAAATTGTTTTGACTTGTCACTTATTACGAATGTTTTTAGTTAGTTTTCTGAAAAATAATATCAAATATGGAAAAAGCTTATTTTATAATGTCATACAGAAGCGTTGAGGAATTTATTTTTATTTAAAGATTAGGTAGGTACTTCGAGTTGCTTTATTTTTAGTACATTTTTGCTCATACTTTTAGAAAATTCACCAAAAATTACAGTAAATTTGTTTCTTGTTTTGATTCAACCTACATGATTTAGGTTGAATAGATTCTTCTTATACAAATAATCTTGCATTGATTAAAAAGCAATTAAAATTTCTGTGAACTCAACTTTTATACGGACGACGTCATCTTACTATATCGACATAGCGTATAAGTAGTAGAATCTTTACTTAAAAGAACAAGTTGAGAGGAAATATGAAATGAATAATACTTATATTGCACCAAAACATTCCCGTGGGGTAATGGTTAGCCTCTTACGCGGGAGGTTCGAATTCCAACAGAAAACCGAAAAAATGATTCTACAATTCCACCTTTCGTTGCCATGAAAAGCGCTTTCTCGGTGGCTGTTCGTAGTCAGCAAAAAATTCTTGGTCCTTTCCATTACTTATAAGATATGGTTGTAAGAAGTGCGCTAGGCCCCTGGGCTGCTCTGCTCTGTTGTGAATGAATGTAAGACCACAAAACCAGAAATGAGTCTCAATTGAATTCCCTATCACTCAAACTATTGCCTCTAAATGTTTTCTCATTCATACCCATTTAGCATTTTAGTGTGTACCTTACGAACGTCATTAAAAAGTCTCAACAGAATAACTGAATAAATCAAGACACCAATAAACGAACATACAAGTCTTCAAAAATATTGCAAGTTCATTTGACCCAAAAATAACAAAATCGATTTCTTTAAATTCTATCAGTGGAATCCCCCACTGACTCATGTTTGTCATAGTAAGTTCTTAAACGTTCCTCAACAAGAGATAACGATCAATCAAGTTCACTCATCTGACCAGAAACGCAGAAAAATCCCCTTCCAACAAAGTATTCATTTTACGGAATTGATTAAGCTTTATCAATTTAAGTGAGCATCGAGAGCGGATGGTTGTATCAGTTAGGGTGGCTTAAACATCGAAATTTTGCAGTATCGATAGTATCGATAGTTTTCGCAAAAACTATCGATAGTATCGATAAACTATCGATAGTTTACTTTGAATAAAAACAAAAAGTATATGCATCTTCTGTAAAAAATAACCAACAAATACCAACATTGCTTTATTATTTCGCAGGGCTGATTTTTCATTCTCCTGATAAACAAACGGGTAACTATCTGAGAAATCAATTAATCCGATAAACAAACAAATAAGTAGTATCTATATTTTAATAATAGAATATTCTTGTATGAATGTTCAGTAAATATTCCAAATACGTCGCTGCAAAATATGTCCGAACTCAAAATTGATTCATAAAATTAACTTTTTTGACACTTTGGTTACTCCTAAAAAAATTTGTTTATAGGATCAGATAAATTTATTTCTCTCATAAAATATTTATTCTATGGAATAACGCTTTCTGGCAGTTCAAAAATTAATTTTTGAGTTATCAAAGGGATAAATTCTATTAGACCTCTATCATACTGCTATCTGGGGAATGAAAATCGGCTCTAAAATCAATTTGATGAATAAGTCACAGCTCTTCTTTTTATAACAAAAAACCCTTAATGCTAAGTCGGCGCCTTGGTTTTCTTGTTCAATTGTATTGTATAGTGAGTTTTATAACTTAAGAGTTGAGACTAACAAATACATGCGCTGCGTACATGGGAATACAGTAATAGTATAGTTATAGTTAACAGAATTATAAGGCTACTACATAAGCCTCCGCGGGACGGGAAAGTTCTATCAGAAATTATGAGATGTACGACAACAAGATAAACAACTAAAGCACTAAAGAAACCTATTGTCTCCGCTCCAAGCTATTGGTTTCGTCATTGTAGCGATTGCCGCGCCACTAGTGCACTCCGGTCCATGAGATTGTTAAATCGCCTTTTTGACTAGCTATTGTTTATATTTATATAATGCTTTTAAAACTTGATACTTGAAGGATTGAAAACTATCGATAGTTTTTTAAGACTATCGATGTACGCGATAGCTTTTTACTATCGATACTATCGATAGACTATCGATGTTTAAGCAGCCCTAGTATCAGTACAGAAGTAGCCATGAGGAATGAAATAAGTTTTGTTATTTTTGCGTTAATTGTTTGTGTTGTCAGTGAAAGACACAAAGGTTAGTATTTTAACTCCAACCGGTATGGTTTTACAAAAACTCTACTATTTTTTGCGCAGATTGTCCAATAATCAAATCAAAACGACAGTGGGGAGGATCATCGCCTACAAAAATTGATTACCAAAACATTCCTGTCCAATATGTTGTCATTCACCACACAGTGTCTCAGGAATGCAACACATTTTCGGAGTGTGCAACTATAGTGCTAAACATTCAGGGATACCACAAAAGCATTGGATACGACGATATTGGATACAAGTAAGTGAATTGATTAGTGAAAACTTAGTAGTCTCGCGAGTGACCTCAAAAAGACTATCATATGAGGTATGTCAGTATATGTGTCTTCTATGAATCTAAAATAGCAACTGATAACAGTTATGCGCTCACAGAAGTTCAGAGAGAGAGAAAAATACATTTCGCAAACAGATTGAATTCGTTTATTCCTTATCAGCACCTACATGCATAGCTCATGAAAATCTATTTTGCGAATAGCCCCGTTCACAGTGTACAATTAGTTGGACAAACCTAGGTTTGACAAACCAATGTATGATAGTGTGAACTCTTCATACGACCGCTTGTCCAATTTGTTGGATGGTTTTCAAAAATTTTTGAAAATCTAGAAGTTGGAGGGAGTTGATAGGTATGTGACATAAAGTTGGACGACAAGTTGGATAAGTGTGAACGCAAAGTTCATCAGACCATCCAACTTCCATCAAACGAAGTCTGTCCAACTAATTGTATAGTGTGTACAGGGCTATTCAGAGACAAAAATGGCAATTAGTTTTTGAAATTCCAAAATTGTAAACTGTGAAATGAAACAAGATATTGAATCGAAACTTGCGTAGGTATTCAATTTCTTTTTTTGAGTGTCTCGAACATTTCTGTCATCAACTATCATGATACTCGCTTTTTCGTTGCCAAACCATGCGATATTCCATTAACATTTAGTTCTGTATAGTTTAAATTCAAAATCTTGGCACGACAGCTTAGAGATTCTTTTTTCCTATGGAAAGAGTGTAGTCAACGCCTTTAAATTGAATTCTAAATTATAAAAGTGATTTCAAATTCTTTTCCCAAGTTTTCTAATAGGTGGAGACGGATACGTCTATGAAGGCTGTGGCTGGCATAAAATAGGAGCTCATACTTACGGCTATAATCGCAATGGAACTGGAATAGCTTTTGTTGGAGATTTTACAGGTAATCTCATTTTTAAAACAAGAAAATCAGTTTTTTAACTGAAAATATCTCTACTTTCAGAAAAACTGCCTACACAGAAAGCATTGAACGCTGCCAAGAAGCTCCTTAAATGTGGAGTGGCACTAGGTGAACTGGGGCCACACTACAAATTATTAGCAGCTCGTCAAGTGTTTGGTACTATCAGTCCTGGACTACCAATTTATGGTGAAATTCAAGAATGGGATAACTGGTCGGATAGCCCGTGAAAACGAATAGAAGATAATTGTGGAAAAGATAGAAATGAGTAAATTGTTATTTGATGAACACAAACTTTGTTGATATTTTAAACTGAGAACTCGAAGGTGAAGTAGAAAAGGTATTGCTCCTTAGCAGAAATTTACGTTCTCTTTGTGGACAGTGGACGCACAACGATGAGAAAAGTAAGGGTCTAAGTAAATATCATCGCTTATGAGACATACTTCGCTACATGGATTCTACGGCAATATTTTCAGCAATCAGCTCTTCAACAAAAAAAGTTGAAAAAGGTTTTTGTTTACTGCATAACGGATATTGAAGATGCGCAAAAGGTATAGTTCACAAAAATGGTATTTAAACAGTTTGGTGATTGTGAATACTACTTACTGCAGACATCTACCATTCAAGTTTTGGTACTAAATAAACTAACAACTTAGTAAGTACACGAACCTCAATTATTCAAAAGTGGTGAATAAATAATAATAAAGCAGAGTTGTTAAATTTAATTTTCGTGGTGAAATTTTTTGAGCTGGTATGGTACTCGTGGATGTTCGAAGAACAAAAGAAAAACTTTTCACAATTTGTGTGTCTTCCGTCATGGTCTAAAAATCGGAAATTGAAATTAAAATTTGAAGACTTTTTATCAAGGCCAATGAACCCTTTCTTTCAGTTGTCACTCTCGCAAAGTTCCTATCAAGTGTTGTTAGAAACTTAAGAGTACGGTTAAACCGTTTTCATAAAGGACTTGAAGTGCAAACAGTTGGTGTGATTGTGGAGAGTAGCCTAATTTTAAACCTTTTTATTTAGGCCTGATTGTTTATTTATTTCATTGGGTCAAATCATTGTATATAAAAACTATAGTAGAATTATGTTGACTTTTTGACTGGTGGCGCACCACCAGCCTGCGGTTCGTACTAACAAGTTCCACATGAAATTTTTACAGAGAGAAAAAGAACATTTGTGGATGTTAAGATTTTTGCTCTTTGAAATTCAATTTATAAACATTGAGTTCTCTTTTTGAACTGCTGTGCACAATTCAAAGAGGAACATGTAGATCGGGTGTATGTATAAGTATAATGTATGGCATTGGTATAGTATAAGGGACGACAAAGAAGATTATGCAAGACAATGCTCGTAAGGACAAAAAATAATCATTTCAAGGAAATTCATGTTTGAGACCTTTTCGTTTGTGCGTTAGTGAGGTAGGTCAGAAATTTTATTTGTGGCAGGCACATGAAAATTAAGTTTGGCAAAGTCATTGTCTGTAGGTATTTTTGATTTCTACATTTTCGTTGAAATCTTAAAAGGGCCTAGTAGATAATAAATTTTGCATGTGAAACTTTGATTGAATATTGTTAAAAATAAATTTTTAAAGCAAAATTCTAGTTCATTTAATATTATGTACATATTTTGTTGTACCTATTATTCTTTTTTTGATATTCATTATAGCAGTTTAAAAGGCGGATAGGGTTAATTCAGTTAAAAAATTGAGCATGGCTGGGTCGCACAAACTTGCGTAATATATTTGGGGATTCAGAGCTGCCAACTACGCATTAATTACGAAAAATGAATTAAGTCACGCAAAATATTGAAAAAAATGAAATGAAATATTTTAAAGGCTTCAAGCGAAAGTCTAAAAAACCCCATTTTTGCAGTTGCTAATACATATCAACGGTGAAAATTTAATCAAAACTATTGGAGCAGTCTAAAAAAACCTTTTTTATTTTTCACTTTTTTTTAAAAACGATGTTTTTAGAAATCCAGTATGCAAAGCTTAAGAACTTGATAGAAGCTGTTTTGAAAAAAAAACAAAAATATCGTTTTGAAGTTATTTTTAAAAATCTAGATTTTTTTTAAAATGTATAGGCTTCAAAAATTAAATTTTCTTAAATGTTGATATGTAGTCTTTCTTAAAAAAATCTAAGAACTTCTAAACTACATTTCGTAAACATGTTAAGCCTTTAACGAGAAAGTCGTTTTTGAAAAGAGCCATTTTTAAACTTTTTTCAAATTTTTTTACATTATAAAGACAATTTAAAATTAATCCTTCCCATAAAATTTTATCGAAGTGCTTGAAGCTGTTTTTGAATAATAAGTATTATCATATCAGTTGTATGGCAGGTACCATTTCAAGACCTAGATACTCAATTCCAAAAACCCTTCTGTAGGCATCAACTTTAAAAACGTGAGTTTTAAGAAAAACGCTTAAGCTGTCAGTTAACAAATGTGTGGTCAGATCAAGCAGGTATAAGAATATTTATATCGTCTTCAATTTGTCACCGATCGACTAGAAACTTTGACAAAATATTTTTGAAATACGTATAAAGAAGAGAAATGATTTTTTTTTTTTAACCCTACTTTTTCTCGTTTTGATTGTTCGAAGCTAAATATATGGGAAGAAAAAACTTATTTGTAATACCATATAGTATAGATACATCATATGGTAGCGTAATGGTTACCATGTGTGCTTGTTACCCGGGAGGCTCGTGCTTCGAAATTCAAGAAAATAACTTTTTTTGCCTGTGTTTCTGTGTTTCTGTCTGTCCGCATATGAATAGACAGCCTTAAACTCTTGACCGATTTTCTTCAAAATTTGCAGTTATGATTTATGTGGTAGTAAACAGAGAAGCTTTTGGAATTGGGTTTTTAGGTCTTGAAATATCGGTACAACCCATATGAAAATACCTGTTTTTCTCGAAAACGGCTCTAACGATTTTGATAAAATTAACCTTTGATAAAAATTTTATTTTATGATGTGAACATTTTTTCGGTTTAAGTCTAAAAACGGTACCACCCATAGTCCGTTTTTTCAAAGCCGACTTTCTCGCTAATGGCTGATGCGATTTTGACGAAATTTCATATTTTAAAAGTGCAAAGTTGTTTAAAATAGATTGCATGTCATAATTTGAAAAAAAAAATTTATTTTGAATTTTCAATAATATATTTTAAAACAGTCAGTTTTTTCTAAGTTTTTCAAAACGGTATGTTTGATTTATTTCATTTTTCTTTTGTCAATTTATCTTTTAGTAAGATCTTTAAAATTGTGTACTTGAATTTTTGAAACCTTATTTTTTTAAAAATCGGCTCTGACGATTTAAATTTTCGGATCTTATATGAATTTGCAACTGCAAAAAAATGGCGTTTGTCTTTGGAATATTCAATTTCACTTTTTCAAATATTTGAGTGAGGGGCTCGGCTAGTTTCTCATTTTCAAAAAATCGATATTTTTTAAATTTATCGATAGGTAAACATCTCAAAAATGATGTCCTAAAATATTAGAATGAAATCTTTGATACTTTTGAAATAGCAGAGTATAGAAGAGAAGCATCTCGAGTGCTCCAACTCCTGCTCTGAAATCTTTACACGCGTTTTTCTCAAAACTGCATATGTCAAATTTGCAGCCGCTGTAACTCACGCAAATATTAACGAATCGTCTTGAAATCTTTACTGCATACTCTCCAATCTCCATATGTTTTCACAACTACAACTTTTACGATCGGATGAAAATTATAAATTTGGCAGTTTTGTCACTCCAATTATAGATGGCTGTATTGGAAAAAGGGTCTACTTTAACGCCATTTTTTTATTTTCTTGTCTTGGAAAATAAAGAATTTTTTTTTGAATTTTTCTGGTGTGTACCTGTATACCAGAAAAATTCAAAAAAAAAGGGAAATCGACGTCTTCTAATTTCAAGGAGTTTAGTTAAATCAAAATAATAAAGCTAGTCTGATGTTTATAAATCGTTTGTTAATGACCCCAATTTAAAATTAGGGTGATGTTAACAAGGGCCGGCACTTTCTCTTAAAAACACGATGACTATAAATTTTCTATATACAAAGCTATCTCCTTTAAACCTTGCTGGTAAATGTCTCCACTAAAATATTTTATTCACCTGTCATTGAATTTTGTTAGAATTTGTAACTAGTTTTGATAAAATAAATGGTTATTGTATTTACTAGATTACGTAACAAATTACACATAAAATTGAAAATATTAGTTTCTTATTAATTTCAGTAGATATGTATTTTATCATTTCAATCAAAATAAAATAAGAATTGCAAAAATATTATGACTTTGTCTCACATCAGTTCTTTCGAATGCATGCATTTGAGAAATCTTTGAAGGATTTTTACTTACGCATACCCAAAAAAATTTAATCACCACATCGCGATTCTCAATAGTAGGTACATACCTATAATCTGAACTTTATAGGTAGCTTAATAAAAAAAAATGTTTCTGTTTCTTATAAAGTAATTTAAAGGCTTTACCGTACTGGTATAAACTGGTAAATCTCTTCGAAAATATTTTACGCACCTATCATTGAATTCTGTTAGAATTTGTAACAGGTTGTGTTAAATAAATGGTCTTTGTATTTACTACATTGTGTTTGAAATTATTCAATAATTCCATTAATTTGCATTCCCACTGCAAAAATATCTTCCATTCCTTTCAGTAAGGTACGTAGGTATTTCAAAGCAATTGGAATAATTTCCAAAGTGAAATAATGCAACGTTGCTATTTGCTCCTTATGCAAGTAATTTCACTCGAAAGAAATGAAGAAACGCAAAAATATACTTATATTTATGTCTCACACCAGTATCTTCAAAGCAAATGTAATTTTCCAAGGAACTTTACACATACCCACAAATGAGAACCAAAACAAAATCACAACATCACGAATCAAGCTTAAATATTTTTGCCATATGATCAGTCTCTTAAAACATTTATCTGGCTCTCTTTTAAATACATTCCACAAGACGACTCGCATTTTTTTTTACGTTTTTTACAGGCGACTGCAGCGCTCCGTGCCCTAAAAACAAAACATTCTTAAATCGGCAAATGGTTCTACTATAGATTATATATACAATGTTAGTAGAACCAGAGAGTCAGAGAGAGAGCAATGTAATTTTGTCCACGAGCTAAATTAGACTGCCGCCATTTTTTGTCGGTTGGTTTGAAATAAATTTAAAAATGCAAATGTGTTTTCTATGTTTTCGGGTTGGTAACAGTGGAGAATGCTGACAGCTTTATTCAAAACTGCTAAAATATACATTATTTACCATCAAAGTAAGAAACACATTAAGAAAAAGTGAAAACTCTGAAACTCAACTGCAGGAGTATAAATAAAATATGTTAATAGGGTGGCGCAACAGAGCGAAGAACTCTAGGGCCTAGGCGCATTTTACATAACCATGCTTTTTGAGGGTATGGAGGGGACCTACAATTTTCTGCCGGTTCCTAACGCCTTATCGAGAAAGCACTATTCATGACAATGAAGAGGACCTGCCAATTCCTCGCGAAAGGGGATACCCGTAACCCGTGGAAAGACATTTTGCCTCTGTTGGGATTAGAACCACGAACCTCTGGGTTAAACGATAGACATGCTGACCATCACACCACCAGACGTATATATGAACGTTAATTTAAATAAGACGCTATCTTTGATTTCACCAAAGGCTGACGCATTCAAAAAATTTGGATAAATAGGAAGGGCTGTGGATTTGATTTGAGTGTTCATTTCAGACAAACACGTGTATTGAATTAATTCTTCCTTTATCAGTTCGCTTTCATCTTTAGAACATGAATGCGGTGCCCATGTATTTTAAATTTTGCTTGCATGAAATTTCATCCCTATTCTTCTTTTGAAAAAAAGTTCGTCAATCAACTCTTTTCTTAGCTTGCAAAATGAAAAAAATGTATCCAAAAATTAAAATTAAAACGAAAGAGAAAAGGAAAAAAAGAGAACAAAACATACTAATATTTAAAATAAAAAGCAACATAATATAATGATAATTTAAACTAAGTTTTAGTGTACATTGATTGTTTTATAAATTTTACCAATGAAGATACAAAAGTGTAGCAACATTAGAAAACTAAAAATAGAAGAGAGCAAGTCACACAGCAGTGAAGAGAACAATAGCAATAGCATTACCTACGAATAGAACTGAAAGACATTTTTCTTAAATTTCCCAACAGTGGCAGCCTTTTTAACATGCCGTGGGAGAGAATTCCACAAACGAGCAGCATTTACATACATAAAACTGACGCTCCGACGCAAGGCAACAAAAACGAGGAATAATTATTTGATAAGATCGTCTTGAGATTGAAAACTGAAGAGCGTCATAAAGGTAGGAGGGTTGGTGGGTATTGACGATTTTGAAGAGGGTGACAAGGATACGAAGCTTAAGCAAGCTGTCTAGTGAAATACCATATATGCTATACGAGAACAGGGAGATATGGTCGTAACGGCTAATGCCAAAAATATAGGGAGGCACATTGTTATATAAGACGTCCATCTTTCAATGGCTGATGCTGTCAAGCTTCCCAAAAATTTCGCACACATACTTAAGACGGGGAATAACCAGAGATTTTGCTAGCATTTTGCTTGTGCTTAAGGGAGTAAAAAACCTCGAATGCCACAGCCATCGGAGAACTTCATATGCCTTCCCAATAACTTGATTGATGTGGTAATTCTAACTAAGAGTCCTATTGAAACAAATACCAAGGTTATTTGCCTTCTCAATATACTGAATTTTTGAGTTACCTAGCAGAATATCCGGATAGTTAGATAAGTTAAGAGTTTTTCTAGAGATGACTAGACATTTGCTTTTTTGTGGGCTTAAGCTAAGACCAGATTTTATGGACCAATTTCTAATTGAGGAAAGATCCTCATCTATCCTGGCTACATCATCACTCATTACTCATCAAATAGATGTTCATGGCAATGCAATGGTGTAAAAGATTTGGTATTTCATTAACATAGATTGAAAAAAGTATTGGACCTAAGATTGAACCCTGTGGAACTCCAGTGAATACAGACAAAAAGTTTGAAATTCTATTTCCCGAAACAACAGCCAGCCGCCAATGAGAGAGATACGAAGAGATAAGTCTCACAGTATCGAAAGAAAGCTTTTAAATTGAAGAAAGTTTTTGACATAGAACATTGTGGTTGATGGTATCGAAAGCCTTTGAGTAATCAAGGAGAACGAGAAAAGAAAGTTTGTTGGCATTAAGAGCTTTTCTCGCCCTTTCGACAACCTCTATGAGTGCCGTTGTACTGCTATGGCCTGCACGAAATCCTGATTGCTTTAGAGCTAAAAGGTTGTTTTCTTGGAGAATTCCTTCTTCATAATTTTTTCAAGGACTTTTGACAGGAACGGAAGGATGGCGATTGATCGAAACTCTGTGATGTTGCTGTTTTTTGATATTGGAATGATTTTGGAACTTTTCCATTGAGCTGGGAAAATACTCTTAGTGAGAATGGAGTTGAAGATGTATGTTATATACGGCAGGATCATAGGTAACATTATTTTCAAGAAGGTTGGATGTAAATTGTTGAAGCCCATAGCATTAGACTTTAACGAAATGATACTTTCAACTACATCCTCAGCACTAATACAGGAGAAGCCAAATACATCTTCAACTTGCGTTTACGTCGAAATTTCATGTGTCGGTAACATTTGGGTTTCATAAGGTAAAGGAATCGCCGAAACAAAATGGTTATTTATAGTGTTGCAATCCGACTTTGATACCAGTTAACTTTGGCGTTTCAAATGAGACGAACTGTAAGATTTCGCAAGGGGTGATACATTAAGAAATCTTCCAAAATCTTAAAAGGTTTCCACTTTTTAAAGGCATGATCCGTCTCTTGCATTTTTGACCGGATCTCACGAATAAACAAGGACATTGACCGTATTTGGCAAAGACTGTTTTTATGGGACAGTGCATCTCAAATAATTGTGCCAGATTACCTTGTAGAAATTCTACTTGGTCATCTGGGTGGTGTAATCGATAAATAGTATCCCAGCTTACTCTTCTTGCATTCATCTCGAGAGACTGCATGTTTAAATTTCTAAAATCACAGTATTGAAACGTTCTACGGGGTCTGCTAAGTATATGAAATCAAAGGAAAGATGGATAAGATCGTGATTGGAGAAACCAGCAGCACTAATTTGGTCAAACGAAATCACTTTGAGGGAATCACTTACAAAGAACAAGTGAGCTTGAGTTTTTGTGAGAAATGAGTGGGATTGCTTATATTAACTGGAAAAAGATTGACTTTCATGATGGTAAGAATAGTGCTGTCGGTAAGAACGTTATTATTGAAGTCTCAAGCAATGATAAAGTCTGTATGAATGAATGAAGTGTCTTCAAGTAGGCTATATTAAGTACCGACTAATCAATCTGTTTGGACGGTAGACAACACCAAGCAATAATCTTGAAATCGAGTTCATAATCGCTGCACAGAGTTATTAAATAGGAGAACCAGGGCTAGAGACATATTAGACTCGGTGTTTGATCGAGTCATGTGTTGGAGCATATTTCAGTGGTCATAAGTGACCAAACTGGAAACCGTGCGTGTAACCAGCGTCTGATAAATAATACGCTCGATAATTTAAAGAGAGAATAAAATTTGTCAAGAGTAGTTTCTGCGACAGCTATATGACACTGAGGTAACTTGGGGGAATACGACCGTATACTACAATTTGCTACTTCATATTGTTGTCATTGAATAAGTTACGTAATTGTTATAGGACTCTGCAGAACCCTGAAAAAATCTAAAAGCGAATAGTATTGAGGTAATGGGATCACTGATAAATTAGCACTTTTAATTGGTATAACGCCATCTACGCAAAAGATTATAAAATTATATGAAAAGACTGGAAAAAACCTTTCCGCAACTGTGTTTCTACTCTTTTTAATTAATATAGGAAAACTTTTCAGTCATTGACTGATAAGAAGTTAAAAAAAGGTAACACACCAAACTAAATTGTGATATGAATTCAAAGATGCTATCAGTTCCCAATAAAACGGTGACGCACGATCAAAACTAAACCACTTTCAATTAAACGATTAAATGGGTGTGTTCCGTAAATCACTACCAAACAACTGACTATACAAGACAAAGGAATATAAAAAAGTTATGACTGAAATGCGCGCAATACATTGAATTAAAAAGAGACCTACCCAATCCATTTGAACTGATCGTATTTTTCTCTCCGAATCACAGAACGATGAACGAGATATGAGTACACCAGGTCACCGTTTTTACGATCATTCTTCTGAGCTAGAATCGAAGCATAAGTATAATAATATGACAGAACATATAAATGTATTTACACACAACGGTAATGGGTAACAAAAAGCAAATAAATGTGACATGTATGTGTCACACCTTTGTTGCACAAGTCTTTCTTTATAGTCGCGACTCGCTAGTTACTTGTTGGTTGGTTGTGGCTTGGCTGCAGTTTAACGCGCTGGGAGCACGCGTAACTACAGCATACATTTTGAAAGCAAAGCGAGGAGTGCAAAGCGAACTCAATAAAAAATAAATTTATACCTACCTCGATATAATTGAAATGAAATAGATACTGCACCGCAATTGATTGCTACGATAAAATAATTGAATCACCGGATGAAGTGATTGCTGTTCATAGATTTTTTTGTTCTCGCTCAACTTGACATTATGTTAGAATTTAAGAAACAAGACTTGCGGCAAAGTTCCTGCTTTTCTCGTGACTTCTATGATTTATATGATCTTAAGCTTGAAAGAAACATGTTGAAAAGTAGCAGATGTTACTGAATATCATGAATAAGAATGAGGAAGGAAAGAAAGTAATTGAGATTGATGCCCACCTTCCCCATTTTCCTATTACAAGCAAAAGTTCTGAAGCTTATGAAGTCTCAGAAAATCTGTGTAGTCTAAAAACTTCAAGGTGATAAAATTGGAGACTTAGGTAGATTCGTTCTAATTCTAGGAGTTGATTACTGCACATTTATGAGTAATCCATCAAACTATGAAAATCGCTTCAAAAGTTGCCGCGGAGCTGCTGATACATAGATAAAATAAATAAGAGCTTTTGATGATGAGACTAATTATAGAGACTCTCATACGGAGGGTGGGTGCTTCACTTTGTACCAACTTCTACATCTCGTTCTAGAGGATTATGAGGAGCTTGTGTTTCGTCTTCAAAAAATTTCGTTAACCGGGTTATTGAAAATACAGCCATCACTTTTGAAGATTTGTTAATTTAAGCTGCAGCAGCAGTAGAAGATGATGTAAGTGACACTACCATTCTAGCCCATGATCACTTTCTCATGGAAGGCACTCTAAATACTTCCCGGAACTCATCACCAATAAAAAAAGAACAAATTGTTCCCATTACATTTACAACAAAAGATCAAACAAGATGCCACAAGTTTAAAAGAATAAATAAACAGAGAAACTCGGGCCTAAAACATTTTAAGGACGAACAATTTGATGCCGATACCGAATGGCTAAGTGAGAAGCGCTTTTCATGGCAGCATTATTACTCTCGGAGGATTTGCAAATTCCTCGTAAAAGGCGATACCCGTTTAAACATTTTTTTTATGCTTCTGACAGGATTTCAACCTCGAACCCTCACATAACAGTCAGAATAGCACATTATGCTAACTATTACGCCACAGACATCACTCACCATACTTGGTCTTCCGGATGTCTGTCGCAAGTCAATGTAAGACTAACCTAAGCAAAGGATATAAAAAGTCGAGGTTGGTGACATTGCTCTCGTTTAGGAAATATGTTTCTGCTTACAACTTGGGTAATGGGTAGACAATCCGAAGCTCATCATGACAAGGAAAACGCAAAAGTGTTCAGAAGTAGTTCTAACATAAAACGACCTTTAGGAGGGAAATTATGTCTTTAACCAATAGCAGCTCTAAACTAGGAGCGAACAAAAGCTGCTTACATCTAAAAAAGGGCGAAGAAGAAGAGAAAGCGAAACAAAAATTCAAAACATCAAAAGAAGAAAAAAATCCGGCTCGAAGCACCAATTTATTGGCAGGAAAAACAGAAAAATCTATGCTATCAATTCGGTTCTTTCAAAAGAAATGGTCACCGTCTCTAGCAGTGATCGAGCTATGCTTTCAAGTTTTCTTTATTACCGAGTCAACAGTCCATCTCTGGTGTTTTGAGACAGATAAGTAAACAAAAGCAGGCACTAACAACCACAAAGTAACGATTACTTCATGGCTCTCATCGGACATCTACATCAAACTAAAAGTAAAAGATGTTAATCATCCAAAAAAGACAATCAAACTTCTGTCAAAAGAATACAGTGACAGAAGCCATGGAAATTAAAAGAGGCATACAATAATCTTGTATGATCGGGCCGACATATTTGGAGCTGTCATTCTGTAAGATTGAAAGAAGGATGCTGCAATTTTACTAACAACGCATAGTTCACACTTAAGACAGATGTCAGGACGAACAATATTCGAAAATACTCGTAATAGTGTCAACAGGACGAAGAAGTTGTGGTACCCGTAGTGTGATGGTTAGCATGTCTTGTTAACCCAGAGGTTAGTGGTTCGAACCATCGAGTCCCAATAGATGCCAAAAGTAAACGGCTAGTCCTCCGTAAGTAAATTCATTACAACAAAAACGCTTTCTTGATCAAGCAGCAGAAAATTGCAGGTCCCCTCCATTCCCTGACAAGGAATGGTTGTGAGAAATGTACTAGGCCCTGGCGCTTCTCACTCTCTTGCGCCAACCTATATTTATATTGTTTATTTAGGAGGAGGAAGTCTCGTTTTTCATGTCCAAGAATGCACACAGAGTTGAAAAAATACTGTAAAGTTTTCTGTTTTTAAACATAAAATGGAAGGTTTGTGGTTAAAAATTTTGCCAGCTCAAAACTCAACTCAGCAAAAATTTGAAGCTGAAGGAAGAATATACTGACGCCATAACCGAATTTTTAGGTCTAGAACATATGGCCAAGGATCAATAAAAGATCTTAAAAAAACGCATACATACTACATGCCTCATCATGCTGTCTCAAAATCTGGAAACACCTCTACAAAATTGGTATTCCTTACTTCAGCTAAACATCAACAGGTCTAAGATTAAACTAGTTGATGCTTTTAGACCATAGGCGATAAGACTATAGAGAAAATATAAATTCGTCTATAGGGTAGTAGAAAAAAAAGTACCGTCAAGTTGAGTTGCATAAAGAACGTCAAAATATCAAGGAATTCCATACAGAAACTTTACTGATAGACCGAATGAAGAACATAAGCAAGCCTGCCACGGTAAAAAATGGTACGGCCTCGGGCCGTATTACTCTAACCACCTTTATTGCCACATTAACGTCTTAACATAAAGCATTGTTAGCTAAGCGCAGTGCTTAACCGTCGAGTGTTTTTCTTCATTTAGAGAACGAAATTTTTAGAAGAATGTGACCAAACTTTTACGCCCAACCCACAAGTTTAATTAAACGTTTTCGCTCATAAATCAAAGACAATTTATCAACTTTTTTACAAAACAAAAAAAAAACTAGTAACCAATTTCCAAAAATAAAAACCAAATTAATTCTTCGCTGATGTCTCCAAAGTTGTTTCTGAAAGTGACGCCCATTTTCGTTTTTCCATTTAATGTTGAAACATTTTTATCGAAAAACTTTTCCTCTACCAACAAAATTTATTGTTAGAATATTCAAATAAAAAAATCAGCACTTCTCGATTAGTAGGGCTATTTTACATTAGCATAATCGCACAAGTGGTTAAGATGAGGGCAATTAGTTTGAGGCTTTTGTTCTAAGGCCCCTCAAAACGATTAATCTATTAACCCATGCAGTGTGTCAACAGTCAACATAAAAACTTTTATTTATTCCAAGCTGTGGTTGATTTAATGAGGAGCTAGAAGATCAGGTGCATAAGCACATTTAGAGTTGGAATTCGTTAAAGTCTGATTTGTAAAGTATTTTAATGAAAATTAATAAGACGTATTGGTGATTTTTTCGTTTAGCATATAGGTTTTCCATTAGTTTTTTTAGGTTTTGACACTTTAGATATGATAAATGAATATACCTGAGACAATCAATTACAGCTCCACCCATCGCATTCATTCAGAACTTTTTAAGAATTCTGTCTAGTGGCTTTGAATGACAAGACAGCTTAGAACTTTGAAATTTAATACTTGCCTCACCGTTTGTGGTTAGCTTCACAAGTTGCATATTTTTACAATCTTCTTACTCGTGCATATAGTAGATGAGAAAAACAGCGGCAAAAACCAACTATATAGGATGCTGCGTAATGAAATTCCTGAAAACAATCGAACCGACTATGATGACGGTTTTAAATTGCGCACATGTATAAAAAAGATTATTGTCTGCACATGCAGAAGAAGTCAAAGACCAGGCGGTATCTGTGATGCTTCCTGGGTGATGTAATTGGAACTCTTCAACATCCACCTACACTTTTGTATACAACAGAGACATCTTATACTTCGGTAAATAACAGAAATGTAAGAATTTGTAAAGTTTATTTCAAATGGAAGTGATTGAGGAAACAGGGATGAGTGAGTGTAAGCAGTCTATGGAAAAGAACTCTTTTCTGAAACTATGATGCAATCTGTAAGAACTACACAAAGGATATAAGATAATACAATAACTTAAGTTGGATACCTTTTGTCTCATTACTTTCGCCGAAAAGAGGTTGTTTTTCCATTGTTAAATATATATTTGACTGGTTCATAAAAAGTGACTATTTTTGTTTACTCGAAACAACTCTATTTATACTTTCGAGGAGGTGTAAAAAGATGCCTGTTAAAGGGAAAGCTCTTAATATTAATATGTAGGGATCGCTCATCGCAGATTTCCGTTAAAAAAGTTTTATATTTTGGAATTTTATATTTCGGTTTAGAAGCAAAGTGCCGGGATGAACGATACATATTTTTATAGAAAATTAATTGTTCTACAAAAAAAGTTTCATTTTTCGACAAATTCATTCCTTTAAAAGTTATTCAGGGCTTAAGTTTAATTTAGAGTAAATTTAATTTTTTTTTTTTAATGATTTTTGACAAAACTTTGACCTTGAATAACTTTTGAAAGAGTGAATTTGTCGAAAAATGATAAGAAACCTTTTTTGTAGAGCACATGAACAATTTTATGATTTTAAGTGATGGTTTTAACAAGAAACGTGCGAGAGCTCTAAAAACCAGCGTTAAAAAGAAACGATCAAATCAGGGCCCAAATTAGGGCACATACTTTTGAATAACTCGAGAAGGAATTGTCTAAATTTGGTATTACCGCTCACGTTATCGAGTAACCTAGTACCACAATTTGGCATTCTCTCATCAACAACCGAACGCATAAAGTGCTAAATAAATATTCGTGAAATGAAAATAGAAGAAATTTTCCACCCATTTTCCTTACCATTATTACAACGCGACGCGACGGAAGATTACTTTATTACAAATTTGTTAGTAAGAAAGTACCTAAGGGTATACACAAGCAACCAACCGATCACCATCCGTTCAAACCGATCACTTATTATTCTTTTAAAAGAGTTCTATTAACAGCCAAACTCGAGTGCATTTAATCTTTTAGCTTTCTGAAATTCTCACTAAAAGTTGTCTTTTCTTATAAAGGAATGAATCTTGCTTACAAAATAAAAATTAATTTAGTCGAAAGAGACATCAGCGGTATCCTTGTACTAACAGAGACTTGAAATTTGATAGTGGATATTACTAGTACAGTTTTAAAGCCTTTTTAGACGATCAGTTGTCAGTTCAATTTTCAGTTCATGAGAAAGTCTGTATTAATAAACGTCATCGTCAGTTCGATGTTCAGTTGAACTTTAATTTTATTTCTGAAAAGTCAAAATCAGAAAGAAAACTGAGAACTGAACTGAAAACGTATGGGAGTTCCATCAGATCCAATTTCAGTTAAGCGCTTCAGTTTTTGGCATTTAAGGCCATCTTAAACAGTCAGTTCTCAGTTCAGTTTTCAGTTCAGTGTGAAAATAGACGTCAGTTCGATGTTCAGTTGAGAACTGAACAGAAAACTGATGGGTATCTTATCAGTTTCAGTTCAATTTTCAGTTCAGTTATAAGTTCATCAGTTTCACTGAAACTTAACACTGAAGAGGCTTAACTGAAATAAAAACTGAAGTGAGTGCCTGGTACCTTCTTTATTAAACGTACTTTATCCAATGCATTCGGGCAGATTCTATGGTTACAGACAGTGCTCCATGAATTGACGACTATTTAAAGGGAAATCGTTATTCTTCTAAGCCCTTTCTCATTTATTTTCTTCCTTTGAAATAATCCACCCTAAAAGAATATCGTGTAATTAACTTAAAACACATTGAACTATTTCCACTTCTTACTTTCCACATTTTCAACTTTGTTGCAAAATTTTTTATCTTGTTCAATTTCAGTCAGAAGATTTGGTTGCAAAACAGAAAATGTGTACGTAAAGTGTATACCTACCTAATTTATCAAGAAGTCTATAAATAACATGGTTGAGACAAACTCTCTTCCGCGTCTTGTTATCAAAACTCGTCTTCACCATTTAACACCTAGGTACTCTTCTTCACCGTTTCGACATCAAACATCGATGTTGAGGAGTAATAACCATAATTTTGCTCTAGAAAATGCCCAACATGAAAGTGTTTTTCTCCTCCAACTGCAACTGGTTCCTAGAAGTATACTTGTTAAAATTTGCCAGCAAAAGAAGAAACATAGCATGCAACTGAATTATTGAAGCCATCAAACCCAACCAACTGGCAATATCCATCAATTTCTATTTAACCGCCAAAAAAGTGTTTATCATCGTTAAAAAGTATAACTTTTAACATAATACGCTAGACGCTACGTCTATATTTAAAACGAAACATGAATCCTTGAATTTTATTGACTCCAATATGCAACGGTGACACCTCTCAAATGAGATTATACGGCTGTAACCTAACACCGCTTAGAAATCTCCCCTCTCTCAGCCTATCGTTGACCATGAATCCTAATTGGAATTGGAATTGGAAGTATGGTTTTTTGGTAGCAAAACACAAAAAAAGAAACAAACTATCAAATCAACAACTAACTACACAATCGACAGCGAAGCGGTTTTCTTTTCAGAAACAAATATGGCCGCCAGTTGTTTACAAAGTATACAAACGCAACAAGTGTCACCTACACTAAACAGTGTGTAGACTTTCAAGTGCTTGTATTGCGAATGGTGTGCATAGCAGTGGATGGTAAAAACTGAAAACCAATGTTCGCTCTTGAGGAGCTTGTGTTGTGTGTGTGCGCAAGCACTTCCGTGTATCTTGCCGATGTATCTACAAACACATTCATACCTCAGGTAATACGAGCGAGTTGAGAAGGTAACATGTATTGGTATGGGTGAGTATGAGACGATGATGTGCTAATAACAGTGGATGGTGTGGATTTTGCTGATCTTGCAGAGGTCTCCATTTCAATAGTATTTTCTTGGATTTCGTATTGCTTTGCCTTTCTGTGTTGTGTGACGATTTTCTTTGGCTTTATTTTTCTTTTAAGTTGTTATGTTTTCTTGTTTTTCTTTAGCCATTCAATCGTTGCACTTGTTGGATTTACTTTGGGACAGGAGGTGCTCTTGCAGTTGCTATGTATTATGCCTTCATGAAGCTAACCGATAAAAATTTTGTTTCACCGAAATATGTTTGTACATTTTAAGACCGACAGAGATAGAGATAGAGATATAGATAGAGATAAAGATAAAGATAAAGATAAAGATAAAGATAAAGATAAAGATAAAGATAAAGATAAAGATAAAGATAAAGATAAAGATAAAGATAAAGATAAAGATAAAGATAAAGATAAAGATAAAGATAAAGATAAAGATAAAGATAAAGATAAAGATAAAGATAAAGATAAAGATAAAGATAAAGATAAAGATAAAGATAAAGATAAAGATAAAGATAAAGATAAAGATAAAGATAAAGATAAAGATAAAGATAAAGATAAAGATAAAAATAAAGATAAAGATAAAGATAAAGATAAAGATAAAGATAAAGATAAAGATAAAGATAAAGATAAAGATAAAGATAAAGATAAAGATAAAGATAAAGATAAAGATAAAGATAAAGATAAAGATAAAGATAAAGATAAAGATAAAGATAAAGATAAAGATAAAGATAAAGATAAAGATAAAGATAAAGATAAAGATAAAGATAAAGATAAAGATAAAGATAAAGATAAAGATAAAGATAAAGATAAAGATAAAGATAAAGATAAAGATAAAGATAAAGATAAAGATAAAGATAAAGATAAAGATAAAGATAAAGATAAAGATAAAGATAAAGATAAAGATAAAGATAAAGATAAAGATAAAGATAAAGATAAAGATAAAGATAAAGATAAAGATAAAGATAAAGATAAAGATAAAGATAAAGATAAAGATAAAGATAAAGATAAAGATAAAGATAAAGATAAAGATAAAGATAAAGATAAAGATAAAGATAAAGATAAAGATAAAGATAAAGATAAAGATAAAGATAAAGATAAAGATAAAGATAAAGATAAAGATAAAGATAAAGATAAAGATAAAGATAAAGATAAAGATAAAGATAAAGATAAAGATAAAGATAAAGATAAAGATAAAGATAAAGATAAAGATAAAGATAAAGATAAAGATAAAGATAAAGATAAAGATAAAGATAAAGATAAAGATAAAGATAAAGATGAAGATGAAGATGAAGATAAAGATAGAAATAGATAGGCTGAAAAAATAGCATTTTTAATGGTTCCCTGATTCTACTCACTTCGGTCTAGCTTTTAGACTAACTTATCACAAGAGTTACTATTCGTGTTTCAATTGCAACATAATGATTTTCTAAGGAGCCTGTATGTTTCTAAGACATTACCTCATTTGATTTACACTCGCTCAGGACTACAGCTGCACCTGTAACGTGATTTTAGCCAGTCTGCCTGTTAACCGGGAGGTTGGTACTCCGGATCCCACCAGAAACGAAAATGTTTTTCACGGGTATCGCATTTTGCGAGGAATTGGAAAGTCCTGTGATAGTGAATTCGTTGCCATGAAAAGCAATTTCTCGATTAGCCGTTCGGAATCGGCAGACAATTGTAGATCCCCTCCATTCTCTTAAAAGGGAATGGTTGTGAGAAATGCTTTAGGGACCAAAGCTCCTCGCTCTGTTGCGCCCATTTATTTATTTTGTATCGACCAAAATGAAAAGAAATAAAAGCAAAAAAACTGCGCACAAATCAATTTTATATTCTAACAATACAAAGCGTAACCGCACAGTACACCTGTAACAACTTCATACTAACAAAACTCTGTTTTCAAACGCACCAACGAACAACGATCGTTTCGCCGCATCCATCTTTTCTTGCCTGCTTCTACTTCAACATGTTTCTTTTTTGTTGTTGTTTTTCTTTCGCGATACAAACATCGCGTACACTCAATCGTATATCGTATTCTCGATCGTATCGACGACTCCAACTTGTGAGTTTGATGGCTGCTTGCTTATGTTTTGAAAGACAGTTCGCTGTAATGTAAGCAAGTGATCGCACTCGCATGAAATTGCCTCAAGTAACCGCATCGTATTTTTGTTTTTAAAAACGAACGAAACGAAATTGAAACAATCTTCGTGTGGAAGAAAAATAAAACCGTAACGAGTTTACTTCTCTGTGGATATTGACATCGGAGAGTTTAGTTAAAGTGCGATATTTGTGTTTTCTTTAAGCGCCCAATTTGACACAACGTCAGACTTTCTTTAAACTCCATTTTGCTGATCGCATTGCGAAACGCAGACACGATAAAGACGTCATGATTATGTTGTGATCGAGGCTGTTTTGGGTGAAAATTGTGTGCTTGGCAATATACAAAGAGAAAGCGAGATTATTCATTCCATTTTCCATTGAAACTCTCTTGATATAATTTCCAATCCAAAGCTAAATTAAGAAGTGATCTTAAACAAATTAGTGCCTTATCAATCGAATTCCTATAATTTATTGTGGGCGTAAAACAATACTTATCTATCGGAGTGTTTGTTTGTATTGGGTTTCTCCCTCTGTACTGCTTCAACGAGTTCTAAAACATACATTAATAAGAAACAAAATTGGATTACAAAACAAAATAAAAGCTGATTCATCATCACAAAAGGATTACCAACTAAGCAGTGTTCCCGATTTATTCTTTTCTTCTTGCATAGTTCTCATAGGTGAGTTCATAGAGTTTGTACATGGCAGTCATTATATAAATAGAAAAAGGAGAATAGTACCTTCGAATAGAATAATCAAAATCAATTTTATATGATTGCGCCTTCTCCAGCATTTGTACATCAGCAACAAAAAGAAAAACGTACCTCAATTACCTACAGTGGGAATGGAAAAATCTGCGGCTTTCTTCGACGGCGACGTAGACCGCGGATTGCGTTCCTTGCCCCTGTTTGCGCAATCGTACATGATTATAATTAATTTTTTTTTGTTTGCTTGCATCTTACCCACAATCCGTGAGATGAGGGGAAGAAGATAATAATTGCCAGGGATTAGTGACTGGCGACATTTTTGATCTACAGTGGTACGAATTGCAAAAGAAAACATGTCAATCTGCAGAGACTTGAATTCGTCAAGTCTAAGTCGTGTACTCTGCTGCAATTTCTGTGGTTTCAAATTACAAGCATATACGTTGGTTGAAAATCGAAATTGGTTGTGTTGTTGCAACAATCGATTCTACTAGTTTTTTGTTTTTATTGAAATATGAGACGGTTTTTTGAAAGTAAACAGTTAAGGGTTAGGTACGATACGTAGGTATTTTCCCTATGAGACCCAGCACATGTGTTAAGGAACGAGCTGTTTTGTTTTAAGTTGTAAGACGACACTGACACACATAATATTTACACAAAATTTGGATCATTTACTTAAGTGTTTGTTGAGTCAACAATTAGGGTTCGACAACAACGAAGGCTAATCGAGGTAACTGTAGCTGTAGTGCCTTCGTTTAGAGATCAGTTACTTTTGTTGTTGGTTGTGGTGGAGACAAGTAGATTCTGTAAATAAAGAGTTATTGTACCTATACACAAAAGCGTGGAAAATTTATCAAATTTTTAAGAATAGCAAATCGAAGATAGGAACAAAGCTTAGAGGTTGAATTTGTGAATTTGGAAGAAAAGACAAGTGGAATACTTTTTTCTGCAAAGTATGAAGGCCTCAATTTATAATTTCGGTTTCACCAAAAACATACATGTTAATTTAATATTTGCAAAGGAGAATTAGTTTACTTTTCGGAGTACTAGGGTATATTTTGAGCTTAGTGAAGGAGTATTTATGTGTATCCTTCAAGACCAAATTTTATCTTATCCATTCTTTGTTTTTAAAACCTGGCCTAACCTTTTATGACTAATTCACGCAAAAAGTAGCGACATTTTGTGCCACACTTATTAAAGTGGGCAGTATAATTCGGGGCTGACTTGGGTCTCAACCAACATTTAACGCTAACAATTAGGGCTAAGTTGGTTGTGGTCTTCTTTCAATTGCTTGGGCCACCTAAGACGAGGTCTTACAGTTCCGCGATCTCCCTGCTTTCGATAACCCTTCGAGCCGGAGCGTTGATGTCCATCCGCTTTATGTGTCCCATTCATTTCATTTCATTTCATTTAATTTTATTTACATAAAGAAGCCATCTTAGTCTTGCGATGCGTAATCTTCTAGCTATGTCGCGGTACAGCTCATAACTGCAGTTCTTTGTTGAATCTTCTACTCCGCAAACTGACAAGATCTTCCTCATCCGTTCTAGATAAGGTCAATGCTTAGGCGCTCTATAGCAGGACTTCGATGATCAAGTTCTCAAAAAGTGTTACCTTTGTTTTTCCAGAAATGGTTTTATTTATTTGTATTCTTAGCAATCGTTTAAAACAAAGTCTATTTTGAACAACACACTTTTGAAGAGCTTATCGTAATAGTCAATTGGCCCCACCCCCCACGTTTATTGTAACTACACTAGTCTTGTCCAAATTGAGAAACTGTAAGAACTCTATGGATTAAGTAAGGAAGGGTCAGAGCTTTTTTAAGTATACCCCTGTCGGATGAAGGTCGGTGTGCCTGTGGTTAACATTCACATTAATCTAATCTGAGGAAGCGACCTAGAAGTAGTTTCTTTTTATTCATTCAATCGCTCTTGCTCACTACTTTTGGTACTCTTTGACAGCGCAATGAACGACCTGACGTCATGAGCGCTATGATGTGTGGGCGAAGATTATAGCTATAGCGTCTAAAGATTTTCCTCAGTTTGCGATTGTCTTGTTATTAATGGGTTGTTGAAAAGAATACAGCCATAAAGTTAAATAAAGCACAGCTGAATAATCTTACCTACTTCAAAATTATGTTCGGTTGTAGTCCAATCTTCCATTTTGGACCACTCTTGCAGTACTATTATAGCGTGTTCCAAGCGGAGGTGATAGCCATTAGCGCAGCCTCTGTCTTGGGTCAGAGAAAACATGATATCCAAATGCATCTTCTCAGATAGTCAGGCGGCCATCAAATCCCTGGCAATTTCTTCAACTCTATTCCAGCCCTTAACTGCGGACTAAGGGAGGTATCAGAGCAGTTTAACATTCACTTGTGCTGGGTGCCGGGTTATGCAAACAATCCAAGAAACTGTAAAGTAGATAAACTCGCCACAAACGGAACACCGTTTCATCGGAAACGGAGTATCGTTTAGTATGGGTATACCAATCGCTGTGTACAAACTCTTGCTCAGGCCAGGACGCATACAAGAAAACTAATCTGAAATGGTCAAGCAGTTTAACGTGTAACGCAACGAAACAAATCTGGCCTATGCTATATCTTAAGCGGTCGAACGGCTTGAACTCTCTCATAGTAAACACATTAGTGCGACGATAAGTGCCACCACAGGACACTGTCTTATTGGAAGTCGCAAGGCTAGGAGTTGCCTTAAACGATTTTTGCAGAAGGAGGACGAGGAGTAAACTATTTCCTTCCATCTCTGTTCGTGCCCAGGTTTAGTCCACAAACGAAGGATACACCTAGGTTCTTACTTCTTTGAGTGACCTATAATGATCTTACTCAAATCGACGCCCTGTATCTCTCCCGCTTCGTTGTACATATATAAGCTCGAAATGGTTCCATTGGGATAAGGAGGGGTACATTAGCCGGGCTAACAGCAACTTTAACCTAACCTAACCCAATCTGCAGTATTTTGCAATAACTCTGTGAAATTTGGTTTTTAAAGGGGGAAGTTGGTCTAGAGCATGACAAAATGGGCATAATTTATGAATTTTTTGTGACTCAACAAAAACATTAATCGAAAATCTGTGGAAATGGTTTTATAATTTAGGTTTTAATATACAATTACAAGTTTTTTTGTTTCAATTAAATTCAAAATGGCGGCTGTTTAGCATTTCTTCGGAGGTGCCTCATTTTTAGACGGATCCATGGCCGAAGATGTAACCTCCTTAATTTTGGTCCTGGAACAAAATCCCGAAAATTTTGAGTTTCTATATAACAACAGCAAGAGAAGTACGTAGGATTTTTTCGATATTTTGTTTTTTCGCGAAATGGTGTAGCACGTTTGAACAAAGCATTAAAATGTTCACTATAAAAAAAACGACGAAATTGTTGATTAAAAGAAAACTATGCAATATAAGAAACAAAAAATCCTACGGACGTCTCCGGAAAAAGATATTTTGAATGTAGATACTGTCAAAATTTCGTAAAGATCGGTGAAGATTTGCTCCAGTTATGTCTTCGGCCACCTCAAAAAAAGTGATTTCGAGAAAAACGCGTTTAAAGTTTTAAGTACTATAAAATCATATGGCATACCTGAGGGGCCCAGAATGGACAATTTAGGCATTTAGACATTTTTGCCGGCATCCATCCTTTGGTATGTTATTTTTAAGACCCTAAAGTACCTTTTTCGGTTTCTTCCAAATTCTAGACCAGCTTCCCCCCTTAAGTCGTCGACCGTCTCCGGCTTATTTTAGTACAGCGACTTCACATAGCCCAACAGAAAATAGTTTAGTGGTGCTAAACCGTACGATCTTGGAGACCAATCCACAGGTTCAAATCGCAAAACTCACCAAGCGTTCCAATGACAAGTCGTGACTTCTTGTTGAAACTTCAACTCCCACAATGCACGATGCATTTCACTATTTCACCTGCACTGTTTGCAAGAGTTGCTTAAGCGTCAGTCGATTCAAATGACAAACCAAACTAAAAATGGCTGTCAATGGAAACAGTGCTGCCAATTAAGATCTGTTTATCTCTAAAAACCCCTTTATAAAATTCACTCGGGTGAGATCACCTTAAGCCAATGGCCTTAATTTTTGTCTAAAATCCTTCTTTTGTTGTTGATCAGAGATCAGAATCAGAATCTGAGTAGTCTAAGAGAAATCAAGCCATTAAATGGCTTCTGTTGCTGGTCATATTTTTATTTGTTAAATAAAAGGGGATAAAGATCAAATGGACTGCAAAGATCTACTAAAAGTTGTTCGTAGAATATCTAGAAGTCTTGCAAGAAGGAGGTAAGCATAAAATTTGCCATCCTTTGTATAAACCTCAATTCGATAGCTAAAATGACTCTTATTTTATATAACGATCAGTGTGAAATGCATGCACAAATTCAGTCTAAGTTCATCGTGCGAGTGAACATTTTATTCAAATTAAGTTTCCAAAGACCACCATGATCATGATCATCTCTTCAATAACAATTTTTGGAGTACAGATCTGATTCGATAAACTTTTGATAAATTTTTCCATATTCATAATGCATCTATGTCTGATCTGGTCATTTAACAAGTAGTTAAATCTTCTCAAATATCACAATCTGAAATTCAAAGATCTCCCATTGTGGTCGTTTTGTGGATATAGCTATCGCTCTCTTGGGAGCGATGTCGGATTATTTTTTTTTTTTACAAATTAATCTATTTCACGATCGATTTCATCATTTCATTGATGTTCCCTAACAAATTGTAAGGAAAATCGTAAAAATATAAAGACCAAACTATCAAAACTCACGATCCAGTCGAAAAACTCATAAACTTTTTTTCTGAGTTTGGACACACTGAAAATCTCATCACAAAAAAGTCAACCGGAAAAGAATTTGAATGTGTGACTTCAACAAAAGAGGCATTGAGTTCCAAAGATGCTTCATGGTGCCCCACACAAAAGGTGTAATTTGGAAATAATAAAGACAAAAATAAGAAAAAAATTATAAGAAAAGTGAACAACAATTGGGGTCACACAATGGAAACACAAGAAACCAAAATTTGGCACAGCTATGCGAAATTCGTTTGCGACGCGACGATACATTTGAATTGTGTTCCAGCAATTAAGCCGAGAACGGCCAGAGTTCGTGACTTTAAGGCGTCAGCCATGCGCAAATGTTGTACGTGATATCGAATCACTTACAAAAAACTCACAGAATCACACGTAAAACAGCAATTTTGTTGTAATTTGCATTCTTTAAAAGCAACAAACGAACGCATGTTGGGACAAAACGTCGATTTATGTACGCACTTGCCGAAAAGAAACAACTCATGTGTCAGGGATACTCGCGCACGTTATGGAAGTGGCTTCAAATATTTACACGGCCCTTGGACAGAATGAAATCCAAGTAGGTACTCAATTAGCCGGTTTGGAGATAAATAAACATGAGTGTCTCGGGTCGAATATCTACCCATAGAAAATCAATATTTCTTTAAAAAAAACATGGCGCTTTGCCGATAGTTGATACCAGTCAGTCAGAGTTTTGGTCGTTATCTCAAAAGCAAATAAAAACATTTCAGGAAAAGTGAAATATTAGACCACTTCACGCTAAAGATAAGTGCCCCTCAAGTTCCAATGGAATTCTGAAAAGGATTCCGAAGAAAATGCAACAGGTAGCGAGATACATTCCAAAGATAAAACTATCTTAGAAGGAAGGGAATGGTATTTGCTGTTCTGGGTCTCCCAGGAGAGATTGCGCAGACATATTCTCAAAAAAAGGGAATGAGAGAAATATGTCATCATCATCATAATTATTCTGCCAATCAATCAGACCTGGGGAACAGAAACGAGTGCATGCGACTCTATAAAAATAACTCTCGTGTCATTTGACGAGGCCACACAAAGTCTGCCCCTTTAGGTGTATAGCTATTCGGTGCTATCTTTAGTCATCTTGTGTCATTGTTTTATGATCTGTTTCGTGGTAAATCTAGGACGGACCCATTCCAGTGTTGAATAATTCGAAAGAACAGAACACACACAGTGAGCTTCGGCTGAGCGATGCTAGGTGCGCACGGCGTTGGGGTTAATTGCAAAAGTAGTACTTTCCTCCTCGCCGAGGTCAATCGCTGAGTCGTTAAATGGTCATTTTGTGGTCAAAGATGGCTGCTTTCAAATGCTCCCATTGCTGCCGCCGTTGGTCTGTTTCTTTTTAAAAAAGAACACACTAACAAATAAAATGCTGGAAGCCATAAATTTTGTATCTAAATTTCAAGCATACTAAAAATAGACATGTTGTATATGCTTCAAGTGCATGGAATGCGAAGTAAAATCAAGGAACACGTGCTGATTAAGTTCTTTTTTGTTTTAGATACTTTTTTATACAAAGGTTATATGATTGGTGTACATTAAGAATCGGCCTCGATGTTCGATTACGAAGTGTGGCATATTTGTTCATGTAGAGAGTAACATGTGGAATACATTTGAACAAAAAAGTGAGAAACAAAATAATCATTTATGTAGGTACCTAGTACGAGGACGAGCTCGTGCCATAAATATTACAAGAAAAATAAAAGCATAGAGAGATAAATTTGTTTGGATGAATTGAAATGTCTGGCATAATGGCATGAAATGTTTGAACTTTGGGGTGGTAGACTTGTGATATGATGGACGATCCCAGCTGCGTTAGTGATGTCTGGTTGACAGTTTGACTGATTATTTTGAGGAGATTTTATAGAGATGAGAAGTAGTGCAATGGAGAGAAAAAGAAATTGGCATTTGGGGTAAGCTGTTCGTGGTGCTTGTTGTGGGTTTTCGACAAATCAAGTTGGAAGTGCAAAAAACAAGATGATTTGGTTTGATTTGATTTTAAAACTTTCAAAGGATTTACTAAAACACAAGTTTAGTTCAGAGAGCTGTAAAGAGTCGATTTGGGGATAGAGAAAGAAGTTTTCGAATTCATAACAATATAATACCGAATTTTTGTTCAAAAGGACCAGAAATATCTGTAATATCTGTTCTTGAATTACCAAAAAGTAAGGCAAAAAATAAAGTTGTGTCCAAAATGAAACAAAAACTTGTCATCTTCTGTTATGCACATTTGGAACTCGACCACAAAATCGGTACCAACGCTCGTTTTCGACGACGCGAAACTCCGTGTAGGTCAGCTCCATCGATGAAACCAATTTGCTGGCAGCTTCGTGATAGGATAATGGCTCCACCTGCGAGCTTGGTTCTGTAAATTCTGCGACGAAGCAGATATTTTTTCGAGCTCATTTGGTTGCGAGAGTCCTCAGAGCTCAAAAATATAGTATCCTTGCAGATATTCTAAAAAGGTGTTATTCTATGCTGAAAAAACCAATGCTTGAGCATTTCTATGTTTCCCATTCTTCTGGGGTCGTCCCGAGAAGATGGAAAAGTCCATTTGTTCAGCCATCTCTAAAAAAGCAATTCTTCTTCCCCTTCTGGGATGTTACCGGCCTATTCCACTAACATCTTTTCTATCTAAGGTCATGGAAACGTTGATAAACTCATACATATAATATCTTGAAGACCGAAAGCTTCTTAATGATTGACAAAACAGTACAGCTCTCGTAGAAAATGGTAGATAAGCTTATTGCGCTTGATATTTCTATAGTATTTGATAGAATTTGACATCATGTCTTTTATCCAAATGCCTGCTTTTGGTATCGATTAGTCCCTTTTTCGTTGGGCCAGAAACTTCCATACCGACGCGACCGTTCAATACAGGTTCTGTTAGATGATTTTAAGTGAGATTCTCATCATAACAATGCTGGTGTGCCCCAGGGTACCATTTTGTCTCCGACTCTGTTTATTGCTTTCATAACGATCTTTTGTGTCAGACTTCTAACCCTCTTAACTGTTTTACTGGTGATTTTCTTTAACAAATTAACGTCCCTTATCTTAGGATGTGGAACTGAAACGGATGCGTATGATAAGCTCATTGAATTCTGACCTTCACAGCATTGTTACATGTGGTCATAAAAACCAAGTAGTATTTAATGCTTCAAAAACTAGTGTTTAATTTTCTCCATTATCCTGTCGTTAAAGCTTAAAATTCCCCCCACCAATATCAACAAATGGTTACCTGCATCAACGAACTGTCAGAATTCGGTATGTGTGTAAACGATGCTCTTCGTTAGAATGATAACATATTTGAAGACGCGAGATTTGCGGCAAAATGATTCGATTTCTTCAGATGATGCAGGAAATTTTCCATCTGAATCTGGCCGCACTTTATAAGGCCTACATCCGCTCAAAACTAGAGTATAACTCCCACATCTGATCAGGTGCTCCATAAACGTCTATGCTAGGGTAGAAAACAGAGCGTAAAAATTGGTAGGTGATAGTTCAATCGTAGAATTCATTGTCTTACTCTTTTTTCTCATATTATAAACGGTATGCTCTAGTAAAATAGCCAGTTGCTGAAACGATTCGGTCGCAACACCAGCCTCGCTTGATATGCCCATGAGTTTTATCTTGAACCCAACTTCGGGCGTACAATAAAGTGTAGAGTTCAGTCGCACTACCTGTATGTGGAATACTTTAACTGACTCTATATTCCCTTAAAGAAAGCAGAAATCAGCGTGGAAGCGGCGAGCATGGAAGCGAAAGAAATCACACAGCAGAAGTGGTAAGAACGCTGGGAGTCAGAAAGCAGAGGACTGCTAGACTCATCGGAGAAATAAGCGAGTGGAGTAACCGGAAACACGGTGAAGTGAACTACTACGTCACACAGTTCCTCACCGGACACGGGTATTTCAACGCTTTCCTGCACAAACTTGGAAAAAGAAGAAGCCCTTCGTGCCAATACGGAGATTCGCTGACAGACGACGCTTATCATACAGTGTTCGAGTGTAGTAGATGGGAATCTCCCCGTCAGGAAATAAATAGAGTTATCGTAGAGCTCAGCCCGAATAATATCATCCAGGAGATGCTGAGAAATGAGGAGAGTTGGAGGCGAATCAGCCTGTATCTGACGCAGATCCTGAAAGCAAAGAAACAAGAGGTCGTTGAAGAACTAGAACCTGCCACCTAGACACGGTTCCCCCCTCGAAGAAATGCGCAAGTGGTCCCGAGGGGAAGATCAGTGAGAAACTTTTGGAGTTTTAGTCGGTATGCCAAGCTTAGTACACCATGGAGAGTCCGACACACCGGGAAGTATGGATACTTCCAAAAGTAAATTAGGTCGATTTCTCCAACTAAATCCTTTACTATTTTGCTGAATGGTCGCACTTTGTTTTAAAGAGTAGTCATTATCCACTGATGTGTACGTTAGTTATGAAAAAAAAAGAAAACGTCTAAACTGTTTTCCGATTAGAGTGCGCTGTTTTGATCAGCACAACTTAAATCAGATGGGCTAAAGTTTTTTAGTTGAAGGCGTATCATTTAACCTGACAGTAAGAAACCTGAGGCTGAAAAACAAAAAAAATTAAACTTTTCGGTTAGTAAATAGATCTCCTCTTAAACTCTTCTCTTACACTCAGTGTCATTTGACGTCTCGCATTAACGAAAAAGGTGGTAATTAGTTGTGTAAATTGATTCTATTACGATCTGCAATGCATAGGATCGCGAGATCTATTATCTGTTGTGATCCACGTGGTAGTTAATGTAAAAGGGGACTCTGTTGCAATATCGTCTTCAAAATAATTAGGAAAGAGTGGGTGTCATGTTTCAGTCATTTTTAAATTTTGTGTGGAATAGCAGCAGTTCGAGTACTTGGTGCATTATAAGTGAGCACGATCAAAAGTCTTTTCCAATTCGGCTGTCAGTTCAAATTATGTCCAATATCTGAAACAAAGTTGAAATGAATACATTAGGAACCAAACCAGAAGTTCTTAAACTATTTTTCTTAAATAATTCTTAGGCACAAAACCCCATATGTATTTATAGCATTACAACGATAGATCTTTTCAAATAACCTGTTTCTTAATGAAACTTAGGTTTTTGAAGAACAGCTCTAGGAGCTAGTGTTTCAAAATCCACAGTTGTGTCTTCTACTTTGGTTGCAAATGTACGTCGATAAAGTAGTTCACGAAAGTGGTATGAATTGAAAAAGTCATGAACAAAAATAACTCCTATTTCTTCTTTTTCTTTTAACAATAAACGCTTACTGGATTCTACCTCAGTATTTGAAAAGTACCTCACAACCTGCTTTTTTGAACAAAACTACGTGATAAATAACAAAAAGACTTACACCTTTTGTGTACCTTACCTTTTCAAATTAGTGATATTCTCTGTCCATTGTTGGACATATTGAGAGCAAAATACTTTGTTCACTATTACGTTGAGTGTGTTAATGGTTTTTGTTTTCTTTTTTTGTTTTAATGAAATACTTGTTTTTCTATGAACTTATGGCGCCATTAAATCAGCTTTCTTCGAAAATAGAAATGCATAAATTATTCATATTCCCCACAGACCATGCAAATCCCAACGTCTCAATAGATTAAGACCAAATTTAAAATGTTTATTCTTTAATCAATGGACACCAGCGAGGTGAGCAAATTTGTTTTGGTTTGCTTACTTACGACCGAATCGATATTGGTTTTCCATATTATCATGATTTTGATCCAATCTTGGAATTAAAAAATCATTATATTTTAACGTACAGCTTTTGGATTTAGCTCATTTTATCAATAAATTCGATTTAAGTTTGAAATCGCATAAAGTTGACGCTAATAAGCACACCCATTGGTTTAGACAATCGACTTGAAATGGTTACGAATACATGGTGATGACCGCAGCCGCAGTAGTTCCACCAACAGCCCACGCTTTTTTTTTAATTTTATTTAAAAAAATGCTCATAAAGTACCATTAGCACGTGGATACAAAAACCTATACGCGACTATTAATTGGTTATGGCACATTCTTGGCGCGCAGAAATATCGGATACATGGGTGTCGCCTCCTGTTGTTGACAAGCCTATTTTTATGTGAAATATCTATGAGTTATGAATGCTAATTAGATCCAACTTCAGTTTGTGTGGTGATTGTTAAATTGGCATAAATCTTCATAAGTAATTTGGTTTTTAATTGCGATAAAATTGCACTGGAAACAATGAAAAATACTTTTGAAAGAAGTGTACACACCTTTTACTTGCGTGAAACGCTATCAAAGTAGTAGGAATTCGCTTATAAAGTAGTTTAACAATCGTCCATTGTTGTGGTGAAACGGAAAAATGAAAGTGTAAAATTAAGTGACTTATATGACAGTTGGTTTGCTATAAGACAATGGAAAGTACTTAGTCCCAATGAAACCCATAAACATTCTTTCTTAGTTTTATTTTATGAAATTATCGTGACGGTATTTGAATTATGTTTTGCAAGTAAAGTGCTTGAAAAGCAATGTAATAAGTCTATTTAAGTCTCTAAAAGTTTGGTGTCTGCACTGTGGCATAGGATTCCTTTGGAGTTTGTTGGGCTTAATAGTTTTGTTTGGTAGGTGTTGCATCGTAATTGAGGCTTATCAGTGGTGGACGCGATCAAAAGACCAGAGACATGTCAAATTTACTAACCAAACCTACGAAAGAGTCCCTCACCGGGCGCCAATTTTAATAAACTGCGATGTTAATGAACTACGATTGAGATTTGTCAGCATACCCACCACATTCCAAATTGTTTGAATTTAAAGAAATGGAGGATCAGTGTCATTTTTAATAGTGGAGGACCGTAAGCTTTTTACCTAGGAATCCAAGGCCAGTCCATGGATTTTCATGAAATTTTCAGAAATGTGTTTTGGGTGGCGTATAGAAAAAAGTTAAAAAATAAAATTTCACCGCTCTCAATTTTTTAATTATTTTTAAAATTAATTACTAACTTTTAGAATTTTATTTTATTTATTTAGGGTATTTTAGATAAGGTTTATCAAAATGTAAGGATCGATAGGTTTGGTTAAGACAAAAAAAAATTGTATGAGAGGGGGGGTCTATATCCCTCCGTGTAAGCGCAAGGGACAATTTTATATGAAATTTACTTCATTTTTTAAAAAACTATTAAA
The DNA here is from genome assembly GCA_914767635.1 of Melanostoma mellinum. NCBI lineage: Eukaryota > Metazoa > Arthropoda > Insecta > Diptera > Syrphidae > Melanostoma > Melanostoma mellinum. The sequence goes on from OU612059.1 coordinate 10,534,211, forward strand.
AATCAACTAAGCCACTTATTTTCTCATACTTTAGTGTTTTTGAAAGCTATTGCTTTGTTCTTCAATAAAAAATTTAATTTGAGTTCACTTAATGAAAAGTTTTGGAGAAATCAATCCTCAAATTCAAAATTTTAAAAAAAGAAAATATTTTTTTCTTAATTAATTTTTTTTTCATTATTTTGCCCCACAAAGGGCCATTTTTTCTTTTCATGTTCAATGCTTTTATTAATATTTACTCAGAGCAAAAAACCGAACAAAAAAATTTTTCTTGGTTTAAGAGAAAATAAAAAAAAACGAAAGACACTTTTTTCCAGATAAAAAAATGTCGTTAATTTCCCGCTAATTGAACTTTTTTCCTTGAAGTGAAATATGAAATGTGTCTGAAATAGCATTTAAAAAAAAGTTAAAAAAAAAAATTTGTATGATCTTAATTTTAATATAAATTATAAATAATTATAAAAATTTTAGAGTTATATTTTAATTATATTAGTTTTAAGTTAAATTTTAGAACTAAGACCTATTAGAAACTTGAAATTTCATCTCAAAGGACAGCACATATACTAATTTGTGCTCTAAATGCTGTTTACTCTCAAACGAGTTGATGGAACCGAAAAAATGTGGTTTTTAGCCAAATTTTGAATTTTCAACCATTCAAAGAGACTTAAATAAGTTAAATTAACGGCTCGAAGTTTTTTTTTAGGTGGGGAGCATACTGATGTGTAGTTCTTTCTTTTATATAAGAATTGGTGCATCCCTTATTGATATAGGTTTGTTTGCATACTGAACGCACGTAGAAAAATTCGCGAGTATTTATTTGGCAAAAAACCATATTTATTTGGATCCATCAACACGTTTGACCAGAAATAGCATCTAGAGCACAAATCAGCATATGTGGTGTCCTTTGAGACCAATTTATAGGTCTTAGTTTTAAAATTTAACTTAAAACTAATATAATTAAAATATAACTCTAAAATTTTAATAATTATTTATAATTTATATCAAAATTAAGATCATACAAAAAATTTTTTTTTTAACTTTTTTTAATATGCTATTTAAGACACATTTCATATTTCACTTCAAGGAAAAAGTTCAATTAGCGGGAAATTAACGACATTTTGTTTTCTGGAAAAAAGTATCTTTCGTTTTTTTTTTATTTTCTCTTAAACCAAGAAAAATTTTTTTGTTCGGTTTTTTGCTCTGAGTAAATATTAATAAAAGCATTGAACATGAAAAGAAAAAATGGCCCTTTGTGGGGCAAAATAATGAAAAAAAAATTAATTAAGAAAAAAATATTTTCTTTTTTTAAAATTTTGACTTTGAGGATTGATTTTTCCGAAACTTTTCATTAAGTGAACTCAAATTAAAATTTTTATTAAAGAACAAAGCAATAGCTTTCAAAAACACTAAAGTATGAGAAAGTAAGTGGCTTAGTTGATTTTTAATAGATTCTTAAAAAATGAAGTAAATTTCATATAAAATTGTCCCTTGCGCTTACACGGAGGGATATAGACCGCCCCTTTCATACAAATTTTTTTTGTCTTAACCAAACCTATCGATCCTTACACTTTGATAAACCTTATCTAAAATACTCTAAATAAATAAAATAAAATTCTAAAAGTTAGTAATTAATTTTAAAAATAATTAAAAAATTGAGAGCGGTGAAATTTTATTTTTTAACTTTTTTCTATACGCCACCCAAAACACATTTCTGAAAATTTCATGAAAATCCATGGACTGGCCTTGGATTCCTAGGTTTTGCCTTTTTTATGTCTAACGGTCCTCCACTATAATCTTAATACTAAAATGTCCCAAACAGTCCTTCGTTGGGCGCCATTCAGCGTAAACTCAATTTTTTATGAGAGATGCTATGGAGTCTAAAAGCATTTATTTCATCTCTGATGCTGTTTCTTCCCAAAAGTAGTTGTGACGCATTTGAACCCTCGGAAAATAGAGAACATTCTGGTGCACTTCTAAAAATGCTTTCTCTTCGTTAACCCCAACAAAAAACTTTACGTGTGTTTACTTAGTTCTTTAGTGTTGGAACCACTCATTTTCAAATGCAAAGGACCCAAAGCAGTTCTTTAAAAACCTTCTCGAGAGCGTAATTCATTACTTTCTCACATATTTAATGAAAATATCTTATCAACTTCGATCATCGAAATTAATTTAAAAAAAACATTCAATTCATTTCATTCAATGATTAATGAACCACTCTCTCAATTGCTTTTCTTTCCGAATTGTATCTTTTCATCACTTCAATGAGAATAACTAAAAAAAAAACAAGAAAAGAACCAAACGGTCACGTTTCGCTTGAAAGAAAATCCCCATAAACACCCAATTGAGTTGCAATAGCTGGATAGTTTCAGAAAAACATATGATTGTCGTGATAAACTTGATGCATTCAACGCACTTTCATGTTGAACACATTATATTTATGTTGTGTTTTTGCTGTCAACAAGTGGAGGAGGCAAGACAAAAAAGAGAAGGCGTTCTGATAAATAAAAATTCACCATAACAACCAAATGCTTGTGTGATTAAGGCATTTACACCCACAAGGAGGTATTAGATCATTTTGGTCACAAATGCCTAATTGGGAGGGCTTAATATTTCGGTCGATCATCTCAAGACTTAAAAGTCTGTCACCGAATTGCTCGAAGTAGGCTGTAACATTGAAATGGAATTCAAGAGGTTTTTAGGATTTTTGATTATGATAAGTAATGGGCGCCCTCTTGAAAGGCGTTGTCAAATTATTTATGAATGTCAAAGACACATATAAATTTCGTTCTACTTTTCTCTGAATAGGGAAACATTGGTTCTGTGAATGCCAAGCAGAAGATCAGAATTCATCCACGTGCTAGCTACAGCCGATCAAACATAAACAGCGACATTGAAAAATTGAATTCATCTGGGTGATCATTGTAGATCTAATAAATCATGGCCCACATGCGGACAATGAATTTATGTCCATCAAACTATGGGAGAAGATGGCGAAAAAGAGAACCGAGTTTAATTGATGGTCGATGGTGCTTGACAATGGATTTGTTTTTAAACAAAAATAAAGCAAATAAGAGGCTTATAAAGGTATGGAGACATTGACACAGAAGCTATTGTGGAGGAATGGATCAAAGAGATTCTGTCAGGATTATTTACGCATGGTCACTTTTTTGGCAGGTTTTTTGAGAAGAAATTCCAGAGCAGATTCTTTAGAACAATGCTTTGTCCAGAAAAATAATCTTTTTTTGGAAAGGTAAAAAAAGTATTAACTCATGATGCAACCAATAAGAATTTGTGGGTACAGCCACAGTAGGAAACCAAACATTTCCAAAATCGATGAATTCCATATCAAGTCCCTTCAACGAAGTTTCGATTTTATAAAAGAATTCGGTAATGGACTTCACCACATCATCAGTTTGAATTGAAGAAGTTCTCTTCTTTAAGTAATGAGAGCGAAACTTAGCTCCAATATGCTGTAACCACATGCGAGACTTTAAGCTCCATAGAGTTCAATTCAGTATTCATTCTTCAGTTTTCAAAGTTCTGGCCTCCACATTAATGTAACGTTATGTGCATATTAAAACCTCTATCATATGCAAACAAAGCTAGGCTAGTTTAACCCGGTGGTTCTCATGAATGAAGTTCACATTGGGCGCCAATTAAAGTTGCATCGTGTTTACTTTGGGTGCCAATTTTTTTATAAGTTAATTTGAACAAAATCTCAAAATTTCTGTAGACATAGTATGCTTAGGCTCACGGTCGATTAGATTACACCACCCCCAAGTTGGTGTTTGATAATAACTTCAAAATAACCATACCCACAAAAGAAGCTTGGGAAAACGGTACTTTCTTGGATAATGAAGCCTTACGCTTCTGCACTGACGGATCCAAAACCTGTGATGGTGTCGGAAGTGGATTTTTCTCGAAAGAGCAGAGTTTAAGGCTTTTCTTCCACCTATTTGACTACTGTAGTGTGTTCCAAGCGGAAGTTATGGTGATAAATGAAGTCCTCTCCTGTCTTAGAGAAAACGATGTATCCTGCACGGATATTCGCATCTTCTCGGACAGTCAGGCTGCTCTCAAGTAGGGTTGCAAACGATACATCGATGTTTTCAAAAAATCGATGTTTTGGTCATAGACATCGATGTTAACATCGATGTTTTGAAAAACGATACATCGCCGATACATCGAAGGCAAAACTGAAAACATCGGCAAAAACATCGGCATCGCACATTCATTTCCTTGAACATTCCCTACACGTTCAAAGTGTAATTCTTAAACAAAAAAGTTTTTTGATCACTGAATTGCAGCAACAATCTACCTAAATAAATAAAAAAAATAAATAAATAGGGTGGCGCAACAGAGCGAGGAGCCCCTGGGCCTAGCGCATTTCTCACAACCATGCCTTGTGAGGGAATGGAGGGGACCTACAATTTTTCGCCGGTTCCGAACGGCTAATTGAGAATGCGCTTTTCATGGCAATGAATTTACTAACGGAGGACTTGCCAATTCCTCGCGAAAGGCGATACCCGTGGAAAAACATTTTTGCACAATCTACCTACAAACGAAAAATAGCATAATCAAGAGCCTGTAGATCTTTTGTTAGTTAGTAGGTATGAAAACTAATTCTAAGAAAAGGGCAACCCGTTCAGTGAAAAATATTTTTGTAAGAATCGGCTCAAGGATTTATTCACACAGACATAAGACGTAACTGGTGATAATTGTAGTTTAATTATTATTAAATGAGTGCACTATTCCTTTTCAATTGTCGGCAGAAATAGAGAAATGCAAAGTACTTCATTCATGTTTTGTTTGAGTTGCGACTTGCGAGTTGTCAAAGTTACGTTACGCTTTTCATGATTCTGAGGAGTGACAGCCGCTTCTCGATTTGAAGTGAGAATCAACTCAAGAAGCACCAACACATGTTACTCAAATGTCAAAAAGAAAATTTTCTTCAAGGAATATTTTTTAAGAGCCATATTTTCACATATTCACTCACACAAAGGAAATTACGTTAAACTGAATAGACACAATTTTGGGTGTTCCATTGGTTTTTAAAATGAGTGCTTCCCCGAGTGAAACCAATGGAAAGCGACAAAAGTGTATTCAAAGAACATCATATGAAATTTGTTTTTAAAAAGCATGTAAAAATTGTAATGCTTTATCTTCCCATCGTTGCCACGTCTGTCTCAAGCGAGCGTTTGTTCTCGGGAGTTGGGGCAAGAATTACTCAGGACAGAAATAAACTTCTGGGGACAAGACTATCAGAGCTTCTTTTGATTCGATATCAAAATTATTGGATTTGGTTAAATAATTTGAATATTTGTAATATTAATTACGTTCAAATAAATGTTTTGTATCGCAATTTGCAAATGAATTCTGTCGATTTGAATTTGGAACTGGCAAGAATATTAAATTTCCATATTTAGCTACAGTGCACGTAAATAAAGCCAATTTTTTTCATTATTGATAAGATAATTAAAAAATCGGCAAAACATCGGAAAAACATCGATGTATCGTTGTTGACATCGATGTTTTTTTGACATCGATATTAGTCGGAGACCATCGATGTTTTACAACATCGATGTTTCTTACAACGATGTTGCAACCCTACTCTCAAGGCTCCTGCCTCTGTATCCACAAAATCTAATACGGTTCAAAACTGTCGCACGTTTCTTAAAGGGATGTCAGAACAGTTCAATATTCACCTTTCATGGGGGCCGGACCACAGGGGTATACCAGGTAACTGCATGGCAGATGAGCTCGCCAAAAAAGGAACGACTTCTCATCTTCGACCTGAAACGAACGATATAGGTATACCTATCGCTACATGTAAGCTTTTGCTGAAGCAGGACGCCTCTGAGAAGATGAGTATTGCATGTCTGATGACAAAAAGAATTCGGCCATGTTTGAACTCGAAACGCTCAAAGAGCTTATTGAATCTAAGCCGTCTGCAAATTAGTTCCACTATAGGTGTTCTTACAGACACTACCTGATAGGTAGACGCATTAAAAGACTTGCTTTCTAGTCAAATGACTTCTGTAGAAGCTGCAGGGACGAGGAGGAAGAGGAGACAATCCAACATCTGCTTTGCTCAGGCCCTGCACTTGCTAACAGACGGAAAGCTCAGCTTTGGTGACTACTTTTTCGATGACACTAGCTAATAAAGACTCTTAAAGGCTCTCCCTTTTCGTACGAAGTTCTGGATGGTGTGACTAACTGGTGATCTACTCCTTAGTCGATTCGATTAGTGGGTGTTTCAACTGTTTAATCCTCTTAACAGGAACCGGAGGGTGATCAATCTTCTGGTCTCAGTGGTATCACAATGAACCTTCTGTGGTCTAAGTGTGTCGTTGTCCGTATACCGGCAGCCACATCTAACCTAACCTAACCTTACCTATGCTCAGGCTCACAAAAAGTTTGTGAATAAATTAACAGTTTTACAAATGTTTTCCATCATTTTCTGCGGTCGACAGAACCGCTGCTTTTATACATATTTACAATATGTTAGTTTTTTGTTTGCAAAGTCCTATAGGCTCAATGTTAAACTAATACGAGGAGTGTAGATGATCTGTAGTCTGTGTACCGTATCTTGTCTTGCGAAATACTAAGTTTGCATTTTTAAACACGTTTAAAAAAAGAGCACTAATCACAATAGACAGTTTCAATTGAAACCGACGCCAACGGTCTGAAAAATCTGGATTTTAATTCAAATATTTCGTCTGTGTTGACAAGTACAGCTCTTTGTTTTGCTGGCTCGTCACTAGCGCTCTTGTACTTCTATGCAGAAATTGACTTCACATTGGGCGCCATTTGTGAAGAAATTCTTCTTCCAAGCGTTATCTTTAGGAATGACTTCGAATGAATGACTACACTGATTATGAGATCCATTCGTGTGGTCAACTAAGTGGAGACTTCAGCAGTTGAAGAATTTGTGTGAATGAAAATTCAATAAATTTAAATAGCCATCATACACACCTGCATTCCCAACATAGGCCTATGAATTACAAAAAAAAGTCTTCCTACACTTCCGATTCACATTTGACCGCCTGCTTTTAAACAAATTTTTGACAAATCACCACACCAAATTGTGAAAACAAACTTGATCTTGAGCATCTCTATATCACCACACTGTTCAGTGGCTATTGCCACAAGCGTGGCGTCATCACCAAGCTGCTGTTCATTCAGTAGCCAACACCGTAAGCATCATACACCTCTGCATGATCATTGCAATCATCATTGGCACTATCATCTGAGACACATCTTCTTAACAAATAAAAGAGTTACTCAAACTTAATTTGCCAAGCAAAAAAAAAAAAAAAGAAAAGCAAATTGCAGCAAGATCAGTGTCTCTACCATTGAACAGTGAGCAATCTGTGCTTCGAAGTGTTACGGTAGCCTTAGACTGCAAATAAAACCGCCATTAGTGCGCACCAGAAAATCTAGGCACGGAATGTTGTTGTTAATATCCATCTGTGGAGTAGAGATGGTATGGATGAATCGAGGTGCCATTGATTATACGTATACGATTATCTCTATGTTGTAAGTTTTTCTATTCGACTATCATTATACAGAGTGAGAAGGCAATTATTGCTGAATCCGTATGGCATCAGCCTGAGGTGAAATAGAAAGAAGAAAAAAAAAGAGAAACGAACAGCAAATTATGTGTCTCACGTGAGGCGAAAGCGTCAACTATGCACGTTTGCTAGTTTTTCTAGTTTCAGGTGATTACAAACAACGCGCCTGAATTGGGGGCAAGTGCAGCACCATGCCAACAATTTTGGATTGTGTTATGCCAATGTGAGATCGATGTTTTGGCGATTTGCTTGGCTGCTCGTGAAAACGACGTTTTCAAACGACTTTGACCTTAAAGAGTATATTATTGCGCGTTGATCGTGCATTGAAAGGGAAATTACAATGGAATGTGGGCCTGGTCATTGATAGATAGAAAAAATTTTGAATTGAATTAAAGTTGGATAAGCTATGGAGCAGTCCATAAACAAAAATTTGATTCAAAAGTTCGATAGATCAATCGATCAGTTGGTCGATAATTGCTATGTGAAAATAAACGAAAACAATTTAAATTCTTTTTCAATTCAAACGCTCCTTAAAACTAATTGGTTGAGATCAGTTTTGGTTGTGTAATTTGCTTGGGGTTTGGTTTGAAGCCAGGGAGGTGTTGTTTTTTACAAACAATATGTATAGATAAACAGAATATTTGGTTTTAATTGCTTGAGAAATAGCAATGATTTTGTAGTATTCTCAAATTTGAGATCTCGTAAATAAATAGCGCCCGTGACGTGGTCTGCATGTCTGCTTGTTACTTTTGTTACTTGGGCCTTCTAATTATTTTATATCACTTTTCGCTAGGATTCACAAGCTCTGCGAGAGATATTTCACTGCCATGTAAACCGCAACCAGTCGTTTTGTTTTCCTACATATCGTTCTTGGGAAGTGTACAGTATATTTTTTCCTATCTGCTGTAAAAATTCCTCTCTAAACTCTTACTAGCACCACTGTTCTAATAATGTTCAATAACAAATGTAACAGAATAACCTGAGTGAAGAGCTCTATCAATAAAACACAGAGTCTTTCCTGAATCATCGATCATTAAACACCAATGAATGGCGCCCAACGTGAGTTGTTTAGATAAACAGAATGCATGGTATTAATTGCTTAAGAATTAGCAATGATTTTGTAATATTCTCGAATTTAAAATTTCATAAACGAATGAGACAAGTTCTCTGAGATCAATTTCACTGCCATGTAAAGCAAAAATAATGGTTCTGCTTTCCGCCGTATTGTTCTTGGGAAGATTCTTTAAGGTTCTGTTGCTTGAAGGCTTATGTAAAAATTGCTCTCTCTTCACTTATTAGCACCGCAGTTGACAAATGTAATAGAATAACCTTTCGAATAAGGACTTCTATCAGTAAAACATAGTCTTTCCTGAATCATTGATCGTTATACACCAAAGAATGGCGCCCAACGTGAGTTGTTTTGTTTTAAAAGAATTTGCTTTCTGCTGGTGCTTAAAAGCCAGCCTATTTCTAAACTGTCAAATGAAAATTGAAAGAATATTGTTCTTTCTCTACCAACAGCCAGCAATAGTCTTCTAAGAACAAAGGTTGAAGATCATCTCTGGCACACTTTCCCAAAGCCCGTGTCTGATATGAATTCAATAAACTTACACACGAAAGACTCTCCGTAAAGTTTTTTGTATTAGACTTTTTATCTTTAGCTTTTTGTTTCTCTTGGAGTTCGTTAAACTTAAAAGTCAGACGGGTTCAGCTCTCATCACCCAACATGCCCTGCAGACAAAACATCAAATCCAATTAATCAAAACAGAAGCCCTCAACATACCATCGGCTTTTAAATTGGTCGTACTTCTAGTGATTTTTTTTTCTCCACTGAGTGCCCCACAAAACTTGTGATAAATTATAATTTTAAATTAATGAATATTCATATCTGTCTGTCGTTTGGTATCAAAACACAATTTTTATCAAAAACATTATGAGATAATTCGTCAGATTTTTTTTCCATTTCATACGCATGATGTGATTTGTATTCGCATTTCTTATTCTAAGCAGAATTGAATTTATTTGGATAAATTAATCTGGTTTGTAGAGATCACACGTTGGTAGGCCTATTCTCACGGTAGAGACTCTAAAGCGACACAAGAAAAAAAATTCCTTATAATAATTAAAGCCAGAAGCCTCCGCCGGCGACTGATGCACAAAAAGTAGACTTTTTTTTTGCTGAGATTTTTGCAATCAATTAAATTTTTCCCAAAAGCGTAATTATCCATAACAACATCATGGGCGGTGCGGCGGCGGATAAGAAAAAAAAAAAAGGCAAAAACTCCAACTGGATGTAATTGAAACCTTCACTCAAATACCTGTCAACAGAAAAAAGGACCCTCAACTGAGTGATCGCTATAGCATTGAGATACTTGTGCGAACGTTGTTTTTGTTTTTTTACTTCGTCTACGGTGTGAAATTAAATTTTATAGCAAATTGCTTTGGGTATGAAGTAGAGGTACAAGTTTGACATGATTGGGATTTCCATTCAGACACCGGGAACTGGGAGGGAAAGTTTGAAAAGAGGGAAAGCGAATATGGAGATTGAAGATGAGAAGTGATCACGATGAAATTTTGTATTGCTTTTGAATAAAAGAGTTAAAAAAAATCAGCACAAGATATTATCGCATTGTCATCACGAACGTCAAGTTACTGTCCCGTTACTATCTTGAAGTTTGAATTTGAATGTTGCGACTGACAGCTAGATCAGTGGTAAGTGGTTTCGTGAGCTTAAGCAATTTTATAGTTCCGATTTTGAATTGAAGTTTTCTAATTTGTCCATCGTGCAGATCAGTGAGCTACTGATCAAAGATATTTTTGCTTTGATGAAATAGGTAATTGTCATTTTATCTTTTTGGAAGAATCTACAAAGGTAGAAAGACCTTGTCCCGGATAACAGCGAAATACAAAGTTTATTGTTTAAATTGGTCACTTTACCTGGCAATCTGATAGTTCATAGACCATCATCGCGTGTCATTTGGAATCATACGGTGTATCTTCTTGATGTGAAGCTTTAAAGCTTTTTAAGATATCAGCTTATTACCTGAGCTACTTAGTTTTTTGGGTCATCTAAACGTGACGAATTCCTCTTACGAAGCATATGTTTTCTCCTGATTTTATGCGACATCCTTAGCAGTTTGGAGAAATAGAGTTTATCTCTTTCCGCTGTAGTTCAGTGAAGACGCCTGTGATGCTTCTTTTTCAAAGGTTGGGGTATGACTCATTGTGTCCAGGGTCTACCCAAGGAAGCTTCGTAAAACTTGGGTTTCGGCGGTCCAACTTCTCAAAATGATACGCAAAACGGACGGTTTAATTTTAACTAACTTTAACTTTATTACAATATCTGCTCTCAGGATGAGATTTACAAATTAACAAATTTTATATTTAGTTTTATAAAAAGACAAGTCTTATGATTTCTTGAATAAGGTCTATTTCTGGTGCTGGTCCACGGAATAGCTGGTATCGATCTTCACTGGTGTAGTGTCGATGGTTCCTCTGGGGATATGGTTGTATAGTACGGCAGTTATCTCCTCTGTTCGGTGGCGGTGGAGTCCTATCTAGATCTGCGTTAGGCAGAGCGCTCTATCGGCGGCCGCGGATTTCGTAGCAAAGGTCAAGGCAGAGCAATTTATCGGTGGGGCCGGACTGCGTAGAAAGTGCCTGCGTTGTATCAAACGGCAGAGGAATTTATCGGCGGTGGAGGATTTCGTAGAAAGTGCCTGCGTTTACAAGGTGTAGAACACTCTGTCAGCGGCGGCGGCTTTCGTAGCACGATGATAGCTCCCTTTACGGAGATGCGATGCCTAACCAAGGAAAATCTAAAAGTCCGACTGGAAACAAGCCACAACGATTAAATTTCTTCTACGAAGGCACAAAACCAGCAAAGACCGAGCAAGGAAAGTCCAAACCAGGGGTGTTGCAGATATTCGCATCCGCATCCGCAATCGCGGATTATTCGCATTGATTTCAACATCTGCATCCGCATCCGCATCCGCATCAATTTATGCGGAGTTTATGCGGATGTGATTCAAAGTTTTTTTTAAATAAAAGATGCATTAAGTCTTTATGCCAATGACAATAAAATCGAACCAATTTTGCCAGAGGAGTGGAAAGTAATCGAAAACTGTCTTGAATTATTAAAACCTTTTGAAGAAGCCACTCGTGAAATGAGCAGTTCTCAGGCACTTTTATCATCTGTGATTCCAATTATTCAAATGCTTATGAAAGAACTTGATGAATACCTATCAAAACCATCGGCAATTGATCCCATTCGGCTTGCAGTCTTAAATCTAAAAACACAATTTTCCTCAAAATTTTCTTCTTTGGAAGATAACAATTTGCACGCGATTTCAACATACTTAGACCCTCGCTATAAACATAAATTTTTCAAACCTGTCACAGAGGAAAGAATAAGAGATGAAATATTAAAAATGACAAACATTCCTTTAACCTCTGACTCTCCCACGAAGTCACCAAATTCAAAAAAATCAAAAAAACAGAAAAAAAAATTCAGAACCAGGAACTTCCGGGTTGTGTGACAAGGCTTGCTTTAAAAGCGATATGGCGATGATGCTAAATTCATCGAGTGAAGATGATGGTGAAGCAGAATCTGACAACACAAGTCCCGAAACGCTTCTTCGAAGAGAGATAGCTACTTATCGCAATAAAAAAAGACTGGATTTGGATAATAATCCCCTCGATTGGTGGAAAACTAATGAAACAGATCTTAAAACACTCTCCAAAATTGCACGCAGGTATTTGTCACCTCCACCTGCTAGTGTTCCCAGCGAACAGCTGTTTAGTGGAGCTGGTTTAATCTACGATCCATTAAGAAACAGATTGGAGTCTGAGAAGGCTGCAATATTATTATTTATCAAATATAATTCACCTATTTTTAATTTTAATTATTAAACCATTTTCTTATTCAGTAACACAATGAAGTACAATACATTTTTATTTTTATTTTTAAATAAAAAAAAAATTAAAATTGATAAATTTTCATTCATTTATGTATTTAAAATGATATATATTTAGCAAATTCTAAGATCCGCATCCGCATCCGCATCCGCGGATATTAGTTTCCTAAAATCTGCATCCGCATCCGCATCCGCGGATGTCAAAATTTGCACATCCGCAACAACCCTGGTCCAAACCCTCGTCTGGAAACAAGCCACAACGATTAAACTTCCTACACGGACTTTACGGCGACGCAGTGTCAACGAAAACTAACTAAGGATAATTCAAACGCTTTGCTGGAAACAAGCCACAGCGAATAAATTTCCACGGAAACGCAACGTCTGAAAATAAGGAGAATCCAAACGCACGGCTGAGGACAAGTCACGACGATTAGATTTCCTTCACAGAGACTAAATGTCAGAAAGGTAAGAAGGATTCGAACGCCCGGCTGAAACAAGCCACAACGATCAAATTTCCTTTACGGAGACTTCAAAGTCAAAAAGATTAGGAAGACCCAAACGCCTTGCTGAAAACGTGCCACAACATTTAGAACCGTAGAATTCTTTTTCTGATTTTTGGTGGTTAATTCACCTCTATTCATTAACTTTGTCACTGAAACCGAATGTAAGCTGTAACCGGTCAGTGACAATTTTGCATTAAAAAATTCGATGGGTATTGGCAATGTATTTCCCAATAAGGAAATGCACAAGAGTCATAAGGCACGGAGAAGTAAACAATGTTTGGCCTTGGAGTACGCATTTTGGTGCGGCTTTTTTGGAAGGAGGTAGGGAAAAGAAATTGTTACGCTTCGTCACACGCCTAGACAGACAAACGCATAGGCGTAAACTACTTTTAAATTCGTCTTTCTAAGTTTTGACTGAGATCTTACCTTCTGTTTGATAGGAAGCCAAAAAAGGCTTGTCACACCCAGAAATTTACGTGATTAAACGAAATCGTATGGAGTGCAGAAGTGTCGTTCGACTTGTAGTGAATTTATTGTTCCAGAAAGGAATCAATACCATTAGTTCATGCAATGGTATATAATGTGAAAGATCACATACCACACAGGAGCACATTCTTTGTGGGATTGGTTTCCAAACAGAGAAGAGTTATCGAGGTACAAATAAAAATAAATAACATCAAATTGTTTATATTTAATGCGTTTTGAGAATTGTCATATCCAAATGATGGCCAGAAGGAGAACCGACTACGGTCAAACGCCATAACTTTAATGATCTAAATAACTTTATCGTGTGCTTTAAGGCTGATGATTTGATAACTAAAAGTTGAACAAAATTCAAAATAGAAGCCTTTCCATCCAAATATCCTTCATATAATAAAAATGACATTCTTATGTCTCAATCAAAAAAAGAAGAAATGCTAGAAATGTGAGTTGACGCTAGTTCAATCCGAGTCTTGCAACATAGACATACCTCACTTATTTTATTGAAAGAAAAGGCATACTCCCAAGTGCCTATCTGTGACGAGCATATCAATTTGCATTGGGTCGTTGGACTGCTTTGCTTAGACACTCTCCAAGAAGTGGACATTTCTAAGAGTGCGCCTATGTCTGGCCGGCCCGGCCCTTCCTCTGATTGTCTGATTACAATCGATACAAACAGTCAGAAGATTTAATTCGAAGAATTTCAATTCATTCATAGGACGCATACACAATTATAATGATAATGAGCATTGTTAGCTTTGTTAGCTGCCATTGCCACTGGAACTACAGGAATGCGATCAATCGAACAGAGTGTACACCTGCCTGATTATAACTCAAACTAAGTGGCCCTGAAAAATTACAGCAAATCAATTTTATTGGAATTTTTTCATTCCATTTTTTTTTTTCTATTCAACATTAAATGCTGGAAATGAGAATGCAGCTATTGTAACATACTACACAAGTGGCAGTGATCTTCTCCTGCTGCTGGGTTCAGGTGAATCCATTGGATTGATGTGGAGCATCATAATAATTAAGTATAAACACGTCTCTGTTGCATTAAAAAAAAAACAACAATAATAATGTAAAAATGGGTGCGAGGAAGGGGAGTGTTTGTTTATCAATGACAGTGCTAGATGACCGTGTGATTGCATTCTGTGTTGATTATCAATCAACTTTAGTGGAATGTCGTTTTCGGTGCCCCCCTCTTCCTTTTTCTATGGTGTGCTCAAAAGTCGAATGGATTAAAAAGCTTTTAGAAGTATTAGCATTTACCATACCTTTCATTCTAATGTCGAATTGAAATGATAAATGCTGTACGCTTGGAAGTAAGAAATGAACGATGTTACTTTGCTTGAACAGACTTGCGTGGGTGCGGGTGCGTCAATATTGTCTGCAAAAGATTAAATTGCCTACTTAGTATTGTTCGATATTCAAACTGAAAAAACATACATTGTGGCAAAAGAGAATTGATATGACATCGAAATACACAAGAAGGTTCGACGTCGAAAATGACATGGGGTCATAGAATAGTTTTAAACCAAGGGAGTTTTCTCTCTTCTCTGGTTGATTCATACGTTAGGGTGTTCTTCCTTTGTATGTTTTGCGTTCTCGCTTATTGTAATAGGAATTTCATTTCATATATGGAGCGCCTTGGTGCATTTGTTTAGGGAGCCATTTAACCCCTTCCTCCCACCATCCACTAAGTCATTGTAAGAGGATGTAAGGACACCCTGTACATTGTACATCCGCCTCTTGATAAATACCATGCCTTAAGATAGCTCTTGATATTTTTTCTTCAATGAGAGCTAAATTTAAATTCACAATCACATATCGGGTGTTTTTTTAGAGGTCTGTTTTTCGAATAGGGATAAAACTTACATCTTGTAGTCAAACCAGCCAATTCTAATGTCATCTACGTTCAGTTTGGTTTGCCATTTCATCATGAACAGGTTGACAAAGTAACAACACTTGCAAATCGTGCAAATTTACTTCGAAAATAATTGTTCAGCTCGCAAAGCTTACCGCAAGCTCCGTCTATTTTATGGTCAACATAATCGTCCGTTTTCGCACTACGTTTACTTTATGTGATAATACGCATCCACAGAGACGTCAAACAGTGCGTAACGAAGAAGCAATTGCCGCTGTAGAGCAAAGCTTTGAAGAGGACCTTAATGAATCGATTCGCCACTGTGCACAGCAATTGCAACTTTGTCGATCAACTTGTGGAAGATTTTGAGAAAAGATCCTGGCTTACGACCACACAAGATCCACCTTGTTCATGAATTAAAGCCGCGAGGCTATGCAATGCGTCGTGATTTCGGTGTATGGGCCGAAAATGAGATTGATCTCGATGCTGATTTTCAACGCAAGATTTTGTTCAGTGATGAGGCACATTTTTGGTTGAATGGTAACGTCCACAAGCGAAACTGCCACATTTGGAGTGAAGAGAATCCACATAAGTACCTTGAGACGCCATTATATCCACAAAAACTGATTGTTTGGTGTGCTCTATGGGCTGGTGGAGTCATTGGGCCATACTTCTTCCGAAATGATGATGGCGAACCAGTGCCGTTCATGGAAACCGGTATAGAGCCATGATAACCGACTATTTTGTTCCCGAATCGGATGGCACGAATGTGGATGAGATGTGATTCCAACAAGACGGCGCTATATGCCACACAGCGAACGTCACAATCGATTTATTGAAGGAAACATTCGATGAGCTCAAAATTTCGCGGAATGGACCTGTCAATTGGCCACCAAGATTGTGTGATTTGACGCCATTGGATTATTTTCTTTTGGGAATATGTGAAAGCACTCGTCTACGTCATTAAACTAGAAACGTTAGATGGCTTGGAAGCCAATATTCGTAGCGTTATTGCTGACATACGGCTTCAAATGCTTGAAAGGTGATTTAAAATTGTACCTCTAGACTTGGCTTTATTCGAGCCAGCCAGGTCACATGCCCGAAATCATATTAAACATTTATGATTAATGGCATAAAAACATCCTTCCAAATTGACAATTTGATGGACATTAAAAATATTTTCTTGTGTTTTATTTGGATTCGAAGTTCTATACCTCTAAAAAAACACCCTTTGGCCGCAAATAAGCTGCAACGGGTTATGAAATGGTTCTTAAGGGTATGCATTTTATTTTTCATTAACTCGCATTTGGCATTAACGTTGTCAAGAAAGTTCTTACTGTACGAAGTGACGAATGAATTGAAGCCATTTAGAAGGAGAAACAAATCACAACTAGTGGAGATTACCGTGAATATTTAGGCGTCATCAGCATAAGAGGAGAGTGAAGATAATGAAATTATGAACTGCCCTCTGGACATCAGCAATGAAAAGAATAAACAAGAGAGGCTCAGGACGCCTACTGAAAACGTCTATTTCATTTCCACTTTTCATCGCAGAAAGTAAAGATAAGATGAGTTCAAAATAATTAGTAATTGTAGCAACAAATCTGTGCTGGTTTGAGAATATCAGAGATTTCCATTGGAAAATAGCAAATTATATAGAAGCTGTTATCTGTAAAGAGCCCGCTGGTTACTGAGACTGTTTCCTGTAGGCTACTCGTTTATATGTAAAATGACAAAACAACACTGCATTCCTCTCTCTTCGTTTTCATTTACAGCGTTTTGAATTTTTGATCTCAAAAAGATAACCACTCTCTTACATGTTAACTTAGCACCAGTGATTCACCTGCTACCTAAACCACTGGTGGATTTCAACTTATGTGGATCACTTCAATCAGATTCAAATACGAACTTTATTGTAGCTTATCATTTGTCCTGTATTTTGAAGGTAGATGATTACATCCTAAAATTAGTGGGCTGTGCTAAGCGCTGAGCTTTTGCTTGTCCCAGAAGCAAAAGTTTTCTGTAGTCCCGATAACTTTCTTCTTAGCTGTGAGTAAGAAACTCTTCTTCTAAGAAGTAGACTTAAAAGGAGAGTTCTGTTTCTGATTTCTTGTCTTTTTTTTATTGTAACCATGTGCAGAGACCTTGTGCATTCCACCAGTTTGCACAATATTGACTTGTTCTATAGACGACAGAGCCTTGGGCTTTAAAGCCTCTTCTGCCTTCCTTAAACCTTAAGTCCTTCGGTATTTTTCAGCGAAGTAAATTTGAAGAAGCTTTTTTCTTATCACTTTCCGAATTCTTGAATTAAACTATGATTTTAATCCAAATAGTTCTTTGTTTGACATTTGAGCTTGAGTGCTAAATTTAGCCGGTTGGTTAAAATTGGAAAGGTGTTGTTGCGCTATTCTATCGGGTTTAGTGAACAACCAATCGTGCCTGTTTCGTTGATAATCAGTTTAAAAAAGAGTATGGTCAGTCAAAGTTGCAATTGATTTTCCCATTAACTTTCGCTTTGTCAACAGATTGTCGCCTGCCTTATCAGCTCCACCTTAGGTAGGTAAATAGAAGATTGCAAAATCAAAACATGCCATAGGTCTCGCCATGAATATTTTCTACTCACCTGGGCTTATTTCAAGCGGAAATCAATATTTGCACAAAGCAACAACTCATTCCCATGAATCGATATCAGTGTAATCAACCTGTTTTGTTGGAACACGATAGCAAGTAAAGTCAAGTGCATGCCACACCTTCAAGCAATGCTCCATACCCACTTAGTTTTTTTTTTCATTTTCATTGAAAGCAGTTGCTTTGGCCACATGAATCAGTATCGTGGCACCTGCATATGGGAATCGGCTCGTGTGAATCTTTCATCTAAATTGGCTCGGTCATAATTAAAATTCCTCTTAAATTGATGTCGATAATAATAAAAGTAGAAACGAGTATAGACTCCCGTGTGGGACACGCATCTGTTCATATACACAAACAAAAATTAAAAACTCTTTTCCCCGCTTCAACTGAAAACAGAACCAGCAGTCTGTGCAAAACGGAAGACGAATGTGTACAGACTAAGATAACTTGTGTGGAAAGTAATTAGGCCACTTTAAAGTGATCACTATGAGATTGGCAAATAGGTAAGGTGGTTTTGGGGTGAGGAGGTGGTTGAGTATATCTGCATTAAATTGCCATGTATTCTTGTTTGCAATTAGCCGTAGTTGTCTGAGACGAACTGAAATTTGAACAGGAAAGTCTGTTTCAGGAGATGATGACGTTGCCTGTTGATTTGCATTTGTACCTCGCAGCCATACTGCATAGGAATGATAAATATGAATTTATAATTAGTGCGCCCTGACTGAACGTCATGTCTGGTCTCAAAAATAAAGAACATTTGTGTTCAATCTCCGCATAGACCTTTTGTTCCCGACGCATAATTCATTGAACAATTTGTTCGTGTCTCATAAAAGCTGACAATCCGGCGAATACCACCAAAAGTGGACGTTTGTTTGACGTTGAGCACATGTTTTTTTTTATGAAGCAAGTAAATATCGAATTGATGGCCAAAACCGTCATACACCACAATAGTTGTCAACAAATCCAAATGCGGTAGTTTGCTATACTGAGTTTGTTATTTTCCCATAAGTTCCATTGCCTTGCACGACTTGTGAATAAACAAGTTAATCATATCAATTCTGTAGCTTGTAAGGCGATTTCAAATATTTTTTTATTTTATTATTTTCTTTCCATACTTACATCAAATCAAATAATTGTCTAGCTGCGCCTTTTATCCGCCAATCAACGAGTCTGTCTGGTCTAGTCTGTTTGAATACCAATAAGTTAGCTATAGTCCATGGGTGAAGCCTGTTTGGCATGTTTAAGTGCCCAACATACATAATAATCAAACAATATACTTTGAATAAAATTGAAAGAAAAACCATACCCGCTGTTAAAGTAAAGGCATGAACGCTTTAATTTGTTTATTATTCAAACGACATGGTAAAAATATAAGGAAAGAAAATAGTCAGAAGATCAGTCCATGAGGTAGTAAAAAATAAAATAATAAAACATGCCTCTCATAATGAGTTTTCGAATGCGGCCACAGACTGAAGCAAAAGCAATTTAGTGACTCAGAACAAATGGTGAAGACTTAAGTAGTAAGAAGAATTTAATAGCATTTTTCCAATTAGAATCTAATGTTGGATTTTCAATTTTGATAAAAGTGGGTGGTTTTAAAAAGAATTCATAAATGTATTTGTCTCACATTTTGGAAGAATACATTTTCGATTGTTTTTTGAGAAAAAGTAATTTTGATAATTAAATTTTATCCATTAAAATCAGCCTGAAGTTAGGTTGGGTAGAGCCTAGCTAGCGTTGATTTGGTTTTGCCTTTGCAAACACACTTATGAAAATATAATTCTATCAGTCGGTTTGACAAATGGGTTGAAGGTTTTCAAAGTAAAACAATTCGGACATAATTTTGCTTGGGCAACCTAAAATTCTATTTATTATACAGTAAGACTTTTGGGATATAGCATTTTAAAACTTTACAATCCTAATTGTAATTCAACACCTTTCAGAGAAAAAGGTTTTGTTTGATAGTAGACATATGAAAGCTGGCGTTCGGATCCCTATTCTCTTTACAGACTTATTTAATCTGGAGGGGATTTGACAAGTCCATCGAACGGATATCTTCATTTTCTTCCTTTTCCGGCATTACAAGCACCGTAATTTCGAAGGGATCACAGCTTAACTGCTTCACACAAGTGATCTGCTTGTGGGGTACGCAAGTTTGACCTCAGAATTCGTCGGTAGACATACCGGTTTGGGATTGTTCCATGTCAAACTAAACTAGAGCAAACTAAAAGCAGATATCATTGTACTTGTCTGTACTAAAAGTGTTTTGGTATGCTTTATCTTTTGTTTCCTTGCAAATCTGTCTGAACGTTTTATGATGTAGCCTTTTTCATGGATGTCTCTGGACCTCGATCTCTCCTTTGAACATAACCAAATGGCCCTACCAACTGATGGAGTTTTTGATGTGATGGCTTCCACGGGTCTTGATACTTTTAATACTATCAAGCGTTATTACATCTACTGCCATAAGGAGCATCTTTTTCTCAGTTGCCGTCAACTTATTCTTATACTTTTAGTACGTTGTCCAACATTGTGAACCGTATGTGCAGGACGGACGACAGCGATGTAGAGTCTTCCATTTAGCTCAAAGGGAATTTTTCTGTCTCAGAAGATGTCGAAGTTTGCTTCAAACCAAAATATTGTCATGAAAAATGCTTTTATTTGCATGTCACAAAGTCAGAGAACGTATAGAGCTCATTTGTACGTACATATGTCTACGTTCTTCATCATAAATGCAAGTGTTAGAAGATAGTAGAATCCCTACGCCAGCACAAAAATAAAATAAAAAAGAAAAGAAAAAGTATCACTTCATTACACAAGTATACTACAGTAATTAAACAAGACTAAACTAGAAAATATAAAAACTAAATCATTCAGCTGCCAATAAATTAAGGTTCGTGATCCCTTCAAAAAACGCCCTAGACGAAGGATATCGCAGCAATATCGGTAAATGAATTCTAAAAAATAAATGCTCCTAGGAGAATCAAGTTGCACAATCATTTCGAATCAAAGCCATCTGTGCAATAATGTCAACGCTCAACGCAGTTCCAAATGAAGTAAGTACATAACAAAGTGGATGAATGGGATCGCATATAATAGACTCATTTAGAACTCACTCATTTACTTTCGGACAGGGTAGCAAAATTATAACGAAATAAAAAGCTTAGTCGCATAGCTTTCAATTTCCAATTTTGCCGCTGTTGCTCTATGCAGCTTGGAACGAGGCCCGGATCTAAATCGCTGCTATGGGACTCAAAAGAATGCTATCAATAATGCTTTTAGTTTAATGTTGAAGCTATAGCAGGTATAAGAAAAAACGATGAGGCTTTCAAGGCTGGGTCAAAGTATCCCCAAAATTAATTGACGAATTAAATAGGTGGTTTGGACTAGAAAAAGCAATGACTATGGTGGGCCTGGATCGTTCGAGTACTATCGCCAATCAAGTAAATCTACGGCCAGCAGCTGCAACAAAACAAATAGAACAAGGAAGCAAACACATCCCAAACACAAACAAACGTCCAAAAAAGAAAACAGCTTTTAGTTGTCTTTTTTACATTCAGTTTTCTCGAAAGTACTTTCTAACAGCTGCATCTGACTGTACAGAAGTATCCGACTTCTAAGTCGAAGAAGTGAGTTAAAAGAGTGATCGCGATTCTAATGTAACTCCTCATCTCTCTATTGATAAATGCAGATTTGTAGCGGCCAAGTCAACAATAAATGCAAATTAAAGAATGAGGATCCAAATGCAAATACATTTGGATGTTGTGGATTTGCATGTTGACTTTAAAAAGGAATACATCGAAAACCACGAGATTCAATACGGATGGTCCTTAACAAACAAGGAGCTCCTAAAATTTTTTTGTCGTCAAAAAACCTCCATCAAATATCATAACGCTACGGTTATGCGTCAAGTTCTTACATACGATTCTTAAGTTAAGATGGAGATGCTTCGCTAGACAGACAGCAAGATTCACACAGTTTCATCAAACTAGGAATATCAAAGCTAAAGAACGTTCTTGTTAAATATTCCATCTTATGGACACGATCAACTCAGTTGGCATTATTTTGTACTATTCTGAGGAGAGATCCAGAGCATCCAGTCAAAAAGGTAGTTTCATGAAACGCTTTGACTCAATACTAAGGATTAAAACAGAGCGAAACACTTCTTTCACAAACAAATACAACTACCCCAGCAATCAGACATGGGAAAATATAAATTAAGGAGGCTCCTAAGCGTTTTCTGAGGTGACAGCGGTTTACCCAAAACGTGGATGACTGTTGTGAGGAGCAACAGTGGGAGAGTTATAACACGGTCGACATCATAATATTTGTTCAGCCATTAATAAAGCAAAAAAATAAAGTAAATAAAGATCAAGGAGCCCCTCTCTACCATTTCTCACAATCATGCCTTGTGAGAGAATGGAGGGTACTTACAATTTTCTGCCGGGTCCGAACGGCTAATAGAGAAATCGCTTTTCGTGGCAATGAATCTACTAACGGAGGACTTACCAATTTCTCGCGAAAGGCGATGCCCGTAGAAAAACATTTTTGATTTTGTTGGGATTCGAACCACGAACCTCCGCGTTAATAGGAAGACATGCTAATCATCACCACCACCACCGTGAAACAACAAGTCTTAAAAATACTGTACCGCATTTAGGATTCAAATAATGATTCAGTCCTGACCTTAGTTCTGTCTTAAACCAAGTTGCTAACATTTTACTTTTCCATTAGTCATCGTATTCTACGTTCAGAATTTATGAAAAATTATTTTTTCAGAAAAGTTTTTTTAAAAGATATCAGACATTGCACACCAACAATGCTTAAATTTTGTGAGCTCATAAAAATCGACTTGCGTTTGGCTATCTTTCAATCATGAACAGTGATGGCAGATCAAAGGTTGGGTTTGGTAGAATGGGCTGACGGTTGATCTTATTTCCGTCAGACTTAGATCAATGTAGATTCATTGTGATACCCTGGAGTGTTGTGCCCTGGAGTGTTGTTGCCCCGGATTTTTTTTTCCAATGTGGGAGATAGCTGGGCAGTGACAAAGGAAGTGAGTGGTATCCTCATGTTCGTCTTCGTCATTGCATCCCCTACATAAAGTCATCGGTGAAAAAACCCTTTTTCTTTTTGTGGTAGCCTACTAGGTTGTGTCCTGTTAGAATACCAAAAACTATTTGGTCTTTTGAAGGCCCATTCAAGGATAGAAGCCTTTCTGATCTGTTCTTATCGTATTTCGGTCATAGTTTCCTGGAGATGACACAGTAATCTAGGCATTTCCATCTTTCATTGGGCTTTCGTATTATTTTGATACCAATGATATGTTCAATTGCATAGGGTGGAACCATAATTGATTCATCTATGAAAGAAGGGTCAAAAGCTGTGGCTTTTCTCGTCAGTTCATCCGCTATTTCATTCCCGGTGCGCCACTGTGACCGGGACCCCTGCAGAGTATAACGTTATGCTACGTGATCCGTGATGCCAAAAACTTTTA
The DNA here is from genome assembly GCA_914767635.1 of Melanostoma mellinum. Lineage (NCBI taxonomy): Eukaryota > Metazoa > Arthropoda > Insecta > Diptera > Syrphidae > Melanostoma > Melanostoma mellinum. The sequence continues at coordinate 10,557,676 of OU612059.1, forward strand.
GCTCTTCGCGACAGCAAGAAACAAGGCTAATTTTATAAGAGTGGCGGAAATTTCTAATTTTTTTATTGATATGTCAGATCAAAAGTTGTGCAAAATTACAACCCTTTCATCTCCTTCTATCTGTTTTACTGAAGCTTTCGAAGTCCTTCCAAGGTATTCTGGCTGTGATCGAATACTTTTGCCTACTTGTTGAATAAGTGTGCGTATATTCAATCATATTCTACTGGAAAGCAAAAGTGTTACTTCGAAAAACCAATTGAAACACGGTCTAAATTTTAATTTCTGTGGTTTTAGGTGATTACTTCAAACTGATCTCTGACTTTTGTCTCTTCAATAAGGTGCGAGTATCCTGGAATAGTTTTTTTTTCTATACCACGCTCTGTTTGCTCAATACAGAAGTGCTGATGCTTTAAATTGATTGCATGGTGTCTTCCTGTATGGAAATTGACCATACCAAACTAAACATTTTGGACAAAAAACCATTTGGTCTTACGAGCATAGCATACCTACACAAGCATTAAGAAAAATCATTCTTTTCCATTAGACATTGCAACCCAGATACCTGCCCACACATAAGTCGCCACCTACTTGCCTCTCATATAAGTCGAGCAGCAACATAATAATCCACAGATCACTCCATACTCAGCGCTGCAATTTGTAGCGACTTTAATGTATTCATGATTGAAATAGGATATAGTGTCTATGTCTATAGCCCATCGTCCACAAACAACCGGTATACTCAGCTTCAGCTATGCCACTAACAGGTGTATACATTCGATTTCCCCCCAACAAGCTTTTCATGGAGAAAAATTCTCTTGCGCGGTCGTAATTAATTTCGATCTGGAGCAAATCACTTTAATCTCCCACCGATAGACTTCGTTTGAAATTGCCCCGTGTGGGCTATACTCATCGATGGAATAGGACAGGTTTTTTTTCCTATCCCGCTTCCCGCTCGATGTGTGTAGAGGCAAAAAAGAATTTAGAACACACAACTTATTATCTATAAGCAATTATGTGAAATAGTTTTTCTTGATGTTGTTTTTTTTTATTTTGATATTTCTTTTTGATTTAAGTGCATTTTTGTCTTCTCTTTGCAGATATGCCGCAAGCAAGTTAGACTTTGTGGTCGGTTTGCTATCGTGGAAATGGCTTCGCCGATGAGTGCTGTGACACTGTATCGCAGTCCGGGCGGTATGTGCAACTCGCCACCAGTCAATCAGCAACAACTACAACCATACTTTAGTAATAATGAACACAAGCGTATAATGCAACTGCTAAGTGCTCCAGCTCTACTGTCACCAATGGAGCCAACGTCTAAGGGACTTCTCAATGGACCAGGCCAGAATAATTGTTTCCTCAATTGTGCCGTTCAGGTGAGTTGCTTTCAATGAAATCATGAGCATGTGTTACTCCATTAAGGTTTTTTGTTTTCTGTGCTATGAGTTAAGGCCCCGAGCTTGTCCGAGCTTTTGTATTTACTTTTGTTTTGGAAAATATCGAGTCCTGCCTCTTGTCTTCATTCACAAACACCTGACAGGCATAAAATTAATTCAAAAGCCAACTTAATTGATTCTATGTTCATCACACGCGAGACTCAAATGTTTCATGGGAAATGGACTCGCGTATTGAAAAGCAGATGCGCCTAATTAAGTGGCGTCATCGTTGCAAATTTCCTTTTTTACATCAAAATGCTGTTTGTTATGCTGCCTAGTTGTTCGACATGGAATAGATATTAAGGGCGTTCCTGTTTTTTTTATCTTCAGCTTTATAGGGTGGGTAGTTCATGTTTCAATGTGAGAATTTTATTTCCATTGCCTTTGTCTTGTTTTTTTTGTAGTTCTGGTATGAGATTTTGGAGTCAATGGGTCTTGGCATGAATCTCATGACATGAGATTTAATTTTTTTTTCTCGCTTTGCGTTCTGCGATGGTGATTAGCTTATTGTTCTAGGGTCTACGTTGAAAGTGTAATTTTTATTTAATATTTTTTTTTTGTGGAACAACACAGAAAGTGCAACTTCTTGTTAGACACGGCATGATAAGGAATGATGGATAATATGTTTTCTGGTCTGGGAAAGCGAATGGTTTTTCATTTGCGATCTGCAAATTGTGGTAATGGTTTAATCTGACAGATGGATGATGATTTAGATAGGAAACTGAGGGAGTAAATCATTATTCAATTTGATGGAAGTGGAATTGTTATAGTTTTGGAGTTTAAATAAATAATAAATATGAAACAATCATGACTTTCTAGGTTAATTTTCTGTTATGATTTTAAAAATTTAGTAAAGAATGAGAGGAAATGAAATGAGGCAGAGATTTACAGATTTGTTTGGATTCTAAAAGTAATTTCAATGGTGCTAATAAATTAGCTCAATCTAATTGTCCCAGTGACTTGTGGTAGGTTAAGCGTATTTTTACCTCCAGTTTACCGCAGAGTGTAAACTTTCTTGCACTTGTATTGCAAGGAAATTGGTAGATCCATTGAACCGATGACACTTTTGTATCACAGCATTAACGGGGGACTGTAGTTGAGATTGCCTCAATAACGATGCATGAATTGAAATGATTGCTGATTGCTTTAAGTTTTATGGTATCTTAAACTTCTTAACGCTTGGTCCAATTCGTTTTCTGTATAGTCATAAGACTTAACAAACAAAGATTAAATAAAATACGTGCAATTGGGACTAAGTTCTCTGACTGTTTAAATTTTATGTTGGTTTCTGCATGAGGAATATTTGATAGCGGAGTTTCCCAAAATCAGCTTTTTCAAAGATAAGACATTTACGTCGTTTCGATATTTGGTGACAAGACGAAAGCTAGTAAATGTGTCATTTCACATTAAAAATAGTTCACAATTCATAGCTTCTTCTTCTTCTTTTTCATTTTCGGCGTTACGAGTAGTGATCTTGAAGCGATCACAACTCTCCCACTTTTCTGCTTCACACTATAGTGATCCGCCTGTGGGGTACGCCGCGTTGACCTCAGAAATCGTCGGCAAGTCTCCCGGTTTTGGATTGTTCCATGTCTGAGGCCAACCAAATGCTGGTGTTTTTGCATTTGCTTGTACCAGGAGTGTTTTGGCCTGCCTTTTCTTTTTCGTCGCGAATTTGTTGAAACGTTGTACGATATTGCCTTTTTGACGGGGTTCTGCGGATCTCTCCTTTGAACATGACAATACCAACTGAGCCGGTCGTGCTGAATTTTGTCCAAGATGGTACTTTTCACATGAAGGCTTCCACGGATCCTAGTACTTCTAATTCGATCAAGCTTTGTTACTCCTGCTGTCATCCGAAGCATCTTCATTTCGGCTGCCGTCAATTTGCTCTCATACTTTTTGTACATTGTCCAACATTGTGAACCGTATGTCAGAGCTGGACGGACAACTGCTGTGTAGAGTCTTCCCTTCAGCTTAGGGGCATTTTTCGATCACAGAAGATAGCGGAGTTTTCTCGCCACTTCATCCACCCTACGCTTACTCGATGATTGATGTCGTCATCACAAGTTGCTTCACTATTGATCATAGATCCCAGATATTTAAACTTTTCACACTTGGGAAGCACATTTCCATTCAAATAAATGTCTGGAATAGGCTTGTCTGGATCTGAAAAAGGGCAGCACAGGTATTCAGTCTTTTTAGCGGTAATACGGTACCCATTTCCTTCCAGAACATCAATCCAAACGTCAAGTGCTCGTTGCAAGGATGTAGGATCCTCGCTTATGATGGCTCCATCGTCAGCAAAGAATAATTGTTGTACTTTATTGTCCGTACTTTTCCTTCGAGCAAATAATCCAGAACAGCAATAAAGAGCAGTGGACTCAAGACACTTCCCTGATGTACACCTACTGTTATTTGGAATTCTTCGGTGACTCCAGCTGGGCATCTCACTTTTGTAACTGCTCCTTCGTACATGTCCATAATCATTCGCACATAGGCTTCAGGAACTCCTCGGTGTCTGAGGGCCACCCATATCAGATCTCGTGGTTGTCGATCGAATGCTTTTTCGAAGTCAACCAACACAATATGCAAATCCTCTAAGGCATCTCGGTGTTTTTCCATAATGATCCTTATACTTTGGATTGCGTCTGTAGTTGACTTACCCGCGACAAACCCGCATTGGTCATCAGACAGCCTTATTATTTTCCGCAGTCGGCTATCCAAAACCCGCTCAACGATCTTCATAGTGTGGGACATCAAATTGATCGAACGATAGTTGTCACAGCTTCTGGTATCTCCCTTTCCCTTGTACATTGGAAGAAGAAAACTTTCCCTCCATTGATTAGGCAAACTGTCACCTCTTATAAGTCTAGAGATGAGAATCGTGAGCCATCTCAACCCGATGTCTCCCATATTTTTCCAAAACTCATATGGTACCTCGTCTGGCCCAATCGCTTTGCCTTTTTTGGAGTTCTTTACTGCCTCCCTAACTTCTTCGACTGTGACGTCGGATACTACCGTAAAGTTAGGTGCAGCTGTTGGAAAGTGGTGCCGAGGAAACTGTTCATTCAAAAGATCATCACAATACTATCGCCACCTGTGAAGAATTTTGTCGTCATCCACAAGTAGCACTCCTTGAGCATCATTGATGAACTTCGGCGAACGAATCTCCTGCGCATTTCTCCTTCTCTGAGCGGCTATTTTGAAAATGTAGAAGAGTAAGGCTTCATTATCCATAAGAGTACCCAAGCTTTTCTTGAGGATATGGTTATTTGGAAATCATTATCAAACACGGTGATAGAGTAGTCTAATCTATCCCGGATGAATCTTAAGTTGTTTAAAATATTAGTGTGACGAATTTGATTGATGGTCCAGTAAGTGAGCTATTAGTCGAGTAGGTGAGTTAGCTGCTGACTGTTTGCCGAAAATGTCTATGGGTGTTAGGCTAAGTAGTATGTTTAGGACATCCGACGGAGTTATCCTTAGCTCGCTGCTGATGCCCATACTTCCCGTTCGCTGAACTTTGACAAGGTTGTTATAGTTTACCTGTTTGTCTAGTGCGGTTCAACATGTTACTACCCCATAATTGGGCATAGAATATCTGTTGTTGCTCAACAAATCCAGATTAGAAATTTATTGGCTGTTAGAAATAATAGGCTGCCATGCAAAATTCCAATCTTAAGAAACACACTTGGGCAATCGACATAACACCCTTAACACTGAAATTATACCTTCAGCATCGCGGGGTGAGCACTTTTATTTCTAAGTGTAGAACTAAAAGCTCATGACTATTTTTGGTAGGCTTCAGTATTCAATCTATGGCCTACCCAGATCGAAGATAAATTCCTCGACTACGTGATGTGTACGTTTTGTTGATTAAATCTTTTTGTCAACGTTAAATGTTTATTTCCATAAAATTATCGTAAGTTGAAGCGGACATTCACCATTAATCATTCCCCAAAAATCGAAATTTAAAAGAAGATTCATTGGTGAAAAAAAAAATGAAGTTCTAAGATCCAAAACATGCTTTTCAGTTCCACCTGCGAAGACGCTCTTCCCTCATTCGTATTAAAACCTTTACTTGAGTATAGTGTAGGTTTCTTCAAACTTCCAGCTCTATTAATTTATTATCCTCTAATGCTCAATAAAAGCCCACACAAAAACCTACTAGAACCACTGAACCCATCAATTCAAATGCACCAACCCATGAATCTTTTCCTCTAATACCCAGACTTAGGCCTCATTCAACAATAACTTTAATTAAATCGTCAGTACGGGAGTACAATCAAAAAAAGGAAATTAAAACTCCCATTTGCGTCCAGGGTTGGTTGTATTCTATTTTTATTTTTGTTTTTGTATACGTGTAACACGAAGAGTCACATCCTACCCACGCTTCTAGCATGATCCACGAAAATGCATAAATTTCTTCAATGAGTCTCCAAGCCACCACCAAAACGGAAATAAGACACTTATTTAGAGCCTCTCTCTGTTGCATATACAATTTACGTAACATTTACGATGGGAATCCTCCAGATGATATAATTTGATATTCAGACAGAACTGTAAAGGGTTAAAGAGGAGCGCGGGAATGGTTTTTTCCCCTCAATCGTCGTCGCAATAGTAGTAACTAGCATGTAATAATAATCTTCTTCTATACATGTGGGCAAATGCAAAGGCAGAAAAGTAAAAAAAAAAAAGGAAAACATTAACCAACTCACAGATCGAGATTAGTTCACACGATAAGCTCATTGTGGACCCCTTGCAACTGCTCAGCCGTGAAGAAGTAATATTCTTGGATTCATGCTAAATGTACTTTTGTACATCGTCTCACCTTCTTAGGGCAGAATTGGCCACTGAACTATGGCAGCAGCAGGAACAGCAACAGAATATGCACAATGAAGCCAGAATCGGCATAATATTTCATGGAATTGAAAAAACCACAAGTACACAGGTGTCATTTTAATTTTCCATCCTCATGTCACCTTCGCCGGAGCATGGATCATGGTTTCATCATCATCTTGTGTTGTGATTCTCTTCCCACACACAAATCGCCTAGAATATTATTATTTATTGGAAGCTGACCATGGCAAATCAATTTTTGTCTTCACACTTTTCCCATCGACCTCTGGAAGAGCTCCTTTTGGTCTGACATGGTTCGCAGATTTTCCTGAGAATATCTCAGCAATGATAATTAATTCTTAGACAACCTTAAAGTTTCTTGATACATTATGTTGATGAAGGTCCGGGGACTGTGAAGTCGCTCAACTCGCCGACACACCGCGCCGTGTCTAGACTACATAAGTGGAAATGAAAGGAAGCAAAGTTCGTGTCCCAGCTCTTTTGTTATGTACTTAGCGTGTGCAGTGATTTCACTTTTTCACATGTGACCTAAGGACAAACTACTCGTAGTAATGTGTTTTCGTGCGTGGCAATGCTATAAAATTCAGTCATTTTATTGCCCTTGATATCGTCGTTTGTACTGATTAAACTCTTGTTGAAGTTAATGCAAAAATCGTGTGATGATCGTTTGTAGATTTTGGAGGCGTGAATATCTTTTCGTTTTATGCGCGGTGACAATCTAGTGTTGGACTGTTTTATGGAGTTTCATCTAAAGCAAAGAGACATTAATGACTTTGTGCAGAGGAGAGCTTTAGTTATGATTTAATTGACAGTTATTTCTTGGTGTTTAATGCTGTCTGCTTGACAGACTTTAAAGTGGTAGTTTAATGACTTTGTTTGACGAACTTCTAAGAAAGCACTCCAAATTTATTAGATTGTGAAAGACGTTTGCTGCATTGGCTTCACTAATGAGGCCAACGACCTCAACAATGGTGAGTGGCTTGGTGTGTTCTTCGTCAGATTAAAAACCATTTTCTTAAACACAACTTTAATGTCTTTCATCAAAAATCAATGTATCAAAGCACGCTAAACACATATTACCGATCACAACAGTATATGCTTTGCGTGTCCAACATGTTTTTGAGTCACGTCAATCATTTAACGCCTTTGTGAAAGACGGGCTAAACCGAAAGGGCTCATCTAACATTTTAAATGTAAATGATAATGGCCGAATTTTAATATTTTTTTAATCGGATTTGACTTAGGCGATCCAAAACATAAAATGCCCAAAGGATTAACTTACAAAGTCTACCCTTTTCCATAGTTTTGACAGCTCGGTTTCTTTTGTTTGGTGGTCGGACAAATTCAATGTAAAGACTCAGGTTGACTCATTCATCTTTCGTATTGAGTTTCATACCAAAGAGACACATCTATGGTCTTTCTTAGAGCTTATGTTAGAAAATTTAATTAATTTTGCTTAGCCCCCACCAACTGGCGCGGCGCTTCACGGTATGAATTTGAATTTTTTTCTTATGCATTTTTAAATGTTCTTCGTCTCATCAATCATAATTTGAGGAATACAAACTTCTTCTTGTAACTGGAAGCCCCCTTTTCCAGAAGATGTACAAAACAAAACAAAAGAGCTGAGCAGTGAACTTTATTTTCTTTTTGAACTCATCGCCTAGTATAATTTTTTGTTTTTGTTTTCGTTTTTTCAATTTCAAACAGGCAATTTAAGAACATGAAATGATCTGAAAATAGCCCGTAGCACCTGCCACCTATATCACTGTCTGGGTCTATCTTCCCCAAATGAAAAGGGTTAGCAGCTCAGCAAAAAAAATTTATTAATATTTCGTGGTTACGTCTCGTGCCCTCGCCACTCGGAATCCTTCGCGTCCGTTTTTTTTGCTGATGGTTGCCAACCGGTAAGATTGTACCCCGAGTTGTTAAAGGTGTTCGATTTAGTGAAGAGGTCTTTTAGCAGGTGCCTTTTGAGTATAAATTTGGCTAAAAAAATTTTTGTTATGGTTTTGTCTTCCACGTGCCGTTGCCCATTGATTTAGTGATGCCAAAGTTCATGGTCAGACATCCTTCCTCAGAAGTTTGATCTTGATTGCGTGACACAATTGTTTTAATTTGCTTCATTTGCTAACTTGAGTAGATTGGAAAAAGTTACAAGAAACACCATGAACCAATTATTGTAATAAGAGTAATTTTTATCTGTGGCCTGTGAGGTTTATTTTTAGAAACTACCAACTTCTGAGTGTCATGTTTAATCAACATAATTCAGAGATTAAATTTGTTTCAACGTCATAACCACAAGTGTGCTTCATTAGAGAATCTCTTGGAACCCATCGAACAGAACAGCGAAAAGAAAAAGAAGAAGAAAAAATCAGTGGTATATTGAATTTCATAAAAGAAAAAATAACTCCCACACAATTTAAATTCCAGAAGAGCATAACTTTTTTCTTATGCTGTCTTATTTTGGAACTGGTTTCAGTGTCAGCCGAGCCCATCATGTGATTGAAATTTAATTTTATGAAAAAAAGGGTTGTCTGCCCAAAATAAATAAGAAAAATTAATTCTTTATGAAGCCTTTGTATTGTAGTGCGATGTGGTGTTTATTTATGCTGAACAATGCGTATGCAAATTTTTAAGAACAAAAATTTGTAAGCGTGGATGTTTGTTTTGTAAACGAAAATGCATCTGAGGGAGTAAATTTCAATCTTTTGACAAAACAAGAATTGACAGACAAAGAAATAATTTTTATATTTAGAAATTATCGAAGAACTATTGCAAGATTATGATAATAGGGAAATGGACATTAGTGATTTAAATTAAAATGGATGTCTGTGTTCAATGGAAACAACAACGAAAAGAGCTGGCTTTCTAACCAAAACACAAGCAGTAATAGGGGTACTGTTTGTTCGTTAAACCAATAGAGAAATTTTTTGAAACAAGTTGTTTGGACTATGTTATAGCTTGATTTGTTTTTCGCTCCTCATTGAGGGCAGAAAATTGTTCAATCGATTACCTTGAAAAGGCACGGAGACCATAACTTATTTGTCATCAAAAACAGTAAATTAAAAGTGGATTGGCTGAACTCAAATGCAAATAACACTGACAGATTCCCGTAAATGTCTACATCTGAAAAGGCTTTCCACCTCACTCTTTCAATTCTTTATTTTGAGAGTCTTTTTTGTCTTCACGGGTGCAATGCACACATTTTTTTAAGATTCTTTCTCACAAAAACGGCTTTACTCAAGGACTCAGTAACTTTAAATGAAAGATTAGTAAGTTTTCAATAATGAAAAGACGTTTTTTAAACTATTATTAAAAAGAAGCTACGCATCCTTGGAAGCTATTCAATCGAACTCAGCCAATCAACTAGTTGACAGGTACAGTACGATCACGATCAAAGTTATTTAAGTCGATTTCCCAGCTTCATCGTGATTAATTTTTGCGTCACATTATAAGAGCACAGAATATTATAAAAAACTCTTTAAATAAACACATTCATTGCCTGACAGCTTTTATTCAAAGTTCTCTTAGCATTCAAGTCAGCCAAGGATGTTTCGGTGCTTTCGTATTATAGTTATTTTTCTCGGGAAGTCCAAAATATCTATTGGCATTGTTATTGTTTAGATACTAATTTTTGTCTACTTTTGGACTTCCTTTTATGCCCAGATAAATTGGCTTTTTGACCATTGTGCTTGACGAAATTCAATGAGACCAGTTGATCACAAATTATTCTTTTTTCATGTACGTCGTTCTCTTCTTTTAGTTAAATAGATGAATGCATTTGCAAAATTTTGCAATAAAATTAACAAAAAGCCTTAAAATACTGGCTCTATAACAGGAGTTTCCTCTTAGACTTACCAACTACAAGACAAAATCCCCAAGTATGCTCAAGTCCTTAACTTAATTATGAAGTGAGGCGTTCAAATCCTTGATTATGAAAGAAACACGGAAAATTAGTGTTCACAAAGCAGTGAAAACTTAAAAGCTGCACTTATCTCGCTAATTTCCTTCTTTATAACGGGTCCGCCATCTAACGTTTTTTTCCATCTAGTGCTTATTTCGTGAATGGTAAAACTTAGCTCATGTCTGATTTGACAGATAATTAGTATTATCCTTCCGCTGAACGAATATGTTGCGTTTTCGCTTCGCTAAGTGGGCCTGCGATCGAATTAGAGAAGATGCCGATTTTGCCAAAAAAATCATCTTTTCAGATGAAGCTCATTTTGATCTTGGTGGGTATGTCAACAAGCAAAATTGTCGCAGTTGGGGCACAGAAAACTCGCACGCATACATTGAAAAGCCGATACACCCAAAACGAGTCACTGTTTTTGGTGCGGATTTTGGTCCAGGTCATAATTGGGCCAATTTTCTTCGAAAATTGCCAATGAGTGGCAGTTACAGTCAATGGCGATCGTTACCGGGCCATGATCAACAAATTTTTGTTCACAAAAATTGAAGAGGTGGATATTGGCAACATTTGGTTTCAACAGGACGGCCCTACGTGCCACACAGCCGAAGCTACACTCGATGTTTTGCGCCTATTTTCAAAAAAAAAAAGTTATTTGCCCTTTACTCATTTCGAACATAACTTTCTGATAAGAGTTCCTGCTTTACTGCCGTGTTTCAATAACCTTTTTCCGTAATTTTTAGCTGATGTCTCCAAATCATATCCAACTCTTAAAATCTCAAAATTACTGTTAAGGCATTCGCTGCTAATAAATATAACAGCTGTGCATTTACAGAAGATTTCTACAACTTTTTTCCATATTATTTATGTGTTATTTAAATTTGAGTTCTGCTGGTAAAGGTGGGGTAAGCGTGAACGGATCATTCCTCAATGAAAAGAGGACATCAACAAGAATCTCAACAAAAGTTAAGATTCAAGGAAGCATTTCTATCTTGAGGTGTTTGCTTTAAAGAGGACGAAAAACGTAATTTTCAAAGTCTTTGGTGCGAAACATGGCGATGCAAAAAAAAAAAAAAAAACTTAACATGTGCGTTGTTGACTAAAAATAAAATGAATTCAATTTAAGGCTATGTTCGTTTCAAAACACAATTTGTTTTAAGGTGGCTAGCGAAAAAATTAAGAATCTAAGAAAATGGAACAAATTGGATAATTTTGAAAAAGAGGCCGGGCACAAACTTCAAAGGCCATAAAGAGGACTTGTCCTCTTTATAAAAGACGTCTCCTTACCCTAAGTAGGGTAACTGATGAGTAAAGGGTGTTTTTTAGGCGCGTAGAGTTGGTCTTTTCTTAGTTTCATTGTGGAAGAATTGAAGCCGCACGACAACTTGTCATTGCGTTAGTTTGGTAAATTGTCTCGAAAAGAAATCGCTGTTGACGCTAATTTTCACATCATTTCCGATTATTACATAGTTTGGAGTCTTAAACCTGTGAAATACTTTCAAGATCGGGTGATTTTACACTGCTGAACAACTTTTTGTGGGGTTATGTAAAGTCGCTTACGCAGATATGCCCAAGACGAGTGACGCCTTAGAAATGAATATTCGGAGCGCTTTGTTGACATACGGCTCTAAACACTTAAGTCTGTCCATTACCATGTCGTTGGTTCAGTGTAGCATCGCTCTATTTACCACCAAGTATATGGTAAAAAAAAAATTATTTGTAAACATTCCTTTCAAAAAACGATAGTCATTTTGTCAAGTATCCCTAAATTTGTACTTTCTTATCACACCATGTTAAAAGATTGACTTGAAAAGACTTATAGTGGAGATCGGAGATCATGTATTTTTGCTTTTTGTCGCTTCTTAGCCCACGTGTATGGCAACAAAACGGATATGGACAGGCCTAGATCCAAAACGCACAAGACATTTGTTATCCATAACCAGGTCCGTAATCAATGTCATCACCGGACATTGTCTGATAGGAAGACAAGCCATAAGACTTGGCGTTTCCTTAAATGACTTTTGCAAAAGTTGCTTAGATGAGGAGGAGGAGACAATCCCACACCTCCTCTGCTCATGTCCTGCACTCTCTTTTAAAAGAAAACGGCATCTAGGAAATTATTTTCTTGATGATCCGAGCGATATAGCGAACACAAATCCCCTGCATCTCCTTCGCTTCATTAAAAGCTCCAAATGGTTTTGTTAAGCGAGGTACTCCCTCGCACAGTTTTTATGGTATCACAATGGACCTAATATTGGCCTAAGTGTGTAAGTTGTATTCCAGACAGCCATTTTAACCTAACCTAACCTTACCTAAGTCCAAGTTGATGATGTGAAAATAGTAACTATTTTTGTTGTTAAGTAATATTCCACCTAAATGCCTAGATGTTGCAGGAATCATCGAAATTTGCCTATTGGACCCGCTTTCAAGTGAGAGCTAACTAGCTTCAAGAATTGCGGTATACCTTCGTATACTAATCTGATAGTAATAAAACACGCCACGAATTCTATTATTGTTGGAAAACATATGAAAAAAAAAAATTCTGTCTACTGTCTCTGGTTTAAATAAAATTAAATATCCGAAAGGAAGTGGTCGCGGTTACTATTACTACTACGGTTCCTATTCTTGCCCTTGCAAGTCAAAAAACAATAAAAACACTGTTTATTAAAAAAATGAAAAAATCAGAGCCACCTATTGTAAATTTCAGTGTACTTATGTTGTTCTGAACATTTCATAGAAGAGAAAAAAGTCTTAAATATATAACGTACTTGTGAGATGCTGCAGTTCTGCGTTTTTTTTGCGATTTCTGCAAAGCATGCTTAAAATACTTACAAGGTTCTGAACTTAAATTGACAATATTGTCAAAAGATAGTGTAAAATAATACCAAATTAATTACAAAGATCTACGCATTCGTCGATCCCTTTTGTTTAAGCCACGAACGGTCGGTGCTGTCGGTCGATTTCAATCACAGGAAAAATTAAAAATGTTTTTTAACAAAAATCTCCTCCAGCAATGGATTGGAAAGTAAGTCCTCCTTGAGTAATACTGCCATTAAAAGTCCTTTCTCTTTCTCGGCCATTTCTTTTGACATTTCTTTTTTCCATAGCTTTGTTAGAGATGTTTTTAAATAAGCCTTCAAACTACAATTTCTTATCGAAAATGGTTGCTGACAGCATGGGCCTGTAAGAAAAATTTAAAAAAAGTCCAGCACTCATTCGTTCTAATTTTACCTGTGAACATCAAAAGCCTATCATGATTGTGCGTTGAAATAACCATCGCACTCTTCACTAAAAAAAGCTTCTGACAAAACACACACACCCTTATATTACCATCTTTTATTATATTGAAGTGCTGCCAGCATTCCAAAAAATTGAGGTCAAGCTCACAAAAGTTACATTGCAAATTCCTTCGCATAAAACGATACTCATCTGATGTCGAAATTATGTTTTGCGGTAATGCCATCAATTACTCACCACACTGTTTTCGGTGAAACTTCGATGGGTTATTACCAAAAAAATACTGCCTTTCATACAATGAGGCCATCACAGGTCAACAGAACTACAAAAAACCTGTCGATTAATAGCAACAGAGTCATCATTCAAAACACACTTTGAAATTATCTTCTTATGAATGGGTGATGAGATGAATACTAAATTTTTTTTTTTGTTGAAGTTCAAAAGTATTTCAAGCATCGCAGAAATTCAGTTGCAGCTTGTTTCAATGTTAACTTGTTTAATCAGAACCAAAGGAAGATAAATTGCTCTTGGTAGCTTGTTCCGACCGATGCACTTTTGACTTTCATAGCGACTCAACATCGCAGCAAGCGCACGGAGAGACAAGCACAAGTATCAGATAAACAAAAATATAAATCCAAAGACAGGCAACATGAGACAAGAAGTAATGGTAGAAACAACATACAACAAGCAACTCGAGCTAACGCACAGCTCGTTCGCGTTCCAAAGTCCAAATTTATAAATAAACATTTCAGATTTTGAGGCCGCGATATAGACCCAGGTGTGTGTGTTGGGTATGGGCACACACAGGATTGAAGACTATTTTAGCGTCCTGGCACGTGCTAATCTCCAATGCCTGTCTTGTCGTCGCCATCGGACATTAAAAAAACAACAACACACTCTAAATACGATAGACAAACAGCAAAGATTAAGATTGTAGGTTTGTTCTTTTCCAGGCTCTAAGCAATAACACTCAGGCCAGGTAGGCGAATGGAGCCTCTCATAAAGCAAAACACTGAAAAAATAATTTAGTGGCCGTGAAAGTAATTTGCTTTGCTTACCGATATGTTTGAATGATAAACTCAGTCCCGAAGGTTAATTGTTGTCATAGAGATGTATGCTTATTGGGAGATAGAGAGAAAGAGAAAAAGAGAGGAAAAATGGCAACGGAGTTTGAAATTATCATCAACAATATCCTGTGTCTATCCAATATCCGATTGATTGTACCCATGAAACCGGAAGGATGTACTAAAGCGCTTGTTCCATCCGGTGTTTCATTTTTCTCAAGCCAATTATAAACATCGGAGCCCGCTCAAGGGTCTTATAATTGACACACTTTAGGTGGGCATTATTTCAAAGCACTTCTATAATAATTGCTGTTGTGGAAGTTACCATTATGACATCGCACATGGAGTATACATATATCTCAAGCTGAGATTTATAGCACCTGGGTGACAATCTGAACTGAAAAGAGTGGGATTTGTAGATTGCTCACAAGCTGACAGACATCAGTGGGAGATGTCAACGGCCTTTGCGGAGAGAAAGAATACTCATCACAAAACAATCAAAGTGGCATAACAGCAAAGCAAAAACAAAGAGAAAGATAGGAAGAGTTATGGGGAATGTTTGTAGCACAACTAAACCAAGATGTTGGATTGCGGTAGTAATTTCTTAAACCTTTCTAATATGATGCATTAGACGTAACATCTCACAATAGCAATTTCATGCGGCATGCGGTAAATGCCATTGCAGTTCATTTGGCTTTATAAAGTTCGTATAAATACGAATAATATCCATATCCCTTAACAGGATCACTTCATCTTACTGTATAAAGGATTGTTTGTAGAAAGAATAATTTCTTGGAATGCACAGCGACCACAAAAGCCCACCATTGTCAAATTATCGAAAAATCGAGTTTATACCTCAGGTCTTGTGTTTATGCAATGTGCACTTGTCTGTCAGTACGTTTTCGGTTAAGTGGATTTTTGTTCAAACCATATGCTGTAGCCTGGTATAACAAAAGACTTGACTATATTGCTTGCAATGCTTTACTTGAAGAACTTGTCTGAATTGATTTTTTTTTTCTGTTGTTGAGGATAATTGGATGGTATGTTAAATACCATAGAAGGAGTAAAGTGTATGGACCCCTTACTGTTGTAGATTAAATGAGCGGTTGTTTCTCGTACCTACAATCAGGCTGGTTTTTTAATGGTAGTGAATAGAGATTAGATTTATATAACCATGTTTCGATCCACATACTGAATATTTCTCTTTTTTTTATTTCCAGGTAAGCTTGTGTAAAAATTCCTTACTCTGCATCATGTCAAGAGCTTGTGAGATAGTAATTGGTTTGTGTTTTGATGCAAAACTTTCGGTTGGTAAGAAAAATAATTGCTCTGGACACAAAGTGTGAAAAGAAAATGATTGAATTTTTAAAAGACGAGTGCAGGCAGGTATGTTTAAGGATTATTCTATTTTTTTCCATTTACTGGAACTATTTTATTTATTTTTGGAAATTTCTTTCATTTTATCAGGTCTTCCAAGTGTGATAAAAGGTCTAAATGTTCTTTTAAGAAACCATACACCGCAGAAGATTTTATTTTACATCAGGTGACTCCCTTCAGTTCCATTGAATTATTTGATATTTAGTAATATGGCCGAATAGAAGAGCTTGTGTGCATTGCTTTTATCTTTTGTTAGAAGTCAGAAACTTAAATACTATTCTGCCCATATTAACCACATCACATATATTTGAAGTAAAGTATCCTTTTAAATGGGTTCATCTTTTATCGACTTGATTTCTGTTGTGCTTTATTTGATAACCCATGTAAATGGAAATGGGAAAAGACATATTTTCTACTTAAATTTATGAAAAAGAAAAAAATATGGTTGTTATACAGTTGATTCTATTTGAAGAATCTGAAGTTTCAATCTCTTTCAACTGGTGACAAGCCCTTCGATTCGGTGCTGTTGGAAACAGGTCACTTATTGGATTGCCATTGTATTATTATAGCAACCACTGATATTTCAAGTTGTAGAAACAAAAACTGGTCAATCTGTCTTTTACGTTAAAAGATTGATACATACTTATGGATGATAGATCAAGCCGATTTTTAACAGAGGCTATTCTATTTTCCTACTTTTTTATTTATTTTATAATCTGACATTCATTCAAAAGATGTGCGTTATTCGTATCTCACACAAACTTTATGTGAGATACTATCGAAACGAAATAATTTCTTCCAAGAAAGGTGCTGATTTGTAATCTGATTTAGCATCTACAATATATAAACCCTCGTTTGAAAAAGCACATGTCCTCTAAAACAAATGACGTGTTTGTCCTGATAAAGTTTTACTTTGAATGGAACTTTAGAAGGACGTAAATTTTAGCCTCAAATATACGAACTTTACATTGCATTTTAAAGCAACCCCTATGACGTTTTGCTCCTTCCTTTTTCTTATTGTAAATAGTACTGTAAACGACGCAATAGGTCTATCCAAAAATAAACTGGATATGTGGTTCATTCCTATAATCTATATTGACATCAAAAGAACGTGGGAGGTTATAGAGAGCGAGTAGATTGAGTACAAAAGTTTAAAGTTAATATGCTATCACTTTTTCTAATGCTGTGGTAATATTTTTCAACAGGAATGAATAAGGACTGTCCACAAAATCGTTCTATAACCTCTTTTTTGGTGCATGCTCATCGACTGCCTGCTTGAAATACCCAATTGATCCAACATGGACGCCCAGACACATGCCGACGACGTCAACGTACCCTCGGCTGGATCCAACCTACAAATTGTCTGTTTCAGAGCACAGGCTATGCTTTTCTTAACTGACACCTGGTGTGTTAGAATCGGTCTCTCGCTCAATCATCTTAAAACTGATGTTGTTCTCTATACGAGATGCAGAAAATTGACTGGTTTGATTCAAATTACACTTAATGGCATCAACATTCACTTATCAAACGAAATCAATCATCTTGAAGTAATCTTAAATAAAAAGCTTCTTTGGTCCAAACATGGCAAGTCAAAAACTGTTATTATATAATGAAAGCATATTGTCAGTCTTCAGATAATGTAAAAGAGCCGTTGGCAAGTCATGGGGTTATCCACCGAAAAGGGTCCTTTGGATCTATATGTCTATGATAAGTCCAATCATCTCCTATACGTCAGATGTGGACTAAGCTCTCACTTAAATACTTTTTGTTGTTGTTGTCTCGTCCGCCATATTTCGAAGAACAATATATGTATGTTGGGTGTACTATGGGGCCCAGCCAATCCAGGGCCTGCTCTAGCCGCACTGCTGAATCTTCCTGCCTTTGATATCTATATTATGGGTTGTACTCTCAAGAAAATTTTAAGTTTGAATATGATCTCTGGCACAATTCGCTCTGGAGCTTTGATGAACTCGTAAGAAGCATATTTTTTGACTCACGTCTTATGGATATTCCGCCCGACGCGATGATCAAACTGCGTCAAAAATACACAGTCAACTATCCGTCGGCCGGTCCTGGAGTGATCTACTCTAGGATCTGAACTAGGGAAGGATTGTTATCGGAATATACAGAATCCGATGATGGATCTAGCGCTTAAGCATTTGCGAAGATCGATGACAAATGACTGTACGCTTCATTAGGCACATACGTATGCAATCAGAGGCGTATGCTATTCAAAATACTATAAGCTACGTTACGAACAATATTTGTGTCTGGAGCGACAGCCAAGCTGTTTTTAAGGCCCTACTAAACTACCCTCTAACTACTTCGAAAGTGATCTAGGAATGTAAGACCTCTGTGAATGCTGTCGGAAAACTAGATTCTTTGAGTTTCGTTTGGTTTCTAGGCCATCACGGCATAACTCGAAACGAGATCCACGGAACCTTGCAAAGCAAAGGTCTTAGACCTGTACCGGCCACAGTCTGCCGGGGGCTCTCACTGATGGCTTCAATCAACGATGTGGCCTGTGAAAAGTACAATGGTTGGTGTCTGAGTTTTCCGTAACTATCAAAAAAAAAAAAAAAAAATCAGTTCGATTTGTTTTTCAAACGCATAATGAGTCATACTGCTCTAGCTCTTTTACATTTCTTCAACTAAATCACAGCCATTTTGTGATCAATCTATGCCTAATCGGTTGCCATTTTGTTACACTTATAAACCACATTGTTTAAACCCATGCTCAAAAGTTAAGATCCACTTATTTACATGTGTTTTTCGTTTTGTATAACGCAACCCACCGCCCGGTCGAAAGCATAAACAAAGTATACGCTTCAATTCTAGTTTCTGTAAAAATTCCAATTTTGAATAAAAGTGTTTGAATTAAGATGTAAATTTAATTGGAAACCAATTTTTCCTACAAGTTTTAAAATAACATTTTATTGGTTAAAGAGGTCAAATCGATTCATTTTCCTTCTTCGCCCAAAAAAAACAGAAACGTGTTTGCTTAATTCAGCCACCAGACTTAAACAGAGCACCATTGCATTTGACAGGCAAAGCTTTTCTGTGATAACTAAATCCAGAAGATGTGAGCGCAATAAGTCACGTTTTTCAATAAAAATGCCCAACACAGCGGGCAACTTCTAACTTAATCAATTAAAATTCAAAAACATGTTAGAAATAAAAACTCGATCGAAGAAAACAACAAAGCCCCGAGCACTATGCTGCAGCTGCATACTCCATCCCACTCAATTAAAAAGAAAATCATCTCCTCGTGCCGTTCAAATGCGCTTTTCATCTTTCTCAAAAACTATTCAAGCCTTCGAGACAGAGAAACTAATAAATTCATCTTCATACACACTGACCATGCTGAGACCCGTGCGTTGCAGTAGCGTGTTTATGTGTTGAACACTCAATAGTCACCCAAGGAGCTAATGATCTCAAATGGGAATTTCCAGCAGAGTCTTAAATCAATTGGTGTGCCTTCAATATAATATGTGTACATAATACCAACGGCAATGTGTTTTTATAATGTCTTTGCCTCCACCTTACGCTTGTAAGTGGAGTTTTTTTTTCTCTCTGGTCTGTCCATAATTCGATCATTGACAGCAATTTGAAGTCCTGGTAATCTGCAATTCTACACACATACATCAACCCACAGCTAGAACTAGAAAAACAATCGTTGTCCATCAGGCCGACGACAATTGGTACGTGCTGTGTAAATAAACTCATTAAGTCCAGCAGAGGCAAGCAAGCAAGCTATACGACGAAAAGCATAAATTGTAAAAGAAAAGTGGGGGAAAAAACACAAGTCCGACCAGAGTATCCTTTTTGAAACCAGAAAATCAGTGTGCTGCGCTCGTGCTGCATCATCAGCACCGATGCTTTTCTTACGATCTCCTGCTAATCAGCTCTCTGCACACAAGCACAATGAACTTCAGCCATGGGGTCTGTTCGTAAAAAAGAAGCATCTGAAAGAAGCAGGTTCGAACTTTATCTAAGCAGCGGCCTTGATCGCTCTTTCTGAGTCCTTCAAGTGTACAGTGGTAAAACATAAATTCATACTTTCTTTCTACAAACTAGGTTTTGGTTTTTTACTCATTCTCAAACAAAAGCTTTGAACGGTAGAGGTGCTCAGCCCTTCTGCCGTAATCGATGGGGACTAACTTCTTTCCTACTTTTATGAAGTGTAGGACATTTGTTTCATGATAACGATTCTCACTGATAAAGCAGACGTATCTTCGATTGCTTGCATAGAGCAGATAAATTCAAAGTTTTGTAGTCTCCCACATCTTTAAGTCCAACATGCTAAACAAGATGGCCCCATTCCACATGAGGCCTTAAAGAACATTGTACCATCCAATGAATACGGCACCGGCTGCGTTCTTGCCTCTGCGCATAAAACTCGTGCTGGAAATAACCATTAACTGTAGAAGAGAGGCTGGGACGGTTAAAACGAAGCTATAGGATGGTGGACCCTTTTTAAGCTCGTGTCTTTCGAAAGTGGTCTGTCTCCATAAAAGAACCGAAAACGAAAACACAATAAGAAGAGTGAAGAGAAAAAAAAAGAAGTTGCAACCAGCTGTGCACAATCATCAATTATTGAAGAAGACAAGCCACCAAGAAAGAGGTAAGGCAGCGTACGAGAAGAAAAACCAAAAAATAAGAAAAAACAGTTTTTATCTTTGAGACGTAATGGCGTTGCCATGTTCGGTCCACCCGCGGACCGGTTTCTTCCTTCAGCTCTTATTTGTTTGTATTCTTGTTGTTGTTGTTGTTGTTATTACTTTGCGCCTTCGCGCAATGAAAATAAAAAAAACTGATGCTGAACGATCTTGCAGAGATTGCTGTCAAAGGGCTCTTCATTGCTGTCAGTATAAAAGTGCAATTGCAGGGCCATTGCAGATGGAGGTCCTCCAAAAATAGCCTAGAAAAAGCTGTTGTTGTCATTGTACTTGATAGTTGAGTAGAATAATGCAAAGAAGGAGGGAAGACGATGAAACGAGAATCGATGAATAGCAAACATGGCGGGAATGTCATGATCATAGAGAGCATTTGAACGCATCTGTGTTGATCTAAAAATGGAGCTGGATGGCATTAGGACTAGATGAGGTTTTCTGGCGGGATCAGTAGGTGCTTGCGCGCGATTTTCTTTGTGATTTGCAGAAAGAAAAACAACTTGTAAACACCATTTTTTGTTTAGAAACATTAAGTTTGTTTCTCAGCTCTTTTGTTTTTGCAAAGGGTTGTGATAATTTCTTAGGCTGTGTTTCAACCATCGGATAGAATCCAAAGTTATGCACATCTGTTGCTCAGTAGAAATGGAAATCCAAACAATCAATAATCATGATTCAGCCAACTGACTCTTATGAAAACATAAGACTCTCGTTTTCTTCTCTTGTGTCTTAGTTTTAATGATCTATTTATCAGGTAATGGTTTTGAATACCAAAATAATTAAATAACTTCCTCTACCAATGCTTCCATTATCGTTTTAGCATTAATTTCAAATTTCCCTCTAATACCAGCAGAAGCAATGAAAATGATAGTATGTCGTGATTTCACCTGTTTTCCTTGCATAACTTCAAACATAAACACCAAGCAGATAAATGCTCATAAATGTTTAATAACAAGTCAACAAACTAATGCCATACCAACTGACACGGCGCGCGGCACAGCTTGGTGTGCAAGACAATATTAATAAATGTGAACAACACTGCCATCAAAAGGCATTCCAATCCACTCGACCAAAGATACGCATTATGAATTTGAAATTAAGTATTTATAATCACATCGACAGAGCGTTGTGTTTTCAGTTCCATGCCACAGTCAAAAGCCACAACAACATAAAACCATAAACAAAAAACCAACGTGTGCATAATTCATATGGTTTGAGAGGTAAGGCCATTTTTACGCTATACAATCTTATGGTTGTTGTCTCCCCCACCCAGCAGCCAGATAATTTACAGCTGAATTGGAAAGATATTAACCCAATACCAAGTCGTACTCTTTCTGTACAATCGAAACTGGTTTTCTTAAATCAAATTCGAAAATAATGTTAGCCCGCACAAGAACCATGCGAAATGTTGGTGTGTGCATATTTGCAGAAATGTCTTTGCTATGTTTTTGTGCTTTGTGGTTTGGCTCAGATGTTGCGAGAGTCTCTCAAGAAGATGAAGATCTTCAGTCGAAAGAAGATGCTTCCACTTAAAAATGCCAGGGTCAGCCTCTGGGTTTCTTCACTGATGAGAAAGATTAATTGCAATATGTGGGCGTTTTGCAAGGCTCCACTACAATAAGTTAAATGAATTTTTTTCCCATTCGCATTTATCATAATTTGAATCAAAGCAGTTTAGTAACCTTGATTCATATCAACTCCTGGCATTGTGTGCTGATGCATACTCCAAATCCATCATAAAGTGTATTGTTTGTTGCTCAGCTTGAAAACCAGATTACCTGATATTTTCCCGCTTAATACACGAACTACAACATCAAAACAAAATGGAAAAAATAAATAGAATGAAGCTGCAGACAGCATCTTCTTCGAACCATTATCATAACCATTATCGGTGATCGCATTACTGCATTCGTTCTTCTTTCATCCACTTAAAGACAAAAATACACACAAACACAAAAGAGTTACTCCCCGCCGCGCATTACTACCGCGTGCCCCAATCTGGTATGGTTTTCTATACAAAACTAGTTGCGGAGCCCGCCATTTTGTGAAAGAAACCACATTACCTAGCTACATATGTATGTCCGTGAAAGGGGCTTAAAAAATTATTGGATTTAGCTGCTTGCTTTGTTAGAAAAATCTTTTCAAGGAGTGGAGTAGTAGATACGTGACTAATGTTTTTTTTTTCTTTTTATTTTTACCATGTATTGCAAATGAACAAAGGATCAAGCAAAGCATATCTGCGGGTGAAACTAGGAAAAAAAATAATCGCTTTGGGAATTTCTTAGAAATCCTCTTGTCAGCTTCGAATAAGAGAAAAGTCACTATATTTTTCGAAGACTTAAGCTAAACGAAGAGACTTTAATTAGTCTTTCGAGTTCGATGGGATTTTTCTCTCTGCGTAAAACAAAAGAGCTGAGCAGCGAACTCGAAAAGTGAATACTTGAATGAAATATGTAGCATACTTTTAGGCTGCTTGATTATTGAATCCACAGTGGTGAATTCATGGAACATTAATAAACTTAACTGGATATGCTTATAAAACAAACGAGCCTGGAAAAGTTGAATATTTTGACAAAGTTAAAATAAAATATTTTCGTCCTTGGTAGAATTCTGTTACTTTGTGTGTTTACTACGAACATTTGAGTTTAATGTCATTCTTTCGAATTAACTTGCATACCTTAGGGCCCATAGATGGTAAGAAACATACCTGTGAGATAATGAACATAAATAATTGGTATTTGGTATTTCGCTTGGCCCACTGTTCTCACCATCTTTTTAAAGCTCCCCATTTTATTGACAAACGCTTCAAATGACATGCCTTTTGTGCTGTAAAAATCTATATGCATCATCTTTTGGCTGATACTGGCATCTCTTCTTAAAGAAAGACTGACAAAACGAATGATTATTTGCTCTGCTCATCACTTGAAGCTTGATATTTATTGGACTTCTGTCAATGTCACGTACTAAATGCCAACACTATATGTTGAGTTTCATAACAATATACATGACACTAAGTTAACCCCCACTGAGTATCAAGGCTTTTAAGGCATTGATTATAATACATATTGTGGTGTCCGTGGCGTTATGGTAAGCATGTCCGCATGTTACGCGAGAGGTTCGTTGGTTCAAATCTCAATAGGAAAAAGAACTTTCGCGAGGAATTTATAAGTTCTATATTAATAAATTCATTGCCACGAAGAACGCTTTTAGCTCCCCTCGATTCTCTAATATGGCATGGTTGTGAGAAATGCAGTAGTCCGCGATGCTTCCCGCTCTGTTCCGTCACTCTATATGTATTTATGTATGTTACAGTACAGAAAGGTGTCCATTCGCCTCTTTTACAATTTATTGTACTTAATCAATATTTGCAAGACCTTAACAACTCGAGCAGAAATAAACAAAATTACGCAGATGTCCAAGTTTTTTCCGTTCCAGATTCGCATATGTTACTAACTGAAACTTTGAAAAAAGTCACTATCAATGGTCTTCAAGCATTTGCAATAAGGGTAGTGTGGGCATCTAGGCGTAGTTATAAACCACTCTCAAACCAGACCACCGCAAAAAAACAGCATGTCTGTCTTGCTGCTTTTGTAGCAAATAGCTGCACAGATTAATATTCGGAAACGCTTTAAAAAATTATAAAAGTAAGTCTGTGTAACTTGTGCTAGGCGTACTGGTCCAACAACCTTATTGACTGATCTATATTCCACCGTTTACTTGAAGGATCAAGAAAAACGAAAAAATTTTTCGTCTTCCCAATATTGTCAAAAAAGGGAACTTGCAGGGAGTCCTTTGCTTCAAACAACACCACACGGGAATTATAATAAATTATCCCTTGAAAGTAATTTTTAAAGTTTTGGAAGGACGCGCAGAGACTTTTGTCAGCAACGTTCATTCATATGGTAACGGCCCAAAATTAATAACGTAGAAGGTGCAGTGATTGTTGGCCCCAGAGTTAAATTAAATAATTTCGTGGGCAGCACTGCCACAATGGTAAGAGAAAGGAAAGAAACTTTCATAGATCAAGCATATTGATTTGCTTAGACAGGCAACTCTTACAGCTCTAAGCTCAAATAGACATGAGTCCAAGCTCACATATCCACTTCAAATAGATGAATAATTTCATCTGGATTCCTGGGATATAAAAGTGTGTGGATTGATGTTGAAAGCCGATTCATTGAATGCAATTCACAGGTTCGGAAACCTTTTTTTGACTTTCAATAATTAGAATTGACTGACAATATGGGAACAATGCAACATGATCTACATCTGGAGCTCCTGATCTTTGACAATATAAGTTTATGACTATCTGAGACAAGAGCAACTAAAGTTTTTCTTGGTCTTAGTAAACATAAAAAATCATTGTGAATAACCAAACTAGCTCTGATCTTCTTTGCCGTGAAGGCGGGGAAACTGTGAAACTAATTTCATGGAAGTGAATGGCTTTTACCAGACCCATGATGCCATTCACACTTCAGAAACATGACAGAGTTAAAGGGTTCTTAGGCGTGATGGTTACCATGTCTGCTGTTAACCTATATAGGTTCGTGGTTCGAAGAGGCAGAAATGTTTTTCTACGGGCATCGCCTTCCAAGTCCTCTGTTAGTAAATTTACTGCCATGAAAGAGCTTTCTCGATTAACCGTTCGGAACTGGCAGAAAATTGTAGGTAGCCTCCATTCCCTCAAAAGGCATGGTTGTGAGAAATGCGCTAGGTTCTGGGGCTTATTGCTCTGTTGCACCCCCCTAATTTATTTATTTTAGGCGTCGGCAAACCTACCGGTTTTGGATTGCTCCATGTTTGAGGCCCATCAAATACAAATTTCGTTGCATTTATCTGAACAATAGTCTTCAAGAAAGCACTTGATATGTGATGTGTAATTTTCACTCTTATAACCTAAAAGTGTCAGTAATATTTTTAAAACTTTTGGGAATTCCTACTCTATCCGAAAGAAATACCAAATCAAAAGGTAGATATTTTTCTCAGCTGAACATTAAAATCAAGTTAAAGAGAAAGGCTTAAATGTACAGGCTATAGGACTGAAACTAAGAACACAACATTCCGTTTATTGAAAATAAATAAATAAATAGGGTGGTGCAGCAAAGCTATGGAGCCCTCAGGACCAAACGCATTTCAAGGGTCATCAATTTAATGCCGGTGCCGAACGGACTAAACGCATTTCAAGGATCATCAATTTAATGCCGGTGCCGAACGGCTTAGTGAGAAAGCACTTCTTATGGCAGTGTACTCGGAGGAATTGAATATATTGAAATAACTGAACAATTTATAAGAACTGGACCTTATGAAGAAGTATTTTTAAATCCTTTACCAGGAATGATAAGGAGAACTAAAGAAGCTATCAAAAAAGCGGTCAAAGTTTTTAATGATCCTACTTTATCAAGGAAATTAAATGTTTCAAATCCAATTTTACCAAGATTATATTCTCAGTTGAAATTACATAAACCAGGAAAACAAATAAGACCAATTACATCAACAACTGGATCAATATTATCAAAACTTGAATGTTGGTTATTAGAAAAACTGAATAATCTCCCAATCAAATTTGAAACAGCAGCTATAAAAAATGGAATTGAATTTGCAGAAAAAGTAAAGAACTTCAAAATAGCTAGCAACGAGATTCAAGTCTCATTTGATGTTGTTTCATTATATCCAAATGTTCCAATTGATGAAACTTTAGTTTTTCTGAGAAAATGGCTGGAAAGAAATGCACTTAAGCCAGAAGAAATAAATGAATTTGTAATACTTACTAAACTGTGCATGGATGAAAATTGGTTTCAGTTTAATGAAAAGTTTTACAGACAAAAATTTGGCTGCAGTATGGGATCACATATGAGCCCATTTTTAGCAAATTTATTTATGTCGCATATAGAAACTGAAATGAAAAATCAACTTAATTTTCCAAGAATTTGGTTAAGGTATGTAGATGATATATGGGCGATAATCAAAAAACATGAACTCCGACAGTTCATTAACAAATTAAATAGAACTAAATACCCATCAATAAAATTTACATATGAAGAAGAAATTGAAGGGAAACTAAATTTTCTGGATTTAAGTATAACTAGGAATGGAGACAATTTCGAATTGGATATATACAGAAAACCAACGAATACTCTGAGATACATTACATCAGACTCGTTCCATTCCTTTGAACATAAGATGTCAGCTTTTCATTCAATGATTTTTAGAGCTCTAAATATTCCAATGACAATAGAAACAAAAATAAAAGAATTCCAAAAAATTAAAGATATAGCCAAAATTAATGGATATACTGAAGAGTTAATTGAAGATTTAACAATTGCACATAGAAGAAAACAGGAATTGAGAAATTATACAACTTTAGATCTAATAAGGAATGAAAGAAATGAAGAAAAGAAATATTCAAAATTTTATTTCTATCCAGAAATAACATCTAAGATAAAACCAATCTTTAATAAATATAACATCCGTATGAGTGAGTGCAGCGAAATAAAAATAAAAAATCTGATTGGAGGATCTAAAGATAAAATTGAACAGCTTCAAAAATCAGGAATTTATTCTATCGGATGTAATGACTGTGCAAAAGAATATATAGGACAGACAAGAAGACCTATTCTAAAAAGATTTAAAGAACATTTTGCACATCTTAAATATAATGAAAAAGAAAAGTCAAGTGTTGCAGAACATATGCTAGAAAATAGTCATAGTTTTAGTTTGCAAAATTTAAAATTAATAAGAAATGTAAATAGCAATTATGAATTAGATGCTTTTGAATCTTTTTATATATTTAAAAACAAAAATAATCTTATGAATAATGATGATGGACCAATCAAAGATTCAATATTCAAAAAATTTTTCAATAGATTCAACTCAACTCAACTGTAATTTTGTTTAGAAACAATTTTTGTTTTTTGTTAGTTTTTTGACAAATAATTTAATTTAATTTAATTTATATATCTCACTGATGATGGAAGCATTGCTTCTGAAATGTGCATTTGAGGAAATATAAAAAGTGTTTTTTACTGTTTAAAATTGTACTAATCTCTTTATTTATAAAAGCAAATCAAAATGTATTTATTTTAACTTCGACTGCCCTCATCTGCACATTCCTTCAACGAAATGGTGAAGTTAAGACTGTGCTTTTAAAAATTTGTCCTTTTTCAGGCATAATGCACAGAAAGACAATGTTTAGTCATCCGCTTGAATTGATTATCCAAAAAAAGGAAGAACTCTGAGCCCTTCGTCTCTTTCCTTTTGTCAGACGTCTTCGAAGTAAAATTTATTTGTCTAAAAAGAAGTAAAGTATCTTCAGGTTGATCTGTTTTACAAGAATATTATCTGAAATCAAATAGATACATCAGCTTTTCTGTATCATTTGGAACTCATCTTCTAATTATTTTCTGGTTTATATGAAGATGCTCTGATTTTGTTTTGTTTTGTTTTGTTTGAAGCACTTTCCGATATGTTTATCAAACAATGATCTCCTTAGGTCACCTCTTGGTGCTTAACAGAAATAAAGTGTTTTATGATTCAAGATTGAGATGTTTGTATTAATACTTCCACTTTACTGTGTCTTTTTGATTCAAATCTGTGAAGAATGTGATCCAGATTCAGATCAAAATAAGTGAAACTATTTAGAATTTGGTATTTATGATAATTATGCATTCGATTACTTGAATGGTGGGCTTTCCATTACGAAAGAATATTTATTTTTAGACATATTCCCCTTACATCACCAACCATAATTTTCCTCTGCAATCAAATAAATTGTTTTAAACAATCACGTACTACTACAGTATTTGTCTTGTTGTACATCTCACGTCCTCAGAAAAATGAATAATGTTCTTTTAACTTCTATCCCTCAGACTGACCAAAACTGTCGTGCGAAAATACTAAAACCATCAACTCATTTTCATTAAAACAAATGTTCTTCTTCGGCTATATCTTCTCTCATCTATGGGTTTTCTCTATTTAGGGTCAGTTGTCATGTTGCGTGTTGACTTCGGCCATTAATCAGCCTGACACATCCAACGCAAATTTTCAAACCAAAACAACAATAAAGAAAACTCTTTTTAATTCCCAAACCATACGTCAGTTAGTTCCATTTGAGTAGGCACACGTTTTTCTGTTAAATTCCCTCGCTCAACTTCTGAAAACCGAAACCTCTTTCAACGCACTGTACGTGGTTTATTCAAGAGAACGCCTGTTTCTCTTTGGGTTTTTTCTTTCCCGTGAAGGTACACCTCTCACCTGCGTTACCTGCATTCGAACAGGTAAATTTGGGAAATATTGTCTTACTTCGAAAAATGTCTTGCAAGACGACTAGGAAGGTAACTCCTAAGAGAGTCTTAAGTCAGTGTTAGTTTTGCTCAATTCAGAGACGGAGGTTCATGTATAGTGCGGTGTTATCGATTTTTAATTTTCTTAATTTTCAATAAAATTATTTAAAATTGAAGCACAAAACAATTTAATGAACTTGTGTGAGTTAAAAAAAAAAAATTGTAAGCAAAGTGGTCGGCTAGAGTGAAGGCTTTAAAAAAAAAAAAAACTATTGCACGTAAAAGTAGAAATCCAGTACTAGTGCCGCCCTCTTGTGTGTTTAGACAGAACTGTTTTGGCTGCGCAACAAAATGGTGACGTAAACGACTAAATGTTGCCCCGAACGAAATTTTTCTCTACACGAAGCATAAATTGTTACTCAATGTGTGTCTCTTTGCAAAAAATTATGCCCAATAACTATTGACCATCGTTGAAACGATATCCAAACAACCCTTAGGCCATAGCAGATGAGCCGCAAAACAGTGCATCTGTAGACCAATAACAAAAAAGAAAATACAAAACAAAACAAAAGTGAGGACGATTCCTAGCAATTTATTGTGCGCCACGACAGGTGTATATAGTTTTTTTTTTGTTAATCTTCCTGAACTTCATACCAGCACCTGTCACCCCTTTTTGCTGCATAAACAAGTTGTTGAAGTTCGCAATCATGCGCGAAATTGTCTGGCAATAAATTTTACTGACATTTGCATTCATCTTCGCACGATAACCTCTGTCCATCAAATCAATTAAATTGGATAACTGAAAAAGTAAAAAAAAAAGAACTACCATCAAAGAAATGGATACCACACTTCCACCAGTCGAGGGGAATATGCTTTCCTCGGCAAACAATATTGGAGCGTTCTTTCAAACCTGCAAGGTAAGTCACTCTTTCTCTTCTTTAAAATGAAGACGTTTCTATATAAATTTTTTAATTTTTATTGTCGGCGAAATAAAAGCCAAATGACATTAAAAATGCTAAAGTTGTATTGTATTATTGTAATGGTTAGGCAGTAGAGAAGAACGTGTCACATTACTGAATGGTCGTAGAATTGCATTAGAACACGTACAACGAGTGTGTTCCGTCGGATAACAGTTATTTTAAGGTGCTGCTGCACTGTTGCGAAGAAGTTAATTAACAATTCATGCGACAGGTTTTCATTTGGGATTATTTCGTTTTATCTTTTTTCTTAACGCAGTTCTCGCCGATTTCTTTTTGCTTTCCTGAAGGAGGTCTTTTACGTTTTGGTTTTAAGAAATAACTGCCTGTGGCTTTAAAGAGGATTAGGGATTAGTTGTCCGTTCTTGTTCTTAGCTCAGCAGGTGGCTTTCATTATTTCAGTTGAAAATGACAATGGCACTCCTAGAAAACCGAAATGTTCCATGTACGGGAACCGGCTATTAGCTGAAAGCAATCGATCACATAGTTTGAATTGTTTTACGCTTCAGCTATTGGAAATAAATCTAAAAGTATGCACCAGTTTAAGTGTAAAAGTACCAAAAAGATCGGAAACTTCTCTGAATAGAACAACTCCAACTTCGGATTGACTCAATCGATGGAATACTACGCTAGGGCTAACTTAGCTCTCCAGGGTGAACAAGTAAATGAATATTGCTTATTGTACTGTACATCAACCTGCAAGTCACTGTAAGGTATACCCCAGCATCAAAATATTAAACTGATTCATTCTCGAACATTAGTTGTATTAAGTTCTAGTACACCTCATTCCCATTACTTTGACATTGTTCTTCTCTTGCGCTTACTTTGCGTCCCAGCCTCCTACAGGGCCTGCATTAGCTGGCCCTGTTCTAACCTTGCGGAAAGGGTAATTCTCACCATGGTTAATTCAGAATATTTTGCACAAACTGTTGCTAACTACCTCATTTGCAACTTGCAACACTCATTCCTTTAACATTTTGGAGTAGGAGATTCTTGTAAGTATATTTTTTTTTTTATAATTATCGTCGCCTTGTGGTAGCCTGGTAGCCTTTAAAAGCACCTCAGTTCAGTTGAGGTTATTGATTTATATTCTTCAGAAGCTTTGAGGCTTGGCTCGCTACAGAATTCAATTTCTCACGTCGATTGCTTTATCAGTCGCCTGTAGTGTGGTGGCTTACAATAACTTTTCAGTCGATGTGATTGCTAATTTTACTAGCGAATCTTTGTATCACGAGTGGTCTACAGTTGAAGTATAAAAAAAAGGGTAGATTATTGCTAGTTTGTCTTCATTTCATGATGAAAAAATACACGTCTCTGCTACATACCAGGTTTTAACTGGAGTACCACAAGGTAGCAAACTACGTCCTCTTCTTTTTAGATAATTTTTTTTCTAAAAATTCTAAGACTGCCTAAAAGCTAGCAATGACAATATTTTCTTCTAAAAAACAATAAAAAAAATTAATAAGCTAGGAACTATGTCGGTAGCTCTAGACATCAGCACATATACAACTTGGCAGATAGAAAGAACTTTCCAAATAATTCCCAAGATAATAGAAAAACCTGTACTGAAAACCATAAAAGTTGAAAAGTCTTATGATTATTAATTGATTCCTACGATTTTAAAGATTTGATAGCTCTTGAGGAAATCACAGAGCATGAGAGCATCCTTCGCATTCATGCATCACATTGTTTTTTTTACTGTGGTACCTGTGGCGTGATGATTAGCATGTCTCTCTGTTAACAGAAGCCAAAAATATGTTTTTACGGACATCGCGAGGAACTGGCAAGTCCTTGGATAGTAAATTCATTGCCATAAAAAGCGATTTCTCGATTAGTTAAGTCGTTCGGAATCGGCAGAAAATTGTTGGTCCCCTTCACAAGGGCAATGTTTGTGAGAAATGAGCTAGGCCCCGAGGCTCCTCCATCTGTTGCGCCATCCTATTTATATTTTATTTAGTTATTCAACAAACCGACTAAAGCTCCCTCAAAACATGTGCATAAAGTGTCAAATTACGAAAAAAACAAAAAATATGGTAGCGCAACAAACCTTGGGGAACTCCTGGGCCTAACGCTTTTTAAAATCCCAAGCTAAGTCCGAAATTGATTCCCAACCTCGAAGGATTAAACCTCAAGACGATGCGTTAGCACCTTAGCTCATTGTGATACTCTAAGCAGCGTATTTCTCTTGACAGTGGAAGCCAATTTAAGTCGCATAAGAAAGCAAATTCGGTGCACTTGAAATGCTTCGCTCTTATCAGCTACTTATACCGAAACCATACCTAGCTTCTGGAGATCATCTTAGTTGTGTGTTGGATTTGAACAAAAATCATGAGTGTTTGTTTTGAGAAATTTCGGGCATACTACTTGAGGAAGACCTGGAACAAGTTGATATTTAAGAAACTGGATAATCGAGGCCCTCTATTTATTGCATACCGTGAATTTCTTTGAAGAGTTAGATAATTGTGCCTTAAATAAGAATCTTTAATATGAGCTTTGGCGTGTGAATAGGTTAGATTAGGTAGAATGGGACGGTTGATCTTATTCCCGCTACACTTAGATCAATGAAGATCCATTGTAATACCCTGGATTATTGTGACGTGCTAAAAAACCTATGTGGTCTGATAATTAACTGGCGTGTGGATAACTTCAATACACTTTCTTCTACGGTTAAATGTCAATTTATGTTACCAATGCACATCTCCGAACGTTCACTCCCAAGCCACAACAAACCAAAATCACAAAATCCGTGAAAGTTTCTCAAGACTTTCCTCTTGCAGTGTATATCAATTTGGATACAAGTTACACGCTCTAAACATAAAAACTCCCTTTAATTGCTGACCACTTCATTTTAAAAAAATCAATAATTTACACCGCACTGCCACATGACCAATCCACACCTAATGGCTCTTCACCACTCTAACCATAACTTATCCAAACAACACTTCATATTATTACAATCTTTCCAACTCCGCTAAATACCCACCATTTCTCGACATCATCTACACTTTTGCTTCGGATTGTGCCATTGCTCCATTGCAACAAAAACCTCTTCATTTTGGCCCTGTTTAATGTAAATTTGTTTCTTTTGAAGGCACAGACAAAACGAGTAGAGGAGGTAAGAAAAAAGAATCATGTGTGAGAATCTACTATACGCTCCAATAGATCCAAAAGAGTCACACATGAGTAAGTTGCACATGTAAAACATTTGTTGGACTTGGGTGTCTCTGGGAACTTCCTACGGAAATAACTCTTTGAAACAACGACGACCGAAAGACGACCAAACTACGCGACGACGTGACGGACGCTCATGATGACGCATAATCTCAGGGGCTTAGGTGTAATGAGTGCCTAGTTACGAGCATGTGTGTGTTTCTAGTCTAGTCTACTTCTTTTGTTTTTTGCACAAGAAAAATGATAATAAATAAACTTGTCTTAAGACCACCATATCATTGAGGAAATTCATTTCCATTAACCAGCAGCGGAACTGTAATGTAATCAATGTGGATTGTGATTCATTTTGAATGCATAAACCTCATGCTCCTAATCCATTTACTTATGAAAGATGGCAGATGCTGGCTATTCAGTTTGTTTTGTTTTGATTTTTGGAAACCGTGAGAACTGATTGTTATTCGTTGATTAGACGAAGAACCCTTCAGCCTACAGGTGCTGATGGATGGTATGAATCAGAAAACTCTGTTCACTTTCATTGATTCGGACAACAGGTGTTCATGATAAGAAGTGATGAAGGGTGTTAAGTTAATTAAACAGCATCTTGCTATAAACTCTTATTTGCAGATCAAAAATAAAAGCAGAAAACGACGATGTTGTGGTCAGAATCTGCTCTTAAGGGAAAACCTTTTTGGACCTGCTGCCACTGTTGAAGAACAGATTAAACGGTATTCCCTTATTTTATGTCTTCAATTTACTTTCAATAGACTCCATTTAACAGGCAGCTCGGCTTTACAACTTTTAAAAACCAATTTTCTTACGTGGGACGTACTTTTGTAAGAAGGCGCGTCACAATAAAATTTGATAGTCTACTAATGAACGACCTATTTTTAATTCTTCTCTCCCACTAATCTTTAACTAATTTCGATTATCTCTTAAGGGACACCATCAAAAGACATAATTATTTCAAAAAGAAAAATGTAGGCAAGAGCTTTGACCGAACTGAAACCCAACAAAATCGCGTGGGTTTTCACATCCGACAATACTATAGCGTAATTATAGCGCTTTGCATCTGTTTACAGAACACCCACCTCAATCCAAAATCTATTGGACGAAAATTGTAAATATTACCAAATGCGCTTGGCCACTCATCAAAACAGAAAATGGGCTTTTGGAAAGTCATAAATTTTCATTGGTTGGTCATTTACCTTCCGGTGACTGATGACCGACGACAATGACTTTTCTTTTTTTCTTTCTTTTTTCTTTAAAAAAATCAGAAGCTATTGGCATCAGTCGATAGGCGACATATCTATGAATGGATGGAGGTGCGTGAGTGACACACGTTTTTCCTGTTACCTACATGTCGTTTACGTGCCGTACATGTGTACGCCGAATGTATTATCGCACGCACACGGTTAAATCAATAAAACAACCCACAGACAGATTTGTTGTCGGTCCGAGTGTTTGAATTGTTTAGTTTTTGGATATTTATAATTACGAATTTCTTAATAGGAACTTATGCAAATATGTTTGATGGGCAATGTTGTGTTCTTCTTTGCTTATCTGAATTGATATTTAGGGGGATATTTTTGAATGGAATTGTGCTAATAGACATATCAGATTAGATATGAATGGATAAATGCAAAGAGACAATCACAAAAACAGGTAGTTGTGGAGCGAAATTCTCGATTTGTATATTTTAACAAGCTCAGCAACAGAGACTGAGTTATTTGACAGAAAATGTGTGTTTTTATGCCGAAGCGCCAACTTATAGTCCAGCATAATACATACTAAGGCCTAAGAGGAATGCGGTTTAAATAAACCATCAAAGATACATCAAGTTAATTATAAAATGATATAATCTTGAGGAGCCCTATGGCCACAGAAAAAGTTTTGAACAAGAAATCGTTTTCATATGAGAGCTCAAATCTTATTTTCTATTTTATTTGAGACCAAATTTCCTTCAACCTTTTGCTTAGATAGAAAATGATTTCATTCAAATTTCTAATGTTACCATCCTCGTAGCTTAGCTTCCACAGCGGAACACTTTAGGTTTATTTCTAATAGTAGTTCTGAATTCGTTATATCTTTTCTGTCCTTGTTAGTAAATACTTGTACATGGACTGCGAAAATTGTGAATGACTATCTCACACAAAATGTTTCTCGAGGCTATATCGCCTTTCGCGAGGAATTGACCAGTCCTCCGTTGTACTATGAAAAGCACTTTCTTGATAGACCGTTTAGAATCGGGGGATTCTATAACGACTTCGAGTCTTGCACTCATAGTCGGTTGAGGTTTTCTTTCACCTGATTGCGCCAAATAAGACAAAGTTTTACCCTTCCACCATTTCCCAGCAATGTGCTTTTGAAAACCCGTCGAGCCAGCGTTTGGTTCCATCCGTTCTACATGGCCCAACCATCGTAGCCTCTTCTGGTTATGCCAATGTCGCAGTACAGTTCATACAGCTCGTTGTTGTATCTTCTTCTCGACACATTGTCTTTGCATACCAAAGATCATTCGGAAAAATTTTCTCTCGAATATACAGTCCTTGAAGCACTTTAACTATTTTTCATGATATTCTCAGTCTACACAGTTTATAGAACCTATAAAAGCACTGCTATTATCTTAACGTATAAAACACCAAAGCAAAGATCAATTTCATTTCCTTCACTATTTTTTGAAATTTTTGATTATTTGCCCCTATGATGGAGGTGAGTCGACGGTTAAGAATCAAAGTAAATATCTTGCTGGAAAAGAGAAGTGTTTGATGATGCATTGATTCAGCACTCATTTTTGTGGAACAGAGTGTCCAGGTCAATAAGCATTCACAATTCTGTCATGGATTATTGTTTTCTTTGAATTTCTTGTGTAAATAAATAGAGTTCCGATGGAGTAGTTTACCGCCGATAGTCCTGGCGGTGTGGTTGCCAAAGAGAAAATAAATATCGATTTCACCTTCCACTGATACTCTTCACTGTCTTTGAGCTCTGCTGTAGTCTTTGCTTGGTTAGTGAAACTAACAAGTATCTCGAGTCAATTCCGAAAGGTAGTCAATAACGAAAAGATATTCTCAACACTAAAGAGTGATTTACTTTTAATGTAAAGCTGCATTGTATTGGCTAGTTCCTTT
The DNA here is from genome assembly GCA_914767635.1 of Melanostoma mellinum. Lineage (NCBI taxonomy): Eukaryota > Metazoa > Arthropoda > Insecta > Diptera > Syrphidae > Melanostoma > Melanostoma mellinum. Next base: position 10,593,782 of record OU612059.1, read on the forward strand.
GCTATTTCTCGATATCTTTCTGGACTGGCGTTTCCAAATTAATAAATAGTTCTATAGGAAGGCTTAAGAAGGTATTGGCACCAACACCAAACAGCTACTTAAGGGTGGAGCATACTTTAGACATAAAATATAGACTGTTACATAAAAAACCTTTAGAATTTCAGAAGCTCAAAGTTTTTTTTTCAAGGGTTTCAACATTTATGCAAGTTAAAATTTGGCAAAAAATTACTCGTTGTTAGTGAATGGAATAGTAACGAGGAACTCAAAAATTGGACTGTATTCGGTGTAAGTGATAAAATAACTTCATCTATATAGAAGACTTTTTTTAAGGTGGTGGTAACACAGTAAAAAACTATCCACACTCATCTTATCTCTTGTACTTTCAAATATTGAAGTCAGTTCTTCAAAGAAGGGACCATGGTAATAATGTATTGACATAAGTGCATAGGCAATTGGGTATTTTGCTGAAAAGCTTAGTTTTATTTTTGCTGTGAAAAATAATACTATTGGTCTATACTTTCATTTGGTTTTGAAGAATCGTTAACGATTGCCTGCATCCAAAAGTATTTTTATATATTTATTTATCTTTCCAAGAAACAATCAATCAAACTCAAACTTGTTATATCAAATTAATTTTGAACAAGACCTCATTCGGAAAATTCAAAAGTATCAAGTAAAAACCTTTTCTTTTCCTATCTTTTCATTTGATATCCGATTGTCAAAAGCAAACGGTTTCTTCATTTCCCCGCACTCATGTATCTTTTCACACATGGTGATCTTTATCTCCTATCTTTGCACACGCAGGGCTTAAATTTCATTCGCTGCCTGGCACATGGTCAAGGTAAGATGATATTTTTTCTTAATTCTCCAATTTGCTCCTAAACGATGATCCCTTAACCGCACCTGACTCATATTTACACAGTTTCCACAGAAAAAAATTAAAGCAAACGATTCGTGAACACATTTGAACTTACTTCATGGAATTTCTAACTTTCAGACCATTTCTTTGAGTTTGCTTTTGAAAGCGTGAAATGGCATTGTTAAGTTAGTCCATTTTGAACTTCATGAGCTCATATTTTCTCTAGTTGTAGCATAATTTGACTACGAACAAAACCAGCTAGAGAACATTCGTTTTTTCTTTTCTGTCCATTTCGTATGGTCAATTGGTCAAGCAACAAACGACAACTCTTTTGTTCCAAGTAAAAATGGACTAGATATAAGTTTCTTGGACGTGATAAGAATGGCAATTGCTATAGAAGACAGCTTCAGCATTTTACTTTATGGACTCAAATAGGTTCTGAAGAAATTTAGTAATTGTGCTGATGTGTTGGAGGAGATAAATCCATTCCATGAAGTAATTCGCTTAAAATATTACCAATTAAGGTAAAACAAATGAAAATTGTAACTGTCATGTCCCTACGACAGCTAACTGTCTGCAGAGTAAGAAAAAAACAAGTTTGTAGCTCAGCTCTTTTGTCTTAGTCGCTTGCAATTATGTACACGTTCGTGTAGCTAATTTTGTTTGAAAACTGGCAACCATGTATTTTTTTTATCTATTTCCATGCACCAATCTCCCTTTTAACACCAAAAAAAATCTACACAAAGAGTCTAGTTCTTCTACATCAGTGTGACAAGCCAAACTTTGGCTCCAAGCCACACATGAGAATGAATTTCAGCGAAAACCCCGCGCCACGAACATGTATCTAACCAAACTTTCAAATCTATTTAAAAACCCAAAGCTACACACAAAGCATGTTAAAAGAAATACAAAATTCAAACCTAACGCCAACTTACCTTCTTACCATGTACACTGGTATATCCAACGACTTCGAGTCTCTGATAGAAACCGTGGAGCTTGACCTGAACACAATTGTGTGTGTGTCTTCATATATTTACCAAGTCTTTACCTAAGATATCCAATTCCATCACATAAGAAAGAAGTACCTATACGTAAATAGAGAGGAAGCGAACAAACAAATTGTCTTGGGGAGTACGAAAGGGGTACACCGTACACACAACGCGTCAATCGAAATAAAAGCCCATGAGAGGAAATTGCCTTACGAGATAAAAATTGTTTCCCCAATACACTCTCCAAGACCCCATTATTGTTGCCCGAAAAACACAATTTGCTCCAACTTCCAGTAGTACAGTCTGTAATGTATCTTTCTCAAAGCCATAGATACTTGGATACAAAATCTTGAAACAGAATGCTGCTAATACAACAGCACAACTTGAAAACAGGTTTGATTCGTTTTGCCATTGTACTCAAAGCATTGAGCTAAGGCGTAGCCACCTCACGTCAGCCATTTATTTCTGGTTTCTCGCATTTTATTCAACTCACCCATACTGTAGCATTACTTGTTTTTGTATACTCAGTTGGATTTCTCTTTAATAACTGTGTTTGTCTTGTTTCAGGTTCTATGGCACTTGGATGCTTTCAGAAGATCGTTCCGACAACTAAATCAACATGTTTGCAGTGGACAAGATTGCATTTTTTGTGCTCTAAAGGTAAGTGGAACTTATATGTGGATTGTGTTGTAGCGAAAAGTATGCAATGTATTTCTTTGTGTGGATGCTATTAAAAGTCACTCACTAAATTTTGTGTGGAATATGTTATGGTGGTTGAATCTGGAACTCATGTGGTTGATGGTAAGTCGCCAAAGGTAAGATTTTAAGATTTAAGATTTCTGAAAAAATAGAGTCTGCTTCTGAACGGTATGATTAAAAGTATGCAATGAAGTTTTTCAACTTCTCCATGATCGTATTCCGAAGTTGAAGTTAAATAAAGTGAAGTTCTCATCTGAGATCGTTCTTCAAGAAGCAGGTATGCAACACGTTTTGTATCTTAAGTCGCCTGCAAATTTAACTTGAAAAGAAGTCATGTTGTAAAAGGATAGTGAAGTCTTTTAGAAACAGGAACTAATGGATTTTCTTTGATTTGAGCAAATAAACTGTCTATTTGATGAAATGAGTGAGTTGCAAGGTTTTCACGTCATAGAATAGTCAGAATTTTCAACTTAAAAAGGGAGCAAGATTATGTTGTAGAAGCAGTTTCTCAATAGAAGTCATCACGGACCATTATTCTCACCGACCCTAAACTGTCTTATAATTTTGTCTTCGTTTCTGTATTTGCTTTTCTAAGAAGTGTAATAAAGCTATTGGGTATTGAATGAGGTACAACGCCTTCTTTGCCTTTGCGATGGTATATCTTAAGTCGAGTGCAAACCGTGTTAACTACGTTATGGGAGTTTTTCTTTTCGATTTGTAGTAAAACATTGTAGAGGGCGACAAAATATTTTGAAGGTTTGTCTGAATTCCGAAGTTCTTTGTCTACTATAAACAGTTTGTGTTCACCTTTGTCTTTATTTGTGAAAAAAACCCTAGACTTCCTAGACCATTGCGTTGACGAATTCCTGTTCAAAGACACAATTGTCTTATCTTCCACCTACGTGATTTTTCGAACTTATATCTGACCATACCTTCAAATAAGAACAACCCAGATGTCTGCGAAATAAAAACACATGGTAGTCACATTGAGTCCTTAAACAAATTTTCCAACTGCATCCTCGAAAACCCCTAGCTCTATGAACAATCATAAAACACCCCGTCTTTATACAACAAGTTCATGTTAATTGTTTGTAAATTTTCATAAATTCCAAATTATTTCCATCACAACTCACGTGCTTTCCTCCGACACACCTCAATCAACCAAAAACAATTGATAAAAACAAATAGAAAACCCCCGCTAAAGCACACATGTTGAACGCAATCGTGAGAACTCTTCACACGATCCCAGGTAATTTTCCAAATCATCATCATCATCATCAGACATGTGTTTAACAGATTCATTTTACAATTTTTCATACCTCAAAGGGACACTTAACTACATCTCGTCCTTAAATTGGAAATATTCCCACATCCTTGAACAAAAGAAGATCCTCCTAGGCAAGTTCCTTGCTCAGCTCTTTTGTTTGTCTAACATTTTGTAACATTTACAAAATTGAGAAGAAAACCTCGCACTCTGACATTTCAAAACTACATAAGATGCATCCTCAAATACTCGCACAAATCTATTGCACACTGACATTTATTATTTATTTACAATCGCACGAGTGGTATTCGCATCACTTGTTTTTCGTCTTCTCTGTTTATATCTTCTGCTGTCTATTCGGTTTGAAAACACTATTAACCTCTGGCTCGTTTATTTATTCACATTTAAAGAGACGTGCCTTACCAGGGTACCTACTAACGCGGGTAACTTGTTAAAAGCGAAAGGTTATCTGAAACTGTCCGTTGGTAGCTGACCTTGATGGATATCTCACTAAATATGCATTTTTCTCATTGTAATTGACTATTTTACGGTCTTTTTTCTGTAATTCTTGGGAACTATTTGTCATGGAGCGAGCGCAGGAAAATCACCTGCAAGACAGACCACTTGAAAAAGGATATGAATTCCATTCCCATACTTAAGACACTTAACGAGATATCAATTCATAAGTAAGGTCATAAAACATATATATATCTTCAATTTCTTTCTGAAAGTACTGCTCCTTCAAGCCGTTTGGGTGCCAAACAAATCAAAATTCTCCTGGCGCAGCGTTCCGCTCCTACAAAAAAAAGAACTTAAATAAAAAACAATCACTGTCTAAACAGTCAGGTTGGTAAATTGATTGGCTGTATCGCAATCCCTGTATAATCCCCGGGAACCTAAGGGAATCCATCTCTCATTTGCGGTTCGTTGCCTGTTCGTTGATGTGCGTGGGAGAATGTCACGTATATCAATTATAATTTTTCGTTTATTTTATTCTATTTAATTCAAATGAAAAGGGGGAACGACGAACCCACACAAACACACACATTCACTGCGTCGGCTTTTGTATTTTCAGTAAACAATGCAACAATATGCCGACCACGGAAAAATCGGTGCGCGCCATAGCATTGCATGTTGTTTCATAAGGGCCACAGAGAAGAGAAGAAACCAAATGAAAACCTTTAGTCGAGAAGGAAAACGAAGTACAGTCTTCAGTTTTCCTTTTCCCCTATTCTCTTATGATGGTGCTGGGAGAAGTTTGGTGTGGATACGTTTTTTTATTTGTTGATAGAACTGTAATAATATGCTGTTAGTGTTATGGGTCAATGTACATTGGATGGTTATCCGAAGATATAGATGAGAACTCAAATTGTATGCAGAGGATGCTGCAGATCTTTTTGCTTCTTGCCATTTGGAAGTAGTGGAAGTAAATTATTCACAGGCCTGTTGCATTAGCATTACATTTCAGGAAGAGGTCGTCGTGAGGTTACGTTATTAAACCTAAGTAAGAAAATAGTAGAAGCTGGTTCAAAGAACACCAATCAGTATGTGTTAAGAAATCTATAAGAAAGTTGCATAGGCGTGTATTTTTTTAAAACAGTTCTTATACCATTCTTTGAGACTTTCTGGTGAAAGTTAAGGTGATATGGTAACATGATTTGTTCAGTAGAAAATTTTGGTGTTTTTCGTTTATTGAAGGACTTCCAATTGAAGATTTGAAAAGGCTTAAAGCCACTTTTCAACGTCTTTGGTTCCAATTTGAACCAAGTTGAAGAACCTCTTACCATCACTTCAGCCGAAAAACTTTTTTAAGAAATAATATAAATTTGCTTAAGCACTTGTGTCTAAAGAACAAACTTCCTAAAAGTCAACCTGTCTCAAACAAGAATCATAAACCTTACAACCCTTTTTGAGTTCCCCCGGTTTTTACATTTTCTCCAAATGTTTTCTTGAAAACGATACCGTCCCATGTGGTGCATTTTCACTTTTACGAGTATTTGTACAATTCATTGGTTCAGGTAAAGTGCATATACACCGCTTTTGTTTACATGGAGACAGTACGTTGTTGACTTTTTTTTTATGTTTTTGTTGCTGTTTGTCATTATGCTAAGAGGCATTTCCAACCGGCATGCGATAGCCCATCCAATTTGAAATTAGGGCAGAAAGATAAAGTTGTGAAGTGTTTTACAGTCTTTATACAGTCTCGTTGAACTGGATTTACAAATATTGTAACTCTGGTTATGTCTACAAACAAATTAGCTTATCTTCTGTTAATTTGACTATGCAGACAAGCGACGTTACTCGTACTTCAAAAAATACAACATTGTTATGTTTTGTTTGATTTATATCACCCGTCTTTGCTGTGTTGGGAAATCACTTTGTTTGGGATTGGAGAAATTAAAGGCAATCAAATGATAGTTTCTGAAATCCTCATAGAAAAGCTATCCCTCATTGTAATTGTCCTCAGGTTTATTGAGCTGTCTCGTTGTGCTAATGGATTTTTCAACGATTTTGAATAACCGGAAGTAATTCAAATAGCAGGAGGAGAAAAAATATACAATTCTAGGAAATAATAAAAAAATGGTGAGGCGCGACAGTGACCTCAGCACTTAACGTGGCATGAGGTGTGTTTTTAAGTTTTAGGAAGTTTCCTGTTGATTTGAATGCATTTGATTTGAAATCAAATTTGGTTTTACATACGCATTGCATTAATATCATGCTTTGAACACCAATTCGGAATAGTACTTTGGTACAAAAGTCTTACTTTTCGAACGAACCCGTTCCGACGAAAGTTTTGAGGGGCAGATTATGTGAAAGATCAATCAATTCCCTTTTATTTTGACTTCCCAAGAGTTAGTATTGCACAAATTGATTTGAGGAAAAGACTAGAGCAAATTCTCTGTCAGAAACTTTCGTAGCCTTATTGAATTACGAAATAATTTTCAAATTTAAAAAAAAAAAAACAATATTTTTGAGCAATGCCTCAGGGTGGTTAGAGTGTAATAAATTTTCCTCAACCATTCCTGTAACGAATGGAACTTGACATACACTTCTCTTTCGACTAAGTGCGAAAGCATACCCTTGGAACTATTGCCTATGGATTCCTTAAGTGAGTTCGAACTTCTTCGTCCCCACAAAAGTTTGACGATCAAACTTAGCAGCAGTAAGGCTTTAGATTTGAATTCAAACTTTTTATAGCCAATACCATCCTCTTAGGAAAAAATTGATTGACTAGTTTAAAAAGGAATAGCTTGCTGTATTTTAGGCTACTGTGAGGAGGTCAACCAATGCATTCTGAGACTGATGAGGTGGCTTACTACACGAGCGGATTACAACTGTGAAGCTGTTGAGTAAGAGGGGTGTGATCCTTACGAGATCATGATGCTCGTAAAGTCGAAAAAGAAGAAGAACAAGATTTTAGTGCACTCTGTTGTTTCCTTGATGAAGCCTAAGAACTGCTTTGTGTTTGATGAATAAAACTCCTTTTCTTTTTATCTTCTTTTAGCTCCACGTTGGGCGCCAATTCATTAGATTTTCATTGGAAAGCGATGTTAATAATTCTAAAAATGAAACCTCAACTTTGAGTTTTTTGAATTTAAGTCGAAATAAAACAAAACAAAAAAGTGCGAGCAAATACAAATAGACCGGGTAACTATCGACTGCTTCACTTTCTGACCACGCTCAACGCAAAATAAATGCCTTAAAACTGCTTTACGTTTTAGAAGTAAAGATCCTTTTTTTATAAAATATTTCCAGACAATGATTCTTTTATGTAAGAGAACGCTCCTCAAAGTCTTCAATAAGCTGGCCAAAAAGATTTTTTTGGTCATTGGCGAATTTGTTTCTGCAGTTGCTGTCTACATTGCCTTGAAACTTTATCAGTGTGGTTTTACCACCGCTCATCCAGAAGCCCAATAAGTTGTTGTTTCTGCTTAAATCGGTCTTTTTGGATCGTTTCGTTCCACGTTGGGCGCCAATTCATTGCATTTTCGTTTATAAGCGATGTAAATAATTTTCAAATAATGTCGAAATAAAATCAAGCGAAAAATAGTAAGCAAATACAAATAGACTGATTAACTGTATTGACTGCTTCACTTTCTGACCATGCTCAACGCTACATAAATGCGTATGAAAAAAAAAAAAAATAATAAAACAACAAACAACAAAAAAATGTGTCGACAGTAATATCTGTTGACAGGCACAGACTGTGTTGTATGGCATGAAATCGTTTTCTGTTAAGCCATAAAATAGTTGGCTAAGCTTCTGCTGTGCCACTTCGTTTCCTGTAACTAGTACCTACTACCTATACTTTATAGTTGTTACCTAATAGCGATTACCCAGTTTGTTCAGATAAATATTGCAGTGGTAGAAGCTCGTATTGGCTGCATGTGTCATTATTGCTTACTTCTTGTTTTATAGTTTGTGTCAATGAGTTTTCATGGCTCTAGCAGATTGCTTCTTTCATTTGGCCCAAGAATGCTTTCTGGGCCATATTTCCTCCCACCTTACGCAGTGGTGGCTTTTTACTATCAATCGAAATTGTTTGATCTTGGATGCCACAGCAGGAGTGTTTTGCTTTTGGTTTTTATAATTCCTTGAGTTAAAATGATTTCCAAGATGTCGACCATCAACAGAACCACCTCTCGAATTTTTTTTTGCAGTAGACTTAACGAAAGCCTTATCTATGTATTATTAGCTGCGCAGAAGCATAATTATTACCAAAGAATTGATTTCTATGTCATTAAAATCTAAAACTATAAGAACCTGGGCAGCAACAAGTGACATGCTATTCAATACTAAGAATGAAAAAAGTATGTTTTGTACATTCTTAAGCTTCCATGAGTTGAATTAATTCGAAATTGTAATAAAATATGCGAATAAATCAGCGGCGCTGTATGGAAACTTCTATAATTTTTGATGATTCTGAAGGCAACCACTACAATCTTGTGTAAAATATCGGGTTTCGTAGTGAAACGATTAACATTTGGATAGTGTTTAATGGTGTTTGTGTTGTATCTAGCTGTCATTTATTCCTTTAAAAGAATACACTTCGACAAGAGTTAAATTTGTTTTCAAACAAGTTGTTTGTTTTTGAATGCTGAAAGCTATTTTTAGCTTTACTTATCATACTTCACTCCATTTGATCTGACAGACATCGAAAAAACATGTACTTAACTTGTTGGAATGAGATATGAATGTTTTCCTGCAATTCAATACTCCCGCCACTTAATTATGAGACCAAAACCGTGACAGGTTGTTCAAATAACGCCAATCAATCACAAGGTTCCTATTTGCTTAGCGTTCATAATCTGAATCGCAGTGACAAACCACTTTGTTTGCCATACTTTGAATGTATATTCAGCTTGTAAAGTGCTACTTCCAAAGATCGCTTACACGTTTTGCAAACAAGGCGTTTCTCATCTCATTTTCTTGAAACTCTCTCAAGGTTCAAACTTAAATTTGTTTAAAAGATCTCTCGGCTTGTGACATAATCCATTCGAATTCCAAACCGACATTCCTTTGTAAATGTAAATGGTTTAAAATGTTTCAACATATTTCTTCGATGCCGCGTGACTCACGTTTATGATTTTGACTCATCAGCGGGAAGGAGATTTAAAAAAAGAAGACATTGGGGGATACCTCTTTTTTCCGAATTGGTCATCGACATCACACAACAAAGAAGTGTTTAACCAATCCATAAGACATTATCTTGTCGCCTATAGACAACTCATAGGACCCTTTTACCTTTCAAGTGAAGCTACAGCCCGCAGCATCTTTGTAACTGCTTACTCTTTCACTTTGAAATTGGCTGCCATTTCCGATCAAATGTTCATACGGTTCGACTTTCATTTTATGTGTCGTTTCGATGGCGCAAGTGAGCCGTTACAAAAACGAACTGAAAAAATATGTCGACTAAGCAACTTTTTTAGTCTGTCATTTGAACATTACTTGAGGACACTTTTCAACGCTTTAAGTAAAACAAAATGCTGATCTCAGATTCAAGAAGAAATCAGAGAACAAAGAGTCATTTGACACAGAGCTATTCCTCTGTTCATCACAGAATTGGCGATTTTCTTCAACAAAATGTCGAGAAATAATAAAAACGAAACCCTATCCTATACCCACCAGGAGGCAAAGGTGTACGGGGGTGTTTCGCCTTTCGTATAGATACACTCGCACACTACCTGGACATAAGTTCTTCTCTCTTGGAAATACAAAATTGTTGCCAGCAACCATTCCACGAAATAAAACAAAAACTTGTTTGTCGCCACATTACTACTACCATCAAATCACACAAATACTAGAGGGACAGTAAAACTTGTTTCCATTGCACTCGTATGGGTTGCGCATGGGTTTTTTTTATTACACTTCACCATTACCTGTAATCAAACCTACACAGTGTAGGTAGATACAGGTATACTCAGGTGTGTGTACTCAGGTGGACAGAGTGAAATGCAGAGTCAATCCGAAGTTAGTCTTTCCGAACGCTTCGCGCTGCACAGAACCGTTTTAACGTGCGAGTAGTGTGTGATGCTGACATAAATAGAACCAATTAAAAAAAAAAGCACACAAATTGACCCAACTCTGTGTTTAGTGAAGATTTAATGCAAAAAGAAAACAAAAAAAAAAGGAGGGAATAGAAGAAGAACCAATAAGCCTTTCAAGTTCGGTTTGAGAGATGAAGTGATCTCAATTTTTTGCTAAATAAATCGAAGTTTTCTTAAATCGTAAGTGTCCAATTTAGTGAATAAAGAAATTGATCTTTCTGGTTACGCGGTTGATTTATTGGATACACATCATCACAGCATCATCAACGTTATTGGATATAAACCACACAAACACACACACGCATCCACACTCATACCTACACAATAAGTGGTTTGAAACTGGATTTATTCTTCGGTTTAATTTTTCCTACCAACATTAATCTACATCTGCATTCTCCCACACCTTTTCTGATTTTGCATTCTCAACAATACACACTTTTTAGTTCTTCGTCGTGTTGCATATACTCGTACTTAAAGTCCCATTTAGGACAAAGAACTTTGTAAAAGCATAATAATAATTCTATGCACAGAACTTTAATCACACAAAGAGAGGGTCTCATATTACTTGCAATACGACGACGACGCGACGATGAAAAAAACAAAAGAGCTGACTAGCAAACTTGCTTGCTTTAAATGCAAATTTTCGAATGAATGGAGGAAAAAGTCCGTTTATAGTGTTGCTTGTTGAATTTGAATTAATAGTTTATGTTTTCTTGTTGTTCTTAGAGACACAAATGATAGGGAATACTAAATTACCTGAAGAACTATTCTGTTCTGTTCCTAGAGTCCGCTAAGGCAATAACTCATTGGCCGGCGAACCTGACATGCATTTTTATTACTCGTGGTCAATAGTTGAATACGGAGACTTCTATTGATAGGAAAATACTTGTTCGATAGTGATCGAGAAGTAAAAGGATGTATGTGAATCTCAGGGTACATCTCAGCGGGTCGTATCTTTTCAGTTTGTATTGTTGGTCACATCTATTGTGAGACAGAAAAGAAATCTTTAGGCGGGTAAAAACTGAGAGAAGATCGTGATAAAAGGAGAATCGAAAAACTAACGACACACAGGTGTTTTATTTGATTATTATGCTCGTATGCAGCATCTTTCTCTCGGCCATTAGAAATGTTAATGCTTTTTCTTGATTTGTTTTTTTGATTCGATTGCTTTCAACGTGATGGAAGGTCTTATAATTACTTCAATTATGCAAACATTTCTATAATTTCTTTATAACTACAGTCAATCGTTAAAAATGAGTAATTACTATCACGTGTGCTTACGTTAATGTTTCTTGTTAACACGTTTAGTTTCAAGGCTTACAAGTGCCATTTCGTGATTTAACTGGTTTTAATTTCGTGGCTGATTGTTCTTAGGAATTTTCAATCAAACCCAGATGGCGATTGTGTGTTAAAAAGACTTTTTCGCATCACTGATGAAACTTGGAATGTACATTTTATTTACTTTACAACTTAAATGGAAATATAAAATTAAACGAAAGAATTTGTGGCATATGAATTACTTTTATGGGCATACAACCGAAAAGTTTTGGATTTCTCTTTTGTTGTCTTTAATTTAATGGCCGTAAGACAGAGATTTTGGTAAAATGGTGTCTTCTTACGTTGGTGGCGTATTGTTTACGCTTTTGGAAAGAGTAGGTACTATAGTTGGTTTTTGTTTTGACGGGTTTGAATGTAGGTATCATTGTTTATTTTTGGCTACACATTGGCCGAGAAGTGGTTTGATGATTTTGCACAAGGCCATGAGCTCGTATCACACTTTGGCTTGGTCCATCGCTTCTATTATTTACGGAAATAATCGTTTTGTTTTAAAATGTGCAGATTGTTTTTGCAGATATTTTTGAGTAGGTTATTGTTTGATGTTTGAAATTAATGATAGGCCAGCAAAAATATTCTGAGGTGCTTAAAGCGAATTTTCGTCGAAACGAGAAGGTTTAGGTTTGTCAAGTCGTTGAATATGGCGCTCGTAATTGGCAACCAGTGCTTGGCTTTTGTTCGAGTATTGATGAAATGACTGCCGGAATCATTGCGAATTTAATGAATGCAGATGTTTTTTCGCTTTTGTTGAGTTTTACTTACTTACTTAAGGTGGCGCTACAGTTCGGGTCGGACCAGGGCCTCAACCAACATGCTTCTCCAGCCAGCTCGGTCCCTAGCTAGCTGCCTCCAGTTTTGCACGCCAAGTTGGTTGAGGTCCTCTCCTACTTGCGTGCGCCACCTGAGTCACGGTCTTCCTATACTGCGCCGTCCCTCGGGATTGGATTCGAAGACTTACCGGGCTGGAGCGTTGGTATCCGTTCGCTCTACATGACCCAGCTATCTAAGCCGCTGGACCTAAACTCGTTTGACAAGGTCAGTGTCGCTGTACAGCCCGTACAGTTCGTCGTTAAATCTTCTTCTCCACTCTCCATCTATGCAGATAGGACCAAATATCACCCGAAGAATTTTTTTCTCGAAGCATCCTAAAGCGTTTTCGTCAGTCTTTGACAAGGTCCGTGCCTCTGCGCCATATATAAGAACTTAAGAACTGTTGAGTTTAGATTGAGTTTAAAACTGAGATTAACGCATCGAAATTTCTTTCGGTTTCGAGTGTTTGGGTATTGTACTTTCGGTTAGTTTAAGTTCACTCATTGAATTTTGCTAAATCAAAGACTTTTGCTATTCCGCAACAATGTATAAAGTATTGGCACTTAAGTTCAAAGGTGGACATACATTTTCTATTCAAAACTGGCTAAAGTGACTAAGCTGATCGTAATTACTTTTCGAATCAAAAAGGTTTTAAACCGGTACTTTAAGTACTACACGTCATTGAGACTTAACTGTTACACATACTTATTTAAGGTAGCACTACAGTCCATGGTAGTCCAGTACCAATAAGCTTCTCCAACCCATTCAATCCTCAGACAGGTGCTTCCAGTTTTGCACTTCAAATAAGTTGAATTTCTCTTTCATTTCCCACCTGAATATTTCCTTATTCCTTTGCGCCATTACTTGGAAATAGATAAGGATTTGGCCAGAGTATTGGCATCCATCCAGTTCTTATCAGGCTATCCATTGTCAGTTATTCACATACTAATGATTCCTCTGGAATTCAGGTAAATATTTGTACACCATCATTTCTACATCTAAAATAAACTCAAGCACCTCCATGGTTGCTGTAAATTAAGATTTGAACACCTATGAGCCTTGGTATGTGAGTTACACTTTTCGTATTAGGTGTATTTATAATATTCAATCTAAAAGTTCAAAATCTGTTTCGCACTAAGAGTCCAAGCTTCGATTCATGAATTTTGTAGTTTATTTACGGTAGTTGACCTCGTAAAATGAATTTCAATTAACAAATAAGGTCTAATTTTTCTTCAAAAAAAATTTTTTTTTAACACAAACAAAACCACACTTTGTTCTTTTCAACCATGACACTATGAGTCAATAACACTTAATCACCCACTTCTGACAGAAGTGAGAGAACACAGAGCTTTGCCAAAACCCGTTCAGTGATCACATGAAAACTATAGGTTAAGTACTGCATTGTTTAAAATGTTCTCTAAATAATTTAGCGAATGTTCGAAGTTCTCGTGCAAATGCTTTTTGTTTTATCATAAATTAATTCTGAGTTCAACTTCAATTATTTTTGTGCTACTGACCAAAATTGCAATCACGATTTGACGGAAATACATAAATACAATACAAAGATTTGGGGCAAGGCAGAGACCATTGATCATTCATGATCACTTAAATTTGTAAATAAATAAATCATTATACCAATCTAAGTAAGCTTCATTCTCTGTCATGAGACTCCGAAAAAAGGGTCAGTAGGCAATAAAAGGTTGTGTTCATTTCTTTAAGCGTTTTGTTGAAAATTAATCAAAATAAAGAAGAAGATGGTTGGAGTTTGTTGTGCTACTGTAACAACTGAATGGCAACAAAAAAAAAGGAAAGAAAAAGAGAAAGTGAACATCAATTTTGGGAGGCACATCGTTTAGCAATATGAATAATATACAAAGTGATGCTAAATAATTCATTTCTAATTTTTGAATTCTCGAATTTTTAAAAACTCGTTGATTTGATGGTAGCAATTATGTTAAATAGCAATTTATTTTAATTTTTGTAATGATCAACAAAATTTCTTATAATGAAAAATAAGCTGCCAAATGTTTGATCGACGGTCGAAAGTTAGGGAGAAAAATTGTTCTTAGGTTTCACATTCTGCAATGTCATTTGACACAATTTAACATTCTTGTTTGGAAAATGTTTAAAAAAAGCAAGTTTCGAGTTAATTTCTAAGAACTGTTTGATCGGTAGTCCAAAGCTCAAGAGAAATAAACAGCGATACATTTAAAGCAATGACTTGAATCAATGAAAGGATATCAATTATTGTGATGAGTTTGAGATTCGGTTTATGTTTTTTAACCATTCATGAACTCGTGCGTAGTCAATTCTTTGAAGTACAAAAATTTTGTGTGGGTGTACAAAATACTTATAAAAGCCTTATCATTGTTTGTGAAAAGTTCTGGAAACCGACTTTACAAAAAGGACACAACCTGAGAGCTTAATTCACTATCGTTACATGAGCTCGGTTTTGAGTTACTTTAAGGAAATTTCAGATGGAGCTCACTTGAAAGTCTTCAAAAAACCTTACCTCAGGACGTCTTCTGAGCAAGCCCAATGATTGCCAGAGATTTGTGGTTTTGTCGTTTTATGTACAGAGTTCGCTTACATTTTAGAAAAATAATGAAGCTTCTGAACCTTTTTTTACAGATGGGATTAAATTTTGTCCTCTTCAAAACCCAAGTTAGCCCAGTTCTCGGGGAATAAAATAAAATGAAAATAAATAGGGTGGTGCAACAGAGCGAGGAGCCCCTGGGCCTAGCGCATTTCTCACAACCATGCCGTGTGAGGGAATGGAGGGGACCTTCAATTTTCTGCCGATTCCGAACGGCTTTTTGAGAAAGCGCTTTTCATGGCAATGAATTTATTTACGGAGGATTAGCCAATTCCTCGCGAAAGGCGATACCCGTGGAAAAACATTTTTGCCTCTACTGGGATTCGAACCTTGAACCCCTGGATTAGCAGGTGGACATGCTAACCATCACGCACGCCACGGGTAGTTCTCGTGGAATGGTGAATCGAAAAGGCAGGAAATAGGCCCAAAGTTGAATTTTGAACGTATAAAGTTGTCTGGCTTGAGCAGATTATTCACTATTAAATTGTATTCTTGCATATTGAAGAACCATGGAGCTTTTCTGTTGATTACTTGCAACTGCGATTGCTGGCCTTATTAAAACGCCCCAACTTTTACGGGGAAAAAGAGTCAAGTGAGACAGCAGAATCCTGCACAAATATAATTCTAAGTTTCAACGTGTTAGAGAATTCATTGTTTACTAACCGCTTTCCTCAAAGATACAAAGAAATTTCGGTCCAAGTATGGAGCCTTATGGGACTTCATGATTAAAAGCCTTAAATGAGGTCTTTACCCAACTAAAGTCTATCAACTATCCGGTTGAATACAATCACTTACCAAATGAATGTTCTGGTAAAAAAAGACTTAAAAGATGGTAGAAGGTTCCGACTTCCCAAAAAAGCAATTTCGTTAAGTAATTTGGTTAATTAAAACATGTTTGCCTTAGATTTGGTGTAAGTACGTAAGCAGTAGAGACACAATATCCAACTGTAAGAAGCCTCTCAACTCGTTTTTACCAACAAAAAGTCATGCTTGTATTGCCAGCAAAATTAGTACCTATATCGTTAAATTATACTTTCACGACTCTAATCAGCCCAACACACAACAATCAGTTTAACTGAGGTCAATTGGAATAAACTTTTTTGGCAGGTATTCGCTTTCATTTTCCGTAACGTTTTTTTTTATTTTGTTTATTATGACCAAACTAAAGCACTTCCAAACAAAAGAAACCTTTCAACTTACCCTCGAGGAAGCCAACAAAAACAAGTTTGCTAAATATAAAAAAAGTATAAAGCGACCATGCAGATCGCATGTAGGTAGGAATGAGTTTTGTTTTTTGGTTTCTCATTTAAATCAGCATTCGATAAATAAAGAGAGCGCATAAGATCCAAAGATACATTTATCATGGATTTTTACCTTAAGTGCAAACTAACACCAGCAAAGCCAACAAGCATCGCATTCGCCTAAGGCACGATGTCGAAAACTGGTACTAGAATGTGGACCACGGTCGAGTGCAGAGTATTTCTTTCCTCTCCCCCTTTTTTTGTGTAGTTTTGTTTTATACATATATCTCGAAGACATGTGTGCTACTTTTCCTGCATAAAGCCACATAAGAGAAAAAAGGAAAAATTGGTAATCGATTTTGCCTCTTCAACCACCTGTTTCTGGCTCGAAGCCACATGCCAACAGCACGACAAAATAATGCAAAAATTATCTCAACATCCCTTAATGGCAGTAATTAGGCTTCAGTGTTTAGTCCTTTCGTTCAGATAAAAAAAAAGAAAGACAGTGTTGAGCTTTGCGAATAAATTGCCCGGCTGTCCTGGTGTTTAATCTTGGCCAACCCTTTTGTTGGAAAACCTTAAACAAAAAATTAAAAAGAAGAAGATAAAAAAACTGCCAATGCACAGGAACAACAAAAAACTAAAGTGTCACTGATGGTAATGTGAAACGAGACAACAAAAAAGACATTTCCTGTCTTCCTGGTTAAGTAGATGTTGTAGTTTATTGCGCTTGGTCGTGAGCTGGGCCATGATGACTCAACTGCTTTTGTTTCCATTTTCCTAACTTCTTGTCTCGTTTGCTGGGCTTATAATTATGTTAATAAAACATTCAAGAAACAACAGCGATGTGGGCATTGTATCTTTGGGCATTTAGGGCGTGCTCGCTCTTCGACGGGTGTTGCTTTGACGTCATTGCGATTTTCAGTGTTCAAAGAATGTAGGAAGCATGTAATTTAAAAGAAATATTAACAGTGAATTATTCAATTTAAAAGGGGTTTTAAAATTCACCACCATTAGGCCCTGCTCTTTACTGTAAGGCTTTGCAACGTCTTCTAGACAAAAAATGGTGGTCAAAAGAGTAGAGCAATAAAAGATTTAGAGTTCTGTCTGTTATCAAAAAAGTTGTTAGAAAAGTAATGAAGCAACGTTGTCAAACCCCGAAAATGTGTGTGTGGTTTGTGTTGGCAAACCCAATATGGCTGATGATGTTTTAGACTCAACTTTCGGTGACCAGGAACTTCATTAAAGTTCTTTGATGTAGTCAAAATCACCTCTTAATCCTTTCAACTTTCCACATTTTAGACGTCCCTTATATGAAATAATTCACTTACCAAAATGATCAAGTTTCGATACAAACGAAAAGAGCCAACTAACATAGTTGGCACAGCAGCAGCTACTGCTCCCGTTCAGAAGGCTATCAAAGAACAATCAACAAAGCAAAGCAAACTCAATCAATCAAATTTATTGACCGGAAATGGTAATGCTAGCAATGGCGGTGGTGGTGGTGGTACATTACCACGCATCAGCCCAAAGAAATTCATCGACCAAAGTGATGCTAATAAATCGGCAACACTGACGCGAAAAACGACAGCTAAAATTACCTCGGGTATTGCTATGGTGACACATATTCCATCAACCGCCGAACAGTTCCACGGTCCAACCAACGAAAGCATTGTCAATCGTGATCGATGTATCAACGCTGTTATTGTGAGTGACTTTTTATTTCGCATCTTCTTAGACATTGTTTAATTTATGTAGCGGTTTTGAATTAATGAATTTTACCTATTTTCTTTACCAGGAACTCTTCCAACAACTACAGACTAGCTCTGAGCCAGCACTTTGTCCAGAACCATTGCGTCGAGCTCTTGCAAGTGGCCCATTGGCTGGGAGGAGATTCCCTTTGGGGTGTCTCGGTGATGCTGCTGAATGTTTTGAGCTGCTACTGCATCGTGTGCATTCACACATTTCGCCGGATGATGGAGATTCCTGTGATTCACAGGCCTGCATCGCACATCGACGTTTTGCAATGCGCGTCATCGAACAAAGCGTCTGTAAATGTGGCGCCAATTCCGAGCAGTTGCCATTTACTCAGGTGAGTTATTTTAAGTTTTGTAATTGGAGTTGAAGAAGTTATTTGTGTTACAGTTTGCTGGTGTGGAACTGCACCACGAACTGTCATTTAAATAAGTCAAATGGTGTGACATTGTCATCGCAAAAATAATGAGACAAATTTGAGGCTAGTTTAGCTATAACCAGAACTGGTGTTTACACTGTGAATGAGTTGAATTTTCGGCACTTAATATTCTGTCACTTTGGCTACCCGCCATTTCGTAATTGAAAAGTAAAACTGATTACTTTTGATCATTGTATTAAATTGGCAACTCATCAGCTTTCCAATTCAAAAAATAATATATAGGCATATTTACAAGTCTTCATATTCGTAAAGATGTCTCGCGTAGCCACTCTCCTCAGTCCAAGTGGGACTTACTTTTCATTCATAAACACGAGCTAAGAAATTGGACTACATAGTGCGGCAAGATATCACTTAGTAACGGCTGTTCTTTTCAAATATACGTGGGACACCACACAGCTTTACACCCATGCGAAACAATTTAAAAGATCAAAAAAGGAGTGTTGCACGTGTGCAGAGGTGTTGATATGCGAAGAGGTTTCTTATTCCATCTTACCATTTTTTTCTGGCTGTCAGAAAATGACCGTAAGAAGTCCGATGGCTGGTTGTTTGACGTAATAGACTCAAAATGACAAACCATTGGTCTAATCTCTTATTATAATTGAATGACAATTAATTAGAAATCTCGCGTTGGTTGTAGAATTGGTGGGACTTGGTTAAAGTGTAGGAAGCTAATGGTGACGTTTATTGGATCGGATGGAGTTGTCAAAGTGTTTTGGTGTGTGTAGGGCGTTTGAATAAAAAAAAGAGTGGAGTCTATGGCAACTCATTCTTTTGTTTTCTTTTTGGATGTTACAACATTGTGTAGAAGTTAAATCACCGCTGTGACATTTCAGGAGACAACCATACTTTTTCGTCTGGATTTTTATTAATGAAACATTTTTGACAGTAGCCATTTGTAATGTCCATGCGGTTTAGCAAAATATAATCCCGCCATTGTCTTATTTTCATTTTTAATAAATTTATTATTCAGATTATTGTGAATGAATACTTTCTATTTCAATGCCGGCAACACTTTTGAATTGATGTTTTTTAATGAATTAGAAATTCTTTTGTCAGTTTACTGATGAATTGGCCTCATTCAGAGGCTTTCGATTATAATTTTTTCACTAAAGTGAATTTTTAATAACAAACGAAAGTGTTTTAGAACAAATATTTTGTAGGAAAGATTTGCATATTAACGCCCTAAGCATTTTACATTTTTTTATGAGCTACTATGCACGTTTTGAAATCTTACAGAATTTTAAAGTTATGTTGACCTTTCAATGGTTTTTTCTACGGAAATTTTTTTGTGTATAGTTGCGTGTTGCATTGAATACGATTTGTGTCCAACATATTTGTCAAGATACTGTTGCGAAATTAATCAACCCAAATGGAGTTAGAATTCGAAGTTATAGGTGGTAGTTGAAACGTAAAATAGATTTAGTTTCTTGAACATTGTCTTCAGAATAAAGTAAAATATAATAATGAGGGCGTCGCAACAGAGCGGGGGCTCAGGGCCTAGCTCTTTTCGCACAACCATGCCTTGTGAAGAAATGGAGGGGAACTCTGCCGAATTCGAACAGATAATCAAGAAAGCGCTTTTCATGGCAATCAATTTACTTCCGGAGGACTTGCCGATTCCTTGCGAGAAACTTACCTCTCGCGTATCAGGCAGACATGCTAATCACTACACCACGGCTGTGGGAATTGTTGGCCAAAAGTAATTCTCTTTTTCATCAGTGGGAAACATAGTTGGATTTTCAAGGAACAGAACTTTATTCAGAAAGTTTCTAATGGCTTCCCGTGTTGAAGGAAAATAATGAGTACGGCTCAAGAATTGTTATCTATTTTATTTTAGTTGGTAGTTATTAGCAGAACTTCTATAGTTTTGTGAGTACCATCTTTTTCAAAAGCTATCTCAAGCTGTTAAAGAAAATATTGTTCAGTATCTGGATTCTGGAGACATGTTGGTCCCAATTTTTTTCATTTTTGGCGAAAGTTATTTCTGCCAATAGAGATAATCGCTTTAGCAAAGTTCGGAGCGGAGAATTGTCGGACAAAATCGGAAAAACCATTGCATTAAGCTGTCACAAATCATACAAATGAAGCACTTTATCTAATGTCAAAGCAGTTTGCTGTGTGTGTTAAAATAATGTCACAGAAAAATTTCGAGCAACTGTTCGGAAGAATGCGAAGCAAAACTTCCGAATCGTACGAAATCGGAGAATTTTCCTCTCTTAACGTATTCCTCGCTAGAGCTGACTAGTGAGTAGTGACTACTACTTGGCCTCTTGAGAACCTATTACCATGTTCAAATTACATTTTTATGTAGATGTTGTTTACCTCGTCAACTTCTCCAGCTGCATTGTCTATAGGTTAATTACGTACTTCATTGTCGTCTCTCAACTTAACAGCAGCTTCTTTTTGATGAACTTTTCAACATGTTCAGAGATAACTAGATCGTCAGATGAATCGGTTCAGTTTATAAGTTTTCGCCAAACTGCACAATTAACGCCTCAATCTTGACACTCTATACATATTACTGTTAAAATCTGTACAATTACCACCTTACCACTGGTGGGGGGTAGCAATAACTCGAAATTTAAAAATAAAGAAGTGAACATTAAGTCTCCTTTAAACATTGACTTTGGTTAACTTACTACTCTAAAAATTCCTAGCTAAGTCCGGATTTTTAAACAGTAATTCCTTGTAAATGTCTTCTGATACTGCACCTGGGCTTTTGTGGCTCTGCAATGCATTGATGTTAATATGATGCGTTAGAGAGCGGTAATGTAGATAAAAATACAGCACCGTAATTCTAAACGTAAAAAAATATTGCGGCATAAACTCTGAACAACTTCGCAGTTCTGAGGATCACTATGATTGAAAATGGCAGCATTTGTTTAAGCAAATACCACGATTGGATTTGATGTGAAATCGCTGTTCCAAGTATGGGGTTTTCTTAGACGTTAGGTCTTCAAGATGGAACAAAATGCCTTTTTTAAAAAAAGGAGGCTTTTATGCTAATCTGGAGAACTGAGACCTAATTTCCGGTCCATTGTATTACCAGGGTAGCAGCCTTCCCCCTTTTTTTTTTTTTTGTGTGCAGTAGTTGAAGATAAGGTGTTAGTAATTTCACATATAACCTCAAGGGCGGAGTCCATATAAAACTGGGAGGCTGAAAGAAAAGTAGATGCCCAGAGCGGGATTCGAAGCACGCGTCCGGCCTATCTACTGAACACTCTTCCACTGCACCACGGCCATCCTTTTACTATATTATTATAAAATGCATACAATTTAATGTTGTTGCCAAGAATTAAGCTTCATAATAAAGAAATGGGTTTGCTTTTTTGGCAAGCGGCCGCCGTGACTGGCTCCAATGAATGCCTGACGAGAAGACCAATTTTCGCACTTTTTGTAGCGTATGGAGCCATATGTCTGCAATAATATTCTCTTCCATGGCATCAAACGTCTCGAGCTTATCTAAGTTGACAAGCGACTTCACAAAACCGCACAAAATTTGTCCAGCGGTGTTAAATCACCCGATCTTGGAAATAACTTACAGGTTTAAAATTCGAATTAATGTAAAAATCGGAGTCAACTTCGATTTCGTTTCGAAACAATTTACTGTGGCCATTACTCGTGCGGCTTCAATTCATCGACAATCAAATGGCAAACCAAGTTGACCATATCTCATGTGAAAACTGTCAAAAAGACCAAGTCCAAAAAAGTATTGCCAGATTGAAAACCACAAGTCTGAAAAAACACACTTTGCAAATCTTTTTTAAGTTTTCAAAAACAGTTTCGTTTTTTAATAAGACACTACCATAACACACAACAACTCCTCTATTTGCATAATAAGTTTTCAAAGTCAATATACAAACAATCAATTTTCTCTCCACAGATGGTCCACTATGTATCGGCGTCGGCACTCACATCACAAAACAATTTGGCCATTCAAAATCACCAGCAACTGACTTTTGGCCAACTTCTCCGTTCGGCAGGAAATATGGGCGACATTCGTGACTGTCCGGTAAGTAATTGCTAATTTAATTGTTTCCTTCCCTTTACATTGCGGTCAATTGGTCAATCAATATCCCGTACCACCTAATTCCATCATCATTAATCAAACTCATTGAAAGTAGTTACGCAAGATCAGAGCAGTATAGTCATGAAAGAAATGTACTGACTCCATACATCGCACCATGTGGTAGATGTTGGTTAACCTCAGAAGCTGCCAACTTCGATACGAAGAATTACTAATTGACCGCTGTTGCACCGTACTCTGCCCGTTTAAACGAAAAAGTTTGTTTCCTTGTAAATAATTTTTTTTTAAATTTTTTTATCATCCAGAATTCTTGTGGCGCCAAAATTGGTATTTGCCGAGCCCTACTCAACCGTCCAGATGTTGTCTCCATTGGTATAGTCTGGGATTCAGAGAGGCCAGCAGCAGACCAGGTTCATGCTGTACTCAAGGCGATCGGCACCACTTTGCGGTTGTCTGATGTATTTCATCAAGTGTCCGACCAGCGATGGGCTCAAACTGTTCAACATGAACTCGTCGGAATTGTGTCTTACTACGGCAAGCACTACACAACGTTCTTCTTCCACACCAAACTCAAAGTGTGGGTTTACTTTGATGATGCCAACGTCAAAGAGGTTTGTTCTTTCAAAGTTATTGTAGTACTCCTTTTTACATTTTTCTCATTTTCCTTCAGGTTGGTCCCAATTGGGAAGGTGTGGTTGACAAATGCAGTCGCGGACGTTATCAGCCACTACTTTTGCTCTACGCAGTTCCCCAGGCTCCAGCTGGCCCACAAATGCCACCCCAGTATATCCAAGAACTCATGCAATCCACTACCCGCCGGGCTATTACGCCCAGTCCTGAGAAGCCCATCATGGGCAACACCCGTCGTGCCATAACTCCCACTCCAATTCGATCTCCCAACGATTATCAGAACTTGAGTGTCATCCAGAGCAAGATCTTTTCTTCGGACGAAACCGATGCATACATTAGCCGTAAGACCGTTGAGAATGTCTTGAACGCTCAGTACCAGAACCTGAGTGTGATTCAAGATAAGATTTTCCAGAACGGGAACCCACCAATGGAGGATAAGGACGGCGGCTTTTTGAATCGCAAGCCTATCGAGAACACGCTAAGTTCGCAGCTTGCTCGAAAGCATCATTTGAATCTGCACCGTAGTTTGAGTGCTGAGTCCGGCCAGGTAGCTAATGGATCCCCACCAAGTGATGGTCTGACAATCCCTGACCACTTGAACCAGCCTAGACGACGAGATTCTGGCAACTGGAGCGGTGACAGAAATAGCGCTAGCTCAGCTTCGTCCACCACTCTTGATAATCCCTACTTGTACATGGTGGGTAAGCGAGGAGGGCCAGCAGCGGTACCTCAGAGTCCAACAAGGCAAGCAGGAATGCCTTATGATCCAGGTTATGATTCATTCTCCTTATCGTCGACGGATTCATATCCACCCAAGCACCACAATCCACAGCTGGCAAAGATACCCGAATCAGTGGTTCTCACTGGAGACTGTGAGAAATTGTGTCAGGAAGCAGACCAGCTATTGGAGAAGTCCAGAATAGTAGAAGAATCTCATGATCTTGAGACTGCTCTTGTGCTGTGCAACGCTGCAGCGGGAAGAGCACGTGCAGCAATGGATGCTCCATACAGCAATCCACACACAATGACTTTTGCCAGAATGAAGCACAACACGTGTATAATGCGAGCCCGTAGCCTCCACCGCAGAATCTTAGTTGAAAAAGGTCCTGAACTCGAAACTAACTACCCACCGGAGTTGATAAAAAATATTATGAGCGGTGGGAGCGTGAAACACGTTCGACAGAACAGCAAAGATAAGACTTTAGAGAAGACAATCCACAAGAATATTGAAATCTATGCCACGCTTCCCAAGAAGAAGACGCCTATCAAGGCTTCCATCCTCGCCGATGAGAATGCCATTGAATTTGATCCTCCAGCAAAACCGGAGAGGGAAAGCCGCAGCATTTTCGGTCGGAGTAAGGAGAAGGACAAGAGAAGTCGTAGCGAGGATCGGAACAAGATCACGAGAGAGTTTTCTGTTGCGGAAACTCTCCTTGTGAATGCAAAGGACACTCTCAAGAAGCACAAGGAAGACAAAGACGAGAAGAAGGAAAAAGACAAGAGTGGCAAGAAACAGCACAAAATCCGAAGGAAGCTCCTCATGGGTGGGCTGATCCGAAGGAAGAATCGTTCTATGCCCGACTTGACCGAGGCGAATGCAGCCGAAGAGCAGCAACAGAAGGAAAAACCACCACCGCCAATGGTGTCTGTGGATGATAGCACAGTAGGTCTGAACAAAAATAGTATGAGTGGCTACATTTCGGAAGGTCACTTTGACTATCGTGAGGTGAACAATGCCAATCCCAATCTGGAGCGGAGTAAGCTGATGCGAAAAAGCTTCCACGGCAGTGGGCGCCAATTGACAGTTGTAGCAAAGGTTGCTCCTCCCCCACCGTTGAGAACGAGCTCAGCTCTGACACAACAGGATGGCGTTCTGCAGCCATTCCACGAAGCAAATCTGTCTAACATCTCCAGCATGAGTGAGGACTCCTGCCAGACAATCATAACCACTTGTGCGCAGGTGCACTCTGAACAGTCGCCGATGAAGCACGACGATCAGAACAACGGGTACAAGAGCTCATATGGCTACGCAGATGGTGGATGCGATGAAGTGGACGGCCGTCTTATGGATCCAACACTTGACCTCCCTCCGTACCCAAGCCCACCAGCATCAGCTTGTCATTCAAGGCAAGCCAGTGAAGATTTTCCACCACCACCGCCCGAAATTGACATGGAACCACTCCATCAGCAGATCAATCAAATCCATGCTCTTGAGGCAAACAAGATTCGAAATCTTGAAACTCTGGAAGGCACAACCAGTATCTTGGCTCAACTGCAGCAACGCCAACATATTTTGAAAATGCGGAAGGACCAGAATTCACCCAATACCACACCGAACGACAGTTGGCTAAAGGAACTCCAAATGAAGCAAAGCGATCTAAGAAATAAGAAGCCGGACGCTGCAGGATCTCCCAATAGCGTACGAGATCTGGCCAATCGATTCGAACAGACGAAACTTCAGCCACAGATGCAACAACAAATGCCAGACCAATCATCTCAAATGCGATCGTACCCATCACAAGAGCTTCTAAGTAGCAAGCCACAAATTCGAACGCAAATGAACGGTCTACCTAACCCAACTAGTTGCAGTGGTGTCGATGAAGTAGACTGCCCACGTCCACGTCTACCCTCACACCAGGTTCTACCAAAACCGAAGTATGAGATCGCCCAAAGCCAGATTGCTGAGGAGATTCGTGAAGTTGAAATGTTGAATGCAGTTGTTCAGCAAACTCTGAATAACTCACAAAATGGCGTCAAACGAGTGAAGAAAAAGAGCGTCTCGTTCTGTGACCAGGTTATTCTTGTTGCCACTGCTGATGAGGAGGAAGACGACAGTTTCATTCCGAATCCGATTTTGGAACGTGTTCTCCGCACTGCCCAAAATCCAAACGATAAAGTTACTGCTCAACTGATTCAGCAGCAGCAGCAGAACATGCTTCGACTGTCAAGTGAAGCTGTTCCGCGGAACGTTTCTCAGCAGCAGCAGCAGCAACAACAACAACAGCAACCAAGTCCCAACCCATCAACTATGGATGGTAGACGAAGCCTTCCTCAAGACATGCAGCGCTACATTCAGATGAGACAGCAACAAAGTCCGCAACTGGACATTAATCGCCACGAAATGGCATATCCAGGCAGTAACAGCCCACAGTTTCATCAACAACAACAACAGCAACAGCTGCAACAACAACCCCCACAATTACCATCTCAATCCCAATCCAATTTGAATACTAACACCGCCACACACACTATGCGTTCCCAAGTTTACACTCCAATGCAGGACATTTTCCGAATGCAAAATGTACCAGGACAGATGAACGGAAGTGCCAATACTAACACCACTAACTCCAGCCCCCACCTCAATACAAGCCCACTTATCAATAATAACGGCTTGGTTCAGCAGCTACCGCCACGAACCAGTATGAGTGGCATCGCTAGTCTTGCCAACATGCAACACATGCAGATGCTTAGTGGCAACACTGGACAAATGGACGCCAACGTAAATGGCATCGTTGGATCTCGGGCTCCGATCGTTGATCAGCAAGCCTACACCACCGCAAACCCTCCCTCCCGTTTGCATCAAGTGCCGAATTTGAATCAGACCTACTTGGTGTCTCTTCAGATGGCAGCACAGAAGCAACAACAGCAGCAACAGCAGCAACAACAGCAGCAACAGCAGCAACAGCAACAACAGCAGCAGCAACAGCAAATGATGACTCAAATGCCAAATGGTTATCACATGATGCCCCAGAACGGCTATCATCAACTGCCAGACGAACGACTCCACCCGAATGGGCCATCACCTTACCAGCGAGTGCCAATGCCTCATGGCACCTATCCTGGTAACAATAACTCCCTTCCCTCAAACCCCTCCCCTTACTTTCAGCAACCAGCTCCGATGAAACAGATGTCGCAAAAGAAAGTCAGTTTTGAGCCTGGCACCAAAGGCGAAGCAGAGCTGTCAACTCCACCTCAAAATACTAACGGCATGCCCACTCAAGAGAACTGCCAACAAAATGGCGGCGCAGCAGTTAATGTGACCGTCATTCCCACCCGCGTCTACAACAATGCAATAGTGAAGGCCTCTGCAAAAGCTGTCGAATGCAATCTCTGCCGAAAGCGTCACGTAATCGCACCAGCGGTTTATTGCACGAACTGCGAGTACTACCTGCAGATGTTGAATAGCAGAAGATAGGAAGAGGAGCATTTCACACATAGGCTTCCGTTCCCGCCTTTCCAAAATGGTCTCTTTCACTCTAAGTGCAAATTATATAGAAAACATTTTTAACACTTAACTTTAATCTTAAGTTGTAGGCATTTATTTTTTCGTTATATTTTTAAACTTTACTGCCGCCCAATTGAAACGAGCGCGCCTGTGCATAGTAGGAGGTAAGTATCGAGGAGAATATTGTGATCTAAGTTACAATATTTCGTTTTTATTTTTACATATTTTTAATTAATCTACGGTAAAATTTATGAGACGACGATTGCAATTTTTTATGGTTGTACATAAAAAATACGTGAGTATGAGAAAAATATTCATAGACTTAAGGAGATAGTTTTACATTTTTATTTTGCATATTTAAAATATATTTTAATTTTTCTTTTATATTTTTTTTATTTTTAAGAAACTAGCAATGCTGTCGAACGGTTTTGCACATGCGTACGTTTTATAATGATTTTATAAAAAATGAATTTTTATTCTAAAAATATATAAGAAATACAAAACATTTGATAAATAAATAAAAGATTCTTTTACAGATAAAATCTTTGTTTGACTTATTTTTGTAGGCTAAATTCGTTTGTGAACAGATTTCAATGAGCAGAGCTTTAATAAGAAGGTAATTGTATTATGTAGTGAGTAGCGAGGATAGCTGTAGGTGATATCATTCATTTTATTTCGACCCAGGTCTTGCTATCATTTCATTTGACTTATGAATGAGTTTTTCTCAACTGTCATGCTGCTGTGCTTTCTTTTTAAGTGAAAGTTTTGAAGCAAATGTGTATGTGACATTTAGGCATTAATCTTGTACCACCTTTTAAGCTAAACTTTGGTTTAGATTCGACTTTTGTTCAATCTAAAGAATCTTTGTTCGGACTTTATTCTTAGATCTGAGGAAAGCCGAAACGCTTTTATGATACTTGGCAAAATAAGACCACCGTTTGCATTTCCAAGTGACGAAAATGACCTCAAGAAATTTGATTTCAAAGCAAACAATCAACAATATATCTATCTAGTTTTTCGATAGAGTCTAGTACAATGTTAGGTTTTGGTTTGAACTTCAAGCTCAAACGTAATTTTAAATCAAACGTTGAAAGAGCCTCAAACATTCCTTCTGAAAGCACAGAGAAAAAATATCCACACGAAAACCCATAAGTAAATAAAATACAAAATGGAAAATGATATGATTTGAAATACATAAGCCCTTTTACTTTTATTCGACGTAAAAAGCGGCTTATTTTCCCTTTGTTATCCATGATGTTTATTGCGCTTAATTTTTGGCTTTTATTTCGAGCACAAATAATGTGTTTAGGAAGTGTTCCAAAAGAGTAAAATATACAATTCGAAATTAAACGTGTTACCTATATAAAAAGTAAATACTCTAACCTTTTTTGACGGCCTAGTGTCCTGTTCAGAACTAAAAAATTACTATCCCTTGATGGTAGGATGTTAACCTTTACGCAAACGAGGGGCTTTTGAACACAGCTTCGAAATAAAAATGCAATACGCCATCTATTGTAAAGTAGCAGTAAGGAAATAGACGATGTATAGTGGGCAGCGTTCAGACCTTGTCCTCGATCGGAGCAAATTTGCTCCACTTTAAAAAAAAAATTAAAACTCTCATTTAATTCGTTTGCGAAAAAGAGCTTAACTGTTCCCACCAGTTTTTGTATGACGTCTTGACTACACTATTTTTTATTTTTGAGAAAAATTACTTTTACTAGATTTATTACACTTATTTATTGCAAAACAAAGAAATTGAGTCGAGCATAAATAAATGTATGTCATTAAATACTTAACATCCATATGCTTGAAGTGACAGCTGTTTTGGTTAAACGAATTCAGCACACAAATTACCTTCTATCCTTCACAACCACCACTAGTTTTCCTTTGGGTTTTATTAAAAACGACTTGAATACATGCGGTTTAAGAGAAATGTATGAGAAAACTTATTAAGTTTTGGGAGTTTTTGTCTCGGTAAGAATAGGCTACTTTTTAAAAATAGAAAATTTTGGATTCGAACATTCTAGCCGTTTAGAGCAGTTTATAAGAAAACTTCTCCCAATTATCATATGTGTGAACCTGTTGGTTCAGTCTACACACTGTCTCCTTCAATTATATTTTTGTGCGCAACGCCTTGCATTGGATGTACAATGTTCATTACAATTCGTTTTTCTTCTTGAATGGTTTCCAAATTCTTTACGTAGCATCAGTCCTTAACAATGCCCACAAAAAATAGTAGAAAGAGGTCCGGGACGACCTCAAAAAGGAGATAAGGGTTTCTAGTTCTAGATGCTCCCAAAAATAGTAACAAATATTTTTGGCGCGGCAACCTTGGGATGGGCCAAAGCTTAATGCAATCATTTTCCAGTGACGAATTATGGCGACCTACAATTTTCTGTCGTTGCTCAAAGTCTTGATTAGGAAAATCTTTTTATGGGAATATCTTTTATTTTCAGCTTTTGGCGGACTTGCGAATTCCTCTCAAGATGCAATTATCGCGAAAGTCAGGAAGCACTGCGATAAGAATAGCGATTTTTCTAGTATAGTAGTCGGACTTTTTAACAGCTACACAATTTTAAACTCTCTCTTGATCATAAAAAAGTGATATTTCTTTATTTAGAAAACAAAATATCGGAAGAGTGTTGTTTTCGGGTTGGGTTCGATATCCCGTTTTTTATAATCCTGCTTTTTATTTTCCCGCATTTAAAATCCTGTTTTTTTAAGCCCGTTTTGTTATTATCCCGCTTTTTTAAAACCCTGTTTTTAAAATCCCGTTTATTAAAATCCCGTTTTTTTAAGCCCGCTTTTGTAATCAACACCAGGTGTTTTATTTTAAAAATCGCGCGATTTTTAAAATAAAACACCTGGTGTTGATTACAAAAGCGGGATTAAATATAAAAAAGAAGAGGAATATTTGATCTAGATAATTTTATTGCAAACATTATTATTGTATCAAAAGAAAAGAACATAATACATAACAAAAATGTTATTCCAAAAATGATCACAACAATATTGTTCTCTTCTTTACGCAATAGTTTT
The DNA here is from genome assembly GCA_914767635.1 of Melanostoma mellinum. NCBI lineage: Eukaryota > Metazoa > Arthropoda > Insecta > Diptera > Syrphidae > Melanostoma > Melanostoma mellinum. Next base: position 10,624,238 of record OU612059.1, read on the forward strand.
TTATGCACAAAATGCAACAAGAAGAACAGTTATTAGTTATATATTGAAAGATCTGTCCCAGTTTCTCTGTATAATGGTATTAATAAAAAAAATGTTCAGACAACAAAACTTTCAACATTTGAGAACTGATATGTAGTGTTTAAATGAACAATATTGAATAATACTTATCCAAATATAAAACGGGCTAAGCGGGATTAAACGGGATTTTAAAAGGCGGGCTTTTGATAGATGGGATTTTGATTAAACAGGATTGTCACGAACGGGATTTTAACAAAACGGTATTTAAGAAGACGGGACTATAAACTTTTTTTTGTCGGAATTTTAAAAAACGGGATTTTAAAAAGCGGGATTCCGATACGCTCCCGTTGTTTTCTACCGTAGTGCACGTAGCTTAATGGTTGGCATGTCTCGAAGACTAGCATTTTGTCCCTTCTCACCACCAGCAAAATTGGAAACTTTGAAATCTGCTATCATTCGGGCACGCTTTCTGAGTCGTCCACAGCATACGATGGATAGCTTTTCTTACTAGAATGTTTGTGTATTTAATCGATCAGAAATCAGATAGTTTCGTTGCGCATGGAGACGCATTGGATGCAACGTTGCTATGAACAATTTTAAGTATTTACATAATATTTAATTCTTATTATTGTTATTATTATTTATATCGTTATTTTATTTATTATTATTATTTAAAAGCAAGTGTTGAAATGCTTTGGACGTACACCTTACAGTGTTGTACCAAAGCTAGATATGTATATGTACTTACGTTTCAGTTTTAAAAGGACAAAGCTCTAAGAAGAATTGTGAAATATAAACTGCGGTTTACGCTGATTTTTATAGAATGATGTTTTTGAAATTTCACTGACTATATATAAATTCTTGTACATTGTATGTACTATACGCGTAGACTTAAAATAATAAAGTCTTTCGACTAAATTCAATACAGACACGTATTGAGAAGTGTATGGCGTTGTCAAGAGATCATATAAGAAAATACCGAAAGAAGTCGGAGTCAAAACAAATCACTTTATGGGTATACCAGCCTTTGTATGTAAGGTGTCAACCATGAAGCCGTATACAGAATAATAATGATATCTCATCAATCGAAGAACAGACTCTGTGATACCAAGAACAAGCATTTTCAATAAGAGAGCTTGATGTCGATCGTTTTCAAAAAATTTCGTCATTTCAAGTGCATCAATAAATGGACGGGCACACTCATCTCAAAAGGGCCTTATTTATGATTTACGGAGATTGAGACCTTTGCCCCGTGCAGTGTCGGGTTAGAATAGCACTGCAGCGCCTCCCCGCTTGTCGTAAAAGGCGACTAAAGGAACAATCATATCTAGACGACTAACATCAAAGTGAGTCTAGCGACACACATACCACCTTAAAACTCTCCCCAAGTATGCATGCAGATCCCGGGGTTTACACGACTAGAGATCACCGGTGTAGTAAAAGGGAAATCAAACTCATTAAATGGAGCATGCATGTGTCGAAAAGGATGAAAGAAAATTTTTGAAAAATTTTGAGCATTATGGAAGTACTTGCGAACATAAGAAGCACTACCCCGCCAGGCAGTTCCATTGCTATGCATGGAGCTGATCCTGGACCGAGCAGCAATGTTCGGGTCAGAGCTATACGGATTCCGGGGGCTAGCAAAGTAATGCGACGAGTTGGACGAAAATTTAGAGTCGCGAGTTGGAACGTTGGAAGTATGACTGGTAGAAGTCTTGAACTCGAAGAGATGATGAGAAGGAGGCGAGTGGACATCTTGTGTGTTCAGGAAACGAAATGGCGAAACACAGCAAACAAAGCCCGTTTCTTAGATGCAAAGACCAAGGCTTACAAGATGTTCTACTATGGAACGGAACAAGGTAGAAACGGAGTCGGTATCATCCTTGACCAAAGTTTATGTAACAGCGTGTTGACCATTTTGAAGTCCAGTGACCGTTTGATGTCTCTTAAATTGGTGATGGAAGGAAAGGTCTGGAATATAATCAGTGCATATGCTCCACAAATAGGGTGTGAGCAGGAGGAAAAAGATGCATTCTGGCTTGATTTTCATAACCTACTTAAGAACATCCCAAAAGAAGAGTATTTGTTTGTTGGAGGAGATTTGAATGGACATGTCGGGAAGACAAACGAGGATTATGAAGACTGCCATGGAGGTTTGGGATTCGGCACCAGGAACACTCCTGGTGAAGATATTCTAAGTATGTGCAAGTCATACGGTCTAATCGTACTAAATACCATGTTCATCAAACAAGACCGACACCTTATCACTTACAGCAGTGGAGGAAATGAAACCCAGATTGATTACCATTTGGTAACCAATTACATGAAATCTCGGGTGAAAGACTGCAAAGTGATACTAGGAGAAGCTGCCGCTCAACAACACCGTCTTCTTTTAACAGAATTTTTTACGGATGCGGTAAAGGAAGTCAAACAAACAAAGGCTCCTAGGAGAATCAAGTGGTACAATCTGGAGAAAACCAAAGGACAGCAATTCATTTCGTATATGCAAAGTCAGCTGTGTAATACCATCGACGCAGTTTCAAATGCAATCACGGCACAAAATATGTGGGATCGCCTACAACGAACCTGCTTAGAGAGAGCCAAATCACTGTTAGGAGTCTCAAAAGGACACCACCAACAAGCTAAAGAAACCTGGTGGTGGGATGATGAAGCTAAAGCAGTGATTAGAAAGAAGAAAGCAGCTTTCCAAGCTTGGTCGAAGTGCCCCTCAAGAAATACAAATGAAAAAGCGCGTTTCAAAATGGAATACAAGAGCTGCAGAAAAGAAGCGAAGAAAAAGTGCGCCCAACTTCAAGCAAAAAGCACGGAGGGCCTGTATCGAGAGCTGGAAGAGATTTCTGCCCCAGCTGCTGAAGCAAATCAGGCAATCCAAGAGCTAAGACAAAGCAACTTGAATAAGGGAGCAACCATTTTCAAAATAGCCGCTCAGAGAAGGAGAAATGCGCAGGAGATTCGTTCGCCGAAGTTCATCAATGATGCTCAAGGAGTGCTACTTGTGGATGACGACAAAATTCTTCACAGGTGGCGACAGTATTGTGATGATCTTTTGAATGAACAGTTTCCTCGGCGCCACTTTCCAACAGCTGCACCTAACTTTACGGAAGTATCCGACGTCACAGTCGAAGAAGTTAGGGAGGCAGTTAAGAACTCCAAAAAAGGCAAAGCGATTGGGCCAGACGAGGTACCATATGAGTTCTGGAAAAATATGGGAGACATCGGGTTGAGATGGCTCACGATTCTCATCTCCAAACTTGTAAGAGGTGACAGTTTGCCTAATCAATGGAGGGAAAGTTTTCTTCTTCCAATGTACAAGGGAAAGGGAGATACCAGAAGCTGTGACAACTATCGTTCGATCAAGTTGATGTCCCACACTATGAAGATCGTTGAGCGGGTTTTGGATAGCCGACTGCGGAAAATAATAAGGCTGTCTGATGACCAATGCGGGTTTGTCGCGGGTAAGTCAACTACAGACGCAATCCAAAGCATAAGGATCATTATGGAAAAACACCGAGATGCCTTAGAGGATTTGCATATTGTGTTGGTTGACTTTGAAAAGGCATTCGATCGACAACCACGAGATCTGATATGGGTGGCCCTCAGACACCGAGGAGTTCCTGAAGCCTATGTGCGAATAATTATGGACATGTACGAGGGAGCAGTTACAAAAGTGAGATGCCCAGCTGGAGTCACCGAAGAATTCCAAATAACAGTAGGTGTACATCAGGGAAGTGTCTTGAGTCCACTGCTCTTTATTGCTGTTCTGGATTATTTGCTCGAAGGAAAAGTAACGGACAATAAAGTAAAACAATTATTCTTTGCTGACGATGGAGCCATCATAAGCGAGGATCCTACATCCCTGCAACGAGCACTTGACGTTTGGATTGATGTTCTGGAAAGAAATGGGTACCGTATTAGCGCTAAAAAGACTGAATACCTGTGCTGCCCTTTTTCTGATCCAGACAAGCCTATTCCAGACATTTATTTGCATGGAAATGTGCTTCCCAAGTGTGAAAAGTTTAAATATCTGGGATCTATGATCAATAGTGAAGCATCTTGTGATGACGACATCAATCATCGAGTAAGCGTAGGGTGGATGAAGTGGCGAGAAAACTCCGCTATCTTCTGTGATCGAAAAATGCCCCCTAAGCTGAAGGGAAGACTCTACACAGCAGTTGTCCGTCCAGCTCTGACATACGGTTCACAATGTTGGACAATGTACAAAAAGTATGAGAGCAAATTGACGGCAGCCGAAATGAAGATGCTTCGGATGACAGCAGGAGTAACAAAGCTTGATCAAATTAGAAGTACTAAGATCCGTGGAAGCCTTCATGTCAAAAGTACCATCTTGGACAAAATTCAGCACGACCGGCTCAGTTGGTATTGTCATGTTCAAAGGAGAGATCCGCAGAACCCCGTCAAAAAGGCAATATCGTACAACGTTTCAACAAATTCGCGACGAAAAAGAAAAGGCAGGCCAAAACACTCCTGGTACAAGCAAATGCAAAAACAGCAGCATTTGGTTGGCCTCAGACATGGAACAATCCAAAACCGGGAGGCTTGCCGACGATTTCTGAGGTCAACGCGGCGTACCCCACAGGCGGATCACTAGTGTGAAGCAGAAAAGTGGGAGAGTTGTGATCGCTTCAAGATCACTACTCGTAACGCCGAAAATGAAAAAGAAGAAGAAGACGGAGATTGAGACCTTTAATGACCCTCCAACAGACGGATTTTAAGACTTGAATGCTAATTATGCGAAAATTTGATCTTAAGTATGAGCATTCCATTAATTGCTGTCCCGTTTGAACAAAGAGTTCTTTTTTTTTTTTTTACTATAGTGTAGTTTTGAAAACCTCCTCATATTCCCCAATCATCGCTTTAGAGCTTGAAAAGAGCCACGATTTATCTATCTTTGGGGACAGTGCTCTTAGTTCTGTACGAGCATCCTAATGCCGCCAAGATTTACATTGTTTCCGTTATTATCTTTTCATAAGTAAGTTAAGGGAGCGGGTCAGGGGCCATATTCTATAAAATGAGAAACGAAAGCGATCAAACGTTTTTCGATAGGAAAGACATTGCAAATCGTTCGCACACACGAAAACGTTTGTTCGCTTTTTACTTACAGAATGTCACCCCAGAATTCTGGCTTCAAAATTCTGCTTTTAAAACGAAAATTCTGCTTTTGTTTCATTCTGGCTGACAAAATTCTGCTTTCCAAAATTCTGCTTTTCAAAATTCAGACCTTTTAAAAAGAAAAAATTCTGCTTTTTTCATATTATTTTTTATTTGCACAAGAACAAAAATTTTGCCAATCGCGCACTTTATACCGTTTTTTTCCTTCATCCTCTCCCCATGCTTCGTGCGCTCAGTTTCCGTTTTGGCTTTCCTTTTGTAGTTCTTTCCTTGTAGGCTTTTTCCTTTCGTAGGTCTCCAATTAATCTATAGCCACCTGCGTGGCTTCGGGCAAGGGCAACTATTAATTTAAGCCGGCCGGCGATGCCAAGCCTCTACATTGTTCTTTGCTCTTGTGAATGCATCTCTAGTTTTATATAGTATTATAAACTTAATGAATTATGCAATTCTTTTGAGTAGAAGAGCGACAATGAGGAAATGAAAAAACTACTTCTCTACTTTGAAATTCTTTAGAAAGTAAGAGTTTACAATTATTATCAATATTCTGCCAATTATAAAAAAATATTTATAATTGGCAGAATTTTGATAAGCAGAATTTTGAAAACCAGAATTTTGAAAAAAAAATTTGACTCCGGCAGAATTTTGACCCCAACCCGTAAGTTAAGCCATACGTTCCCCGTATTGATTTTTCTATTTGGCTGGCAAGTTTTTTTTGTACTTGTTAGAGATAAATAAATAAATAAATAAATGATTGCCACAACGACTTTTAAACACTGACTTTCTGAACCCCATCAATGTGGACTTTTGAAAATCGGAAGAATTTGTGGTTTCCTTTCTACTTATTTTCAAACATCGTCGTTAGTAAGAGATAGATATTGATTAATATTGATTTTAAAAACAAAACAAAAGTTCAGGGTTAAGTTTTTATTGTAAAGATAAATCTAACCGCAGCCTAAGCTGTAATCACAATCAAAAAATGCATCAACATACATACACTTCTTTCTGATTTTACTATAAAACAAAACTTATTTTACAAACAACCTACACTTAATTACAAAATAAAATTAGAGTAATTAATATTACAAAATATATACAGCGAATAATTTTGACAAAAAAAATTCTTTATAAAATAAAAAAAGGATACGTTAAACAAAAGCTAAGAGATTTTTTAAGTACCATCTGCCCTAAGATACTTTCTTCCTTCATTTTTCTGGCTCGAAAGCCTGATTCGAGTGACCAGTGGTGGCTGGCTGAGCTTCCATTTGATGCGATTGCTTCCGATTTTCTGCATCATTATCTTGAGATGAGTCTGAGTTCTCTGCGTACTTAAATCGCATGGCAAGAACAATAAAGATGAGCATATCAGCAACCATCAATGCTGCGAAAAGGACGAACTCTTTGGCCTGAAAGGAAATGTATGTTAACATTAAGTAGAATAGGAGTGCCTTAACATGCGAATTACCTGAGAGTCGAAGAACTTCAGCTTGGCAATGATAACGACAAGAATGTTTCCAATGGCTACGGTAAGGAGCCAGCAGGCCTGTATCACGGACTTCATGCTTGCAGGTGCTTGAGTAAACGAAAATTCTATGCCCGTCACAGAGAACATCACTTCAGCAGCCGTCATCACAATGTACTGTGGCATTTGCCACATTATGTGGATTTTGTTGGCCTCGACTAGCGTCAGTAAAGTTACAGTCTAAAAGACAGCGTGATCAATAGAAACGAGGAAATAGTATAAATTATTTTTATACTTACGTAGCCCTTGGATTGGTTCCCTGTGACCAACATCACTGTAACCTCTCCCATTGCAGAGTTCAGGGAAGCAACTTGTTTGTTGTCAGCAGTCAGAGTGTAGAATCCTGGAGCAAGATGCAGCATATCAGTCTGATTGGTATTAATCATAAGCGAGGTATCAGCTCCTTGTAAGACCAGTCTATGATCTTCATCCTCGGGAGTATTCAGTAAAACCCGCAAAGCAGATTCTCCCCCTTTCGGCTTTCCTGGTGCATCCTCAAACTCGATAACTTCATTCATGGTAATGAAATAGCTCGTTGCCTTTCCAGGCTTCAGCGTGAATTCACCATCCAATGGTGGGCATTCAATAGGATCATCGGAAGAAGCAGTGAAGTTGTAAGCCATGGAGTTGGCTATAATCAAATCCTTTTCCTCTAAAACACCCAAGGCTTGTACTGAGAAGTTGCCTTTCACTGGAACAGACGTCATAAAGTTGTACGTACACGGCATTCCATTGTAAACTCTCAATTGAGCCTCCTGAGGTCCTGGAATTTTCGGATCCATTGATTCCAGTTCTAATTCAACAAAAGCAGACAGTAAAAATGCAGCTGCTGCTAGTAACATGCCAAAGGTTAGTTTCTGAAGGGGTCGCCTGATGCCCACCACACTCAAAATTGGATACACGACATAATTGAAAAGTGGAATAAATCCTAGAATCAGCAGCGGATTGATGACTTGCATTTGATCGGGTTTAATGGTGAATCCACCAACTTCACCTACCATCCTGGTAGCCTGGAAAGTCCAACGAGAGCCTTGTTGATCGAATAAGGCCCAAAACAATGGAAGTGGCAAGTAGAGAATGAGGATTTTCAGCAAAGCCTTTGTATCATCAACCAATACACGTCCACACTTGTCTTCAGCGTAGTCCAACCAATGAGCTTTGGGATCACATTTGACTCCTCTAAAACGCTCCTTGATAGCTTCAGACACACATCGCGATACACCCACGATCATGTTACCTGACGGTGGCTTTATTGCGTACAATCGCTTGCCAGCAATGAATATAACCACCGACAAAACCATCAGCACTGCTGGAACACTGAAAGCCAAAGAAAAGCAATCTTTGTCTCCAAAGCAATGTACATCAGCGCGAAGAATCGGAGTAATTGTTGTCGAAATCAGCGACCCTGCATTGATGGCGAAGTAGAAAAGTGAGAAGAACGTAGCCAATTGCTTTGCTTGCTCCGGTATTTTGAACTGATCTCCACCAAAAGCCGCCACACATGGTTTTATACCTCCAGTTCCGGTGGCTATCAGCAGCAAGCCGATGACAGTCGCCTCTCTGCATTGACAAGCATCATGGAGTAATAACAGCATTCAATGGTTGTATATTGTACAGATACTTACTTTACTGGCAAATTGAGAGGTGGCACTGCTCCCAGAGCTATGACTACAGCTCCAAATGTATACACTACTGACAAATACCATATCGTCTTGAATCTTCCAAGCCAACTATCTGCCAAGATTGCTCCGATCAGTGGGAAAACGTAGACCAAACTTGTGAACACATGAAACAGGACCGTCGCTTGATCTTCACCGTACTTCAACTTATCCGTAAGATATAGCACAAGGATTGCTATACAAAAAATAAATCGCATTTTATTTCAAATTTAGTTGAATGGACTTGGAGTGAACTTACTGCGCATTCCATAATAATTAAACCGTTCGCAGAACTCATTTCCAATAATAAACCCCACGGACTTGGGATATTTTAGGGTTCCACGCTGAAAAGAATAAGAAAATAGTATACAAAACGACCTCGACATAATAGCAAATATATTTGGAAATCAATGGAAAGAATACAGCGATGACATGAAGACATGAAGAAAAAAACAGATTTGATTTTAGAGAACTTCAAATTTAAATGAAGACCAATGTGAAATGATGAAAGAACAGATTTAACGTCTGGAACTTGAAAGACTGCAAAAGGCACAACTCCAGGCGAAGACAAGAAACCTATAAGATGGTTCAGCATTATTCGGATGACCTGAAGAACAGACTATGTTCCTTATACAACAAGACAACAGCATATCAAAGACTGGAATTTTTCCACACGACTGGAAAAAGTCTCAGCTTAAACCAATACCCAAAAGCTCTGGAAATCGGTAAAGTTTCGATGACTATCGGCCAATCTCACTGCTTCCCATGCTCTCCAAAATGTTTGAGAAAATTATCGCGAGAAGAATAAGTTGGTTTGCGGAAAAAATAACTAATTCGGGGCAACATGCTTATCCAAACAATCGAGGAGTACATACCCTGGTTCTATTTGCTCGAGCACAAAATGTCAGAAAATCTGTCGAAACCCAAACATGGCATAGTTATGTCATCTGATCTTCAAAAAGCGTTCGATCGTGTCACCAAAGTTCCCGTCCTCAAGTAAATGTCACAGTGGGGTTGAAATAATTAAACTTATTTCATCATTTATGACTTCAAGAACCTTCTGAGTTAATATTGATGGTCATAATTCATCGTATCTTGAAATGGAAAATGGAACCCCACAAGGGTCTCCTATTTCAGCGGTAATTTACAACTCCTATGTTGAATCGCTTTAAAACAAACTCACACAGCCTGAATTTAAGCTAGACTTTGTTTGTGTATATAAATAAATAGGATGGCGCAACAGAGCGATGAGCCCCCGGGCCTAGCGCATTTCTCACAACCATGCCTTGTGAGGGAATGGAGGGGACCTACAATTTTCTGCCGGTTCCGAACGGCTAATCGAGACGGAGGACTTGCCAATTCCTCGCGAAAAAACATTTTTGCCTCTGTTGGGATTCGAACTCGAACCTCTGGATTGACAGTCGGACATGCTATCCATCACACCACGGGTACCACTGTTGGTGTATATGCCGACAATATTTATGTAGTAGCATCTGGGATTCCGATGTTGGTGCAAACGATTTTAGAAACTGCAGACAGGGCCATACAGACATGCTGGGCACACAGTAGAGGTGCTATAGTTTCACCGTCAAAAGTTGAAAAGAATTAACAATTTTGGAAATCACTTTCAGTTCAAACTTGAAGTTGAAATATCTAGGCTAAAAAAATAATAGAGAAATTAAAAACACGAAACAACCTTCTTAAAATGATATGCTCCAAGAAAAAGGACCTCACCTGGAAATAGCCTTGAAAATAGCAAAAACACTCGTTGAAGGTACTACGGACTTACTACCTACATGTTCACAAAAATTAAAAACTTTAAATTGGGAAATCGTGCAATTACCAGTGAGCCCAGTCTGTGCACTGAATTAACTGTTTTGGCACACACACCCTTCTTGCTTCTTGGGGTGAAAGTTCACTTCCTTTACTAATAATTACAATCTGGGAATTTTATTAATTATTATTGTTATTGCCGAAACCTAATTATTTATGACGTCATCTGCTATTGATTGCAAACACTTTCTTATTCCTGGATATTCAAGCATTGTAATTATGATGGTACGTCAGCATCACCGTCTTTTGAGGGCGACGGATAGCCGCTGCCGCCGATGGCGCCGCCGAGCCGTCAAGAATACCCAAGAGAAATGAGGTGCCGTGAAATAAGGTCGAAGGCAATAAGGCCGAATCGACCTTATTTCCCAAAAATTGGGAAATAAGGTCGAATCCAACTTTCGACCTTATTACCAATTTTGGGAAATAAGGTCGAAAGTCATTGTGGCACTAAATTTGTCGAAAATAGCGTTCGACTTTATTTCTCAATTGAATTCGACTTTATTTCTTTGTTTAATATTTTGCGATCATTGTTTATAATGGCTTTTACTTTTGGTAGAAACAGAAATGTTCTGAGGACCATTGGATTTAAGGAGTTGAACTTTTCGTCCGTGGGGGGGGGGGGGGGGGGGCGGCCCGGCGCGACCCGGCGCAGGGTCGGCGCGGGATCGGCGCCGGGTCGGTGCGAAGTCAGCGCGAGGTCGGCACGAGGTCGGCGCGGAGCGGCTATTATTAGTTTTGTGGTTAGAAAATTAAACTTTTTTATGAATTTCTAACCACAAAACTAATAATAGCTTAAAATTCGCGCGAATTTTATTTATTTTACAATTTAAGGGGTCAACTCACAAGTAACTTTTGAAATTTATTCTATAGCAATGCAATCTCAACCATGGCCGTTAAGAGAACCATTTTCAAAGAATTGGTGTCGATTTAAAATTTAAATTGCACACACATGATAAGGAATCTATTACAGTCTCCTTTTTCTTCGGCACATGTTAGGTATCGATTGAAGAAGAAGGATGAAAAAAATGAATGAATCCTTTTTGGAAGAGTTTTTTTTTTTTGCAGCAATCGAAGTTGGTTGGTCATTTGCGTGAATGGTCTGCTTGCGATAAGAAAAGAAGCGTTTTAACAAAGAGATGTATGTCGTTAAGTTTCAAAGCGTTCTTAAAATTCATCACACGTAAAAATACTTTTTTTTTTTAATTTTAAAATTAAGATCAACTAGAATTGAAGCTCTCGGACTATGGAAACGGTGTATCAATTATCAAGAGCTATCAATTTGGCCAGTAAAGCTCTTGCAGATCAAAAGCATCCTCTCAACAGTATTGCCAATGATATAATTAGGTCACATACGAGCAAACGGAAAAACTCTATATCTGCACTGGAGAAAATATTTGACTTGGTAAATATTCTACCGAATTTCTTGTCCGATGCCTCAATAACAGATAATACACCTCCCTGGAAAAGACATTTGCTAAATATAAGTATGAACCTGGCCCGATTTCAAAAGAAGAACACAACCAACAAAGTGTTTCAACAGCTGCATCAAGAGATGATCGAAACCGTCAACCCAGATCATATTTTTTACACAGACGGATCATATAAGGACGATAATTCGTCTTATGCAGTGGTAAAATGGGAGCAATATTCACCATCTTCCATAGCGTGGCAAGGACTGCTTTCAAGTGAAGGAGGAAACTACATTACAGAAATAGCAGCAATTAGTAAAGCTATAAATATTGCAAAATCTTTTTTTGGACGAAGTTTAATTATGACAGATAATCTGGGTATCCTTAAAGGATTCAGAAATGAAACAAACCGATGTCGCACACTGGAACAACTTAGATTCTCACTAACAGGAAACGTCACATTGGCATGGATACCGTGACATACTGGAATCCCAGGCAATGAAAATGCAGATGTTGCAGCTAAAGATGCCACAAACTATCCACTTATCATCGAATGGCCAAACTTCTCGACAGATTTGTTTGCAGAAGATGAAAAAGCAACTTGAAAACGACTGGATTAATTGTGATACATTCTTTCGCACTCACAATCCTTGTTACCTTCGTATTCAATACAACAAACAGCTGACAAGGAAAGAATGTATTAGATTAGAATACTCCGAATAAGAGTTGGAAAAACAATTTTCAACACGAAACATTTATATAACAATGAACTTCAAGAAGCTTGCAATGAAGAGAACCATAAAGTTACTTGACCAATTTCAAAAATTCTTTCAACTCTAGGATGTAACATCATCCCTGAGTGAGATAGACTTACATTTCATTCACATTTTTCCACGGGAACGGAAGATTTCTCCAGGAAAGGGGTTGGAAATACAAACTTGGAAACTACTAGATAGATTTCAAAAATTCTATCAACATTAGGGGTGCTACATTATCCCCCTTTACCCTTTGTCAGTAACTAACGCTATATTTTTCATCCCTATGATCCGACAGGATCAGAAACAGGAACGAGAACGGGAACATTAAAGTTACTTGACCGATCTCGAAAATTCTTTCAACTCTATGATGTGCGACATTGTCCCTCAGTGACATAGATTTATATTTCATTCACATATTTCCACTGGAACGAAAGATTCCTACAGGAATGGCTTGGGAACGGAAACTTACAAACTACTGGACAGATTTCAAAGATTCTTTCAGCATTAGGATGCCACATAGTCCCACAATAAGAAAGATTACATTTCATCCCCAAATTCCCACGGAAGAGGAAAAGTGAGAGCGGGAAACTTTAAACTACAGACCCGAGCAAAGCCGGGCGGCTCAGCTAGTAAATAAATAAAATTGTTGTAAGTTCAATTAATTTTTACTGGACTGTAGTTGATGCTGAAATCAACAACTCCTCCCATTCAAACTAAGACTTGATAATTCAGAGGCTCGCCTCAATGGTTCCGATTATCGCTGATGTCAGTTTGTAATACTGGCACACTGCCGCATGTAAGTGCCAGTTAAGTTGTAGCAACTTGACGTATGATACCATCAATTCAAAATGCAAGCTTTCAACGAATCAGAAAATTATATCACTTGCATGATATACTCGGAAAAGCCTGCGCACTCTTGGCAATTACGCTGCTTAGATGCAAATGTGACGCAATTTGCGTGACCACACAACATTACCATCCCACGAAAAAAGAGTTATTAGTGGGGAATGTACTGTAAAGAAGTTTGTCCACTTCCAAACCAAGCATTTCGACCCAAATTCTAACAAGTCAATATCAATACCCAAACACACTAAAACCGCATAAACAAAACCACCTTGACTTCGAAGTGAAACTACATTTCAAATTTAGGTGCTAGAATCTGTATACCAGTCATAGTCAAGTTGTCACTCCTTAATTCACTTTCGTTTGTTTTTCTCGAAAGAGTCACCTTACTTAATTACTGTACTCGTCATCATATGGCACAACTTTTTGCATAAGAGAAAAAGTTTGCTTTTCGTTGTTGTGTAAACAAATAATAAAAATGTCTTAATCGGGTAAGGCGAGAAAGTAACTATTTTATTCACTTGTTTCCTTTTTTTAAAGCACTCAAACTTAGAGTGCTTTTTCACGTGTGGGACGTGGGACTCAAGTTTGAGTCAGCAGTCAGTGATCCGGAGCCAACATTTTTACAATCGCACCTATAAATGTTTCATAATAAACAAGTACGCAGCTGGTTGACTGTTTATCTGCGTGTGAAGCTCGAAAGTGTTTCAATGACCATCCTTGACATAGAGCGCCGATGAACACAGGTGTTGGTGAATATGAATTTTATAAATGCGACTGCATTAATTATTTTTGTTGAGTAAAGTCACGTGTATGAACGTGGCTATAATGCGGAACTACTAGAAAAAATCTGTTGAACAATAGGCGCCTAGGTATGGAGAATTGTTGAAACTGACAAAAACTAATTACACTAAAAACACAATGAAACCAGTTTGGACAGAAACTTCAGCAGAATAATTTTATGCAATTACTGTGTTGGCGAAGTAGGTATTTGGAGCTTACAAATAACTACGCAATTAATGATTACTTTTTTTATTAAAACACTTATTTGGTTTTACAGTCATTAATTCAGTGGCCAGTAGAAGATTTTTGGCATATTTGAGTGTTTAGTGATGCAATAGGAAAATCTAACTATAGTAATAAATATTCAAAGCCGCTAAAGTTGAGCAAAATGTAAATTTTTTGTCAACTACTCGTGAATGTAAAGGCCCTTTTAGACGATCATTTCAGTTTTCTTTTCAGCTGAGCCTTCAGTTGAGCTTTCAATTAAACTCATGTCTAAACGCTTAAAAATGAACTGATAACTGAACTGACAACTGATGAAATTAAAATCAGTTTTCTGTCCCGTTCTCAGTTTTCTTTTTGATTTTGATTTTTGTCAAATAATAAAAAGCTCAACTGAACATCGAACTGAAGACTGAAGTGAAAAATCAGCTGAACTGAGAACTGACCGTCTGATAACTGAATTGAAAAAAGAAAACTGAACTGACAACTGATGAAATTCCCATCAGTGTTCTGTTCAGTTCTCAGTTTTCTTTCTGAAAAGGGGCTTAAAAGTTCTTAGCAAAAAAGTTGGAATTCATAGGTACCTACTTTTCATCCATACACTAGTTAATTGGTGTGATTTTATGGTAGTGTGATATTTTTTTTTTTTAAGATTTCTCAATAGAGGCTTGATTCAAATAAAGTGAGTTTGATTTACACGTTGTCGTTGTCATTCAAAACTTTCATGCAAACTACACCATACATACATTTTTTGACCCTTTGGCGTTTGAATTGTTGTTGAGTTGACCAACACAAGTAACAATGGACGGACATTTGGGGTAATTTTTTTTTTTGATTTGGGGATAATTGATATTAGATAATAGATAACATTTGATTGGCACGGCGAACATCAATTTTGATTTATGATGTTTGGCTGTCGGACGTTGTAAGTAGAAAACAAGTCATCGATCAAAAAAGCGCCGTGACGAATTATTAGACAATGACCTACTTGGGGAATAATTTAATATATTGTCACTTGAATGAATCAGACTTGATTTTAATATGTACATAATACACTGATATACCTACTTGTGGGGAGAATTGGAAGAGGTACATAAAAAAGAATGGCCACCTGACGAGAGAGGGCTAACAGAACAATCTGTGAGGGAGCGGGAGGGTTAACAGGACAATGTGTTGATTAAAGAAAAGAAACGAAAAGAAACCCATTGCATTTGTTTCATGGGTTTCAGGACTTCAAGAAATCAAGTTTTTTTTATTCTAAACTGTCTAAAATTTTCTAGTCGATCCGAGAAAAAGTTTTCGATACAATGCTGAGAATTGTTAGGGCCAGTTTGTTCAAGCTTGGTTGTTTATAATCAATGATTATTCCAGATGATAATCATGGATTGGGTTTGTTGACCAAATTTTTAATCAAGTAATCTCTGATCAGAGCTTTTAATCAATGATTTTGCTAACCAGTAAATTTTTCTGGGTTAGCTCCATTTAAACAACGATTAACTGATATTCAGTTTGTTCAGGTTTAATTTTTGTTCAAATCACAGCTATTCCTTCAAATTAAAAAATTGTCAGGCTCACATATCACATAAAATATTTTTTGGAAATCAATAAGCATCTTCACTGAATTTTTTGAAATGAAGTAAATTCTTCTTTCTAAATTTATTAATGAAGAGATTCCACCAGATGTGCATGAAGAAAACATAGCACATGTTGAATCAATTGATGTCGCCAGGATGAAATTAGATTCAAATTTCTATAGTTTTGACAACCGAAAAAAACTGTATGTATTTTCAATAATTTCCTTGATTAAGTTTTGACATATAGACTGGAAAATGGAACGATTTTTGAATAACCCCTGATTTGCCAACCAAGTTATAAAAAAAGATGAACAAACACTCTTTGGTGATCACAGATTCTTAATCATGGATCAAGAAGAATATTGATAACCAAATCGCTTATTTAACCCGCTCTGAACAAACCGGAACTTAGACTCGAGGTCAACTAGGCTTAGGGTTCAAAAGTCTTTCTCGAAACTGTGCGTTTTTAAAATCGGTTGTCAAGATTACTCGAGAACTACTCAACCGATCCTGATGAAACATAACAAATGTCTCCGGAATACAATCCACAAGGATTTGGACGAAGGATTTTCACTTTTCGTAAAAGGATCTGTCAAAAATTAAATTATCAATTGTATTCTTTTCCTCTGATCAAGTTTTAGTTCATGGTCTAAGATTAAAACACGTTTTTTTTCGATCGCTTTGCAGGCGCGTCTTTTTCACATCTACGGAGTTTTTATTACTAAAAAGAATATTAGATTATGCAGCGTAATCTTCAAAATAATGCATGACCGCGTATTACGACTTTTGATATATCAGTAATTTGACGTAAAAGAGCTATTTTGAGACCAAATTTTGAATTCAGCGGATAGCAAATCGTCGGAAAAGCATTGGTTTGTTTTTGGGTTAGCATTTTTTTATGTTAAAACATAGGATTGAAAATAGCAAAAAATGAATTTTTCCTATCTTGAATGCTTAATATCTCGAATACATGATATGACAAAGCAATTCTGAGGCCAGATTTGAATTCAGCGAACCAAAAACCTTTAAAAACTGTAGTTTGCTTTTGGCGGCAAAATTATTGTCGACCAGTGTTTGACAGAACAAATGTTTTTGCATGTGTGCTCGACTTCAGAGTAGATCTCCCAAATGGGAGTAGATCTTTGGCGTGTAACTCCGGATTTACTCTTTTTCAGTGAAACATGGAAAATGGAAAACAAGTAAGCCTTTTCACAAAAGGAGTAGCTCTTTTCGTCAATGAAAAAAGATATAAATGTGTACATTCAAGTTAAAATTAAAAAAAATTTTTTACACCATTGGACAACTTGAACAGCCAAAAACTGTTGACTTTAAATAAAACACTTTAAAGTAACTTCAAAGCCATAGATTGAGACCGTAATTTTCAAAATCAAATAATAAGAAAGTTGAATACAAACGCCCACAAATTAATTCCTATTTTTGACTCAGGTTTCACAATGAAAACCAGGTCTTGTGATAGGTCTTCAAATAAGGGATTGAGGTAGGATATGAACCAAACATAGTATGACATGACAGAAATATTGGAAAGCTAGTCCTGTAACGATGACACGTCTATATATCTGTCTGTTTCTCTGTCTGTATGCTTATCTCATCTGCATTCCCTATTATCAAACTTCGAACAAAAAGCTTGTAGATCATCCTACAGGAATGAGAAAATGTTTGCCCGTATTCTGGCGAGCATAATATAATCTATATAAAAAGAATTTTTCTGCAACTATTATCTAAGACTTTTTGTTTGGATTTTTTTGGCAGCTAAAATCATTTTCGCCCATTTTTAAGGGTGATTTATCTACAATTACAATCATATTCTTCATCTGTCTACTATTTCTAAAAATGTCAGGTTTATCTAGCCCCGCGTAAAAATTATAGCAGGGTGGCTCTACTAAGCCAAGGGCTTAGCATATTTCTTTACAGAATTCGAGGTAAGTTTTCATATAAGACGTATGTGACAGTTTTTATTTGCTTCTCCTAAAAAGGAGTTCATTTGGAACCGGCTTCTGATCTGTCAACCGATACATTTATTGGAGCCTTAAAAAGGATGATAGGTTGCAGAGGTCTCCCTAGAGATATTTTTTGTGAAAAAGTCACAAATTTTGTTGGCGCACAGTCAAAACTGAAAAAATTGCGGCATATGTTCAACAAGTTTAATCAATCAGTTTTTCAGTTGAGATAATCCACGTGTTTTTTAATCTAATAAATGAAAAGATTAGTAAAATTTTCAACAATTAAAACACTTTAATTTAATTGTTTTAATTGTTGAAAATTTTACTAATCTTTTCATTTAAGTTTAATCAACAAAATGTTTTTAATTTTTGTTCTATCACATCCATAAATTTTCACTTTACACCCTAGGGCACCCCATTCTGGCGGAATTTGGGAGGCACTCGCAAAGGTTGCAAATTTTCATCGCTGCCTAGGAAATGCCAATCTGTCATTCAAAGAATTGTCAACTGCACTGGTGTAAATCGAAGCCATAATGAACTCCAGACCGATAACTCCAATGTCTACAGATCCCAGTGGCATGAAAGTCCTTACACCCGCGCATCTGCTCATTGGGTCAAAGCTAAATTCGATTTTAGAACCAGCTTGAGACGTATCCGACATCCCCATTTTGGAAGCAGGGCGGTCATCAGAATACGTGCAAGAACTTCAGTGCCGTACAAAGCGGGTGTCGTCTAACACAAATATCGCACTTATTAGCCTTGTCATAATTCATGAGTATAACCTCCCCCCTCAAAAGTGGTTAGTAGGAAGAATCGCAAAAAACATCGACGGTCCAAATGACAGAGTCAGAGCTGCCAATTTGAAGACGTCATGAGGAGATCTTAGGCGACCCATTAGCAAACTCGGAGCGATATCGTCTAGAAAGGAATTCCTTTTAAAGGAGCCGGAATGTTGAGACTTGAGATCTCTTTACAAAACATGATACTCTTACCTTTTTTATATTTGTAGATCGAAAACTTTATTTTGATATTTAAATACGGCTCTCGAATTCTACAAACCGCCATAACTTCCGGATTTTGAATTCGCTTTAAAAACTTATACCCCTATTATGGATGTCAACTCAACTGAAATTGGGTTGTCTTCTCATATATATAACACGGGCACACCTGTAATAGGGGTGTTAATCTATCTAAAAATCAGGTGAAATTTATAAATAAATAGAAGAGAAATTGAATAAACTGAATTGCTATTGCGTACCAACACGGGAAAATCTCTGCTGTTTTATATTGAAAGTATTCATCGTCGATTGTTCGTACTTTCGTTACCCCTGACAAGCGGTCAACGCATCAACCAGTCTTCCTATCGTTTCGCTAAACAGGAAATCAATAGAGATATCCAGGTTGATGGTCAAATTAGGTCTGTGGGTGTACACATACCTTGTGCGGGATGGAGGCGATCTACAAAATTCCGATCTGCTAAAGAAGAAGTCCCTCTAATTACTCTCGAAGACTTGCCTCTTACTTTCGATAAGAGATACCCGTGGAAAAACAATTGGGTGTTTTGGTAGTTGATCCTCGAACTCCCAGGTCATACCTAAGCATTCAAACTAATAATTAAGGTCTTTAGATTCTGTCTGACCAAATCACTTTCAAATTTCATCAGTCAAGGAAAGTTCAAAAAGTCCATTTCACATGACACATATGTATTTAACTCTCTGCTCAACAGTTGCACTCAAAAAGACAACTTAGAAGAACTTTTTATAGCCTTCTCGCCAAAATCCAGGTTAACCAACTGAGTCTCGATGTCATTGTATTGTCTTTTAATATACAGTATCGATGAAATATATAATTAAAAATCAAGGTAAACAAAGTTGCGTGTATTGTTTTTAAACATATTATAAAAAAAGCCTTGTTAATCAAACATTGACACTGGAAATTCTTCTGCAACTTTCTTGTTTGCTTAACTTAAACAACACGTGAATGATCTTTACTTTATATTCTATGTTAATACATATATGCACATATGCAAACACAGACATTGAAAACTGCAGCTTTGGGGTTCAAAAACTGTTTCATTCGAAATGACAATCACGTTTTGTTCGTGAAGCACTTATTTTTTTTTTTAAATAGGAACTCAATGACAATGATGTTATCTTTATGGCTATAAAAACGTATTTTCGTATTCAAATTAATGACAATGAACTTTACAAAAATATACAAATACAAAAAGTCGATAACCGAGTGGGAGTAAAAGACTTTGCAAAACTGGATCTCGAAACTTAACACCAAAAGTCACATGGGAAATTTTTCAAACTAGCACAAGGTAAATAAATCTCTCTCCATCGATAAATTAACTTCACAGATCGAAAGAAAGTAACTACCGAAACTTCTTTACAACATTTCGTCACTTTCTCATGTAAGTACACTACACACGTCACTCATTAAGCGGTAACTCCTCCTAAAAAAGAAAAACCTTTCTTACCGGTTTTTCAGTTATCTTCACCGTACTGCTGACCATCTTCGAGACTTTATATCAAAACACTGCAACTAATGACAAGTGCCGTCCGTATTTAGCATTCCGATGCGGATATCCAAATGGCAATCAAAGCTGATACGCGACTCGCATATAAACAATTACAAATTAAAAACTCTTCACGTCACAATGCAGCTCAAGGACAACTGTTGTTTGACAAGGTAACTTAGCTAATGAACAACTAGACGCGGCACTGTCTCGAAAGCTACAATAATAACAATAAAAATAAAATCACCACCGATGACAGGTGACTACTATTCAAACAACCGCACAAATCAACGATCAACGGACGACCAGTAATGTACAGAAGCTCAGCTCGATGTGGCTTATAGAAGGTGTCGAATTGAGCTACATGTCGTGTATAATATTCCGCTCACTCAATTGTTTATGTCGCCTGGTGGGGCTCAACTCCAACAGCCACCAACTAAATTGTGGAACGTAAATTTTTGTGCCAAAAGCTTTGCTTCGCCGAGTGTAATTACAACACCCAGGCCAGACAGTGCCTCAATAAAAGCGCAGTTGTGTTGATAATGGTTACAGAGAACCGTTTGCTTCTTGCGATCTTGTCTAGCTAGATAAAGTGCTGTTATCTAAAAGATTACACGAGATAGAGATGCCAAACTGTGTTTTCACTCAGATTAGATTAAATCTTATTAGACAATAATAAAAAAGTAGAAATTGACGAATATCAATTAGCGTGGCTTTGTCGTTTTGCTCGCAACTAAATTTTAATTTTTGCTAAACAAATGTTTTGAGACCTTATCACCAAAAGTTGACGAAAGCCTAAGTGGAATTCGCTTATGCAAATATTTATTCGGTTTATTTTCAATAAGGTGTCTTGTTGTTATTGTCTGTTTTTTTTTTGTGAAACAAAACAGGTAAAACAATAATAATTGTATGTAGTATTCCTGAGTGTGAAGCCACATTCGCGTATACAAACATAAATCAAAAGATAAAGGCAAGAGCATGGGGCGATACCACAAAAAGTCCACAAAAACGAAAAAAACAGCAAAAAGCTTGGGAAAGGAGCCAGGTGTTTCTTCCAAGCTATATCTTGTAAGTGATCGAGAGAGCCTCGCACTTTTTCCCGATTTCGAATTCATAAAATGCTTTGTGGTATTAGGTTAGGTTAGGTTATGTTAAAGTGGCGGTTAACACACTTGGGCCCATCGGGGCAAATGTGATACCACAATGGATCTAACGTATCCTCATCCTTATGGAACCATTTTGAGCTAACAATGAAGCGGGAGAGACGCAGGGCATCAATGTGAGCAAGATCTCTAGGGTCATTAAAGAAGTATAAACCTAAAAGTATCCTACGTTTGAAAGCTAAAGTGCGGCATGAACAGAGAAGCCTCCTCCTCCTCATCCATACAGCTTCTGCCTTTCGGCATGTCTTCCAATAAGACAGTGTCTTGTGATGACACCTATCGTCGCACTAAAGTGTTTTCTTTTGAGAGAGATCAAGCCCTTCGACCGCTTAAGATCTACTCAGATAAGTTTTCTTGTATGCGTCCTGCTTGAGCAAGAGTTTGTATGTAGCGATTGGTATGCCGATACTCTCCGTTATCGGTAAGAAGGGCATAAGTGTTCCGTGTCTGGCGAGGTCATCTGCTTTGCAGCTTTCTGGAATGTCTTTATGCCCCAGCACCCAGCACAGGTGAATGTCAAACTGCTCTGATATCTCCCTGAGAGATGATCGGCACTTAGGGGCTATAATAGAGTTGAAGGGATTTAACGCCATGGAATTGATGAATGTCTGAGAAGATACATATATCCCTTTTGGATATCATGTTTTCTCTTAGCCAAGACAGAGCTTCGCTGATTGACATCACCTTCGCTTGGATCACACTACAATGATCGGGAAGACGAAGCAAGATGTTTAATTTCATTTCGTCAGAAGAGACACCATAACCTACTCCTTCATTTGCTTTTGAACCGTCCGTATAAAAATGGACGTAATAGTTTTTTAAGAATGGTTGGTTCTCTCAATCTGTTCTCGAGCTTAGGTATGGTGCAGTCTGTTTTTGGCTTGGGGATTGATTGGGGATTCCGAGTTTATTCAGAATTTCAGCATGATCAATATTGTTGTTGGTTCTTGTAATCGCCAAAGCCAAACTCGCAGCTGTTTGTTTACTGTAGACTGTCTCGATAAATTGCTTTATCTAATGCAGACCACCATACTGTAACACCATAAAGTTAGGATAGGTCTGATGACCGAGATATAAAACCAATGTGTGATGCGGGGCCGTAGACCCCATTTGTTTGCTTTTTGCATGAAAAGAGTGCTACAGCAGCTTTTTCACTCTCTCTTGTATAATTGGCTTTCAACTCAACATTCTGTCTAAAACTAGACCCAAGTATTTAGCCTTATTGGAGAGTTATGTCGGCTTTCCATTGGCTTACTTCGGGGAAGCACTCATGTTAAAAACCAATGGAACACCCAAAATAATTTCGGTTCAGTTTAACGTAATTGCTCTTAAGGAATATTCTTTGAAGAAAAATTTCTTTTTGACATTTGAGTAACATGTGTTAGTGCTTTTTGAGTCGATTCTCACTTCAAGTCGAGAAGCGGCTGTTACTCCTCAGAATCATGAGAAGCGAAATCTTTTTGAACCAATGGAATGGTTTGAAAATGCCTTTGGACGCTCCTGGACGGTTCTTTTCATCCAATGGAAAGTGACATTAGTTGTATGCCTCTTTGTGGAGTGCCTCTGCTTACACATCTTTTGGTAGAATCCTCGACCAGGGTTGAGTTTATGATTCGACTTCCAAGGATTCTTTCAATAAACTCACCAAGTGAGGGATCCACCTTTAGAGCTGTATATAAGAGCATTCGATGGCAAGGAAAGTAACTAGTGAACATCTTTTGTTGCAGATGGTATTTATCGTACGAACTATCGTGTGCAGAGCCGTTTCAACTGATTTACCCTTGCAATATGCCTGTTGGGCTTGTTAAGCTCATTTCGTTAGTGGTTATCAATACCCTTCTCTTTTGGTTTAAGCACAAAAGAAGATGGACTATGAGGTCGGAGATCTTTAGGGTTAGTTTGGGCATATTTTCCAGTTTTGGGTATAAACACTACCTTGATTCGCTCCAAGTAGCGGGAATGTGAGTCAAGAGCGTGAAAAAATGCCATTTTTTAATAATTTTTTAATTGTAATTAATTTTTTTTTTTTCACTAAAGTAAAAACATAGTATCATTTTATCATACTATAACATTACTAAGAAAATACTTACTATTTTAAAGGTTATGGTGATTTAAGTTCAACAGGTTTTAAAAATGGGTCCATGTGGTGACCATTGAAACTCAAAAACCACTCCATAGCTTTAATTTCAACTCATACAGTTTTTAGAAAACATAAGAAACTAGTGCTTGATCGAAGCTTTTTTTGTTTTTTTTTTTCAAAATTAGCAAAATGGCGGCCTCAGGAATTTTTTCTCATTTTCGGGAAAAAACCAAAAATTAATTATTTATAAAAAATCGAATTGAAAAAATCAAAAAAAAAAAAAACAAAAAATCCTTCGATCAGGCACTAGCTTTTTATGTTTTTTAAAAACTGTAAGTTTCATTCAAATCTATCGAGTGACTTTTAAGCTACAGTGGTCACCAGTTCAAAAAACATAGTTTTGAGAAAAATGCATTTAAAGTTTTACAGTCGATTTTTTATGTACAGTAATGAAAGTTGAAAATAAAGCTGCATGACTCGAAAGATATTTGTCGGATTTACTTCAAACTTTCAGAGAATATTTCTAAGATACTATAGGTACTACTTTAAGAAAATACAAAAAAAAAATCGATTTTTTTGAAAATTCTGACTACCCCTAACCCCTTAATGTATTTTAATATATTTTACAGTGGTATTAGTCTTGGAAGACTTTCTAAGTCTTCGCGAATAACAAATCCCGTGAAAAGATAATTGGATGTTTTCTTAATCTGATCTGCGTACTCTCATGTACCATGCAGACACTCTACCCATTATTATACGGATACGACTTTAAAAGAATGGAGTAATAGATTTGAAGAACAAAAACCTAGTTATTCCATAAATTTACCGGGGAAATCTTATTTCTTAGCAAATCCTGAAAGCTCTCCACTTTATCAGTCACAGTTTTTTTATTTATGACCAAACCGAATTCGAAACCAATTCTTCAAAGACCGCTTCGTGTTTTGTTTCTTATCGACTTCTGCACAAACTCATACTAGTGTCGCTTCTATTGGACAAAAAGAACCACCCAAGGAGCATTTTTAAATCGTTCCATTGATGAGAAAAGATCGCTTCTAAAGTTTAACGAACGAACCTACTGAGAAATATTGGTAAAGTGTGAAAATAGACCACCAAAAATAGCAAAACTGCAATTGAGAATGGAGAATCGACGTTAAATTGGTTTAACACTGCCTCAGACATCAAACAGGAAGGACAGTTTAGTTCGATATTCTTCAATATATTTTCGGATAATCTGTTTTCATTACGACTTTGAAGCGTGGCAATTCATAAAAGTATAGTAAACGTATTGTAACGTGAAATGTAATTGAATTGCATAAGACAGCACCTTCTTTTAGCTAATGACTTTGCTTTAGGACTTAGACTTAAACAACAGTGCAGAAATGGAAAACCTTATTGGAAACTTTTCATAATGCAGCCAATGCCGAAATTTTTTTCAAGTCAGGCGAGGTCAGAATCAAACCTAACTTCACTGGCAGCAGCGCCAACATATTTGTAGTTGCAGAGTCTTACAAATCTTCCCAAGACTAGAACTTTGAAGAGCAGAGTTTCCAGAATATAAGCTAGAAAGGGCCGATTAAGGGCTGTCATTTAGGGACACATTACTTTGCATTGATTAAAAATTGATGTTACAGTGAAAAAAATAGAAAAGATGTTCACTCCAATTGCAACAGCTGATTAGAGTACTCTTAATAGCCTGAAAAGAGCATCTACTCGCTGTGGGAATGCGCCATTACGGCTTCAAGCTTACGGATGACATTGCCTTTACATTTGAATGAGCTACACCTAATTCATACCAAAAACTATCATTTGTCGAAATAATTCAGTTCGCTTAATAAGACTCGAGTAAGTACGTTTTTCACCGTATATAGAGGTCAAAATATTCTATCGCTTCTATTCATGCTCACTTTGAAATTCTATTTCGATAGAAAGTTATTCGAGTTTGAGAGAAGTGTATTTTATGACTCGAACGATTCGAAAGTTTACGTCTTAACTTTCGAACCGTTTGAATGATTTGCTTTAAAGCTAAAATTGAATTTCTACACAAAATTCAAAAAATCCGAAAACAGCTGAGCTGTGTTCAAATCAATATCCAATATATGTAAACTACAAAACTGCGAGAATGACTTAAGTTGTGCCATGTAGACAAGACGTGGGTTTCGGTCGTGAGTGAATGTGAATGTAATCACTAATCAGCATAAGGAAACAAATTAGTTCTGTCTTCAATAATGGATTACTTATCAAAGACTTTGAAACATACTGGGGGTTCCTACTCAACTCAGTTACTCATTTCTAAATTTCAATTTCTTATAGAAATTTTCTTGCATAACGATACAAATGTGGTTTCAAATAAGCACATTGCATCAAATTGCAATTGCAACGACCGACCGCTTTCATTTCTTATCAGTCAAACGAACAGCTAATAATTTAAGCTTCCGCATGCGGTGACAATGACTGCCCCTATTGAAGTTCATGGCTGCTAAGCCGGCCGCTACAGCAAGATGATGATTCAATAACAGAATACATCAGCTAATCAAAGCACAGCCAGATGAGGACTGGAAATGTTTTGATAATTTTGCTATTTAGTCTTGTTGCACTTGGCCGGCAAGCGGTCGAGACTCGAGACTCGAGACAATGAACCGAATCGCAATGGACTTGGACTCCTTGTCGCTCATCGCTGCGACGCGACGCGACACGTGCATGTGCACCGCCATCAGCTAACAATACGTCAACTTCCGTAATATGTTTTGATGTAGTGATGATACAATTAATTTCATTTAAAATCACTTAATTCGTTTGTGGGGGAAATGATAAGAGCGCCACATGGAATGTGGAATGTGAGTGTTGCGTGCACTACAAAAGCTTTGTCGTCATTTGGCAAATTCAAAGACGGTTGGGCAGTTTACTGAATATAAAAGATATTGATAGAATAGATTCAAGTAAGAATAAGAGAGTCGTTGACAACGTGAAGTTTTCATTCAGTCAATCATTTTTTCTATGAGTTCGAAAACCGCGATCGATGTCACTTTTTGTTGCAAACTGCCATATTAACAACACATACAAGATAATGAATGAATTGAAAATTGAATTGACTTTACAAAAAGACTCTGGCTCTGGTTCAAAAGGTTAAATATAAAATGCACCATTGACAACCATTAAACTCTTATCTGCCTTGAAAAAAAAAACGAACTAAAAATGAAAATTTTGACTTACAGTTTCATTTTCCAAGTCATTCTTCTTGATGCTCCTTTTTACTCTTGTGATCTCTGATTTTCTCTCTTTAAGTATTCTGCGACTTGGGTTTGATCGCTCACAGATGTAGCTCCTTCCTATGAGTGGAATATCTTTGAAAAATGTTAACAACAATGAGTCAAGCTAAAGACAAATTTGTTTCACAATATTTACTTTCCCTTGATGTTGGGGGCATTTAATTTTAAATAGTGTTTGAAATACATTTATACATTTACATAATAATGTAGATTCAAGTTTTTGAATGATAAGTCTAAGGAAAAATATAATCAAGAAGTCTTAAGTGCCACATTTATTTAGCAAACTTGTCATATTTATACGACAGTGAAATAGTCCCTTTAGTTGCTTATCATAAAGATGTAGTTGGCAAACAAAATTATTTAAGGGACCAGTGCGAAATCAACTTCGATTTTTGTCTTAATTTCTTATTTTTATGGAAAGTGCTGATTCTTTTTGGAGCGCTCGGAGCTAAATATCTCGTTTTTTGAACTACTTTTCTTTTCACGTGCTCGTCGAAAAGGCAAAAGACGCTGCTATGATGTCCACACCTAGTAGTAAGTAAGTAAATAATTATTGAATGAAATTAAAGCTATGGCATTGCCATCAGCTCGGTTAGCAATTTTATTCAATAAACATTTAAATATAAATTTATATAATTAAAATTTTTTATTTTTTTATTTTTATTGTTATTGTTAGGCTTTTTCTTATTACTTTTTAAAAAAATTTGAAAAGCTAATCATATTCTGTTATCAGCAGAGTTCTACACTTGTAGAGTTGATATACAAATTTGTAAAGGTTTTTCCAGTAAACTCGTTCAAGATTATAATTGTTTCTTGCATAGTTAAGGTTTTCTTTCCGAAATATGCAAGGGGCTGAGAAGAGAATATCGGACAGATACTTAAAAAATGAAAACAATCTTCTTTTGCTTTCAGGTTGCACAATGAGCAGAATTGGTTGAAACTTCCGTTGTATGGACTTCCATTTAGATGAAGGAGTTTACATCTTGTTTTGAATATAAGAGATATTTCTCTGTAGCTGTACATATCGTTGAAATAATCCATGCTTAACAGAGTAGTGTTTAGTTGCGAGTATATGATCCTACTCTCAGATTCTCAAGCAATAGATGAAAACTCATCACGAACAGAATTTTCATACTTTTCAATAACTCGATAAAATTGTTCTTTGATGGAATTTAAGTTATTCGTGTCTATCGAAACGATTTCTACACAAGCGATTCCTAAGCGTTTCCACTTGTATAGCCACCAATCGTGATTTCTTAGTTCATACAACATCAATTTCTTTGTCAGACGAGTATCTGCGTGCGAAACAACTTTGGTAACGTAGTCGGCATGCAGTTTAAGAGTATATGCGAAAAGCTTTCGTAGTCCTGTTTCAAGATAAATTGCGTAATTGGGTGTATTCAATGGTAAGTTAAACAATTTTTCGATGGGCTCGTATTCATCTATTCCCCAAAATTGTCCAGCATAACATAAGGTTGACTTAACAACAGCATCAAAAATTTTATACTTTGCTGAGAGGCTTATTCGATTATTAAAAAAGATTTTTCTCCATGACATATTGAGAAGGCTTTGTGATGAATTTGACTTTTCTTGTATGATGTAGGTTAAAATTTAGGCACCGGTTCAGTTTTACACCTAAATATTTGTATTCGTTAACGGTCTCCAGTTTAGTACTATTACAGAACCAGTTGTAAGATATTTGTCTTTTGGTTGACGGGCTGAATATCATTACTTTTGATTTGCTTGCGTTGATTACAAGACTCCATTCATGACTGTTGAGGACCTTCTATTAACACCTTACCACTGGTGGGGGGATATCAATAGCATGCACTCAATAACTTAATCAAACCGTTCTTTACCGCTGGTGGGGAGAACTTAATGAGAAAAGAACACTAGTTTGATTTGCCGTTCTAACTGCAAGTGCCTTATTTATTATTAGCTCAACGTATTTATACATATTAAGTGCTTACTAGACAATATAGAATAATAATAACATATGCCTAAATGAGGTGCAACGACTCGTGCGAGCATAAATGCTGATCGTTGCAGGAGGTGTCGTATTCATTTGCCTGTTGGTCATTCACCTGTTGTTGTTCATTCAGCTGGTGGTGTCTGGTGTAATTTTTGTTATGCACTCGTATGTACGTACTTGTACAATGACAGAATTCCGACAGACGGTTGATCATAAGTTGAAGGTTTTCGGGTGACTCAGATAGAATCACTAGATCATCAGCATACATGAATATATTTATGTTTGAATCGATTATTCGAATTCCACCAGGAAGGCATGCAACCACATCGTTATTCAATAGCGAAAACAGCATGGCACTGAGAAGACAACCTTGTTTAACCCCGTTATCAGTTTCAAACCATTTCGAGTAAATGGATCCATCCCACACTGTATAGTTCTTTTATTAGCTTGATGAACTTCGTGGAAACTCCTAGTTTTGAAAGCTTATAAAACAGCGCATTTCGATTTATAAGGTCGAAGGCCGCTCTAAAATCAACGAAGAAAGCGTATACTTTCTTGTTCCTTGCTTTCACAATTGATGTTAACGTGAAGATATGGTCAACCGACGAGTAATTCTTCCGAAAATCGGCCTGAAAATCTGACAAGACACAGTTTATCTCCACCCAAGTTTCTAATCTGTTTACTATAGTATCCCACAGAATAATTTTGCAAGAACATTTCTAAAAGAGATGCCGCGATAGTTTTCTACGTTGTTCAAGTCACTTTTTTTGTGTATCGGAAAAATTACTGACCATTTGAATGAAGATGGTATTTCTTCCGTCGAGAATATTTTATTGAACAACGAATGAAGTTGTGAATAAAGCGTTTCAGTAGCATTCTTGTAAAATTCATACGGGACACGGTCTTCTCCACACCTAGTATCTGTAAATGGATTTCAGAAAATGCAGGACGTGCACAGTATAGACTTGCTCCACTGTTTCATGATCTACTTTACAGAATCAATCCACTTTAATTAACGCAGAGGATTTCACTCACTTACATGGTTTAAAGTTGTTTTTCTTCCCTATAGCATAACCATTTACGGTAAGCATGAGTCGATACCGCGCATGAGTAGATTACTTAATGATGCAAATTTTATTTATTAATTTTAACAATGGTGAAAGTAGTTTGAAACAAAAGCTTAAAACCAGCGCTTCCTATATATGAATTTATTTTTATTTTTTTTATTTTTTTATAATTTGTAATCTGCATTAATTTTTATATTTTAGGGTTTTTTTGTTTAACACTACACGCTCTGTTTGTGCTGGTTAGGCGTTTGCATTTATAATGAAAAGCACATATAAGTACCTACAAATGAGCTTACTCAAAGCTCAGTGCTACTTAGTCTCTGAGTTTCAAAAAAAGGGGGATATCAGTGGTCGCAACTCATTATTTGTTAAATATATTTGGGCGCCACCTATAGAGTAAATCTCTTATTTGTAATTAAATAAGCTGATAAAAAAACAGTTCACGATAATTATCGAAATATTAAACTTCATTCTCAGTTTGGGTTAAATGGAATATTTGGTTTTGAATTCCGATATTTTATGGTCGCACTGTTCTCTTCTCTCGATAACCGCATCCTTTCAGACTGGCTAAAATTAATGAAAAGCTGTTGATTGTGAACAAAATGATGTTTCTCGATTTGAGTAATTGAAGTATTAGCTAAGTCTAATAGATGGCATCACAATATCATTTTCGAAAACTTTCCAAAACAAACAAAAACAAACTTATTGCAAAACTACTAACTAGTTCAAAGTCTTAAATTGGTATACGAACTCCAATAAAAATAAAACTATTCATGATCAATCAGTTTTATATACATCTTCTTTCTCACTCAAGTCCAGTGTACTCTCCAGTGTGTCGGTTTCTGTTTCACTTACTGAGCTGCTTGTTGCATTAGGGTCGTTTGGCTTGTAGGCCATAGCAAGGAACATGAAAATAATCATATCCGCAAACATAAGGCCAGCAAATAAGAAGAACTCATTGGCCTGAGACTCGAACAATTTCAACTCGGCTATTATGACTACAATGACATTTCCAAACGCTACTGTCAGCAACCAGTAAGCCAGCAGGACAGATTTCATTGAAACTGGAGCCTGAGAATATGAAAACTCGAGACCGGTGACCGTAAACATGACTTCTCCCAGGGTCATCACGACATACTGTGGAATCAATAGCAACATATTCACGGAATTTGGTGTGGCAATTTCAAACATTTCAGCTTTGTAGTCTTCGTCGGTAGCTCCTTCTCCAATCACCAAGGTATAGACACCGCCTTGTTTGAGGGTTGTTTCGAAGACCTTTCTACCATCCACACTCACAGTGTAATGTTTTGATTTGAACTCAAACAACGGGGTATAATCGGTAGTGTTTTTGTATGCCTCATAGCCCTTGTCTTCTTTCCAGACTACGGTTCGAGTTCTTTTTACATTAGCCAAGGTGCGAACCACAGGGTTGCCTCGATCGGGCTTGTTCGGTTCGTCTGTGTAATTTAAAATTCCGTCGTATGTTATGAAAAAACTTTGAGCAGATTCTTCTGGGAGCACCCAATCACTGTCAGCGAATTGAGGACAACCTGTGAAATTAGGATTTTTGTTCAACGGAGTTACTTTAATGGAAGAATGCTAAGTACTTACCGCCGGAAGATTTGGCTGAACATTTAACATACAGGAAGCTGTAGGGCACTCTTATGTGTTTCTCTTCAAATAACTGCATGGATTTGACACTGAAGGGGGGATAGTCTACCCAATTTGGGGTTATTGTGTAGTCGCAACCAGGGATACCGTTGAAAACACGCATTTGAACTTCACCGCGACGGGGCAAGACCGGGTAAGTAGTCTAAAAAAATGAAAAAAGCAGCGTTTGAATACGTTGTACGGCACTACAGGTAAATAAGAAAATATTTGTCAGCCACAAACTCGGTCCATTTCTATGAGGGATGGAGAAACCCTGAACGTTCTGAACGAATTTATACTATCTAACAAGATGAGCTTTTAGCGGCAGCTCATTTTTGTAGATTTAATTCTTTCTCAGCCTTAAAGTACCAGTTTCCTAAAAACAAGACTTAAAATGCATCTCAGCTAAATCTTCATTTACCTCTAAGTTAAGCTCAACTACAGCGGATATGATGAATGCAATTCCAGCTAAAACACCACCAGATGTCAGTTTTTGCAAGGGACGTCTAATGCCAACCAAGTTCAGCAACGGATAGAAAGCCACGTCATAGAGGGGAATGAAAGTCAAAATCAACAAGGGATTCAACATCTGCAATTGATCAGGTTTCAATGTGAATCCACCCAAATCACCGTCCATTCGAGTCGCTTGGAAGGTCCACCTTGAACCTTGTTGATCGAAAAGTGCCCAGAACACTGGCAAAGGCAGGTACAACAGCAACACTCGCAGCAATACTTTCACGTCAGCAATAAGTTGTTTGTCGTACTTACTCTCAGCATGGTCTAGCCAATGTTCTTTCGGATTTGATTTTCGCTCTCTGAAGTATCCTGAAATACCAGCCTGCAATTTGGTTCATGATAAAATACATTTTTTGATGTCGTTCTAAACTCACTCCAATTGTTTTGCAAACTAAGACTACGACATTGCCAGCTGGAGGCTTCATTTTATACAAAGGTCGGCCAAGAACAAAGACAACTGCAATTCAAAAATTTATATTTCATATCTTTTCTTAGGAATTAAATTAGTTCCACTTACTTATTGAAATGATCATGAGAATAGCGGGAACACCGAATGCAAGTGAATAGCACTCCTGTTGTCCAAAACAGTGGACATCTTCTCGGAGGATTGGAGTGAGTGCTGTTGAGATTAGTGAGCCTGCATTGATGGCAAAGTAAAACAACGAAAAGAAGGTATCAGCTTGTTTCACTTGATCTGGCATCTTAAACTGATCTCCACCAAGCGCTGCGACACATGGCTTTATTCCCGCTGAGCCCACTACTATCAGAGCAAGGCCGAGCATTGTGAAAACTGTGGCGGGTAAATTCCATGTAGGGACAGCTCCAATTGCAACCAAGACAGATCCAAATACGTAAACTATGGAGAGATATAGAATTGTCCTGTATCTTCCCAATAAACTGTCGGCCAATATTGCTCCAAAAATACAAAGGAAATTACTAAACATAAGGAATAGGTGAAAGATGATTGTGGAGCTGTCTTTGCTGTATTGCAGTTCTTCGTTAAGGTAAAGGAGCAAAACTGCTGAAAAAAAAAACAAGTTTGTACATTTACACTTGGAATGTCGAAAAATTCTATAAAAGGATGAAAGTTGATGGTGTGAACCAAGTTATTGACTTGCGAGTTAGTGAACTGCATTAACAGAAGATTTTTCCATTCCAAAACTTACTTCGCAATCCATAGAAGTTGAATCGTTCGCAGAATTCAGTACTGATAATAAAACCCACGGCCTTCGGATATGAGTATTTCTACAAAAAAAAAATTAAATTTCATCATTTTATGCCGGAAGCGAGAGTTCCTAAACTAATCTCAATTTCAAAAAATCTTTCACTATTAGAACTTTACATTATCAGCAATATCGACTATGTGTGTATCATTTTCGTATTCCACGCTCTGAAACGGCTATATGAACTCAAAAACTACTGACAAAAAACAGTGAACAGAAAATTAAGAGTGCTTGATAGATTGAATGCTAAAGCTCTTTGGAAAGGTTAAGAGTTGACTGTTGATTGTAATGGAGGAATTTGTTTTGTAATGTTTTTGGTTATTATGGAAGTATGCTCCTGAACTTACATTCACTTGTCTTTCTTTGGTGTCTGAATTTTCAATTTCTTGGTCGTTTTCAACTACTTTAATAACATTTGCTGCCACTGCAAAGGTTATCTGTGGTAAATTCTTATTGTTTCCAGTGCTCTTGTCATTCTCTGCAAAAAATTAATTTAAAATAAGGGCTAAGAATAGTTAATTCTGTTATTATGGGATCCACTTTTTCATGTTCAAAAGTTTTAACAATTTGTTTAGCATAATGATTTTTTCGGACTGAATACTACTGGCCTTCAAACGAGAAACTTAACTGGTCTAGGGTAACTATTTAGAAGGGTGTTAGATAACATCAGCCTTTCTAAATGAGGATGATCTTTATTTAACCTAACATAGCTCAAGATTACTTAAGCCAATGATAGTTTTTCAAGACTAATAACAGTGGGGTCCCGCAGGTGTGGGTATTGATTCCAATATTATTCACGCGATTAACGATAGGATTACATCCCAATGTAATTTTTCTGGTTTGCGTCAGTATGCGTTTGAAGTATTAGTGAATAGTTCAGAGCTAACATCTGAGATCAGTTTAAGTTTAAGCTGGCTTAGCTAGTTGTATCAGATGAATCTAAAAACACTTTGGACGATTGTTTGATGTTTTTACAGTCAAGCATTAGTGCAGACTCTAGTGAACTATCTCGTACTAGATAGATAGATAGATATTTTATTTCATTCATTAAATTATAAAATTTTTGGTTGCTACCGCTCAGTTTACACAGAGATTTGATACTTTTATAGCATATCTTTCTACTGAATAAGTTTTTTAAACAATTATTATAATTTTCTTTAGATAGTATGTTAACTCTGAAGGAAAAGTTGAAAAAACCTTCAATTTAAGCAAAAAAAAAAAAAAAGAAAAAAATAATAATAATAATGATAACAAAAATGATGAATAAATAATTAAATAAATAAATAATAATAATAATAATAATAATAAACATGAATAAATTAACACATATGTAAATAAATAAATAAATAAATAAATAATTAGGTAAATAAATAAATAAATAAATAAATAAATAAATAAATAAATAAATAAATAAATTGTTATATAATAATTCTAATATTGCACATAGTAATTAATAAATAAGTGAATAGATACTCTCAATCTTACAACACATTTTTAAAGTAAATAAATAAACGTCAGTTAAACAAATATTAGTACAAATTAAATGGGAAGACATTTAGTTCATTGATATACATATATACATGTATACGTGTAACAATTAATTTAGTAAATAATTAATGAAACAATAGAATACAAATAAATAAATAAATAAATTAGACACTAGAAAGTAACATGTTCTAATTGCATAGATTTACATACATATAAATGAAAAGGAACTAAGAAACAGGATATCTGTATTGACAATACTATTTACTATAAAGCATTTAATTGGATTACCAGAGGGTTATCAGAAGTATCACAATTTGTTAAAAAGGAATCACTAAGCTTTTGGATTCTTCTGCAAATCATTTCAACACCAGTTTCATTATGAAGATCTTGAGTCGAATAGTGTCTAGGTAAATTGAGCATTATCTTTAATACTTTGTTCTGGCACACTTGAAGTTTTTTAATGTGACACCTTGCACAATTCCCCCATACCTGACATCCGTACAGCAAAATTGATTGAAAAACAACCTTGTATATTATAATTTTGTTTTCTAT
This sequence comes from Melanostoma mellinum, assembly GCA_914767635.1. NCBI lineage: Eukaryota > Metazoa > Arthropoda > Insecta > Diptera > Syrphidae > Melanostoma > Melanostoma mellinum. The sequence continues at coordinate 10,659,465 of OU612059.1, forward strand.
ACTCAATAGAGATTTCCTATTAATAAGGGGGTAGAGCATTTTAATTGCTATGTTGGCTTTTTTTATTGTTGCGTTAGTGTGCTCTCTAAAGATTAGCCTTTTATCAAAATTGATACCTAGATATCGCACCTCAGACTCCCATTTTACGGAGGTTCCATTGACTTCCAGTTCTTTACTGGGGAGAAATAATCGTTGTCTTTTTCTGGTGAAAAAGATTGATTTTATCTTTCCAGCATTCAATTTAATCTTCCATTTGTGAAAGTATTTTGTCAAAATTTCAAGAGCATTTTGAAGATTGGTCTCAATGTTGAGACCAAGCTCATGCGATGAAAGGACGCAAGTGTCATCTGCATAGATACCTGATTCACAATATGGTAACTGTGGGAAATCTGAGGTGTGAATGTTGTACAGGACAGGGCCAAGGACTGAACCTTGGGGGACACCATACTGTACATTTACCAAATCGGAAATACCTTTGTTCACATGTACTTTAAAGCATCTTCCAGACAAAAAGCTTTGAACAATTTTTATTAGGAAAACTGGTATTCCAAATGATTCCATTTTATAAATAAGTGCATTATGCCATACAGAGTCGAAAGCCTTTTCTATATCTAACAGGACCATGCCTGTAGATCTACTTTCATCACGATTATTTTTGATTATTTTCGAAATCCTAAGCGCTTGGTGTGAGGTACTGTGGTGGCTCCTAAATCCGAATTGTTGGTCTGGAAAAATACTTTTATCCTCGATTATATCACTAAGCTTTTTCTTAACTACTTTTTCATATACTTTACTCAAACTACTAAGAAGACTTATCGGCCTATAGCTGCTTGGGTAATCTCTTTCTTTTCCGGCTTTTAATATTGGAATGACTTTTGCCAGTTTCCAGATTTCTGGGAAGTATTGGTTTTTAAGGCAGGTGTTTATTAAAAATGTAAGATACAATTTCCCTGACTTAGGCAAATGTTTTAGATACAGATTTTTGATTTTATCAAGCCCCTCTGATTTACGTACTCGTAGCTCCTTGATGATAGCGGTGATATCATCTACGGTAATGTATTCATCCTGGTCTGTTTCGGTTATGGAAGAAACGATCCTTTGACAAGAAGCGTCTACCAAATTTATTGTATCGGAATCACTTAAGTGTTGGGATACTAAATGGTTTTTCTTAAATTCCAGGGCAAAAGCATTTGCTTTGTCGCTATCCGTATAGAAAACGTTATTAGATTCTTTTAATGCGGGAATCAGCCTGGTTCTATTTTTGACGATTTTGGCAATGTTCCAAAAGGGTTTATCGTTTTTGTCGAGCTGACTTAGTTTTCGGTTCCACCGACCATTACGAAATTTTTGAATTTCCGTAGAAATAAATTTGTTGAAATACTTCAACTGATGGCGATGTACCGGAAGACGATACCGTTGCCATTGTCTTTTAATACTATTCCTTACGCGAATGTATTCAAGAATATAGTCTGGCATTTTGGCGATGTAATTCTTTTTAGTAAGTTTCGGTACGGACAAATCGACAGAGCTAAGAATTTTTTCAGAAAAGCTTGTAACAAGATGGTCTATTTCTTCATTTGTAGAATTATTTTCTAGATTAGTTGGCATATTTCTCAATTTCGATTTTAAAAACGATTTAAAGAGTAACCAATTTGCATGTTTAAAGTCAAAATAAGATTCTTCTATTATTTCACCAGGAAGGAGAGATCGTACTAAGACAGGATTATGGTCTGAGGGAAGCTCATCAAATACTATAGGCTGGGATACAGTACTTACAGTATTCGTAATAAAGAGATCTAATACTGCAGGACTACCTCTGGAACCAGCGGGTATGTAAGTAGGAGCAGGAGGAAACAGTATGGTGAATGGGAAAATGTTTGTCAAATCCGATAGGATGTTACCCCACGAATTTGCTCTACTACAGCTCCAATCTCTATGCTTGCAGTTCAAATCACCTCCTACAAGATAGTTGTTGTTCCTTATTAAAAGCTTTCTCAAGTCAGCTTTTAGATTTTGTCTCTTTAACAAAGATGAGGAACCACCCCGAAAGTATACACAAATTATATCAATAGTACTATTGTTGCTCAGTTTCAGTTCTATTCTCGCATTTTCTATGCACAAAGTACGAATAGGCAAAAGAACAGAGTGTTGAATTGATTTGCGTACTAAAATTGCAACTCCCCCACCCAATTCACTTATTCTATCAACACGATAGCAATAGAATCCGGGAGTTGAAATTTTAACATTTAAGTCTAACCAAGTCTCTGTAATTAAGGCAATATCAATATTTTTTATGTTCATAAAGTTTAGGAATTCAATACATTTATGTCGGATACCTCTGGCATTCCATGTGACAATATTTATGGGTTTATATGACATTGGAATATAAAAATTTAGTAGCTAACTGAGCGATAGCATAGAATTGTTCATTTTTTGTTTTACAAGATCCTAGTTTCGTAATCATTTCCATTACGAGAGAATTGAGCTCTTCCATGGAGAATAACTCACCGTTGGCAAAATTGACATTGCTTGTTCGTGCATTGACGCGCTGATGGATGTTCGATGGTGCAGCTGCTTCGGCTGTTGGTGGTGATGGTGATAAAGGTTGTTGAGGGTGTACCCATGCATTTGACGGCCAGGTGTTACAATTATTTTTCTCTTCATGTTTACGAAGAGAACGGTTTGGCATGGCGGGGAAATCTTCCATTGAGAGATGTGAATAAGATATCACGTTATTATTTGGCTTAACGAGCTTTGGCTGAAGAGAGCGCTTTGTGTTGCTCGCAATTTTGGATCTTATTTCCAAATATTTATTTCTGCTTTGACAGGTGAGATCGGTTGACTTGTGGTTCTCATTACAATTAGCACACTTAAATTTTTCTTTATTATTACATTCTTCAGTCTTATGAGAACCAGCACAGATAGAACAATATGTCTTAACGTGGCAATTTTTTTCCCCGTGGCCGAACATCTGACAGTTGCGACACTGGGTTATTTTATTTTTGTGGTTGCGCTGATAATTCCAATTGATTTGCGTGTGGAAAATTGATCGGTAGTTTTTTTTTAAGTCGCTCATTTTTATTGAACCACTTTCGAGGGAGCACACATAGAAAGTTTCCGAGTAATGTTCATACTTTTTCGTTACACTTTTAACATCTGTACATTTCAGACCAATTCGGGTTAGTTCTGATTTTAATTCTAAGGCATCGTATGAGCTAAGGCCATAAAGAATAACCTTGAATGCCTTATCGCTTTTTAAGTCGTGTGAGAAGTATTGACAGTTCTCATCTCGGAGTTTATCTAGAACTTTTTTATAAGAATCCGCGGATTCACACATGATTTTTATACCAATCGAAATTATTTTTATACAATAGTCAGCAACACTTATAGTTTTCATTATTTGATGCACATAGTCACATGACTTTTGCAATAGTTTAATTGGGGGCACTTTTATTTTTGGAGTCGAATTATTCGGTAAGGTTTGGACATCGTCCATATCTTCACTATCATTGTCAACATCTGGAACACACTGCAATGGATTCCAATATCCAGGGGATTTGGAATTTGTTCTATGGTTATTTGCCATTGTGAACATTGAGGTTCTGTGTTTTTTTCCCGAGGACGTGGGGTTGTCCTCGGCAAGAGGGGATCGCGCACGTTTTTCTATTTTGGAAAAATTAGGTTGGAGAGTTTTAGGTAAACACGTCATTCGCTTTTGACAGCTCTGACAATACTATCTCGTACTAGAGCACAACTTAATCAAAAGAGTTGATCGTGGCCATAGCCTCAAAATCGATAGTCCTTTGACGTCAGAAATGTTATCGGAGCGAAGAAAATAAATAACGTCTTGCCCTTTCAATAGTGCTAGTAGATGTGGGTGAATGTACAAACTTCTTCCTTTTCGGCGTTTCGAGTATCATGATTGAGAATCATTCACAGCTCTTTCACGTCCTTGCTTCACACTAAAGTGAAAGTGATTCTCATGTGGGTTACGCTGAATACCACCCCCTTTTGCCAAGGAAATTGCCCCATATCAGGCAGATATGCCACTAACCTTGACATCGTTCGTATTCTTCAGTTCTTTGGGTTAAAAAGTATCTCACGCACATAGAATGTATTTGTCTCAATCGGAAAAAGTTAATCGTGGCAGGGCTGCCAACACAACATATATTATTTTTTTGGCTAGGGCAGCTTTGCTCCATAAACGTGTTTGTAATATAAAAGCGTGATGTGCTTTTTAATTCTAAATGATAAAAAGTGTGTTGTTTCGCATTTAGCGTATCATGAAATTGTCACTTAAGTGCATTTAATAAATTGATGACAATACCATCCACAACCAAGAAAGCATTCCTGAAAATACCATCCACATACCTAAGTGAACAATCGCAGCTAAATTTTATGAACCGATAAAACCTTTAATGGAAATTAAAGGTGTCAATACCAGTGCTTTCCCCGCATGGTTTTACTATAGTTTCTTCATACAATGATTTCAACCATGTTCATCTTCGGTACTAACTTATTGTTCTAGACTTTATCCTCTCGAAATAACTTTAATGGCACTGAGCTAGCGTCTTTAGAATATCACTTTAAGCCAAAAAGATTAAGCAACCGAGAAAAAAAAGCAACAGAAAGTATTTTTATGAATTGAGCAACTTAAGGAAACACAGATAAACATTTTTAAAATTTTCAACTCACCATAATTTCTGACTTTGAATAATGAACAAAAGAACTTTTCAAACGATCTTATCGCAGAGTAGGTACATCATTATATAGCTTACTATGAAAGCATCTGCATGACTGATATGGATAAATAGACAACCCTCTAAAAACAATCAGATTTAAGCTTGGCACTACCCAAACAAAACATCATCTACTGCACAGAAGAACGACCTCACCCAAATACCTTACTTTCAGCCACCAGCTCCGATGAATCAGATGACCCAAAAAGAAAGCAAACTTGGAGTCTGGCACCAAAAGCGAAGTCGGACTATCAACTCCACGTTAAAACGAACCTCAAAACACTAAAACAATATGGGGGCGCTGCAGTTAAAGTGACTGTCATTCGCACCCGCGTTTACAAAAATGCGGTTTATTAGACAGACTGCTTTAGATTTTTAACTTCAGATGATGGGGAGATGAGCATTTTCAACAGTTCTAAAATGGTCTCCTTAGTGCAAATTACCTAGAAACCACTTTAATTTGAAGTCGTGAGAATTGGTTTTGTTTTTAATTTAGTTTAAAACCTTACTGCCGCCCAATTAAAACCTGCGTGCCTGTGCATAGTCAGTATCGAGGAGAATAGTGAGAATGTGATTCAAGTCACTCAATTCCATTTTTATCTTCATTGTATTCATATTTTTAATTGATGGTAGGTAAAATTTATAAAACGACAACAGCAATTTATGTGGTTGTATTTACTTTTTTTTTCATTTAATTATGTGTAGCTTTTTAGTATAGCTTATTTTTGTTTATATTTATTTTACTTAAGTATAAGCTTCCTTCGAGATACAACTTCGAGATCAAACCTGTAGAATCAATGAACTAAGAATTAAGAAATGAGAGTGAGAGAGTGAGAGAACAAAAGTAGTCGACATTTAAAAGTGCTTATGCTTTTTATTCTATAATTTCACTTATATTTAACAATTAAAAGTAAATCTCATCACAAATTATCAATCACAGTGGTAACTATACAATTCACTTGAAGAATTTTCAAAGAATCAGCTGAGAAGGTAGGAGAGTCAATAGTTATAAAAAACCAACATTTTCTGTGGAAAAAACTCTATGCAGCCAAAGCGGAAGGCTTCCGACATATCCCCGGTAAATTCACCATCATTCAAAAAAACCGTGTCTTTTAAGAACCTGGAAATGGCTAAAAAATCATTAGATGCAAATGAAATTAGAACAATCGTAAATGACTGTCTAAAAAATATTGCAACAAAAGATGATGTGTCGACCATATTGTTAGACATACAGCTATTACGGTCCGAAAATAACCAACTCTCGGAGCGCCTGGCCGTTATGGAAAATTACTGTGGTATGCTCGAAAAACAGCTTGAAGTTTTGTCACAAAAAGCAAATGAAAAAAGTGTTGTTATGCATTTTCCCTCAGACAACAAGACAGACAAGCTTGAATATGCAAAAAAAACTTGTCTTGGCCTTCTTGGCCTAAACGAAAATGCAGAATTTTCACTAGAAAGCACTAAAGAATTTTACAACCACCACAACAAAAAAACAACAATGGTTCTAAATGTACGAGACGAAAGCACTGCAAAAAAAATTATTGAAGCCGCGCCGAGATTGAAAGGTTCTGGGGTTTTCGTGCACCGTGAACAATCACTTATTTTCCGTAATAAAAGAAAAACACTGAACGGAATAAGAGGAAACTTATCTGCACTGAATCCAAACTCAAAAATATTTATAAAAGGAAACAAATTGCAAATATGTAGATAAATTTGTTTTCCTTTACGAGTCACTACGCGGTTTACAAATAAAAACAAATGAGGAGCTTGCATTTGTCAAAGCGACATTTGGAGAAAACGCAATGTGCTTATTTGACAGCAAAAATTTGGTATCCCAAACGACAACAGCGCCAACTACCCGTCAGAATATGTACAGCCAGAATGGTCAGAGCAGCAACAGCAGCAGTGTCAGCCGAGTTAATAACCTATAGAATAAAGTTGCCGTCTGCCATAAAAATAATTTTCTTTTAACAATTTTTGCATATAACATAACGGGTTTAAAAAACAAACTACTAATGCCTGAATTTTTTAAATTAATATGTAGCTATGATATCATTATATTATTAGAAACTTTTGTAGAAGAGGGAAAAGAAATGCAATATCTTAAATATTTAGAAAATTTTAATATCAAATTTATCCCGGCTATCAGGAATAATAGACTTGGTAGAGCAAGTGGTGGAATGCTTCTTGGTTATAAAAAAAATTTAAGATCAACTTGCCAAATCGGTTTTAAAAACAGTGAAAACAAAGTTGTAATTGATATAACGTGTGAATCAAAACACTTTCAAATTGTTCCTATTTATTTAAATTATGGCGAATGGAACTCGGATTTTGAGGACCTTCAAAATTTTCTTTTAAATAATAACCATGAAAACATAATGCTAATAGGTGATTTTAACGGGCGTGTAAGCAATTTTCAGAACACCGCAATTTTGAACAATGGCTTTTTTTCATACGAAAGAAACTCTATGGATGAGAATCTGAATTCAAACGGAAATCGTCTGATTGAAATGATAGAAGATTTTGGTTTTTTCATGTTGAATGGGGTTACAGCTGGTGATTTATCTGGGAACTATACTTTCATTTCCTCCCAAGGCTGCTCTACAATTGACTTCTGTATGATTAGAGGAGATTGGCTGAGTGTTATTCAAAATTTTGAGGTTCATCCGACCAATTTTTCATCTCATCTTCCAATTGTAGTGTCCTGTGAGTATTTATGTAGTGAAGTGTATGTTGAGAACAGTTCTCTTATAAGTAACAAACTTAAATGGGTAGAGCACAAAGCCATGTTGTTTAAACGTAATTTAAGAAACCAAATGTTTTCCGCTAATGTTCAAATCCCCGTTTCTGTTGAGGAAGGTGTTAATGTGGCATTTGAGTTGATACGGCGATCATCAACTGCAAATAGAACACGGTTTATTTCACCCTGGTCAAAATCAAAATGGTACGATGAAGAATGCAGAAAGTGTAGAGTGAAATCTTTTAAGTTCCTAAAACTATTTAGAGAATCAAATAATGATGCTTTTAAAAATCTGTATCTGCAGCAAAATAAAGTATATAAAGATCTATGTCAGAGAAAAAAACTACTTTACCTTAGAAATGCGGCTAACAATCTCATTAACTGTAAGGACTCAAAATCCTTCTGGAACAATGTCCGTATTCTAGGAGGGAGAACTAAATCACTTTCTTTAAGTGTTAGTGTTGATGAGCTCGCTTGTTATTTCAAGAAACTTTTACTGTCAGATCCGAATCAATTTTCAATAAGTTTTGCAATTCCAAATATAAGTATTCCTGAATTAGATTCCAATTTTACAATGCATGAGCTATTAACATCTTTAAAAACAATGAAAAATAACAAAGCTGCAGGGTCAGATGGTATTCCAATTGAGTTTTACAAAAATTCGCCTCCCGAATTTTTACAGTATACGAGTATACTCGATCTAATGAATAAAATGTTTAATGACGAGACTTTTCCGAACTGTTTTCGGCTGGCAAGGATAACTGCTATTTTCAAAAAAGGCAATCCCAATCACCCGGATAACTATAGGGGTATTTCTGTTTTGTGCTCATTGAGAAAACTTTTTACGCAAATTTTATATCTTCGGCTATCTAGTTGGGTTCAGAGTAATAACATAATTAGCTGTTTTCAAGCAGGTTTTCAACCTAACCTTTCGACGATGGATCAAATTTTCGCTCTCACCACAGTGGCAAGGCGTTTTTTAGACAAGAAAAAACCTCTTTATACAGTGTTTATTGATTTTAAGGCGGCTTTTGACACTATAAACAGAAGATCATTGCTATATAAATTATCACTAACTGGGGTTTCAACTAAGTTTATTAGGGTGTACGAACAGCTATTATTGAACATGTGTGCTGTGGTATGTAATGGAAAGAATGAGTCAAATACATTTAGATCAGAAACTAGCGTCCCACAGGGTTGTGTTTTAAGTCCATTAATGTTTGCCTTGTACATAAACGACATTGAGAACCATGTACCAGGGGGAATCTCTTTCGGTGATATCTTTGTAAAACTTTTGGTATACGCTGATGACCTCGTCATGTTTGCTGACAACCCAACGACTCTTCAACTCCAAATAAATAAACTTAAAGTATTTTGCGATTTTTGGGAACTAAAAATAAACTCAACAAAATCAAAAATAATGATATTTAAAAATCATGCTCGTTCTGAAAGAAACATAAGGACCTGGACATTAGATGGTACTAGTATCGAAGTCGTTAAAAAGCTTAAATATCTTGGTTTCGTAATTTCAAATAACTTGAATTTCAGTGCTCATATAAAAGAAAGACAATCTCTAGCCAAGTCAGCAGTTAATTCAATGTGGTCACAATTTTTTTCGAAGTCATTTGTAGACGAAGCGTCAAAATTTAAAGTTTTCAATGCTACAGTTAATAGTTGTTTCTGCTATGGCAATGAAATCTACGGGCACCTAAAGATGGATGATATTGAAAAAATTCAACTATATTTTTTCAAAAGAATATTCAAACTGCCGTCGAATAGTCCTAACTATGCTATTTATGTTGAGTCTGGTTTACCGCAAATATTCATTCGAAACTTGAAGGCTAGTGCTGATTATTTAACCAAAGTTATAAAGAGACCCGATAACAACTTACACAAAAGAATAATGATTATTTCTCTCCGGTGTGGGTATTCTCCTTTTAAGAACTGGCAAGATCTCGCTTTTGAACATGGTACCTCTTTAAATTTAAATCCAAACAATGTAGCAGAATGGCAAAATATTTTCTACGATTGCATTGCGAAAGTGGATGAACGTAGCTATCTAATGCATATTGACAGGGCTAGGGAGTCTACCTCAAGGGCTTTTTATAAAACTCTTAATCTTTACCTAGGTGAAAACAATTACTTTAGAAAGGAGCTTTCTGCCTACGATATAAGCCTTATATTTAAAGTAAGGACGGAAATTTTTGAATTGAATTTTAGACCATATCGAAGAGATATCAACTCTATCTGTAGCTTATGCAATTTAAATCAGAACGAGGATATTTTTCATTTCCTAGCGGTGTGTCCCATTCTGCAAGAAATTCGCAGACTTTATTTTAATAAAAGTTATCTTGCATATGACGAATTCGTCAGTGTTCTGAATGGACAGTGTGGATGGAAGTTGCTAGTACGATATGTTGCTCACACGAACTCTTATAGAAACACATATTTGAATCTGTCATGAGTAATACACACCATATTTAACTTTGTTTTAGCTAAACTAAAAGCCCGATTTTAAAATAACTCAATAATTTTTCTCATGTTTTGTTTTAGCTAAACTAAAAGCCCTACTTATTGAAGATTTTGCACTTTTTTTGCTTTTACATACTTATAAAGCTTAAAATTATCTACTTTCTATTAATTTTCATCTGATTGATATTTGTGTTAGTTTTTTTCTTTTTAAAACTATTCTAACTTTTCTGTAAACCTAATTTTCTAAATAAATTTAACGTGTTATTTAAACTTTGTAATCTCAGAAAGTAAGACTTTGAGAAAACGGCAGACGGCTTAACAGCCATGCTTTATTTATCTTTTTTGTTTGTTAAAAAATTTTTGTATATTTAAATTGAAAATAAAACTTAAATTGAATTGAATTGAATTGAATTGAATTAAGAAATAAGAACCATTTTCGTGAGGTTTTTCCGCTGTTGCTCCCATGGCTGTAAATATTTTGTGTTTTCAAACGTTGGTAGCTCAAAAAAAAAGTATCGTTATTATTTCACCAAAAAAATAGTCGAAAACTTATTCACATTATATTCAGAAAATAACCGGATGTCAAAAACCAAGACACCAGAGACCGACTTTATAGCGAAGTGCTTCTAGAGACTGCGTCTTAGCACTTTAAGTTCGTCGCACCGACTAAACTATTCCACTAAAAGTTTCTCAGTTGATGAGACTGGTTAAGTTCGGCTTTCAGATCGATGAATTTCACGGTATCGAAACATTTGATCAAAATGTAGCCATTTAAAATATATTGTCGTGTTATGTGTGAAACTAATATACTCCATATTATTGGATCTATTAAATAAAAACATTTTGCTGAGGCGAATGAGTATCATATGCCTACGTTTTGTGGGGCATTTCCTGCACAGTAACGTCTGTGCAGGAAAAGCATAGGTTTTTTGAAGTAAACAATTTCTTTGCTTGTTGAGAAAGCGTATGGTGCACCAGAGTTATGTTTGGCATGTTTAACGATATAACAACGAATGAATATTGTGATTTGATGTTATGACCGACGATAACGGCCTAAAAATAAAACAAAAATAACTAGAACTAGGACGCCACCTTCTTCTTCTTCTACTTTTTCTTCTTTATTTTCTTTTTAATTTTCTTATTCTTTTTCATTTACGGCTTAACGGGTCTTAGGATTTTGAAGGGATCTTACTATTGATGGCACGCCACGTCAACCACAGAAAGGCTTTTTTTGACAGAAGATGAATATTGAAAAAAATAGGTACTCGGTCATACGTCAAATGCTTATTGTTGTCATTTAAGATACTATCTTAATAACCACCCCGATTCAGAGCTGTGGAAGCGATCCCCACTAGTTTTGTCATTTCTGCTATTACCGAATCCGCATCGAATTATGTGATAAAATGTGAAAGATTGTCGATAATAATATGGGTGGAAAAAGTCGTTTTACCAAATACCCTGTTCATCCGCACTCCATCCAATCTTTGAAGAGCTCAGCTCAAGATGGCTTAAAAAAGGTGTCGTTTTGAGTTTCGCCTTACAACATTTCACTCACTCAATGGTTCTAATCGCTTAGAGGGAGCCCTAACAGTCACCAACTAAATTGTGGAACGTAAATTCGGTGTTAGAAACTGTACTTATTTATTTTGATAATGGTTACAAAAAACCGCTTAATTACTGCGTTATTGTCTTATGTCTTCAAAAAAATGCTGTTGTCTGAACTATTATACAAGGTAGAGATGCCAAACTATGTTTTTACCTATACGTTTGATCAAATAATTCGACAATTTTTATAAATATTAGATTTTAAGTATGGTGTACAGAGGTTTTTGGACCATGTTACAAAAAGTTGACGATAAGCTTGAGTGGAATTTGCCTAAGCAAATGCTTAATCAGTCAATTTTCAATAAGGTATCTTGGGCTTAATGTCTGTTGTTTTTTTTTACTAAACAAAATACCAAATTTATGTTTAAGTAAACCTGAGGTTGGAGCCATCGTCTTGCTTATATGTATCAAATAACTAAGATAAGATAAGAGCAAAGGAAGTAACCACCAGTCACTGATACACGATCTGTTTGTGTTTTATCTTGTAAAAGATTCAAAAACACAATGTGTACTGGAATTTCTTGCCAACTTCTACCATACATGACCCTGATTTGTGTTATAAAATAAACATAAAGAAACTCTCCAAATTTGATCGGAAGACTCATTAAAGAAAACTTCACAGGCTCTTCTGGTACGTCGAAGAAATTTAGAAGATGGTAAAAATAGAAAGATAAAGATACATAAATAAATTACAATACTTTCTTAAAAAAGGACGATACCAAAAAGTTTCCTCAGTAGAAAAAAAAAAAAAAAAAACAACACACACAAAGCTCAAGCTCGGGGAAAGCAGGGTTCCAACTCATTTCTATCAATTATTTCCAGCAGGGAATCGAAGGGACCTTAAGAATATTGACGATGTCGAACTGAGAAAGTGCTTTCAAGAAATCTAAGAAACCCTCGAAGGACTTTTCGTACCTAATGAAAAAAACAGTAATTGTATGGTTCTAGAATTCCATACTCAAGCTTCTATTGAGCCACAAGCAATTTAAAATAATGAATGAAATAATAGTTCGAGAAAAATTCGTTTGACGAAAACTAGAGTAGACTGCTGACGAATACTACTAAGCAAAGAGAACAACAACCCAAATCGGTATACATAAGCAACCTTATAGTTTGGAAGGGTAATCCCAATGAGGAATGTGTAAGATAACTCTTTATTGCAAAACATCGGATCTAAACAGTTTACACAGGTAAGTAATAGTTTCGCTGAGTCTCTTTCATTAAGGAACGTATAAAAAGGCGAAAGTTTGTTCTGGAAAGAAACCGTTTCAGCATTAAAGCTGTTTTTGTTCATAGAGCTATCAGTAGATCTTCAAAAGAAAAAAAGTGTTAGGATAACAACCACATCAAGTGGTTTTTGCTGAATACTTCGAACAACTAACAGTTCTCTGGTCTTATGTAAAACAATACGCATTGCCAAAATATCAGTCTACGTACTTCACATTGGGGTCCTTTGTCGTACTCAACAGTTTTATGGAAAACGAAACTTAGCAAAATGCCGACACAATGCACAGTCATGAAATTTTACTTTGGTATTATTGAAATCAGCAGCAAAAAGAAGCAAACTGCTTTCACCTACACTGAAGGAATGTTATTTATCTGTGGAGGATTACACAAAAAAAAAACTTTCGCAAAATTGCTACGAAATACTTTCGTAAAGCTTTACTTCGTACATTGTACGAAATATCGTAAATAGAACGTAGAGGACCTTGAACGTTACTTTTGGTCTCTTCTCTACTCTACTCTACTGGTTCTTATCTTCTAAGTTCCTTGTAATAACTTGCTTATAAATTGTACGTTATGACATATGTGCAATAATATTGCATTTCTCATGCGATTAAAATGCGGTTTCAACTAAATACTTATTATGAACACATTGTAATTACAACGACTCATCGCGTTCATTCTTATCAGTCAAACGAATTGCCAATAAGCTGAACTTCCGCATGCGGTAACAATGACTGCCCACTGGTTCAAGTTCACGGCTTCCAACTTCCAAGCCGGCCGACACAGCAAGATGATGATTCAGTAACAGAAAACAACTAATCAGGGCACAACCAGATGAGGAATGGAAATGTTTTGATGTTTTGGTATTTAGGTACTCTTACTGCACTTGGTTGGCAAGCTTCCAGACAATGAACCAAATCGCAATGAACTTGGACTCCTTGTCGACGCGACGCCGACGTAAGCACCGCAATCAGCTAACAATACGTCAGCTTCCGTAATGTTCATGTAGTGACGATGCATTAGTTTCATTTTAAATCCCTTCACTCGGTTGTGGGCGAAATGAACGCCACATGAAATGTGAACAAGGATGTTGTGTGGACTTGCAAAGCTTAATCGCAAATGCCTAGGCAACATGATAAGTGATTTATTTAATGAAACGGAGTATTAAAGAGTCAATGTCTTACTGAGGTTCTGTCTCAGCCATCTCGCTACAAAGTTAAAAGAATCAATTGAGTTTTTCAGAAATCTGTGATGTTCTAAACAAACTACATATTTCTAATATTTCAGTTAATTTGACGTTTTGTAAAATGAAAATGAGCGAGGGGTTGGAATCTCTCACACGTAGCATAGCGTCGGTGATGATTTACTTACATTTCATGTTTGTTTGTCTCTCTTTGATAAAAGACAAAAACATAAACTCCTTACTCGTTTTTCCAGATGGAAACACTACTAGGTTAACTCAAACCGTGTTGGAATGAAATCTAGTTCAATTGGAGACATAGAAGTGAGGAGTTTTCCCATAAGATTTTTATTGCATACACTTTAGGCGCAAATAAAATAAAATAAACGCTAGGGCTGCCATCCGAGATTCCGACGTGTTGTTTTATTTCCTTTCAGATAACATTTAATTCATATTTTGCTTGGACAAAGGAACTAACTTATGCACACTTTGACTAACAGTTTTACACAAAAATTCTTCCTTCTTAAAGAAACTGCTGGCCATTTGAACTTTGATTTCAGATACAAAAAATTTTATTCAGTTTTTTTCAATTTTAATTTGCCTTTCTTTTTTTTTAACCATAGAAACACACATTTGCTTCAAAAAGTGGTTTATCATCAACAAATTAACTTCAAATATCTAAAAATGCTCAATCAGTATAAAAGGGATGAAAATCGACGGTAAATTTCAGTGGCAATATTTCAGTCAATTTAAAAAAAAAATGTATTTACTTTCCTTGTACCTTCTTTCCTTCACCTTTATGTGACCAAAAAAGTGCTGCACACAAAAAAACAAATTAAACTTTGAGATGAATTTTAACTCTAATTTGAGCCATCTATGTTAAAGTTATTCTGATCGCTTCTCTCGATTACCACATCCTTGACTACAAACCCGCTAAATTTATTAAGAAGAGCTGTAACTGAGGTGTACGTCCATCATTAATATATTCCACACTTGTTAACTTCTAATTAATATTTTTATTTCAGTACAAAACTACTCGATGTGTCTTCTCGAGCAGGCCAACAATATACAAACATTAGACAATAATCACCACATTGTTAAGGCTTCTTAACAAAGCTCTTATTGTTAAACTACTCACTAGTTCAAAGTCTTAAATTGGTATAGCGCATAGGTACTCCAACAAAAATAATCCTATTCATGTTCAATCGGTTTTGTATACATCTTCTTTCTCACTCAAGTCCAGGGTACTAGGTTTGGTGTCCAGTGTCTCTGTTTCTGTTTCACTTACTGAATTACTAGTTGCATTGGGGTCGTTTGGCTTGTAGGCCATAGCAAGGAACATGAAAATAATCATATCGGCAAACATGAGGCCAGCAAATAAGAAGAACTCATTGGCCTGAGACTCGAACAATTTCAACTCGGCGATTATGACGACAATGACATTGCCAAACGCTACTGTCAGCAACCAACAAGCTTGGAGGACAGATTTCAATGAAACTGGAGCCTGAGAATACGAAAACTCGAGACCGGTGACAGAAAACATGACTTCTCCCAGGGTCAACACGACATACTGTGGAATCAATAGCAACATATTCACGGAGTTTGGTGCGGCAATTTCAAACATCTCTGCTTTGTAGTCTTCGTCGGTAGCTCCTTCTCCAATCACCAAGGTATAGACACCGCCTTGTTTGAGGGTTGTTTCGAAGACCTTTTTACCATCCACACTCACAGTGTAATGTTTTGATTTGAACTCAAACAACGGGGTATAATCGGTAGTGTTTTTGTATGCCTCATATCCTTTGTCTTCTTTCCATACCACGGTCCGAGTTCTTTTTACATTAGCCAAGGTACGAACCACAGGGTTGCCTCGATCGGGCTTGTTTGGTTCGTCTGTGTAATTTGAAATTCCGTCGTATGTTATGAAGTAACTTTGAGCAGATTTTTCTGGAAGCACCCAATCGCCGTCAGCGAACTGCGGACAACCTGTGAAATTAGGATTTTTGTTCAACGGAGTTTCTTTGATGCAGGGATCAAAAGTACTTACTGCCGGAAGATTTGGCTGAACATTTAACATACAGGTTGCTGTAGGGCACACTTATGTGTTTCTCTTCAAATAACTGCATGGATTTGACACTGAAGGTGGGATAGTCTGTCAGGTTTGTGGTTATTGTGTAGTCGCAACCGGGGATGCCGTTGAAAACACGCATTTGAACTTCACCGCCACGGGGCAAGACCGGGTAAGTAGTCTAAAAAATGAAAAAAGCAGCGTTTGAATACGTTGTACGGCACTACAGGTGAATAAGTAAATATTTGTCAGCAACAAGCTCGGTCCATTTCTATGAGGGATGAAGAAAACCTGAACGTTCTTGACAAATTGACTATCTAACAAGGTGAGCTTGTTGCCACTAAATTTTTGTAGATTTTATTCTTTTTCAGCCTTCAAGTACCAGTTTCCAAAAAACAGGACTTAAAATGCATCTCAGTCGACTCTTCGTTTACCTCTAAGTTAAGTTCAACTACAGCGGATATGATGAATGCAATTCCAGCCAAAACACCACCCGATGTCAGTTTTTGCAAGGGGCGTCTAATGCCAACCAAGTTCAGCAACGGATAGAAAGCCACGTCATAGAGGGGAATGAAAATCAAAATCAACAAAGGATTCAACATCTGTAGTTGATCAGGTTTCAATGTGAATCCACCCAAATCACCGTCCATTCTAGTCGCTTGGAAGGTCCATCTTGAACCTTGTTGATCGAAAAGTGCCCAGAACACTGGCAATGGCAGGTACAACAGCAACACTCGCAGCAATACTTTCACGTCAGCAATAAGTTGTTTGTCGTACTTACTCTCAGCATGGTCTAGCCAGTGTTCCTTCGGATTTGATTTTCGCTCTCTGAAGTATCCTGAAATACCAGCCTGCAATTTGGTTCATAATAAAATACATTTCTTGATAAATGTCATTCTTAACTCACTCCAATTGTTTTGCAAACCAAGACTACAACATTGCCAGCTGGAGGCTTCATTTTATACAAAGGTCGGCCAAGAACGAAGATAACTGTAATTCAAAAATATTCATAGGCTAATCCTTCTTGGTAATAAAATTCGTTGAACTTACTTATTGAAATGATCATGAGAATAGCGGGAACACCGAATGCGAGTGAATAGCACTCCTGTTGTCCAAAACAGTGGACATCTTCTCGGAGTATTGGAGTGAGTGTTGTTGAGATTAGAGAGCCCGCATTGATGGCAAAGTAAAACAACGAAAAGAAGGTAGCAGCTTGCTTCATTTGTTCTGGCATCTTAAACTGATCTCCACCAAACGCTGCGACACATGGCTTTATTCCTCCTGAGCCCAGTGCTATCAGAGCAAGGCCGAGCATTGTGAAAACTGTGGCGGGTAAATTCCACGTAGGGACAGCTCCAATTGCAACCAAGACAGATCCACATACGTAGACTATGGAGAGGTATAGAATTGTCCTGAACTTGCCCAATAAACTGTCGGCCAAGATTGCTCCAAAAGTACAAAGGAAATAAACAAACATGGTGAATATGTGAAAAATTACTGTGGAGCTGTCCTTGCTGTAGTGTAATTCTCGGTTAAGGTAAAGGACCAAAATTGCTAAAAGAAAAGAAATATGCATTTGAGATTTTTGTATAATTTAAGGACGAAAGTAGATGGTGCGAACCCAGTCATTAACTGTGATTCAAGTGAACTTGATAAAGAAGGTGTGATAACTTACCTCGCAATCCCATGTAGTTGAATCGTTCACAGAATTCATTACTGATAATGAAACCCACTGCCTTTGGATACGGGTATTTCTACAAAAAAAAATAAAAAGAAGCACTCCGGGAGTGCCGACAGAAGTGAAAACAGAATTGAATTTTCAGTAAATATTTTAATGTACAGGAAAATCTTTTATAATATATGTAGATATTACATATATAGAAGAACATCAATGAAACTTATGAGTTTTCATTCACAATTTCATATCTTCTATTATCATCTCTACAATCATCGTATTCTAATACTGAAATAATAGGTCTACGGTAACTAAAATAGGAAACGAACAATTTTGTCTCAAATCTATTTAAATATATCGCAAAGACTGCATCAGTTGTCGCTTTATATTTCGTTGTACTAAGGCTGCGGTCTTTCCTCATTGTTAAATAGTATTCTTTTTTTTTAAATTGAAAAAGTGGCAAATTTGTATAGCATCGGCGAAGTTGATGTTAAAATCACCACTCAAAATCATTAGGAAATCATCAAATCTCTCCCCAATTTTATCGTGAAGGTATGCAGAAGCGTCTTCAGACTAAATAAATAAATTTTTATATAAAAACTGTGGTATTACACTTGAACACGTATTCGGTGAATTATAAACGCCTACTGTTATAACTTGCTGTCCATTTCCAGAGTGGCAACGACAAACACACAAATCGCCGATATCAAAAACATTAGTACTAAACATATACTAGTGTTCCTCGTATGAAAATCCATATGATTTGAGCAAAATATGGCATTTGTATCAGACTTCAGACAACCTTTTATAGATATGTAGCTACTCCTGCTGCTGGACGATCGTGCCTTCTGAAACTTGCAAATAAATTGAAATCTGAAATATCATATCTATATTTCTTCGTCACCCTTGTGAAATTCTGTTAAAATCAATACATTAAATTTTTTAACGATAGTATCTACAGATCTCGTAACTGCGCTCGTAAACTTTGACAATGAAATGAAAAAAGGACCATGCATTAAGTTTAGAAACGAAATTAATTAATATTTGAGTAATGGTTTTCAAACTATTTTCATGCAACCATTTCAATTCCATCGATAAATCGTCGCGATGAGTTGTTGATCTCTTTTAATTTGTTGTAAAGTTCGAATCATCGACCAGTGCGTCTCCTACTCTGCCATGATTCCAGCTTCACTCATCCACTTCATTGAAATGGTAGTAAAATATTTGGTGCTTTTTATTTTTTCTGCGTTGCATAAATTTTTCTCTGTCCTTCAATTCAATTCCTTTCTTTCTTCTCTGTATTTCTCCGAGTCGGTAAGTATACTTGGCTCAATGGTAGAGTCGATGGCTATTAGACTAAGGGTCTCAGGTTCGAATCCCAGCCGCGGCAATAATTTTTATTTATGTTTTCACTTTAAATAAATAAAAAAATGCAAGTCATGGCTGGGAATCGAACCTGAGACGCTGGGCTATGACGACTTTAAATACGAAATACGATGAGCCAAAAAATGGTGTCGGTCGCGAATTCATTGCTTTACCCCCATCGCAAAAGTGCCAAACGCGCCTAAAGAAGTTTTCACTTCAAAAATGAGAGGTGTCAAGGGACACCCGGATGGAACGAAGTTCAAAATCGTGAAAATGAAAATATCTGGCTTGCTTTCTATTTCTATAAGAGAGAGAGAGAGTGAGAGAGAGAGAGAGAGAGAGAGAGAGAGAGAGAGAGAGAGAGAGAGAGAGAGAGAGAGAGAGAGAGAGAGAGAGAGAGAGAGAGAGAGCGACACACACACACACACACACACACACACACACACACACACACACACACACACACACACAGACAGACACATAATCCCTCAGTAACTTAACGTAGACTTCATTAGCCTATGTTACTCAGGGATAGTGTAGCTTTCCAACAGTGAAATAATTTTTCAAGTATTATATTAGTATTAGTATTAGTATTAGTATAAGTATAAGTTTTAGTATTAGTATTAATATTAGTATTAGTATTAGTATTAGTATAAGTATTAGTATTAGTATAAGTTTTAGTATTAGTATTAGTATAAGTATTAGTACTAGTTCTAGTACTAGTATTAGTATTAGTATTAGTATTAGTATTAGTATTAGTATTAGTATTAGTATTAGTATAAGTATTAGTATTAGTATTAGTATTAGTATTAGTACTAGTATTAGTATTGGTATTAGTATTAGTACTAGTATAAGTATTAGTATTAGTATTTGTATTTGTTTTTCCCCTTTCCCTTTCCCTTTCCCTTTCATGCGACGTCGCACAGCTTACAATAGCTTACTATAAAAAACGTGACAACTTTTAGTTTGAATTTTTTATGACGTGACAAATTTTCGTATGAATTTTTTCCGGCTAGCCCCCTTTCATAACGCGCTTCCAAAAAATTTATAATTTTTATCAAATTTTCATTTATCAATAAAACACTTCAAACATCGACGATTGATGCTTGAATATTGTGTCTGGTAAATTATTGCACATTTGTGTTGCTCGACTTAAGACCAGCAGTGTTGGTCTCTTCGAAATCAAATCAATTCTCTAAAACAATGACAACGCATCATGGTTTATATTTACTGTAGCCATGATACAGTAAAAAACTAAAAGAGACGTTTAGTGCCCTTGAGAGTTTGAGTGCTTCGCGCCTCGCTTTTGATTTGATTTCCATTCAAAAAAGATCCGTTTTGGAAAGGCTTAGAGTTAATATTGATGGCAATAGAGGACTTTGGGGGCCTGTCGGAATGCCAAACGAAGATTCTAAAAGATTCACCAGATGTGGCTATGTTTATATGTAGGTTGTTATGGAAGCAAACTTTTATACATATTAGATTTCCAGATCAAAACTTACCTTCACTTGGCCTTCTGCGTTGTCTGCATTTTTAATTTCTTGATCTGTTTCAGCTTCTTTGATATCATTTGCTGCCAATGACGGTGTAATCTGTGGCAAATTCTTGTTGTTTTCATCTTTTTTGACATTCTCGTGGAATTCCCCTGCAAACAAATTATATAAAACATAGGTTTACTTAAATAAGTTGATAGAATTTACTAATTGGAATAGTGTTGGGCTTAGATTTTCTACTAAGGCTTTATTTTTGATGTTTTAAGATTCTGAACAGTAATAATATTTATTTTCAATAAATCAAACATATAAAAATTAGAACAATTTGATAACAATAAAATAAACAAAGTATTTAAAAACAAAGTATCAAATCTCAACTTTCAACAATTTTTAATCCTCAATATTATTTGCAAAACGGATATGAGTATTTCGTTGGTTTTACAATTGTCTATCTGCCCGTATAAAGTATATATGTATATTTGGGTGCATTTTACTTTGCGACTATTTTTTTTTTCGTTCACCTAATTACCTACCTACCTCCACTGCCCAAAAAAATTTACCTAAAAATTTGAGCCCTTACTATTTACATTTAGAAATTAAAAAAAAACTCTCGAGCTCCAGAGGCTTTTTATGGAACAATCTTTGTTGAATCTTACCATTCGGAATCGGCAAAAATTGTATGTCCATGAAATGAGCTAGGCCTTGAGGATCTTTGAGCTGTGTTGTGCTCTATCGAAATTCAGCTTGAAATGAGTGACGTTAGTTGCTATCCACTCAAAACCATTTAGGTGGGGGATGTGAGTGAGCGGGTTGGTGCCACTAACTACAAGATAAGTTAGCTAACACATTCAAGAGGTGGCTCTGTTGTGAATGCACACGACAGTAATGAAAGTTAACATGACTAACACTCTTTTTTTTCTGACAACTTAGAGATTGCTCAATAGTTAGTTCGTAGGCCAATAACAATCTTTTTATTACAGTTTACGGAACTGACCTGCACCGAATTAGCCTGAGCTATCGTCTAAGATAGTTAAACAGCGCGTACTACACTGCACTCATTTAACAGCGTTGGCCTTAATCATAAATTTAATGCTCTAGGCCCGTCGCACTGCTTTATAAAAACTTAACGACGAAATACCATCTGTTGTATAAAATTATCACTTCGACGGTACGCTTATTCTGTTGAGATTCAGATCCGAAGACTTTTTTCTGTTTCTGATCGGCAAATAGGTACCGATCTCTAATTCCGAATTGGTTTGAACGTCTCAAGCGGCTTCAACTAAAGCTCATCTTAATTCAAACCAAACGAAATGGATCCGAGTTCCACCCCAAATAATCTGGACGCACATTTAAACATAACTGATGATATGAGACTTGTGTTTCTTAGATGTGAAGTCACATTTTCTTTCTACTCTATTTCTCAAAGTTTTTCGACACAGTCAATCACACTAATTCATGACAAGGCTTACGCACAAATTCAATTTTTCGTTAAGGCTTTCGAAATTATTTATTGCATGATCTGACTGATAGATGCAGTTTGTCTTATACTCTCCCGAAAGTTAAAAGCAACCACCAGGGTCCTTTGCTGCCCCCTTTAGCTGATTGAACACTAAGCTAAATGGTCTCATATTAATCTTCTTAAAGATCAAATCGTTTCTTTACTACCCCCAAAAAAAAATGTAGAAATTCTATAGGCGGCAGTGGTGCCTCACCCCGAGTATCTACTTTTTTACAGCCTCCGAATTTCATCTGGATGACATCCTTGAGATCATAAGTGAAATTTCAAGATTTTGCCCATCTTGTTTTCATCTATTGTGAACAACTTTTGAATTTTGAATAACTATGCTAACAAAAATTTTTCTGATGGTATAGTGTGTTGAGTACTACGTACACTACTCTTTTAAGTCAAAGCTTTATATTTTTAAAACCCTTTAACTCTTTACTGAAATTTAATCAATTCTTATTTTGATAAACGACCTCGAAAACTACGGTACATATATGGAATTATATCGGATTTTCCAAAAACGACTTGATTTAAACGCAAACAATTTGAGATACCAATTTCAAAAACTTTACTTTAGACTTGAAGGACAGTTAAAGTGAAAATGAAACTTGATTTCGGTCATATCATATGGCCACGCTGGGCATGTCTGTGTCTCAATTAGACGTCGCGCTGGTGCGATATTTTCGACACTTTGACCAACTCGTTGTCTCATTGACACGGCAATATCATATGTAGAATATGTAGACTTTATTTTTGTATTACTATTTTTTTATTTACTTGATATTGCCTGTCCAAGAGGGTGAGAATAACGATCGAAAATTTAAGTGAACGCTCTTAGGTTGCGCTTGCCGACTGTAAATTTTCGAGTGTACTGAATAAATTGACAATGACAGTGTGATTATTAATGATGAGGTGAGGTTACAAAATTAATTCATAGTTGTCAGTTCTCTATATTGGAAAAACCTTCATAAGGAATCGTCTTTGGACTACGTAGGTTATCTGGTATGTCTAAGCTAAGCCAAAACTAAACAGAACAAAAAAGATCTTAACAAATCATCACGCATACATATATATGTTAACTTGTTAATCATAATTTGAGACACACAGCATGTTACAGAAAATTGGAATTGTATCAAAACTAAATAAACAAAATAAAAATAATAAAACTAATAAAAATAAACTAAAGTAAGTTAAACAACGGGAAGAGTCATTAGACATTTAAAAATCTAAGCACACAAGTCTTATTGGAACATAAGCCATACGCCATTGGACTCAGTCATAAGGTGCCAATTTTTTTTTTCCACATTATGTCTTTTATAAAATATGCGATTCTGTTCTCATACAATAACCACACCTAACAGCTAACAGGGCTAAAAGCAATTATATATAAACATCTTTTACAGATGCAGCCTAGGCTCAAATCGTAAGATATATCTTAGGAAAGCTTATAGAAAAGAGTTGAAAGATTCACAAGTATTCTTCCTAAATCCTAAATACAAAATCTTTCAAAACACTGATAAAATGACATTATTTGTCTTCATGCATCCAACTGTCATTTGTTTTTCTCTTCCTTCATTCAAAACTGTCATAATTAAGTATGTCAGAAATAATAATGAGTTAAGCTCATTTACACTTTTTAAGTCTAAATTTTCAAACAAAGGTGATTGATAGAAAAAAATAGGAGTCAAGAAGATTTATTGCCAAACACCAATTCCCTTTAATATTTGAAATAAGTTGATTATGTTCCACTGCCAAAAATTATCTAATCTCCATCTCTTGTGACACAAATGCTGTTGTCGTACTAAGCCCGATTGTCCTTTGACGTCAGAAATATTATCAAAGCAAAGTAGATTTATACGTCTTGCCCGGTCAAAAAAGTTCAAATTCAAGAATGAATTTCTTCAAGATAATCTATCTATCTATATGTAAAATAGGATATATGTATGTATGTATGTATGTCCGGGGTAAGCTTGTAAACCACGCAACGGATTTTTATGAAATTTTCAGGGTAGACATAGTTTAGTCCAAAGATGGTTCCTGTCAAGTTTTGATCCCCATATTCCCACAGGAACGGGATTGGTAACGGAAAATTAGAAACTACTCCACAGATTTCAAAAAATCTTTCAGCACTTGGGATCCTACATTATCTCCCTTCATCAGTAACTAAAACTATATTTCATCCCTATAATCTATAAACAGAAACGGGAACGAGGGTGGGAACTATAAAGTTACTTGACCGATTTCAAAAATTCTTTCAACTCTGGGATGTTAAATTATCCCTCAGTGACATAGACTTACATTTCATTCACATATTTCCATGGGAACGGTTGAGATGCCCAGCTGGAGTCACCGAAGAATTCCAAATAAAAGTAGGTGTACATCAGGGAAGTGTCTTGAGTCCACTGCTCTTTATTGCTGTTCTGGATTATTTGCTTGAAGGAAAAGTAACGGACAATAAAGTACAACAATTATTCTTTGCTTACGATGGAGCCATCATAAGCGAGGATCCTACATCCCTGCAACGAGCACTTGACGTTTAGATTGATGTTCTGGGAGGAAATGGGTACCGTATAAGCGCTAAAAAGACTGAATACCTGTGCTGCCCTTTTTCTGATCCAGACAAGCCTATTCCAGACATTTATTTGAATGGAAATGTGCTTCCCAAGTGTGAAAAGTTTAAATATCTGGGATCTATGATCAATAGTGAAGCAACTTGTGATGACGACATCAATCATCGAGTAAGCGTAGGGTGGATGAAGTGGCGAGAAAACTCCGCTATCTTCTGTGATCGAAAAATGCCCCCTAAGCTGAAAGGAAGACTCTACACAGCAGTTGTCCGTCCAGCTCTGACATACGGTTCACAATGTTGGACAATGTACAAAAAGTATTAGAGCAAATTGACGGCAGCCGAAATGAAGATGCGTCGGATGACAGCAGGAGTAACAAAGCTTGATCGAATTAGAAGTACTAAGATCCATGGAAGCCTTCATGTCAAAAGTACCATCTTGGACAAAATTCAGCACGACCGGCTCAGTTGGTATTGTCATGTTCAAAGGAGAGATCCGCAGAACCCCGTCCAAAAGGCAATATCTTACAACATTTCAACAAATTCGCGACGAAAAATAAAAGGCAGGCCAAAACACACCTGGTACAAGCAAATGCAAAAACAGCAGCATTTGGTTGGCCTCAGACATGGAACAATCCAAAACCGGGAGGCTTGCCGACGCTTTCTGAGGTTAACGCGGCGTACCCCACAGGCGGATCACTAGTGTGAAGCGGAAAAGTGGGAGAGTTGTGATCGCTTCAAGATCACTACTCGTAACGTCGGAAATGAAAAAGAAAATGAAAACAAAATTCCACTTGATCTGAGTTTTGTCGAAATTTAAACGTAAGTTATCGTTGACTGAACTCAGTAATCAGCTTCTCAAATTGAATAAACCTTTCCAAAAAGGTCGGCCTGTTGCTATACATAAACAATTTAATCAAAAATTGTTTGGCGAAATCTTAAATGTGGAGAAGGCACTCTAGACTTTCTCACCTGAGTGGCAATAGATATATGTTTGCAGTTAAGGCCTATTTATGCCTAAGATTATTATTACTCAATTTGTATTTTAGTGTAAAAGGATTTTTTCCTTCTTTGGCATTATTGACCTGGGCCTATTTTCCGGTAACTCCTTACGCGATGATTGTCCAATAATTGATTGTATCGCCAAAAGATTGTTTCATAACACAATTTTCTTATGAAATTTGGTTACTTGAGTCGTGAACTCAAACAGGTTTCTTAGTGCCATAAATTTAGACGATAGTCGTCTTGAATGTTTCTCAATTCAGAGCCTGATAAAATTTTAAACAAAGAAAATAAATGAGTAAAGCTACAATTCTTGAGCTAATATAGCAAACAAACAAGCCAAATTTTGCCCAAGCTTAATGTTGAGTGATTGGAAGACTTATAATGTTTAAAAAAAACAGAAAAACCTAATTTTGAATTATAATATGAATAGTCCGTGGGATGATGGTTAGCATGTTTGCCTGTCAACCGGGAGGGTCGTGGTTCGAATCCCTACAGAAGCAAAAATTTTTTTCATGGGTATCGCCTTTCTCGAGGAATTGGCAATTATTAATCCTGCGTTAATTAATTCATTGCCACGAGAAGCGTTTTCTCCGTTAGAGCTTTCTCCGTTTAGAGTTAGCCGTTCGGAACCGGCAGAAAATTGTAGGTCCCCTCCATTCCCACACAAAGGTAATGAGTGGTTTTTAGAAATGCGCTAGGCTCCGGAGCTCCTCGATCTGTTGCCCCACCCTATTTGTTTATTCAATTGTGAATAGCTAAAAACGTTTTTCTAGAGCACTGCCACTCAAAAGACACAGTCCTATATAAGCAGACACGCCACAGCTCTTTGAATAATCTGCAAAGTATAGAACAACTTCTTCAGACTGATATGGATGAGTAAGAGAACACAAGTGGTCTCACTCGAATAGATGACATGACACCGTTGATATCTCTTGCTCCATATCTCAAAATGGTTCTTCAAGTAAGAGAGTAATGATTCTATCAATAACTTCGAAGAATATCAATGAGCTCGGCGGGCCTTAACGTAAATGCATACAGAACAGCATGATCTTTTACTACTAAGAGGCCGCTAAGAGAGACAGGTTGACTGATATAAATTCTAACACACCGATTGCAGTGAAAGTAAAATAAGTTTCTGAAACTTTTTATAGAGAAGTTCAACAATACCCGAACATAGTTCTCACATTTCTCAGCTTATCCTCGTATGTCCTATTTGCCTACTTTTTCTGGCAGAATTAGTGTGGCAGTTGTAACACTTCTCCTATGCAAAAAAAAAAATTCTTCATTTCACTAAAATGTCACTTACTGAATGTCTAAAAATACCAGCACCTAACCCATGTGATGTAAATGAGCCATCAGAAGAATTAAGGCTAACTGAATATTGAGACACAATTGCTTTTTTTGTTGCGTTGAAAAGTACTTGTACAGTGTCCATGGCGTACATGCATCTCAGTCGCTTTCAACTTCAATAGACAAAACCAGCGTGTCCCTCGACGCAGTAGTTTCACAGCCATGAAACATGCTTTCTCACTTATTCTTTCGGAATCGGCTGAAAAAGTTCGACCATGTTATTCTAGGCCTCATCTCCAGCACTAGTTGATAAGAATAAAGTTCCTTAAAATCAAGTAGGACTTCGAATGTGGTCACACTAAAATAATTCGCCTTTAAAATATGGCTCTAAGCCAAAAAGATTAGGCAACCGAGAAGATAGCAACAACAAGTAATTTTATTAATAAAACAACTTAAACAAAGACGGATAAACATTTTATTAATTTTTCACGCGCCATAAATTCTGACTTCAATTAAAGAACTTGTCAAACACGTCTTATTGCCTTGTACGTACAACGTTATCGACTTTATTACTAAAGCATCCTTATAACTAACTAAAATTTCAAGAGAACAACGTAATTAACTTAAATAGATACACAGTTGCAAAAAATACTATCCTGCAAAAAAGAATTGACGATATGTTATGAAATTTCCGATTTTGAAGAAAAAAACTTGCTCAGAATTTATCAATCAATTGAACCAGCTTGTAACGAGTCTAAAATGAATGTTTGAGTACAGTGTAACACGGATATAAGAAACTCCGAGAATGCCAAATTTTTTTTGCTTATATCCGAGCTTTTCTTATACGAAAACCTCGGATATAAGAAAAAAACTTTCTTATAAAGGGTGTCCCGTACTTTGTGTATAAAAGAGCACGCATTTGGGGTGTGATTCTTGGTCATATTCTAAGAAAAAAATTGTTTTACAGTAAGGCTCGTTTCTCAACTTTGACACCACTTTTTGACAATTTAAAAAAAGGCTAGGTTTGGTGTACCCTAACCTATGTAAAATTCGATATCTCTGTCAATACTGATGATAGAGACTTAATCTTAGACTTAATTTTTTGTAGAAATAACAACTTTTAAGATTGTATTTAAGTTTAACTTTCATATTTTTAGGGCTGCCAGGTTTTCAATTTTAAGTGGTGTTCAAATTTTCTTCCCGAAACAAAGTTTTGACTTTGAGGTCACTTTTCTGCAGAAAATGCCTGATAAACATAGAGTTTCTTAATTTTTTACAGATGAATAAAAGAATAAAAAAAAACTCAGTTATAAGTGCACTCAAAAACCCTTACATTTTATGATATTAAAAAAAATTCAAAATGGGTAAAATTAAAAAAAAAGGTTTCTTCAATTTGAGGTTTGTTTGAATAAAATAGTAATATGAGCGCTTTTAGTAGTTTTTGAAGTGAAACTTCTTATGCGACTTGCAAACATGAAAGCGTTACACTTCCGAGTTACACTTAAGCGTTACACTTCCGTGTTCGATTGCATACTTTTTGAAGTGAAACTTCTTATGCAACTTGCAAACATGAAAGCGTTACACTTCCGCGTTACACTTAAGCGTTACACTTCCGCGTTACACTTAAGCGTTACACTTCCGTGTTCGATTGCATACTTTTTGAAGTGAAACTTCTTATGCGACTTGCAAACATGAAAGCGTTACACTTCCGCGTTACACTTAAGCGTTACACTTCCGCGTTACACTTAAGCGTTTTTGGCACTGCTAATAAGTTGCTGTCATCATTCCGCGCCATTCATCCCAACGATTTCATTGTAGTAAATTGTGTTTTTCGGTGGGAATATTTTGAAGAAAATCATGTCTGTGCGTGCGAAAATTATTTCAATTGCTCAGTGAATAATCGATCAGTGTTGTGTTTTCTTTTCTTCTCCAATGAAATGATAGAAAATATTTACTGCAGTTTCTTTTAATTTGTTTGATATATGTATGTATGTATGATGTATGTTGACTGCGTAATTTTATTTGGAAGACAATACACAAATCAGAGCTTTTGGTGATAAGATGTAAGATGTTATTCGAATTTTAAGATATTAGTGAGTATATATGTACATAGTAGTTAGTGGAGGCATAATCATGTATATATAAGCAATTTCCATTTAAGCCCGGCTCAAAAATGTTTATCATGTCTAAACATGTTATCATGTCTAAACATGTTTGATCATGTCCAAACATGTTTGTTCATGTCTAAACATGTTTGGTCATGTCTAAACATGTTTGGTCATGTCTAAACATGTTTGGTCATGTCTAAACGTGTTTGATCATGTATAAACGTATTGATCATGTCTAAACATGTTTGTTATGTGTAAACATGTTTGATCATGTCTAAACATGTATGTAAGTGTTCTCCGTCTTCGGCTTAGGTGTTAAGACTGCGGTCTTCATTAGTCCTTCAGTCAGCTTCCACTTACACTAGCCAATCAACGGTTTCAGAAAGGTTCCTGGTACTGTATTCCATACATAAGTATGGATACAATACCATACATTCTACCATACATGATACATACATCTTCAAAGTCCTTCTAATCTCCACCAAAAAATAAAAAAATTGTTCTATGCAATGGTGTAAAGTGCCTATCCCGTGAAAGTTAACTCCGATCAATTTCTTTTCTTTTTCTTTTAAAGAAACAATATGAGTTCACCAAAAATCAATTTCTACCTCTTCTTATTTTCATTTTTGGGAAGTTTCACTTCTACCGCGCGGAGGGACTCCACGCACTATTTTTTTTTATGTATTTCATACAAACACAATTATAACAAGTGCTCAAAGTCCCTACACAGACATTTTTTTCATATATGAGTGTCTTCAAGTGAATATTTTTCTAGTAAATTGGGTATGACAACATCCTTGAAATTTTGAGCTGCATTCTCATCTGAAGAAAGGGATTCTTCGTGTAGTTTTTTGAAACGAATATTCTGGCTTTTTTCCATCTATTAAGCCAGCCTTGATTATGTCTTTCGGATCACGACATTGAATGGAGAGTTATTGCTTGAATCGATTAATGGGTTAATTTTAGAGAAAAAACCGAAAGTGCTATTAAATTAGATGGTGCGATTCGGAGACATGGGTTCTAAACCATCTTCATTCGTTTTTTCAATATATCTCGAGAACGAAGCAAAATTTTGATGCAATTCCAAGGATCTTTTTTTAGAGAGCAGATTTTCCCATCGAAATGCATCTTTTTCAAAATTATAAAGAACAACTTTTTATCTAAAATAATAAAATTCCCGACAGAAAAAAAGTCAATTTTTGCCACTTCTTGAGTTTTGTCAGTTTTTTTAATGGCATTTCTTTCTGGTTGCATATAGGTAAGTATAGGCAATGCTCCATAAAAAAGTATGTAAATAAAATTTTCTTAGAAATGCTTTAACAGAGAACTTTCTATGTTTGAATTTCACCGAAATATTGTCACTTGAACATAGACATTTATCGTCGATTTTCATCCTTTTTGTACTGACAGACACTGTTGCGGAAGGAAAAAATTTCATGAAGTTTCATATATGCGTGCTCTTTTATTCTAAAATTTTAAAGGAGTGCATTAAAATGAGTTTCTTTTAACCGAGTTTTTCTTATATACGAGTTTCTTTCATACGTTTGAATTTGAAGAGATACTAAAGGAAAAGACACGGTGCTTTCGATTGCCTATCTTATAAGCGAGTTTTTCTTATATGAGACTTTCTTATATCCGTAAAATACTGTATTTCTTTATCGCATTTGCTATCCAAAATCCAAAACCATTCATCCGTTGGGAGCTTAACAGTTGTTGGAAATGAGTAGAACTTTACTTTCGCAAAGGACATTTAGGGAATGTCTTCAAATGTTTTGGAAGGTACGTCTGCCGAATGCAAAGTCTGTTGCTTTTACTATCGCTTCTCCAGCACTAGAGTTTAATTCGTAGTAGCTTTTACTTCTCTATGCTCTAAATTGGTATGATCAGACCTGGTTTGATGTTTAGAAAAAATAAACGAAAACAGATTTAATCTCGGAGCGAGGAGCCCCAGGGCCTAGCCCAATTCTCACAACCATGCCTTGTGAGGGAATGGAGGGGACCTAGAATTTTTTGCCGGTTCTGAACGGCTAATCGAATTGCGATTTTCATGGCAAAGAATTAACTCAAGGAGGACTTGTCGATTCCAATCGAAATTTTTTTTTGCCTCTGTTGGGATTCGATCCACGAATATCTGGGTTAACAAGCAAACATGCTAATGCTATGTCCGCACCTGAGAAATAAACTTGTTTAACTCAAAACAATCCCAAACCAACATGATAACCAAGTGGTTTTCCATACAAAACGAAACCTTTTTAGTCACTGGGTTTCGTGATAACCTACTCGAAACCCAGCGCGCTGAATGCACTATTTCCAACATTCCATTGAATTTGACATTTAAGAGAGTGGAAGTGAGTGGAGAGAGAATGAATTCTCTCATACGTCGTTGACGTTCTGCTCACACTTTATGTCTGTCTCTTTTTAACTTAAGACAAAAAGATAAACTTAAAACTTTTTGGCATATGCGGATGCGGACACTACTTGGTTAACTCAAGCCAAACTGGAACGAAACCCAGGTTAACTTCAGGTGCGGACATAGCATAACCATCAAACCACGGGTACCAACCTCTCAAATAAAAGTTCATGGTTTTCAATGAGTGTGTTTATAAGAGTTGAAAATCGTGTGTACACGAGATTATTACTTCCATTTATGAGGTGAGAGAGGTCGTTGAAAGGAAACTTAACCCTCGTTTACAAACCGGCAAAAGTCGTGTCCACCCGAACTGGGGTCCAAATGGACCCCACGATTTTTTCTTCGAAATTTTTTTGATTTCTGACTTATATTGTTCAGTTATAGTTCTTCTGGCTATTGTATGAATTGTTTCTAAGTATTATATATAGCAGGGGTAAAGAAATTTAAGCAGAGATGTCATTATGCAGGTATGTAGGAGGTCAGCAATAAGATTTTTTAATTTCAAAAACGATGGAAATTGCCTAATTTTTCAAATCTGGGATTCCCGCTTATCCCTTTCGATATGTCTGTTTTACGTAATTACTGATTGTAATATTGATGCATATCAATGTTCTTGCCAGGTCCGCCTATCAAAAGAAAAAAATAGTCATTATTTCACTTTGTTCAGGTAAAAATGATTGAATTTCCCCAATACATGCCAAGCAAGCCTGCCAAAAATGGCTTGAACTTTAGGTGGATGTATGAAAGCTCATCGGGATATCCACTGAAGTTTTCTGTCTACACTGGTAGCTCTGACCAAAGTACAGGACTTGGTGATGTGGTGATGTCGTTGATGCCATCATATTTCAATTCTGGACGCAACCTCACTATTGATAATTTCTTTACGTCGGTGGATTTGGCATTGAAGTTGCTGGATAAGAAGATCACAATTCTTGGCACGATTCGGAAAAACAAAAGAGATTTGCCTAACCCTTTTGTAGCGAAGGAGGTTCTTGATGAGCAGAATGAGCCTGTAAAGGTCAATAACAAAAAGCAGTATCGTCCAGTCCACTCATCCATTTTTGGATTTTCTGGAAAAATGGCGTTGGTGAGTTATGTTCCGAAGCCAAACAAACAAGTGGTATTGCTATCAACACAACATAACTGTGAGAAAGCCACTTCCGGTCATCAAAGTAAGCCTGCAATGATACTGGATTATAACAGCACCAAAGGTGGAGTCGATGTATTCGACCAAATGGTCCCAGTTTATTAATGTACACGCAAAACAAATCGCTGGCCGATGGTTGTATTCTACAACTTACTGGACGTAGCAGCCCTAGCAACTGTTACAATTTTTCGACACTTCAATCCACCTAGAAGAAACAAAAAATTGTACAGAAGTGATAAACTCATCGAACTAGCGGAGGAACTGGTTGAGTCAGAATTGAATAACCGTTCTCAACATGCAACACAATCTGGCATTGGAAAATCTGCAATGGATGCTCTCTGTATTTTGGGGAGAGTTCAGGAAAAATTACCAACAGTCCCCGAAAGGCGCTCTTGTAAAAGAAGCAGATGTCACCTTTGCCCAAGAGCAGATGACAAGAAAACCAGAACCAACTGCGATGAATGTGGCAGATGTTGCTGCCCTTGCCACATTAGAACCTTATGTGTTAAATGTCTCCCGAAACTGCCCACAACTTCAAGTTAAATTCTTCTAAACATAAACTAGGCTGCTCTTAAAAAAAAATAATTATTTATTAGAAAAAATATGATTTTTCATAGAATTTCAGTACTGGGGTCCAAATGGGCCCCAGTTCGGGTGGACGGGTTCTTTTCACAAAAAAATCGCAGAAAAATCTGTAAACATCTGATAATCGTTTCAACTTAAGAAATGAATAAAAAATTGAATTTTGTTCACTGAGTAAAAATCCCATTTAAAAAAAAAAAAGAGTGCGTGGAGTCCCTCCGCGCGGTAGAAGTGAAACTTCCCAATGTGGAAATGAAAATAGGAAGAGGTAGAAATTGATTTTTAGTGAACTCATATTGTTTCTTTAAAAGAAAAAGAAAAGAAATGGATCGGAGTTAACTTTCACGGGATATGTACTTAACACCATTTCATAGAACAATTTTTTTATTTTTTGGTGGAGATTAGAAGGACTTTGAAGATGTATGTATGTATCATGTATGGTAGGATGTATGCTATTCTATCCATAATTATGATACAATACCAGGAACCTTTCTGAAACCGTTGATTGGCTAGTGTAAGTGGAAGCTGACTGACAGACTAATGAAGACCGCAGTCTTAACACCTAAGTCGAAGACGGAGAACACTTACATACATGTTTAGACATGATCAAACATGTTTAGATATGATCAAACACGTTTAGACATGATCAAACACGTTTAGACATGACCAAACATGTTTAGACATGGCCAAACATGTTTAGACATGAACAAACATGTTTGGACATGATCAAACATGTTTAGACATGATAACATGTTTAGACATGATAAACATTTTTGAGCCGGGCTTAAATGGAAATTGCTTATATATACATGATTATGCCTCCACTAACTACTATGTACATATATACTCACTAATATCTTAAAATTCGAATAACATCTTACATCTTATCACCAAAAGCTCTGATTTGTGTATTGTCTTCCAAATAAAATTACGCAGTCAACATACATCATACATACATACATATATCAAACAAATTAAAAGAAACTGCAGTAAATATTTTCTATCATTTCATTGGAGAAGAAAAGAAAACACAACACTGATCGATTATTCACTGAGCAATTGAAATAATTTTCGCACGCACAGACATGATTTTCTTCAAAATATTCCCACCGAAAAACACAATTTACTACAATGAAATCGTTGGGGTGAATGGCGCGGAATGATGACAGCAACTTATTAGCAGTGCCAAAAACGCTTAAGTGTAACGCGGAATTGTAACGCTTAAGTGTAACGCGGACGTGTACCGCTTTCATGTTTGCAAGTCGCATAAGAAGTTTCACTTCAAAAAGTATGCAATAGAACACGGAAGTGTAACGCTTAAGTGTAACGCGGAAGTGTAACGCTTAAGTGTAACGCTTAAGTGTAACGCGGAAGTGTAACGCTTTCATGTTTGCAAGTCGCATAAGAAGTTTCACTTCAAAAAAGTTATGAGTATTCAAACATGCTCTGGGGTCCAAATGGACCCGTTTGTAAATTAGGGTTAAAGAAGGAAAAAATTTTAAGAATATAGGTGGATGAATTCCGACGTTCTTTTTGGCGTTTATTGCAGCGCATTTTTCATTTTCATTTACATAATGGAGAGGAACACAATACACATTATAGAAGCAAGAAGCGACAAAATATCGATGTTTGTGTGCGCAAAGGTGGATGGGATGTGAAATTTGTAGTGTCTGCAATTTTGAATTACGGAAAAGAAAATCTGTAGTCCGTTCTTTTATTCTTGGATGTTACGCGATGTAACATCGGGTAACATTATGTCGTTCTTAAATGCAAAAAAGTTACGATATGTAACATCGTGTCGTTCCTAAATGCAATGTTGAACTGTCAGAATGTTACGTTTCGTAACTTTTTCCAACTCATCTCTGGGACTTGAGTTTTGATGTTAATCTGTCAAACCCCTTTAAAATTGTTGTTGGTCAGATTTGTTTTGGTATTTTTTTTCATGAATCTTCCAAATTCTATAAACATTTATTGATTCTCAATCTTGTTCTTTCGGAATTCATTTTTCTTCATCAAAAACGAGTTTCCTTTAGCTGGGTTTTTTTAAATTTAAATAAATTTTAAGAAATACTTTATTCATATTTTTGACAGACCAGCAAAGTGTAACATCGAGTCGTTCCTAAATGCAATCATGATTTTGTAACAAAGTCAAACATACACAACAACAACGATGATTTTGACACTACAGCATCGCGTAACATCGAAGCCATTTAGGAACGCAGTAGTGATGTCAAGTTTCGTCCTTTTGCTCATTTTCAAATAAGAGTTTTGGGTGAAAAATCACAATTCTACTCATTATATGAAAGAGAAAGTAGAAGAAGGATTTATTTTTTGTGTGTATCCACGTCTTGTGAGCTGTTCGTTGTAAATTCTAGGCTAGAATCCCAGAAACGTCACGCCTTCATCGAGGGTTTAGTGAGTCCCTTCATTTCACTATCATTAAAAGTTTTTTCTCACTTAGTCGTTCGGAATCCTGGGACGTACACCAGGATTGTGTTAGGGTCGAGGATCCCCAAGCTTTGGAGTACCACCCAGTTTGTTTATTTACTTTTATTCAATGAAAATAAGAAAAGACCTAAGAAGTGTGAAAATTTCATAAAGAAATATCAAAAGATATGACAATGGCAGTTACTCTAAACTGTCTCGGAGAAAGTTGAGAAGAATCGCGACTCATAACTCGTTTCTGGATTATCCGAAGTCAAAAAACCAAAGTTATTTCGTTGGTCAGCTGATTTTTCCAGGTAACGCTGGGTGGGTTTTTCGAAATTTCATATTTTCACTTTTTCGGAACAGTTTGAAAGGAGAGAAGCGATTTTTGAGAAATCGGAATCGTTGCATTTGTTATTGTAAAATAAAAATAAAAAATTACAAAGATCGGTGCAGTATTTTTAAAGGTACGGGGGAAAACGCTTTTAAAGTAACAAGCAACAATATAGTCTATTGATTGTGTCGTAAAAAAGAGCATATCAAAGAACTCGAAAAGGGCGGGGTTTTATTGCATATTGTAACGTGCGCTTAGTTCGCAAAAATAAAACTCTACCTTTCAATTTAATTCTACCACTTTTATTTTGTATCTCCTTTCGATATACACTTTATTCGAACTCAACTCAATTACGTTTATTCAATATTCACACTATCACTTTCTAAATAAAACTAACTCTGGTTGCGTCAGCGGCCTCTTTATATAGCAGTGTGAAACATCGAGAGATTTCTAGTAGTTTTTCTATGAACCATGATGTCTAGACAAGTTCCCCTCCCGGTATTTTTCTGCACACACACACACACTCACAAACAACGTCTTCTACTATAGCACTCCATTATAGCGTTGCCAGCACTTGTGTTTTCGGTTTAACGTTTCAATTAGGAAATTATCATGAAATGTTGGGTGCACATTACACTGCCCCCTCCTTAAGATTGTTCGTCCCGAATAATTCCATCTGAAGCCTCGCCACTATATCGATGCAGCCGGTCACAATGAACTACTTTTAACTTGCCTCTTAGCCCACTTTGGATGCGGTAAACCACGTCGTTAATCCTCGTGACAACAGTTTAAGGACCTTCCCAGTTCTGCTGAAGTTTCGGTGACAATCCCTTTTGACGATGAGGATTATAAAGCCACACACGATCTCCTGCTTGGAATCCTGCCGTTGTCGCTTTTGTGTCGTACCGTGTCTTCATTCGGTCGCCATACACTGTGGGCTGTGGCCCATGTCCCTGTTCTATTAAATCTATCTGTAAGCCTACTCACCGCTATGTTTGAATCACAGACATAACAATTTCGGAACCACTTCTCCACGTCACCTCTAACATGCAGCCAGTAAAAGCGTTTTCGCACGTTCTCCAGCGTCTTGTTGACTCCCAAGTGGCTTCCTGTAGGGCTTCTATGCATCTTTTGTAAAACCTCTTTGATTTTCGATTGAGGAACAATAAGCTGCATTACAAAAGATTTACCGTCAGGGGATTCCCATTTGCGCTGGAGTACGCCTTCTTGCACGCGAAGCGAGTCCCACTGTGCCCAATAGGCTTTGACAACAGAGCTTTGGTCAGAAATGTCGTTCCAGTCAGGTTTCGTGTTGTTCTCTTTCCATTTGAGAATCGGTCCGATGTCTGGATCCTTCTTTTGAGCAGACCTCAATTCTTCCTGGTTCCATCCGAATATGGGTTCCACTCTCATCCGCTGAGTCTTGTAACGATTAGTTGTCCCTTACCTACAATATGCGATGTTCTGCCAGCCCACAGAAGACCAAGAGAAACAGGAACCCCCTTTGGATTCAATGGGTCGCAGGCAAGGTTGTCCTGGGTAGGGAAGTGCGGTAGGCATGCTTGCTCACGCGCGTCACTAGCTCGTCGGTGTCGTGGGATCTTGCACTGCTACCGGACATTCGTTATCTATTTTCATGCCTAATTTTATCTTCGTTTTGTAAATTTATCAAGAACAACATACCAAAGATATACTTAACAACTTTCTAAAGATTGACTTTCAGATTTTCCTCCATGCCCGAATCTCTTACTGGGAAACCACGAGATGTAATTTGGTTCCCTTTTGCATACCCTCCCTCAGTCGACCATTTAAATAAAAATAGCGACCATCCTTGGCTAACGCCTCGCAAAAGTTTATGGCGAAAGCCCCTTATTCTAGGCCGAGTAATTTACCTAAAATGTACTCACTTTCCGTCGATTACGACCCATTGTTGTACTCCCCCCCTTCAGCACTCAACAATTTCTACCAATCCATTCTGAGTAGATATCTCCACTCATAAAACATAATTCAGACAAGAGCGGTTCAATATTTCACACTTCAAAGTAACTATGTACTATGTCATTACATATTTTATTTCAACTCAAATTATATCTCTAACCAAATATATATATATAACCCGCCTTAGTTTAACTCGGCCGTATTCTTAATTTTAACCTGTCTTAATTGTTCATCTTATCAATTCGTTTTGGGTGTAAATGCTCCCAATTGAGTACTTTCGTATTGTTATTTTTGTTTTTCTATTCTCTTACATTAGATCATCAGATATCACTCAAGTGTCAATATTCAATAATAACTAATAGCTTAATCTTTTTTTCTCTTTTTCTTTTGTTTTGGTTATTGGCCTCACCCTCATACTTTCTCTTTAATTAAATATGCTCATGCTCAATTTCTCTTTATTTAAATATGCTCATGCTCATTTTTTTTCAAATTGTGCCATTTATCAATATAAGACCAATATGATCTCTTAACTCTTAAGATCTCCTTTTGGAGTATTTAAATCAACAAATACAAATATATATACAAATATGTCGATAAGAAAAAGAGATCGTTCAAATTTAAAAGAATAGTTTGACTTACCGAATTTTATTTAGTTCGTTTGTATTGTTTCGTTTGTTCTTTATTTCATTGTATACTGGTTTGTCGATTCTACGAAATTAGGGAGACGTGTCGCTGCTCCGACGAATGGTGTGCACAGCATTCCTAAGAGGCGCTCGGTCTTTTAGCTACACTTGGATGAAGAAAGGAAAAAAACAATTCTTTGGCATTTGATACGATCTTACAATATGGTCGATTAATCAATACTTAGCTTTAATTTTAACTTTAGGTGAGCGGGATGAGCAAAATTATGACTTAATAGGCCCAGGATTATAAATTTAATATAATCTGATAAGGATTTAAATTCTCTCGTTGATGCAGGTTATGTTGGGAATTGGATGTGGGTGGGATATGGAGATGTGGTTTATGAATTCACGCTGCAGCTGATGGCGGGGTCGGCTGATCAGGTAAGCTCGTTCGGGGGTACTAGTACAAGTTGTTTTTCTTTTTCTTCTATGCGTGCTCCACTGACCTAATTTATGGCGATGACGTAAGCACTAGGCTCACGTTTGTCTGGTGTTTGGGGATACCCAAGATTGGTTGGCCTTGGTTTTTTTCTTTTCTTTTACGCTGAAGAAGATTAAAAGTAGTGAAGGCACGTGATCGGGCTGATTCTCAATCGGTGAAAGATGAAGAACAGTACACTTTCCCGCCTGTACCTACTGGCTAATCACGAGTCGTTCACGTGGCTTCTTTGATATATGGATTCCCCTTTCTTTTTGCGTGACGAGGATTACACCGTGGTTTCGCACCACGGAGTCGATCTTTCCGATCGCCCTTTGGGCGTATAAAATCAATGCCGCTACTCCGATGACCACTTTACTATTTAGCGCTTCAGGTAAGCGTCGGGGCTACTTTTTTGGATTTTCTTTGAAAATTGTCTGGGTTGGAAAAACGATTTTAAATCACAATTTGGCTTTCGATGCCGATCGCTCGTAAGCGTGGACACTGGCTATTCACCTTGTTCCTACTTTTCTCCCGTGATTTTCAGGAAGGAGTTTCTTCGTCTGAATTATTATATTTATAATAATGTCCGCGAACTTTGGTTTCTAATGGCGACTATATGATATAAGTGTCGAACACTACGTCCTATCTGGGATGGACTTCGATTGGAAAAGAACGATTGGATAGCGCGCAAGTGCGACTTCGGCGATTTAACGAAACCATTAGCTTCCGCTCAATATTTGACGATAGTAAATCAGCTGTCGCGGTGTGGAATTACGTGAAGGAATTTTTCTTCGAAGTACAGGGTGATAACGCGCCTGTTATTTAAAAAATGTACTTATTTTTTTTTTTTTTTTGGTGTTTAGCTAAACTGTTACACGGTGTCTCCCACAAAACTTTTCAATTTTGTGAACGCGAGTGAAGAAAAATGAAATGAAAAGGGACCTTTTCTTTTGGTATCTGACATTTACCCATGTTTGACATTAATAGTGAATCGATCGTTTAATTTAATTTCAAGGAGCGATTTGTATCTTAATATCTTTCAGCAATTTTGTCATTTTCGGATATCTTTGGCGTGGAATACGCCAAGTACGTGTCCGCTTTTATCTACTAATTCATACAAGCTGTTGCTAGGTATGCTCTTAATAATTGCCGGAGTGAACTTTGAACAGAGTTTCGCATTTCGCTTCTTGGTGGCATCGCTCAAAACAAAATTTCGCTTATAAACCGTTTGGCCAACTACAAAGTTCGAGTTTTTGCTTCGTGTATTATACGATCGCTCATACTTGTTATGAGCCTGCTCAAGAGACTTTTTTATATGGTCGTGAATCAAATTCATTTTGCAACTCTTTGGGAGTATGTCTATCTCGGCATTATTAAGTCCTTTTAATTTCTTTAACAGTGGGTAGTCATGCCCATGCTCAACTTTCGATTCCCCGAATAGAGCTTCGTGAGGTGACATTCCGATAGCTGCGTGCGTAGTTGTTCGGAGTGCACTCGCTATGGATTGGACATGCTTGTCCCAATTCGATTGATTGGGTTCTTTTGCAAGATACGAACGGATGGCTGTCAAGACTGAACGATTTACTCGTTCGCTAGCGTTCGCTTGGGGCGAGTAAGAGGCCGTTCTAACGTGTCGAATTCCGTAAGCTGAAAGTAGTTTCCCAAAATCTTTACTGATAAATTGTTTGCCATTATCGGAAAGCAAAGATTCTGGTACTCCAAATAAGGCGAAGACTTGCTCTTCAAGAAATTTTATGGCTGAATCACTTGTGGCCTTTCTTATCGGTTGAATCAAGACAAATTTGGTCAGCTGGTCTAAACAAATGACCATGTACGCGTTACCTTTCTTAGAGCGAGGGTATGGACCAAGAAAATCGATGTAAACGTGCT
Organism: Melanostoma mellinum; assembly: GCA_914767635.1. Taxonomy (NCBI): domain Eukaryota; kingdom Metazoa; phylum Arthropoda; class Insecta; order Diptera; family Syrphidae; genus Melanostoma; species Melanostoma mellinum. The sequence continues at coordinate 10,700,331 of OU612059.1, forward strand.
GAAATGGTCTATACACTACAAAGGATTGACCCATGGGCGGTCTCAAGGTTGTATTGGGTGCTTTTGAAGTTTTGCAAACGCTGCAGTCCGCAATGAACGCTTTAACTTGTGCCGCCATATTAGGCCAGTAAAATCGTTCCCGCAGGCGATACAGTGTTTTGGCAACACCACCATGAGAAGACTTTGGCGGATCGTGAGCCAATTGAATCAGGTGAGACGTCATGACAGATGGGATCCACAGTTTCCACGTTTGGTCGTCCTCAAGAGGATTCCCTGTACTATATTTGATTTTCTTGTAAACAAAACCTTCTGTTACTTGAATATCGGATAGTTGGCTTTTATTTTTCTCCACCGTTTCTATTAATCCTACATATTCGTCCGATTTGAAACACGGATCTGTAAGATCAACTTGTAAAACATCGGAAGAATTCACAAAACTCGCGGATACGATCTCATCGACACAATGGACGCGTGAGAGCGCATCCGGTACCACATTCTGTGTACCCTTTCGGTGTTCTATCTCAAAATTGAAACGCTGGAGTTTAAGACTCCATCTTGCAAGACGCCCACTCAAATCTTTCTGACTCATAAGCCACTTCAGACTTGCATGGTCCGTTACTATTTTAAATTCTTGCATTTCCACGTATGATCTAAACTTTTCAACTCCTAACACTGCCGCAAGGCATTCTAGCTCGGTTACGCTATAATTGCGTTGAGCCGAATTCAGTTTGTGCGAGTAGTAGTAGATAGGCCTTTCAACCCCGTCTTCATCTAACTGGCATAACACACTCCCAACTCCAGAAGTTGACGCATCACACAAAATGATAAAGGGTTTATTAAAGTTAGGGTTTATCAATACCGGAGCTTCCGTTAGGGCTTTTTTAAGATCCTCAAAAGCTTGGATTGTTTCCGGACCAAAAACGAATGATTTTCCCTTTTTTAGGGTTTCAGTTATAGGTGTAGCACGAGCGGAATAGTCTTTGATGAATCTCCTGTACCATCCAGACATTCCTAAAAATTGACGGACTTGTCGAGCTGTCTTAGGTACAGGAAAATCCTTTATTGCTGCCACTTTATCAGGATCGGTTTGTAGATTTCCCCCTCCTACAATAAATCCTAGATATTTTAAATGTTTAAAACAAAATTTTGATTTGTCTAAGTTAATAGTGAGACCGGCTGTGCGCAGACATTCAGCTAGTTCTTTTAAAATGTTCACGTGCTCGTCAAATGAACTCGAAATTACCAATAGGTCATCTAAATACACATATACGTTTTGTCTCAATTTGTGAGGCACCACTTTGTCCATAAGACGACACAATCTTTGAGCTGCACCATGTAAACCAAAGGGCATTACCACAAATTGGTACAGGGGTCTGCCGGGCACTGAAAACGCAGTCTTTTCCCGCGAGGACTTCTCCAGCGGTATCTGCCAGAAGGCGTGCTTCAGATCCACACTAGAGATATAATGAGTATCTGAAGCTCGACTCAGCAGTCCTTCCATATGATGAAGTGGATAAGCGTCTGTTTTCGAGCATTTATTGACTTTCCGAGAATCAAGGCACAAACGATTTTTGCCTGGTTTTTGTACCAAGACAATCGGCGAGCTCCAAGAGCTATTGCTCTCTTCGATAATGCCCAAATTCAGCATATTATCCAACTCATCATACATAAGTTTCTGTACCGCCGGAGACACGGGATAGTGTCTTTGTTTTATAGGCTCAGCGTCGCCTGTATCTATGTAGTGTTCTTCGAGGTGTGTTCGCCCTAGACCACTTTTGGCAAAGGACGGAAACATACTGATCACATTTTCGAGTATTTTAGACTGTTCCATTGATAATTTGTGTTCATTTGGATCACAAGGATTCCGCGTTATATCGGAAGAGATTTCTGCAATAAACTTGGGTAAGATATCAAATGCGTTCCAGAAATCGATCCCCAAGTACATTTGTTGTTCCAAAGATGGCACTAGATAAAATTTTATCTTCTTTGTTACACCGTTGAAGGTAACATCTGTGGTTAATTCACCAATAATTGTTTGTGGTTGACCACTAGCTGTTTTGACTATCGAACTGAACTTTTTATACGAAAGACCAATGCTTTGAAGGTGATCTAAGCAACCAGCACCGAGGCAACTTATGTTGGCTCCCGTGTCCAGTAAACCGCACATTTTTCTACCAAAAATCTCGACAGGAGCGTATGGTCGAATATCGTCGGCTTTACAAAGGCATGTGGCTGCTATTGATTTATAAACGTCTGACTTTTTCTTAAACCTTTCTCTAAGTTTTAAAATGCGCTTAGAGGGTGTAGTATTAAAAATTCGAGATCGAGCTTCATAATATTTTGTGAGTCACTCGTGTAATGGTATAGGTGTGGACTTTTTCGGTATTGAGTTTGATTCATCATCAGGTCTTTTCAAAATAGTTATCTTTTTATCTTTTACACAATTTGTGATGTCATCAAAATTATGCGAATTTTGGCTAATCAGTGAATTATGTAAGTTTGGTAAATCAGATAAATTAGGTACGTCAGGTAATTTAGGTAATTCAGGTAAGCATTGATTTGTTTGAGAATTCTCATTTAATTGGTTTCCGGGTTCTTTGTCTGAGGGCAAATCTCCCCGGCGTTTGGATTGCCCTGTTTCCGGTTTCCCGAACACTTAGGACAATTTGGGGATGTTGTATTTGCAAGACCACATTTGTAGCAAAACAAATTGGGTTGTGGACTTGGACATTCTCTATAAGAGTGACCTTTCTGTCTACAATTCCAACACACATAGAAGGTTGTATCTGGCTTTGTACGAGAGAAGGACATTGCGTCTATCTCCGGAATTTCAGAAGCCGAATTCAGACCGAGTTCACTAACTTTGTTTCGGAGATTCGAAAAAGGCAACTGTTTGTTCCTTAATGCTTCATGTTGATTGGCATATTTTTCGATTGTCCTGCAGATATAAATCATCTCAGGTAGACTGTTTGTGCTAAAAGTGATCAAAAGTTCACCAGTGCGTCGCTTTACATTTTGCTTTAATAATTCTATAAGCTCTCTCGAGGATTTAGGACAGAAGAGGCGTGAATTGAGCTTCTGGATGTCGGTATAGAAATCATCGAAGCTCTCATTCGCTCCTTGGCGTCTATCGAACATCTTTCGAGATATCTCGGAGTCGGTTTCTAAACTTCGAAATTGTTCAATTAAAGCTGACTTGAGAGTTTGCCAATCGCCATTGGGATGGGCCTTTACATACCTCCAGTACCAACTCTCAACTTCTCCAGTTACAAAAAAATGAAAATTAAGATAGATATTTTCCCATGTGGCATTATAACTATGCTTCAGCTTACCTAGCCTAAAAACAAAATCATCGACTGTCATCTTACTATTGTCGTATTTCACTCCCCACTTATGGTACTGAAATTGTTTATACCGAGAGGAAGATGGCGAATCCCCATCGAATGTGGCAAAATTCGGAGACTCTGAGCCTACATTCAGGGCGTTTAACCGATTGACAAAGTCTTGGACGTTCTCACTGAGTGGTTCATTTTGAACGAGGTGTTCACTTCCAGTCGCTGGAGGAACTGAGTGAGGAGGTTGCTGTTGTCTCGTTGTCGTGCTCTGTTGGTTTTGTTGTCGGACAACTTCATAATCTTCGGAATCATCTCGTGCAACTACAGGAGTAGGTGCATTTAAAGCTTCTCGTATTGTGACAGATACAAGTTGACGTATCTCGGCTTTTTCTCTCGTAAACTCTTCTTGCCGTCTGCGTAACTCTTCAGCTTTACCGAGCCCGATCGCTGCGTTAACAATTGTTTGTATTCTCTCGGTGAGACTTTCATTATGGGCGTTCATATCACTATTTAAAGTTGGATCTACCCCATCATCATTTGGAACTTGCCGTGAAGCGGAATTAGAACCGTGTGGAAGTTCGCCACTTGATTCATTGTTAGGGTTAATATAATTACCCTGCTTATTCTGTTTTTTAGGGGCCATTTCGGTAAATTTGTAATAAATTTTTTTTTTTTTTTTTTTTTTTTTTTTTTTTTTTTTTTTTTTTTTTTTTTCCAGAGAAAATCGCGGAATTAGTTGAAATCAAATCAAAGTTATAATTTGTAAATCGTAAGTAAATTGTTTTGGTTTGTACTAAATTCATTAAAACGTGCTAGGGCTTGTACAACAGGACTGCATATCGACATAAAATCTGAGATTCTGATATGAGGGAAAAACAATCTATATTTCATGTTCTATGAACATTGTTGACTATACCCGAGAACCTTCGGCGCGAAAAAAAAAATTGAACGCTACTGAAACCTGGTCGAAAGACTGACTTGTGATTACGGTCGTCCCTTTTCTTTCGCTGCATATTATTCTCTTGGGTATTCGTAAAAAGTAGCAAATATATTTGTAAATGTGTTCTTAATAAGTTGTGGGAAAGCGTTACGTTAATTTGTTGTTGTCTATTTCTTAGTGATATTCAGTGGAACAGAGAAGAGGCGCTAGCCGGTGTAGTGGTAGCCGGTACCTATGATTCCGGGTCGTCTCACTAACTCCTCCACTGAAAATAATTATATCTGTGAACCAAACGATGTGGAATGTAACGCAACTGACAGAAAGTGGTTTCTAGAACCGATATTCCCGGTCGTTACAATTCTAATCAGAAATGCGAGTTAAAGTACGCATAGAATAGTAGCGAAAGATGCAGAGTAGAACTCTTTAATCAAGTCTACATTCGTCTGTAACACTCAAAAAAAAATCAAAAGACTTTCACTTGATATAATAATTGTAATCGTAAGAAACATTAAATTCTATATTAAAAAAAAATTAATATAGCTGATTCGCTTCGCTGCCCCACGTTGGGCGCCACCTGTGTAACGATTAGTTGTCCCTTACCTACAATATGCGATGTTCTGCCAGCCCACAGAAGACCAAGAGAAACAGGAACCCCCTTTGGATTCAATGGGTCGCAGGCAAGGTTGTCCTGGGTAGGGAAGTGCGGTAGGCATGCTTGCTCACGCGCGTCACTAGCTCGTCGGTGTCGTGGGATCTTGCACTGCTACCGGACATTCGTTATCTATTTTCATGCCTAATTTTATCTTCGTTTTGTAAATTTATCAAGAACAACATACCAAAGATATACTTAACAACTTTCTAAAGATTGACTTTCAGATTTTCCTCCATGCCCGAATCTCTTACTGGGAAACCACGAGATGTAATTTGGTTCCCTTTTGCATACCCTCCCTCAGTCGACCATTTAAATAAAAATAGCGACCATCCTTGGCTAACGCCTCGCAAAAGTTTATGGCGAAAGCCCCTTATTCTAGGCCGAGTAATTTACCTAAAATGTACTCACTTTCCGTCGATTACGACCCATTGTTGTACTCCCCCCCTTCAGCACTCAACAATTTCTACCAATCCATTCTGAGTAGATATCTCCACTCATAAAACATAATTCAGACAAGAGCGGTTCAATATTTCACACTTCAAAGTAACTATGTACTATGTCATTACATATTTTATTTCAACTCAAATTATATCTCTAACCAAATATATATATATAACCCGCCTTAGTTTAACTCGGCCGTATTCTTAATTTTAACCTGTCTTAATTGTTCATCTTATCAATTCGTTTTGGGTGTAAATGCTCCCAATTGAGTACTTTCGTATTGTTATTTTTGTTTTTCTATTCTCTTACATTAGATCATCAGATATCACTCAAGTGTCAATATTCAATAATAACTAATAGCTTAATCTTTTTTTCTCTTTTTCTTTTGTTTTGGTTATTGGCCTCACCCTCATACTTTCTCTTTAATTAAATATGCTCATGCTCAATTTCTCTTTATTTAAATATGCTCATGCTCATTTTTTTTCAAATTGTGCCATTTATCAATATAAGACCAATATGATCTCTTAACTCTTAAGATCTCCTTTTGGAGTATTTAAATCAACAAATACAAATATATATACAAATATGTCGATAAGAAAAAGAGATCGTTCAAATTTAAAAGAATAGTTTGACTTACCGAATTTTATTTAGTTCGTTTGTATTGTTTCGTTTGTTCTTTATTTCATTGTATACTGGTTTGTCGATTCTACGAAATTAGGGAGACGTGTCGCTGCTCCGACGAATGGTGTGCACAGCATTCCTAAGAGGCGCTCGGTCTTTTAGCTACACTTGGATGAAGAAAGGAAAAAAACAATTCTTTGGCATTTGATACGATCTTACAATATGGTCGATTAATCAATACTTAGCTTTAATTTTAACTTTAGGTGAGCGGGATGAGCAAAATTATGACTTAATAGGCCCAGGATTATAAATTTAATATAATCTGATAAGGATTTAAATTCTCTCGTTGATGCAGGTTATGTTGGGAATTGGATGTGGGTGGGATATGGAGATGTGGTTTATGAATTCACGCTGCAGCTGATGGCGGGGTCGGCTGATCAGGTAAGCTCGTTCGGGGGTACTAGTACAAGTTGTTTTTCTTTTTCTTCTATGCGTGCTCCACTGACCTAATTTATGGCGATGACGTAAGCACTAGGCTCACGTTTGTCTGGTGTTTGGGGATACCCAAGATTGGTTGGCCTTGGTTTTTTTCTTTTCTTTTACGCTGAAGAAGATTAAAAGTAGTGAAGGCACGTGATCGGGCTGATTCTCAATCGGTGAAAGATGAAGAACAGTACACTTTCCCGCCTGTACCTACTGGCTAATCACGAGTCGTTCACGTGGCTTCTTTGATATATGGATTCCCCTTTCTTTTTGCGTGACGAGGATTACACCGTGGTTTCGCACCACGGAGTCGATCTTTCTGATCGCCCTTTGGGCGTATAAAATCAATGCCGCTACTCCGATGACCACTTTACTATTTAGCGCTTCAGGTAAGCGTCGGGGCTACTTTTTTGGATTTTCTTTGAAAATTGTCTGGGTTGGAAAAACGATTTTAAATCACAATTTGGCTTTCGATGCCGATCGCTCGTAAGCGTGGACACTGGCTATTCACCTTGTTCCTACTTTTCTCCCGTGATTTTCAGGAAGGAGTTTCTTCGTCTGAATTATTATATTTATAATAATGTCCGCGAACTTTGGTTTCTAATGGCGACTATATGATATAAGTGTCGAACACTACGTCCTATCTGGGATGGACTTCGATTGGAAAAGAACGATTGGATAGCGCGCAAGTGCGACTTCGGCGATTTAACGAAACCATTAGCTTCCGCTCAATATTTGACGATAGTAAATCAGCTGTCGCGGTGTGGAATTACGTGAAGGAATTTTTCTTCGAAGTACAGGGTGATAACGCGCCTGTTATTTAAAAAATGTACTTATTTTTTTTTTTTTTTGGTGTTTAGCTAAACTGTTACACGGTGTCTCCCACAGTCTTGGTCTCTACTTTCCGCCAGCAATTCCATTGGGGGTTTTCTACCTGATGTCCAATTCGGTATTGATAAGTCTGCGGTCTTACTCTACAGCTCGCGGATTGATTTTCTTGGACTTCACAACGTCGACAAGCAGTTTCAGTTTTAATTGGTGGCAACCGGCATTGTCGCTGTAAGTGCCCCGTCTTATTACAATTCCAACATCTGGCAAGTCCGTTCCGCTGGTTCCTTTGTAGCTTAATTCCTGGGCATGATCCAGCCTCGAATATGGCTTCTTTTTGACAATGTACCATTTGAGAAGCTTGCTCAGATGCTTCCATCATTAATGCAAACTTTAGAGTTTCGGAAAGAGTTCGTGTTCTAGCAGTTCGCACAGATCTCTGAAGATGTTTGTCAGAAATGGCACGAACGAAGGACTCAACAGCCAGATGGTTGATGATTTCTTCTCCAGCATCCGGGTATGCCAGGTGAGCCAGTCTTTCGACGTCTGCTTGGAGCTGCTGTAGACTTTCACCCCTTTTCTGGACTCTGCTATTGAGTTGGACTCGGAAGACTTCTTTCAAGTGGCTATCACCAAAGCGTTTATCTATAGCTGCCACGAGAGAACTGAAATCGTAGCTCTTACCAGCTGGAACAGTTTGAAGTAATTCAGCTGCTGGTCCTCTAAGAGCAAGAGTCAGTGCTATGTATTTGTCTTCGTCATCCCAGCCATTTGCTGTCGCAGCTGCCTCGAATTGTCTCCTGTAAACTGACCAAGACGACTGTCCGTCGAATGTTGGTGGTTGTACTTCTCTTTGCTTTAGACAATCTCCACAAGTTTTCCGTAGCTCCATTTTCCGCATCTGGTCTAGTTCCTTAGCCATGTTTTCGATTCGTTTCTCCAAAGTGGCAAGCTGACTTTCGCATTGACTCTCAAGCTTGGAAAATCGTTTCTCAACACATTCAATGCGTTTTTCTAGGCCACAAACATTTTTCTCAATGTTACCCAATTTGCTTTCTAGAATGTTTTTCTGGCCTTCCAAAACATTCTGTTGCGCCTCGAGTCTTTCGAGAATATTCTGTTGTTCTTTCTTTTGTTCGTTTCGTTGTGCTTCCAGTTTTTCGAGAACATTCTGCTGTTACTTCTTTCGCTCGTTTCGTTGCTCTTCAATCATTTTCTTTTGTTCGTTTCTTTGTTCTAATAAAAGCTTCATTATACTAGAAAATTCTACATTTTCACTTACTTCCTCTTCTTTTTCCACTTCTGTTTCAAAAACAAAAGTGTTTACGTCTTCCCCTTGCTGTTCCAAATAGTTGCGTTAGCGCAGGACGAGCTCATTTTTCGATCCCGCTCTAGAAAGATTTCGCTTACCTAACTCACTTTTAAGCTCAGTGCAGTTGAGCTCTTCCAATAACTTACCCATTTTCACTGTATTTAACTTTTTTTTTTTACACTGCACTAGTCAAATTTGTTCTTTTTTTTTTAAATAAGTTTTATTTACACTTCTGACACCAATGTAACGTGCGCTTAGTTCGCAAAAATAAAACTCTACCTTTCAATTTAATTCTACCACTTTTATTTTGTATCTCCTTTCGATATACACTTTATTCGAACTCAACTCAATTACGTTTATTCAATATTCACACTATCACTTTCTAAATAAAACTAACTCTGGTTGCGTCAGCGGCCTCTTTATATAGCAGTGTGAAACATCGAGAGATTTCTAGTAGTTTTTCTATGAACCATGATGTCTAGATAAGTTCCCCTCCCGGTATTTTTCTGCACACACACACACACTCACAAACAACGTCTTCTATTATAGCACTCCATTATAGCGTTGCCAGCACTTGTGTTTTCGGTTTAACGTTTCAATTAGGAAATTATCATGAAATGTTGGGTGCACATTACAATATAATAAAAAATGGGCACGACTGACACAGTCACGAACTTGCGATTGTGTTCTAAATACGATATCAAAATCTAAAGGCTGGGTTAAAGGTTTTGGTATTAGCTCTTCATAGAATATTTTGTGATACAGGGTTGCAAACTACACATTAATTATGGAAATTGAATTAAATCACGCAAAATAATGAAAAAATTAAGTTAAATATTTCAAAGGTTTCAACCAAATATCTAAAAACGCCATTCTTTTGCAATCGCTAATACATATGAATGATGAAAATTTAATCCAAATCGTTGGAGCAGTTTTCCCAAACAACGGTTTTTTATTTTTCACTTTTTTTTAAAAACAGGTTTTTAGAAGTTGAGTATGCAATGTTTTAGATCTTAATAGGAGTTATTTTGACAAAGTTATAGTTTTGAAGTAATTTCCAAAATCAAAATTTTTTAAAAAGTTTATAAAAACTTCCAAAACTATATTTTTTAAAATATTGATATGCAGTCTTTCTTCAACAGTTTACGACTTCTTAAATCCAAAATTTCGTCAAGATCGTATCAGCCATTAACGAGAAAGTCGGTTTTGAAAAAAAACGGTAGGTACTATCGGAGGTACCGTTTTTAGACTTTTTCCAAATAACATTGCAAAATTAATCCTTCACAAAAAATTTTATCCTAATCGTTGGAGCGGTTTTCGAGAAAAATAAGCATTATCATATCGGTTGCATGGCAGGTACCGTTATTTCAAGACCTAGACACTCAATTCCAAAAATCCCTCTGTAGGCTACCTTACAGACCGTAACTGCAAATTTTGAAGAAAATCGGTCCAGCGGTTCAGGCTGTAGAATCATATACATCCTGACAGACAGACACACAGACAGAATTGCAGGATCAACTTTTTTCGTATTCTCTATCATCGTAATGTCATGTTCAATTTTGATCTCAAAATTTTTTTTTCTGCACGATTGCAAGACTTGCCTTATAGTAGATAAAGGTAAAATGGGCTGACGGTTGGTCTTATTTCCGTCACCCTTAGATCAATGTAGATCCGTTGTGATACCTTATAGTACCTATAATCGCAAGTAAAAAGTATAAAAAGGATGAAAAATAACGATAAATGTCTATGATTATGTGGTAATTAAGTAAAAAGGTAATGAAAGGCAAAAAGTTCTCTGATATAGCATTTTATAGAAAATTTACTTTCTTTTTTATGAAGCATTGCCTATACCTATCTGCAACCAGAAAGAAATGCCATTAAAAAAACTAACAAAACTCAAAAACTGCAAAAAATTGACTTTTTTTGTCGGGAATTTTACTAATTTGGATACAAAATTTTCATTTATAATTTTTAAAAAGATGCATATCGATGGGAAAATTTGCTCTCTACAAAAAACGTCGGAATTGCATAAAAATTTTGCTTCGTTTTCGAGATATATTGAAAAAACGAATGAAGATGGTTAAGAACCCATATCTCCGAATCGCACCCTCTAATTTAATTGCACTTTCGGTTTTTTCTCTAAAATTAGCCCATTAATCTGCTTTTTTCGAGTTCCTTAAGAAATGACATAATCAATAGACTATTAGCGAGCTCAGCTCCAGCTGGTATAAAAATATTCACTAGGCCATCAATTTTGCTCCGTTTGACTTGATCGACTTTATATACTATTCTTGAAACATTATGTATTCATTCAATAAGTGCAAACATTTTTTTAGTCCTAACATAGTATGAACAAAACGGAAAGTGTAAGATTTATTTCATCGATTTTCGATTTTGATGCCAGAGGAGATTTCCCTCATATTTGGCTGTACATTGTGTGTGTTTACATAATTGATTCTGCTTTTACAATAGTTTTTAATTTTAATAGGCATAGCAATGAATAAGTAAATTAACCAGACAAAAACGTAACTTATGACAATTAATATAACAATAAGAAAAAGAAAACGATATTGAAAATTTAAAGGGTTGAACGTAAGACTTTACCTTTTACATTTAAAGAGCATTAGCAATAAGAAAAAAGAGACAAAATTAAACAAAAACATGTTTCAGCAGACCAATGAATCATAACATGACAAAAAACTTGAGAGTATTTAATCTTAGTTAATAGTTATTTTGTATACTTTTTATTAAGTTTTCCTTGAATTTGGATGGTGATAGTTCTTTTAAGTTGTCTTCAAGATTGTTGTATAGCTGGACCGATTTGTTATGCAGTGAGTTGGTTCCATACTTTGAAGTTCTTGGCTTAGGTTGATGAATTTTGTTCCGATTTCGAGTATTGAGGTTGTGTTGTGTAAATGTTTATTTCATCACCATATTCCCACGTAAACGAGAACGGAACATACACGGAAGCTCAGCGGATTTGAATGAAATTTGAAACAAATACATATGATGAAGAAAGTGAGAAACGATACAGGCTATACTCCCTCATCGAATTCCATCGGGAACGGTAACGGAAAATTTTATTGATTCTTTCACCGCAAGAGTGCTTCTTTGTCCTTGAGCAACATACACTACATTTCGTCCCCATACTTTCACAGGAACAGGCACGGGATTTAAAAAACAATTCACCATTAAAGTGATGTGCTAATTCCGTATAAAATAAATTTAATTTCATCTTCATGTTTTCACTGTACCAGGACGAAAACAGGCAACATAACCGGGAACTTAGAAAAGTAATGCACGGATTTTAAACATTTTCACTGTCAGATTGTTTCATTGTCCCTATGCCTATGTTACAGACTACATTTCATCCCCATTTTTCCACTGGAACGGTAACATGAAAACTACTTTACCTAGTAATGCTCAATTTGATCACCGTAGAACCCGAGTTGAGCCGGACTTGTTATTCCATAAAACCAAAAGCTATTGTATAATTCTAGCACACATAAATTAAGCCCACTTAGTGGGTTAAGTTTTCATTTAAAAAATATGTTAATACTAGTGATGTGTCAACTCGGTTTCATAAACTGAGTCAAACCGAGTTGAGCCCAAACCGATTTGACTCGGTTTACATTTTTTCGAACCGAGTTGGCAAACCGAAGAAAAAACCGAACCGTCAACCAAATAATTAAAATGAAATTAATGCAAGCAGACCGAGTTCACTTGAACACAATCAAAACTACCCTCCTTTAGTTGCGGTCTTTGCCAAACACAATGCACTTACACATATAAAGTCGATAGTCGACTGGTAGCAGTATGTAAAGCATAAAAGCAAGTGAGTTATTTGCGCAGGCATACAGAAACACACACATCTGTTAAACTTGACTCGGGATATTTTACAGAAAATTAATTCCTAACTCGAGTGGCAATATGTACCCAAAACATTCAAACCGTCTACCTATCAACAGACGACAATGAAAAAACCGAACCGCAGTCCAACTCGGTTTGACTTGACTCAGGATAAATTAATTTCCCGTATAGCTACAATGGATACATACTGCAATCTGCAACTCGAGTTAGGAATTAAATTTCTGTAAAATATCCCGAGTCCAGTCGGTTCGGTTCTTTCCTGTGTGATTAATTACACGCTTATTGCTTTTGGTTTTTTTTTTTATAAATGCATTTTGACTAAATCCGTTTGTTTTGATTGAATATTCGGTTTGTTTCTATTTTTCAAAACATAGTATTGAAGGAAAAAGCGCAAATATTATTTTTGTAAACCGAGTTAGCCAACTCGAGTTACAACTCGGGTTAATCAAAATCTAACTCGGGTTAATCCGGTTTGTAAATTTTACGGTTTGGCACATCACTAGTTAATACCTCTTGTTCGTTGCGTTTCACCAACGAAACTGTAGGGAGATATAAAAACAGAAATCAAAGAAGATTGTAAACGAGGTAAAGTGAATCGAATGATTTTAAAGTTGATCGAATAAAAATGAAAACTGAGCAAATTGCGAAATAGGGTTCGGTTTTCGTGAATAAAGAATCACCATTTTCGTGAGGTTTTTCCTCTGTCGCTCCCATAGCTGCTGATATTTTGTGTTTTCCAACGTTGGTAGCTCGTTTTTTATTATTTCACCAAAAAAGAGCCGAAAACTTATTCCACATTCTATTCAAAAAAGTAACCGGATGTCAAAAACCAGGACACAAGAGACCGACTTTATTGCGAAGTGCTTCTAGAGACTGCGTCTTAGCACTTTAAGTTCGTCGCACCGACTGAACTATTTCACTAAAAGTTTCTCTGTAATTGGGGACGGTTAAGTCTCTGTCGTCGGCTTTCAGATAAACCTCAATAAACCTCTGATCAAAACACCCGCTTGCCAAGATAGAGGTGCTGAGAGAAGATTGAAACTCAAAACTCTATCGTATCGTGCAGAGTTATCGTTGTTCTCTAAGAGCGAAGATAAACGACTAAAGCTTACTCTCCGATGACAACAAAACACGGTGTTTAACCGCTTATCAGGAAACAATGAAAGTTGACATCTTATCACATTCTCACGGTATCGAAACATTTAATCAAAAAGTTGCCATAAAAAATATATACTCGTGTAACGTGCGAAACTAATATACGAATATGCAGCATGTTATTGAATATTTTTTATTATTTATTAAAAATATTGCTAAGGCGAATGAATAACAACGCAGGCGTTTTATGGGGTTTTTCCTGCGCAGACATTATACTCTTCGTAGTATAAGCCTTCTTCTTATATCAGGAAAGAATAAACCCAAAGTCCAAAGCGAAGTTAACAGAAGTTAACAGAGTTATATTTATAGACGATTAAATTTATCAATTCTGATATACATTTTGTTTTTTTGGCAGTTAAAAGATTAATTGCTTCCGTTGTAAACATTCCATTCACAACTGATCAAAATGATACCGCTTATCCAACTTCATTCATAAACCAACAAGTTATAATGAAATATCGTTGAATATATGACGACCATAATAGGGCTTCCTAACAATTGGTTTTTTCCGTAGTATTTCTAAGTAATTTAAAGTTTTTGTACCCAGATTTACTAACACATTAAGTGAAATGTTAATAAAAACGCCCGTTATCAATGATTTGGTATTAGTTGAGAGATAACCTCCTTTAAAATGATGAAAAAGATTTTCTTTTTTTAGCCCAATTTGTGCCCATAAAAAAGATAAAATCAAAATACCAGCAATTATTCATTCAATTTGACAAACATGCTTAAGCTAAAATGCGTCTGGCAAGCAGAAGGCTGAGACCAAATCGTCTTGAACCGAATTTTTTGGAATCAAGGAAACTTTTCTGATGTTTTGGCATACCACTTTCTTCGGTATATGTGAAAGGAAAAAAGTTATCAGCACTTTAAGTTGAAAAATGCATTTTACTAAAATGTTAAAGAGCGTCTGGCAAGCAGTAGACTGAAACCAAATCGTCTAGGACACACTTTTTTGAAATCAGGGTAAGTTTTCTTATTTTTTGGCGTACCACTTTCTTTTTTATATGTAATAGGAAAAAAGTTATTACTGCTTTAAGCTGAAAAATGCACTTGAAAAGTGTTAAAATGCGTCTGGCAAGCAGGAGGCTGAAACCAAATCGTCTGGGACCGAGTTTTTTGTAATCAGGGGAATTTTTCTGATTTTTTGATGTATCATTTATGTGGTTATCACTTCGACCTCAAAATCTGTAAAATTACCATTTTCGAACGCCCACCCCCGCCCACGGCTGAAAAAGAAACCTGCCAGACGGTTGAATCTGATATAATGGTGCGTGTATCTACACATACATGTATGCATTATTTTTGGTTATCACTCCACTCCAAAAATTTGCTTCCAGCTCATGGTCTATAAATATTTGTCAGCAACAAGCTCGGGATGAGGGATGGAGAAAACCTGAAAGTTCTGAACAAGTTTACTGTCTAGTCAAGGTTTACTTGTAGCGGCAGCTCATTTTTGTAGATTTAATTCAATTTTAGCCTTCAAGTACCAGTATCCAAAAAACAAGACTTAAAATGCATCTCAATTTACCTCTAAGTTAAGCTCAACTACAGCGGATATGATGAATGCAATTCCAGCTAAGACTCCACCAGATGTCAGTTTTTGCAAGGGACGTCTAATGCCAACGAAGTTCAGCAACGCATAGAAAGCCACGTCATAGAGGGGAATGAAAATTAAATACAGCAAAGGACTCAACATCTGCAGTTGATAAGGTTTCAATGTGAATCCACCCAAATCACCGTCCATTCGAGTCGCTTGGATGGTCCACCTTGAACCTTGTTGATTGTAAAGTGCTCAGAACACTGGCAATGGCAGGTACAACAGCAACACTCGCAGCAATACTTTCACGTCAGCAATAAGTTGTTTGTCGTGCTTACTCTCAGCATGGTCTAGCCAGTGTTCCTTCGGATTTGATTTCCGCTCTATGAAGTATCCTGAAATTCCAGCCTGCAATTTGGTTCATAATAAAATACATTTCTTGATCAATTGACTGTCATTCTAAACTCACTCCAATTGTTTTCCAAACCAAGACTACAACATTGCCAGCTGGAGGCTTCATTTTATACAAAGGTCGGCCAAGAACGAACACAACTGTAATTCAAAAATATTCATAGGCTAATCCTTCTTGGTAATAAAATTCGTTGAACTTACTTATTGAAATGATCATGAGAATAGCGGGAACACCGAATGCAAGTGAATAGCACTCCTGTTGTCCAAAACAGTGGACATCTTCTCGGAGGATTGGAGTGAGTGTTGTTGAGATTAGTGAGCCTGCATTGATGGCAAAGTAAAACAAGGAAAAGAAGGTAGCAGCTTGTTTCACTTGTTCTGGCATCTTAAACTGATCTCCACCAAGCACTGCTACACACGGCTTTATCCCCCCTGAGCCCAGTGCTATCAGAGCAAGGCCGAGCATTGTGAAAACTGTGGCGGGTAGATCCACACACGTAGACTATGGAGAGATATACGATTGTCCTGAACTTGCCCAATAAACTGTCGGCCAAGATTGCTCCCAAAATACAAAGGAAATTAATAAGCATAATGAATATGTGAAAAATGACTCTGGAGCTGTCCTTGCTGTATTGCAGTTCTCGGTTAAGGTAAAGGAGCAAAATTGCTGAAAAAAAAACAAGTATGTACTGTACATATACATTTGGAATGTCAAAAAGAAGTCATCTATTTTTTTTTTTTTTTTTTTTTTTTTTCTATAAATGGATGAAAGTTGATGGTGTGAACCAAGTCATTCAGCCTTATTATGAGTTTCACGTGAACAGCTTTTCGCCCGGAACATTTTTGTTCGCCCGGAATTTTTAAAGCTATTATGAGTTTCACCTGAACAAAAGTCCAAACTTGCAACTTTTCCGCTTTTGTTGTTTACTTGTTCGCCTCACAAAAGTAAGTGAAATAATCGAACATGGAAAATTTTTCCCCCGAAACTCATAATAAGGGAAAAGTGAAATGAGATGTTTTTCGGGGGGAATGATTTCACGTGAAACTCATAATAAGGCTGATTGACTTGCGAGTTAATGAACTTGATGCAGAAGGTTTTTTCATTCCAAAACTTACTTCGCAATCCAAAGTAGTTAAATCGTTCACAGAATTCCATACTGATAATAAAACCCACAGCCTTCGGATATGAGTATTTCTACAGAAAAAAAACCATTAAATTTCATCAATTTTATCCCGATAGCGAGAATGTCAAAACTAATTTGAATTTCAAAAAATCTTTCGCCATTAGAACTTTACATTATCAGCAATATGGACTTTGTATGTATCATTTTCGTATTCCTCGCACTGAAACGGTTATATGAACTCAAAACCAACTGTCAAAAAACAGTGAACAGAAAATATAGTGTGCTTGAAAGATTGAATGCATAGGGTTTCGATTTTGATTTCGAGTCAAGAAGAGAAAAGCACTTTGGGAAAAGTTAAAAGTTAACCATTGATTGTAATGGAGGAATTTGTTTTGAAATGTTTTTGGTTTTTATGGAAGTATGCTCCTGAACTTACATTCACTTGGCCTTCTTTGGTGTCTGCATTTTCAATTTCTTGGTCTTTATCAACTCCTTCGATATTACTTGCTGTCACTGCAGGGGTTATCTGTGGTAAGTTGTTTTTGTTTTCGGTGCTCTTGTCATCCTCTGCAAAATATTGATTTAAACTAAGACTAAGAATAGTTAATTTCATTAGAACTTAATTTTGGCCGCTACATGACCAAGACCTTCAAATATTTTCAAATTGTAAAGACGCTTAGCAATACAACATTCTTCAAGGTGTCTAAGGGATCTCCATCCCTTTTTTCCATTGTTTCAATGCTTCTGAGGATGCTTCTCCACTTTTCCATGTTCAAAAGTTTTAACAATTTGTTTAGCATAATGATTTGTTCGGACTGAGGCCTTCAAACGAGAAACTGAACTGGTCTAAGCTAACTATATAAAAAGGGTGTTATATAACATCAGCCTTTCTAACTGAGGACGATCTTTATTTAACCTACCATAGCTCAATATAACTTAAGCCAATGATTGTTTTTCAAAACTAATTGCAGCGGAGTCCTGCAGGTGTCGGTATTGATTCCAATATTATTTACGCGAGTAACGATAGGATTATATCCCGATGAAATTTCTCAGGTTTGCGTTTAGCTGCTGATTAAAAATTGGTTATTTTCCAACTTAATGGAAAGTTGAGAAAGTAATTCCTTTATTGAAACCAGGAAAAAGTTCCGGCTCACCTTCTAGCTAAAGACCGATAAGCTTACTTAGTTCGTTAGGCAAATGCTTTGAAAAACTAATAAAAACCAAATTAATGGCACATGTAAACGCTGGAAGTATTTTTCCTCCTGAACAATTTGGTCTCAGAGCCTGGCGCTTTTTTTTATATATATATAGTAAGTAAGTAAGTAAGTAAGTAAATTCATTTATTTTTCGTTTTCTTATTTCACAATGAGTTTTACAATGAATTTAGAGCTATGGCATTGCCGTCAGCTCGGTTAGCAGTGCTTGTAAATTTATTTTATTATTGTTTATGGTTTCTTTTGTTTAATTTTTATACGAGAATTCGTTATTCAAATTCACTGATCAATAGTGCTCTATATGTATAGGATTCCGATAAAGGTAATTGCATAGGTTTTTCCAGTTGAGTCCGTTCAATATTTCAATTGCCTCTTTCATGGACAGTGTCTTTTTTCCGAAGTATATCAGGCGTTGTGAAGAAAAAGCTGATTGATTAAAACTTCCATTGTATGGGCTTCCATTTAAAAAGAGTATTTCACATCTTATTTTGAAAATGAAGGATATTTCTCTGTAACTGTACACGTCACGAAAATAGTTCATCTCTAGCAAATTAGTGTTGAGCTGTGAATATAATATTCTACTCTCAGAGTTACGAGCTCTTACTGAGAAATCATCACGTACTGAATCTTCATACTTTTGTATTATTCTGTAGAGCCGGTTTTTTACAAGATTTAAGCTGTCCACACTTATTATGACCTCTTCATCGCAGATAGTTCCCAAATACTTCCATTTAGACAGCCACCAATCTTCATTCCTCAGCTCGTACATCAGCATCTTTTTGGTTAGGCGCGTATCTGCCTGGGAGAGAACTTTCAAAATGTAGTCGGCTTGCAATTTAAGGGTGTAGGTAAACAGTTTAGGGAGTCCAGATTCGAGATGAATGGCGTAGTTTGGAGTATTAAGTGGTAACTTGAACAGTTTCTTTAGAAAATTTCTTTGTAGTTTTTCAATGGTTTCGTATTCATCAATACCCCAGATTTGCGCCGCATAACACAAAGTTGACTTAACTACAGCATCGAAAACTTTGTACTTAGCTGATAGACTGATTCGGCTATTCAGGAAGATGTTTTTCCATGCTACATTCAAAAGGCTTTGAGATGTCTTCGATTTATCTTGAAGGTGTGAGCTGAAATCTATGTTACGAGTGAGTTTCACTCCAAAATACTTATACTCGCCTGCAATATCCAAAGTAGTGCCTTTATAGGTCCAATTGTTTCGGGTTTGGGTTCTGGTGGAGCGGTCAAATACCATAACTTTAGATTTGTTAATGTTAATAACAAGACCCCATTCTTGACAATAGTCTGACAGACGATTGATCATGAGTTGAAGATTTTCTGGAGACTCTGACAGTATGACCAGATCATCAGCATACATTAGAACATTAATTCTTGAACCGGCTATATTAATTCCTCTAGGTAGACAGGTAACCACATCGTTTATAAAAATTGAAAACAATAGCGCACTTAGGGGACAACCTTGTTTTACTCCATTATTTGTTTCGAACCAGTCAGATAGTGTAGATCCGTCCCACACAGCTGCTTTTGACTCCGCATAAAGTCGTTGGATAACGTTGATGAATTTCGTTGATATACCAATCCTTGAAAGTTTATAAATGAGGGCATTTCTGTTGATAAGATCAAAGGCTGCTTTGAAGTCGACAAAGAAGGTATACACCTTTTTATTTCTTGCTTGGAAAGCTTTAACAATCGAAGTTAATGTGAATAAATGGTCAATCGTCGAGTAATCCTTTCTAAAGCCAGCTTGAGATTCAGAAAGTATATTGTTAACTTCTACCCATGTTTCAAGTCTTTTTACTAGAACACCACAGAATAATTTTGATAGTACATTCATGAAAGAAATTCCACGGTAGTTTTCAACGTTGTTTAAATCACCTCTTTTGTGAATTGGGAAAATAACGGATCTCATAAAGGATGGTGGTATATTTTCAGACATGTAGATTTTGTTGAAGAGAGAGTTGAGTTTTTCGTGAAAGGTTTCGGTAGCGTTTTTGAAGAATTCAAATGGAACTCCATCTTCTCCGGGGGCTTTTCCATTTTTTCCTTTGAGAAGTACAGACTTCAACTCATTTATTGTGATTTCACAGTCTAAAATGCTATCAGATAATAAAGGTTGAGCAAACGAGAATCTTATTTCCGATTGGCCGTACAGGAGAAATCTGAAGTGGATAGCTAGATCACAAGCAGACACTCCTATTCCAATCTTTAAATTAGTACCATTAATTTCTCTGGCGGTTTTCCAAAATTCTTTTGTACATTTGATTCGACCAAGATTGTAAGCTTGATTGTTTTCAAAAACAGATTTCTTATTCAAATACAGTTTTTTGTAGAAGTCGTTAGCTTCATGATACCACTTTGTAAGTGTATGAGAGTAAGAATTTCTTGTAGCTTTCAACAATTCAAACGATTTTTTACGAGCGGTCATGCAATCTTTGTCAAACCATTTCTGTTTGAATCAGCATTTTTGTTTTCGTTTGGGTTACCAATGGTGTTCTTTATGCAGTTGATTAGCTTATTTGCGCTTATTTCAGTTGACTCCATCTCTACGTCCATGAAAGGTTGGTTTTTGTCTAACTTTTGCTGGTAAATAGTAACATCTTTATCATTCCATTTTAGCCTGGGCAAGAGTTCAAGGGTTCTTTCGTTTGCAGCACATTCATCACTCTATTCTACTGTGATTGGCATATGGTCGGAGAATGGTTAACTCTGAACTTCGAAACTCTTCACTAAGCCTTTCCAGTCATTATTTACCATACAGTAGTCAATAACTGATTTGCCTTGCCGTCCAAGAAAAGTTAACTGTCCTTCGATGTCTCCATTAGTGCATATATATATATATATATATATATATATATATATATATATATATATATATATATATATATATATATATTAGGGTGGGTCAAAAAAATCAAAAAAAAATTTTTTGATTCGGGGTGTTGGACTGCTCATCCTGAATGTTATTGTTCCAGAAAAGAGATATAGATTTTCTGTAATTTGCTTTTGTCAACTGTAGGAGATTTTTGATCTGTGACTTCAGAGTTCTAATCTTCAAATCAAATAAATACTTACCAAAAAGTAAACCTCCTGTGCAAGAGTTTAAGTCTCGACAGGAATCTACTTTTTTTTTGTAAAATGCATCTATTGTCGCGTTTCTGTATATGTTCGAAGAGTCATGTTGCCTACATTAAGAAATTGTCCTGTTCATTGTACTACGGATTGCATCCTCCACATGATCTAAACGTTCGACAGATTCCTGTTGCATGGCGGCGCAATACCGTTCGAAATGAAAACGCGTGTCTTACCGTAGTTGTTTGAGTGCGTCGGCACGTTCTCCTCCAGTTCCACAAGGTCGTTCGGAAGCAGTATGACGGCGGCAAGTCCAAAGTGGTCACTGTCGTACTCAACCGTCGTCAAACAATTTTTCGACCGTCGAAGAATGTCGTCGGTCTGATTAAGTTTTGAGTCTAAAAGTAATAGATCCAAATATGAGCCACTTTGAGGATATGAAGGCCTGTCAGTAGCCAGCAGGTCGACTTTATACTCAATATGGTGAAGCCCCAGCCAATTGAATAACTGGGTCTCCCTTAGATTATCTAATTGATTTCCCCAATCCTGGTGTTTATCATTGTAATCACCGGCCATGAGGAAATAGCTTTCTTCTGAGTTCAGTTTCACAGAGTTCGAAAAAGTGTTTCGAGCTCTCTCTTTAATAAAAGACAAAAACATCAACTCGATATTTGTTTTTTCAAATGGAAATACAAACATTAGACAATAATCACCATCACAACAATAAGGCTTTTCAACAAAGCTCTTATTTTTAAACTACTAACTAGTTCAAAGTCTTAAATTGATATAGCGTATAAGTACTCCAACAAAAATAATCCTATTCAAGTTCAATCGGTTTTGTATACATCTTCCTTCTCACTCAAGTCCAGGGTACTAGGTTTGGTTTCCAGTGTCTCTGTTTCTGTTTCACTTACTGAACTGCTTGCTGCATTGGGGTCGTTTGGTTTGTAGGCCATAGCAAGGAACATGAAAATTATCATATCTGCGAACATGAAGCCAGCAAATAAGAAGAAATAATTGGCCTGAGACTCGAACAATTTCAACTCGGAGATTATGACGACAATGACAATGACAACGACAATGACATTGCCAAACGCTACTGTCAGCAACCAACAAGCTTGCAGGACAGATTTCATTGAAACTGGAGCCTGGGAATACGAAAACTCGAGACCGGTGACAGAAAACATGACTTCTCCCAGGGTCAACACGACATACTGTGGAATCAATAGCAACATATTCACGGAATTTGGTGTGGCAATTTCATACATCTTTGCTTCGTAGTCCTCGTCGGTAGCTCCTTCTCCAATCACCAAAGTGTAGACACCACCTTGTTTGAGGGTTGTTTCGAAGACCTTTTTACCATCCACACTTACAGTGTAATGTTTTGATTTGAACTCAAACAACGGGGTATAATCGGTAGTGTTTTTGTATGCCTCATAGCCCTTGTCTTCCTTCCATACTACGGTCCGAGTTCTTTTTACATTAGCCAAGGTACGAACCACAGGGTTGCCACGATCAGGCTTGTTCGGTTCGTCTGCGTAATTTGAAATTCCGTCGTAGTTTATGAAAAAACTTTGAGCAGATTCTTCTGGGAGCACCCAATCACTGTCAGCGAATTGAGGACAACCTGTGAAATTTTGATTTTTGTTCAACGGAGTTACTTTAATGGAAGAATGCTAAGTACTTACCGCCGGAAGATTTGGCTGAACATTTAACATACAGGAAGCTGTAGGGCACTCTTATGTGTTTCTCTTCAAATAACTGCATGGATTTGACACTGAAGGGGGGATAGTCTACCCAATTTGGGGTTATTGTGTAGTCGCAACCAGGGATACCGTTGAAAACACGCATTTGAACTTCACGGCGACGGGGCAAGACCGGGTAAGTAGTCTAAAGAAATGTAAAAAGTGAGCGTTTGAATATAGGTTCTACGGCACTACAGGTAAATAAGAAAATATTTGTCAGCCACAAGCTCGGTCCATTTCTATGAGGGATGGAGAAACCCTGAACGTTCTGAACGAATTTACTATCTAACAAGATGAGCTTGTAGCGGCAGTTCATTTTTGTAGATTTAATTCTTTCTCAGCCTTAAAGTACCAGTTTCCTAAAAACAAGACTTAACATGCATCTCAGCTAAATCTTCATTTACCTCTAAGTTAAGCTCAACTACAGCGGATATGATGAATGCAATTCCAGCTAAAACACCACCAGATGTCAGTTTTTGCAAGGGACGTCTAATGCCAACCAAGTTCAGCAACGGGTAGAAAACCACGTCATAGAGGGGAATGAAAATCAAAATCAACAAAGGATTCAACATCTGCAATTGATCAGGTTTCAATGTGAATCCACCCAAATCACCGTCCATTCGAGTCGCTTGGAAGGTCCACCTTGAACCTTGTTGTTCGAAAAGTGCCCAGAACACTGGCAATGGCAGGTACAACAGCAACACTCGCAGCAATACTTTCACGTCAGCAATAAGTTGTTTGTCGTACTCACTCTCAGCATGGTCTAGCCAGTGCTCCTTCGGATTTGATTTTCGCTCTCTGAAGTATCCTGAAATACCAGCCTGCAATTTGGTTCATAATAAAAAACACATCTTGATCAATTGATTGTCATTCTAAACTCACTCCAATTGTTTGGCAAACCAAGACTACAACATTGCCAGCTGGAGGCTTCATTTTATACAAAGGTCGGCCAAGAACGAAGATAACTGTAATTCAAAAATGTTCATAGGCTAATCCTTCTTGGTAATAAAATTCGTTGAACTTACTTATTGAAATGATCATGAGAATAGCGGGAACACCGAATGCAAGTGAATAGCACTCTTGTTGTCCAAAACAGTGGACATCTTCTCGGAGTATTGGAGTGAGTGTTGTTGAGATTAGAGAGCCCGCATTGATGGCAAAGTAAAACAACGAAAAGAAGGTAGCAGCTTGCTTCATTTGTTCTGGCATCTTAAACTGATCTCCACCAAACGCTGCGACACATGGCTTTATTCCTCCTGAGCCCAGTGCTATCAGAGCAAGGCCGAGCATTGTGAAAACTCTGGCGGGTAAATTCCACGTAGGGACAGCTCCAATTGCAACCAAGACAGATCCACATACGTAGACTATGGAGAGGTATAGAACTGTCCTGAACCTACCCAATAAACTGTCGGCCAAGATTGCTCCAAAAATACAAAGGAAATTACTTAACATAAGGAATATGTGAAAGATGATTGTGGAGCTGTCCTTGCTGTATTGCAGTTCTTCGTTAAGGTAAAGGACCAAAATTGCTAAAAGAAAAGAAATATGCATTTGAGATGTTTGTATAATCTAAGGACGAAAGTAGATGGTGCGAACCCAGTCATTAACTGTGATTCAAGTGAACTTGATAAAGAAGGTGTGATAACTTACCTCGCAATCCCAAGTAGTTGAATCGTTCACAGAATTCATTACTGATAATGAAACCCACTGCCTTTGGATACGGGTATTTCTACAAAAAAAAAAAAAAAGAGAGGTGTCAAGGGACACCCGAATGGAACGAAGTTCAAAATCGTGAAAATGAAAATATCTGGCTTGCTTTCTATAAGAGATAGAGAGAGACAGAGAGAGAGACAGAGAGAGAGAGAGAGACACACACACACACACACACACACACACACACACACACACACACACACACACACACACACACACACACACACACACACACACACACACACACACACACACACACACACACACACACTCACACACACACACACACACACACACACACACACACACACACACACACACACACACACACACACACACACACACACACACAAACACACACAGACAGACAGACACATAATCCCTCAGTAGCTTAACGTAGACTTCATTAGCCTATGGTACTCAGGGATAGTGTAGCTTTCCAACAGTGAAATTATTTTTAAAGTATATTAGTATTAGTATTAGTATTAGTATAAGTTTTAGTATCAGCATAGTCACACAGCTTACAATAGCTTACTATAAAAAACGTGACAACTTTTAGTTTGAATTTTTTATGTCGTGACAAATTTTCGTATGAATTTTTTCCGGCTAGCCCCCTTTCATAACGCGCGATAAGGAACTTCGTTCCAAGAAAAAAACTCAATGTTATCAAATCAAAAAGAGAATTTGTTAACTAAAGGCTTCCAACAAATTTATAATTTTTATCAAAACTTCATTTTTCAATAAAACACTTCAAACATCGACGATTGATGCTTGAATATTGTGTCTGGTAAATTATTCCACATTTGTGTTGTTCGACTTAAGACCAGCAGTGTTGGTCTCTTCGAAATCAAATCAATTCTCTAAAACAATGACAACGCATCATGATTTATATTTACTGTAGCCATGATACAGTAAAAAACTAAAAGAGACGTTTAGTGCCCTTGAGAATTTGAGTGCTTCGCGCCTCGCTTTTGATTTGATTTCCATTCAAAAACGATCCGTTTTGGAAAAGATTAGAGTTAATATTGATGGCAATAGAGGACTTTGGGGGCTTGTCGGAATGCCAGACGAAGATTCTAAAAGATTCACCAGATGTGGCTATGTTTATATGTAGGTTGTTATGGAAGCAAACTTTTATACATATTAGATTTCCAGATCAAAACTTACCTTCACTTGGCCTTCTGCGGTGTCTGCATTTGTAATTTCTTGATCTGTTTCAGCTCCTTTGATATCATTTGCTGCCAATGACGGTGTAATCTGTGGCAAATTCTTGCTGTTTTCATCTTTTCTGCCATTCTCGTGGATTTCCCCTGCAAACAAATTATATAAAACATAGGTTTACTTAAATAAGTTGATAGAATTTACAAAATGGAATTTTGATAAATACATAGTCTAATTGGAATAGTGTTGGGCTTAGATTTTCTTTTGATGTTTTAAGATTCTGAACAGTAATAATATTTATTTTCAATAAATCAAACATATAAAAATTAGAACAATTTGATAACAATAAAATAAACAAAGTATTTAAAAACAAAGTATCGAATCTCAACTTTCAACACCCCCACTAGGTTTTTATACTTTTATGCCAATAAGAGTACATCAGTTGTTATGTTTTGTAGCAGGGAGTCCTTTGTTTAGAACATCAGCAGGCATCTCTTCAGTTTTCAAATATAATACTTCTAATTTACTTTCTTCTATAAGATCTCGAATGAAATGATGCCTTAGATAGATAGATGTTTGTTTATTTCTTAATAATCCTTATTTAACAATACAAAATATTTTAAACATTTTATAATTAATAAAGAAATATTATGTGACAAAGATATTTATGTAAAAAATAGTGTTATTGTCACATTTGACTAAATATTAAATGTTATACAATTCAAAATTATTGATAAATGGGTGGGGTGCCCCTCGGTAGTAAACAAATGAAAAATGGAAAAAAAGAAAAATTACAAAATTTAAGCGAATTTTTTTTTTTTTTTTTTATTAGTTACATATATTTGTAATAAAAACAAGAAATTTCACCAAATAATCAGGAGGAATAATTTAACAATACTTCAATATTTACTAAATCGACAGAAAAAGACCATGTCCTTAAAAGTCTTAAAAACTTAAAACAAGATGCTTGAGCTCTGATAGAGGGTGGAAGTTTATTGAATAAACGACATGAAGCAACACTGTAGAAGTTACGGAAAGCTGTTGTGCGAAAAGCCGGTATTGGAACTCGGTTCAAAAAATTTACCCGCAAGCTATGGCAACAATTTGTCTAAAATTAAGATTTCCCGATCTAGCAAAGAAAACCATTAAAACTTTATAGCAGTACAGATGTCGAACTGGAAGAATGTTCAAATCCTTAAATAGAGGAAAACTAGGAGAGAGACGAGGCTTTCTACAAATTTTTTTAAGAACGTGTTTTTGTAATATTAAGAGAGGATAGATTTTATTTTTATAGGATCCTCCCCAACAAGCAATTCCATATTGCAGTTTTGAATCAAAGACACCGTAGTAAATTTTCATAAGCAAATTAATGGAGCAAACTTTGCTAAGATAATAAAAATTCCTGAGTGTGGAGCGAAGATACTTTCTTAAATTATCAGTGTGTTTAAAAAAAAACTCAAACTGGAATCAATGGTTAGTCTTAGATATTTAAACTCATGTACATTTTCTATCTGAAAACATTTATCGCTACAGTTGTTAGAGTTAAAGAAAGAGCCGAATGAATTGCATGTGCAATGAAAAAGTCTAAATTTTTGACAATCTGAGGCATGAAAAATGAGATCTGCATCTGGACGGTTCTGTCTAGACAAATTGAAAAACATTGCCTTAGTTTTCGAACTTATTATAATAAACTTATAACAAGTTCGAAAACTTTAATCAGCAAACCAAATCCTTAACAAGCTAAGATCCCAATTCATATCTGATACAAGATTCAAATAACTATCAGTGCCATAGGTAAAACCAATATCGTCAGCAAATGCTGTCAGAAGGCCCTTAAAAGGTAAGCTGAACAAAGAGTTGATATATATCAAGAAAAGAATAGACCCCAAAACAGACCCCTGAAAAACCCCAAGTTTTATAGACCTAATATCACTACTAACATCAAGTAAGTTCACCCTTTGTGTTCTATCTTTCAAATAAGAACTAAACCAATCAATCATGAAGCCTCGGAACCCAGCATTTTCAATCTTTGTTAGCAACAACTCAAGGTTAACCATGTCGAAAGCTTTTGAAATATCAACAAATAGTACTGACGTATTTTTTCTTTTATCGAGATTAGAAAATACCTGCGAACAAAAATTTAACAAGGCATCTTCGGTTGATTTGCCACTTCGAAACCCAAATTGAATATCGCTAATGAAACCCATGGAATTCAGAAAGCTAAGCATTCTATTTTTAATGGCTTTTTCAAATACTTTACTTAGTGATGGTAAAAGCGAGATTGGCCTATAGTTACATAATTCACTAGTATTACATTTTTTGAAAAGCGGAAGAATATTAGCACATTTAAGTGCATCAGGGTATACTCCAGATAAAATACTGTTGTTAAAAATATGAGACAGAACATCTATAATAAAGAACGATATATTTTTGACACAAATGTTAGAAATATTATCAATTCCAGAGGAATTTGTGTTTTTTAATGTTCCAATAATTCTAAGCAGTTCGAGACCGGTTATTTGATCAAATACAAAGCTACGGGATGAAGAGTGTAGTCCTAAAGCAAAAACAGGAGTACAATGTGAACAATTCAAATCGGATTGTGCATGTGCATCATATGATATGGTTGAGAAATACTCATTAAAAGAATTAGCGATATCAATTTTTTGTGAGACCACACGATCATTAACTCGGATTGCAGACACCTGATTTCCACCTTCTGTTTTATTGAGAATACTGTTTACAATTTGCCATTCACTTCTTATATTGCCTTTAGCTTGATTGAATTTGCTTTTATAATAGTTATCGCGACAGCAACGTATTTCTTTCTTTAGCTCATTACATAATTTTTTATATTTTTCTTTAAAGAACTGATTGTTAGGGTGTTTTGCACATTTTACTCTTATTTTGTTTTTATATCTAATTTTGTTCAGTAATATACTAGACATCCATGGTTTGAGACGTTTGTCGTGTTTTTTTGGTACAACTGAAAAGGAACATTCAGATATGTGTCTAGCTTAAGTAATATATATTATATCGATGTGCTTTGAACGTGCGTGATAAACGTTGTTTTTAGATATGTTTATTGCACTCTTGTTATCGCATTGCAATATAAGTTGTTGATTCCAATGAATTAGTTCTTGCAATAAAGATTGAAGCCAAAGTGCTTCTTGAGATGTTGAGGCTAAAGCCATATACTCAGCCTCTGTGGTGGAGAGAGCGACAGTAGGTTGTTTCATTGAATTCCACGAAATAGGTCCTCCTTGGTATTTAAAGAGATAACCTGTAGTTGATTTTCTATCATCTGAGTCACTAGCCCTTCAATGTCTTGAGTGTATTCTAGCTTGTAGTTTATTGTTCCTTTAATATAACGGAAAAGTCCAGTGAGATTTTGAAGGATTATTATTAAATCTTGATAAAGCCCCCACTGCAAAGGATAAATCTGGGCGACTAACTTGTGCTGCATATAAAATACTTCCAATAGCTTCTTGATATGGAACGGTTTTCATGTAGTCAGTTTCGTCTTTGCTTTGTTGATGTTGTAACGTGCGCTTAGTTCGCAAAATTAAAACTTCACTTTTTATTTATTTCTACCACTTTGATTCAGTATCTATACTTTATTCGATCTCAACTCGACTTTTGGACTATCACTTGTATTTACTCTTAACTTTATCACTCTATAAACAAAACTGCCCTCTGGTTGCCTCGGGCGGGCTATTTATATCGAATGACATTTCATCTAGAACTCTCCAGTAACTTCCACATGGTCTGCAACTCTCCACTGTTTTGGCTGTCAAATATTTTCTCTCCTAGAATTTCTACACTTATAGTGTAAGTGTTCCCAGATGTGTTTTTTTCGGTTGAACGTTTTCGATTAGGAAATTGGTATTAGATGTTGGGTTAATGTTACAATGTGTTTCTTTTATAAGCTTTTGGTTAATATCTAAGGGTGTGGATACCGGATTACAATCCTCCATATTAAATCGCTTGAGAATATTCTTTAAGTATGTCCGTTGGTCTATCTATAACTTCCCCTTCTCTCGATCGCGAGTTATTTGCATACCAAACACAAATTTAGCTTCTCCAAAATCTTTCATCTCGAATGATTTAGCCAAATTTTCTTTGACAATTCTTTTTTCATCTTTGTTGTTTGTAAAAATCAGGATGTCGTCTACGTAAATAGCGACGAAAGTCTTATCTGTGCTGTTTGTCTTGTAATAAATACACGGATCGGTTTTATTGTTTAAGTCCAATTTTCTTTAAAGTTTCATCCAATTTCTTATTCCAAACTCTGCTAGCTTGTTTGAGGCCGTACAGTGATTTCTTGAGTTTATATACTTTATTTTGAATATTATCAAAACCTTCAGGAAGATTCATGTAAATCTCTTCGTTAAGTTCACTTTGTAGGAAAGCAGTCACAACATCCATTTGATCGATATCCAAATCATATCGTACAGCCAAACTTAAAAGTACCCTTATGGACGTGTACCTTATCTACAACGCGACGGGAGAATATGTCTCTTGATAATCGATCCCTTGACGTTGCGAATACCCCTTAACGACCAATCTAGCTTTATATTTTTCGACATTACCACTTGCATCTTTTTTCGTCTTGAATGTCCATTTGGAATTTATGGCTTTCTTTCCTTTTGGTAATGAAACTATTTCCCAAGTGTCATTTTTCAAAAGAGCTGTATATTCATCGTTCATTGCTTTTTTCCAGTCACACATATGTTCGCTCTTCATTGCCTCAGCGACTGTCTTTGGATCTTCACTGTCGTTAGCCATGTATGAAAGGTAACCGTATCTTTCAGGTGTATTTCTTATTCTGGTAGATCGTCTTATTCCTCTGTCAGATATGATTCCTTCTGAAGATTCTTCAACAATGAAATCATCTTGGGCATCCAGAAAGCTTTTTTCACTTGCCGCTTCATCACTTATTTCGATTGGTATTTCATTGTTTGAATCCACTGATGAAATTTCGTCTTCATTCCCCAGTCCCCTGAATCATATCCTGTAAAAATATCACAATAAGATGTATCGTTTGTCTCACCATCCTTTGGAAAAATTTGCTCATAGAAAACTGCATCTCGACTTATTACGACTTCTTTTTACTTGCGATTATAGGTACTGTAAGGCAAGTCTTGCAATCGTGCAGAAAAAAAATTTTGAGATAACAATTAAACATGACATTACTATGACAGAGAATACGAAAAATGTGGGTCCTGCAATTCTGTCTGTCTGTGTGTCTGTCTGTCTGTGTGTCTGTCTGTCTTTTTTCTTCAAAATTTGCAGTTATGGTCTCTGGAGTAGCCTACAGAGGGGTTTTTGGAATTGGGTCTCTAGGTCTTGAAATAACGGTACAACTGGAGTGGCAATATGTACCCAAAACATTCAAACCGTCTACCTATCAACAGAAGACAATGAAAAAACCGAACCGCAGTCCAACTCGGTTTGACTTGACTCAGGATAAATTAATTTCCCGTATAGCTACAATGGATACATACTGCAATCTGCAACTCGAGTTAGGAATTAAATTTCTGTAAAATATCCCGAGTCAAGTCGGTTCGGTTCTTTCCTGTGTGATTAATTACACGCTTATTGCTTTTGGTTTTTTTTTTATAAATGCATTTTGACTAAATCCGTTTGTTTTGATTGAAAAACCGGTTTGTTTCTATTTTTCAAAACATAGTATTGAAGGAAAAAGCGCAAATATTATTTTTGTAAACCGAGTTAGCCAACTCGAGTTACAACTCGGGTTAATCAAAATCTAACTCGGGTTAATCCGGTTTGTAAATTTAACGGTTTGGCACATCACTAGTTAATACCTCTTGTTCGTTGCGTTTCACCAACGAAACTGTAGGCAGATATAAAAACAGAAATCAAAGAAGATTGTAAACGAGGTAAAGTGGATCGAATGATTTTAAAGTTGATCGAATAAAAATGAAAACTGAACAAATTGCGAAATAGGGTCCGATTTTCGTGAATAAAGAATCACCATTTTCGTGAGGTTTTTCCGCTGTCGCTCCCATAGCTGCTAATATTTTGTGTTTTCCAACGTTGGTAGCTCAAAAAAATATCGTTTTTTATTATTTCACCAAAAAAGAGCCGAAAACTTATTCCACATTCTATTCAAAAAAGTAACCGGATGTCAAAAACCAGGACACAAGAGACCGACTTTAACGCGAAGTGCTTCTAGAGACTGCGTCTTAGCACTTTAAGTTCGTCGCACCGACTAAACTATTTCACTAAAAGTTTCTCTGTAAATGGGGACGGTTAAGTCTCTGTCGTCGGCTTTCAGATAAACCTCAATAAACCTCTGATCAAAACACCCGCTTGCCAAGATAGAGGTGCTGAGAGAAGATTGAAACTCAAAACTCTATCGTATCGTGCAGAGTTATCGTTGTTCTCTAAGAGCGAAGATAAACGACTAAAGCTTACTCTCTGATGACAACAAAACACGGTGTTTAATCGCTTATCGTGAAACAATGAAAGTTGACATCTTATCACATTCTCACGGTATCGAAACATTTAATCAAAAAGTTGCCATAAAAAATATATACTCGTTTAACGTGCGAAACTAATATACGAATATGCAGCATGTTATTGAATATTTTTTATTATTTATTAAAAATATTGCTAAGGCGAATGAATAACATACACAGGCGTTTTATGGGGTTTTTCCTGCACTGATATTATACTCTTTGTAGTATAACTCCTCTTCTTATATCAGGAAAGAATAAACCCAAAGTCCAAAGCGAAGTTAACAGAGGATTAAATTTAGCACTTGAATGTTTGACATGTTAAACGATTAAAAGGCTTTAGGAATGAATGTTTTGATTTCCTGTTATGACCGACGATAACAGATTAAAAATAAAGTAGAGGTAACTGTCGTAATGCCATCCATCCGGTGGTTGTTTTTGGTATGATTTAACAGTGATATTGTTTTGATTACAACTGGCAGATGATTTTCTGAAAATATCCGTTTTTAGCGTTTCATCAAACTGAGATTGAGACTGTGACCATTTTCTTCTTCTTCGGCGCGGCCGGTATCACGAACATCGTCATCTCGAAGGAACCTCAACTCACCCACGCATATGGTTTACATTCACATTATAGTGATCCAACTAAGTGGTACGTAGACCCCTTGGCCTAAGTAAGCGTTGGCAAGTCACCCGGGCCTTGCTCCAAGTCAGGGGCTTACCAAACCAAATGCAGATGTCGTGGCATTTGTTCGTGGCGGGAGTGTTTTGGTTTGCTTTTTTGACAGGAATCTTTAAATATCTCGCTGGTACCCGTGGCGTGATGGTTAGCAGGTCTGCTGTTAACCCAGAGGTTCGTGGTTCAAATGCCAACAGAGGCAAAATGTTTTTCCTCGAGTATCGCCCTTCGTGAGGAATTGGCAAGTCTTCCGATAGTAAATTCACTGCCACCAAAGCGCATTCTCGAATAGCCGTTTGGAACCGGCTGAAAATTGTAGCATTTTTTAGCATTAATTTTTATTGAACTTAGTATATTATATGTACAATTTGATTAGATCTACTTAAAGTTAACAATGTGGGTATTTATATGTTGTTGGCACAGAGGGGGCCTAACGTTCTTACATTGACTAAGATAAAAAAAAAAATAATTAAAATTAATTGTTGCTGATGTGGTTGGTTAATTTCCTCGTCTGTCGTTTTCTTCTCTCGGATTGTTCAAGTCCGGTTGTCACTGACTGAAAATTGTAGGTCCCCTACATTCCCTCACAAGCCATTGTTGTGAGAAATGCGCTAGGCCCTGGGGCTCCTCGCTCTGTTGCGCCACCTTTTATATTTAAATTTTTTTACTTGCGATTTTAGGTACTATAAGGAATAAGGCAAGTCTTGCAATCGGGGAGAAAAAAAAAATTTGAGATAACAATTAAACATGACATTACGATGATAGAGAATACGAAAAAAGTGGGTCCTGAAATTCTGTCTGTCTGTCTGTGTGTCTGTTTGTCTGGGTGTCTGTGTGTCTGTGTGTCTGTATATTGATCTACAGCCTGAACCGCTGGACCGATTTTCTTCAAAACTTGCAGTTAGGGTCTGTGAGGCAGCCTACAGAGGGATTTTGGGAATTGAGTCTCTAGGTCTTGAAATAACGGTACCTGCCATACAACCGATATGATAATACTTATTTTTCTCGAAAACCGCTCCAGCGATTTCGATAAAATTTTGTGTGAGGGATAAATTTTAGATTGTCTTTCTTATGATGTAAAAAAAAATTTTGGAAAAAGGCTAAAAAAGGTACCTCCCATAGTACCGTTTTTTTCAAAACCGACTTTCTCGTTAATGGATGACGATCTTGGCGAAATTTTGGGTTTAGGATTCGTAAACTATGAAAGAAAGACTGCATATTAATACTTAAAAAAATATAGTTTTGGAAATTTTTATAAATTTTTTAAAAAAATTTTGATTTTTGAAAATAACTTCGAAAGTATAGCTTTGAAAATTTTTTGTCAAAATAACTCTTATTAAGATCTAAAACTTTGCATACTCGACTTTTAAAAAACAGTTTTTAAAAAAAAGTGAAAAATAAAAACCGTTTTTTGGGAAAACTGCTCCAACGATTTTGATTAAATTTTCATAATTAATGTGTAGTTGGCAATCCTGTACCACAAATTGCATGGTAGACTATCGACCTGGTCACTGGATCCATGTCGCTCGTAGGCTCATCCATAAGGACAACACCCGTCCATCCAAAGCAGGTAATCGCTACATTCAGCTTCCTTCTGTTACCTCCACTGAGATTTTTCACTAGAACATCTTTGTAGCTCTCTAATTGGAAGGACATTAAAGTACTTTCTGTCAACTGTAATGAGAAAAATATTTTCATTTTTATTTTATTATCTTTTAGATCATCATGTCAAATCAAATCCTTGTGACAATTGTGACCGCTTGCAGGAAGAACCATCCCATGGCAATGCTTCCATTCGACCTCCCTTCAACCAACCCACAATGTACGACCATTTGGCCAGCTTTTCTAAATTCAAAGAGGAGAGAGCTATTGCTAAGCAAATGAAGGCCCAGAAAGAGGAACTTTTAAAGTTCAATAAAAATTTCACTAACTTGAAGCTTGATACGAAGGACGATGAATTCTTAGAGCGGTTCAGTACTCAGGACATTGCAAAATTTCGATGTAATGTGAAAGAAGGGCGTTTTCATCGAAAACCAGAAAATAATCATCCCGAGGACTTATGGAAGAAGCAAAATGTAATGAACGCAGCTGCCTCATTGACCACAATTTCTAGAACACCAGTGTCTTGTCCTGTGAGCAAAAGTGGTAA
This sequence comes from Melanostoma mellinum, assembly GCA_914767635.1. NCBI lineage: Eukaryota > Metazoa > Arthropoda > Insecta > Diptera > Syrphidae > Melanostoma > Melanostoma mellinum. The sequence continues at coordinate 10,735,273 of OU612059.1, forward strand.
AACTATCGGAGTTACGTCGGCCTTGTCCCATTTCCTCCGTGACCACAACGAGGATTTAGTAGTGGAATGTGTGCATCTCTATGCTGGAGGACGATCGATATTGCTGATTGAGCGGGATATGTTTTCCTTTGGGCAAAATGTGTGCTTGGGGATCCTTTCGTATGGCGGAGTGGAAAAGTATATACTTTATAAAAATTGAGCAAATATAAATGTACTGTTCCACAGTGACCACGAATCTCGACCAGCTTTGAGGGGCATATGCAAACAGAACTCGTTCCTTTCCAAATCATTTGCTCACTTGGAGAACCATCTTCCAATTTTGGTGATGGTGTGTAAGACATCCATTTGTGCAATGCTGGAGGGCAGGAATCTGGTAGGTTGACATGGTAAGAGTTTTGTCACCAACTTTTTTATATGATTTCAGTCCAAGGAACTTATGGACCCGAACGATACGAGGAAGCACATTCTAGTCATCTGGCTGGCAACTGTTCAGACTACGAAGCCTATTTTCTGTACTATAACTGTTTTCGATAGATCTATGACTTCTTCGAGAAGCACCATTGTCAACGTAGGACATTGTAACCATGACTCTAAATAACTTAACGAAAAATCTTTTATCACACAGCTGCGTAGCTTAGATTCACCACAGATCCCAAGTGACTTCTTAAGTTCCGACACCAACTATTTGATACTCAACCAGGGTGAGTTGAATATACTTTCGGAGCAAGGTACTCAATCCATCCGTGTGGAAATAAAAATTCATGAGTTTGATGAATGATGTCGTATTTATGTGCCTATAAGTAACCACATGTACCGACCTAATCTGTACTGCTACTTTGAAATATAAATTGACGAGGTACAAAGAATTGTAGTTGTTTCAGTCATTGGTGCTGCGTAAGTGTAGTTATGTAGCTTAAAGAAGAAATGTCTCTGGAATAAGAAGGCAGCAGCAAACTATGTCTAATATAGAGTTACCTCTGTTTATAAACTCGACCTCGCTCGAAAGTAGTTCTCAATTTTGATAGTCTAGATCGAAAAGGTTGCTATGTCATCAAAACACATATTAACATAATGAAAGGACTCAAAAATTGTTGTGGAACAAAACTCAAAATTGGAAGTGGTACCGCTGTTTCCAATTGAATTAAATTATAGCAAACTTTATAAACAAGTAGGTCTACTTGAGCGGCATAATATCCTAATTTTAATCGTTTCTGTATCACGTTTGATTAGTAGACGTCCAAATTATATTTATAGACGATTAAACTTATCAACTCTGATATACATTTTGTTATTTTGGCAGTTAAAAGATAAATTCGCTTCCGTTGTACCTAAACATTCCACTCACAACTGATCAAAATGATACCGCTTATTCAATTTCATTGATAAACCAACAAGTTAATGAAATATCGTTGAATATATGACGACCATAATAGGGCTTCCTAACAATTTGTTTTTGCGTATGGGTTTGATGGATATCTACTCAAATGGTTTACATCTTATCTTAGCAATAGGAAGCAGATTGTAAAACTTGGTGATTTTAAATCTTTTCCGATATTAGTTCATTCAGGTGTTCTGGAAGGAAGTCATCTAGGACCCCCATTATTTGCTTTATTTATAAATGATTTCCCATCCAAGATATGTATGTGCGAGTGTGTAATGTTTGCAGATGATATGAAATTATTTAAAACTGTAAACAGCTTAAAAGACTGCTTAGATTTTCAAAATGATTTAAATATCTTTGACCGTTGGTGTAATGAAAATGATTTATTAGTAAATCTTTCTAAATGCTCTGTTTTAACGTTTTCTAGAAAATTAAACACGATTATACGTGAAAATTAACGGTGAAAAATTATCAAGGGTAAATAAAGCTAAGGATTTGGGAATAATTTTTGATACTAAGGGCCGGTTTGTTCAAGCCTGGTTATTTCTAATCAATGATTATTCCCGATGATAATCATGGATTCAGTTTGTTCACGAAATATTTAATCAAGGAATCTCTGATCAGAGCTTTTAATCATAGATTTTGCTAACCAGGAAATTTTTCTGGGTTAGCTCCATTTAAACAACGATTAACTGATCTTCAGTTTGTTCAGGCTTGATTTTTGTTCCAATTACAGCTATCCCTTCAAAATAATAAATTGTCAGGCTGACATATCACATAAATAAAAGAAGGATGGGCTTGGCTGAAGTAATATTATATTTAGTCGGAAATGGCAATATTTTCTTCGAGTCTTAACTCCGCTTCTTGTTCTGCACTGCCTTAGTCAATGTTCTCAGTAGTGTGGTTGCCTTGTTGTGCAGCTTGCAGGGCAGCATTTTCATCATTTTGGGTATTTTGTACAGAATCAATTTCTTTTTGGACTACAGCTTCAGCTTCCTTCGCGAACTTCTTTTTCAAGTCGTTCAACAATTCCCTGTTTTCCAACCAATGCACTTCTACAGCACGAGCAGCTTGCAAAGCCTTTCAGCCAACTGAGTTGTAACCTGATGGGAAGCCTGTTGTCCGTCTGCGGTTTGAGCATTTGATGCTGCTTTTGCCTCTTCTCCAGCTTTGAGAGCTATGCTAGATGCATTTAGCTTTGATGACCCACTTATAGCTCTGTTTGATTGGCAATTAGTTTGGGGCTCTTTATTAAGGTCTTCCAAGTCAGCATACCTATGTACATACATGTGTTTGAAACGAAAATGAAATTAAATTCAAATCCCAATAGTTTTGACAACCGAAAAAAACAATAATTTCCTTGATTAAGTTTTGACATATAAACTGGAAAATGGAACGATTTTTGAATAACCCATGATTTGCTAACCAAGCTATGAAAAAGGTGAACAAACACTCTTTGGTGATCACAGATTCTTAATCATGGGTTAAGAAGAATCCTTGATTACCAAATTGCTTATTTAACCCGCTCTGAACAAACCGGCCCTAAGTTGACCTTCATACCTCATGTTACTCACATTGTCTCTAAAGCTAATTCAATGCTTGGGTTTCTGAAAAGAAATTCCACCGATTTTAGAGACCCTTATACTCTAAAAGCTTTGTTTTGTTCAATTGTTCGTCCGTTAATCGAATACAATTGTATTATTTGGAATCCAATTTCAAAAAAACTTTCTGATAGAATAGAAAGTGTTCAGAAAAACTTTTTAAGATTTGCATTGAAAACATTTCAATTAAATGGTAATGTCAACCTGAATTACAAACAAAGATGTCTTTGCTTGGAATGCATACTCTGGAATCGAGGCGTAGCATGTATAGTGTAATGTTTATTCGCGACATTTTATGTAGTGATATTGTATGTGAAGATTTAATATCTTATATAAATATATATGTTCCTAGCCGGCAACTAAGGATGCGGCAGTTTATATTCGAAATACCTCATTCTACTAATTACGGACAGAGGGAACCAATATCTTACTGTAGCAAGCTATTTAATAAATATTATGATTATTTGGACACTTTCTTACCTAGAGACCAATTTAAGGCTCGTATTTTAGACTTGCTTCACTTGCTTGATGTCCCACACTATGAAGATCGTTGAGCGGGTTTTAGATAGCCGAATGCGGAAAATAATAAGGCTGTCTGATGACCAATGCGGGTTTGTCGCGGGTAAGTCAACTACAGACGCAATCCAAAGCATAAGGATCATTATGGAAAAACACCGAGATGCCTTACAGGATTTGCATATTGTGTTGGTTGACTTCGAAAAGGCATTCGATCGACAACCACGAGATCTGATATGGGTGGCCCTCAGACACCGAGGAGTTCCTGAAGCCTATGTGCGAATAATTATGGACATGTACAAAGGAGCAGTTACAAAAGTGAGATGCCCAGCTGGAGTCACCGAAGAATTCCAAATAACAGTAGGTGTACATCAGGGAATTGTCTTGAGTCCACTGCTCTTTATTGCTGTTCTGGATTATTTGCTCGAAGGAAAAGTAACGGACAATAAAGTACAACAATTATTCTTTGCTGACGATGGAGCCATCATAAGCGAGGATCCTAAATCCCTGCAACGAGCACTTGACGTTTGGATTGATGTTCTGGAAGGAAATGGGTACCGTATTAGCGCTAAAAATACGGAATACCTGTGCTGCCCTTTTTCAGATCCAGACAAGCCTATTCCAGACATTTATTTGAATGGAAATGTGCTTCCCAAGTGTGAAAAGTTTAAATACCTGGGATCTATGATCAATAGTGAAGCGACTTGTGATGACGACATCAATCATCGAGTAAGCGTAGGGTGGATGAAGTGGCGAGAAAACTCCGCTATCTTCTGTGATCGAAAAATGCCCCCTAAGTTGAAGGGAAGACTCTACACAGCAGTTGTCCGTCCAGCTCTGACATACGGTTCACAATGTTGGACAATGTACAAAAAGTATGAGAGCAAATTGACGGCAGCCGAAATGAAGATGCTTCGGATGACAGCAGGAGTAACAAAGCTTGATCGAATTAGAAGTACTAAGATCCGTGGAAGCCTTCATGTCAAAAGTACCATCTTGGACAAAATTCAGCACGACCGGCTCAGTTGGTATTGTCATGTTCAAAGGAGAGATCCGCAGAACCCCGTCCAAAAGGCAATATCGTACAACGTTTCAACAAATTCGCGACGAAAAAGAAAAGGCAGGCCAAAACACTCCTGGTACAAGCAAATGCAAAAACAGCAGCATTTGGTTGGCCTCAGACATGGAACAATCCAAAACCGGGAGGCTTGCCGACGATTTCTGAGGTCAACGCGGCGTACCCCACAGGCGGATCACTAGTGTGAAGCAGCAAAGTGGGAGAGTTGTGATCGCTTCAAGATCACTACTCGTAACGCCGAAAATGAAGAAGAAGAAGAAGAAGAAGATTTTAGACTTGCTTCAAAGTTCTTCATAATAGTAGTAACTTTATTGAATTATTATATACTACTCAATGTAATATTTTTGTTTTAAGCATAAATCTGTTGATTTTATTGTCGTAGATTTGAATAAATATGAATATGAATATGATGTGCGAGCAAATCAACGCAAACTAATGTGCGGCTTTTGGGACAGATTCCGCACATCGTCTGAACACCCTTATAAGCGAGTTTGCGTACACTGATTTACGTATAGCATTTGCGTTGAATTTACAACTTTTTATGTGCCGTCAGAACCGCACATATGTGCGGCTTTTTATATGCCGTCTGCACGTAGCTTAAGTATAACACCCATAGACAGTTCAGTGGTTACAGAAAACCGCATAGTTACTGCGTAATTGTCTACAGCCAATGCTGTTGTCTGGACCATTATACGAGTTCTACCTATACGTTTGATTAAATGATTCGACAATTTTTATAAATATCATGTTATTGTTCCAGAAAAGAGATATAGATTTTCTGTGACTCAACCGTCGTCAAACAATTTTTCGACCGTCGAAGAATGTCGTCGGTCTGATTAAGTTTTGAGTCTTAAAGTAATAGATCCAAATATGAGCCACTTCGAGGATATGAAGGCCTGTCAGTAGCCAGCAGGTCGACTTTATACTCAATATGGTGAAGCCCCAGCCAATTGAATAACTCGGTCTCCCTTAGATTATCTAATTTATTTCTCCAATCCTGGTGTTTATGATTGTAATCACCGGCCATGAGGAAATAGCTTTCTTCTGAGTTCAGTTTCAGAGTTCGAGAAAGTGATTCGAGCTCTCTCTTTAATAAAAAAGCCAAAAACATCAACTTGATTTTTTTTTTTTTTTTTTCTAATGGAAATACTAACATTAGACAATAATCACCATCACAACAATAAGGCTTTTCAACAAAGCTCTTATTGCAAAACTACGAACTAGTTCAAAGTCTTAAATTGGTATAGCGTATAGGTACTCCAACAAAAATAATCCTATTCATGTTCAATCGGCTTTGTATACATCTTCCTTCTCACTCAAGTCCAGGGTACTAGGTTTGGTATCCAGTGTCTCTGTTTCTGTTTCACTTACTGAATAACTTGTTGCATTGGGGTCGTTTGGCTTGTAGGCCATAGCAAGGAACATGAAAATAATCATATCTGCAAACATGAGGCCAGCAAATAAGAAAAATTCATTGGCCTGAGACTCGAACAATTTCAACTCGGCGATTATGACTACAATGACATTGCCAAACGCTACTGTCAATAACCAGCAAGCTTGCAGGACAGATTTCATTGAAACTGGAGCCTGGAAATACGAAAACTCGAGACCAGTGACCGAATACATGACTTCTCCCAGAGTCATCACGACATATTGTGGAATCAATAGCAACATGTTCACGGAATTTGGTGTGGCAATTTCATACATCTTTGCTTCGTAGTCTTCGTCGGTAGCTCCTTCTCCAATCACCAAGGTATAGACACCACCTTGTTTGAGGGTTGTTTCGAAGACCTTCTTACCATCCACACTCACAGTGTAATGTTTCGATTTGAACTCAAACAACGGGGTAAAATCAGTAGTATTTTTGTATGCTTCGTAGCCCTTGTCTTCCTTCCATATTACGGTTCGAGTTCTTTTTACATTAGCCAAGGTGCGAACCACAGGGTTGCCACGATCAGGCTTGTTCGGTTCGTCTGTGTAATTTGAAATTCCGTCGTATGTTATGAAATAACTTTGAGCAGATTTTTCTGGAAGCACCCAATCGCCGTCAGCAAATTGCGGACAACCTGTGAAATTTTGATTTTTGTTCAACGGAGTTTCTTTGATGCTAGGATCAAAAGTACTTACCGCCGCCGCCGGAAGATTTGGCTGAACATTTAACATACAGGTAGCTGTTGGGCACACTTATGTGTTTTTCCTCAAATAACTGCATGGATTTGACACTGAAGGTGGGATACTCTGTCAGGTTTGTGGTTATTGTGTAGTCGCAATCGGGGATACCGTTGAAAACACGCATTTGAACTTCACCGCTACGGGGCAAGACCGGGTAAGTAGTCTAAAAAAAATGAAAAAATGAAAGTTTGAATACGTTCTATAGCACTACAGGTAAATAAGTAAATATTTGTTAGTAAGAAACTAAGTCCCGATGCATTTCTCTCAACCATTTCTATGAAAAATTTAGACAACCTACACATATCAGTCCATTCTTCGTTTACCTCTAAGTTAAGCTCAACTACAGCGGATATGATGAATGCAATCCCAGCTAAAACACCACCAGATGTCAGTTTTTGTAAAGGACGTCTAATGCCAACCAAATTCAGCAACGGGTAGAAAGCCACTTTGTAAAGAGGAATGAAAATTAAATACAGCAAGGGACTCAGCATCTGTAGTTGATCAGGTTTCAATGTGAATCCACCCAAATCACCGTCCATTCGAGTCGCTTGGATGGTCCACCTTGAACCTTGTTGATTGTAAAGTGCCCAGAACACTGGCAATGGCAGGTACAACAGCAACACTCGCAGCAATACTTTCACGTCAGCAATAAGTTGTTTGTCGTGCTTACTCTCAGCATGGTCTAGCCAGTGTTCCTTCGGATTTGATTTTCGCTCTCTGAAGTATCCTGAAATACCAGCCTGCAATTTGGTTCATAATAAAATACATTTCTTGATAAATGTCATTCTTAACTCACTCCAATTGTTTTGCAAACTAAGACTACGACATTGCCCGCTGGAGGCTTCATTTTATACAAAGGTCGGCCAAGAACGAACACAACTGTAAATCAAAAATGTTCATAGGCTAATCCTTCTTGGCAATAAAATTCGTTGAACTTACTTATTGCAATGATCATCAGAATAGCGGGAACACCGAATGCAAGTGAATAGCACTGTTGTTGTCCAAAACAGTGGACATCTTCCCGGAGGATTGGAGTGAGTGTCGTTGAGATTAGTGAGCCTGCATTGAAGGCAAAGTAAAACAAGGAAAAGAAGGTAGCAGCTTGTTTCACTTGTTCTGGCTTCTTAAACTGATCTGCACCAAACGCTGAGACACATGGCTTTATCCCCCCCGAGCCCAGTGCTATCAGAGCAAGGCCGAGCATTGTGAAGACTGTAGCGGGTAAATTCCATGTAGGGACAGCTCCAATTGCAACCAAGACAGATCCACATACATAGACTATGGAAAGGTACAGAATTGTCCTGAACTTGCCCAATAAACTGTCGGCCAAGATTGCTCCCAAAATACAAAGGAAATAAACAAACATAATGAATATGTGAAAAATGACTGTGGAGCTGTCGCTGCTGTACTGTAATTCTCGGTTAAGGTAAAGGAGCAATATTGCTAAAAAAAAAAAAAGACAAATAGACTTTTAAGATGTCAACAAGAAACCATCTGTTGTTTTTGTTGATGGTGTAAACCAAGTCATTGACTTGCGAGTTAGAGAACTGCATCAACAGATGGTTTTTCCATTCCAAAACTTACTTTGCAATCCAAAGTAGTTAAATCGTTCACAGAATTCAGTACTGATAATAAAACCCACTGCCTTTGGATAAGGATATTTCTACAGAGAAAAAGAAAAAGAAAAAAAAATGTATTTATCAAACTATGTACATTTATGAAGAGTGGTTTTCAAATTGAAGTTTTCAATGAAATTTTTATCGATATCGAAACTTTCTCTTTTTCATTAGAAAACTTTAGAACTTACTGGGAGAACTTACCTTCACTTGGCCTTCTTTGGTGTCTGCATTTTCAATTTCTTGGTCTTTTTCAGCTCCTTTGACATCACTTGCTGCCAGTGCAGGTATTATCTGTGGTAAGGTATTGTTGTTTTCTATGTTTTTGTCGTGATCGTGGTTTTCCTCTACAAAATATTAAGTTGAAACAAGGGCTTAGAATTGTTAATTTTATTAGAACTTAATTTTGGCCGTTAACTGATCAAGATTGTCAAATATTTGCAAATTGAAAACACGCTTAACACTAACAACATTTCTGAAGGAGTCTAAGGGACTTCCATCAAAATGTTTTTGAGAATGCTTCCAAACTTTTCCACGTTCAAAAGTTCAAACAATTTTGATTAGCAAAATGATTTGTTCTAAATTGGATATTAGATATTCGTATCTGGCATCACTTTTAACTTTTTCTTAGGCATTTACAATGCCCTCAAAAGATACTGAAACAGCCTTTACTGCTTCAGCTCTAGCAGCCCATCGAGTTTTTGACAAGTTTTTCAACTGCAAAGGAGTTTTCAATGTTTTTGAATTTTTCTTGCATACATAGGTACATTGAAAACTTTTTGTGCTGCCATAGAAAAAAAAAACAAACAATGCTTCCAAAGCACTAAAAAACTCTTTGATCAGCACGCTTGGGTTGCATGGTGTTTCAACGAAAATGACTATACGATGCGCTTGACATGGAATGTAAGGGATTTTCGTACCAGATTTTTCTGACAATTTTCTTTGGGTACCAATATACCTCCCCGATATATTTTTGGCAAAGTCATCGTATTGGAATACAATATTTTTCACAGGAATATGTATTGATTGAAGTGTAAATATGATTTTTTGAGCCAAATCTTCCTCATTTTTTTTTTTTTTGTTAGAACGATATCCACTTCCAAAAGACGTTCAATAGGAACAGGTTTCTCGTCAGTTTGGACTCAGTATCGAATGTGGACAGCAAGTTGATCTTGATGCGATGAGTCAGGAGTTGTGTCAACCATTATAGAAAAAATACCGGCTTATTGACCACGATGATTTTTTGAGTTTTATTTCCAAATAGATCAATAAACTCATTTTGGATAGTCGGACTAAGATCGTCAGATGTCACACGTCGCACCCTTTCTTTAAGACCCGTCTAACCATTTTTTCATTAATGGGCAGTGTTGTGAAATCAGTAGAATAATTTGTAGAAAATTTCTATTGTCCACGAAAAATTAGTCCTTGCCTTTCAAATGTTCTCGCAACATCGATTAAGATTTGCAGTACTTTCAAATGAAACGCATTTTCCTGCTCTTCTTGAATGCTTTGTTGTCTTTTAGCCTTGTCGAGCAAAACGTTGACACGAGCTCTTCCATTTTCTAAACTGCAATAATCAAGTAAAGCCGCCTTATGTGATTCAGAAGTGAAATGTTAAACCAATTTTCTTTCTTTTTGTGCACTTTTACCATTGTATACAGAAACTATGGTATTATTATGTAGACTTTTTGGCTGGTGGTCTCCTCCGTGCCAAATTAGCAGTCTCCGTTCCAAGCAATTTGTTTTACCATTGTGAGAAACGAATGCTGCGCCACCATGCTCGTCCGGTCCAAAGCACTGTTAAATCGATTCATGAACTTACTATAGTTTCTATATACAATGCTTTTACTCTTTATTTTATGCCACTGACGAACACCCACCGAAAGCCATTCCAGTTCAGCGAGTTGTCTGCGAATTTCTTCTGAGAATAAAATGGAAGCAAAGCAAATCATTTCATAAAACAAAACAATGAAAAAAAGAGGAATAAATTTGATTTGATTCTTCTTCAATTTCACAGAGAGTTTTAAGAAGTGACAAGTTTTGATGTTAAGCACTACCTGGTAAGGGTGGCTGAAAACATATTTGAAAATACTGTGGATAGAGCGTTTTTTTAACTCGAATGTTGTACTAGCTACTGGCTTAAAAAATAAATTTTCCACACTTACAAAATGGTCTCCAGCTGTGCACCTGCACTCTTATTGGAAGTCGTGGGAATTTGTTTTGTGTTTATTTAAGTTAAAAACTTAACTGCCGGCGGCCAATTAAAACCGCCCAATTAAAACCTGCGTGCCTGTGCATAGTCAGTATCGAGGAGAATAGTGTGAACGTGATTCAACTTACTATATTCCATTTTTATCTACATACGAGTAGATTTATATTTTTAATTGATATTAGGTAAAATTTATAAAACGACAACTGCAAATTGTGTGGTTGTATTTACTCCTTTTTATTAATTTATGTGTAGCAATGTTTTTTTTATATTTATTTTACTAGAGTACAAACTTCCTTCGAGATACAACTGATGCAAAACCAAACCTGTCGAATCAATGAACTAAGAATTAGAAAATAAGAACCATTTTCGTGAGGTTTTTCCGCTGTTGCTCCCATGGCTGTAAATATTTTGTGTATTCAAACGTTGGTAGCTTAGAAAAAAAGTATCTTATTTATTTAACCAAATAGTAGTAAAGTAGCCCGATGAAAAAAAAAGTACACAAGAGACCGACTTTATCGCGAAGTGCTTCTAGAGACTACGTCTTAGCACTTTAAGTTCGTAGCAGCGACTAAACTATTCCACTTAAAGTTTCTCAGTTGATGAGACTGGTTAAGTTCGGCTTTGAGATCGACGAATTTCACGGTATCGAAACATTTGATCAAAAAAGCCATTAAAAATATATACAGGAAAGAATTAAATAATAAAAGAATTTTATTATTTTTATTTGGAGTATTGTGATTTTAAAATCAAAAAAGAAAGTTTTTTGTGACCTTCACTAAAAATAATAAATTTTTTTTTTTTATTTAATTTTTTCATGTAAACATTAGCCAGACCACGGGCAAACATATTTTAAGGTGCATGAAACATTCCCCTAAAAGTATAAAGTTTACAGTGTGTTTGCAGTTTGCACTGTAAACTTTATATAGGTGTCGGTAAACATCGATCAAAACATTGCGTATTAGAAGGGTACAACAACTTCTAAATGATGAGCCCATTGTTGTACCTGGGCGAAACGCATAAATGGAGTGAAGGTCACGAAAAACTTTCATTAAAAATATATACATAGTCGTGTTATGTGTGAAACTAATATATACGAATATACTCCATGTTATTATATTTATTAATTTAAAAAAATTGCTGAGGCGAATGAATATCATACGAAGACGTTTCGAAAGGACCTTTCCTGCACAGTAGTGTCTGTGCAAGAAAAGCATAGGTTTTTTGAAGTAAAACAATTCCTTTCCAAGTTAGGAAAGCGTTTGGTGGAACACAGTAATGCTTGGCATGTTTTACGATGTTACGACAAATGAGTATGGTGATTTGCTGTTATGACCGACAATAACGTACTAAAAATAAAACAAAGATAACTATAACTAGGATACCACCTTCTTTTTCTTCTACTTCTTCTTCTATTTTTTCTTCTTTACTATCCTCTTAATTCTCTTCTTCTTTTTCATTTACGACTTAACGGGTGTCAAGATCTTGAAGGAATCATTGTATTGAAGGTACGTCACGTCAACCAAACAAAGGTTTTTTCTTTCACAGAAGATGAATATATGAAAAAATAGGTTCTCGGTCATACGTCAAATGCTTATTGTTGGGATTTAAGATACTCTCTTAATAACCACCCCAATTATTCAAAGCTGCGGAAGCGATCCCCACCAGTTTTGTCATTCTTACTATTACCGAATCCGCATTGAATTCGATGATGAAAAGTGAAAGATTGTTGATAATAATATGGGTAGAAAATGTCGTATTACCGAATACCCTGATCATCCGCACTCCATATAATCTTTGGAGAGCTCAGTTCAAGTTGGCTTAAAAAAGGGGTCGTATTGAGTTTCGTTTTACAACATCTTACTCACTCAATGATTTATATCGCTTAGAGGGAGCCCTTACAGTCAGCAACTAAATTGTGGAACGGAAATTCGGTGCTAAAAAGTTTATACTTCGACGAGTGTAATTATAACACCCTTAGACAGTTCAGTGGTTACAGAAAACCTCTTAATTACTGCGTTATTGTCTACAAAATATGCTATTGTCTGGACTATTATACGAGGTAGAGATGCCAAACTAGGGTCTTACCTCTTACCTATAAGTTTGATTAATATCGTTTTTCATTGAAGAAAAGAGGTACTCCTTTTGTGAGAAGATCTACTCTTTTTCCATTTATAATGTTTCATTGGAAAAAAGAGTAGTTCTGGAGTTACTCTAAACGCCAAAGATCTACTCCTAATCGGTTGGGAGATCTACTCTGAAAATTACACACACATGCAAAAACAGCTGTTGTATCAAACGTCAAATGGAAAAAAAAATTGTGAAATTTTTTGGTAATTATTAAAATTGAAAAGAAAAAAGAAAGTAATTGAATATGAGTGCAGACATATGTAAATAATTTAGAATTTTTTAGTGCGCCATTTGTTTGTTGTCATTTTCTTTGTCGTCATCCCTTTCCATCCATCACCTACATGGAGTGTAAAAATTAAAATTTAAAAGATGCAAGTGGGCGCATTCACAGCTTTAGTAACTACGTAATCAAGTCATTAGAAACAACTGCGAAATGAGTTGGAACTTTTCACCCCACGTAATGTAAAAATTTCAGATATAAAGTCAATTTAGAACCAATTCGACGTTTCACAATTTGCTGTTCGGAAAAAAAATACAAAAAAGGATTTATTGCGTTTGTAGTTCAATTTTGCATTCACAAAACTGATTGAATTTTGACTACATAGCGACTACAGAAGTGAATGCACCCAATGATATTCATGACAATTATTGTCACCAATTCTACGACAAAGCTGTTGAAAAATGTTTCATTGAATTGAAAAGAGTAGTTCTGCATTTGAGAGTAGTTCTTTCGGATTTCAATGAAAAACGCTATAAGTGATTCGACAAATTTTATTATATCAATTAGTGTGAGTTTGTATTTTGCATGCTTCTTTAGATTTAAAGTATGGTATACAGATGTTTTGGGACCATGTCACAAAAAGTTGACGATATGATTTAGTGGAATTTGCCTAAGCAAATACTTAATCAGTCAATTTTCAATAAGGTATCTTGGGCTTACTGTCTAATGTTTTTTTTTTCTCTAAGCAAAATACCAAATTTATGTTTAAGTAAACCTGAGGTTGGAACCACCCTCTTGCTTATATCAAATAACTTAGATAAGAGCATAAGAAGTAACCACAGTCACTGATGTACGATTTGTTTGAGTTTTTTCTTGTAAAAGATCTAAAAGGTGTGTAAACTGAAATTTCTTACCAATTCCACCACATGAACTTGATTTGTGTTAAGATATTAGCAAAGAAACTATCCAAACTTGAACGGAAGACTGGTTACACAACAGAGAAAAAGTGTTAGGATAAAAATTACATTAAGTGGTTTGCTGAATGCTTCCAACAACCAAGCGCTCTATGGTCTTATGTGAAACAATACGCATTGCCAAAATGTCCGTCTACGTTCTTCACTTATCCAGTTGTTTGATGGAAAACGAAACTTAGCAAAATGCCGACACAATGCACAGTCATGAAATTTTACTTTGGTATTATTGAAATCAGCAGCAAAAAGAAGCAAACTGCTTTCACCTACACTGAAGGAATATTATTTATCTGTGGAGGATTACACAAAAAAAAACTTTCGCAAAATTGCTACGAAATACTTTCGTAAACCTTTACTTCGTACATTGTACGAAATATCGTAAATAGAACGTAGAGGACCTTGAACGTTACTTTTGGTCTCTTCTCTACTCTACTCTACTGGTTCTTATCTTCTAAGTTTCTTGTAATAACTTGCTTATAAATGGTACGTTATGACATGTGCAATAATATTGCATTTCTCATGCGATTAAAATGCGGTTTCAACTAAATACTTATTATGAACACATTGTAATTACAACGACTCATCGCGTTCATTCTTATCAGTCAAACGAATTGCCAATAAGCTGAACTTCCGCATGCGGTAACAATGACTTCCCGCTGGTTCAAGTTCACGGCTTCCAACTTCCAAGCCGGCCGACACAGCAAGATGATGATTCAGTAACAGAAAACAACTAATCAGGGCACAACCAGATGAGGAATGGAAATGTTTTGATGTTTTGGTTTTTAGGTACTCTTACTGCACTTGGTTGGCAAGCTTCCAGACAATGAACCAAATCGCAATGAACTTGGACTCCTCGTCGACGCGACGCCGACGTAAGCACCGCAATCAGCTAACAATACGTCAGCTTCCGTAATGTTCATGTAGTGACGATGCATTAGTTTCATTTTAAATCCCTTCACTCGGTTGTGGGCGAAATGAACGCCACATGAAATGTGAACAAGGATGTTGTGTGGACTTGCAAAGCTTAATCGCAAATGCCTAGGCAACATGATAAGTGATTTATTTAATGAAACGGAGTATTAAAGAGTCAATGTCTTACTGAGGTTCTGTCTCAGCCATCTCGCTACAAAGTTAAAAGAATCAATTCAGTTTTTCAGAAATCTGTGATTGCGTTTCGTTCTAAACAAACTACATATTTCTAATATCTCAGTGAATTGTAAAATAAAAATGAGCGTAGAGGGGTTGGAATACTTAGCATAGCGACGTGCGTCGGTGATGTTTTACTTACATTTCATGTTTGTCTGTCTCTCTTTGATAAAAGACAAAAACATAAACTCCTTACTCGTTTTTCCAGATGGAAACACTACTAGGTTAACTCAAACCGTGTTGGAATGAAATCTAGTTCAATTGGAGACATAGAAGTGAGGAGTTTTCCCATAAGATTTTTATTGCATACACTTTAGGCGCAAATAAAATAAAATAAACGCTAGGGCTGCCATCCGAGATTCCGACGTGTTGTTTTATTTCCTTTCAGATAACTTTTAATTCATATTTTGCTTGGACAAAGGAACTAACTTATGCAAACTTTGACTAACAGTTTTACACAAAAATTCTTCCTTCTTAAAGAAACTGCTGGCCATTTGAACTTTGATTTCAAATACAAAAAATTTTATTCAGTTTTTTTCAATTTTAATTTGTCTTTTTTTTTTTTTTTAACCATAGAAACACACATTTGCTTCAAAAAGTGGTTTATCATCAACCAATTAACTTCAAATATCTAAAAATGCTCAATTAGTATAAAAGGGATGAAAATCGACGGTAAATTTCAGTGGCAATATTTCAGTCAATTTAAAAAAAAAAATGTATTTACTTTCCTTGTACCTTCTTTCCTTTACCCTTATGTGACCAAAAAAAGTGCTGCACACAAAAAAACAAATTAAAAAAGTGCAAATCTTTGAGATGAATTTTAACTCTAATTTGAGCCATCTATGTTAAAGTTATTCTGATCGCTTCTCTCGATTACCACATCCTTGACTACAAACCCGCTAAATTTATTAAGAAGAGCTGTAACTGAGGTGTACGTCCATCATTAATATATTCCACACTTGTTAACTTCTAATTAATATTTTTATTTCAGTACAAAACTACTCGATGTGTCTTCTCGAGCAGGCCAACAATATACAAACATTAGACAATAATCACCACATTGTTAAGGCTTCTTAACAAAGCTCTTATTGTTAAACTACTCACTAGTTCAAAGTCTTAAATTGGTATAGCGCATAGGTACTCCAACAAAAATAATCCTATTAATGTTCAATCGGTTTTGTATACATCTTCTTTCTCACTCAAGTCCAGGGTACTAGGTTTGGTGTCCAGTGTCTCTGTTTCTGTTTCACTTACTGAATTACTTGTTGCATTGGGGTCGTTTGGCTTGTAGGCCATAGCAAGGAACATGAAAATAATCATATCGGCAAACATGAGGCCAGCAAATAAGAAAAATTCATTAGCCTGAGACTCGAACAATTTCAACTCGGCGATTATGACTACAATGACATTGCCAAACGCTACTGTCAGCAACCAACAAGCTTGGAGGACAGATTTCAATGAAACTGGAGCCTGAGAATACGAAAACTCGAGACCGGTGACAGAAAACATGACTTCTCCCAGGGTCAACACGACATACTGTGGAATCAATAGCAACATATTCACGGAATTTGGTGTGGCAATTTCATACATCTTTGCTTCGTAGTCTTCGTCGGTAGCTCCTTCTCCAATTACCAAGGTATAGACACCACCTTGTTTGAGGGTTGTTTCGAAGACCTGTTTACCATCCACACTCACAGTGTAATGTTTTGATTTGAACTCAAACAACGGGATATAATCGGTAGTGTTTTTGTATGCCTCATATCCTTTGTCTTCTTTCCATACCACGGTCCGAATTCTTTTTACATTAGCCAAGGTACGAACCACAGGGTTGCCTCGATCGGGCTTGTTTGGTTCGTCTGTGTAATTTGAAATTCCGTCGTATGTTATGAAGTAACTTTGAGCAGATTTTTCTGGAAGCACCCAATCGCCGTCAGCGAACTGCGGACAACCTGTGAAATTTGGATTTTTGTTCAACGGATTTTCTTTGATGCTAGGATCAAAAGTACTTACCGCCGGAAGATTTGGCTGAATATTTAACATACAGGTTGCTGTTGGGCACACTTATGTGTTTCTCTTCAAATAACTGCATGGATTTGACACTGAAGGTGGGATACTCTGTCAGGTTTGTGGTTATTGTGTAGTCGCAACCGGGGATACCGTTGAAAACACGCATTTGAACTTCACCGCGACGGGGCAAGACCGGGTAAGTAGTCTAAAAAATGAAAAAAGCAGCGTTTGAATACGTTGTACGGCACTACAGGTGAATAAGTAAATATTTGTCAGCAACAAGCTCGGTCCATTTCTATGACGGATGAAGAAAACCTGAACGTTCTTGACAAATTGACTATCTAACAAGGTGAGCTTGTTGCTACTAAATTTTTGTAGATTTAATTCTTTTTCAGCCTTCAAGTACCAGTTTCCAAAAAACAAAAAAAATGCATCTCAGTCGACTCTTTGTTTACCTCTAAGTTAAGTTCAACTACAGCGGATATGATGAATGCAATTCCAGCCAAAACACCACCCGATGTCAGTTTTTGCAAGGGTCGTCTAATGCCAACCAAGTTCAGCAACGGATAGAAAGCCACGTCATAGAGGGGAATGAAAATCAAAATCAACAAGGGATTCAACATCTGTAGTTGATCAGGTTTCAATGTGAATCCACCCAAATCACCGTCCATTCTAGTCGCTTGGAGGGTCCATCTTGAACCTTGTTGATCGTAGAGTGCCCAGAACACTGGCAATGGCAAGTACAACAGCAACACTCGCAGCAATACTTTCACGTCAGCAATAAGTTGTTTGTCGTACTTACTCTCAGCATGGTCTAGCCAGTGTTCTTTCGGATTTGATTTTCGCTCTCTGAAGTATCCTGAAATTCCAGCCTGCAATTTGGTTCATAATAAAAAACATATCTTGATCAATTGATTGTCTTTCTAAACTCACTCCAATTGTTTTGCAAACCAAGACTACAACATTGCCAGCTGGAGGCTTCATTTTATACAAAGGTCGGCCAAGAACAAAGACAACTGTAATTCAAAAATGTTCATAGGCTAATCCTTCTTGGTAATAAAATTCGTTGAACTTGCTTGTTGCAATGATCATGAGAATAGCGGGAACACCGAATGCGAGTGAATAGCACTCTTGTTGTCCAAAACAGTGGACATCTTCTCGGAGTATTGGAGTGAGTGCTGTTGAGATTAGTGAGCCTGCACTGATGGCAAAGTAAAACAACGAAAAGAAGGTAGCAGCTTGCTTCATTTGTTCTGGCATCTTAAACTGATCTCCACCAAACGCTGAGACACATGGCCTTATTCCTCCTGAGCCCAGTGCTATTAGAGCAAGGCCGAGCATTGTGAAAACTGTAGCGGGTAAATTCCATGTAGGG